>LR990969.1:10000000-12400000 GCA_905163465.1 Craniophora ligustri
ATTCAACGAGTGGGCAACCCCGGGTATCTATAAGAGTAGAGCTAAATTATATGAATTATATGATATGAAAAATTATAAATATGACGCATCCTTCGTAGATTATGTTAAAAAATATTCAAAAATGTTTAAAAAGGTTTGCAGAATGGCCAAGTCAATATATCTGAGCAATAAAATTAAAAACTCAGATGATAAAATTAAAGCAACTTGGAAAGTTATCAATAATGTGACTGGCAAGATTTCACAACGAGAGAATAAATTCGAGATAATTGATAACAATAGGATGCTTACTAACGATTTTGATGTAGCACACGCTTTTAATAGTTTCTTTGCTAACATACCCATAACTACTACTAGTTCCTTAGGTTCTTCTTCTACCGATGCTGAAAATTTACTTCGTGAAAGTGTGCCTAGGTCTCAAGCTACTTTTGTATTTAATCATGTAACTCCTAGTGAAATTTTAAATACATTTAAATCTTTAAAATTAAAAAGAACTGGTGACTTATGGGATATGTCTGTCACTGTTTTAAAATCAGTGATAGATATACTCTCTCCTTATTTATCTGTAATATTTAATAAATGTATTGACATAGGTACTTTTCCAGACCTAATGAAGCATAGCAAAATAATCCCCCTATTTAAATCTGGAAGTAAAAACGAACTCTGTAATTTTAGACCAATATCCATTTTACCAACTGTTAGTAAAATTTTTGAAAAACTTTTATTGAAGCAATTACTAAGGTATTTTAATGTAAATAGCCTCCTACACTCTGAACAATATGGTTTCACACAGGGTCGTTCAACAACAGACGCAGGAGTTGCATTACTGAAACACATCTTTGACGCTTGGGAAAATTCGCAGAACGCTATTGGTGTATTCTGTGATCTTTCGAAGGCTTTTGATTGTGTCCACCATAAAACACTTATTTGTAAACTTGCACATTACGGGATTCGAAATAAGGCACTTAATATCTTAACTTCTTATTTAAGTGGTAGGATACAGTACGTAAATATCAACAATACAAAATCATCTGGATTGTCTGTGCAGTTGGGTGTACCACAAGGCTCAATTTTAGGCCCTTTCCTTTTTTTAATTTATATAAATGATTTGCCACATTATCTGAGATCCATTTGTGATGTAGTACTGTTTGCTGATGATACCTCGCTTATTTTTAAAGTAGATAGAAATAGAGATCATTTTGACGACGTAAATAGTGCACTTGTTCAGGTAATGCATTGGTTTACAGTTAATAATTTAGTACTAAATGCTAGAAAAACAAAATGTGTAAAGTTTAGTTTGCCTAACGTGAAAAATCTAGGACCCAACTTAATTGTCAATAAAGAAGTACTTGAGACCGTCAATTCTACAGTATTCTTAGGTATTACACTAGATGCCAAGCTTCAATGGGGCCCACATGTGTCATGCCTCGCGGGGAAACTTAGCTCCGCTGCTTATGCGGTCAGAAAGGTTAGGCAATTCACTGACGTAGACACTGCTCGACTTGTTTATTTTAGTTACTTTCATAGCATTATGTCCTATGGAATTCTATTGTGGGGTAGAGCTGCTGATATAGAAAGTATTTTTATTTTACAAAAGCGAGCTATTCGTTCCATATATCAGCTAGGGGCTCGAGTTTCTCTTAGGGAACGTTTTAAAGACATTGGTATTTTGACTGTTGCATCGCAGTATATTTATGCCAACATAATACATATAAGGCAAAATATACATTCCTATTGTAAAAACAGTGACGTTCATAGTATTAATACACGGAATAAACATAAATTGTGTGCCCCCAGTCACCGTTTACATAAGGTACATAATTCGTTTGAGGGGGTTGGTATACGTATTTATAACGGAATACCTACTGATATCTTGGATCTACCGACTGACGTATTCAAAAGTAAAGTAAAAAATTGCCTTATTAAGAAGGCTTATTATAATTTGAGTGACTATTTTAGTGATAACAGTAGATGGTCGCCGGATTAGTCCAAGATAGCAGTCTACTTTGTAAAATGTAATTGTTGAGATGTGTAAGTGTGAGCGGGCACATACAGAGAAATGGAGGCCAAGAGTGTGTTAACATTATCATCGGTTGTTCTGTATTTCTATATCAGTAGTTTTTATATCTCGGCTTGGTAAAATGGATTGGTATATGCTAGCTCACATAACCATAGGTAATGATTGCACTCTATATTGTATACTGATTATAGTATTGTATAGAATCACTTATTAAATAAACAGACAGAAATGTGTGCTGGGGAGTTTGTTGCGCCGCTTCTTCTTCCCAGCAAAAACACTAGGAAGCGGTGAAGGGCGGGCGTTTTTGGGGGCTGTCTTTATTGTCGACGTTCAAAAAGAGCCATTTAAATTTGGCCTACTTTGAATAAATGATATTTTGACTTTGACTTTGAAAGTATTAAGAATTGTTTTTCTCTGTAACACTATTCATAGAATTTACAACATACTTTATAAACATTCCAAAAATTAGACATTTATTACATGAGATTCGGACATTAATGATGTTGTGTCATCGTCGTTTACTTCAAAATCAGTTAATTTTAAGTATTATTTACTGTTGTTGTTCTATCTACGTTTCTTATTATCAATTGCAATGATAATATTATATTGATATATCGATTCCAGTTTGTATACTGCTATTATGTAGTTACATGCTCTCTCATATAATGTTTTATAGGTCACAATATTCCACTATCATATTGAATATATTATAGTCGTGATTATATTAATTCTGTCGCATATAAGAACTTTCTGAACAGATGTATTGGCAACCAATATGATTACAGTAAAATAATATATGTACTTACATATTTACCTGACGTTTCCATTATTTTCTAATTTTTATTTGGTCCTATCTATTGCAAAAAATAAGAAATAGTCTAATGCTCCTTTTAGAATTAATATAATTACGATAAAATAATAATATTAAATCGAATAGGTATACTATAGAAGCATGTATCAATTTATATTAATAAAGTTATTATTATAATCATTATTATATTTTTAAAACTGCCAGGGTTGATCGTTACGGCGTTGATGCTTTGAAAATTGTAAAAAAAAACAATACTATTATTATTTATATTTTGTTTGGTCTGGTCACATTTCCTAGATTAATAATTATTATATGGTTACAATTATTTTGTATATTCAATTTATGTATACTTGTTTAGAGGAATCACTAAAATTTTATATTTTAGTGTAGTCTCCAAACAACGTGCAATATTATTAGTATTTTAAAGGGAACAGCAATTGTGTATAAGGAGTGCTTTGGCTAAGTGTGCTGTGAAATTGCGTTATTCTGGAACTTGTTCTGCGAAACTATTATGATATCGAATTGATGATCGACTACTCGATATTCGTTACAAAGTGATATCGATTTACAAGTTTACAGAATGAGTATGCTTTGTGTGACGGCTTAGTAGGTTGTATGGAAAAAATACTAGTTTTTTTTTGCGAGAAACCTTATTTAGCTTTATTTTTTAAAGCTAATTTTAACGGTTTTGTTTAAAAAGTGTTGGCGTTTTATTTTTTTAAATGGAACGTGCCACGGGTGGGGGGTGTGTCGGAGTTATAAGCTTTAATATTTCATTGAAAAAGGTCTCAAAAGTTATTTATTGTAATAAATCATATTCCTAACGGTTGTCTGCTCGTTCGTTACCAAAATAATATATCAATCGTATATCATTTCGTATGTGTATTAGGCCGCTGTAAGGCCGTGTGATATTAATGTATATTTAGGGTAGGTGTTAGCGCATCGGGAACTGTGACGTCACGTGTTTTTATCTGTAAGATAAGTACGGCATTGAACGGGCAATCTATTTTCAAATATTTTTACATGCCAACATCATTTACTCCGGAATTTGAAATTAATAAGATATATAAAAAAGTATTTAATCATTTATTGCTTTTGTCAGTGCACTACACCTCTTACAGATTAAATGACGCGACATTGAAACGTAATAATGTAACTTCAAATTCAATAAATTCCACAATATACGTTGTATGTAGTTATTATTCCGAATTCATGAATAAATATTGTACTCCTACATAGATCGCCACTTTATATTGTTTGTAACTAAGTATTTGATTCTTGTATTGCCTTATATTGCTTTATTTATATCGTTTTATAACACATTTATATCGATATGTAAACGTTTTTCTGCACCGTTGTATGTGATTGCGCTTATACTAAAGGCTATTTTTACATAAAAACATAATATTTCAACCTTCTACAACTAAACGAATGGAGGACCTCCTCCTTTTTTGAAGTTGGTTAAAAAGACTGTTCCATTGAGCCATAGTTCTGTTAACATCGAAATAAAACCTATCAATAACAAACATTGTCAAACAGTAAATTCTTTACAAAAAAATGTGTCGTAATATCGCCACTAACACCAAGGAACAAGGTCGGTTTATTAATGTTGTTTTTGCGTACAAATAGCCTTAATCTCTATTTGCTACGTAACTGTGATTTGTGTTGTTTACCATTAAGTTTGTTGTTTATGCATAATATTAGATCAATGTTTTTAGCTTATAGATATTAGATAATTATTTTAATATACTACAGTTAAACAAGGATTAATCAATACAATAGAATAGATAGGATAATTACATTTACATCTGTCATTTTGTAATTATTTTATGCATTCATTTTTAATACTGTAAAGAAAATTATTATTGCACAAATGTGTAAATTTTGACAGAACGATTTAATTAATACGTTAAAATATAAATCATGATCAAAATTTACAATATACATGGTACTCAAAATGATATTTTAATAATTATACTCAAAAAATCTCTTGAATTATTTAAAATACCAAATTATCTAGTTTTATTGTGCGAATTGGCTATGATTATTATAATTGGTTATTTATTTTAATAAATTATTTTATATAGAAATCACGACAGTATCTTCCGTTCAATTGTCTAACAAAATGTGTACGTAATAGGTTATATTATTCACTAACAATGCAACCGGTATTTGTGTCTCTATTTAATGCATGTAAATTATTGTATGTACTATCGGCAAAACAGGTATAGAGGCAGCTAACGACATTTGCGTATTTGACACGTATGTATTGATAAATTTCAACACTTACTGACTGGCAAATAACTCACAGCTTAAACCAGTCTAAAAGCACACAATTTTTTCCACGGCCTCCTTCAATCTGCCTGCAATAGAAAAAGTATTAAAATTAATTATTTGCCAAAAGTCTTTATCCGAGAAGGCTAAATTGTTGTCCACATGGCACCTCATCGAGTACCAGTAAACACATAATATGTATAACGGAATGTGTCTAAACGTAGATATCGTTAATTGTGTGTATATCTAACTATTTAGCCGACTGTACTTAAATAAAATTACTTGTCATTATCTTAGAGAAACAACTAAAAATATAAGAAAATTACTTGCATAAATATTATGCTTTATTTAACTCGAACAGTGGGTGGAATAATGGAACAATGCTTATCGTCACTCAAAATAATTTTTGAGAAGATTTCCGCATTTAAAAAAAGAATTTTTTCGTTTAGGATTTACCTATTTTCCTAGTTAAATAAATCATAATATGTTATTTAGTGAATAGTATATAAGTTTGTTCTGTCGTCCCCTTCCGATAGTTACACTAAGTATTATTAAGAACAATAATAATGTTAACGCTGTATAATGTAGATGCTGTTTGAATTATAAATTGTAATGTACTTTGTATGTCATTGCCTACCGTTCCTGTAATAGGCGTGTGTCTCTTCGAATATATCTCCTATTTACCGATCTTGCCAGAATAAGTAACCAACTTTTGAGGTCGAATTTTTACTGTCTAATATTATTGTATATTGCAGCTTAGTATTCTTCTAACCTTAATACCCAAGATGTTGCCTGGAAAGTATAGATAAAAACTTTACATATATATTATTATATATTTATTATTATTATTATATAATATATTTTTTTATCTGTAATGGGAAAAATCTCTCACATGTACTCAATTACTAAGTTATGAGAATACCTACATACTTTTGTACGGTATTTATTACGGTTTGTCCATATTTTTTCAACCCATCTAAGATATCGCTGGCGATAAATAAAACTGTGATGGGTTTTGTTACATTTATTTCTAAAGTACCCTAACATCGTTTCTTTTGTAGATACAATTATCTTCAAAATGTATAGGTACCGAATCTTTGAAGGGACACATCGCAACATAACCATTGTAGTATAAACAGTAATCAATGTTTAACTTGTCATCGGTATTATAGGCAATTCGAATTTTATATCGCTTGACATTATTGTTCATATAAACAATATATTAAATATTTGCGGAAGTATCAATGACTTATGTTTTATTTTTGTCCCAGATTTGCCGTTTGGGATTACCTATTTATGACTCGAAATATATAACCCAAACCAAAGAGTTATATTATCCTCCTGTTAACAACTAATCTTTTTATTTATTTGCTACAGATTAGTCTAATGTCTGCACAGACAATAGTTAAAT
The DNA here is from genome assembly GCA_905163465.1 of Craniophora ligustri. Taxonomy (NCBI): domain Eukaryota; kingdom Metazoa; phylum Arthropoda; class Insecta; order Lepidoptera; family Noctuidae; genus Craniophora; species Craniophora ligustri. The sequence continues at coordinate 10,006,514 of LR990969.1, forward strand.
TGAACAGCTGGTGATATACCCCTATTTTGTTGTGGGTAAGGTTATCGTATCTCGATCATTACTAAATTGGACGGAAATGGTGGTAGGTATTAAAATAAAAAAAAATATTCTGAGACATTTTACACAGCACCATCTAGTCCCAAACTAAGCAGAGCTTGTATTATACTTTTTTATTTTATTTTTATTTTATTCAATAGGTACAGATACAGATAACAGATTAAAAACAACACAAAAATCTTAATAGTAAACAGTGAGTGAACCTGAAATCCAGTTACAACTGTACACAACACTCAAAATATGCAATGCTTCGGTTTTAATATAATTTAATGCCTTAGGGGCTCTTAATAATTTCAATGTATACAAAGAAAAGGTAATTCAATAATAAATCAAAGGAACATTGGTAAACATTATAGTATACCCTATGTACATATATATAATAAATTATAATTTGTTGTTGTGGAGCAGAAAAGACTTGAAAGCACTGAGTTTGTCATGAAATATATCTGTTTGTGAGCAAATAGCATTATAGTTTCTACACATTCTACATAGTGGGTTATTTTGAGATACATTGTTATTGCTCGAAGGAATAATAAACAATTGTGGAATACGTACAGATCGCGTTGGCACCTTAATGTGTACATTTTCAAGAAGTTGTCCATCAAGCGTACAATTAAATATTTTATGAAGAGTGCATAGGTCGCTCATCCATCTTCTATTTTCTAAAGTTGTTAAGAAGAATTTACGTAGTCGATCCAAATACTCTGATAGTTTACGCCTTAGCCCATATTTTGAGCATAGAGCTCTCACGAACCGCTTCTGGACCGGTGCGGATTACAAATGAAAGCATGCGGTTGGCTTTACTGCAAATATAATCATAATGAGCCCTAAAAGATAAACAGGAATCAAACATGACTCCTAAGTCACGAACTTCTGAGACTCTCTCAATAACAATGTTGTCGATGTGATAATTGTATTTCAATATATTTTTCTTATTTTTTGTAAATGTAATGACGACATTTCTTCGTATTCAATGACATGAGATTATTGTCACACCAGTTGACTATAGTACTAATATCTCTCTGGAGAAGTTTACAATCACTAAGATCAGATATTTGTTTGAAAATTTTAATATCATCAGCATATGCTAAGCATTCTAGACAACAACAATATACAATGTACTAAACAATGGATATAATACTTATATACTTTTTTTTTGTAAATACATACTTATAATACATAAGAAACACCCAGACGAACACAAACACTTATATTCATCACATAAATATTTGTGTCCCGTGGGAATCGAACCCACAACCTCGTGATCAGCAGTCCGGTACTCGAACTACTAGACCACAGAGGTCGTCGATTATATTATGGATGGTAAATGGCAAAAAGGTCAAGTTCATTATTAGAACATAAAATTATCGCTCCCACAGAACAGATAAAACCTCTTTTATCTGTGATCGCTCTTGTACAACCTATTTCAGAAGTATGCTCAATGCTAAGTGCAAGCGACAGTTTGCCATAGCCGTAATATATTTTCGGTCTCCCTCTTAAAATTATGGTGACATTTGATCTAGAGGATCAAAGTCTCAATTCATAGCATATTTTAGAATAAACAAATGTTTTTCCGTGTATGTAGTACATACAACACGGAAAAACATTTGTTTATTCTTTATTAGGAGGAACAATTTTTTTTGTTAATATCTTTATTTTTAATTATATGTTTATTTGCAAATAAGACACCCCATTTAAAAAAGGAGTGTTATACGACCTTCCATAACTTGTACCCTCTTTCTTATAATACCTCCTACTTTTAGCTCACGAAGATTTATACATCTGACTCTTTCAATTCAGCCTATCGCAGTCCACTGCTGGACATAGGCCTCTCCCAAACTGCGCCATAACACTCTGTCCTCCGCCTTCTTCATCCAGTTTATCCCTGCTACCTTTTTTTGATCGTCAGTCCATCTAGCCGCGGGGCGTCCTACACTACGTTTGCCGATCGGATCGGTAAACGGCAGACATCTGACTCAATAATGGGTAATTAAAATAAGTCACATCCCTTTTAATATGTCAAAACCATAATATGTACTGCAAACATACATAGGTACATACATTATGTACGTATATATATCGAGTCGTCGGTAGCTTTTAGTTCGGTAAAGCCAAAACAAAACCTTTGGAATGTGGTTCACGGCTCCCGAAGTCAAAAAAGTTGATATTTGGCGGGTCGCGACATATCGAAATAGTAGGTAGGTTTCATACTTGTAGAAATGAAATGTTATTCTTGATTTCAAAACGGGATTAACAAGCTACTCTAAAAAACGAAATAAAACCAGTTCCCTTGATCATTATCATACTGGTAAACACACCTCCAAGCTTAATCGTTATTATAGTAGTTTATTCATGACGTGGGTAAGTATTATTATTGAATTCAATCAAACGTCTATAATCACTATTAGGTGTTAGTAATAATAATAATTACGCCTGTGGTTTTTTATATAAAGCCGACACGCTTGTATTCTCGTTGTCCGTCCACATTAGTACATTATTATCATGTCTACATTTTAACAATAATTTTAACACTATTTTTGGCCTAGGGATATATCTTTAAGGCGTTACACAGCTGGTTCTAAAGCTGGTGCTTACCTGCTCTATCTACTTTCTAGTGAGTGTTAAATACAGTACCTACCTAACTAGGTTGGTACCTACTTATGTAGTTACCTACATTGCGGATTTCTGTTTACCTACAGATAAAGTTTATGATACCTGCTTTAGATTGGCGCCGTTTAGCACTAACTACCTTATTATATTATTCTTGTTGACGCAGTTACAAGTTGTTTACTACGTAAGTCGGTAAATGGTGTAGCGACGTCTATGTCACCACATTAACTTATCCGACTGAGCGCTTGAGTAGGTAAGATACTGCGTTCTAACAGACAAGGATAGGTAGGTAGATAGTAGGTAGTAGTTCTAGAAAACAAGGGTACCTAATTGCCGGAATGGAAAACAATCTATCTATACATACAGTAACATACATAAAAGATTTAACACTATAAATCGACATTCCTACTTCATATGCAATGCAACCCAGCTATATTAAAACAAAAATACTACGGATTATATCGCACATCCAAAAGGTCCGCGATAAAATTCGTAATAAATAGTTTCATTTCTATAAAGATGAATACTTGACCTTTATCATCAAGCACTGAGACTACGTTCGATAATAATAAATTCAAGAGAGGGTGGTAGTGAGATATTAAAGAGAGAGTTACAAAGATTTACAACAAGGTTGTGCTTCTGGGATTCGTCTTACTAAAGATCTACGACTAATCGTGCCTAATTTGTGAAATTAAATAAAGTCGCGCCGTGGTTTGTAAATCTGTACGGCAAGCTAGAAATGTTCACAAGTAAAAGAAAATAGAGAAATTAAAGTGTTGTCAGTCCCAATCTAAAATACGTTAATTCGCAGATAAAATTTATACAAACTAAGTTATATATAAAACTATTTTGGTACTGAGGTACTGGACCTACTTTCCACCGCCATCGCGCCATACTTCACATTTTGATGCAACATCGTTGCAGCGAGGATAGCATTAGGAAATGAAAATCTCACATTTTTTCAGTAGTTCTTCTAAATGAAGATATTTTAGATCAGGTACATAGTTTTGAAAACCACAATCAATAAGCGGATAAATATTGTTTTTCTAAGTTCCGCTTTTACTGCATTGCATACATAAATACCAAGCTTTATAAACCGGCTGGATTTACATAGAGTAGGTACCAGTCTCGAAGTAAATATCGCGATATATATCGACGCCATACCTTATAGTCTCATCTTGCAGTTGAATCAAGCACCTCGTCTGTGATTATTATAATTATGGAGGAACTTAAGGTAAGTGTAAAATTAATTTCCTACTAGAACGATATATCGACCTACAATAATACATACCTAATATAATACATACTGAAGTAAGATAAAAAAATAAGTCAAATAAATTCTCATTGCGATTTATTGGACAATGATAATATAATTATTGTTAGGTAAATGTGATATGCAGAATAACTTATTCACCTTTTATTCATTAATGTGATAAGAATAGAGCCTATGAAGCGGAGATAACATTACTGCAAATGGATTCTTAGAAAGCTGGAGAAGCTAGTTGGATTGTTCGGCGGTTCCGTAAAAAACCGTTTATTAGAAATGAAGTGGCTACTGGATAACACTTTTTTATTTAGTCAACCGGCATTGAGTAACTCTCATCTGTTTATTTAAATTTGTGCCTCTTATGAATAAAATTGAAAATGAATCTGCCTATGTGCAAGATATCACGTTAATTAGTCTATCATTATCCAAGATTAGGTAATAAGTAATTAGAAAAGATATTTTGAACTTTTAAAACGAGTTTCTAATTAAAGTTCTCATTTACATTTTCACATCCTCATACTACGTCCCAAGATATGAGGATTATTCTAAGATTACCATCACAAAAAAATAATACGTTTTTAAAAAGATAGTCTTTTATAAAAATAGTATGCTGAATAATACTTTTACATAATTTGATCTGATATTATCAGCATCAATTTTCATCATCCTCGCTGGCGACGCAGTGGATGTAATGTCAGAAAATCTGTTCCTCTCCTTACGCAGTACCTCTCCGGGTTTGGGTCTGAATTCACATCGGAGGATCCGCGCAGGCCCGGTTCCCTCCCCGAAGGTCAGAACAATCCGCAGCGATGCCCCTACGGACTGTATGCCGAGCAGCTGTCAGGGACTGCGTTTACTGCGCCCAGACATGAGAACAAGCGATCGTGGTTGTACAGGTAACATTAACACCTAGTCGTTTATTGTGAGACTAACTGATTGGACTAGAGGTCCCGAATGTGGCTGTTAAGCGCGATAGGGTTCGGTTTCAAGATCGAGTGAAGTGTTATTGGATTTTTAATTAAATTAGTAGGCTATAGGAGCTTTTTGTGGTTTGGCACTTTAAGTACCTAATGAAACCTAACTATGAAAAGTCAGTAGAATGCGCTTTGGTATTGAACAAGACAATTGTTTCACAGTACATTACATACTTATATATATTTGTAAGTAGATAGGTATGTGTTTTATATGTACCTAGATCTCAGTGCCCCTTCTGGGATCCGTCGAGACGCTAAGCCACATGTTTTGACTAAGGTGTAGACTTTGTGAAGTTCGGGCGTGTAGAGTCAAAAGCTTCTACATGTGATTTGACTTTTTGACAGTGCGAGTCTTGGCGTTATTTTACTTAAAAAATTTTCGGGACATTATATCAAATTACCTACAAGAAATTGTTTGATTTGGTTTGAGAAACAGATCTTTTTCAGAATTCGTCCATCGGCCATTCATAAGCCTTTTCAAAAGATGGATGCCGCGAAATATCTCACTCATAAATGGGATGAACAGGAACCAGATCCTAATCAGGTAAATCTTTAATACATTTCCATGTTAAGACATTTATTTTATTAGACATCCTAAATACTAAATCGTTCACGAAAATTTTAGGCAAGGATAGATTAAATAACTTTGGTATTTCTATTATGTACTTTTCTATTACCTTACTAAACTGTCTATCGATCAATGGCTAACAAGATGGTTTGTACAAAGGACGCAAGTTATAGCTTTTTCATAGCAGCTGAGGTGTCCGAGTGGTTAAGAAGTTGGACTCGAAATCCAATGGGTTCTGCCTGCACAGGTTCGAATCCTGTCCTCAGCGAGTTGGATTTTATTAAAAGTTGTAAACATTTTGAAAGAAATTAAAGTTAAGCAATAGTTCTTAAACAACTCTTTCACGGTAGTAATACCCATATTTTATTTTGTTACTTGTAATATTCCCTAATCATGAATTACCCCAGTCTCGTTGGCTCCCATTCGACATCCCACCTGCGGGGCAGTCAGTGGATTTCGTGGCTGGCCTGCATACCGTCTGCGGTGCTGGTGACCCTCGCTCTCGAAACGGGCTCGCCATACATGTCTACTTGTGTAACACATCGATGAATAACAGTGCCTTCTATACCAGCGATGGAGATCTGCTTATTGGTAAGTGTTTTTTACACACAACTAAACCGCGCGTAACACTGAAACTCCACGAGCTTGACTTAAACATAATCATATTTGGATTTGGAAACGTGGCTGTTTCCAAACTTTACTATGACTGACTATGTTATAATCATAGGCTAGCCGACTGGCTATCAATCGGCTAACAGTAACAGCTGTTCCTTTAGTAGCTGAAGCGAAACAACGTCTGTATTTCTTGTTTCTGCACAAATTACCATTTATATGAGATGAGGTGAGCTATATGATAATGGTAGGTAACTAGGTACAAATGCCGTTGGCAACTCAGAGATACTATGACGGTATACGATTGCATATTGTTTGAGTCTAGCTATTAAAAAAATATTTATTTATCTTTTACCTAAATATATGCAATATTCATGCTTCGTCACAAGACGACAATTTTGTTTGTATAGTTTTGTAAACATTTTTCTCATATCAGTGAAATGTGATTGTTCCTTTTGAGAACAATCACATTTCACTCAATCTATAAACCTGTTGGAATACCTAATAAAAAGCGATTCACAAATATGTTCTTTCTTAGAGTTTGGGATGTTGCGATAATCATTAACTTCTTAGTAATTAAGTTATCTTCAAAAGCTTAGTTTTGGTAGCCACCTACAGATATAAAAATGTAAAAAATCTTAAACAGTTCCCCAGCAAGGCACGTTGAAGGTAACGACAGAGTTTGGGCAGATGACGGTGACTCCCAACGAGATTGCTGTCATCCAGCTCGGCATGAGATTCTCTGTAGACGTGGACGGACCGACCCGGTAAATTAATGTTATAATACATGTTTTAGCTTATCATGTATCAAACTGGTTAACGAAACCCGTTCATTACATCAAATATTTATGATAACGATATACTTAAATGTCGAATTTAAGAATGTATGCGATCAAAACACTGTAGGTAGAGATTTTACTTTTTTTTAAAAATAACTTTAAAATATTCTTGCACTTATTTTAGTTGAATTTTTTGATTGTACATACTACTTTTTATATACGTAACGTAGGTAAGTAACATTTCATTGTTTTCTGCAGAGGATACATTCTCGAAGTATTTGATGGACACTTTAAGCTACCAGATCTTGGTCCTATTGGAGCGAATGGACTTGCGAACCCTAGAGATTTCCTCACACCAGTCGCTCGTTACTTTGACGAAGAAATACCTGGTAAGTCTTCCTATAAAATGGGAAATATCAGTGGTTCAACTGAAGTTACAGACAAATTCAGTCGATATATAACAGATAAAAAATTGTTAATGTTCTTGTTTGAAGGTTTATATGTCATCGTCACCAACCTACCTAGGTTACTACTATCTCACAGTTAGACGAAGAAATTATAGGCTAGAGTCTATAGCCTATAGTTTATCTGCCCACCTTGAGTGGAGGACTAGTCTTGCCTCTAGACTAGTCCACCACGTAAGCCCTTGTAGGCAGTCTTTACACACTATCGAAAAAAAAAATAGATATATCCGTTTTACTCGTGAAGTTTTTGTGCTTGATCGGATAATGAATACGCATGTCATTTTGGAAAATCGAACTCGACCTTTTGATAAATATTGTTTGACATTGTGTATCATATCATATAAGTATACTTATCTTTACAGGGTTCAAGATAATCAACAAATACCAGGGTTCACTGTTCGTAGCTGATCAGAATCACTCGCCGTTCGACGTGGTGGCTTGGCACGGTAACTACGTGCCCTACAAATACGACCTCAGCAAGTTCATGGTCATCAATGCAGTTCTGTACGACCACTGCGTAAGTTAATATGTGATACCTAGGTACTTAGGGTAGCTACACACATAAGCGGGCGCCGCATAGTCGGTTCGGCAGTATTTGTCGAACAACAAAGCCAACCCGAAGTAATTACTGCACTTGCCCGCTTATGTAGCTACCGTTATTAGCATTTTTAAACCAATATTGTTTCAGTAGGTATATAGAAAGTAAGCTGTGCTGTGATGGCCTATACGTGGGAACAGTGGACTACGAAATCAGATGTCAGTAGTTAAAACTAAGGCCTGTAGGTACCACTGACTCATACGTGCGTATTTATTTACGATGAAGGAAAAAATTGTGAGGAAACTTATATTGGTGATGGTGAGAGATTTTCTCAATGGCGTGTGGAGTCTACCAACATGTGTATAAATAACGAACAATGTGAATTTGGAACAATGACGATAGTGCACAAATCATAAAGATAATAACTTTATTTCATTGTCAGAAAAATATGTACTAAATTAATATTAAGTATTGTAAATTAGGGTCTTTAAGGATATTAGTTATATAATTGCAAAGATCAGTATGGGTGGCAAAATTTTAATACCCTTCTAGATGCAAACGTTCCACAAAAGTCCGCCACTGTATTAGTGCGTAATACTTAAAACATCATGATAATTTGCAGGACCCGTCAATATTCACAGTGCTGACATGCCAATCTACGAAGCCTGGCGTGGCCATAGCAGATTTCGTCATCTTCCCGCCGAGGTGGTCTGTTCAAGAGCACACATTTAGACCGCCATACTATCACAGTAAGTTAACCCGTCAATATCGAATGACATTTCGGGAAGAGATTTGAAGTGAAACTTTTGATTTAATTTGTAAAAGTAGAATAAAAGAGGAATGGACTTTTCCAGCATCCAGCAAGCCGCTTATCTATGGATATATTTAAAAAAATACTTACTGCCTCGTTGGTATACCTAATGGTAGTAAATGCGACTACTGAGTAGGAGGTCTTCGAGGGTTCGATTCCCAGGGCGAGCAGCATTATTGTGTTTTTCTATAAAATTCTCAGTAGCGGCTCGGAGTTTCAATTTCGATTGAGTGCAATAGGCTCGCCCCCTATTACATGGGATCTAAAACATACCGGAGAAATGAGAGTGTACATTAGTACACCTCTACATAAAGATTCGGGGATGAGAGGCGTGATGATATGTTATTTATATGTACATATATATATATATAAATATTTGCCCTCCCCTCATACCAAATCCTACATAGTTAACCTAATTTGTGACTTCTCACATATTTATTCCTTCGTGACACGCGGTTGACGCTCCCTAGTATGATTTTTATGGCCTATAACAACTCAGTACTTGCTTACGTAATTATTACCAAGACTTCATATTAAAAAAATAAGTACCTACCTATGTAGTTTTTAGTTTCAAACATTTAAGTAGCAAGTTTACGTTTAGGTATACTTACTGTGATATAGGTTTAGGTATTTTATATAGAAGATTTATTTAAAAATAATAAATAATCGCTCGCTGAGGACAGGATTCGAACCTGCGCGGGTATAACCCATTGGATTTCAAGTCCAACTCCTTAACCACTCGGACACCTCAGCTATGAACATATGATATGAATTAATTGATATAATGTTAGCCTTTGTATGTACAGCAGTTCTTTTGGCTAATATAACTATATTGTTAACAACAACAATAGAAAAAAATCGTATTGTCTATCTACTATTTACACAAGTGTTAACAAGAGGTTACAATATTATAATTACTTCAACCAGCTTAGATAATATATGTATCTAGTTACATATTTATACACAAATTTAACTCATACAACTACAGAACGCTACGATGCCTGCTTAGATAGAAGATTATTTATTGTATTGTACACCAATGGGACAACAAAATGGAATATACAGATAGTAAATCAGACAACTATTGGATGGACAAGAGTTGATAGAAGGGAAAAACGTAATTGACGAATTGGCGGTGTACATAATCAAATTACCTACCTGCTCACCATTTTTAATTCGTCCAAATTCCTAGATGATAGTTCAACCTATAGGTCAATTTATTTGTATGTAATATCCGACGTTTACTCACAATATAGAACATTTATACATTAATGTTAACCACGCTAAGTTTTAAATGTTACGTAGTAGGACGCTACTCTTCTCCGTGCATTTATTTTTATAGGATCTTTTTAGTTATTATGTAGTCATGACTAGGTAATGAACGGTAAATATAAAAATGTTGGTACTATAAAAACCAAGTGGGACTGGATTCCAGTTTTTCAGATTCACTTTTCAAACAAAAAAGTCGTGATACCACGCCTGTCGTCCCCGAAGGGTTAAAAGTATACCTACTAACGTAGACCCACATTTCACCGGTATGCTTGTAGGTCCCATATAATAGGGAGCGAATGTATTGCCATCAACCGGGCCCTATTCCAAACTCCGAGATGCTGCTGAGAATTTCTTAAAAGCTCAGAGCTCGACCTGGGAATTGAGCCCTGAGACCTAGCAGTCGTACTTACTACCGCATTAGACTAAAGAGACAGTTACAGTTACAGACCTACTAGAGAGCAAAAAAGTCGTGATACATATATTAGCGACTTCATTATTTTATTTTTATATGGTCTATGGCATAGCTTGAACAACACGACGCAAAGTTCCCTGGCGACGCTTCGCTAGGGAACTTTATTTTGAATAGACTGCAGGTTGAAAGTTTGAAACTTGACACTGCAGTGCTAGTTAAAATTAGTTTCACAGTATGTAATTAACAGTCATTTTTGGGGAAATTGTAATAGTTTTAAGTTTTACGTTAGGTAAAGGAAGTGGGCCGGAAAAATAGGAATGTTGCAAGCGTAAACAGTCTACTATAACATTATGCGTCGTAAATAACTTCTGCTATTCATTCAAATCTATTGTTAGTGTTATTCAAGTACACGCAAGTCATAGACAACACTAACTTAACAACTACTTACAGTAGTGGATAAGCCCTTAAGCTATTTAAGCAATTAGCTTAATTGCTATGGCATCCCGTGTAGGGGGCACACGATGGAGTATTAATACGGACAATGAAGGAGTATGAAGTGGCGTAGCGTGGGTATATGCCGCCCGGGGACGTCTGGAAATTTGCCGCCCCCTTTTCTAGTAGTATAAAAACGACGTGGCACTTGATGCCGCCCCCTTTCATATGCCGCCCCCCCCCCCCTTCACGCTACGCTACTGGAAGTATGGTGCAGGGAGCAAAAAAAATGTGCTCAGGGCATTCAGTTATTTTAATCTGGCACTGACTACTTACACTTACCATTATTCGTTTTCTATGTATGTAGCTGAGGTGTCCGAGTGGTTAAGGAGTTGGACTTGAAATCCAATGGGTTATACCCGCGCAGGTTCGAATCCTGTCCTCAGCGAATTATTATTTTTGCCTTTTTTTAATTCTTAATGATCAGAGTACGAATAATAACGGTTTGAAATTAGTCTACTATTTCTGTGCACCTTGTTTTTTTTTTATTATTTTATTGACGCGTTATTTTGTTTGTGTCCGATCATCGTACAGTTAGCACTTGACTTTCTTATTGTTTTCCTTGTGGTGGATATTGGAGGCACGGGGTTACTTAAATTTAACCTAGAGCGTAACTCATAATAAAATTACATTATTAAACACGACAAAATTATAAAGCCATCATTTATTTGTGACCGTAACAAAACTATCTATACTCTCTACCTATCCTAGAGGGAGACATGCGTGATAGTACCTATGTATGTATCTAAACGTATGCTATGCTATCGATAAATGTTTATAAGAAAGTATTTGAAAAAATAAAATGTATTGTTGTTAGTTAATGCCTACCGTACCGATAAGATAAAAACCGTAGGTGATAAAGTACTTATTTCAATTCATTTTCGTCTTCTTTTTAGGGAACTGCATGAGTGAGTTCATGGGACTGATTTTGGGTTCATACGAAGCCAAGGAAGGTGGCTTCCTGCCTGGAGGGGCGTCCCTTCACTCCATGATGACCCCCCACGGACCTGATGACAAATGTTTCATGGGCGCTTCTTATGGAGAACTTGTGCCGCAAAAGATTGCCGTCAACACTCAGGTACTAGGCGTATATGTATAAGAACTGATGAACAATGCCTACGTGTGGCGTTCTACGTGCGTGGTCCAAATTTAAATCAAGAAACAATACATTAATATTTTTTTACAAGAATGTGTTGTCTCCTTGGATACTTTCGCGATAGTAGCCTGCAATGCCGTCGTGCAACGTACGCATAATTTGCGTAGCTGTGCGGTCGACGATACACAATGCTGGATTTAGAGGTTTGGAACTTTGGAGGCCTAGGGAAACAAAACAGTGGCGGCCCCGTGGCCCGATTTGGCACCTTTTTTGTGAAGGCCCGGGAGTGTAGCCTGTAGCGGGGCGGTCGCCCTCCCCTAACGATACGATATACGAATACTTTTGTTTTTATAAATGTAATTTTATCGTCGCTACCTAACATAGGCCACTACGTAATCTGAAATTGAATAATTTAATAAAATAATTGAAAAATGTTCCCTATTATATAGGGAAAATCAGTTAAATTATTAATCAATAGTATAAACTAGAAATACATTAGTATAGTGCGTTGGGTAAGATCGGAAACTGGAAATTTGATTCTAACGTTCTTACCCCAACGCACCCTATACCTACAGGCTACAATTAATACATATTATTACATTTTGTTACAGGCATTTATGTTCGAGTCATCGTTGAGTTTAGCTTTAACAAAATGGGGAGCCGAGACATGTCAGAAACTCGATGCGAAATACTACGAGTGCTGGCAGAACTTGCCGAAACTGTTCTCTGAAAATATTAATATTTAATTGTAATTGTATTGTATTGTAATTTAATAATATCAATTTACCTACTAGTAGTAACATAAGTATATAAATCGAGTGTTCTTTATGTTATCAGTTAGTCATTTCCTGTTTCTATTATATTGAAACCGTACCACAAAATTATTTTTCCTTCTTACATGAGGTCGTTATCACGACTCATTTTAGTTGAATACAATTCCCAAAACTAAAAATATGTGGCCACTTCTTTTAAGGTTTTCGCTAATTAATAGACATAGAGTTTTTAACGATAGTGATCGCACCCGTTAAGATCCTTGTTAATTATTTACGCGATTATTAATTTTAAGAAACCTCGGTGTTTTAATCCCAGCCATGGGCGTACCTAGACTCTTACTGAAGGGGGGCCTGGCCCCGTTGCGACCTAGGGTGGGCCCGGTCCACCTGAGATTTTTTTAATCCTAGGGTGGGCCCACCCGGTCCGGCCTAGATACGCCCATGATCCCAGTCATGAGTTAATTCAATTAAAATGTTAATGATTCCGTTTTATTCAATTGATGCACAGAAGTACAGATACAGTAGAAGAGTCTAGTCTATCAAGATATTTAAATGGATTTCATTACCGCTCAGCCCTGATTGACAAGGTTTGGATTTTGGCAAATTTTCAACCGACGAAACAAAAAACGGAGGAGGTTCTCAAGTTGTCGTGTATATTTTGTTTATTCTGTATAACAACGCATAACTTTTTACAGAGTAGTCCGATTTTGATCATTCTTGCCAAACAACCGAATTAATTAATTACTTTATAATGTTTAATGCTGGAGATTTCATTTAAATTCAAGATAATTTAGTGATATTTGTTTATTGATTGTTTGGCGACGACTCAAAATTACACTCGTTTAAGAATATAGTTAATAAGGTTAAATAACAAGGTTTTATAATTTTTTGCTTTCCAGTTTTCTCGGTGGTTTAATTTATTTTAAAAAGTTTTATTATAGGATAGCTTGAACTCATTTTAAAGAAGTAAGTTCTGAATACACAATACCAGTTTAGTTCTACCGTGGGGCACTAGTATTTTATGATATGAATTTCTTATTAGACGAAATTGTATCAGAACAATAAATAAAATTAAAGTTAAAATTTATAATAAAATAAACAATCATTATCCCACTACCTATAATTAGAAAAATACAAAATATTTTATAACTAAATACAATAACAGTACAATCATTATCCTTGATATATCAGTACATATAAAAGGAAATTGAATAACATTGTTATTACAGACATTGAGAGATGTGCGGCATTATTGTGCAATGAGCGTCTAGCGTATTCCTGCAAGAGTGCACAGTCAACAGGTTTACGCATAGTTGTGGTGTATCTGTAAGTCCTAATCATATAACACGTCATGCCCGGCGACACCGCTATAGAAGGCCCTTTAGCTTTTAAAGCGTCCACTATCTCAGTTTCACTTTTGGTCGTCACAATTGTAACTGAAGAATTACCATTGGTATTTCCAGTTCCGTTGGTAGTCACTGTTTCTTTAATCACCGTCGTTTTCTGAGCAGTTACACGTTGCTGGTTCTGTAGTGTGGAGTGAGATGTGTCCTCCCAGATAAAGCTAGACACGAGCATGCAGTCGATACGTGTTTCCTCATACTCTCCGTTTGACCTACTTATGCCCAGTTTGCATATCTCGTCCGATACACCGCTGTACTGCCTGTTAGGATCGTAATGATGGGAGTGACTGTTGCGACCTAAATTGTACAGCGCTAGGCCGGTCAACAAAGTGTCGAATCTGCTCCCTGAGTCTCGATACTCGTAAACATATATGGGTGGGTGACCTTGATACACTGGATGGTAGGTAGAGCCGTAGTTTATCTGTGGCGGTGGGCTGTAGTGGTAGTGGTGATGAACTTCGGTCTTCGGGCTGTAGTTATAATGGGCAGTGTTATGCTGTTGGTGGACTGACTGCCGTACGGGGCCACCATTTGAATGGCCCGACAATCCAGTCGAACTAGGGTACGTATGAATTGGAGTTCTATGACCACCATATCCCGAGTAACCAGTACTACGTGGATAGTGGTGCCCGCCTGCACGGCTGTGGAAACGGCCGCGTCCACTGACAATCGAAAATAAAAATAATAGTGCTACAAAAGTGAGTCTCATGTTGTCGGTTCGGGCGACTGCACAGGACTAAACTAGTGGCAGCCGGGTCCAGTAGTCCACTCCCCGTCACAAAACAATTCCATTAACGATGACGCAATGGGCGCGGTGTACACACCGGGCTCGCGACGCACCCACCAGAGACACAGACAACACGACGCGGCGACGCTACGCTATTTTAGGAATTAATCAATTAAATGTCGCAAATTTGACTTTTGGTGAACAAAAACAAGGAAAATTATTACGATACTTTTAATCATAATAGGTAATTAGCGCAGAGCTTAAAATTATTCCATTACTGCATTAACATTATAAAATACCGTCGGTCAGTCGCTTCGAACGTGTAAGAGCATCTTTCACTTTGTGCTGTTACTGATATACCATGAATATGCATCATAATAATATTACATCAAGATACGACAATTCGATAGCCCAGCATATCATCACTATTATTGAAGTATGTATTAAAATATAATACCCACCAACTATGATAGCTAAGCTATCAAATGCTATACACTACACGTTTATTAACTGGATACCTTGAGAAAGTTGAATCTAAATTTTACATTACATGTATCGAGGAAACTTAAAAATTATATTATGTATGTGAAAGAGGCCCTTATATATTTTGACAGTTACAACAGAAACACATCCTTGTGACTTATCAGATAAGTAAGAATCAATAAATTAAAATGGAATTAACATCTCACGGCTAGCAAGATGTCTCTAAACTTATTGCAAATAGGCTGGTTTACAGGATTGTCTAGTTATCTAGTCCCACCAATTTTGCGCTTTAATGGTCTGTATTCACGTTAACTAACAATAAAAAGAGGTTAGTTTAAAAATAATTTCCAGCAATAATATTTTTTTTTTCAATATACTGAAATAGTTGTTTTTTTTGTGAGATTCTTGTGTATACAAACCGCGCGATATTGGACCCATTCTTTTTGACGAGTCCAGTGGCAGGAACATTTACATTAGCGTTTATTTGTATAAATACCCCTAGCGTCTTATGAACAAAATTAAATCTGATATCAGTATATAATAATTGTTTGAGACTACTGAACGTTTGAAGTGTCGTAACGCAAGACTTTCTGTAGGTACTGTGTTAAAAAAAAACACGCTATTCATGGCTAACACAAAATCTCCATCGTTAAACGTTACGCTCTAATTTTAAATAATATTTCACCAGAATAGCTTATTAAGCTAATTTTATTAAGCTTGTTTTTAAAATAAGAACAACCTTGAAAAACCTCACTAATGTTTTTTTATCTTATGGTCGATTCGATTCAAATTCGAGATTTGTTTTATGGAAGACGGAGAGATACATATACATACTTGAAAATTAACTTCCTGCTAACACAAAACGTTCCCACTACTGGACATAGTCAAAGCACATGAGCATACTGTATATAAAGTAGAAAACATGGACTCAAAAATAAACTTTCACATTATGCAATATTTTTCAAATGTTTTCAATTATGTCACCACAAGGAATGCTTGCAGCAACATCCTCTTAACTCCTAATATCGTACAATCTGTGTACTTGTTGACCATACCAATATTTTTACATCTACGTTTTACGACATAAGATTCAAATTACAATGTATCAATGAGAGCTCTTTCATTTATGTGTAAGAATATATATAACTAGTAGTGCAACCGGTTCCAGAGATATTGGGCTAACATAACACTTAACATTAACAGTCACTTATTCCTAACAATATGTATTTTTGGATTTTGTCTTCAACTTGGCCACCAAACAGTAATATTTTAAACTTTAATACTATTCCTTGGGTACAATTTCAGTTAAATGACATCGAATTTGGATTATTGAATGTGATTATTACAAATACTCCAAAGAAATTTCAATACTTACGACAACATATCACTAACACTGCTTACATAGAACACAAAAAAATTGAAACATGAAAGAGCTCAATTTTTAAACGTCCATAATTTAACGTGAAACTTGGTACGAGGCCCGAGTGACGTAGGTGTATAGTTCGCGTCACTGTCACGTGGTGTGTGGTGGCGCTAGTGGTCGGGCGAGCTGGTGGAGTCGGCGGGCGCCTGCGCGGCTCGCTAGCCGTGGTTCACGTTAACGCCCGACTCCAGCTCCGACGCGGGCGTCTCCGGCTCCTCGTCATTGTAGATGTTCTCCGCCATCTGCCATACCTGCACATACAACATTAAATCATATAGTTACTGTTGATTCACACACTTTTTTTATATACTGGATTACTAAGCGGTGTTACGTTGATAGTATTCATGAGGAATTCACAGTTCCTGGGCGTGATGAAGAGAGTAAGAGCAGTAGTTTCTTTTAGGGAACGCTGAAGCTAGCTAATAGCAAAAATTAACTCGTTAAACTGTCTTCTCAAAAGACAAATAAATCAAATTTATCAATAAACTAATAAAATGCTGTAAATGCTATAAAAGGAGAATACCACACAATAATCATACCTGCATGATATTATCTTCTGAAACAGAGCATATGACCCAAGGTTCATTGGGGTTCCATGAGAAGTCTGAAATCTTAGCCGTGTGACCGCCGTGGATGAACAGTAGCTCAGGCGGTCCATCTTCAGCGTCCTCAGCCGTCTGCTCCTCGCCAATCTTGGACAGATCCCAAACGTGAAGCCTGCAACAATATTCGTTATTTATCAAATTTTAGTTAGTCCTTTTAGATGTAAATTTGCCTTCAGCTCCTAGTTATAGTCATCATGATTGGGGATCATGAAGGTAACCAGTGCCTTGATAAGTAATTTATAAATGACGCAATTCACTCACAAAATAATGATTACACAAAAATATTTTCATACTAGTCCAAGACTCAGCAGACGCAAAAAGCCGAGTCCGAAGTTAGCACCATGTTTTAATCTTCTATATTATGTTTTAGTGTAAACTTGTGTTTATTTATTATTGCCGTAATATTCTTTAAAAAGCGAGCTGAGTTGTGGTAGCCTAGTGGTGTAACCAGGGGACCGAGATGTCAATGATCTCGAGTTCAAATCCAAGGCACACTCAACTGACTTTTTGGAAGTTATGTGCGTATTTATCACATGCTCAAATGGTGAAGTAAAACATCGTGAGGAAACCTGCATGATTGAGAGATATTTTTGATGGCATGTGAAGTCTGCCAACCCGCAGTAGGCTAGCATGGTGGACTATAGCCGAATCCCTCTGAAATGAGAGGAAACCTGTGCCCTGCAGTGGGCCAATAATTGGTTAATGATGAATGTTTTGTGTTAGACATGTATGTTGTTTCATGTGATACCTCCTGTCGGTGCCGCTGCTCGCGAGGATGGTCTCGTTGTGCGGCGACCACTGTACTTGGAAGATCTCGTCCTTGTGCGACTCAAACGAATGCAGCTTTAACTTCAAGTTTCGTAGGTCCCAAAGTGCTACCTACAATACATTGCAAATATTAGATAAACTCAATTTAACAAATGTAAAACCTCTGACTTATTTCCTTTAAATTCAACTAGTAAACATACATAGATTAAAAAAAACCTTTTATAACAAGTCAATAGTAACATACCTTTTTTTATAAAATAAATAAATAAGGCTTTTATTATCCTGTTAACAAAATGAGTAGCCGGTAAGGTAAATATTTAGGCTAATTATACACATGGGTATACATATCGTCACTTGTAGACTATTTTTATGTGTTGATGTGATCACATTGACCTTGAATTCTTGCTAACAATAAATAATAAAGGTTAATTTTTTTTTAGTTTCATGCATGTTTGTGTCACTTAAATCCTTCTTTGGATAAAATTTAAGGTTAATTGGTGCAAGAATTGCCAATAACATTGGCTCTATTTGGACATATGAAATACTATAAGCAATAAAATCTAATAACGTAATAATCATACACATTATTTACCGTTTTGTCAGCACTGCCTGTGGCTAATATAAACTCCGAGTAGGGGTTGAAGCTAAGGCAGTTCACTTCCGCCGTGTGAGCATCTACTGTATGTGACGGTTTAGATGTATTGTTGCATCTATAATATAACAATTGAAAATGAATATTAATTTCAAGTCATTAATATATCAGCCAAAGGATGCTCATTGGAGAACAGGTTTTCTATAATGTCAGTTATACAATTGGAGATAAATTATCATAAATTTATTTTGTTAAACTGCCTTGTTGGTCTAGGGCTCGTACAGTGCGACTGCCGAGCAAGAGGTCCTGGGTTCGATTCCCAGGTCGAGTAAAGTTTTATTAGGTTTTTCTATGAATTCTCAGTAGCAGCTCGGGGTTCGGATTCGTGCCCGGTTAATGGCGGCCCTATTACATGGGACCTAAACCATACAAGAGAAACGTGGGTGTAAATTAGTACACCTCCGCCTAACCTTTTGGGGACGACAGGCGTGATGGTATGTCATATGTCATTTATTTTGTTCCTTTTATTTTACAGATTGTCAATGCATAAAATAACTATCGACAATTGCCAAGTAAGTTATTATTAAAACCATTTATATGAAAATAGAAATATTAAAGTAGTACCAATCTGTCAAGATTCCCATTAGACACAAAAAAATGAATTAAGTTAAGCATTGTTGAACATTCAGGATTTTACTTAACTTCTTAAAAAATTTGACATTCAAATAAAATAACCCCTTCATTTATTCAATAGATTATTGTGTCTACAGTGTTGAGATCTCACCTGGTGTCCCAGATCATGAGCTTCTGATCATCAGCAACGGAACCGAACAATGATTCATGCAGTAAATGCCACGCGACGTCTTCTACTACGGCTGTGTGGCCCGTGAACACTGACTTGGCTTCAATCACCCTGCCTTCTTTAGGAGTCGCATTAATGTCCCACAGGCAGATCGTGTGATCATCACTGTGATAACAATATTTTATGTAAGTATACTTATTAATAACCCACTCAGTGCCCAGCACCCGATTCCGGGTCGACATTATAGCAAGGCTCTGGGCATTCAATATTTTAGGTAATATATACTTATGAAGACCTTTTGACATAAATGAAAAGAATGTCAAAATGTCTTCATAAATATAATAAAGTAATTAAATTCAATGCCCAGAGCTCTAATATAATATCAACCAGGAGCCGTACATATAAATTTATGTCCTAAATGATAGTAATCTGATTCAAATAATCTATTGCAAAAAAATGGAAATATTTATTGTATTATACAGAAATAGTTAAGTACAATTGTAAAATTAACTAAGGCAGTGGGTAATAAATTGTATCATATTTGCTAGCATAAACTAGTGGATAGCAGATAAATATAGATAACAGAGTGAGTAGCAAGAGCAACTATTGATAATGGCTACTTGCTTTTCTTGCTACTTTCTCTTTAATTATTAAAGACACACAGAAATAAGACTACATTTATGAAACCATACCTTGCTGACAAAAGGTATCCATTTAGGTTAGGGTTCCAGGATAAGCCATAACCTTCTTTTTGGTGACCACGTAATCTGCAAATAAAATAGAACATTACTAATTATTTCATTTATGAATTCATTATTACATTTTACTATCAACCAAACAAGTTATTCAAAAGTTTCTTCAGTATGTTACTACAGCAAACAATATTAATAAACAAGTAATTCAATCCAAATTTAGACATACCTTAGATCAGGATGACATTCCCCAGAAGGTTCAGGCTTTGATGGATGCTTGGTATAATCAAAGACCAGCACATCAGATGAAGGTGTCTTAGTGGCGATGACACAAGGGTTTTGGGGCATGTACCGAGCCCTATTAACCTCACCTTCATGATTGATCTTTATTTCAATATCAATTTTACCAGATACTGAGCCAAAGCCACCAAATTCTGTAAAATAATATAATTTATCAATCATACTGGTATTTCCTGAATCTCTTTGAGAATTAATTAATTAGCATAATATTTATTATTAATTTACATAACTTAGCATAATTAGTACTGATTAAAACTGTAACTAAACTTAGCGTAATTACTATTTTAACTTAAGCACAACAAATATTATCAAAATTTGTAAATAATGATGGACGAGAGCAACTGCCAAGAAACTGCTATGCAGTTTGGCAGATTTAATGAATAATAATTTTATATAATACAAATTTTGGAAAATTAATTTAAAAAAACAATAATAATGATGATTGTGAGAAATTTTGAAAACAAGCTGTCAAATATCAATCTTCTAGGGTCTATTGTGGGGTGGTTAGTATTAATCTTTTAACAAAACAGCTAGCCAGCAGCTTGCATCTCTTAAAATTAAAATAATTGAAATGATTAGCTCCATCTCAAGTTTCAAATATAGTTTTGACTGAATCCATAGTTCATTAAGCTCAGCTAGAATGGAGAATGAAAGTTCACACCATAGAAACTGTTTGATGCATATTCTCACTGTAACTACATGATATTTGTACATGCACAAATGTATGTGAGGTCATCATCAACACATTTACTGTTTAATTGCTGGGCAGAAGTCTCCTCTTGAGAGGAATAGAAGTGAAGTAAGCATTTTTTTTTTCATTCATATATATGTTAGCAAAAAACCAGAATTTAGGAACAGTGAGGTATCAGATATCATGGAGTGGTAAAGTCTGACTGCTCTTCACATAGTACTTGATCACATCTGTATTCCCTGATAGATTTGCAGACTACAGTTTGCCAGAATACCAGTTCCATGAGGTAAAATCCAATCAGAGCCGATCATTGTGAGAGATTTATAATTTTAGTTAAACTTTAGCATGGAAAATAAGTTAAGCTGATTATTACAACGTAATCCACATTAATTATTAATACTATAAAAGATTATCTTTTTTATTATGTTATTATCAGAACCAAATATATTGCATATCTTATACTCTGAACCATGTTTGAATCTAAAAGAATAGTTAGTCACAATAAGACGACCTTTCCAAATCAAAGAAATGTCTTACTGTGAAGACGCAAGAGGTGAAAGTGGCTAAACAAAAGATGTGAAATTTTAGTATTTAACAACATACCTCCTTTATCATTGTCATAGTGGCTGGCATCAAACTGTGCATCTTCATTTGGAAGTTGGACACTGGCAATCAACAGATGGTTCTGTTCATCTGAAGTGTGTGTGCCCAAAATCAATCTATAAAAAATAAACATTGTCAATAAGGTTTAAATTAACCTTTTGTTAATTAAATTAGCCTGCTCTCCTTAAGTAGAGAGCGGCAGAGGTGAGAAATATCTCATAATTAATATCAGCAAAGATTTTGTGTGTTATTTTGTTAATTCAAATTTATTGCTCTTTCCTCTTATAATAAGGTAGATTATTTGAAAAGTGTTTGAAATAGGCATCTGAAAGACCCATGAAAACGTAATTTAAGAAAAAAAATCTTAGCGCCAGATTTAGTGATAAATGTAAAAGCTCATCTAATGTAATATTTTGATGTAATCACAGAGCAGCAATTAAGGCATGTGTCAGGTATGGTATGCTATCTTGTGTAAAACATCACAATATCAATCTTTGTTCCCCTGAACTTTAAACACAAAAGACAAGAACAAATTATGAAATATTGTCTTTCGTTTTTGTTATTGTAAAGATAATCTGTTACAATAAAAAACTTGGTGCCCCCAACAAGATCATGCCAAGAATTCTTATGATATGACTTTCCTCAAGATACTGGGGCCAGCAGGATCAGCACTGATCATCTCGAAACAGAATCAACGAGTATTTCTGACCATGGGCAAACATACCTGTGAACGGAGTAGTCTTTCCCTTCAGGCCTGGTCACGTCTGGGAGCCACTGAGCAGTTAGTGAGGGCCACTCTAGAGCGTGTGTCATCACCAAATCATACAAAAACGGCGTGTTCTTCTTCCAAATCTTGTATTCCTCATTGATGACTCTCTCCTCGACCGCATCATCGAAGGTTTCTATGAACGACACAAATAACAGATTCTACAAGTCTTTTTTGATAACCAAAAAATCACTGGCTGTCAAGCGTCAGCAAAGAACAGAAACTCCATCAGATGATGCATGGATTGTGAATACAATTACCTCCATCTCCTTTGTCTCCCATTATATTAAATAGAGATTTATAGTTTGTATTTATCTGATGGAAAGTGACAAATTTGTTAGTAAAACCGACCGGCCCCGTAAAGGCGCCAAACAAAAGTCCTTGGCGTTACTCTAACAGACAACACACAAACTTCCGGTTGCCAAATAATTTATATGATGTACTTTTGGCTCTGGTTTAGTGGTTGAAAGATAGAAATAAATGTTTATGTTATGTACAGAAAATTTTAATAAGCTTTTGGAAATATGGTAGATTTTATAATACTCTAAATAAAAAATACTAGAATATGAATTATTATAAATCATATTGTGCTGCGTATAGACTGATCAAATAAACAAGAAATAAGGAACTTCCTTTTTTTTAAATATACGTAAACTTTGGATAAAAAAAGGAACAAAATCAAATAAAAAATCCACTTACAGCAAATTTTCATCACCTTATTGCGAATTTTTTGAGATCAAATGATTGATGGAAAGTGACTTCTGATCAATGTGATTTTGTTGAATGAATTTAATTATTTAGATTGGTTTCACTTTCATACGTAGGTGGTCTCATAATACGAAAGTACCTATTATAATTCTTTGTAAAATAGAGCTTGTAAGTAATTTCCTCAGTGGGAGCTTGGCCCCTTCAAGGGTGCACCTAGGGTGAGTAATAGTCCACTGTGGTAGCCCAACCTCCTGGGGTAGGCACTGGACCATTCTGGGGTGGGCACTCCACAAAAGGTAATACAATTTCTTCATTATCCACGTTCGTCAATATTGTAAAACTGTGTAATTTTTATGAAAACATATGGTGCTTATTCCCGTTCTTTTGTAGATATTATTTTTTATAAGAAAAATAATTGAAATAAATTTGTCGCAATTTGATACTGGCTCATTTAATTTTTTTTTAAAGCTGGCAATTTTCATAATATGTCATTTGATTAATGTCAACATGGCTGATGCAGCAGCAGCACGTCGAGAAGCTCGTAGAAGAAGAATATTAGAAAATTCTCACAATAGACTGCAGCTTATATCTGGCAAATGCGGCGATGACTGTTCCAGAGGTATGTTAGCTAATCCCATAATGGTGCCTCATCTAACTACGTACCTTATCATTGTTTAACAAAATGTTTCTTTCTCAGAATCTCCGGTCAGAAACACGATTCCTGATCCAATTCAGGAGATTTCACTTACATCGGACAGTGGCAGTTATAGTAAGACTTCGGTCAACAATGGCGTGATAATAACAGAACCAGATTCAATTGAGTTGCTATCACTTAATCATGACATCGCGGCAGGCGATGGAGAGGTACCCAGTGATTTGGCACCTTTCGTAACACCACCACCACTGGTACCAGAGTCAGCACCGACTTCATCTCTATGGGAGAAACTCACTACTTACAAATACGATGTAGTCTTGTTATCACTATTAATTCAATTACTGTACAGTTTGTCATTGGTCACATTTGAAGGTACTTACTTTTTCTTACCAGTGCTAATTTATGCCTTAACAAAGTTTATTTGGTTCCCATCACAAAACAACTCAAAATTTTCAAATGCATTGCAGCTCCTACACATTATGTCTTCTCATAAAGTACAGAAACTCATTTATGTGACACAGTGTATAGCTGTAATTTCAAATGACATTTGTGTCTTTCTGTTTACCACAATTTGCATACAATCATTACTAATCACCTTGAAAGACGGTTTTATTACATAGTAATTACCTGATTTGCACCCATGCTAAGGGCATTATATTGACTGAGCAGTATCTATTAATAGCCGGCTAGAATAACCAGGGATAACATTCAAAACTTGACTCATTGTTAAAATTCTATTGATGTGTATGTTAATCAAACAAGTTGAATTTTGAAAGTGTTCCATGATGTTCCATAGTTTTGATTGCTTGTGCCTTCAAACATATGTGAGGAGTTGTGACATGTGTGCGTTTTAGTCACATATTGCCATTTTTAGTTTTAAATTAGAATCAATTTTGTATATAGCAACAGAAATTTTATTTTTTAGTTATTTTCATACTTATTTTTGCTCAATGCATTCATTCTGTGTATATGTAATTAGATCATTTACTCTTTTGCATTTATTTTAGTTATACTTTATACATATATCATAAAAAAAATGCAATGAATTTTTAATAGTATGCCAAATTAGTAAAATATTTTCATGCTTTACATTTATATGAGAGTATTTTGATAAAGGAATATGGTCTTTATAAATTCTAGTGGCCTGTGTAACTAATTTAATGGCCTGGACTTGTCTGATGTGTATATTTTATAATCTTGAAAATTAATGCATATAAGTATAGTATCAAAGTAATTAATGACAATCTGTGACTTCTGTGACCCATTTTGTTAAACCTTTTTTTTAGTCTACCTATACTTGTTTTGTTATAATACTCTTATCATTATCTATTCTATTATTAATCTTTATAGCCATATATAACAAAAGTAATTCATCCCACATACAAAATGCAATAACTGAAATCTTAAATCATTTTAACTAAATTAGTTGCTCTTTGTCCCAATAAAAAAACATTTACTAAACTTTCCATATATACTGGTAATGGAATAGGCTACAAATTAAAATATAATTATTTAAGAATTAAGCTGGTATGGTTACCAAAGATAATAATATAATCAGCATCAAATAAAAATCAAAAATCCACATCTATTTCATTTTCGAGAAATGGGATTTCTTCAATATCCTCTGGGCTAAATAGTGATGATGTGGTTTTACATCATCACTATACTCATTGTTAATTACTCCTTCCAAATTCTCAGACTCTCCAAACTCTTTTTCTGAGTGGGTGAACTGGTTAAAGTGTCTTCATTGTAGACCTAGTACTGTACAATATAGAGGAGTCCTTGATAGCACTATATAAGAATCCCTCATATATGAATTTAGTTCATCATCATATATAATATTTATTTGGTCACATCAAAACTGCTGCATTACAGATTAATTCTGCTACATCACTTCAAATCTGTTGTATATTTTGCTAAATATAATAATATTACTGTTAAACACTATCATAAATATATGACTGTTAATTTAAACAATGTCTTCCTTCAGTAGCAAATCATTATTATTTGATACAAAATTGTATTCCACTTGTTTTTGTATAACACATAATTATTCAGTCTGCTTGGTAATTTATATGCACAGACATTATAAAGGTTATTTAATGTAATTTATCCAATCATTATCTTATTCTTTACTATTGGTAATAACAACCAACTTGCAAACATTGTGAATATTTTAGTGTATCAGCTTAATTCATTTATAATGTAAATAAAAGTAAAATAACTATTACTATTATAAAAAAGATTTATTTTAGTTATATTTTGTAACAACTTTGAAATAAAAAAAATGGTTATGAACGGTATTTCGTATTTTCATTTGATCTTTCTTTTTTTCTTTTTGTAGAAGATAGCTGGAAAGAAATCTGATTTAGAAGTTTTATAGTAGGTGAAGTGTATTGATTTGATATTGACTGTTTATTAAAATAGCTTAATGTGGTCAATGTCATAAGGGCTAAGTCTATGTATACTAATTTATAAAGAGGTACAGTTTGTGAGGTTCTAGTGATTACCCCCTACGGGTAATCTCTCAACCTATTTAGAAAATGTTTTAACTGTTAAAGTGCTGTAGACTACTTTTACGTAAAATAATTTTAATAATAGCAAGCGAAGCTAAGCGAGGACGGATCGACAGTACACTAGGCGTAGACGTTCGATGAACGTATGCGCAGCGTAGACGCCGCGACAGCGCGGCATACGCGTCGCGTTGTGCACGCATATTGCGCTGCGTATAAGTTCATCGAACGCCTCCGCCCAGTGTGAAGGCGCCCTAAATAAAAAATAAATTTTCGTATATAGTGTGAAAAGAGATCAACAAAATATAATGTTATGTGCTGAGGCAAATATCAATTTTCAAATACATTTCGGCAGTTGAACTGGAAGATATGATGTTACACACAAATTAATAAAATATAACTACATACATAAATAGTTGCTACTATTTGTAAAAATAAAAATGGATTCTAGTTTTTACTGTTATTTTTCCTAAATGTCTGAGATACAGACATTTATTTATTTAAGATTTTTGAATAGAGCATCATCACTGCTTGTTTTCTTTCCTGTGACACGCAGTAGCAGTGACTATTTAAAACACGATATGATAGCTATTTTTGAACAGTAGGACTAACTAACTAACAGTAGGCTTTTATGGAAAGCATTCTAGGGCTTGCCATATTTTTATAAAAGGTATATTATCAAAACTAAATGTTAATTCTTATATGTATATACATGTACAAGGACAATCAAATAAAAATAAAATACAAATATGGTAATAAACTATATAATGAATCTAATACAATTACACAAGTGAAGAAGCGAAAATAAAACAAATGCATGATGTGTGATTTAACTCCTAAGAACTAATCTTAACGGTTAAAAAAGTTTTTAATACTACTCAAGATAGTCTTACTTTGCTTGGGTTGTTCGCTTTGTTTTGACGCTGTAGCATGAGCGTCTACATCACCCGTGCTCTGACGATCTGACTCTGAAGTAACAGAAACACTTTGAGGAACTATGTTTTCTTTATTTGTATCTAACATGTCTGGACTAGTGGAAGTATGCTTATTATTACTTTGTACAATATTATCCTTATCATTACTTAGTGGAGTAGAGTCAGCTTGTTCGTCAGAGCACCCGAGTTCCTATTCTTTTTTTGATGCAGTCTTCGCCTTTTTCTCCCGTAAAGGCTTGGTGCGGACGAGATCTGTGCGTCCTATAGATATCATCTTAAGTTCCCATGCCTCTAGTTCTTTCCTGTAAGCAAAGTTGTTTGCAAATTTTAGTCATGAAACACACATTTCATTTTCTTTTTAACATGTTCACTGTTGAAAATCACATATATACATGCACTGTGTTTTCGTTTACGTAACGCGAGCGCGGCGCTAACACACCAGGCGTGTTTTTAGGAATATTTTATTGTAAATGTAAGAGGTCAATATTGAGTCATAGCCTAGTCGTTTGACCAGTGGACTGTAAAACATAAAGATTTTGAGTCAGAATCTATGGTACCACTGACTTTTTCGGAAGCTATGAGCTTATTATTTTAATACATGCTCAATGAGAAGGAAAACATCGTGAGGAAACATGTGTTCCTGAGAGATTTTCTTGATTGCGTGTGAAGTCTGGCAACCTGCACTAGGCTACCTTGGTGGACTAGTCTAATCCCTCTTAAATGAGAGGAGACCTGTGCCCGGCAGTGCAACAATAATTGGGTTAATGACGTAATTTTTTGTATTATCTTATTTTACGTTATTTCCCATAATCGATTTTTATATTGTAGATACTCTTACTATTACAGTCAAAACCGGATATAACGACATCGTTTGTAACAACGGATCGGTTATTTTTTTGAATCTGCAAGGTTCCGGCTGATTCTCTATATAAGCAGTGAGTAAACAAATACTGCCTATAACAACATTGGATACTGATAAATATCGCTTAAAACGTCGACATATAATCATTATCGACTAAAAAATCAACAGCTAGAAAGTGGCTTTGTTCCAGCAAAACCCAACATAATATGAGCAACTTTTAAACTTATTCTATATAGGAGTTTCCGAGTCATGGATGTATCTATCTATAATATGTATGTATTTACACAAAAATAAAGTATATATGTAGTATATCAACCCACTAGTATCCGAAACACAAGCCTCGTTGCTTAGCACAAAACTAGATGGCGCTGTGTGTCATAATATCCAAGAATATAGGAAGGATTTTTATTACTTATTATTAACAACATCTTTCTTCCTCTCCATGAACTATTTGTGACATCCGAATTTTTGTGGTCCCTTCAATGTCGTTATAACTGGTTTTGGCTTAATTTCAACATAAAACATACCTATACTTATTCATAAGATCTGAGGCGTGTTTCTCAAACTTTGCTTTTTCAGTAGCATTTATATTTAACCATTCTTTCTTAACTTCTTCTTGATATTGCTTTATGTCTTTACCATTGAATTTGTCATTCCTAGATTGAATAAAAAGGAAATAGGATGACATTGGCTTCTTAGGGCGTCCAAGCTCTTTAAATTCCTGGTAATGAAAATGAAATTGATTAACAAAGGATTTAGAAATATCTGAAGAAAATCATCTGAAGTTTTAACTTATATTACTTACTGCTTTTAGTTTCCGTTTTTCCTTAGCATTAGCCATTTCATTTTTCACCCTTTTTATGTCCTCTTTCTGTTCATCTGTGAGTGATGCTTCATACATTGCCTTAATCTTTTTATAGTCTTCTAAATCCTTTCCATACTCTTTTGTCATCTGATTTTTCGTCTGAAAAAATCAAAGAGGGCAATTTATTATTATATGAATTAATTTTAATACTGAAGGTAATGGTCAGGTAGGTAGAAGGTAATGGTTGTAGGCTAGACTTGCAACAGAGTGGAATTCACACTGTGTAAGGCTATATGGAATGATCAGGTAAGTTGAAGTGGACTCCTTTAGTATAAACTGAATGACAAGCTTTAGCTGTGAGGTATGAAATCTTCCTGCGATAGACCAAAACAGACTTATAATAAATAAGGACAATAATTCTGACCTTTTACAGACACAGTAAACCGTTTTGAATACCAGCAGAGGGGAAGGATTATTCATAAAGAAATTGTCTTATCTGCATTGTACATAGAGATAAATATATTTTAAACAGACAAAACTGTATAGTAATTTATTTTGGCTGAAGCTTTTATAAAATTACCTCTATGTCCAATTGTTGCCAGTGTTTTGATGTCCAGGAAATGGCTTCCTTAGCAGAGATGCCAGGATTTTTAGCCAGGAGTGCTGGCCTCATCTGTGTCATGAACTTGAAAAATGGTGTCAATGGCCGTTTTGGCTTTTCTAAGCCAAGCTTCTCCTCTGCTGACTTTCTTGTATAGCTGCATGCTTGTACAGGACTTAACCAATTTGTTCTACAATATAACAGTACAATAATTTACCATTAGTCTGATAATGACTCTCAGACAATTCTAAAAAGGTGAAGAAACCTAAATTCTAAAATAAACAATAGGCTAGCGTCATAACCTCAATCTTACCTCCCGTGTAGAACACTTTTATAACTCCCTACAAAGTAATTACTCAATCGATAAATATGAGTAAAAGAGGACATTGTAAAAAATACTCTTCTGAGCAATTTAACATAGAAATATTATCGAATATGACTCGTTCTACAACAATAATGTACCTTTAGCCAAAGACTACAATATATATACGGGTATAGACAGGCAGCTCTGGCTTTTTTTTAATTGTCAGCACAAAGCGCCACCTAGTGTTCAGATAACTAAATCTTTTGCCTATAGCTACCTATTTATAGTTTTAGATATACATACTGTACGTATAGGTAGGTATATATACTATAGATTGATTAAATTATGAAATTGATTAGCGTTTATATTATTGCTTACCTTAATGCTTTACTAACAATTATGTAGATAGAATGTATTACATAACTATTAGAAAAGCACTAAGAGTAAACAATAATTTATACGCTATTGTAAAAAATCCCAGGTGCTTTGTTTTTGACTTGCAGATACAGAAGAAAAACTAAACAAAATGCAGTTAATTGTTTAAGAAATTTATTCGTGATATAATATATTCGTATATTTAAATATTTAGACATTATTTTGCCTTTTCCTCCCTTTGTTTTTCGAGTAGTGCCTGTGAGCTTTTTCCTTCATAGGGTCATTCATATCCCAAGAGGTTACTTTGCCAGTGAGGATGCTGTTGATTTCTTTGCACCAGTTATGAATAAAAAATTTGGTAGATTTATTAATTAAAAAATTTGATAAATCATCTTTATGTATAACACAAGTTACAAAATTTAAATTTATATTAATTGTAACGATTAATTTAATATATTTCAATAAATTATTTTTGTTGCTGTATTCTTTTAATATTTCTATAGAAATGTGTTCCACTTGGGCAAAGAAATCAAACAGCGCCCTAGTAGGATAGCACAACCACTTTTTGTTTTCATATTCTTTAATTTTAATATAGTTATGAAAATCTAAGATATTTTCTGCCTCCAAATCATGCCTACAAGTGACACAGTTCTTGTACACATTTTTTTTGGCAATTTGTGCTATCCAGCCACTGCAATAACCAATTGCTGCGCATTTTTCAATATCCATTGGAGTTTTACTTCTTATTATTGTGTCTGTATTTAAAAGGTCGAGACACATATGATCCCGTTCTATTTCATCTTCACATTCAGTTGCTGCGTTGTTATCTCCAGGACTCGCTAAAAAAGATTTTAGCGACTGGAGACAAACACTATCATCTTTTTCGCAGTTTGATCCAACTGAATGTGAAGAAGTTATATTGTTTATCAAAAGAGTCTTAAAAGCACCTTCAAATGCAGACGACGAGGGCATTATGTTACTACAGCCATGGGCTCTAATTGCTCCAAAAAAGTTCTCCAATGGATCTTGGTTAAAATTTCGCAGCAATAAGGAATTGATCCCTTTCGAATTTAAAAACTTTACAATATTTCTAAAACTTTCTATTGTCTTAATCCAACTGGATAAAGAAGGCACTACTCCTTGCTTGTAACCATTTACAAATTTCATGGTTTTCAGTACTGGGAGACTATAATTCCACAAATTGAGATGCGGTGATGTTGGGGTAACTGCTGCACGATACTTTTTCCCCTGTTTGATATCGCTAAAGCTGCCATTCACGCTGTCGAAAAGGTCGTCGAAAAACATCAAAAGGTCTGCTGTCTCGTGACTGTCCTTATCAAGGACTCCCATATCTGCAACAATAAACAAATAGTTTTATGAACATATAACCTATTTAACAGTAAAAACCACTGTTTAACTTAGAATATAATCACACCACAAAATTTATAAAATAGCTATTATTTTTGCTATTGCAGTCAGTCCTATAGTAATATGCTGTTTCTAATGCACAATAAGACGTTAAAATAGTATTTATTATAATGTATTAATTGAGAAGGCATACTACTGCCCACTGTGGGATTGTGGCCATGACAAGTCTTAAGCAATTAAAATATATAAAATATAGATAGCGAAACAGTTAATCAATAATAACAAAACATTACCTGCTAGACATGCAAGTCCTACCCCAACTGACTGACTAAACACTTGTGTACAGTGTTTCACCCTCATCTTGGGGATTAAATTTGGTAATACGTGCAGAGCTGTCAGCTTAGGCACAAGTTTGACGCCTCTGTATCCTGGGCACCTATTGTATAGATCTATTATGTGAGACCATTTAGCAGTGCATTCTTTTTCTTTCAAAATGTATTTTAAATTTTTTGTGAGTAGATTATTTCTAATCCCTTTCATGAGATGAGGTGGATCGTATAAGGGGAAAATCTTGTGTTCGCCCACCTTATAAAATCCGTCCCGATATTCTTCACCATTTCTTATGTACATTTCTCGTGTCTCTTTTAATAGCATGTTTATCGCTGCCACATTTGAGGCACCTTGATCACATATGGTTGCAATGACGTTCAATCCAGTTTCTTGCAATTTTAAAATAATATTTTTAATTTGGGCTTTTAGCTCAATAGCCTTAGTGCTTCCGCTGCAATAATAGTAAGCTATAGGCTGCTTGTATTTTTTTACAATTCCCCTTACCATGAATACAAGGACATGGTCGCAATATTCCAATTCCGTTTTGTCTCCATTGTCGACAAATCCGAGTAATTTATCATTTTTTTTGTTGTGTGTAAGCCCTGGTCCAATTGCCATCTCGTCAAACAATAATGAGCAGTATCTATAATTAGCAGGCAACTTTGCAACTCTGTTTTTTAAGTTTTCAAATATTATGTTATTGACTCCAGCTTTTAAATCCAATTTGTGCAGTAAATTTTGTAAAGTTCTCCGACTCGGTAAAACGCACATTTGACTTAGCAAACGATAAGCCTTAGGCGAGGGCTTATACAAAGATAATGCTAAAATTTTTTGATCTAGTGTGAAACGTCTACCAGGTTTTTTCTTGCCACCCTGAGTAACTTGCATTTGGCAGAATATTTGGGCAGTAGAAGACATTTTTGATGTCATAATTTTGAATGCTGTCGTTTTTGTCATTTTCTTGGCAAGATAATATTTTTTCTTAAAAGCCACCTTGATACTTTCACTTTTCTTCATTTGCTTTAAAAGCGATTTATACTCTCTATGTTTTGTTAAGGGTACATAAAGACCTGAAAAAAAAAATAGCTTAAGTAAACAGATGTACATTGTTAAACTTTTATCATTACTATTCTTTTTATAAGGGAATGAAAGTTAATGTAAGTAAGACGAAAGTTAAGTTAATAAGATGAATTTTATGACTGTGCAATATTTAGATATTTTATTTTACTATTTTAACAAAAACAAAACACTTCAAAAAAATTTAAACGCACAAGAAAGGAGATTAATTTTTTAGTTAGTTACTTATTATTGTTACATACTCTGTAAAATATAGTAATTTATCCAACCAATGTCTACATTGGTCTATTTTGCTTAAATATAAATAAAGCAGCAAACTAAAATTATATCACAAAAGGGCTAATGTTAACTTTGATCGTTTTAGTTCTTACTCTATTACTAGGAAAGTGAAAAATAATAATTTATTATCGGCTTAAATTTTGCAGTCGGTTTTTTAAACACAAAAAAGTTAAAATTATACAAAACTATATAAATATACAAATAAGGTACAAACCTTTCATATGTCTTTGTAATTGAGTCTTTTGAACACCAGATGTTGAGGGCAAGGCAGGTGGCACAGTAACGGATTTAGTAACCAGTTGATCTGAAAGTTTAAACATTGATATTAAGTATATGAAAAAGGTACATAGTTTTTTGATATCCTGTTACTAAAATTATTGTAAAAGCTTTAATTCAGGATATGACTCTTGAAGAGCTCAATATTTTAGCTTTCCTGCTTTTTGCTCACTATGAATAAGATACAAACCTCTCATTTGAACATTCGATTGAGTCCTTTGAACACCAGATGTTGAGGGTGACACAGGCGGCATAGTGACAGATTCAGTAACAAATTGATCTGAAAGTTAAAATGTTGATATTATGTATAAGGAAAAGATACCTAGTCTTTTGATATCCTGAACCTAAAATTATTATCTAAAAGCTTTTGTTCAATGTATGACTCTTGAAGAGCTCAATATTTTAGCTTTCCTGCTTTTAGCTCATTATGAATAAGATACAAACCTCTCATTTGAATATTCGATTGAGTCCTTTGAACACCAGATGTTGTAGGTAAGGCAGGCAGCATAGCAACAGATTCAGTAACTAATTGATCTGAAAGTTAAAACATTCATATTATGTATGAGAAAAATACACCAAAAATCGTTTCATGTTCTTTAAATTTAATTAATAAGACACATGTTTTAATAAATATTTAAGATATTACTAACCTGGTAAATATAATACGGGAATTGCTAACATGCTCAGTCTATTTTTTGAATTCATGTGTATTCTTTCAAAATGTTTATGACAGACACGTCTGTTTCTAAAAACATTTGAATTATCCATCACAGCTACTTCTCCGCCTATTTTTGAAATCCAAGTATTAAATTTCTCTGCATACACATCTGGATTCGGAAAGTGGTGCAATGGTATCCCTGGGAAATAAAATAGCTGATAAAATAATAATAATACAAACATATAATAGAAGCTTGCAGGCAAAATATAATTACTACCTTTGCAAAAATAATGTACTTGTTGCAAATTAACATTTGATCCGATTTGATTAAGGTGAATGAAAGAAAGCAGAATGAAACATTTATACAGGTAGTTAGTGGCCACATACAATCAAAATAAATTTATAGGAAATTTATAATAATGTGTGCCCACTACTGCGCTAGAAAGGTTCTGGTTCAGCATATTGCAGCCAGATTGCCTGGTGCTGGTTTTCAACCAGACCTGCAGACCTGTTTTAAGAATGTGCATTTGTGTACTTCATTATGTAGGTTGTAAAGTTAGCAGACTGTATACCAAAGCCATGAGATGCAACACATAGCCATATGCTTCGAGGCAGTAGTCACAGCGCTCATCGCATAATGTTTGCTAATAATAATGATAAGTTTTATATTCTAAATTGAGTTTACCAATAATAGTGTGTTTCTATTGTGTAAATACTTTAAAAGTATGATGTTGGTGATAGAAAATATACGTAAATATCTTAGTAAACTTCATACAAAGTTATAATCTAGCTATAAAGGTAATTATCTATTTTAAGGAGTGCATTGTGTATTTGTTATAGTTTATTGTTCCCCTTGATGGGAAAAGATTAGACTAATTTTTATATTTTTCGAAGTTGAGAAATGACAAGTTGTGCTTCGGATGGTAATAGTTAGTCAATACATGTTCTGCTCATGTCATGTTCATGAACATGAAGCACTAAGTATTATGAAGATGGAACAGGGTACGCAGCGTAAATAGACTTACTAAACAAGAAATACATACCATCTTTCTTAGTCACT
This sequence comes from Craniophora ligustri, assembly GCA_905163465.1. NCBI lineage: Eukaryota > Metazoa > Arthropoda > Insecta > Lepidoptera > Noctuidae > Craniophora > Craniophora ligustri. The sequence goes on from LR990969.1 coordinate 10,041,900, forward strand.
AGACATCCAGGTACACAACAAGAGTTTTGTGACATGATGGAAGTTCACTCAGTGTTCAGTGCACTATTCGCAATTATGGGTCCAAACTCAAAAGAGTGCCTATGCACAGTAGTTCACAGAACAGAAACTTCACAAGTTTATTTCGAAACGGCGACACGGAGGAGGAGGACTCAACTCAACGTGTTCGTACGAAAAGAGGATGATTGTAACGCGGCACGGCGACACGGAGGAACAGAGGTTCAACTCGACGTGGCTAGATGCACTTGCGAAACAAACAGAATTTAATTGCAAATATTAAACCCGAGAAATGGAAATACTAACGTACTCCAGCGCAGGCAGACATTTGCAATTAAAGTGTTGCTATTGCACGTATAGTAAATTCCCATTATTTAAATGAAAAGTCAACTATGAAAAAATGCTTATTTCACTTAACAAAACGATCTAACGCATCCATTTACTTGGTTTATTACTCGATAAATTTATTGATTTATTTGTATTCAATGTTTGGAAATAATTCTTTAATTTTATGTTAGTGTTGAAAATCGTCACCCAGCGTTATCATCCTATGTTACGTTATGGCAACACAGTATTTTTATTTTGGGTAGTTAAACACTAGATGGCGCTGCACTCTAAGACAAAACTGAAATTTTCATAAGTTCCTAGTTTCCATAGCATGCCTTTAGCTAATTCAGGTTCGGTTACTTTCTCAATTGTCAAATACAATGACAGTTTGCCACAGATAGTCAGATACTAAATAGCAAACAAATAATAACGCTCGAAACGAGCACTTTAATTTAAAACTAACCAACTTGTTTATTTATTCACATTTAATGCGTAGCTATGCCAGTCATTGGATTGTATATAGTAAGTGCAGTATTAGTATATAAATATTATTTTTGTGTTTGGTGGGTTGTTCTCTTGTTTTGTAACCTTTGCATTTAAGTAGATTTTACCTCGAGTGAAACCTCCCCCAATGAGCTCTGATAACCTTACGCACTCGCAGAAACACTACTATTGTTGTTTCACTAGGGTCTTCTGTAAGGCAGAAGAACTTCCCCAGTCGGGCAGCTCTTTTGAGTGAGGTATTTCGCTATTCTCTACCTCTCGTGACAAAAAAAGAATATGTTCTCAAAAGACAATAAGATTCGGGTTCACTCGGAGTTGAGTGAAGACTTTCCCCTTTTTCCCATCTGCATGCGACTCAAGTTGGGTATGTTATATGTTATATATTTGTAAATACATGGGTATAAAACCTTTTATTACTGCATGTGTGTATGACAGGTAATTCGAGTATTAATTATATTTGAATGAAATTGTTATATGACCCACTCAAATGGTCAAATCTCATGTGAGTCTCATCACTAGTATGGGTACGCGCTTGGCGGAGGTTAGGGGCAAAAAGGGCAGGTTAGGTTAGGTTAGGTTAAAAGTCTGCGTTTCACCGTTACATAGGCTTTCTCCAATAATCGCCAATAATTTTAAACTTTTTATTTTCCCTATGATTAATACAATTGAGCATGGGTGTATCTAGGGAGGGGGCAGGGTGAGACGTGCCCACACCAGATTGGTCCAGTGCCCATCCCAAGATGTTGGGCTACTGATAAGAAATTCTCATACGGTGGACTGTGCACACCCCAGGGGTGGCGGAGCCACCCCTATAAGAAGAGTATACATACGCCCATGCAATTGAGAGAGCTGTGAGAGGGTAGGGGTATGACCATTGGACTGTGACTGTGAAGTTAAAGGTTTCGAGTTCAGTCCCGAGGCCGAGGCGCGCACCAATATGAATTTCGAATATATGAGCGTATTTATCACATGCTCAAAAGGTGGAGGAAACTATCGTGAGAAAAACTCCTGTGATGTATGTGAACCCACAGTAGGCTAGCCTAATGGTGGACTATAGCCTATTCCTTCTCAAATAGGTAAGTCCCGTACCAATCAAGATTAGGTTGCTAATTATTAATAGGTATATCATTAGCAACAACTGAAACTAATGATTATATGATTAGTATTCACTGTCCCATTGCATGTGGCATTTGACATTGCTCGTTGCTTATCTCGGAACTAGATGGCGCTGTATCAAGTACAGAAAGGATTTCGAGTTCAGTCCCGAGGCACGCCACCGCAATCGGCACTAGGCTAACCTGGTGGTGAACTATTCCTTTTCAAATGAGAAAAGTCCCGTGCCCAGCAGTGAGACAGTGAATGGGGTGATGATTATAATTAACGCGGTATACACACCCGGTCATAGCTATACACCTCCATTTCGACGAGACAGTTGCTAGCTCAGTTATAGTTTAGCCGAACGAATGTTTTTTGAAGTAAGTAAGTAGATCGTCTTTAAACCCTTAAACTTTAGGTTACTGATCTTATCGGCACGTTGTCTCCACAGCAGCAGTCAGTCTCTATATCATACTTCATATTGCCTTGGTAGGTTGTGATAGGCTATCACAACTTCATTGTGCAGCTTATACTGACACAAAGGAATAAAAAAAAGATTTAGGTAGATACCTAGTTAGGTTTTATAGATTAAGTAAAAAACAATAAATATCTTTAATACTTTATTGTAAACCTACCGCATTAACCACTAGGTTCATATAATTACTTATATTATGTAATAATACTTACATAAATAAAACTTAATTAATATTCACAAACAATATTTTCAGTCATCATCATTTACATTATACAAAATATTTTGGCAATAAGGAGGTGGGTTATCTCGTTGTGTCAAGATATTCAGGTTACGTGGTCTCTTGAACCCGCCAAGTCTAATTTTTATTAGTTTTTTGCCAAGTGTAAATTCTCTGGGTTAATCTGCTTTATCCCATTACGAGGCGGGTTTAATCGACCAGAGACATTAAGGTGGAAGCTCCACGCTAGCTCGCAAAATTCAAATTTTCGTACGTTTTTTGCAATTTGCCGGCCATTGTCAGACTGAACATTAAACAAAATATGATTCGCGCCTGTAATAGGTATTTAGTTACAGAATTATAATCAATTAAATCAATAAAACAGCCCTCAAAGTGCATATAACTGTATTGATTGTCTATTTCATGAAAAAGTCATTCAATCTAATTGTATGCACTGTGAGGGTTGTATTGATGATATTAATTATTATTAATTCTGTAACTTAATACCTATTACAGGCGCGAATCATATTTTGTTCAATGTACAGCCTGACAATGACCGGCAAATTGCAAAAAAACGTACGAAAAATTTAATTTTGCGGGCTTCCACCTTAATGGAAAAATGTTTTTATACAAATTTGGTAATAACGAGAATAATACGGATTGGAGAGTGGCAAGTCAGAAAAATGTATTAAGTCAACTTATGTACTTCTGATATTATGAATAGTTAAAAAAATGAGTATACATATATATATTAAAAAAATAAATATAAGATATATACCAGAGTACCTATATGCTTTTAAAAAACGTAGATTCCTTATTCGTTTTGACTTATAAGATAACATAAGACTAAACTCATAATTTTAGGTTGATTATTAGTTTATTATATTCCTTCCAAAAATCTTTTTTTTTACCATGAGTTGAGTTTTATATAATCTTAAAACAAGAGTTACATATCTATAATTTGAGGATGTTGGCGCCTATATTATATTTCCTTTGCGTATTTACACTTGTAATAGAGTACCCAAGTAACTCCATACAGTTACTAAATTATTTACATTTAAAACTATATATACAAAGAGAGAGGAACACTATTTTCTTTCAGGCAATTTTCTTGCACAAACTTCTTAAATACGTTATAAATAAAGAAAACACTGTCTACGTACGTTTACATACAGAAACTATTTATTTATCTACAAATTATACCGTTTTTATCCGATTTTTTTCGATGTAAATAAAATCAGCTTTTTTAATATGTTACAACAACCAAATGAGAGGCTTGGCATTTTCAACACGCCCGTAACAGTCATTCCTCATTATTGTGCATTCATAAATTCAAATCTCTAATTTACATGTATGTATAAATTACTATATTATTTAATAGGTCATAACATAATGACCCCTTTTAGATAATTACAAAACTAATGGCACTTGAATTAAATATTAGTTCAATCATACACACAGTTTATTAAAATATCTGAGGCACTCAAAGCCAAATTTTTTGAACATGCAGGTGAAAAAATACCACTATCCTCGTCAAAGAATAGTTTCACCAGCTGAGTAATGATAATGTCTTGGTTTCCTATAGGAATGAGTTTGTGGAGGTCTGTAAGTAGCATATTTGTGTGGATGTCGCGTGAGGGTGTGTGGATGAGCCGCGTAACAATGAAGAGTCAGCGGCGTGGGCGGCGGACCCGACGGACATTTCGCTAAAGGCGGCTTCCTTGGCCCAGCGATCCTCCTCCACAATGCCTTCAAGCGCGGTGTCGCTATCCACACCGCTACCATAACACCGAGAATTTGTGTGGCAAATATTCGGAACAGGAATACCCAGAACGCTGGTTTTGGATGCGTTGAAGGTTCTGTGGAAGGCACAGGCGCAGCGAGCCACTCATCTCTCCATGCGTACTCATACACCCATGTAGCTAGTATGCATGTAGATGGTACGGCGTACAATGCAGCAAATGCTCCTAATCTGAGTACACTTTGATCCTGGTGCGGCTGTGGTGGAGTATTCAATAGCACTGAGGGGGCTGGCACAGGTGCTGGTCGTCGGAGAACAGCACGGAAGCCCGAAGACAGGAACACAGAGCCAAGCAGCAAACAGATGACTTCGGGAATAATGACCAGTGCCAGTAACGATTTACTGGATTGGTTGCCCACGAAACATGTACCTGCAACAAAAACAAAAAGTGCGTCAATTAACGACATCAGTGGTAGAGGTTAGCGGATACCGGGTTTTTTTCTCGAGTCCTCTTTATAGATGTGAATAACATTCCAATTTCCACTAAAGCTGCTCTCAAAGCGAACACCTACACAAACATACGGCGAGAAAAAAGGTTTGCATTAATAAGGCGGTTAAAAGGCCGATTTAAAATTGAAATACGAGCGTGTGAGGAGGAAAGGTGTCGTATTTAACGGCTCGAATAATGGTCGAGCATTTCTTTCGGCCGCCATAATGGAAGTGGAATGGAAATAATAAAAATAAAAACACAATACTCGTGGCATGATTGAAACTGCAATATGCCTGAGAAACGGACCGCGTGGCACTTGGCTCGCACTTCGCATAATGGCGATAAAAAATAAAAATAAATGTAAGAGGATTTTAAATATATATCCAGAGGCATATCGGGCAAACATAGGAAACCATGCATCAGATAGGCGCTCTCGCGGCTAAGTAGTGAAAGAAGAATAATTGTATGCACAAATGAGAAACTTGAAGGATCAAACTAACTAATGGATAGATGAGCGCACTGCTTCTTGATTTAGCACAGAAATACGCGGTGAATATTGAATAGTTGGTCCACTGAGCTTAAATACTACTTACTACAAATATTGAGCTAGCCCATATCACAAATGCAAATGTTTCCAAGAAGAAGAAAGATCTTTCACGAAAAACTTATTAAAATAAATATTCAATTATCTGGTTTCCATGTGCGATCTTAACGATAGTGCCATTAGCATGATACTTAAATAAACCATCCAGTTTTTGCTGATCATGAATTTATTACTTCTGACAACTCGTACAGGGGACAAGAGATTTATATCCAAAAGTTTATTTATACAGAGGCAGTAAAATATTTTTATGTGTCCCCATAATTCAGCTCGATAAGTGATGATTGGCTCATTGTTCTTTTTTAATCGATAAAACTATTCATGGAAACCATAACAAGAAATATTTTATGATTGGATTTTTGAAAAGAGATGCACGAGACCATATAGAGATATATATTTAACCATAATATGCAATAGTCTAACTCGTTTTACCAATCTGTTTTGTGATTGAATTAAAAATTCTTTAAGCATTATTTACATTTATATTTATATTTAAGTGGTAAAATACACATTCATAAATATTATAGCTATTATTCTTCAGCAACATTTTGCTTATAACTTTGTTGGTTCATTTTACTATGTGAGTAGCTACTGCAAGCATCAGTCTTTGTCGGCACCGTATTTTTGTAATATCACGACCACAAAGACTTTCTCATCCAAGTCATACCGAGTTCCCGATTACGATAATACATTTTTTACCCAACGTTATCATTGCATTGCGGTGTTTCTGTAATGTTCGCCTGTCCGTTTAAATTAATCGTCCCTAGCTTAAATGATAAGGGGGTTTTTGATAATAACTTCTGTACGTTTGCCGCTGTGTTTACAAAAATTTATGAAGCTTCTTGTTGTTTTTTATGTAGCCGCTGTAACCGTTTAGTTTCTTTATATTTAGTAACGTTGGAGCTCGTATAATTTGCTTTGCTTTGTACTTTAAGAAGCCGCTCGGGATAGCGGTGCGACTGTAGCAACCTTAACGGCGGCACATCATACGATTAACGACAAATCTTGGGATTTAGTGATACCGATACCGTGACTACACAAATTTGTACTAAAATACCTACTTCTTTGTGTTAGGTAGCAGTAGTAACCTTTATTGTATAAAATACTGTTTTTTTTTTCTAATACATACCTTTAAACCAAATAAATGAGAAGTTAGACAACAGCCGTCTTATTTACGGTCATATAGCAATCTACAGATAACCTCTAATGGCATAAACCGAGTCAGAATCTCGTTTAGCACACCGCCAACATTACAATAAGCCGGTACTTCCATACAAACCACTCAATACCATTACAGAATGAATACGTGCTCCCGCGCACTCGTACCAGATTTAATCGCTTTGAAAAATGCCGCCGATCAAATAAGAAAGGACTATTAAAACAAGAGCGTTTCTTGCATTTGTGCTGTTTCGACACGGACGTATATTAGGACTTATTGATTGATTCAGAAACAATGGCTTGGAGTTCTTTTCAATGCGTGTATTGTACGATTCCTTGCGAGATTTGCCGACCTACTTTATAAAAGATGTTTACGTTTTCCAAAATATTAGAATAACGAAATAACGTTCAATGAAGTAGTCTAATCTAAAGTTTCGATTAAAGTGCTAAGCGTGAAGCTGCAAGCTAATGTGAATACATATGAACAAACAGTTTGCAAACAACAGCAAATAGAAACAGTGCATGGATCAGACATTCATCTCACATTACTCTAAACGTATTTGTGTCTTCCATTTGTCCGCTATCATAATTATGCAAGCAGGTATACACAGTGTATTCTTAGTAAATCAAAGTCACCAAATAACCTTGGCCATGACCAGTCGAAAGTAACCTCTCATGAAAATTTTGGCCACTAATATGGGACCAAAATTGATTTTAGAAAATATTGTATTAAGCACATGTGCAATTAATTGTGCATTATTTTCCTCTTTGCTACTAAAGTAGCTAAGTTGAGCTTTTCACGACAGGATCGTTCTTTTAAGCTACTTTAAGGTACCATATTATATTCAATATAATCTTAATATGGAATGCAATAACTTGTCGAGTATTGAAAAGTTTGGAGCAAATCAATGAACTATTTACACATTATTTTATGTTTCATTATAAAGCTCCAAGAACTTGTAATTTTTTAGACTATGACATTTGCTATTGATGCACATATATGATACATTTATTCTGCCTTCTGTCATCAACAAACCTGCTTCTTCTTTGGACAACTATCCAGTCGCTAACTATGGAACCGGTCTCTAACTACCATAGTTGGCAGACCTAGTTACTGGGAAACGAGGTGTTATAAAAACAAATGATGACTACGTTGATGATGTTTAAAAGTCGTCTGTACATATCGGAATTGTAAATCGTAAATTAAATTTGTGAACTACAATAAACTTGTTTTAATATCTTAATTAAATGTCACACGATAGACTTTTATGGAAGAATGATAAATGTGACCTTTTTTTGGTAGACGATGTGACGAACACTAATGAGTTCTAGCGATGACTAATTGATTCGATCTTAACAAATAGGAGCTAACGGGTATTTTAATTTACCTTCGTATTTAATAAATATTACCAACTGTCAATTAATATAACTTTTGTTGGATGTCGCAGAGAAATAATTGTCAATGATGCCTACTAAGTATCCGTAAAGGTTCATAATGAATTCAGCGCAATAAAAAATATGACAAGTGCCATCGAACGCTTTGACCAGGATATTTTTTCTTACATGAGGGCTTTCAGATCTCCCATTTTATGTCACTCATGAACAATTTGAATAAGAACAACTAGGCACTACTTCAGTGATATCTGAAAATAGCAAAGCCAAGGAAAACGGTTAACCAAATTAATGAATAGTCTAGTGAAAACAAAGCGTCCTGATTCTCATTACCAAACGACCTGAAATTTTAATTTCAAAAATTGTTCTTTTTATGTAATATTGTAGTGTAATAGTGTAGTGTAGTGTAGTGGAATAGTGTGCTAGGTTACCGGTTAGCTCATCAGCATCGACGTCCCTGGTAACGAGTACGGCGGCTGCTAGAGCTGCGGGAACGCCCCACGCTGCCAGCTGCAGGAGTGAAGAGTGACGATCGTTTCGGGCTGCTGCTGCAGGACTAGGAGGACGCATGACACTGGCACGCCACGCGCCCGCTACCACCACCCACCTGAAATTTAGAATAATTATCTATAAGGTGCGGTTTGCGTCTGTTTCTCTTTTTCGAAGAGAACCAACAGATCTGCCTTGTAACCTTTGTAGATAGATATAGTATTCTTTATTGTACACAAAGAACTACACACAACAAAATAGAATACACAAATAGTAAAAGTACAATTGGCGGTCTTATCGCTTAAAACAATTTCTTCCAGACAACCATTGGATGGACAAAAGTTTAAGGAACAGAAAAACGAGTAGCTTTGTAGAAAAATATTTCTACAAAGCTACTCGTTTTTCTGTTCCTGTAAATTTAATTACTAATACATTAATTTAAAATATATAAATTTGGGATTAGGATCATACAACTACATAGGTAAACCACTTGTGCATAAACCTCTAGTGTTAAAATCAAATTGGGGTTGTACGATCAAAGAAGCTGGCGCTATAGATTTCCACAAAAATCTTTAAATTACAATATTCTCTATCTGCTGAAGTATAAACAAAACAATCAATTGATGCGTCGCTTGTCGCCAGACTCGGATCCTAACCACTTTTGTCGCGTTACATACACTATTACCGGTTCGTATCTAGATCTTAAGAGCATACGTGCATAGGTGGAGCTACTGAGAGCTACTCAAGAGAGATATAAGGCGTTGTTTAGGCTTAACAGCCTTACGGTATCCGTACAGGTAATAATAATCATGAAAACGAAAATAATTTAATAATTGCGTTTAAAGATAGTTTTTAATTAATTAAATCCGATGTCTGTGCTGACCATCTGTGCAATATGATGTAATAGGGGGCCTGAAGTTCTAAAATAAAGATATCTCACAAATTACAATTTGCTGTTTGACAAGTGTAACAAAAGGTTGTAATTTTCCGGAGATGTATCGAAACAAAATACTTATTAAATATAAAGTAGGGAAGAGAATTCGTAATTGACATTGTTTTTTCTTGTAACAATGCTTGTCAAATGTTTTTTTATGGTTACAATATAATTAAATTCAGCGAGTTTTATAAATAAATGGACCTTTCATGACTTTATTTACTTAGAACAAAATAATATTAAAAGTAATACTAACATAAAAAGTGAGTACATTAAATAGGGCCTTACCAGGTACGTGTGTAAGCAAGATCAATGATGGCATGCCAAGTAATTAAGATAATTAAACAGTCAATGGGCAAGATACAAACAGCTGTTTGTATGGGCAGGTGTCTTACAATAAACCGTCCACGGTCAAACTACGGTAAAGGCAGAATTACTATCAAGATTATTTTCAGTACAAAAAGAAGAAAATTATCATTTATTAATTATCAGTATTGTGTTCAGATTATCCCACTTTTTAGCTTTAAAATGTCTACTAAGTATATACCGTGTCAGTTTTGTTACTAAATAGATGTTCCGTTTGTTGTTTTGTCTACTGTAATAAATAGATATCTATTATGAATATAGTAATTGTTTCGTTATTGAATTAAGATAAACAAATTTTCTCTCGCTTTCTCTCGCTCCTACGATTCTCAAGACGAACGTTATTAAGTTATTCTGACAAGGTCTGGATTGACCCTCCCTAAGCTATCGGAAATAATTCCCAATATTTCTTGTATATTTTTGCTGTTACAGTAGGTTAATAGATTAACTACTTAGTACATTATTGGAGATTTATATGAAAATCAGCAAAAATAAAGAAAACGTATTTTGGGAAACCTGTATTGTATGGTATTGATAGGATTGGATTTGTTCTCCGTTAATGGTAATACGCTCGTCATTCTTTCAGCTATTATTTAAGATACTGGCATATAGTCGGTGTAGTTCATCAATCTAAACCCATCAGGCATAGCCTGTTTATATTTTGTCAAAATAAAACATTAAAATAATAAATATAGAAAAACTTTATGCCTTGTGGTCGGTTTTATATTATTCTTATTACGTACAGATAGTCGTCATAAAAATACACCCAGCCTATGTTATGCCACTCAAGAATAATTAATTGAGGCATTATCTTTATCGGTGTCAATTTACGTGCCAAAGGTATGTAGGAGATAAAATTAATATTTTTGCAAACGAGTTATATCCGCCAAACAATAATAGATATAACCTGTTTGTTTTATCCGTGTCTAAACTGTTAATTGCAATAATTATTCACGCCAAAAGGGCAATTAGGACCTAACACGTTAGATTTTTTGTGAATATTGTTGCTATGCACGGCTTGCGCACAGAAAACGTATTCAATTTGCATTTTTTTAATAACACTATTTTATTAGCTGGGACTGTATAATTATATATACATAGGTATATCCTTCTACCCCTTTATCTCTAGTTCCTATATTTTAACGTTATTTTAACAGCTTTGAGCCATTTGTTACTCACTAATAACAATACAATAACACCGTATGACTTATACAATTGCAACAACCAATTATTTATTTCATTTTGAGAAAGGAATTAGAAAATCCAAATTGAGCTTTCATAAAATGAAAAACATACTTTTCCATGAGAGAGTGCTCTTTTTACTATAGTTTTTATTGCAATATACGACGTTTGCTCATGACTGATGAGGTGTACCTAAAGAATCTAAAACTTCGGAATTGAAATAATAACTTATCAATCCATAGCAAGAAGTATGTAGTTTTAATTTTACGTCTTTAGTAATAATAGTTTTTTTAGTATAAATTGTTTTATTTATCGGATGTAATCAGTGTAATCACATATATGTATGTTTTACTTTTAGTTAATAATAATACATTGTAATTTTACACCAGACTTGTTGGACCGTAATGTCCACAAAAAGTGGTTGTAATCAAGATGGCAGTGTAATTCGATGCTATGGCCTGTAGTTCGTTATAGTATAATAAAAAATATTGCTGCTTTTATTTTTTCATATAAAAAGTATTTTTTTATTATCCCGGACACCGATCGGTGAATCGTTAATTTGCTCAGGCCTTGCCAACTATTGTCTGTTGCGTAGCTGGTTTTATTTCAGCCTTTTTGCTGTACCTTGGGATCTCGCTTGGAGCCTCGTAAACGCTCTTGTTGAACTTCACCTCGAGTAAATTATAGCCTTTGTCAACCCTTACTTAGCTTGTTAAAACATCTGACAGGTAAATCCTTCCCACTATAGCCGAGAAAGGTGTCGCCTTGTTTCGAACCGCCACCACTGTAACTAGACCTGCTTCGTCCCTTGTTCCTTACTGCAGGATAACCAACCAAAGAGGGAATCAAAGGGTTCGTTAAGATATTGTTAAGCTGGACAAAGATCTCCGCAGTGGCGTGTCACTGGCACTTGAACAAACAACGGTCCCTATTTGTACAGAACCGAAAGTGGCGATAGTCCAAACACTGGTGTTTGTTCGCTTGCTCGTATGTTTGATCCGGCCTCTGCCGCACCGCGCCGCGGCACATGTTGGCTAACATTTTACTAATGTTTGTATGATTTGCATTGTGATAATTAGGCTCCATTCTTTTAAGTACTTACTACGGTTTAAGAAGTTTGAATCTTCTTTGAATGCACATGAAGTTCATTTCTGATTTGATTGCATATCACAGGTTTAAACTAAAGTGCGATACTTTTAAACGTAATCGAATTTGTAAATGTTATGACAGCAAATCAGTAACGCTATAAAACAAAAACCTTTTAGCATACAAGTACAAAGTACTTGGAGTTGGGATTTATGACTCAATAAAGTATTGGGATCTATTGGGAACACGACGATGCTCATCCAAAACGGAATCGGCCGTCTGCGACGCAAATGTAAGGAAATGCAAATGTTATTACATCGAGGCGCGAACAGACGGGACGCTTTTAAGAACATTTTTTATTTCTTTTTGTGTTTATGTGGCGTCGTGTCGTGGCTCAAGTGGCCATTAAACGATAACGCTATCTTCACAACGATTGGTTTCACGCCGTAAAGTAATATATTTATTTGACAACACCGAGATGCGATGCAATATTTATAGTGTTATGATGTTCATGAATATGTATTGTAATGACCTAATGGGATGCGCTATGTTGTTTTTATATTAAATTTAGTCACCATTATTAAAATACGGTATTACTGTAATGCACATTCATGTATGTCATTATGTTTGTATACAGATATACCTAAGTACGTAAACGTTTGCTATATTAAATAAAATCAGGAGTTAGACGCTGTTGTCGGACTTATAATGTAAAGACCAATTATGGTATAGGTATCGCCAAGTTTACTGACTTAGTCTATTGTCGTTAATTGCTGAATTCCACATAGACCAACAATCTACATGGCCTAGATCTACCCTAGACTCTGCTGGGGCGTTTATAGCGACCATGGTATTGACGGCGATAAAAAGCAAATCTAAGACTCTGTTTCAAATGATCAGTTACTAAAATATGGAGTGCACATTATAGCTAACTTTGTGTTTCTTTTTTATTTTAAAAATCCGGGGCCAGCTTATTGAACCTACTTAGTTAATTTTTCGCTTTTTACTTTTGTTTTAATATAAAATAAGGCAATATAGTTTTAAGGTACCTAGAAACAAATGTGCTGACGGTGAAAAATTATCACTTACATGAGGATTGGGCGATAAGTCTGTTCCATAACACAGAACATTATAAACGAGGTTTTATCTGACTATAAATAAATAAATAAATCAATATTTCCGGACATTATTTTACACAGCGCCATCTAGTTCTGTGGTAAGCAACGAGTACCTACGGAGTGTGTGTGGATACTCTTTTTTAAATTATTTGTAGTGCCTACAATATTTGATTTAATACTTTTGTTAATAACTTGGTTGACACTGGAAGTTTATGAGGCCACACATGATGCGGTCATTATATTTTATATTCTTATTTTAAAAGTCGGGTGTCGTAAATGTCGAAACGACATATTATGTTGGTTGCGTATCTGTGCGCTTGCGCCGCGCCGCGAGCCGCGCCGCGCGCCGCGCCGACGCAACTTAGAGCGTCAAGAACACCTATGTCAGACAAGCTAGACATGACTGACGTTATTACGACTTGAAATTCATAACTTATGTAAAATATAGATACAGTCGGCCCCATATAATAAGCTCAAAAAGGTTTTCATTTGTGGGGATGTTAAGTTTTTAATTAAAGATGGCAGAGTCGGAACGTTTTCAGGTGTTCGTGTGTCTATGTCAGAATATTTATAGGTTATAGGATTCTTAACTTACTCGTAGTTTAATAATGTCGTCAGAATTTACAATATGTATTAAGGACGAATTCAACTTGTTGGCCAGGGCAAAAACCCGAGGGATTAATATATTTTTCTTTAAAAAAAAACTACAAATATGTAGGTAACAACTAATAAGTCTGACGTTCAGGACTTTCAGGAAAGTCTTACGACCACCGCTTGCTATAAGAAAACTTTAATTAGTCGATGATGGCTAGTCCGTATAGAAAAGGCATTAGAACTTTACTATTGTTACATTCTCAACTACAATAAGTAATTAAAACCCACCATTCTGTACCATAAACAGCACCTATAAATAGTTGATTGCCATGAGAGTTGAAAAGTAATAATACGTTTCCAAACAGACTATTTTAGATCATCCGGAAAAGAATACGAGAAAGTAATTCATATGGAATCGTTTACATTCTGTTTGAGATAGAAAAGGGACGATCTGACGAAGCGGTGGGGCATGGACGCATGGCAGTGCCGCGCTCGTTAACCCGCTCGTAACGATAAAACACAACACCCACTGCACTGCACTATTTGGGTGAACGGACCCATTTATTGCCTTAGACGGGACGTTATTCTGCTACAATACTATGTTCTGTAATTTGGAGAGAAACTATTAAAATAGTGCTGTTCCCATATTCGTGTTCAAATTGCATTCCGTAAATGGTTCCTCCTACGTTTGTTTCTTATTGTTGTTGAAATTTCTATAATATACAATTTGTTCATAAAAGGCGTCCAATATATTGATCGAATACTTTGATCAAACGATTGGGTCTCACAGTAATATCGTGTTGGAGAATTGAGCTGATGTTATTACTAACAATTGAAACGGATCTGGTGTGTCAATCAGTCTGTATGTTTCTTTAACAACATATGGATGTATGTTTGTAAGTCTTACGTTTCCCTTTGCATTAAAAAAACAACACAAGCTGGGTGCAGAATGTGACCGTCGATGATGCATGTTGTGCCGAAGGGACTCGGTTTATTTCGGGAGCTCGTAAAATCGATTATGCGTCCGATTCGAGCGCGCTCAGCTCGACACTCAGACGCAACGCCTGTCGGCGCGCGCGCACGAAACAGGATGCACTATTTCTGTTACGCCTCTGACAGAGATATGTGTATGATATTAATGCGATTCAAATGTGCTATGGGCTTATTTGTAAGGGTAACGACAGACTAGTGTTACAAACACAATAAGGTGCCAGAAGTTGTGCAAGTATAGAAAGAACAGTCTAGTTCCAGATTGTATGCAGCAGATCGTATCAAAAGTTTATAGAAAATACCTTGTGTATACTTAACATTTGATTATTTCGTCTATTTAACTTAAAAATACTGGTATTAAGGTATCTATAAATTATCCACAGTTCGAATTCAATCCTAAACATGTGAAAACCTTTGAACTTTACTCTTAACTACCCAAAATGGCAAACAAGTTCACAGCAGGTGGCTAAATATGGTTGCGAGAGTTGAACGCACCACCATAACCCACAGGCAAGTTTACGTGGACCCACTTCGGACGTATTACTTGGTGTCAGCGTGGGAGATTAATGACCTCCCAGAGGTCTAATTACACTGGCCATTTTGTGATATGGATTGGATATTCGATCAAGTGTGGAGATCGTATATGATTGATGTTTTTCGAAAGGAAAATAAATGATGGAACACTTTATACAAAGTGGGAATTCAAATAAGGGAATACTGCTTCGAAATTGTTGTCACATAATTTTAAACTTTGTATTTTCGAGCTTACAGGCGGATTTTGCATGTATGGTGTAATTGCATGTAGTTAGCGGTTGCCAAGAATATTTTCATGTGAATTGATTCCCCTGTCAATGAATGGCAGGATTGTAAACCGTGTTGTTCGAGCTAATTACTTATGATTCACGATTAATTACGTTCAATTTATTTCCGGTTTATACAGTACCTGTAAGTTATTTATTGTGTTTATGCAAATGCCTATTTAATTATAGCAGAATAAATCGCATGCAATTGAATAACCTAAGTTCCCTTAATGGACTAGGTTGTATTGGTTATGAGATTACATGAATTGTTCTGCTTAAACACCAATAAATATGGCAGTAGAGATGAGTAATTGTACTTACTTTTTTTTCTTACAGAAAAATAATTGATTAATACAATAAGAACACGTAGCAATCAGAAAAACTGACCATTCTTCGCAAGCAAGTGCTATTAATAAATTTACTTGTGAACAGTTCATCTGATCTTATAAATACTGATTGATTGCCACCAACAAATATGGCGTACAACCAGTTGTCTGTCTTATTAGGCAACAGCAACATGACATGTCTTTTATGGCCGTGTCGGCTAATTAAGTTTGTTTTACGATGGCAAATTGCAAGCACGCCCCGCGAGGGAACGGCAGCTATAATTTCTCGTTAGCATAATGATTGGTCTTGTTCTAGCAAGTCCGAATTACCTTTACAGTGGATATTGCTGATATAAGCGGATGTTGAGGTAATACCGTGCATATAAAGGTAAATATTTAGTCAGATATTACAAATTACCTATTACCTAATACCTACGTGTTGGCAGGTGTTCGAAAATTGTAAAATGGATGAAACGAAGAATTCGCTGTAATTCCGTTTATATTGCTAGAAATTATCACATAACTGGTTACTGGCATTAAAAATATCTTGTCAACTTACTGCAGGCAATGCATATATAGCTATCTTTCGATTACTTACTGATCTTCCTAGAGAATAAGATAATGCAATTCGAAATACTCAAAGTCAGAAATCATTTATATATAATGAACTACGTAGAAAGTGTTTTTTGAACCATTTTTTAAGACATTCTCTAAGATCTAATATTAAAAAAAAGCGGTTGGCTTTTTTTTAATATACGATTTGGAAGAAGAAATGTTGGAACAGATCCTCTTACACCAATATTATGCAATCCAGACATTATTATAAGCTAACTGTACATGAAATTGTTTTGTCAACTGCGTTACAAGGTTTCTCTCATTACATGCACAATCATCTGAATCATCTTCAGGACACTTACTCAGCGGAATCAATGATACACTTTGTTTTCCAGATCATATTTCTACATTGTCTTCATAAGTACCTACTTCGGTCAGAGATTGCTGATTATTGCCCATTCACTTCAAATTTAAAAGTTTTTTCTATGATGGTATCAGTAACAACCTGTAACAGCACCGGTTTTAGGCTTGTCCTTGCGGTCAATGGCAATTGAATCGCCCTTTGTTACATGGAAACTAACAACATAAAGGTATGCCGATGAACTGAGGGAGTATATTAATATCAAGCATTCAAGACGTCTCATTAAGGGTTGGAGTGGATTGAATATATTGATTCCCGGCAGCCATTTTGGCTGATTTTGGCCATTTTGGCACTCGTTTTGCCGGATTCACAGAAAAGGACTGCTATAACACTTTATACCAAACCAATATCTTCGTAACAAAAGCTGTTCTTCTAGTGACAGTGTAATATTTACATAATGGGCACTGAGCGCGGTTAACGAAACGGGCTCTGCGCATACAAAACACATTTATTTACATTTTCTTTCTTTAGCTGAGCCGGTGTGATTGGCGATAGTACTCCACGGAGAGTATACTCGTTAAGGCGCACTCTTTTGTCTTTGGAATATTTTTTCTTTTTAATTTTGTGATAAAAGACAAAATCCGGTCCTCTCATTGTGGGCAAAGATATACAAGAAATAGAGGTAAACCAGGGGATGTTTTTTGAGCATACATACATTGAGTTTATATTTGAGAGGTAGGGCATAGCTAGATCCGTCGCTCAAATTGAACTGCCCGACTGGGGAAGTACCTCCGCCTTACAAAAGACTGCAGTGAATCAACAATAATTGTATTTCTGTGAGTGAGTAAGGTTACCAGAGCTTGTTGAGGAGTGACTATTCTGTTTGCTGTCGGTTTAGTAATTCTCTATTTTAAGACACCTTAACGGTTTCTGCAGGGGTTGGCAACGCATATGTAAACCTTCTGGTGTTGCAAATGTCCATGGGCGGCGGTGATTACTCACCCATCAGGTGAGCCGCCTGCTCGTTTACCCCCTTATCACCATAAAAAAAGATTAAGAAGTTATATTGTAATAAATCACTCTTAAGTGTCTGATATGTGCGAGCTTGTCGGAATATAAGTTAACTATAACATGTAACCAGGACACGAATACATGGAAACACAAGGACCAACTCAAGCAAATGGTCCTTCAATAAACAAAGTAATGTAGGCAATGTAGCCTAGGTATATGTTGGTATGATGTCACGATTAAACATGTTTCCAGTAATTTCACTGGCAGCATTAATCTTAAAAAGAGAACACAAAAAAGGTAGCAGGTAACTCATTCCTGCCACAATAAAATTATTGAATATTTAAATTAAATGCCAATAAGAAAGACTATTCATTATTCTTTATCTCGTGAGCCTAATCAACTAAAGCAATATACCATTACTATTTTAATTATATTTTACAACAAATAATTAAAGTTCGCAGTCATAAAGTTATAGAGGTTCAAAGCCTTCAGCTTATAATTACTTCGGAGATTGATAGTGCTACCTGTAACGAGCAAGATAGTTACAAGTGATATAAGCTGTTGGATACTTAAATAGCTAATTTTCTAACGAGAAATAAGAAGGCAATTTATTACAATCTCGGACCTCAGTACATGTCATCAAGAATACATGGAAACCTGCCAAGCTTTTTAACTAGGTAGGTATTGTAAACATTTCATTTTCCTAACGACCATACCTATCATTAAAATATACCGTCGTAAAATCGTATAAAAGATCTAAAAATCTTTCATTAGAAAATATACCTTTCAGATAATTAATTTTAGATTTAACTTTTTTTTATAAGCAATTAATTACTGTTGACATCAAAAGTTGACAAATAAAGTCGTTGACAGCAGGATATCCGCTGTTAATGACTATCAAGAAAAGAACTATAATCCAGCGTAACCAATTAAGCTTGAAAAAAAAACATGTGTACTATACCTAATATTGTGCCGCCATATAACCCAATTCAGAATGAAATGACTCAATATTCGGTCTATTAAATTTTAGGTCTATATTCTGCTAGAAATCTGGCCCAAAGATGCATGGAAAACGTGAAGAGTACCTATTGGATATTTGGTTTCTTCCAATTACCCGAATAGATATTAAAAAGAAACTATTGTATATTGGTGTATTGATATTATGTTACCGCGACGGTTCGTTTATATAATCCATGGCCACTGACAGACTGTAAAAGTCTCCCCGAGTTTTATTTCAATATTGTATACTTTTTTATGTATTAATACATATTTTACAGTTTTTAAATACCTTAGTCATTTTTGACTTCTCGCTTCATGTATTTTAATTACCATTATTTACAGAATACAAAGCATTAACAACAATTTCCCTAACAGTCAAATTGTTAAATTATCCAAATATGTAGCGTTTGAAGAGCAATTTCGATTCCAATCAAACGTTTTTTAACGAGGGCACTTCAGTTGCCTTCGTAAATTCATCTATAATGACAAGAAGACAAGATTTAAGCTTTTAAAGTCCCGAATTGAATGACAGACAATTCCTTCCAAAGGTAGATGACTGAGCTAGTTTTATTGTGGAATGAACGGACATTTCAAAGAGCTTTTTAATGCCTTGCGCGTACGCGTCTCGTTCGGAACTATTACGGTATAGTAAAGCGGATTACATGATTACGTGGGCTGTGAGGACTCTGGAAATGTGTGCTGGTTTGAAAATAGATGTTTTTGTTACCATATTTAGAAAATTCATTCTTATAATACTGGGAGACTTTTATTTTAGTATAATTTTGGTAAACTATCACACCTTAGTATCTGAAAAAATATTTTGATAGTTGTCTAAATTTTTATGGTGCCGAGCGCTAAGAGACGTGAGAATTGAAGCCAGGAGTTTCGATAAAAAGTTATTAGGTTTAAAATATATCTGTACCAGCTTGGAGTTTGAATTTGTCCCTCTAAAACTTGTGGGACATAGTAGTAGTGTGTAGTACATACTAGATGATCTGTGATTGTCTTAATCTTTTAGGTAAAGGAAATCTAGTGACAAGAAGTTAGTGTGTAACAGTCCTTATAGTTGCATGTGCGACTGAAATACGGTGCGAACATTCGCACAGTAGACCTCATTCATCAAAGCAAACACATCATAAATAACTCTGTCAATTTACGGCACATGAACTATTACGACAGACGATCTTTACGCTACATTTACTGTCGCTTATATTTCTGATTTACTGTGATGAACCAACCTTTACAAAACTATCTCACGTACCACGTGATCTGTTAATTGTAAATTAGGCTAGATACAAACGTATGGTGTCGAGCTCATTTTGTGAGAAGTCACAAGGACAATCGCACTTGAATCCACAGTGAAGGAGTTCTGTAAATTTTGAAGCTTCAGTAAAAGTAAAATATATATTAAGTAGTAAAGAGTGGTGAGAGACTGAAGCTATGGTAGTACATTAACTAAAAGAAAATATACGCATATTGTATGCTACTATTATGTTATGTTACAAGTACAATTAACAGCAAAAATACGAAATGAATTTCAAGTAATCTTCTGTTTTTTTTTTCTCTACATGTTTCCGTAATCTTCGTGTGCGCGCCGCTTAATTCTACCAAATAGTTTTTCGGCACGGTGATTAACTTTTGACTGGTCAGTTCGACGACTCGGTGTAATCTTCCAAATTTTTTTAATAGCTTCGGCTGTTCGTCTATAATTCGGATTGACTATGGTATGACCATAACAAACATGTACGTGTTATGTCAGGCTAAACTTGGAATACTCAGAATATTTTACTCTATGGTAAAATCGTGTTTGATGGTGGGCGCAGGCGTTAGCTTAGCTGTTGAATAATAATTTGTTCGCAAGTAAATAGCCACATAGGAATACGTTTGGTGCCTGTTCAAAGGTATAAAAGGCTGTATGTTTACATATGTAAGGGTATTGCTTGGAGCTTTGTTAATTCAATTGAATAAATTAGAATCTAATTAAGTTTGTCTTATACGTAGGTATACGTATTGCTTTGCCAAATGAGGTGAACAATCTTTTTGTTTGACAAGCCTCGTTTGGCTTAACTGTTCAATGGGAGAGTCAAATTCGAACCAGTAGGATTAATTTTCTTGCAAAACTTGGAAATAATAACACTTTTACAAAAAAATATTATAAATAAAAATAACTAACTATTGGAAATTTAATTTGTTCAGTCTCAATAAAAGTGTTTTTATGTGTCAGACGATTTTCAAAATAAGTACCTACGTGAGGTACAAAATCGGTTGTAACACTTTGGTATAAGAGACGATATTCGATACAAATGCCGAGTGGATACAAGTAAGTATCGATTGAAGACTCAACGAGGCAATCGGTCGAGTCGTTTTCTACAGAAATACCTCTTTTTTCTCTTATTTCTGTCCGGGACGGCCAGGAGCGTTGCCTCCGCTATAATAAACAAGTACGTTACTGTAGCCATAATTTTTAATGTTTCAGGATATAATGAACACTTTTACAATTTTACTGGGACTTCCATACTGGGGCTTTTAGTAAAATATTTTGTATTTCTGTGCTGAATTTTATTGAATTTGGTTACTTTAGAACCAATTTTATTAAAACTCTGCTGCACATTGTGTGTAGTTTGGTCCAACTTGACAAATATGATAACTTTTATTACAATTTGTAATCATAAATAAAAAATCAACAATATTATTTATCTTGTGAGCCAACGAATAAATTATCTACAGCAAAGCGTGGTCTGCTAGATAATATATTATTACATATTTATGGAGTATAAAGCAACTATTATTTAAACTGAACGTGATTTGCAACCGTTCTGTCAAATCAAATACTACATAAATTGTTATTATTATGCAATATCATCATAAAACGTTATAACGAGCTGCCAATTAAATCCTGTCAAACGACTAAAGGAAGCTCATTAAGAACTTGACAAAAAATCACAAACAGCGTATTAATATGTAGATATAAACGAATAAAAAATTATACAGTCGACTACATCAGCTGACTGACTCAAAATACAGTTGAGAGTAAAGTGTAAGAAGAATTTAAATTAATTATTTTAAGTCCGGAACTTACTGGGAGATAAATGCAAGTTGTTTTCTTCAGGCGATTATCCTGAGTGCCGTGACGGGATGGTGTCAGTACGCGAGAGAGACAGAGCTGTGTTAGAGCGAGATGGAGAGATGCGCACGATTCAGGTGTGAACGGGACACGCGCGGAACATACCTGGCGAGCCTTCGACTGAGATAGCCAAAGTTCATGGTAAAATGTTAGGGCTTATTATAAATATTTATCTGGTCGTCTGGAGATTCTGATTCATCATAATAGATTTTCATAAAATAATAGTATTTATAACTATTAGACTGAATCTTTAGTTTTCATAGATTGCCTATTATGGTTACTATACTTTGAACAATAATCATTTAAAATGACAAAATATTAACGAGTCTTCAATGACATTCTTGATCAACAAAAGTAATTTTTTACATAAAAATAAAACGAATATTTAAAAAGATAAAAGTTTGAGAACCTCAGAGGCTCGTGCTTTTCCTTCGCTTCTCGTTAAGAGCTTTTAACGAGCCGACCTTGCCGTAACGATTAGAGAGGGATAGCAGCACCCACGTGCACCCATACGCGCGCGCTAGACAAGGACAGGAAGTCCGCACCGGTAACAATAAGCTTACTAACAAGACGAACTCACTCACCGAAAAATGTCGTAACCACCATAATTACACATTGAATTATGCAACCTATTTTTATTTAGTTTAGGTGTGATTTTAAATAAACAAACATTGCCAGTCACGAGACAGGTACCGTGGCACCTCATCTGACTAACGAGAATGACTCAGGCGCTGCTTTTTTGTCGTTTTTCCGATATAAACCTTTCAGTCAAAGAGGAGGGTTTAATTTAGATTGGTGTGGAGGCACTATGGCTTATAAATGCCTTTTTTAAATTTATTAAAATTAGTTTTTCTTTGCGCTGAGCTAATCGTAGCTATAAAGTATGTTACAAACGCATTTTTATGAGATGCTATCGTTTTATAATTATTAGCTAGCCGTATTCGTGGGACATGTTATTATTATTAAAAAATATCCTAGGTGGTCATCAACTCATCATAGTTTTATCATATTAGATGTATGATGAATGTGTTTTATATAATGTTTCATTAATAAAACTAGCAAAAAATATCTAAATAAACTTGGCGTGTAGAAATGTAATAATAGGTAAGTAATAATAGGGTACTCAAACGTGTTATTTGTGGTTACGCTCGAGTTTCTAACAAAAGACATCAACGCGTTAAAAATGGGTTATGTAAAAATTTATCACAATAACATACGAACGTAGGTACATATTTTATTTTATATAAACTTGTATCAAAAGTAGGTACATTCTAATGCCATAGATTAAAAAAAAAACTAATCGTGCCGTAGATCAACTGTCTGTTAGAAGCTTTTATAACGTTCATAATTTTAAATCCAGCCGAGTTTGTTTTACTGCCTTCACTAACAATATGTTTTTATCAATTTATTTATCAAAGTGGTTAAAGTCTTGGCAGCTAAGGTATGTTGGAAAGAAACTCAAGCGCACAACGAGGCGTCAGACGTCAGTCAAACTTTGAAAAGTGAACATTAAGTCTAACAGTGCTTTAGAGGGCAAAGGTCTTATAAAGAAAGGAATTTAAATTGTTTAATATGTTGTAATGCTTATTTATTTTGAAAAGATTACATTGGTATTATTACACAATTTCGCTGAAAAGTAAACTTATATTTTTGCTGTTACTAGACATTGGTCTAAAACTACTTTTACTACTTTTTACGGGTTTATCGTGGTTTATTTATTGATACCCATGGTTACTGAAAGACTGATGCTGTAAAGGATCTGAAAGGTCAGGGCTGTCAGGAGTTAATATAAATACACCGCGATAGAATCCTTTCCAAGTAATTTTAATTAATTATTTTTTTCTCATTCTTTATACCAGTGCAGTGAAACAACTTCCTAAAAACCCAAACGAAAAAAAACATAACACAAGAAAGTTTTTCTCTATACTGGTTTTCCGATCACCTCATTACGACCACCGTTTTCCGTCAACCAATTAGCTGTTCAAAAAAAAACGCTGCATATCACTCGGTAAACATTGTCGGTGTTTATGTCGGCGCTAACGTAGCGAGCCGTCGATCGTGTCCAAAGTTATTACATCACGCCCATTTGAGATAAACCGAACGTGGTACGGTGAAAAAATGTGCTGTAACATCGTTAATATGCCGCACGATATTTTGATCGCGTTTATAAATAATGCTTGTTATAGTGTTTATGTTTAATATATTTTACAGTATATTTTATTCTAAATGTCAATTTAAAGAATATATGTAGACCAGACTTGTTATTGAGAATTGAATTTATAGGTTAGCATAACTGTCCTGTTAAAATATCGCTTTTAATATTTTTAGTCAGAAATATATCTAATTAATAGTTAAAAAAATATTAATGCTTGTTATATTTAAATATATACAGCCAACAAAATTATTAAAACTACGAAGCTTACATTAATTTGCCTTCGTGCCCTTATTTTTCTACTACTACACGAACAATAATTTAAAAATACTTGACTTTGAATGACAAACAAGACATAAAATTAAGTTAAGATCAAGGAATCGTGCTGAAGTCTAAAGCAAATTATTTTTTATTTAACAATCAATCGTTTTCCGATGTGTCTCGTATCGGCTGCATTCCAAACATCAAAGATGCCAAACAACAAGCACTATCTAACTGATTGTACTACCAAATCAGTTAGAAGCGTCAGTCAGCAACATTTTACCGCCCACTGGCAGTGCGTGGACTGTGAGGATACCTCGCAGTATCGGAGGGCATGATTACCTCTCTGTTTGATGTGCCGCCTCGGAGATGCAAAATAGAGTTCAAACTAGCCGCCTGCGATGATTGTTATCGCAGCATTTTATCACTTTCGAGTACAACGAACTGTGTCTATTATAATGATTATCGACTCGTTTTAAGTAGGTGTGTTTTTAATGGCAGAGTTAAATGTGTTGTGCAACTGATGGATAGGTTTCTGATGCGTAGCGTGGATGTATGGGAAATTACTCATTTTATTGTATAATGGTGGGCTTCGGTCATCGGTGACTTTGATTGAAACTCGAACCCATCGGTTTCTGCGTCATGAGAGCGGATTTGATCCCCGCACGGAGCAGATATTTGTACGACTCACACAATTTTCCAGATTTATAATATAGCTTTTGCCCCCTACTTCGTCTGCGTAAAGTAGACAATTTTATCCGAATTTCCATCCGTTTAAGGAATGATTTCCGGGACTCAAACTATCTCTATACCAAATTTCATCTAATTCGGTTCAGCGGTTATAGCGTGAAGAGATAACAGGCAGATAGACACACTTTCGCATTTATAATATAACAGTAACATCCATGACAAGGAAGAATATCTTAGTGTCCTACGTTTTTTATTTAAAACTTCATCATAATGGCATATTTAGTGTCTCACCTTGATTCACCCTGTATTGGTAGAAATGTGAACGAATTGTGTAAACTTGCACTAGGCATAATAACAGTATAATAAAGTCAAAACTCGATATATAATAAAGTCAAAAGTCGAACACGAAATAAGTGGAAAACGCCTCGTCAGAAAAAATACCTATAGGTAAGATGTACGAGGTATTAACATAAACAGAGCCAGTTAACTTGGCTGTAACATTAGTGAGTCCTAAAACTTGGTAACAGTAAATTATAATTATATTCAATACACGGATGGAATGTGCAAACTGACACTGTAAACTGAGTAAATACTTCCTGTAGATAATGGAAATTATATAGTAAGTATTGATTAGTCACGCTATGGACTAGGCCTTGGTTATGTTGACTAAAAAAATTAAGATGTCATTTTTGACAGCTGTCAAATAGCTTTTCATAGATGGTGGCCTATTTCGATAGAATATAATATATAAAATTCTTCTGTCACGCGGTGCGTAATCGAACTCCTCCGAAACGGCTCGACCGATTTTGATGAAATTTTTTGTGTTTATCCGGTATCTATGAGAATCGGCCAACATCTATTTTTCATCCCCCTAAATGTTAGGGGTAGTCCACCCCTAATTTTATTTTTTTATTTTTTAGACAAAATATTTTTTTGTATTTTTTTTTAGATTTGGCATTAAAAAATACATACAACCCTAAATTTTCACCTTTCTACCACCACCCCCTAAAATGTGGCAAAACAACGTTTGCTGGGGCAGCTAGTCTATCTATAAATATGTCAAGACCAAGAAAGTTTAGTTCAGTATCCTTGTCAGTGTTTTAACCGACTTTCGTTTTGTTTTATATTTAATAGCTTCTTATGAATTTTAGTGCTATCAATAAAACAAATCGGTAACACCTTTTTTGACAGATTTTCTCATCTGTGGACCGGTTCAAGAAGATAAATTGTGCCCTTACAAAGGAGTGTGGGATTTCGCCACTTATCCATCACTACCTAATGCAGATACTTTTGATCGAAACGTTCACAGGTTTTGAGAAGAACTTAAATATTGCACAATAGTCAAAGCACGTGCCGAAGCTATGTATTTAGCAGCATCATCGTAGGTTTGTACGTTAAGGGTCATAAACACAGATATATATTTAATTTATGCGGCAATAAACTTAAAGTTATAGACGATTATTATCTGGTATTTATAGAAATGTTTTAATGTGTAATGTATTTTACGATAATTTTGATTAGACTAAATAAATACATAATATATCGAATTACCAATGACTAACGGGTTTTGACCATCTCAGCTTTTATGCACCTACATAATTATTAAGTTATTTAATTTAATGGATATTGCCCAGAAGTTATGATACATTGTAATTACATTAATTAGTCAACAGTTTAGAATTTTAAAATTTTGAAGGACTAATAGGTTTCCAACAAACGTTTAAATATCCGAAACCAAAATCTAGCACCTCTAAATCGTTGCTTTGACGGAAGGCACACCGAAGCGTTTAAATTATTAATAAATCTGCTTCGTAAACGCGAGGCCCCGCATCACCATTCGTCATGGCAATCGCAGTTAACGCTCGCTACACACAATTTCAGTTTTACACTCTATTGTAATAGAACCAGAACCACTCACTGAGTGAATTACATTGTCTGCAGCTATGATGCACCCTCGAGCTACGAATAACCGATGTGGTACGTTTTTCCTACAGACTGACAGTTGAGAATTACATTTAGCTCAACTATCTTTAACTCATTTTCAGTATCGGCTTTCGTAGCTTAAGGTCCCCTCTAAGAGAAGTAATTATTTAGTAAGTATGAATCATTGCGTAGTAAATGAATACCAATTTAATTGATTGGACGTGGTAAAATAGGTAATAGAATTATGCACGCAACATGCTACCTATTTCATGCGAAATGTTATTGTTCATCTAGTGCCTACAGTTGCAATATTACGCACGAATGGCAATTAATTAAAATTCATGATTCAAATTAAGGAGAAAACTGTAAATACGGTTTGTAGTAAAATTTTATTTAATGCCGTATCCCCAAAAGTTGTATAATCTCGTTGAAAACGTGTCGATATTCAAGTGTACTAAATTAAGAATCGAGATAAAAATCATTCGATTTGGGCATCTGTATAAATCGGTGCGCGGCGCGGGGCGTGTGGCTGAGGCTCGTTATAATAAAGTTTATGGCCCGTTTACAGAGCTTGTTTTACATACAATCGGGCCTTTTCTTATAGTTGCGATATAAATAAACAGGTTATCTTGTCCGTTGTTAGGAGATGCGTGATGCCGCTTTACTGCTGGATACCTATTTAAATACGCGGTTATAAGAAAGATTTGAAATTAAAATCATCGCTATCTGATCTCATAAATATTTTATGATTACCTGCATACAGTAGTAGCTTTCAGAATGTTGTCATACACTTGCTGATATCAGCAAACTAACCCTTATTGAATTTAATTACAAATAAAAAATAAAAGTCTGGATTTGTTAGTTGATCAATTTTCCAAAAGAGATCTGGAATCAGAAAGTATCTTTAGACTATCCTATTACATATTTCTAAAACCTTCTAAACGATCTTTAAAGTCATCTACAAACTTTTTTTTAAAGTTCTTGCCCTGTAAAAAAACGATATCTCAAAAATCTAATAATATTTCTAAATTTATGCTTACAGTAATCATGTAATTTGTAAGGTTATTTAAATTTATCTCTTTCTATCAAATCGGACAGTGCCATTGTGTGAAAGGAACAGCGATACTCGTAAAGGAATATATAGTCCCATGCAGGTACCATGGAAAAGATATGCATCTGTTTAGTGGGGGACTCGGGAAGACAGAACAACTGACTTTGGTTAGCAATAGAGTAGCTTACGTTGCAATATTTTTTATATTTAATGATGATTAGAAAATGTATACCTATAGAACGACAGATAAGTAGGTAAAAAGGTATAGATCGTATTTACTAAATTACTATTTTATCCTGTTTCGTACAAATAATGGTTGAGGTTTAACTTATTACAAGCACGATATTGTAATATCTGATCAAAAATGATTGATTTCTGTATTCTCATTTCTTCCTTTTTTGATGTAACTACCTACTTACCTATCTATGATACGTATTGAGATATACATATCTTCATGTGTGATGGTACGCAGGTATAAGATTAAAAGGATTAAAGCATTTGTGCTCGAACGGGCATAGGGAATCGGTACCAAGCTACTAAAATACCAAACAGTGTTCTACTTTTACAACAAATATTTTACACCAACCACTGATAGATCGAATCAAAATATTACACAAACATAGATATGGCACGAACACGTACCTACGCCATTGTATTTTTATTTTATCATAAACATGTCCAAACATTGCTCTGTCCATTCCCAAAACATCGGGTCGGCTTTTTGGTTGCCCGTTTAAATTACGACCGGCGGGATTTCTCCTTACGATCAATAAATCAATAAATATATCTGGCTGTGCCTGTCCGTCTGCCCGACATTAATGGAAATCTGTGTTTGTTTAGGACATAATCCTTGGCCGCACCGTTTGTTATTAAACGGAAGCTATGCCGTCCAACTTCCTGCAAGACGCTTGCTATTTTAGAAATTATGATTTACTTGTAACGACAATTTGTTTAATGGCTTCCTAACTGCCGAGGCGGAGTTTTAGCGGGAATGTTGCAACAGCATTGCTTGTCGCTTTTGGTGTTCGCTGCCAACTACTTTTATGGCTCAAAACAAAACACTTATTCGATATTCTACTTAAGAAACTATATTCTAAATAGGTTTACTGAAACTAGGTACAGCACGCAAGCCGTAATAAGCTAGTATTTTATTGTATTACTGATAAAGTATTTTTTACTGTCAAGTTACCGACGAGGTACTTTTTCAAAGTAAACCTGGGGCCATCTAAACCTGTCTTACCAAATTTGCAGAGAAAGGATGTTTTCAGCTTACTTTTTTACAATAACTGTCCACGGCAACACACAACTACTGTTCAAAAACAGCCGGCACTAATAAATAACGTATTTTTTTCACCGCCAGCGCAGGGGTACGGTCGGCAAAAAAGTCTACCTGCCTTCCAAACCCACACAATGGATCCCTCGTCCATTTATTTGGGTGAGCGTCGCGTCGTAACATTTCACGTATTATTCTGAAGAAAAAACGAACAACCTGCACACAAAGAAATCTTTGCATTTTCTGGGAACAAACTTAACCTTGTAGCTTAGAAATATAAATCAGTTAAGGAGACGCTAAGGGGAGTAAAAATAAAAGACATATTTTATGATACTCGTTGTCTAGTTTTAAAACAAAATTAGGAGTAACGGAATTTGTGTTGCTTTAAAAATATTCGTAGACCAAAAGGTACTAATTAACATCGTAGTGGGTACAGTTGTCGGCGTCAGTTTTGGTTGTATACGTGTCCAATGAGCCGTGAAAGCTTTTAAGATGTATACTGCGGTTTGTACCTACAAGACAACGCGGCCCAAGCTCGTTTGGTCGAGCAGGCGCTAAACACCACACACGCATCCGTTGCGGGGTCCATACATCTTGAAACAAGTGCTCGTATACCAACTACGATAGGATGTGTCTATTCTGTAGAATAAATTAAGTACCTAGTTAAATTAAAAATATATTATAATTTAAACTACTACAGTGAAATCATTATACAAATCATCGACACCAAAACCGATTTAAAAAATAAAACAGATAAAGGAAGGAATTTGACATTAAAGAAACAAAATAATAAAGCGAGATGATGACATAATATCCGTGCTATACAAGTAATCTATCAGATATAAAATATTTGCTTCCAGAATGCTGGTCGCATTACACGCTCGTCAGAATCCGCTGACCGCGTAGTATGCAGTGTTTTTCGCGCTAAAAGCTGTCTGAGTCAGCGACCACATCGAAACGTACAGAGAGAAGTCGCTCATGACCAAAGTAAAACTCGAACTACTTTATGATCACACCAACACATGCAAAAACATCATCGTCTGCTAAACAATTAAGGAACTTATCAAACAGCCTCTTTCTTCAAAAGTGAGAAATTCTACCTGAAAGAGATGACCTACCAAAACAAAACTGAAGTTTGGATAATGCACAGTAAACAATATAATTAAACTACAGCGTGGGTAATAACCAGATTCTAGTGTCTGCGTAGCTCACATTTTCAAATAAGTCGCAGGAGCTGCGATGTTAAAAATATACACGTATGATTTACCATATATTCCATATTAAGTATGGTATGAGATTCAGTCCCTTGCGCCGCATATTCTACATAAAGTATACAATATCAACCGAACTCCACAATGTCGTACAGATACCGGCCGGCAGAACTACTATCGATAATAAGCCTATTACCATAACCAACTATACGCATTATCAACAATTTAAAAATTCCACCAGTGTACCCAGTTTCCTCGAGGCAGACGGGTAGACAGATAATCGGCCTTAATTACACGGCAATCCATCATCGAAAACCAACAAACGAGGTAGGTTACAGACTTGATCGCCCACCCACCGAATAGCTTGACCTTTCCTTAACCACCTTCATTTAGACATGGAAAGACGAAGAGAAATACAGAGAGAAAATAAAAAAAAAATCCGCTTGTAGAAAATCAGTCCTGATTTTCCACCACAACATAGGTAAAATTGGGCACTTAAAATAAACACAATATTAGAGTTAGTGTTGTGGTTTTCAAATGCGAAGACATCTTAATGCGTGACATACTTTCAGGGCAAGTACTTCGACTTTATAATGTTCCAAATATCAAACATTTAATTTCGATACTGTTGAATGAACAACTATACGGAACTGTGCCACATAACGTCATAAAGCTTTCATGAAATTCTGAAATAGCTGCTGTAAAAATATTTCCAGTCACACCCACATTATATCTGAAGTAAAAATAGAAAGTGACAGTCATTCATGATCGTTATGTAGTGACGGCGAACAATGGGCGGCGATATGATCGTGGCGGGCGAACCCGGGACCAGTTCTTGTATCTAAGCCGTGAATCGCGGCTAACAAGCAGCTTGGTGCACCAACTGAGATAACAGAATGTTTCTTATAAAACAACTTTGCTTTATTATGACTTAAGTTAAAGATAAAATTATTCTTGATAATCATTTTCCTAATCTCGTCTAGTTTTGTTACTTAACATGGCTTTTCATTCCTTATAAAACTTGGTCTGATATGCGAAGCTCTACTGGGCGGTGTATTAAGAATGTTAATAAGTACATATTTCTTCAACCACCAATAATTTCTTAACGCTATCGTCGAACTTATACAATAAACATGAGATTATCGATGCATGAGGCAATAAAGTAAAGTAGATAATTGGACTATCAGAAATTATCTTTCAAATGGAATTGGTCTACGCGTTTACGTAACAAATTTTCTTGTTACTTTTTTTGGGCTGCATAGCTCCTCTTACAGTTCTGTGTATTCTATTTGTACCCAACAAAGCGTGTTCCAATAATGAGGATCGTTCGATACGATCTCCGCGGCACTGCGCCCGCGCCGATCAGAAAGCCCGATATGCAGAATCCTCGCTCCTCGGCTCCTTTGTAATCCGGCCAGGGTAAACACCGCTGTGTAGCTTCGGCGACCAAACTCACCGCACGACTATTTCTAGACAAAAACAAAGTCGCCGAAAAAATATGCCGCCTCTATCTAAATTGATTTTGCATAGGAACCATCAAAGAGCTCATTATATTATTTATTGCCCACCAATATAAATACAAGCGCGGCGTCTCAAAAATGTGTTTTTACTAACGTGATTGAATGATTTTATTGCCTGCTTAAGCTATATCGCATATATTAATGTTTAACTAGGTAATATAGAAAATTATTACTTTAAAAACAAAAACAACTATCTGATCCATCTCGTCATTCCATAACGCGGTTTTGCCAGGTTGGTAGGTTGTTAAAAATGAAAATTATTCTGCCAGCGCAAACTACGGTGATTACATATCAGGCGGGCCGAAGCCCGAGGGAAGCGCGTCTCTCTCGCTTATTGCCAGATGATTGAAGACCCCGCCGCCTACGACGCAGTCCTTTCTACCATGAAAGCGAGACGGTATGACGTCCTGCTGCGGAACAGAGCAAGATGGCGACAGCTCAGCATCTGATTAGCATCCCAATTACAGTGCGGGCGCGCAGTGGGATCGAATCTTCCTCCGTAGTGTTGTCCCACCACGTTTTTAGTTGGAATATGTATCGATAACTTATCTTAGTCGAGTCAAGATGTCAACATAAATGTTAAACATGAAACTGAGAAAGTAAGGGGTGTTGACTGAACTTGAAAACTAAGGAATTTAAGAACTGAATTTTATTAAGTTGGTACAAGCAACAACACAAAAAATACCATGTAATAATATTTACGATACGTTGTACCTGAGCCGCGCTGTCTATTGTCAATGGTATCTCTAACAACAATCACAGTTGGGTTATTGATCGATAATAAATGTAATAACGAGTGGCAGCCCTATTAACGAGAATAGCGGCGCGAGGCGGGGCGCTCGTGTCGAGATTACATCGGCGGAGCAAGGAAATTTTAAATAAACAAGGAATTATGAACCGACCCGTGATTATACACCTTCGTATTGACCGGACGGTAACTAGAGAAAATTACCTCACTACCAATTATTTGTAAGCACGTAGCAGTTGCGGGATATAAGTTATATGCTTTTATTAAACTGCGGAAACTCAGACCTTATTGAAAACTATCGAAGCTATGTAATAAGTTAATAACATGTACGTATCAAGAGCTAACTTTCTATTCCGCCATAGAAATACACTTTACCAATTAGTGGATCGCAATACATAATTACAAATGGCAAATTACAGCAACACAATGCTGCGAGAGCGACACTCCCGGAGAAAACGCAACATCAACTCCGTTATGAAACACCACCAATTGAAATTCATCCATTAATATTGACGCCGTATCCGTGGCAATACATCTAAATGAAAATTAAATTACTGTTATTTCAAAAACAGAAAACCTGCAGTTTGAATTCTATAAACAAAAGCCTTTATGTCAAAAGGCATGTCTACAAAGCAAGCGCTTACATGAATATTTTTAGACTTAAGGTAATTTTAACTTCGAGAAATGAGCTTTTGTATAATTAAGATTTATTCCTATTCAAGAAATAAGGTGAAGTTAAATGTCGTTTCGGAAAAATATTTTTTACGGTTTACGTATTATTTTTTCTAGAGAGACTAATGTGAAGTGTTTTCAAAAGCAAATAACTCAAATTTTGCTGTTACATACAGCGAGAATGCATCGTAGATACAAACATTGAATGGATGTGAACAAACGATACCGGAGCGCGTCCATAAGCTCATTGCTCGCTCAGCGCATGAATACAAAACCAATTTGACGTTTCTCATTACACAGTGACCACAATATGCGCCGGGTTGCCCGACTAACTAGTCCCGAGCTGAGCGATCTGTTATTATGTTAATGGGGCTAGTTTTGAAGCAACAGCCCGAAGCCCCTGCGCACGTACGGTGCAAACAATTAAACCGGCCTCTTTCATGTGTCAATAAAACCTCGATAACTGCTTGTTCAATTGATGCCATAACTGGCGCTGCGACTAGTTACGCACATTGTTATTGAACGGCGAGCAGTCATCGACTCCTTGCGATTGTAATTACCGACCCAGGTCGCTTTG
The DNA here is from genome assembly GCA_905163465.1 of Craniophora ligustri. Lineage (NCBI taxonomy): Eukaryota > Metazoa > Arthropoda > Insecta > Lepidoptera > Noctuidae > Craniophora > Craniophora ligustri. Next base: position 10,075,925 of record LR990969.1, read on the forward strand.
TGATACTAGGTCATTGAGAACGCTTCTAATTACGTAGGGTTACATTACACATGGAGCGCTCATGGTTTTCTAGAAGGATCTAGATTCTAGAAGGAGGACTACTAAAATTACCTGCAGAATTAATATCGACTGTTGTCGCTTTTGCATTGCGAAGCGATTAGAAATCTGGAAAGTTTGTTGTACTAAAATATTATTGATACTCATAATAATAACGGTGCCGTATACTTAAATAGTATATAATATATTGAGATACCAGGAAAACTATTACAGAACCGGCGAAGTGTGTGTCGTTTCACGCGCTGTGTACGGTTCTGTAGTTGCTCGTTGATCGCCTATTACTCTAAGTAAACTTTTAAAGCTTACTTAGCTATGATAGTTTTCCATCAACATCGTTATATATACCAGATTGCTGTGATATATTCAGCTTCCCAAAAATACTTGGGAGGACGTAATATTTCGCTAACTGATGCGTGAATCGAGAAATGATTATCAGACTCACAATAATATTAATGACCCGCACAAAACCTAAAACCAATATTATTTTACCTATAGAAGAGGTAACCTAAAACACATTTAGAACATTTTATCACTTTATCTAGGGGAGGGCTAGCCAAACTACAGCTTTCTAGAACTAAGAGCCACTAAGCAAAGCCGCGAGCACTGACTAATGACCAAACGTGGCGAAATTATAAAGGTTCCATGTTGCCTAAAGAACCCTAGAAATGATTCATTACAACAGTATCCTCAATAATTAATGACGAAATTTACACCTCATATTATCTAGATCTAATCAGACGATAAAATAATCTACGCATTTAAATACTGTTGTGGTATTACCAACGCTATTTCTGTTTCGTTTAATATGTAGGTATCAATATTTTCTCACTAAAATGTGCCCAGGATTAACATTAACCACATTCAAAGAACACCGACATCATATAAATCAACGGGAAATTATCATAACGAGTCAGTTTTGTAACGAAATTGTGGCTTTCTAAGAAATTAATAATGTCCGCTATAAACTGAGATTTACAGCTGTATGGGTGTGTGTCTCCTTATATTAGGTGTGTATAGCAGTGCTGTGACGAAATGTGAACATCGAAGATAAACTAATAGCTCGAGATTTGGCGTAGGTGATGATTGGTAAACCAAATTTAACTATACCAAGGAATTGGCTTGGAACATGAAACTATTAGCAATAATATAACGAGTGAGTTTATACAAGATTAGCCTCAAATTTATGCAGTTAAATTTATTATTTGTATTTGTAAGCACCATCTATGTGTGACCTTTTTATTCCAATTAAAACAGCTGAATTACTGCAGTATTGGCGATAAACGTCAACATTTTATGATGTACCGCACATTTTAACTCAACGAAATGCTCCTTCTTCACAAAATAACGCATAAACATAAACCTTGCTGGAACGTAATTGTTGGCAAGGTGAGTAATTATAAGTTTAGTAACCTTTAAGACGTTGCGAATTTGCACATTAAAGAGATAACTACTTTAAATTGCTGATTATTCTCCACCGCTCATTGTACTGATGAATAGTCTCTTTACAACTTAATGCTATGCTCTCGCGGATCTGATATAATCATGTACGACTCATTATAATTTAATCGAAACGTTAATACGCTAATGCGTCAACGAACTCTCCAAGTGTGTTCAAATTCAAAACTAATGGAAAGAATGGTGTACACTAGAGAGTGTTAGTTTACTACTACATTAGCTTACTAGAAACATACTTGAGCACATTAATTATTGTTTTCAACTAAACTGTCCTTATAAAACCCGTTATAGTTAGACTGTAACTTAACTGCTACTTACAGATCAATTATTGGGAATGTTAACGAACAATATATGGGACCCTGTTGGATAAAATTAAATACCGCACTCAGGACCCTCGAGAATCAAAGTACACATGGCCCGGTACTTATATGTCAACTAGTCAAAATGTCAGCTTCTCTTAATTAGTACGTAACCGTTATGTTCCGGTACGTATTAAACATCTACAAATTAAACACGCACGCAGTTAACTGGTATACATAGCAAACTTTAGAATAAAAACTGTACCATCATTCATTTTAATTTCCCCATTTGTCTATAATGTCAGGCAAAATAATACGGGAGCTATAGGCATTTCCAAAGTAATTAATGAGGTTCCAAAGGGTTCAAAATATACCATTGCATTGCGATCCGTTTAACGTAAATATCATAAAATAGCTACAGTGAGTAAAGTAAATATAATTTTACTATGAAAATGATAAAATTACTAATCTTTTATATTCTACAATTAGCAAACTATTCAGACAATCAGGTTTGACTTTCGTAAACGTGTTATGATTTAAAAAAATGTCTTCATTAGCGCATTGGTTTCGCAAGCAAGAACAAAACGCATTTCTGGAATTGCAGGAATATGTCCCTCCTGGCATTTCTTTTTTAATTCGTAAATCTGAGACTGAACATTCTCCGATTGCAGAAGGGAACTTTTAGACTTTTCGGAAGCTAGAGAATATAAATATTGTTAGTTAGATTTCGTAACTTCAGTAGGACTATCTTCTGAGAATTTGTAGGATATTTTTTACAGTAATAAAAATGCTTAATGATCTATGGATAATTTCATTTACAAAAAGCTAGCAGCATAAAATGTTTGCAGCAAGAAGTCGGATCGCCAATATTTCTCAGATACCAATCATTAGATCGCAACTGCTGTATGGGTAGTTAAACCAATATTTATGTAGAAATGCAAGACAGCGAGTTTTTACTGCACAACCACGTCTCTTCAGATTTACAAGGATTTTATTACCGCCACATTGTATCTTAGTGTTCCCGAATAAGATTTATATTTGTAAATCAACAGAACGTTTAGTTTGCAGACGGTACAGGGCTAGTTTTTCTGTGCCCTCGTCAACAAAATGTATTTTGTTACAACCACGTGAAGTTTTACAGCTGCGTCTTATTATTTTTTGTGGAAGACGACCATAACTCATTTCCTATGCTTTAAAAATGTCACTTTTACGACGAAATTAATGGGCAACTTATTCTTAGAACCAATTGTCTCATTATAAGCTGGAATAGATCTCTGTAGGTATTCTGTGTGCTTCTATTTAGTTCTGTTATTTAGGCTTAAGTATATTCATCTTCTGATTATTATTCTTTGAACTTAGTACCTACAAACTAAAGTGCGTTAAACTTCGAAGTCAGAACACACGGACGCGCGTATATGACCCGTGTTTCGACGCTCTAACAGGCGCGGCGCGGTCGGCACCGTCTTCGCCTCCCCGTGATTTATTGGTCCTCGTTTATTTTATTTCCCAATTCGTTTTAGTTTACAACTCCAATGTACCTCCATCTTTCTATAAGGAAACAGCATTGAAAAGAACTATAGTGATTTATCCTCCTAATAAACATAGAAAGGTAAAACTGATTTCTTTGTAAGAGTATCACGCATTTGGGATTTAGAGCGTCATTACTTTATATTCTCAAGAATATTGAAATAAACTTCTCGTTTCCATCTACGCTGTGATTTATTCTATAACGATTTAACTACTTATATCCGCATTTGACAAGTAGTGTAAGCCTCCACTTGCTTACGTAAGTCGAATTATTACAGAATCTAGTTGTAAGAGAAAACTATGTATGCATACCTATTTGTCTTGTTTTAAATTTTAAAGAGATCTCATAACGGCAGCACGGAGCCAAGCTCGAGCGTAAGAGTAAATTCCATTTGTTTCTAACCGTTCCAAAGCATGACTTATTGCTAAGAAAACAATAAGTATTCCACCTAGTACAGGAATTTGAACTCTGTTAACTCTATTCAAGTTTAAATAGCTTTGTGTTAGCTCCCCGGCTCCGACTACAAACAATGATAATAATTTCTGATTTTGTATTACAATGCCAGAACTGTGAAAGAGTTCGAGCTCGTTTCATTTCCACTTTGACAATAGACCAAAGTCAATCTATGTACATTTCTACCTGGAGATATTTTTCTAAAGACACTGTTGTTTCGCTCAACTTTTGTCCCGAGCCCAAGGCGACAGATTAAAGGGCTTTATAACACGACAAGTGACAAAACATAATTGATTGTCTACAAAGTTTACGTTCGAGACGAGACCCCGACAATAATATGGTCAGGTACCATGTACCTAAATCGCAATACAAGGAACCATTGTCCATCTCGCACGAAAGGCCTCGGTTATGGCCAATTTTTTGTTATATTGTTTGTTTAGCACTTTTGTTTTACACATTTGATGTTGCTGTTTTGCAGAAGAAAATATGTGCCATAAAGCAAAAAATGTGCTAAGTTTCAAACAGTCCTAGTAAAGGATGTCAAAACAGCAACATCAAATCATGTTTGGGCAGGTAAAACTAATTAAGTCAAAAGAAGTTATAAGATAAATAAAAATTGTATGACTCTTTTGTACTTAGGGTGGACGAAGTAAGTGAATATGGATACTATTAATTCGCGTATCAGAATCATTAACATGCGTGACAAAGTTGTAAATCAAAGAATCGTAAATCCATTGCCCAATTTGAGAAGTGAATATTGTCGATTAATGTTATGTTAACATATTATCTGATTATGATAACAATACAAAATAAACTTACCAAACTGATGCAGCGAGTCCAAAGTAATACAGCAGTAGGAAGACGACAGCGCAATTAGGGTTCGCCAGCCCATCGTGAGCCAGTAACATGCGTGTCGGTGATGTGGAATCTTTGGCGCAGCCTGCAGCGGCCCGGCCAGCGGCGGCACGTACACCCCAGCCCGCGGCGGCAGCGCAGCGGCACAGCGCCACCAACACCAAGGCGCGGTCTCCAGCGCCGCCACGATCTCCACAAGCTAGCTGAGCTCCCACGGCTGCCAGTGTGCATGCAAAACTCAGCGCTGCCCATGTCGCTAGCCACACTTCTGAAGCTTTTCTCTCTCCACCATCCCAGAGCACTTCTGCATCGCAATATTGAGCGCAACGAGCGGATCCTCTCACCCACACCCAATTATTAGGTTTGATGAGTCTTCGACACGCTCCTCTACCATTTGCATTGCCCATGTCCAGTGGAACAGTGCCTGCAGTCGGAGTACGCTCTCCTGGCCCTTCCATACACATATGTTCATGGTTATTCTCTGCTGGGAATAAAGAGCAGTCCAACTCTGGAGGCCACAGGAAACCGAATCCATGCAGCACAGGGTAACATCTGGCGTGCACGCTCTCGCATAGTCCTCGACACGGCCCGATGGGAAGCGCTACTTTATCAGTGCACATCGGTACGTACACCGAACAGAGAAATAGATGCAACTGAGAGGAGCAGCCGTACTGCACCAGTGGACTGAACGTCTGCAGAGTCACGTCGGCGTCTGCTTGCAGGGTATGTCGAGCCAAATTGGGCATTCCAGTCTGGTTGTATCCAATGTTCTTGCACATCGCCACTTTAATAGGTTCACATGTCCGCACGGAGGCTTCGGAAACCACTCCGGTCACTAGTGTCACAGTAAAAACAACAACCACGAAGCACTTCATGTTTGAAGGAGACGTATCCGGTGCGTCACATGAAAGATCTCATTGTACAATCGAGAAAATTTACGCGCGAGCGCCGCGGAAGCGCAAAGAACGTGCGTGCGTCCCGACTCGCGTCTCAAGACGGTTTATGTGGGGCCGGGCGACGAGCGCGAGCCGCGGGGGGACGACCATAACAAAAAAAAGGCACGCAGGTATGCGCTACACTGTAGCGGCGGGAAAGGGAGAAATGGGTGAGGACAGCGAGCCCATGGCGCTGTCCGGTGTCCGGCTCGTGGCAGTAGCTGTCCGGCCGATGTCCGGCGTCCGGTTGCCGGCATACAACTGCCCACAACACATCGTCCTACTGTTATCACCTTTGCACGTTATCACAGAGGGTTGATTCCGGATCATGTTGTGGTTTTTATCGAGTATCGATTTTCGATAACTTGATATCGCGCAGTTGATATGAAAGCTGATTAAATTAGATAAGTAACACGGTCTATCTACTTGATTTGGATCATGTTCGGAAAATATAGTTCGACTGTATTGCTATTAAGTGGAGTGCCGTAAGACGTAAAAAATGTTAAAACTCGGAATCCAGATCCAGACCATGAATCTTCATAAAAACTGTTGGACTGCATTGTTAAGAGCTCAAATAAAAAAAATAAAAACATTACGACAATTTTCTGAAAAAATATATGAAATTTCATACCTCTAACTTCGAAAATATCGGATTTGCATAAAATCGTTTATCCCTTATTTTAGTAGCTAGTTGCAATGAGTACTAATCTGTTAGGGTCCGCGTCAACAGCTCCTGTCGTACCTTCTATAAATCCCCCCTCCCAATCTTTAAACCTACAGTCCTAAATCCCAATAGCTCTCCTTTTCAAAATATAGCTTTAGACTAATAAAAATAGAAAAAGACTGAAAAAGATATAATATGCTTTTAGTTATTAAAAAATTAAGATCGCCTAATTTTTTTTTTAACTTTTTTCTATACCTTGTTAACAACACATTTCAAAAGTTTGTATAAAGATCCATTAACTGGACCTGGATTCCGAGGTATAAATCCTATCTATCTAAGGGCATCTATCCTATCTATTATATCTAAGCGACCTCAACTAATTATTGTTCTATTTTATAAGAACCCTTTGTAGGTACTGTGACTTTTCAGATATACTCATATAAGATATAGTTTAACTAATTTCCAAAACCAGACGTAAAATGCAATAAAAATAAAATAAAGCGTGCTAACTTAGTAGCACTGTATAAAATACATAAGTAACATATTTTAGGTGTTAATAATAATTGATGTATTAAATGTACGAAGGTGACTGTTTAGTGAGTATTTGACAATATTGTTTTAGTTCTAATAATAAAATACATATACATAACATTAGTTGCAGATTTCAATGAGAAAATAAGTTGTTGGTAATCCAGAAAAAAATAACTTAGGTAAACTTAATTTATTTTATAATGTTAAAATATAAATACGTATAAAATTTTGAAATAAATTTATTGTACATAATTTACTACATTGTATTTAAGCATTACTGTATATTTTTTTATGAAACATAAATAGGTATAGGTATAATGGTGAACATTATAGTAGTACAAAAATTGGACCAAAATGGAGATCAGTGAGATGTAAAGCATTCGACAGACATTTCTCTGAGGAGAAATCAAAATATTTACACTGCGATGAGGCTGCGATCTAACCAAGGACCATATACTTACAGTTACGACTAAAATTTGTTTATTTGTTTATTGTTTATTGTTTATTTAAAATAAGATGTCAAGGTACAATACAGAAAGTAATAAGTCAGCTTGTCTTAGAATAACATAAGCCTGCCTGAACTAGGTTAATCCTGTGTTTCAGGCTATCGCTTTACATGTTTTTTATTTTATGACATTAATAATACATAATATATTCTTATAAATGGAACCTGAAATAATTGTATAAGTGCATTTCAAAAATAAAATAAAAATATAAGGAATGTTATTAAAACTATAATATGTAACTCATTTTACAATTACTAATAAATTCTCCGTGTCTGCGTAATTGAGCTGCTCTAAATATTCCGAAATCATGATACTGCATTTTTTATAACTTTTATTGTGTATGTCAATTAATTTATTGAGTTTATTATACAAATATGGACCTAAGAATATGTAAAATCTGTTAGTAAATGCATGTCTAAATTTAGTTTTAGTACAGACTTGGTCTTTTCTCCTCTTGTTTGAAGGTACTGGGTTAAATGGAAGTTCAGTGTGCTGTTTTAGTAAGGTGTGCAATATAAATAATTGACGAACCGTTAGTACCTTACATGCTATGTAAAGCGAGTGTGTAGGAAATAAAAAAGGGCGAAAGGTAGCTACCTTTAGAATAGCTCTTTGGGCACGTTCTAGGGGAAGTAGAATGGTTTTTGCAGCGCCACCCCAGGTAGTTATGCAATAGGTAAGTATCGATTGACACAGTGCTAGATAGACCTGTTTAATTAATTTGTAGTCGGCAATGTTACGTAAAGATTTAAAAATATATATTAATTTACGTACTCTAGTGCATAACAACTCTATGTGATTGCGAAAATTTAGGTTAGCGTCAAGTGTGATACCTAAATATTTTATATTGTTCGTTTTAGTTAAAGTAGGACAAGTACATGCGGTGTCAGCATACATACTACAGCTATGTGCGTAAATGTTTTGGTTAGTAATCGGTATGTTAGCGTTCCTCATATTGAATAAAATATACATTGTTTTATCTGCATTTAATGTTAGAAGATTTTTATGAAGCCACTTACAGACGGTATTAAAGCCACTCTGCGCGTATTCGTAGACCTCGTCACGAGAGTTAGCAGAAAACAGTAAAGCAGTATCATCCGCATACGACGTTATGGCACCATTCTGAAGTTTTAAATTGCATAGGTCATTAATATAAATTAGGAAAAGGGTAGGACCCAAAATACTACCTTGTGGAATACCGTAACTGCTGTTTTCAAGGTCAGAGCTGTTATATTCACCAATTTTAATACATTGTTGTCGGTCACTAAGATAATCGGAAAGTAGTTGAAGTTGTATCCCCCTTATCCCAATGGTTTCAAGCTTGTGCAATAAAACAGAACGTGAAATTGTGTCGAAAGCCTTGGCAAGGTCTAGGAATATCCCAATGGAGTGCATACCACTATCTAAGTTATTAGTTATATAGTCTGTTAATTGGTGTACTGCTTGATTAGTTGATTTTTTAGGCCTAAAACCAAATTGCCGATCCGAGAGTAATTTTTTATCTTCTAGGTATTTTATCAATCTACTGTTTATAATTTTTTCAAGGATTTTTGACAGTCCAGTGAGAACTGAGATAGGCCTATAGTTATTTACACACTTTTTGTCTCCAGATTTGAATATAGGCGTGACCACTGCTTTTTTGAGCAATTTAGGAAAAACGCCTTTATTCAAACATAACTGAAAAATGTGCGTCAAAGGCGGGGCAAGTTGGTCTTTGAACCTTTTCAGTATGCTATTAGGTATGTTATCCCATCCAACTGCACAAACATCTTTTAACCCAGTAATTGCTCTCAAAACTTCATCAGTGTCTGTGTCTAGTAAGACAAAAGAATTTAACGAAGAAGATGGCGAAGTCATGTTAAAATTTAAAGGGAAAGATCTTTTTGTTTTTAGTGTTTTTTCTGCTAAGTTTTTACCTACATTAACAAAAAAAGTGTTAACTTTATTTATTGCTATGGTCTGGCTTGTCTCCTTAGAAAGTAGGTCAAGTGGTGGTTCAGGTATTTTTGAAAGAAATGTATGATTTTTTATAAATTTCCATATAAGCTCACTATTGTTTCCTGCTTTTTGTAGTATATTTTTATCATGCTCAATTTTTAGGTTTTTTAAGAGGTTATTACAAAAATTTCTGTATCTTTTATAAGTTAGACATAGAATTTTATTATCAGGTGCAAGTTTTGATTTTTTGTGTAATTTATCTCTATGTCGTATACAACGAATAAGTCCTGGCGTAATCCATGGTTTAATGCATCTGAACTTTCTAGGTAGATCGATATTAGTAGTATTTTTCAATATAGCAGATTGCAGAGAAGTAATAAAATAATTCAAAGAAATGTCTGCGTCGTCCGATGTGTAAATATGCTCAAAATTAATGCTGCGTATATCGTTTTCTAGATTTGTCATATTGAGTTTAGTAAAGCTGCGCATGCATTTTTTCCTTGGTATTAATAATTGCAATGTTAGTAAAACAGTTTGATGATCCGTAAGTGCAGAGTTAGTAACTAAGGTTATGGTTGGTGTTTGCGTTTTTATAATAAAATGATCTAGGCATGAACGGCTTTGATGGGTAGGGTGGTTATGAGCTGGTAAAAGTCCGTGAAATGAACAAATGTTCAAGTAGCTATGTGCATGTATATCAGTTCTCCCTGAGGCAATGTTAATGTTTATATCACCGGTTAGGATTATATTTTTAAACGACGATAGCTTTTTCAAATTTATATCAAGTGACTCCAAAAAATTATCAATATTTTGAGAAGGAGGCCTATAAATAGCTATTACTACTGTATTATAATTAATTTTAATTATTAAACAGTTACAGTCCTGAAATATGGGTTCTTCTATAATTACTTCTATGTCATTTTTTGTATAAATTACTAAACCAGCATTTTGATTAATTATTTTGGCGGTTTTATGTAAAATGTAACCCTCCAGCGGTGGTAAGTGGTTAATCTGGTGTGAAAGCCAACATTCTGTTAGGATAATTATATCACAGTTTACGTCAAGACTATGTAGCAGAACTTCAAATGCATTCATGTTTCGGTTTATGCTTCGAATATTTTGTGTTAGCATAGTTAACGTCTTTCCATTAGCGGGCAATAAATTTTTACACTCTGCAATTTCACAGATTTTACTTTCAGACACAGAGAAGCTATCTAAATCTGAGAGTAATTGGTTAGTCATAATAAAACTACAGACTATAAATTAAAATTAATAGGTAATAAAAAAAAAAAAAAAGAGAAAAGAAATCTAGTGTTTAAGTGCTCTTACTTATTAAATAAGTTGTTGGCGCTCTTAGGCGCCCTCATAGTCTATAGAGTTGATGTAATTGACCTCAGCGAATTTGCGTGCCGGACAGCTTGCATCACCCGTTTGGTGATCACATTTTCTTTTAAAACGTTTGCAGGTCGCACATTTGGGGGGGAAAGATTTATTGGTGCATTCCTTCATATCATGCCCAGTATCTCCACAGTGGTTACATGTAGGGCTGGTTTCTCTGCAAAACTTCGCAGCGTGGCCAAACTGTTGACAGTTGTAGCATCTGGTAACCAACGTGAAGTCTCTGACAGGGCATGATGTCCAATTTATAAAAATTCGACCCTGATTGATCAGAGTTTTCCTGATGCCAGCGGATACTTCCAGAACGAAGTTGCAGGTAGGAGTATTTTTCTTTCCCGATTTATGGCTTAATTTTATTAGAGCCAGAAGGGACTCTCGACTTGCGTTTGGAAATTTATCGGCCAGATTTTGTTCATAGATGCAATCAATAACATCTTTGTCACTGAGCGTGACGGGAACACCAATGACCGTAATCCTAGGACGGCGTTTCGTTGGTTCTTCGATAGTGAGGCCTGATGATACAAGTTTTTCTGACTTCTTCAATTTTTCGACGTCTCCTTTACTTTGAGTGCTAATAAGTACACCCCCATTCCTTACTTTTTTCACGCTACGAACATGCAGTTTCAGTTCCTCGGGTGAGATAATTTTTTGGACGAGGTTCTTAGTGTCATCACTGGTCTTGGTCTTATCACTGGGATAGATGGCAACCGAGCTCAGATTATCCGGGCGAATGTACTTATCGGCACCTTTTTTTACCATGTCAGCGAAAGACTTCTGTTCAGATGGCAGGGGCAACTTATCCTCAATGACCTCTTTGAACTGTTGTATTGAGTTCGCTACAGCTTGCTGTTCTTTTAGGTGCTGAATAGTAATGTGCGCATGGATCGTTTTTTGCTTCAGCGCCTGGTACACGACGGCCATTTGAGCAGTCCCATTAGTGACCTTGCGGCAAAGATTTGTTACGCGCAGTTTCTGCTCCGAGTTCATTTTTCCCTCTGCAACCACTGAGCACACTTCATCTAACAGGGTTTCGACGGTACCAATCCATTTCTGGATTTCCGGCGTAGGCAGGACTTCTTCCGGTAATTCGTTTACAATGGGCCGAGTTGGTTTTTCTTGTAGAGGGTCAGAAAATTGCTGAGTTGGCGTTGGTGGAGGACTTCGTCGGATTAATTGGCTCCGGCCAAAGGGGCTAGATCCTGGGTTGGACATACTAACACAGAAACTAGATTATGTCTTTCAAGTATCTAATTAATTTAGGTTCATATTTGCAGTTTATACACTGTATGACGCAAAACACTTGTGACACACTTAGAATATTACTTACTCCGCGGAAATGAAACAGATTAGTATTGCTCAAAATTAATTCACTTACATATTATTGTCGTAAAACAAAAAACACGTCCGCGCATTATAACGAACCAATACGATTTTGTATTACAATGCCAGAACTGTGAAAGAGTTCGAGCTCGTTTCATTTCCACTTTGACAATAGACCAAAGTCAATCTATGTACATTTCTACCTGGAGATATTTTTCTAAAGACACTGTTGTTTCGCTCAACTTTTGTCCCGAGCCCAAGGCGACAGATTAAAGGGCTTTATAACACGACAAGTGACAAAACATAATTGATTGTCTACAAAGTTTACGTTCGAGACGAGACCCCGACAATAATATGGTCAGGTACCATGTACCTAAATCGCAATACAAGGAACCATTGTCCATCTCGCACGAAAGGCCTCGGTTATGGCCAATTTTTTGTTATATTGTTTGTTTAGCACTTTTGTTTTACACATTTGATGTTGCTGTTTTGCAGAAGAAAATATGTGCCATAAAGCAAAAAATGTGCTAAGTTTCAAACAGTCCTAGTAAAGGATGTCAAAACAGCAACATCAAATCATGTTTGGGCAGGTAAAACTAATTAAGTCAAAAGAAGTTATAAGATAAATAAAAATTGTATGACTCTTTTGTACTTAGGGTGGACGAAGTAAGTGAATATGGATACTATTAATTCGCGTATCAGAATCATTAACATGCGTGACAAAGTTGTAAATCAAAGAATCGTAAATCCATTGCCCAATTTGAGAAGTGAATATTGTCGATTAATGTTATGTTAACATATTATCTGATTATGATAACAATACAAAATAAACTTACCAAACTGATGCAGCGAGTCCAAAGTAATACAGCAGTAGGAAGACGACAGCGCAATTAGGGTTCGCCAGCCCATCGTGAGCCAGTAACATGCGTGTCGGTGATGTGGAATCTTTGGCGCAGCCTGCAGCGGCCCGGCCAGCGGCGGCACGTACACCCCAGCCCGCGGCGGCAGCGCAGCGGCACAGCGCCACCAACACCAAGGCGCGGTCTCCAGCGCCGCCACGATCTCCACAAGCTAGCTGAGCTCCCACGGCTGCCAGTGTGCATGCAAAACTCAGCGCTGCCCATGTCGCTAGCCACACTTCTGAAGCTTTTCTCTCTCCACCATCCCAGAGCACTTCTGCATCGCAATATTGAGCGCAACGAGCGGATCCTCTCACCCACACCCAATTATTAGGTTTGATGAGTCTTCGACACGCTCCTCTACCATTTGCATTGCCCATGTCCAGTGGAACAGTGCCTGCAGTCGGAGTACGCTCTCCTGGCCCTTCCATACACATATGTTCATGGTTATTCTCTGCTGGGAATAAAGAGCAGTCCAACTCTGGAGGCCACAGGAAACCGAATCCATGCAGCACAGGGTAACATCTGGCGTGCACGCTCTCGCATAGTCCTCGACACGGCCCGATGGGAAGCGCTACTTTATCAGTGCACATCGGTACGTACACCGAACAGAGAAATAGATGCAACTGAGAGGAGCAGCCGTACTGCACCAGTGGACTGAACGTCTGCAGAGTCACGTCGGCGTCTGCTTGCAGGGTATGTCGAGCCAAATTGGGCATTCCAGTCTGGTTGTATCCAATGTTCTTGCACATCGCCACTTTAATAGGTTCACATGTCCGCACGGAGGCTTCGGAAACCACTCCGGTCACTAGTGTCACAGTAAAAACAACAACCACGAAGCACTTCATGTTTGAAGGAGACGTATCCGGTGCGTCACATGAAAGATCTCATTGTACAATCGAGAAAATTTACGCGCGAGCGCCGCGGAAGCGCAAAGAACGTGCGTGCGTCCCGACTCGCGTCTCAAGACGGTTTATGTGGGGCCGGGCGACGAGCGCGAGCCGCGGGGGGACGACCATAACAAAAAAAAGGCACGCAGGTATGCGCTACACTGTAGCGGCGGGAAAGGGAGAAATGGGTGAGGACAGCGAGCCCATGGCGCTGTCCGGTGTCCGGCTCGTGGCAGTAGCTGTCCGGCCGATGTCCGGCGTCCGGTTGCCGGCATACAACTGCCCACAACACATCGTCCTACTGTTATCACCTTTGCACGTTATCACAGAGGGTTGATTCCGGATCATGTTGTGGTTTTTATCGAGTATCGATTTTCGATAACTTGATATCGCGCAGTTGATATGAAAGCTGATTAAATTAGATAAGTAACACGGTCTATCTACTTGATTTGGATCATGTTCGGAAAATATAGTTCGACTGTATTGCTATTAAGTGGAGTGCCGTAAGACGTAAAAAATGTTAAAACTCGGAATCCAGATCCAGACCATGAATCTTCATAAAAACTGTTGGACTGCATTGTTAAGAGCTCAAATAAAAAAAATAAAAACATTACGACAATTTTCTGAAAAAATATATGAAATTTCATACCTCTAACTTCGAAAATATCGGATTTGCATAAAATCGTTTATCCCTTATTTTAGTAGCTAGTTGCAATGAGTACTAATCTGTTAGGGTCCGCGTCAACAGCTCCTGTCGTACCTTCTATAAATCCCCCCTCCCAATCTTTAAACCTACAGTCCTAAATCCCAATAGCTCTCCTTTTCAAAATATAGCTTTAGACTAATAAAAATAGAAAAAGACTGAAAAAGATATAATATGCTTTTAGTTATTAAAAAATTAAGATCGCCTAATTTTTTTTTTAACTTTTTTCTATACCTTGTTAACAACACATTTCAAAAGTTTGTATAAAGATCCATTAACTGGACCTGGATTCCGAGGTATAAATCCTATCTATCTAAGGGCATCTATCCTATCTATTATATCTAAGCGACCTCAACTAATTATTGTTCTATTTTATAAGAACCCTTTGTAGGTACTGTGACTTTTCAGATATACTCATATAAGATATAGTTTAACTAATTTCCAAAACCAGACGTAAAATGCAATAAAAATAAAATAAAGCGTGCTAACTTAGTAGCACTGTATAAAATACATAAGTAACATATTTTAGGTGTTAATAATAATTGATGTATTAAATGTACGAAGGTGACTGTTTAGTGAGTATTTGACAATATTGTTTTAGTTCTAATAATAAAATACATATACATAACATTAGTTGCAGATTTCAATGAGAAAATAAGTTGTTGGTAATCCAGAAAAAAATAACTTAGGTAAACTTAATTTATTTTATAATGTTAAAATATAAATACGTATAAAATTTTGAAATAAATTTATTGTACATAATTTACTACATTGTATTTAAGCATTACTGTATATTTTTTTATGAAACATAAATAGGTATAGGTATAATGGTGAACATTATAGTAGTACAAAAATTGGACCAAAATGGAGATCAGTGAGATGTAAAGCATTCGACAGACATTTCTCTGAGGAGAAATCAAAATATTTACACTGCGATGAGGCTGCGATCTAACCAAGGACCATATACTTACAGTTACGACTAAAATGAAAGATAAATACTTTTACAATAATCTTATTATAATACAAGTTTGATATTAACACATATTTCAGTTGCTAATATTGTAATCGGATAGTTGATAACATGTGCGGGCGCGGGCGGTCTCCGCGCCAGTATCTACTTACAAACAACAATCTTATGTACTCTTCATACTTCACAAGTCTTGTACATCGTCTTTCCTTTTAGTTCTTACATCTTGACATTTTTACATTCGCTAAGCTATTCGTATAATACAACATTCACAAAATTTCAACAAATCCCTCCGTCTGGTGGTTACACTTAAAACGATGACAAAGCAACATTATATTAAAGGAATGCTAAATAAGCAACACTAGCGCCACCCTGCAGTAACATTTTGGAGTTAAAACTAATTTCTAATATTGTACAAACGTATATACTAAGAAAATTATAAATGCCACGGTACGAATAACGAATAAGACAAATTTGATAATTACGAATCTTATAGATTCACAAGATTTGGCCTCGTAACGAATTTTATTTTGTTTTGTAAATTACAAAAAAATATCTTCAACGCATACTTTACATATTTTATTCTTAATTATTAGCCTTTGCCGATTTTTTAGATTTTTAAGCATTTTAAACGCGCAAAGGACTAGGTAAAGAATTTAGAAAACGCCCGTACTATTTTTTTTACATGAGGTGTAAAAAAAGTTTCAATATGTAACATGAATGTAAGTAGCAAGTATGTAAGGTAAATATGCACAACCACGAGATAAAATATCTAAAAAACAACACTTCACAATATAATGAAAAAGTTGTAAGGTTTATCGATAATTTCAAAATATTATTTTAAATAAAATATTTTTGGTACTGGACTTGGATGTCGATCAGAAGATTGGTTTGTTTACAAAAATTAAGTTTAAATAATTATGTTCTACCAAGAACAATTTCATTGTGTTTTGGCGTACAGTGTATAAAAAATCCTTTACAATTTTATGGTTCTTAGCTATAAGCCCAAGAATGCTTGCCCTAACAAAGTCTAACGCTAATAAGTCTTCAACACTGTTAACTCTGGAAATGTACTGGAGTGACGACGTTCATAAATTTTATTATATACAATACATAATAAATAAACTACATGTATACAAAATTATATATTGTGACCAAATTATATTAATGCTACTGAGACTACGGAAATAAGTATGATTAAGTTAAATACTGCGGCTCTCAGGCAAATAATATATATGTAGTTATTTTGAAAATAGCCTCTAGAAATAATATGTAAATGGACCCCTTATACTCGAAAAATTACAAAAAGGCACAAAAAATATACTGCGCAATGCTAGAGCTATCGCGAACTATTTCATAAAATGTGTATATGTGTAAATCTACCCCCGAGCTCAACCAGTAATGACGCGTAAGCAGAAATATATAATATATTGAGAAGGCAGGACGAGACCGAGTAGGCGACGCGGGGTAACTACCAGCGAGCATCGAATAAAATACACCGGCACATACAAATAATTAGTCTCACCGAATATAATTGATAACAATACTACATAATAAACGATTCACATTTCATGAGATTACATAAATCAAACAACAATAACATGACATAGGTTGTGTGTGGCGGGCTCGTGCGCGTGCGCGTGACTAGAGGTGGTGCGTGGCCTGGTCGAGGCGCACGCGCAGCGCCTCGCGGTCGCGCGTCACGTCCGCCAGCTCCGCGCACAGCGCGCGGCACACGCGGTGCAGCACGGCGTTCTGCTCCTGCAGCGCCTTCACGTCCGGCTCCGGCGAGCCCGCGTCGCGCTCGCGCGGCTTGCGGTACACCTCGAACGCACCGTGCATCTTGGGCGCGTCCTCGCGCACGTAGCCGAAGCCCTCCGTGTCGTACTCGCGCGGCGCGAACGCGTCCGGCGGGAAGGCGGGCTCGCCCTCGCTGCGCTGGTTGACGAGGCGGCGCGGCGGCTCGGCCGCGGACGGCGAGGCGCGCGGCGGCGGCTGCGGCGGCGGCGCGGGCGCGCCCTTGAGCCGGTTGAGGTCGAGCGAGCTGGAGCGCGCGTGG
This sequence comes from Craniophora ligustri, assembly GCA_905163465.1. Taxonomy (NCBI): domain Eukaryota; kingdom Metazoa; phylum Arthropoda; class Insecta; order Lepidoptera; family Noctuidae; genus Craniophora; species Craniophora ligustri. The sequence goes on from LR990969.1 coordinate 10,093,382, forward strand.
TTGCGCAGCGGGCGCGGCGGCGGCGGGGGCGGCGGCTCCTTCTTGGGCGCGTACTGCAGCGACTGCGGCCCGTCGTCGGCGTGCACGGACGCCTCGCGCGCGGGCGGCGGCGGCAGCACGCCCGCCGGCTTGACGGGCTTGCGCGGCTGCGGCCGCTGGATGGACTTGATCTCGGCGCCGTTGGGCGGCGGCTCGGCGGGCGGTTGCGAGTTGAGCCGCTTGGGGCTGGCGAGCTCGAAGGCGTGCGCGAACTCGTCGCGGCGCGGCGACGTGCTGGAGCGCGTGTCGCCCTCGCCGTGCGCGGGCAGCGTGTTGTTGTCGGGCGTCACGCGCACGGCCACCGGGTGGAAGATTTTGGGGTCCCGCTCCACGGCAGACTTGTGGAAGTCGAAATTTACAGGTTTTGGTCCGGGGCTGGACACGCTCGACGTGGGGGAATCCACAAACTTAGTCCACTCTTTATTATTTACTTGTGCTTCAGCTTTCGGCGGGGTCATTGAAGGTTGTCGATCTTCAGGCTTCTTGATCGCTTTAGTGGCATCGTAGGGATCGAGCGTTTCTGGTTTTGGTGCGAAGTTGAAGTCTGCGGAAGTTCCTGAGCTGAACATGTCAGCTCCGAGGTCCACGAGATCGGTGGTGACGGCCTGCTTGGAGAAACGTGAGTCTACCTTGGGCACGAGGCAGGCGGGCAGTGCGTCGGGGACGGGGATGTTGTTCCGCCTCAGCACTATGAGGTGCATCGCTATGCTGAACTCTTCCAGTGTTAGCATGCCATCCTTGTTGATGTCTGAGAGCTGCCATATTTTTCGAAGATCGGGTACAGGAAGGTGCGACTTTTCAAAAAATAACCTGAAGCAATAAATATGATACCTTTAATAATTGCGTTTTATTAGTGTAAGTAGATTAGCTTTTGATTAGCAAATTAAGCTGCCCGACTGAAGAAGTACCTGCGCCTTAGAAGACCGCAGTGAAACAACAATATTGGCGTTTCTGCGAGTGAGTAAAGTTAACAGAGCTCTTTGGGCGACTGACTATTCTAAAAGCATGGGCATTCCGTTTGCTGTCAGTTTAGTAACTCCCTATTTTAAAAAACCTAAACGGTTTCAAGGGGTTGGCAAGGGATTTGCCCCCATTTTTCTTTTTTTTTTTTAATATAAAATTTTATGTTCTTTTAGTATTACCTTGCGGTTTGTCCAGATAGCATGCCGCGGTCGGGCCGAAGCTGGGCGAACTGACCGGCATAATGTCGCGCCTGCCCATCGCTGATGGCCCAGATGTCATCTCCAGCTTCGCCCTCACCATCCTCCTCCGAGGAATGGCGATCTGAAGACTCTTCTTCCGTCCCTGTACAAGAGATCAATATAAATATATGTAGTCACCATTATTAGCCAATTTCTCCTGTAACACAAATACATAAATATACGGATGCGTAACAGACAGCAAAACACAGTAGTCATATTTGCAAATGTTTGGAAACTAATACGTACTGGTTTCACGAACGAAATTTTTATTTTAAGTTTTTGTAGATTTTATTCTCGCACGCGACTTCGTCTACCTAGAAAATTCTTCCCCTCTTATTACTCTCTTAATGGATGATTTCTTGAATAAAAAGTATCTTATATCCTTCCCTGGGACTCAAACTATCCCCATACAGAATTTTATCTAAATCGGTTCAGCGGTTTAAGCGTGAAGAGCTTGACAGACACACATACTTTCGCATTTATAATATTAGTATGGATAGCAAGATATAGTTATATAACTATATCCAAGTTGCGATTAGCGATCGCCTCGTTTTTTTTTATTGCCGTCGACGTAAAGGAATTAACCACAAACCAATACAATAGGGAAAATATCATCTTACATTTGTTGTGACTAACAATAACAAAATGAAATTAAATGTATCATTGTGTAGCCTTATCTTCTACAATTATGAAATAAGATTATATTTATTAATTTTAATTATAAATAAAGTTATAAGAATACAAAGGCAAATAAAGGACAGTTCTTAGATCTCAAGAAAAATGTAGGATTATTTAAATTAATTAACAGCAAATCAAGTGTCCACCTAAGATATCCGTTTTCCGAATCTTAGTTTTGCTTTATAGGGATTTGCCTGTTAAAGATATTGTATACAAAGATCTATCACAACTATTAAGAATACAATAAGAATTTTTGGATTCACTAATATTAGTAGGTACTCAGAATTATCTACTTCTCACCAAGTAATCGGGTGTGTTCCTCTCCAGTATTGGCAGGCCACACTCCTCGACCCGTCGCACTGTGCTCCCACACTGGATGCACTCGTTCCGCCACACTGTTAGTTGGTGTTGGACTTTCACTAGCTGTACTCCAAGGTGAACCCGTCTTGCCTCCTCCTCTCCGCTGAGAAAATAATAATAGCCATTATTTTTTCACTATTGTGTGTTTCAATATTTATTGGTTACATTTACATATAATTATTTGACATATACACAAGTCACATTCCGTCTTAACCACAGCTCAAAAGTTGAGAGGATAGCACATCACTATCAATAAAATAAAATATAGAAAACCATAATTATTCACATATAGTAAATTTATTAGACACTAGCCACCACATAATGACTTTAGAATAAAAACAATTATGGCAATTAGGAATCAAGAGTACCTAATGGCTAACAGCCTTGACGAAGAATAATTAATCACCGGAACACAGGCTATAGTAATATTCTGAGTCCCGGGGAATCCCCCGGAATTAGTAATTTTATATAATCATATAAAATTACTAATTCTACGCAGACAACGTCGTACGCAATATATAGAATTAAATAAACATTAAAAATATAATAAAAATAAAACAAAATAATTGATTAGTTAAGTTATTGATGAAATTCACACAAAGACATTATGCATGAACCCACTATTAAATAAATGTATTGAGAGTAGATAAAGAGCACACCTGCAAGGTCAAGTGCTCACTTAAACTGTATGGACGGACATGTATAGCCTATTCATAACGTCTTATGACATGGACTTGTCCATTCACAAGTTAATTTATTTTTGTTAACATATAATGCTATATTGTGAACAAATAGCTGTTAGGTTAGAAGAAATCAACTAACTAGAGACAAGTATAATATCTGTTTAGGATGTTTTTTTTTCCAGACATTATAACACAGCGCCATCTAGTTCTGTAGTAAGCAACGACGCTTGTGATACAGATACTGGATAGTTAATATACTACATATATATGCTTTTTTTTGTAAATTCATACATATTATACATAGATACATCTATGACTCAGATACAAATATTGATGCTCATCAAACAAACATTTGTCCCTAGGAATTCAAATATTTCAGGTCCCACAGCACAGAAGGCAGTGTTAAGTACCGCTAGGCTAATTGGGTCGTAAAAGATTATAAATAATAAAGATATTTATTGTTATATTTTGTAGATACAAATGAAATCTGGTCCAGTCTAGTGAAAGGGATAAGTATGATATTGAGGATGAGAATTATCTGATCAACTTAACATATTGTATTGTGTTGGAAGTTGATACACTGGTCATAATTAAGTATGTAGTAAGTACATTATTATACACACTATTAATAGATTACAATATTAATCACTGAAAATAAAAGGGCAAATATGTACAGACATTATTGTTTCTTATCTCAAGTAGTACAAGTTAACCAAAGAAATGGGTTAATGACATTGCTCAGGCATGTAAAGAACAATAACTTCTACATAGAAATATTATTACTGTAACATTTATTTTTATACTACAGATCACTGTTCCACTTCATAAACTGGGTTACACAAATATTGCCCATGTTTTTCGTCTTTGTTACTTGTTGATTTGTTTGATGTTAATGACCCTGGTTTTTATACCACATTATTAGTTTATCTATACACAATACATATATTCATCAAAATTTCAGAATAATAAACGTAGGTACGTAAATGAAACTTACCCCACGAGAGCCTGATCGTTGTGACAAGGTTTCCGATTCAATTTCAGAGTCTGTACTTAATCCCTCTGTAGTGTCATGGGATAATACTTGCGGGACATCACTATCTGACAGATTAGATGACAGTCTTATAGGCTCATATGCCCCATGAGTCCCACCAAAATTTCTTTCCCTTTTACTTAAATGGTGTTGGTGATCGTGTGGTGAACTCGATAACTGTATCAAGTCGGCATTAGCGTCAGAGTTGAGGGCCCACGTAAACCTTGGGAGAGGTAAGTCCACAGGAGTAGACAACAGTTCTGGCTTCAAGGAAATATTTGACTGGTGGGCTGCTATTAATTTTAGGGCTGAATAAAACTGTTTTCTATTCATATGACTCAGTGACGCACAGTTATTAGGAGCCACACTTATATCCATGATCTGTAACATATAATTAGTCTTCATAAGCACTTATTCACAAATGTGTTATCATACGTCTAGCCTATACCGGCAATTACCTGTTTCAGGATATCATTGTGAACATTTGAAGATCTGAACAATTCTGTTGCTTTTAAAATCGGTATTTTCCCATTGGATTCCTCATCACAACATAAAAACAAATCACCGAAATATCTCATTTCGGTTTCTGTCAAATTGAGATCCTCCATTATAGCAATAAAATAACAATATTATGGAGTTCTACACAGTGTCTTTAGTTTATTATTAAATAGGCAACACAAACAACCATTATCTATTAATGTACACCATATTCATTGATAAATAGACGGATTCGAAACTTGTACATCACAAAATTTACACGAAGCAAACCAAATGTCACTGACAGACAGCTGCCTGATGCGGCCATTAAAATGTTGTAGAGCTCTACATACATAACGTTCAGAAACCGAATTTACGGTAAACTCCTAACTAGTGTTTTTGGTATTTATTCCTACTTTTATTTATGTTAGTAATTCTATGATGTACTAATATTTGAAATGTGATGATGATGATGTCATACTGGCCGATTTCGGCCACAGCGACAATTATTAAAGGACTGGATCTTGAGTTCCTGGGTGTAGTCAATAATATAATAATTTATTATATATTCCATAATATATCCCGGGCAACGGACTGTTTTTGGATACTGGTTCTATTTGAAATGTATTCAATAACAATTAGAAGTCACAGCTTTAGAACTTAATTGTTGGACACAAGTACCCAATACATAATATCTTGATTTAAATACATCGTGAATGCAACATTAATTTACTTTGACATCTTTTATTATTATTAGTTTTTATAATATAACATGCTTTGTTGAAAAGCACTATAGCTCAAATTTGGTAAACTTGTTCATTATGATCTACACATTACTGTCCCAATGCTGGGCACGGGCCGTTATCATTTGAGAGGAAATATGCCCACCACGACCACCACGCCTAATGCGTGATGGCAGATTTCACTGGCTCGAGTTAATCTCTCAAGAGATTAACTCGAGCCAGTTCAGCCAACCTCATGATATTTTCCTTCACCGTTTGATTATGTTACAATACGCACATAACTGTCCACTGGTCACGCCATTAGGCGAAAACCATGCCCAGCTCAGAATGACCCAGTGCCCACCCTACGATGTTGGGCTACCGATTAGAAGTTCTCATAGGTGGACCGTGCCCACTCCAGTTACCCATCCGGACTGGGACCAAGCTGTATGTTCCGAAGTCAAAACTGCAGCTATGTATCTTTGGACAATAAGTTGTGGGCGTTGTGGCCTGTCGGCATAACCTTTCGGCTTAATTTCATTTTTTTCATAAATGAAATTAAGTCGAAGAATAGCATAATAAAGCTAACGTCGTAGCATTATTATTATGACTACTTTTCTAGTACTTAAATTCTAAAGCTTATAGAATCTGAATAGTGTCTGAAATCAAGATATTATTATTATTAAGCCTATTTGCAGAAAAAGTTAGATGCTAAATAGGCCCATGTCGGTTAAATAAACGTAACGTAGATTAGTTCTGATAGTAGTCTAAATTAGATACTACTCTACATCTATTTATGGTAAGTTAAGTAGGTATCTGTATAGAATATTTATTTATGTACCTATGATCTTCATAGATCATAGGTATTCGAATAACTAACTCATGTTAGTTATTCGAATTTAGTTACTCAGGTAAAGATATGGAGACCATAATAAATATTATATTTATAACAAAACATTTTTATTTTACCTGTAGAATATTCGTGTTTTTTTTCTTGTTGATAATGTAGCAAATTAGAACTACCTAACTTGTTTTAATGTTTTATCCCTTTTTCTTGTGAATATAACGTACGCCCTTATCGCAACTTAAAACTACAAGATCTTGGGAGTTGGGCTAAAATCTTCATCGGTGACCGGACGTCAGTTTCCATCATCTTTGTTAAGTCTATGGTAAGTTCATTGCATTGGTAATAAAATCAATTAATATTATGAAATGAAATAAGGAACACAGCTCCCCTAACAAGGCAGTAAGAATCAAGGACTAGGTATCTGACTCATTAAAATTGGCGAAAAATATGAATCGCGTACCACCAGCACGACATACAGAGTCTACCCGTAGTCATGAATAAAAATTAACTGAATACATATGTATTATATACATTTTAAGTCAGTTTGTGTAAGCTTCAAAGTTTTGCGTAGATTGTTCTCAAATTTTAACTACAATGCGTTACTAAAACCTAGTAACGCATTGTAGTTAAAAATATTACAGCAAAGCGTCGTGGTAGGGTACAACTTTCAACTAGTACTTAAAATAGTATTCTAAGTACAATTAAGTAATTTAGGGCAAAACTTATTCGACAAGCTAGAGGTTCATGCAAACTTCTTAGTTAAGGTGTAATGTAGCAAGTGTAGCAACGAACTGAAAGTTAATTAGTTTAACTTTATTTCCTCGTCCTGTTTTTTAGATAGATATAAATAATTACTTAAAATACTGGCAGTTATTTATTTATAGCTCCGATACCCGACCAAAAACAGTAATGAGTCTGAAGTTGGTGTAGTAGGTATGTTTGACTAGGAATTAAGAAAAAAAAAAACGACTACTATACTTTTGTTCATTTTATTTTTGTTGAGTTCTGATTTTATTTGCAATACTGCATCATAAATGTGATAATTTATACTTGTAATAAACTACTATCAAAGTAGTTAAATAATTTAGATTTGATACTTAAGCTTAAATTATAAAAGTCGATAATTTCGACAAAATCATAATATTCTTATAACATTCATAACAACATTAATCTCTACAACGCAATCAAACATTTAGTCCTTGGTCTGGATGTACTTGATGAGATCGATGACGCGGTTGGAGTAGCCAAACTCGTTATCATACCAGCTGATGAGCTTGACAAAGTTGTCATTGAGAGAGATACCGGCAGCGGCATCAAAGATGGATGAGTGAGCATCACCAATGAAATCGGATGACACGACTTGCTCCTCAGTGTAGTCGAGGATACCCTTCAGAGGACCTTGAGCAGCCTCCTTAACCTTCTGTTTGATAGCATCGTAGCTGGCGGGCTTACCGAGGCGGACAGTGAGGTCGACAACTGACACGTTCGGTACGGGGACACGAAAAGCCATACCAGTCAGCTTTCCATTCAGAGCAGGAATGACTTTGCCAACGGCCTTTGCAGCACCAGTGGAGGCGGGGATGATGTTCTGCTGAGCACCACGGCCATCACGCCACAGCTTTCCAGAGGGTCCATCGACGGTCTTTTGGGTGGCGGTGGTAGCGTGCACGGTGGTCATCAAACCTTCAACAATCTCGAAGTTGTCATGGATGACCTTAGCGAGAGGAGCAAGGCAGTTGGTTGTGCAGGAGGCGTTGGAGATGACTTTGTAAGAGGGGTTGTATGCGTCAAGGTTGACACCCACGACGAACATCGGTGCGTCAGCACTGGGAGCAGAGATAATGACTTTTTTGGCACCACCTTCCAAGTGAGCGGACGCCTTTTCTGTAGTCGTGAAAACACCAGTGGATTCTACGACGTATTCCGCACCAGCCTTGCCCCATGGGATGGCCTTAGGGTCCCTCTCGCTGAAGACGGCGATTTTGTTTCCATTGACGACAAGGAAGCCATCTTGGATTTCAACGGTGCCCTTGAAGCGGCCGTGAGTAGAGTCGTACTTGAAGAGGTAGACCATGTAGTCAAGGCCGATGAAAGGGTCGTTGATAGCGACGACCTGAGCGCCCTTCTCGACGGCAGCACGGAGGACCAGACGGCCAATGCGGCCGAAACCGTTAATACCGATTTTGGACATGTCTGTAATAGAAAAGATACATACGTTAAAACAATGATCTATTTTAAAAACATATACTACTGACACTTTATTCCTATTCGGATATATTCGTTTTCTGAATCTTTAGAAGTGTTTTAGTTAAATATAATCTATCAAGTATATTTTCTGGAACGTGGGACGACCTCCAGAGTTGCGATGGTCAATCCAGAAAGTCGTTGGATGCGGGTGAAATGTAGGAATCCGGTAATTTTTAAGCTATTATCTACCTGATATTAGAGAAAATTAAGTACTAAAGGCCTAACCAGAGGTATTTCGAACATTTCAAGTGGCGGTCTCAGTCGTCCTTATTGTTGGACAATATTACGAAATTACGTCAAGGACCATGTAGAGGTCATATCTATTTAACTAAGTTTATAGCAATCGTAGGATATATTAAAATAAAATATGTATAGACTATTTCTGTTTCAGGTGAGTAATTGAAAAATTTCCCGTTTTCCTTCATAGTTTCCTTACCAAACTGATAATAGTAAAACGTGAAAAAAGAATATAATAATAAGTAGTCATACCAATATAAATAATATATTGTAAAATATTTCAGGCGTAAGGGAATTTTTTTGAAACAGTCAACTAAATATATGTCCAGGTTAGATAGGGCGTTTCCAACAAACTCACAGGTCAATAATTTCAAGGTCATGGTTAAAAGGTTAAAACGGTGAATTTTAAATGCGGGTTTTATTTAGATCGATTGAAACTTTTAACTTTACTTGTTTTAATATTTAGTACAAATAAGTAATAAAACAAACTAAAAAATATTTAAGCTGATGTAGGTACATGTACAGGTGTCACCATCTAATTGTATATTAATAAAGTACCCAATATCTTTAAATGTAGGTATATCATTTTTATTGTATACATCAATAGATTATATTTATGTTGAAAGGTCGCAATTATTCTAATAAGACTCCCACTGCATAGCTGTTTGCTTGCACGTAGGACGTAGGTCAGTTACCTAATATAAATAGAAAATTACGGAAGTTGAGTGATTGTATTGCAGCGGACTTAGTTTGACGTTTGACATAAATGCTTTTGTTTATTTGATACAAAATTAAAACGACTTTTATTATTGACTTATTGATAACCTTATGTTACCGGCCGGTATGGAGGTCACTTAGAGGTCAACCATTAAAGCATCATAAAAACATAAATAACAGACATATTTTAGATTTAACTCTAGTGCAGTTTTCATCTTAGCAATTAAATCAAAAACATAATGGTAACTTGATAAAACACAGCAACCACGTATCGCTACGTGGTAAGCACCGCTGAAAATTATGCAATAACTACACTCATAATTGATATAATAAGTCCGACACAATGAAATTGGAATTAAATTAACGTTACAATTGTTTGTGAACACTTACCGGAATAAATTTGTGTAGAAACAAGTTAATTAATCTGACTCCACGTATGCTCTCCGCGAGATGGAGTTTTAAAATGTCAGCTGAAGGACAAGGCAAGGCAGGCCGGGCGGGCGTTGGTTGTAATAATAGACAATTTCCAGTGGAAGACGAGATCAATGAATCATAGAGCAAATTATAAACAGAGGAGACAGATTACATTTATATTACTGTACCCCTTTAAAATGGAATAGCAATAGGAACTATACTGATTTATTACATTTACGCGTATACTAAACATTAAAATAAGACAAAAGTACTTTTGAAAGTACTTAAACTTACCATCCTTTTAATATTGTTTATTTCAAAATAATAATTTGAGCATATTGGTAATTTGGTGGAATAATTATGCTGTTAAGCATTTAATACTACTGCAAATAGCAGGTAAACCTAGTGTAAATGTTTTTTTCTCATGTTAACGTATAATAGTATTAATAATACTATGTTTTTTTACCTACTGGTATGTCGTCAGATGCTTAATCTACCACTACTTCTATATCTTCTCCTCTTAGTCTATGGACGTCTAGTGTTTGCATTTTTTACCGGTAATAGAAAAAAAACCGGTTTTGTGTAATACATCAGAAATGTTATTGTTGTCTACTAAATTGACAATATTGTCAAAATAAAACAGCTTAAACATACATTCATCAATACTTAATTTATTTTTGAGGGTGCACATAAACGATGGCTAATTGAATGAATTTACTGTTATTTCTCACTTTTGTATCATATTTGAGTAACGTCTCAATCTCATTGAAGCGGGTAATTTAAAATGTAAAATCTATAAAGATACATATATAATTAAATATATCCACAATCTATTAAATGATTCAGTCTAAGCACATCGGGAATGGTTATAAAAGTGGGCATAAATGGTTTCGGCCGAATTGGCAGAGTTATATTTAGAACGTGTCTCCAGAGACCAGAAATTGAGGTAAACATTCGTAACATAATTCATTATCAACCCATTATCGTCCCACTGCTGGGCACGGGTCTCCTCTCAATCGAGAGGGATTATGCTATAGTCTACCACGCTAGCCTACTGCGGGTTGGCAGACATTACATGCCATCAAGCATGCAGGTTTCCTCACGATGTTTTCCTTCACCGTTTGAGCATGTGATAATTACGAAAAGTCAATGGTGCGTGCCTTGGGTTGGAACTCGAGACCTCTGATATCTCAGTCACAATCTGGTCACACCGCTGGGATACCACAGCTGCTACATACTACTAATTAACGTAACATAATTACTTCATACTTATTTTTTTGGAAGAAGTGTTTAAATTTTTTGTTATGTATTGCATACCAACACATACGCAATATACCTGCCAATTGCGAACCAAGAAAATAATTTCATCGGGATTGGAGCATACATTTTTAAGACACCATGGATGCTCGAAAAAGTTATTGGGACACTGACCTTTAAACAAATTTAGCTGGAATTTAAAAACATTTTACTGCTTCAGTTGTCTGCAATTAATGACCCGGCGATCGACATCGACTACATCTGCTATTTGATAAAGTTTGACTCCACTCATGGCAAGTTCAAAGGGAATGTCACGAATACGGAGAACGAAATTAAAATCGATGGTAAATTTCTTCTATTTCGTTTTTTAAATTAAATAGATAGTTATAAATATTTGTATTATTCCGTTATGACGCCAACGCTTTATTGTTTGCGAAATAAGTAAATTCGGAGAGTCGATTATGTTCTTTATGTTTAGTCCTAATTAAAATTTAAATATCGTAACGTATTTATCACGTTTTCTGCTTTAGACGCTGTTCTAATTGGTCAGTGCGCTTAGAGTTGTCCAATCAAAGCGCCCAGTGTAATAAACTTGGGCTTATCTAAACTTTTCCTCCAGGTTGGCCCGGCCCAAGTGCTAAGTGATCGAAGCGCCGGAGCTAAAACGGTCACCCCGACCCAACTAAATGTGATGACCTTTTTTTAGCTCCTATCCTGCAAGTCGATCACTTAGCCCTCGATCTCCTTGCTACTATAGTGAATTACAATATTTGGGATGGGCACTAGACATACTTGGGTGGGCCTGGCCCACCCAGCCCCATCCCTAGATACGCCCATGGTAGGGCTGCTATCACCTAAATTGCTGAAGCCAGATAAACACAAAAAAACCCGGACGGATGGCAGCCCTAGCCCATGGTAATAAACTAGAAACAGCGAAAGGTCCTCGCCCGTCAGAGAGAGGATCAAGGATAGGCATAGTCTTTCGGTATCTTTGCCCTCAAATATAATAGTCATGAATATAGATAAGGAGAGTTTAACGTTTGCATTGTTTTTAAACTTTGTTATCGAATGTTTATGTTGAATAAGAGAAAATTTCTCCAATTGTAACATATGAGTGACATGCCAACTAAAGCTAACAGATAGGCCGAGGTCATAATGGTTCATTGCAGGGGCTCGGTCGGTATACCCAACTACCTTATCGCGTCAAGTAGTTGCATCAATAGTGATAAAACATGATTTATCTCTTATTGCGTCAGCGGAACCGTGTAGTTGACCCCCCTGTGGTACTACTACTCGTAACAAGTTATAATTATACGCGGCCAGATATCTACTGCTTTTTCTTCTCAATCTTATGTAGGTACGACTAAGATGACATCATCATGTTCGTGTCCGGGAAACTCGAAAAGTACTTAGTCGATGTATTTACTCGTCATTTTTATAGAATGTCGCACTTTAAATAGAAGAGTATTTTACTAAGCTACTTATACAATATATAGTTTGTATATCAACATTTTTAGATAAGAATAGGAAGGTAACATCTAAAGCATCATCAAATAATTCCTTCGCTAATCTACAAAAAAGTTATATTAATATAAGTAAGTTTTCGCCAGGATTGAGGTATGCAGTCGATATTATTATAGTAATAAGTTACAACCTGAATCATGTTCTATATGTACCTACGACTAGTAAATAAATCGAATCAAAGAATAAACAATTGAATCGATTTATTTTTTAATACTAAAAAACGCTACTAGATTCAATCAATAACAAATTTTTCTTGCAATACAGGTCGAACGATTAAAGTATTTCGCGAGAAACTCCCATCCAATATTCCTTGGCAAACTGCTGGCGTCCAGTATATCATTGAGGCTTCTGGGATGTTCACCAGCTTGGATAAAGCGTCGGTAAGTAGGTACATGTTGTTAACCTTCTGGTGTGGGTATGAGTGGTGCAGTGGTTGAGGTTTTGGCGGATAGGATTCGATTGGTGCACCGAACAAATGTTTGTATGATCTACAGGTTGCTTCAGATTTCAGCTTTTGTGCACGTCAAAATTTGTCGCACCCACAAAGTGCAGTTCTATCTCACTTGCACTTGGTGGGCATCATCATCATATCAGCTAAATTACGTCCAATACTCTTCTCCTTTTTGCTGGTTCTTCGCCACCCGCATCCAGCGGATTCCAACGACCCGACCTTTTTCTCCTTGTAAAGAAAACATAAAATAATAAGCAGTTATAACTCCCAAATTACCAAAGTTTTCCTTTACTCGTGCTGTAAGATTTTGCTTCTTGCCAATTTTTATAATTCTAGGTCAATGGGCAGTAGCTCTAGGGTGTTTTCCATTGAATTGGACTGTTTTGATTTAGTCGCGAGTTTCAAAATATATAAGCCATAAATAACCCTATTTTATAGTCTGGTTTGGACGGACAGACAACGAGGCATCTTGTAAGGGTTTCTTTCTTTTATTAGAGAGTACTCTCTCTTTTTGTATTTTGACATGAACATTTCTATATGGGAAAACATGAGCGCGGAAATTTGTCTCATCATACAGTTTTACCTGGAAAATGATCCATTGGATCACTGAGCACTTTTCCTCCTTCTAAGGAAATATTTTCTATATATATCTACTTACAAAGAGGAATGTTTCATTAAAACTAGAATTGAAGAATGATATTTGTGTACCTACCTACAAAAGAGTACATAGTAAGCCAATTTTTCGCTAATGTTCCTATTATTTCATAAGAGTATAAAGAAAATAGTTCTCAACTCATAGTAATTGTTTTTCTGCAATAACTGCGCTATTTATTAAATATTTATTACAGTTAAAAGGATGATGTAATCAGTTTAGTTATCTCTTTTGTTAACTCAGTGTCACTTAGCGGACGACGGTGTCAAGCGCGTGATAGTTACTGCACCAAGTGTTGACGTGCCCATGATTATAATGGGCGTGAATGACAACAAACTGAATGCAGGTAATCAGTCACCTTATAACCCATTCATACCGTAAATGAATCGATTCATCCATTGATTTGAATGCAGTTCAGTAGGTCAGGTTATCGTAATTTGAATTTAACTGCTAAAGGTCTATCTATTGATTTTTTTGGTAAACTGGACGGCTTAACAAATTGGGCAAACCTCCTGTGTCCATACTTATGTTTGATGACCCGTTAAGCTCAGCGGTAGTTAACGCTGCCTGCTGTGCTATGGGTCCCGGGTTCGAATCCCGGTAGGGACAAATGTTTGTGTGATGAGCATCAAACATTTGTTTCCGAGTCATGGATGTATTTATGTATAATATGTATGTATTTACAACAAAAAGTATAAATGTAGAATATCAACCAACTAGTATCCGTAACACAAGCCTCGTTGCTTACCACGGAACTAGATGGCGCTGTGTGCAGGAATATGTGTGATGGATGTTCAGGAATATTTATTTATTTATTTTATTGATTTACTGTGTACAGTTACCGAAATGACTTTACAGTTAGTTAAGTGCCGTGTAATGTAACGTACACTTTGTGATCCAAAATATAAGTATCCACTTGTGCCATTAAAATCTTGTGGTACAGCCTGAAGTTATGATACAAAAAGGATATTTTCCAAGTAGCCTAAAAGTGTGTAGTTAAATTACTTATAGTTACCGAAGCCTATTTGGTTTCTTGAGAAACTTATGCGGGTTCCTGAAAGTACATTAGTGTAGAATAGTAGTAGACTAAGTAGCCAGTAATAAATAATCATAAATCCAATCTATTGACGACCTGATTAGTCCAGCGGTAGTTAACGCTGCCTTCTGTTCTACAGGTCCTGGGTTCGAATCCCGGTAGGGACGAATGTTTGTGTGATGAGCATCAACATTTGTTTCCGAGTCATAGATGTATCTGTGTATAAGATGTATGTATTTACAAAAAAAAAGTATATATGTAGTATATCAACCTTCTAGTATCTGTAACACAAGCCTCGCTGCTTAACTCGGAACTAGATGGCGCTGTGTCATAATGTCCGGGTATATTATTAGATATATTATTAATATTATTTCAAAATCAATCAAAAGTGGTCTCGTTCAGGTGGACCGCTCTCTTTATTCTCTCACTAGAGGCCGCTCCTGATTCGGAATTCTAGGATTGATTTAGCACTCGCCCAAAAAATATTACAGATCGATTAAATGCGTTACAGATCAAAAGGTTCTATCATGCGCGTCCAGTACCCTCTATTGTTTGGCGCCGATCATTAAGGTCCTGGAAGAGAGCTTCGGGATGACTGAGGGGTTTATCACCAGTATACACGCGATGACCCCTTCACTCAAACCTTTGGATGGGCTGTGCCTGAGAGGGAAGGTAACATGTCATTGTCATGTCATTACGTTAGATAGATACTCCATATACACTTATTTCTGTTAAGTACCTACCATTATTACGTCAGCCTTAATTTTGACTTTATAATATCTGTCGATATATATTTAGCGATACCTTACACGTCTGTTTTAAAATCGACGCTTTTGTTGTTTCTCAACTAACATTTTTGGAGAAATTTTATCCTGTGTAGCCTTTTTTCTGTCAAAAACGGCCGAACAACATCAAAATATGCAAATTTTCACAATACAATTGAAGAGAGTCTAAAATTCAGAAATTCTCTATGGCCATGATAAACGTACATAAAACATGAATATATTAACATAATATTATTGTTCCTTTTTGTGATAAATATACATAGGTACTTATTCAAAAAAGATTTACGTAAAGTAAAAATGCAAGAAAATTCAGTAGAATGTGATTTGGTGCCATATTATTATTACATCATTGTCGGGTGTTGTTTCGTGGTCTTGTACATACGAATCCTTGACTGGACTGTGCGAGGTAACAATATGAATTACTGCTATAGGCACTACATCTATGCAAACTTAAGGCTGATTGATACGTGTGCTTGTAGTGTTGTTCCAGGTCTAGAGGTGTGAGGCAACGTTTAATAGAAAGTAATTATATCACTAGCGGCGATATAAATATGATCATCTTTCATGCTAGACGACATAAAGACTAAATTGCGTATGATATAGTAGGTACATTCAGAATTGTCACGATTGCTGTGGGACCAAGTCTATAGATATCAAAAGTAATTATACGGAATAAACTACCTACAGCTATTACAGCCAGTGGCGTAGCTAGGTGACAAGGGCCCATTGTCCAAAAAAACACGGGGACTCCTAAACTTTTAAGGTTTCATATCATATACACCTGGGCACAACCAATCTACTTTCGAAGTTGAAAGTTGTCGGAAAGTTCCCTGTAGTTTTTTAATGAGTTACCATGATTTCCGGAAAAAAGTTTGCTAATCAAATTTTACCCCCCCCCTTGAATTTTTGGGCCCGGGGCACTGCCCCACCTAGCCCTTCGGCAGCAACGCCAGCGTTCACAGCCTATAGGACTACAGCTTTCAGATAGTATCCTTTCTATTTGGCAGCACTGGCGCGATCACCGTAGTATCCACCAGAACATAATTCCAGCGAGTACAGGCGCCTGTAAAGCCCTAGCTAAGATCATTCCGCAAGTGAAGGACAAGATGTCTGGACTGGCGTTTAGAGTTCCCATTGTTAATGTCTCTGTGCTCGATTTGACAATAAGGTATGCTTAATTACCGTATTTTTTTATATGTGAAATTATTATTCTATGCGTAAAAAATAGACGAAATGGAAATTAGGTACATCAATTAAATCTTTGCACACCACACTCCGCGTTGAGTCTCCAAAAAGCAACATTGTAGCGCCACTCAAAAAGATCTATGCAGCTTTGTGACGACCATCTTTAGTAACGGCACGCGATCACCATCGTCAACTCATTTACTGACCCACTGTTGGTGATGGGTCTCTTTTCAGAATGTAGTAGTTAAGCTATGACTAAGTATCTTAACTTGCTATGGAGATCAAATTGTAACTAGCTATATCCTAGCTTGTGAATTCTTAAAGAACGTGAAGTCTGAATAGCTTGTATATTTTAATTTTGTTTAGTTTATATTTTTTATTAATACAGATTAGATAAAAACACATCGATACAAGAAATCTTCAAAGCAGTGGAAACAGCAAGTAAATCGTATCTCAAAAATATAATAAAAATATCCCATGACGAGGCTGTGTCTTCCGACTTCATCGGGGACAGTCACTCGTGTATTCTGGATGCAGACTCGAGTCTAGAGCTAAGACCTAACTTTTACAAAATCATATGTTGGTACGAGAACGAGTATTCATACGCGTGCAGAGTTTTGGACTCAATTTTTTTTTCGGAAAAACAATTGAACAAATTAGTGCGGCTGCCATGTAAAATGACCTATGTCCGTGCAAAGCTCTCTATGAAGAAACAAGATGAAGTGCAACAGACAGAACGGAACAATAAAGAGAAGTCAATAGAATGTAACTCCAATACCGAGGTTCCTAAGACGCCGTGTAGTACATCCCAGGAAACAGGATTTAAACGAAAACAACTTACTCGACCATTGTTATTAAGGAAACCAATGTCATCACATAACGGGGCAGCTGCCAGTCCATCTGCCAGCATTCGCGACACTAAGAAGAGGAACGAGCTTTTCAAAATATGGAACGACAATAATGATGTACAAAAAAATCTTGCAAGGCAGAATAGAAGTTCTTTTTTCCACAGTTGCATAGCGTTTGGGCCCAAAAAATCCGAAAAATCTGATTGTATGAAAGCTCAAGAACGTTTAGAAAATGTCAAGAAAGAATTTTCTAAAATGGTGAATATTACTGAAGATTTACTTAAGAAGTCTTATATTAATAAATTTCAATTGAAAAATTCGGTAGAAAGTTCTAAAGAGGAAGTTAAAGTCGATCTGAACGGAGGATTGATAAATAAACAGTCAGATGAGATGAATACCACGAATAATACAAAAGTACCAGTAAATAATCCAATATTTGAGGTTTGTGGTGATTTTAAAAATAGTGTATTGACAAGTTTAGCGAATGGTTGCAGCAAAGAAGAAGTGACATTTTGTAGCTCTAGTGAAAGGAATGAAAATAATTCAGACTATAATATTAAAGATGAAGCCAAAACAATCCTTGATAGGAAAATGTCGTGTACAAAAATGTCTCAAGAAGAAAACTACATAAAAAACAAAACAACTACAAATTCCAATCAAAATAGTGCAGCACGAAATAGCTTTATGGCGTGGGCAAATGAATCGTCAAAGAGAAAGATATCTCCTAAAACAAACGAGTTATTTGAACGAGGTATTCACGAGCAAGTAGCTAAAACAGTTGACAGCTTAATAAACAAATCGAATGCTGTACCTAGTGGTATTCAAATTCAATTCGCGATGAATGATCACAAACGGATTGTTGCAAAGCTATCTGAAGATTTCAGTGAAAAGGTAGATTCTGTACAAGACAATGTTTTCGAAATTGATATCATAGAAAAAAGCGGTAAATCCAAAATTACTATAGAAAAAATTGGATGTTATACAGAAACATCGAAATCCAATATAAACGAAGAATCGGAGCCATCTGACGAATTTAATAAATATTTACAAAACAAGGATTACAACATACATGTTATTGATGAAGAACTAAAAAAACGTAATATTGTGTTAGTGGACAATCAAAAAGAAGTTGATTCTGAAGAGATTTCTTTCAAAACAAGTAGTATTGATATCGAGCCGTTGACTGTGACAACTGACGAACAACGCAGAAATTTAAACAGAGTGGTACCTGAGCCAGTGGTAATAATAGCGGAGGATAACTCGGGGCGTTGCAGTCCCGGAGACACTGTAACTACGATTAGTAATGGGGATGGAAAAAGAAGAAAACCTGATATTTACGACAAATTGGACAGCGCCAGCGCATCAGACTCTAATAATTCTTTTGAAATTAATGAAAGAAAATCCCAAGTTATTCACATTACAGACTTGACAAACTCATTGGAGGATTTGGCTCGTTTAGATAAGATTTGTAGAATCATCGAGATTTCCGACGAACTATCTGATAAATTATTCTCAACTTTGGACCAGTCAGAGATCACAGCTGCTGAACAGAAAAAGTGGTCGTTCAAAGATTTATGTCAACGGTTACAGTTAGACGAATTCTGTAACAAAGTATTTGGTAAAAGTACTGTTTGATTCCGTATTTCAAACTGGTGATTTATAAAAATTAAAACTAAGTACATCTGTTATAAATCTATCTTTATTTGCATTTTATCTTAATGGCGTACAACAGATTATAAAAAGTAGCTACGTACACGTATGAATATTTTAAGGACCAATTACAGAAAGTGTAAAAAATATGTATATATGATCTCATTATCACAGAAAAATCTTACATTTAGTAAATACATAAAAAAAAGTTCAGGTACATTTGTAAACAAAGTGAAGTCACTTTGTCGGATAAGTATCCGCCCTGATGGGCTAAACGATAGAAAAAGCAAGCTTATATTAAGACGGATGCTTCCTTACCCATTATGGTGTACAATTTCTGTATGTCTTAGCAACTTCATATTTAGGTCTATAATGGTACGTGGGAATATGGCGTCATCTATGTCGACAAAGTCTGCGATGACGACGTTGACGGGTGCGCGCGCGCCGCTTATTGGACTGAGTGGTGGCGGACCGGGAGAAAGCTCGGCTATTTTGGGCAACACTTCGTTTATGACTGGCATAGCACATTTCACGCGTAAATTTGAAATCCACCTGAAAAACAAAACATATTTTTCTTCAATACAATCAAAGTGATCATTAGTCGTAGTAGATGGTCAGGCTAGCTAGCCTCACCCGCTACCGTAAGCATAGGTGTATAAAGGGGCGAGGCGGGTGGGCCGTGTTCACCCGAGAATAGTCTTCTGCCCACCCCGGGATCTTGGCCAATGGATTCGAAATTCTATGATACACGTGAAATATGTAACATATTGCTATCGGCCATGGCATGACAAGGGACAGACCACTGGCGAAGCTACTGCAGAGCTAGGCGGGGCATCGCCCCAGGACCCCCAAAACCTAATTAGCAAACTTCTGATTAAATTAGTAAATAAAAAAAATTACAGAAAACATGTCTGGCGGCCCTGGGATCTTGGACTATATATTTGTTCACTGCTGGACGTAGGCCTGCCCTAGTGAACGCCACAGAGTTCTATCTTCGGCTCTTCCCCTTCAGTCACTCTCACTGTCATTTTTTTATGAAACATTAAAATTTAATGTGTATAGGATATATACTCTATAGGATTTTTTTCCCATAGAGAAGGTGGAAACAGTAGAGTGTGTATAATATATAAAAACCTATGTTCAGCAATGATCATTTACAGCTTAAACCTCAAATTCATAAAATATCTCACCGGAGTATAATGAAACTGGGTGTTGGGGTCAGAACAGCTTGGTGCACGAAGCCAGTGCTGGGGTGTCTCCTGATGTTATTTAGGAAAGATAGCAGACCCCCAACTGTGTCCTTCTGCGGCCACGGTGATGGCATCATTTGCGGCTGCCAGAACTCTCCCGTCATATTCACTGACTCATTGCGGTAAACTATTATCACCTGGAATTTAAAGATATTATTTCAAAGTATGAAGAATATATATACGCCTCAAATATATGTTCTTAGTTTATCTACTAAATCATAGGAAATAAATATAGTACAAGAACAAATAGTTATTGATTTCTGTGAAGTGGTATGCAAGGATAGTAGCGTGTGGCGTAGTTTCTGTTTACCCTCAAGGGAAAAGGCGTGAGTGAATGTATGTGTATGTTTTGACGACCCAATTAGTCCAGCGGTAGTTAACACTGCCTTCTGTGCTAAGGGTCCCGGGTTCGAATCCCGGTAGGGACAAATGTTTGTGTGATGAGCATAAACATTTGTATCCGAGTCATGGATGTATCTATTATAATATGTATGTATTTACAAAAAAAAAATACATAATTATGTAGTATATCAACCAACTAGTATCCGTAACACAAGCCTCGTCGCTTAGCACGGGACTAGATGGCACTGTGTGTCATAATGTCCAGGAATATATTTATTATTTCAGTTATACGTTAGCAATTATAGGTTAGTAAAATCCCTCAGAAAACTTTTATAACATTACACAACAAACGAAAATGTTAGTATTACTAATGATTTTTAACTGTAACTGTACCTGCCTTGCTTCGCTTCCGTAGCATTCGCATCTTGTTATAGATGAGTAATGAGGAACAAAGCATTGACGCGAAACACAAGTAAAAAACAATATTTGAAGCAATATTCAATACAACCCGTATGTATATCATGTCAAAATTTGATATACATATAATACAAACTCGAAAACTTTGTACTCAATAAAGTTATCAACAAACAACAAACCTAACATTTAAAATATGTTTTTTTTAAAGTACAAGGTACTGTGTATGTACTTACCTGCATTTTCAGCCTATTCAATGAGTTCAGTGTGATTGCCTGTAAGTCTATCCGCCGAGGTACCAGGCGAGGTCCATAGAGATTTATTAAGTACCGCGTGAGTCTTATATGGTCTTCACGGTTGAATCCATAAAAATGCTGACAGTCGAGGATAACCACCTGAGATTCAAAAGTTAATTTATGTATTTGGGTGTTTTTCAAAAAAAATGACCCTAGCAAAATCGGACTGTCCCACAACTTCAAACATTTTTATTTATGTTTTTTTATATGGCACATGTAGATTTGAAACGTTATATGATTAAGGCAGACATTTTAAAATCAAGTTAAATTGAAAAACACCATAAAAAGACGATAGATAAATTTATATTTAAAAAACATCACCTCAGGAGGTGAAGATTTCGTGTGTCCCACGGTGCTCTCAGAGATTTCGAATACTTCTTACTTGTAGACTATTGAGCTTTGAGTATGTTTAGGTGTTCGAACATAATGTCTTTATGTCTAAAAGTGTGTTTTTGGTCTTTGTGTGATTAATTTATAGTTATTTTTAGGAAATATCATTAAATTAACGTTGTCCTACGAAAACCATAGTACCGGAAAATCCGGTATCGTCACGGTGAATTTGACATCTTACATAAGAAAAAATCTACTAATTTATGTTTTTTCTACTTTCCTGGGACCATTGTGATCGTATTTTGATACTGTCATTACTGTTTAAACGCCAGTTGCGACAAAATCTGTGACGTAAGTGTTGGTGTCTTCGGCGTGCAGAAAAAGTTTTCTGTATAGTGACAGTATTTAAAAGGTAAATAAACTCATTTTCTTTACTTTAACATATTGTATTTAAAACATAAACTAACCTATATTAGATTAATAAAGCTAAAAACAAGTTAATGTAACAGAGTATTAGTTATTTTTAATTTTAAAAGTTTCGTTGTATGAATACGTCACCTCCTGTGCGTCATGTGACATACTACCGGAATAAAATCGTGACGAACTTGAATTATAAAGCTTAGTGTACAACGAAATATTTAATCTTGTCAAAGATACTTACCTACGTGTTACCTAATTTTGATAAGAAGTAAAATTTGCTTTGTTTGTTAGAACTTACGTAATACCCGTGACGACTCATTGGATTTGAATCTAAATTGACTGTAAAAATTGCTATACACTACTTATTATCAATTTTACTACAAAAATGATATCTTTCTTGTGTCAGATATAAGTTCGCATTTAACATATCTACTCGTATGACTGTATAATCACTCAGCTAGCCGATATGGTAGTATATTGGGACGTTGACAAAATCCTAACATATTTTGATTTAAATCAATGTTACATTAATAATGCCAGGTGACCCTGGCCTGTTACACATTTCATAATCACTGAGAAGTGTTTCGGATGTCAGCGAAAAATCAACAAGAGTGTTTTAAATTGGCAGTGTGGATACTGCTCAAATTATTCCTATTCATCACGCAATTTTCGTAATAGTCACTGTCCTATATTCTAAATTGTACAAAACTGGTTTTAAAAGTATCTAGATTTCTTTAGAGTGTTAAGTTTTGTCACTATTAGAATTTTGTTATTGCCGAAAATTCCCCACTTTGCTTGATTTTTGAATTTATAACACGTATTATTAGTAAACAACAACTTTTATAGGGCGATGTGTCTAAGAAGTGACGAAAATGAAACTATTTGGCTGATTATTTATTATTGCGATAGAATTATGCTAACTATTTGTTATTTTTGGAAACATTTTAAGCATATCTTTATGCTAATATATGTTGATTTTGTTTCAATACCTGATTGTTTTATTTCTGACTGATTATATTGTGTGACGTACAGGAACACTTTGCGTCATATGTTGACCAAAAATCTTGAATATATCTCATATTTATGTTTAAATTTTAATTTAAATAGCATATTTAGCTAGTTAATTACATATTCTTTGATACCAGAGCAAATTTAAGCAATTTCACTTAATCCCAAAATTATATTTCCTGATCGTCACGGGGTCAATTTTTTTGAAAATCACCCATTTATTAAGACCCATAGGAATAATATATATCCATACCACACCCATAGGATCAGTATCTATAAGGAAACATTAGATTTTAGCCAAAAAGTAAGGCTATTTTCTTAATTCTTTTTTTCCCTTCAAACCAATCTATTACTTAGTGGCATGGATCATAATCATAAACTTCACCATGGTACCATTCACTTAAATCATCATATCAACCAATAGATGTCCACTGCTGGACATAGGCCCCTCCCCCCAAAGATTAGCACGACTGTCGTTTTTGCACCATCCGCATCCAGCGGATTACATTTGGTTCTTCAATTGGTTGAGGTGCCGATCGCGTACCGGAGGATGCAGCGTGGGGAGGATTCCAAAACGGTGGAGTAGCCATCTGGTAAAGGTTGCTGGAACCCGTTTGAACTTAATATGACAAAAAAAACCGGACAAGTGTGAGTCGAACTCGCATACGAAGGGCTTACAAAATGAGGCAAAAAATTACGTTTTTTGTATGGAAGCACCCTTTAATATATATTTTATTTTGTTTTTAATATTCGTTGTTACAACTGTTCAACTGTTAGCTATCCCGGATCTTGAGATACAGCCTGGTGACAGACAGACGGGCGGACAGACAGCAAAGTGTTAGTAATAGGGTTTTTACCCTTTGGGTATGGAACCCTAAAAAAATACCACCAACTTTTTAGTCTGGCAGTTGAGGCTTTTTTACCACAAGGGCTGGTCATATGCAATCTTCATCCACACAAATAACCTTTTAAATAAAATGTTGCATACACTTTATAAAGGGATCATAATATTATGCATAGAAAATTTCTGTTCACTACAAACCAACTGACTAAAAAAAAATTGTAGAGCACTTAGTGAAGTGCCAAGGGAAACAGGTAAACAGGTTTTGAATGGTTGTCATAAGTTGCCTTACCTCCCCAGGATGTTTGTCTACAAACTCTTTGACTTGTTCTAAAGCCGTTGATATCTCATCAGCATATAAACCATGAGTGAAATAGAAGTTGTCTGTTCCATTTTTTGTGGCAAGTCTCAAGTCAAAATATCTGAAAATAATAATTTTTTTTATTACAATATATAGATTAGTTGTTTAAAAATTCTATAATAGTATACACAAGTAGTGATTAGAATTTTTATGTGCAATTTAGAATGTGAAGAAAAAAATGTAGCAGTGGAAGAGCAAAATGTGCTAATGGTTACTTCAAAGATACCTAATGCCAATAAGAAGTTGTTGCCAAGTGTCACTGGCCTGCGTTATGGTCCATCGTAAAATCGTACCTCGGAATAAAGGGTACAGTCGGTTCAATATTGGTTCAGCATCTGGGGCCACGGTACTAGACCGTGTTATGCCATAGGTCATGGAGTCATGGCTTCCTGAAACACCATTAAATAACATTTGAATTTTGGAATAGGTTCTCTAAGTATTATTTTAAGTGGGTCAATGGCTGAATAGAACGGAAGGAATAGAACGCTAAAAATCTTTAAAAGCTATTCATGTAATAAGTTGCCCACTTTTTATAGCTACATTACAATTAAACAAAAATTAAATAGACAACCAGTTCTGAAAGAAAAATAATGTATTAATTGGTAAATAAAGGTAATTTATTAAAATAATTTTTTATACCTACTGATATATGATAACTGATTTTAAAAAAAGGTTCAATCTCTACTAGGTAATCTAGGTCAAGAAATTAAAAATTAAAATATTTTATGAATATGACAACAATATTACCTGGTATAGCAAGATAGATTATAGGCATATCTTTAATTGGAGCAGGCAAATCGCCCATCCAGTTTTCTAACCGAATCTTTTGTGCAGAAATGTCACTCATAATTACTGCTGTAAACCATACAAACAAGGAACTTCAGTATAAATTCATACACTAAACATAAATAAAAATTCTAGCAATAATAAAGATAATATTCCCAATAATTATACCAGTGAATAAAATTGATGAACAGTGAACAAAGATATATTGGATATCAACCTACCTTGAACAACAATTTTGAATAGTGATTATAATTTTATTCGAAGCCAAGGGAATCACGTCATCCTAACTAAGTACATGCTAACTACGCTTACGATTGTTGTAGGCCCTTTAAAATGATTGCAGTTATATCAAATGGAGGCATTTTTTAAGATTTTCAGTCACGAAATTGGGAAATTCATCTAAGGGAAGTGTCCATGAATTTTTGGTAAACATTATTATACGTTGCATTGTTATTGATAATCAATTCTAAGGATAACTGCAATTCTTTATGCTATTAAATTTAGTAGGTTAATATGTCAGGAAATGTCAAAATCGAATGACATGTAGTAAGAACTTTCAATAATTGAATGTTGGGTTGCGTTTAGTTTCTACCTTAAAATAATGTTTAAAGTCATTTATTGAATACATTATCTAAACAGATCCAGTATCTAGATAAACATTCTTTTTTTTTCCAAATTTAGTCGCAAGTAGTCATGTAAATTTATAATGTATAGACAACAGCATGTATCTGAATTAAGAAGATCATCAACCCATTAAAGTCCCACTGCTGGGCATGGGTCTCCTCTCAGTTGAGAGGGATTAGGCCATAGTCTATTAAGAAGATTTAAGAAGAATTAAGAAGATAAAGTGAAAATGTTCTTGCCTTAAGTTTTATACATACCTACATACATCTCTATCACTCATGCCTTTTTCCCATGGGGGTAGGCAGAAACTACAGAATGCCACGCGCTACGGTCCCTGCATACCACTTTTTCCTCGTCCACATTCAAAGTTATGTTATTAAGTTTTATATGCTTATTTATCTTTTATTTGTAACTAGTTACTTATAAAACCACATAAACATCTAGAGAAAGCAGGTACATGTAATCGAATAATATTTTTGGCATAAAGTTGAAAGTTATTAGGTATAGTTAATTACTAATGGCGATTTAGTTGTTGGCCTATAATACCCAGTAGATACTAATTAATTTTGCGAAGAGATCCAATACTTATACTTAGGGGTAAAAAAACCGCGCAATGTAAAATCTATTTAAATAATACGTATCCATATCCTCAGTGAGAACACCAAGAAGTAGGTACAATATGAATGACCAACCTACTGTTCACGCAGAAATACTGTGTGCTATGCTAAAATATTTATTGACCTCTACCTATTCAATATCTGCATTAATAAACACATGGGTTATAAAATATCAATTTATGTATTTATTCAATATAGCTATAGGTACCTATTTTACATATTTGGCTCAGTCAACAGATGAGCAGGTATTATGATCGTTATTTGATAATCAACTCTCTTTAAGTCTTAATTAATTAATTGTTTACGTACCCATTATAAGCACACTGAATCCAAACTTCATTTTAACAAAATAGGTAAGCACGGGAAGTAACGAATAAGTAAGTACGTAGTTAACACGTGTTGGTATCGAAAATTGCCGGTATATAAGTACCTCTTACAAAATATTAACACAAAGACAACAAGCATAAGAACAACCGTTATTACGTTTAAACAAAATTTGGCACGTGTGTTTCGCTTCACACATGTAAATCAACTCTGATCCGAGATTAAACTAAAATGAACTTATCATGCACCTCAATGAGAATACAAATGTTAATAAATGCAAAAAGTAGGTAATGGGTGTCAGTGTTGTTATAAACCGGTGCACGGATTGCTTTGTCCAATCTGAACTAGATGTTCATTTGATTAGGTGAAAGGAGACTTTTTTACTTTAAGTGCTCCAATATTAGCAATGACCTTGATCACTTGGGCCTACCATAGAATGGTCCACGTTCATGGAGGTAAATGGAGGGAAAGATTAAACGACAAAGTTTATAAATAATTACGCAAGTGCGTTTGATAACAAGCGGTTTTTTTCATATTTTTACCCTCGAATGTTGCTAAGTTCCAATAAAGTAGCTGAATTCAAACAAGCAATGTACATAGAACTTAACACATGATAAGGAAAAAATATCCATGCTAAACTAGTTCACCCAACTAGACTGCCTTTGATTGTTATTTATCTAAGTACTTCAGTAAGTATAGTTGTCTACTACTGTTTATTATAGTTAATCATAAGTGATATTTTTATATTGAAGAAGGGGTGTGTAGGTGATGGATACATGACGAAAGTGCATATAATATAAGGATAGGGTCTGATAGGACAGAACTGCTACACAACGCAACTACGTGAGTATGGAACTATGATAAGACGAAACCGCAATTTAGTGCCCGTTCCATCTTCTTTTAAAACAATTACCGACCAACATTAGACGATCTCTCCATCATCCTTTTAATAACCCGTGTAATTGTATAACACTAAATAAATATAATATCTATTTATGCAATCATTACTTAATAGTCTTTACACATGAAATATATACAGGAAGCGGAGATGACGTAATAATATTTAAAAATATATTGAAGGTCTTGGCGATTTTTAAGTTTGTTAGATTTTTCTAAAGGTCATTTTATGGAACACTTATTTGGTAAGTGAGAACTGCCCTGATAACTTTAAGTTGCGATGTAGGTATGCTATAGCAAAGAGTACATAGCCAGCTGTGTAGTAGGTGGACTAATTCTATGCATCCTTTAATCCTCATATTCATGTTAGACATGTTAAATTAAATAAACCGCGCTAGTCTTTCTTTGTCTTATTATCGGGTCATCGTATTTTTTAACACATTTTTCTGGACCCTTACAAGCGGTGCTACAGAGCCGCGCTATTTTGGCGGGCTTCCTTAGGCAGATGATCGCAGACCACAGCTCGTGGAAGCCAGGGATTGATTCGCGGACATCAGTAGTTCAGTACACAATGTTCGCGTTAGTGTTTCCGTATGTGTGTACCTTAACACGGTGCAGATAATTAACCATAGTCGTATAAAACATAATCATAAATAGCTTAATCACTTGTCAAGAGGATACAGTGGTGCACGGATGTACCATTAAGGGTTCTATATAGGTATACATATTTTTACGTGATTTTAGATATATGTATAAGTCAATTATCTATTTAGAAATGTTAACCGTATTATTATTGGTTGGGATTCTTTTTACTTAAAATTTAAATCGGAAAGTTGTTATATAACCGTCACTGTGATAGATATAACTTAGTTCTCGGGGAGACTGCAATACTCATCTTACAACATGGAGAAGAAATGTAATCTAGTGTCACACAGTATAAGAATAGTTTGGCAGTATCAGCTTGGATTCCCCGTCAATGGCGGACATAGTAACAAATTCTCGGCAATGGCCGCTAAGTAGGCTTTGAAAACAATCATAACTTAACAAAGATAAAGTTATCGTACTTGGTCCAAAAATAACAACTTGATGGTAGGTATGGTTTGTGATTAAGTTGAGCACCATTTTATGATACGGCTCTGAAGATTTATAAGACAAGGCAATGACAATATTTATTACGTCTGCCCTATTGTGATTACTATTTATCTCTGGGACAGTGACACCGACAGTAATCGCTTTATTTACCTACTTAAAATAAAATAATGGTCGTAGGTATAGGTACCTAACTTCTCACCAATGTCAAAAGTTCCTTCATCCATTTACTAGAGATTTTTAAAATCTAAAGGACACTCGAGGGTATAACAGGTGCTAAATAGCTCCGAGAAAGTATACCTACATATTTATGAGAATATACATATCTACATATAAATTCTAATTTATGCTTAGTAGGTACTACCCGTATATATATTGTAGTCTTTGGTAGGTACGTAAAACTGTATCGATCGTGGTGTTAAGGTCGCTGAATGCGAAATGTACCTAATTCGCAAATGCAAGGGCATTAATGATTACTTGCATGATGTATTGTATTACATTAGGTATTGTTTGTTTCATCATACACATTATGAACAATATGCAAAACAAGTAATTAGATATTAACTCCTCTATCTTAAATATAATGACGTTGACAGCCAGTGAATTCGTAGTTCAAGAACTAGCTTTTTAAAAAGGTACCATTGATATTAGCGAAAATATATCTATTATACTACCAGGAAGCATTAAATATTGCAGTGTTATCGTTTAATGATGCACTTAATAAAAAAAAATTAATTGCACATTGTTATCTGTGCCTATTCGTGTGTTTGTTTTATTGCGCTGACCGTCTTCAGCGAAGGTGGACTTGTTCGACTAAGAATCCTCGCACATACCTTTTAGGGTCTCACTCAGTATCGGGGCCATAAGAATTGCTTAATAAAGAAAAGAAAAACTTTACACTAAGACTTTTACTATTTTTTACTGCGATGACTTTTCAAAGTATATTACGTGCGTATTATCATAATATAATAATAATAATAATAATATTTCCGGACATTATTACACAGCGCCATCTAGTTCCGTGGTAAGCAACGAGGCTTGTGTTACGGATACTAGTTGGTTGATATACTACATATATACTTTTTTTTTTGTAAATACATACATATTATACATAGATACATCCATGACTCGGAAACAAATATTGATGCTCATCACACAAATATTTGTCCCTACCGGGATTCGAACCTGTGACCCATAGCACAGAAGGCAGTGTTAACTAACTGGGTCGTCTACTACTAAATGCTCAAACGGTATACCGTACGTATTACCTATTTGACGATCTCTAAGAAGGAACACCGAAATGTGGGTGTACATCAGTACACCTCTGCCTAACCCTTCGGGGACGACAGGCGTGAAGGTATGTATAAACAATAAATTCATCATCAACTCATGTGCTGTCCCACGGCTGGTCTCTGTTCTTCCTCCCATTTGAGAAGGATTAGCTAATAGTCCACCACGGTAGCTTAGTGCAGGCTGTGCAGGTTGGCAGACTTCGCACACCATCGAGTAAATCTCTTAGGCATCTCGTTACGTCATTATGTTATCCTTTCCGATCCAAAACTTTCCAATGTCTGTTCCACTAACTGTCCCCGGTCACACCACTGTCACGGCTCACAATCAATTATGATAAACAAGCTCAATCTTTAGCTTTCCTGACCGACTTGCTGGGCTTTCATTGAAATATGAAAGATCACCAATTTAATATAGCTAACCAATTACCTAAGCTTTTTTTATGGTAAAAAGAAGGCTTGCATACGCGTTGCCGGCCTTTCAGGGAAGGATATGCTCTCTTCTTCTTGCTCTTGTTACCAGGTCCAGGATTATTGTTAAATTGAATTCTTGTACTTATATTATTATTAAACTAAATGCCATCACGCCTGTCGTCACCAAAAAGTTAGGCAGAGGTGTACTAATGTAAGTACACCCACATTTTGTGGTATGTTTTACGTCCCATGTAATAGGGAGCGAGCCTGCTGCCATCCACCGGGTACAAATCCAAACTCCCAGCTGCGACTGAGAATTTCATAGAAAACCTCTACTTTGCACGACCTGGGAATCGAACCGGTGAGCAAGAGATCTTGATCTCTTTCTCTTGCTCACCGGTCGCACTTACGACCTTTCAAAACAAAGAGGCAGTGTATATATTAACTGACATTAACTCATGTGTGTGTAACAAGTAGATACTACATTATTGTTATACCATTCTCTCAACATATTTAGAATCACTAACATAGAATCACTATGAATTGTCAATGAATCATTCATATTGTCCGGTATTACGTTCATAATCTTGTATATATGAATTATTATCCGTTAATCTACAAATAAATGACACAGCCTAGAACAATTATATTTTATATTATTGTTGGTATAAGTTTGAGGAGTCCCTTCGATTTCCACCTATTTAAACATAAGTCAAGCTTAATAACTGACCGTGAGATCCTTAGTTATATGCAGAACCTAACGTTATATTTGCGTAACCTCTGCCGATTTCTTTTTCATTTTTTTTTTAAATCATTTTTCTGTTTTTTTTTTATTCCACGAGGGTGACAAATAAGCTTACGGCTCGCCTGATGGTAAGCGGTCACCGTGGCCTATGGACGTTTGCTACACTAGAAGCCGACACTATCGAATTTTGCCAAAAAAAGTCGTCAGAATAGCTATATTATTGCGAAACGTTAAATAAGAAATATGAACAATTAATTTTGAGGCCTGTGTGCCCAGGTGTGGATATGATTTATTATTTGCGCAATTGTTATTGTTATGAATTCTCAATTCCACTTATACTTTCATACTATACTTACAATGATAGTATAAATTCGAAAGTATATCTGTGTGTTACCCCTTCCTGCTTAAACCACTAATCCGATTTAGATGACATTTTGTATGGAGATAGTTTGTGTTTTGGAGAAGGACATAGGATAATTTGTAGCCCGAAAATCATAAAAGGGAGGTGGAAATTGTTATAACGCAGGCAAAAGCTAGTTCCAGTTATTAGAATTTGTCGAACTAAAACCACTTCATCACAATAGGTTTGCACCCATTCCTATGGTACCCAAAAATATATCGACGATCACTACCACTGCCTAACTCTTTAGGAACACAGGCGTGATGGCATGTTATATGATGTTGCGAGGATATTGATATGATTACACAAAAAAAATACGTCAACAATTTCAGCGGTCATTCACTTTGCATCAAAACATAAATGTTTTTAAAATGACTAGGTATGTACATACATGAAATATACATTTAAGTAGTTAGATACATAAAAAACGAACAAAAAATTAAATTGGCCAATTGAATGACCACCAAGCATGTTGTTTTTATATACTCCTTGATGAATTGCATGAAGAATTGAGAGTTTGTGGTTGACTGCAAAAAAGGGTATCGCCAAATAAAATTATTCATCATCATTATCATTGTTGGCTTGTTGGGCACTGGTCTCGTCTTAGTCGTCTCATTTGAGAAGTATTAGCCTATAATCCACCACGCTACCCTAGTGTGGTTTGGTAGAAAGTCGCATTAATCCATCGAGAGGATCTTTCAGGCATGCAGGTGAAGTAGGTTTGTACGGCAGCCCGCCGGGGTTGTGGTGCATGCTTTTGCGAATCCCATGGCCCCGGCAATCGGGTTGGTGGCGTTGACGGGTGCGGTTTTTTTGTCGGTAAACGCTCACATTGGGTGGAGTCCGACACACACCGTCGTCTCCCCAGGCGGCGAGACGGTGACCGTAAAGGACTTTTCCGCACTTAAAAAAAAAATTATACGGGAGAAAAATAAAAGCCACAAATTCACTAGCTTTGTTTATTATTCTCTAGTCCATACACGTACACATACAGTTTTTAAGAATGGAAGGAGAAAGTCAACAACAAGAGAAGCACAGGTAAACACAAGTAGAAAGTCAGTAAGAAATCGTAAACTTAACTAATTTATATTTGTACATAAATAATATATATTTGTAAATGTACTAGTGACGCTACACAGGTTTACTCACGATGTTTTCCTGCACCGTTTGAGCATGTGATAAATGAGCAGCTTTAGCTAAAATTCAGCGCTGCCTTGGGATCGAACTCAGAACAGGAGGATTCAGTCACACTTTTTAATACCTAACAGAATAACATGGTAACAAGTTACAGCTAATTCTAAATGTTTAGAATTAGCTGTAATTTGAAAGTTCCTGTGGAACAAAACTGTGAAAAACCCCATTAAAACGAATCTTTAAAAACTAAGAAAAATTCGACCTTGCAATTCTACCAGCAAGTTAAGAAGCACAACTACCTAACGTACAGGTATCAAACAATTTCAACGTTATTGAAATTGCAACTACATAATTACACTTAATAAAAATCTGTGAAATTCCAACCAGATCTCATGCTGATAGTCAATATATACCATCACGCCTGTCGTCCCCGAAGGGTTAGGCAGAGGTGCACTAATAATAGATTTATAGGTCGTGTCCTATCACTGGAACCAATCGTCTCACAAGCGCCACTTTAGTGCCAGTTAAGGCTCTGAAATAATCATAATTCTAATGCTCTAATTATAATTATTATTCTCATATAGCTAATACATTAATATTACCTCGTATCTCATATCAGTTGTAAAATTCCGCTCTAAACATTAGACTCGCTTTTCTTGTTACTATCGTTCAGTAGTTTCATTGATATGTATAGATTGTGGGAAATATGATAACGTCTCATGAACTCTTATGTCATTTAAACAACTTCCATTGGGTTTTCTATAAATAACGAATGTATAAAGATCATAATAATATGGAGAAGAAAACATTAATTCAACAAAAGGTAAACTTACATTTTTATTCTGAATTTATTCATTATTAATACTCGAAACGGACCTTGCCTTGATTAATTATCGATTAAAATAAAAGAAAACCAGAAAAGAAAGAGTCTCCAATAGACTGGCGGCATTGCCATGTTGGCTGGCAATGCTAATTGTCGGGTCGAATTGGTCGAAATATAGGCCACCCTTTGGGTTAGAAATCTTTCGCCAGTCTTCTGGGCACTCTACCCTTGAACCCGTTGCTTCATTAATCATAAAGGTAAATACGAATCTACTATGGGTTTCCAACAACCACATACTTAACATTTTTAGTAGATAATAATGCACTGAATATGTCAATGATATTCAGGTTGTTAATAAAAAATATTTGCGCGTGATTTGCAGTAATAACTTGTTAATAATTAGAAAATAATTGGCTTAAATGCAAGACTAATTAAACAGGGAAATTAAATTTAAACACTAAATATCGAATTAATGATGCGTTGCGTAAACCTAAGGTTTCATTTAATTAAATTAATACATTAACGCTTTTTATTTACTTAATAAAATGGTAATAATTACTTTGAATTGATCTCATAAAGACCGGACAGCGCAATGTGTCTATCATCATCATCAACCTAATTATTGTTCCACTGCTAGGTACAGGAATCGTCTCATTTGAGGTGGAATGCTCTAGCTTAGGCTATAGTCCACCACGTTAGCCTACTGCCGGTTGGCACACTTCAAACGCTACGAGAAAGTCTCACGGGCACGCAGGTTTCCTCACGTTGTCTTCCTTCGCCGTTTTGAGTATTTGATAAAATGCTTATAAATAAGTGCCGAAAAGTCAATGTTGCGTGCCTTGTTTTTGAACTCGAGACCTTATTTCACAGTCCACGGAACAACCTTATGAGCTTAACTATCGATTTGTCTTTAATTAATATTAATAATAGAATTCTTTATTGACGTATGGTTTTTCCACAGATATTTGAAATTATTAATAATTATTAGTTTATCAATCTTTATTTATCTGGATCTTAATCTTGGACTTGAAATTGAATAATTGAGAAAAGAAAAATTGACCTGGCATTGAACCTTGAGGCATACTATCTATTTCTCTTACAAAGTAAATATTTTGAATCCATGTGTTGATATTTTGCAATTTCATAAACGGAAATTAAATTAAAATTACTTTTTACGGATTTTATCGCGCTATAGCTATTTAGAGTATTTAATCCTAACATTCCAGATCTTCTACAACATCTATGGTCACACTGACAGGCCGATTAGGTAAGAAATCAGGGTGTTTACTAACGTAATTAATAATTTTAAGTTGAGAAACTCTTGCCGGATCTTTGCCTTCTTTAGTAAATATTGGAAGTCTTTGAATTGGTTTCCGACTCAAGTTGGCAGAAGCAAGGAAAATTCGTACTGTTGGGGTTTCTTGAGTGTCTGGCTTATATCTACTGTAAGTTTGGTGCAGTAGAGGATATAGTGCATCGGCCAAGTCCACTGTCCTCCAACGCCTGTATGTAACAATGTCTCAAGGTTTCTACAGCAAATGCCTTAAGCTTAGCTGAACTTTGGAGCAACACTATATGAAATTCTGTCTAAAACTTTCATACTATCTCTCTCCTCCTTTCATCTATCTTTCATACACTACTTCGTTATCATTACATTTTTTTTTCTAAGTATATATATTTATAGCTTATGGTTCGATGTTCAGTGGTAGATAATACGTTTGTAGAAACAGTTTTTATGTTGATGAACTTTTGTTCATAATTGGGCTTGTCTAAGTTGTACATGTTATGTGTTATTTGTGTGTGTAAGTTTTAAGCTTTAAGTATTATAAATGCATGTCATTAGACACATCAGACTGCATTATTCTCATATTAATATTAAATACGAACATTGTAAATACAAGGAATTATTTAAAAGAGTATCTATGGAGTTTCTTGCCGGTTCTTCTCCATAAGACCTACTTTTTGGAACCGTGCAACTAGTGTTGACATTTCGAAAGAACCTGTAATATTGGTCTACTTGAAATAAAATATTTGAATTTGAATTTGAAAAAAAATTGAATTTGAATTTTTTGAATTTGAATTTGAATTTGATGTAAAATGCACTTATTTCGTTGTTCTTTAATTTAAACTGCTACATTTCAGTATTTCTGTTAATACAACAACGATATATTTTTATTCGTTAATTAAATATAAGTACCTAGTCGAAGTGTATAGTTTATATAAGTTATATGTAGAATAGACAGTGAATAATTGGTAAGTAAGTAAATTGCAGCATTGAATGTAAGCCGTAGTTTTGTTTAAAACTCTGAAACAGCTTTATATACCTATAACTGATAATGGATATAGATAATTACAGTGGTCAGTGGCGTTATGAATTAAAAAGTCCATTGGCTCTCGTGATAAAATAATTATCAACTAGAGCAGGAGAGAGAATATTTTTAAAGCTACCAACGAACTTTTCTTGAAAACTTTCTAGAAAGGCTTAGAAGCTTGGACTTGACTGAGACTGAGCATGAGTGAGAAGTCAGTTAATACCACTGTTACCGTTTCTATTGTCTAAGCATAGTGTGCATGCATGTAGTGTAGGTAGTTACGTGATTATTTATGAATAAGGTACAGTATATAGCAAGAAAAGTACAGCATGCCAAAACAGTCCCACCCCACCACTGGCGCGCCGCCGCCGCCAGCCGATTGTGGCCGAACGAGAATCGATGTCACACGAAGCAAGTTCGCTTACGGTGCGGCTGACAGCTCCCTACCAGACAATACAATTTTGCCTCGCTTTCGCCACGCTGCGACCCAACGCCAGTCAACAATCCACGTTATCACACTGTGCGGCTACGTAAACACTTCCATAGTGCGCTAATAAATTGAGGATATCATCAATATTTACTTTCTCACGAGCTTAATAAAAAAGTTAAAATGAGTAAAATAAGATCCGGTGTGAAATAGAGACGGGACGAGGCAAAGCAAACAACGTTTTATTTTAGAACGCTGGACTAAAGATACGAAACTGTATAATTACTGTGTTACGTTTCCTGTGCGATGTTGGGGGAGAATTTTGGTTAAAAAGTTGACATTAGACGTTTATTGGGACTTATTGCGAATGTGTATTGAAACGTTCATCGCTATTCACGGGCGCACTGCTATGCGCCACGACTTAGTGCATTTTATAAGACACACATCTTCAGATCACTACTGCGAAGGAAGAATTTAGTCAACCAGGCAGGTAAGAATCCAATTATTTATATAATATGCTAATGCTAATTGCCGTGTTCGTTCTAGAACTTGTCGGTGTGCTATGCCAATGTTGTGTAATTAACATAACGTATTTACAAAACATATGGATGACACAAATTTACTTCATTTATTGTATAATTTTCAAAAACCATTTATTTTGAGATTGTTATAAAACCTCTTTAGTGTTTGTTAAGTGCACACTGTGCAGTTAACAATTAAAAATTTAAATGGCTGCCAAGACTAAGAACGTTTGTGAAATGCAAAAAAAAAATGCTAGTCATCTTTAACCACTATCTATTGCATTATAATTAGGGACAATGGCTGTTTAATGAGGCTGGGCACACAGCGTTAACGACATAATTATATTATGTTGATATAAACAAACAACGAGCGGTTATAATCAGAGCCACTAACAAAGGCGTATTAATATTCTAAGCTCGACAACCTTGTCGGTTCATGCTCTGCTTCACATCTGAAGAAATACATGGTAACGTATCCATCAATTTAGAATAAAAAGCCATAGGTATTACGAATATAAAAACACCATATGCAGCCCTAACTTAACATTAAAGAGCTTAATAAACAAATAAACAATGCTTATAACAGAATCAATTAAAACATTTAACTTAACTGAAATAAACATTAAGAGAGAGTAAAAAACATACTACGTAACTACTTACCCAACCTTTACACAATTACAATTCGTAACTACGACGAACTTTTTTATTAATTACCAAAAGTATTTTTAGACTAAGTGCAAGTAATTCCTACTGCAATTTTTGTTCCTGTAGATAGGTAACTACTTAACATAATTAAATTTGTACAAATTACAAATTTTAATACTATAAATAACCGTAATCTAACAATAAATAGGCTTTCGTGTACAGCACGAACCGTCAAAAACGGAAGGTGGTTGACCCCATATTTTATGAATTATATTTATGTGTAAATTCCCTTCAAGCTATGTTTTCCTCCTAAGAGTAATTACTCTATCACAATATAATTCACATCTTAAATGAAACAGAAAACAAGTCTCGGTTACTTTCTGGTATATGCACATATTTATATACAATAAAATTTATCTGACATACACACTGTAAACACGGCTTGAATGTTACCTTGAAGCAGGTTGTATTCGGTTATTACCGGTTTAAAAGCACGCTGTTGGAAAGCTCATTTGTTTGGTATCACTTCTTAGAATTGTGGTGACGTGTTATCTATTTATCTACCAACTCTTAACCCTGCGTATCTTCGCCACTCAACAACTCTAAACTAAAAGGCAGTAATTATAAATTTGCTAACAAAAATTCTCCTTAAATGATTAAATACGTAGTTACAAAAATATTAAAACGAACTTAATTACACGATAAATAAGTAGAAATACTCGTCACTATCGTTAAATTATAATAACGAATGAACTTTTATCTGAAGGCTATCTATTAAAATTATAAACTAAATTGGAGGAGGCAACATTGAACAATCGCCATTATGACTAAAACTGAACAGTGATATAAAAGCATTATGTAGTTTAAATAAAATAGAACGATTTGTTCCGCTTTCGTGAAGAGTTGTCTCATATAAAAATAACCTCGTTTGTATCAACATGTTATTCAAGAGAAGTAGAATACATCCCCAGAAATGACTTTAATCCCATTTTTATATGTATTTGACTCATTAAAAAGGATAAATGTATGTAAAAAACACATATTGACTAAGTTTACAGTCACTGTGCTATTATTTCATCATTTAACTACATTTCAGAAATATCTAAAAATATATAACCCGATGATTATATTCCTTACGCTATTCCTTATAGTTTCAGATTTAGCGATCTACGCCCACTTGAAAACCTTGTATTTTTTATCTTGATTATTATTAAGATTTAAATTTAAATTTTGGATTAAATAATAATATTTATATTATATATAATAATTATTATATTATATAGACCCGCATTCAACCGCTTCCACCGACCTTTATTGGATCATTATATACATCTATTTGGAGGCTATTCTGTCTTCTGTATAATGTAATGTAATAATTAGCAGAGCAAAATAGTTTTTTTTTTTAGTTTTAACCCACATTGATATTCATATTCTGAATGAGTGTGAATGTGGGTCAAAACGTGAGAAATTCGAGGAATAAATAATAATAGCATTATACTTAAGCCTCTCTTAACAGAACGAAGGCAGGAAACGTGTCATCATAATTAAAAAACAAATATTTATAACTACTTACTCTCTCATTGTTTAGTAACTTAATTGGTATCCTTCAGACACAACACCATGCAGCAGAATAACAAAGAATGTATTCCCAATAAACAAACAATACAAATCCTATGGCCTGTAAGATTCAGATTTCTGGGTGTTCGTTACTAAAACGTTTCATCTACCTACTTATAACTACTAAGGTTTTTCGTATGACTACCTCTTCACCGAATAAAAGACATGGAAATAGATGGCTTAAACTGAGATTGTTTTTTAGTAAGTATACTGCGCAAAGATAAACAGCTCTCGGTATGATTTGTACAGACACGCTTCAATTCAATTATTTATAATGGCAAGCTATGCCGATGTCGACAATTCTGCCAATGTCAAAGGTGCCATGGAGAAGCGTGGGTCGTAAAAAAAAGATGAGCTTAATTTTGTAGCGGAAATGTGTTCTGAAAAAAATTGCTGACATTGGTAAATAAACGGAACTAATAGCTCCTGCTTGCCAGCAAAAAGCTTTCATAGATAAGAGATTTGTAGAGTGACCAGTTGCCCTTTTTTACTATGACATAACGTACAGAACGGCTAATGTCGAAATCCTACTTTATAATATAAGTCGCAAAGTACGTTTTTGATATTAATTCGCTGCTGTGTTAGAGACAAGTTATGTCCTATGGAATGATTGCCTTTAAAATAAAAAAGCTAGGCGCGTGTCTGCCTAATCTTTTAGTTTTGTTTCTTAACTAATAGTTACATTGTCGAGAAATGAACTGAGAAAAAGTTTAGCTTTTGAATTTTTCAGTATTAAAATGTTTGTTATGCAACTAATCTCCTCTAGACGTTCTAGTTAGTCTATTTCCGAGTAGAAGGACAAAATATTTTAGTGAACTAGAAAACAAAAGTGACATTCGTAGACACTAACAAATTACAGAAATATAATGATAAAGGTCGACATAAAATTGATTCAACCAATAAGTTTCCTACAACGAAAGAATGCAATTACAAATTATGTTAATCAGCCATTAATGAGTCAGGTGAAATTATTTTTTACGTAGGCATTTGAACAATGGAGCTGAATAATCGTTTATGTCATACACATAGGTCGTATGACAAAAACGATTATTCAGCAACAAGGAAAATGCATATAGTAGGTACATTTATATGTTTAATGTTTACAACATTTGTCATTGAAAATGAAATGTACACCTAGTGACCTCCGACCACAAGGACCAAACGCACGCATGCAGGTTTATAGTAACGACTCCAACGACGTTTACCTACGTTTATATGCATCATTTATATATAATGACATATGTTATTGCAAATCGATAGCCGACAGCTTATATACTAGCGTCATATTTCACACGTAATGAAACATTATCTGGAAGTCATTAAGACCAAGGATGATTTTAATATGTTAACGTTCTGAATTCGCCAATGCCTCGAAAACTGATAGATACTTTCGGTCATTGGCATGTCGTACAATCATTTGATGTTGTCGGAAGACTAAAAGCCTGAGAACCAATCTTTTATTCGGACGACCACACCAAAGGCCAAAGAGATTTTTTTCGAACATAAAAACATCTAACACAGATTTAAAGCCACATTAGAATAAAACACGGATATACAAATTCTATCTACGATTGGACTGAAAGATATAACAAAAATGGGAAAAACGCAGGTTGGATGATATCTTGATATCTATTTTTTCTTCCAAAAGAGTCTGACAGATACTACATGAAGATTAAATAGGAGTAGTACCTTTGACCTCCAACATTAGCAATACCATCTTGGTTTTTATAATTATTCTAATAAGTTGTTAGGTGACATAATTCCTATTACTTTTGCCAACTATCATCAAACATACTTGTTTATACTGGTGTTAAAAATTCATGATCCTCACCGATTGACGTAAGCAGAGAAACTTGTTGGCTTGAAGTTACTACGTGATATGCATAATTACATGTATCGCTCATAATATGGCGAACATGGAGAGAATACAGTTTGCAGACGGGTATTCAGCAGAGGTCAACTGAAACCAGGGATTCTTGCTGAATACCTGTTGGTACATGTGCTCGAGTCCTATAGTGTTGCAATTATGGGTCACCAGTTGTCTCCAAAACTTGTATCTTTGTTTACTATGCAATACCATCTCAAAAAATGGGTCAAGTTGGGGATGGTTGGATGGTGGATGGGGAAAGTTGTACAATAAAATAATTAGTTTTTGCAAATTAAGTGAATTAATAAAAAAAAAGTTTTTTTTATCGAAAATATGAATAGTAATTTGTTTCTATTTATCTATTGTCTCTCATAAATGGCTCATGCAAGATTGTATAACACAGAACACGTGAAATCAATCTAGGATATTTTCTTGATAATTAATTATAGTGACTCATAAAGTCTCTTAGTGAATGAATGACCGGAAAATATTAACAGTAACAATGTAGTGGAAATTTATATAAAATATTTATAAATGAAAAGGTCTCATCAATTTCATCATTGGAATATCTTACGGGTCAAACTGACGCAAGCCTTTCGACAGAAGAGAGAGATAAGCGACTTGAAGAAGATACCTTTTCAAGTTCTTGATCTATTAGGTATAACTTATTTAGATCTACCTAGCTAAGTATATAGCAGACGCTATGGTGCAAATTTTTATAATATAATTAAATAAGTCCATAGAATATTCTAGAATAAAAAAAAACGTTTAGGAACATTAATTATACACGTATTAATACAGAATGCTATTAATAAAACTACAAGAACAGCGCACTTTTTTTCTAGTAGACTGGTAATGCCAGTTTTTTACACAAATTCTCTGGTCACGTGAGGTGTCATCAAATATAGACAATTAGAACAAATAGTTACTATCTTCCGCGGTTCAAGCTTTTCGATCTGATTGCCAGCTCGTGATTTGTACAGTTCTAGTAACATCAGCACAACCTGACGAATTTAAAAAATGAGACAAAACAAAGGAATCAACACAACTTCAATCCAAAATCACTAAATCCCTTTCACGTAAAAGCAGTCGGGTCACTTCGCTGTCTCGTATCCTAAAACCATTAGCTGCTATAAAGCATCTTAACGGTGAAGAACATCGTACAGTCATTGTATCCAATAATTTTTGTCCTTCTTTTTTGTTATATGTAATATATAATTCAATCTCAATCACCTTAGAACTAGTTTTGGCTTGAATGTTAATTCCGCTCACGTAGGTAACATTTAACATATTTGGCGTGAGAGATAATTATAATTATCAAAACGTAAATTAAAGATGTACATAACAAACCTCTCGATAATTAATGTTATCATTTGAGTTTTTTTACTATTATATACCTAGTAGATATACTACTAGGTATATAATAATATACCTACTTACATATATTTTCATTGAAGCCAACCAATAGTTGGTCGAAAAACGTGTCGACATAAAACCTCTTTTTACGGATTTTTATAAAACGGGTATTTTACTTCAATTTACTTATTCCCATAAGAATTCAGTATCATGTATTTAATTTATAGGTATTATTTAAATATTATATTGATTATAGGTATATTGCATAATATTATCATAAGATACAAACGTATGAAAATTACCTACTTACATATATTTTCATTGAAGCCAACCAATAGTTGGTCGAAAAACGTGTCGACATAAAACCTCTTTTTATGGATTTTTATAAAACGGGTATTTTACTTCAATTTACTTATTCCCATAAGAATTCAGTATCATGTATTTAATTTATAGGTATTATTTAAATATTATATTGATTATATATTGCATAATATTATCATAAGATACAAACGTATGAAAATTATCACATCTCTAAATGCGTTTATTTTTTGTTTCAGATAGCTATTGATGGCGTTACTTAGCATCCGAGGCGATTGGTACTTATACTTTTGGTTAATATACTGCAAAATCTACTCAGCTATTATATGGTTGTTCAGCAATCACTGCCGCGGCACTGATAAGGTTCATTCTGTGATAACGAGTGGAGTTGGCGGACAGTCGCCTGGAGGCCTTCATAGAGTGCGCACGCGTCGTCGAAAAGCTCTACAGCAGCACCGCTTTAAACACATCGTTGCTTTAGCAAGACGACCATCTCTTAGAAGAATCGTAATGGCACCAGGAGCTAGCACCGCCCACACCATGATGGAGGACAAAGAGAAAGTACTCCACGGCGCTTTGGCAACAGGTGAGTTTATTGTCTCCAATCTTAAGATTTTGGATACGTGTACAAAGTCTTTGTATGAGGCTCTTTTGTTTTGGAGTCACGGTTATTCATACACATGCATGTAATAACAAGGTGTTTGGTCAAACAAATATTGTTCAGTCACGACTTTTTTGTTTAGTTAGTATAGTAGCAGACACAAGCTTTCAGCTAGAGTATCCTAACTAGGTGAGGTTCATATTGACATACAAACGATTTAAACAGTTTTCTATATTATTTATAACTGAAAAATTATGCAGTCTTGCATACGGTTAAAATTAAGCTATAAATATAACGGCCAATAAAACGGAATGCGAATAAAGAGATTCGTTTCGTTCAATCATAAGCATTGTGCTTTTCATTTCTCTTGTCGCTTGGATGTCAATGGCAAATGGGCATGCAATGGCAAATACTCAGTTACCAGAACGAGAAATAAAATTGTGGATATTTTGTTTATGAAGATAGAAACTGTGGTGCAGTAGTTATTATGACAAGCCAAATAACCATTATCTAAGAGAACTTTCTGATTAAATTTAAGGTCATATCAATATGCAACAAAAATAACTAATACAGGGTTTATAATAGTTTATACATTGATAAATTAAGTAATGTAAATAAAAAAGATTTTGCTCATTGACGAAGGCTTCCTAGTTCATTGTAATAAAATTAAAAAGAGTTGAAACAGGATGTTGTTTTACATATTATATTCCGCCTTCATTCAATAAGTCCATGTGGCTACTTAGTGTATTAGTTTTGTAAATCTCAAAATAAAAGGAGCTTATGATAGTTCAAAATATCCTAAACATGCTTTAGGTATATCATTTTGGAGCAGAAATCTCGGAAAACTTACAAAAATATTTATTCGACATTAAAATTTATTCGTAAAATAGCAGCGAAAATATACCTTAATAGCAGTTGTATCTAATATCACAGAACATATATATATACTAATGCTTATTTTGAAAAAGGTTTTGAAATCAAATCAGTGCTATAGGAATATACCCAACAATGAAAGAGAAATATGTATTAAATATGCTTCGTCTCTAAATATATACATCACTAGAAATACCGCATATGATAGTATTGTTACATTATTTAACTCATTGTCTGCCGGTAGCTACCTTGTCAATGTTATGCAAACCATTGTTAGCATT
Source organism: Craniophora ligustri (assembly GCA_905163465.1). Classification (NCBI taxonomy): domain Eukaryota; kingdom Metazoa; phylum Arthropoda; class Insecta; order Lepidoptera; family Noctuidae; genus Craniophora; species Craniophora ligustri. The sequence goes on from LR990969.1 coordinate 10,137,645, forward strand.
ATCTTGGCATTAGTTTGAGGCTGAGTATTGTTAATTTCTGTGTACCTTCATGACTTCATGGCAAATGCCCACAGAACTGTTGCAGATCTCGATGGCAAAACGCCAGTAGGTAACATACGGTCTGGCCTGACAAAATTTTCGGAGAAATCATTGGACGGCTATATTTATCTCTCCACACTTAGTATGCGTGATTAGGTGTCAGTTGGATATTAGATTTTTGCTATAAACCGTATCTAACTGATACGGTGCAATTGAAATTTGCAATCGACACTTCAACCTACTACTTCATAATGTCGGATATAATCTTTAAGTTTATCTTATTTCCAAGCACGTCAGAATTTCCGTCAACACTTCACAAATCAGTAATTAGCAATAATTATTGGTAAAAACCTAAGTGAAATTAGGTACATAACCTTTCATTGAAGTTCAAACCTTGTCTTGAATATTGTAAACTAAAGTTAAAATGAAAGAATATTAGAATTAACATTCAAATAAAACTACTTGTTACAGATATCATTACAGTCTATTGATATTATTTAAATCGCTACGTTTTAGATCCTATACAGCATCCATGGTCACTGGTAGACATAAAAGTTTTCCTGTAGTCCTGTTAAGTAAAATATAGTTTTATTTTTTGCCAGAATGTATATATTAAATGCGGTGTCCCACAGTAATCATGAAAGGTCTAAATGATTCCCATACTTCTTAAAAACCCATTATGGACTCTGGTCCTAATTGATTGCTTTAGTGGGATACAAATAATAATGTTACTATTTTAGATACTAAAACAATGATGTCACTAGCAATATAGAATGACCCTGTTGGCGCTAATCCATCAACTAAGCGTCTAACGACTAGCCTGAAAAACAGATCACTCATATTTGTACCTTGAGCTTCTGCATTTTGTGTACATTTTCTTAAGCATTGAAACTTCTTAAGAGTTGCCTCGAATGTATGTCAGTTATAAAAACAGCGACAATGGGTCAATTGCCTCCAGACATTGTCGCTTTGTAATCAGATGAGTATAAGAAAAGAACTGAATGAACTTTGTACTTTACTAAATTTGTGCCTTCTATATTAGGATTGAAATACAATTTGTATTGCCAAAATTTGTTACAATACAAGACGCGCAAATTGTTACAAGTATGTTTTCCCACGACAATATACACGGAACTAATTGATATATTATTATTCATTCTAAAGCTGAATATAAATATTAGTGACGATCAAATGTATAGGTATACTATTGTTCCATGTTATAAGAAAGAAAATGTCCATACAACGTACCAAATATTTTCTTTGAATTTGGGAGCCATTATCTCAAATTATTTGCAGTCTTGACTAATTAATTAATAATACAAATTGTGACGATCATAAACGTGACACGCGTAGGCAAAATGATACTGCCATAAAGATCATTTTCAATACTGATCATATCTACGGCCGATGATGTCAAACAAAAACAATATTACATGTGGTGGGTCCCCGACCTTTTAAATATGAAATAAAAAATAAATAGGTACCTACCTATCTAGTTTGTACGACAATAAAGATAAAGACACAGACTTTGTGCTTGTAGTAAAGAGCGTTAAATATGATTAGAACAGTATTTTTTCACCAATGATTGACTTAAAAATCATTAATGCCATTGAACGTCAGCTAAAAAAAAAACCAGCAAATCTCGCGTCTTGTGACGTCGCCAGGGCCACGCCCTCGATTAGAGCCATTGAAAACAAACAGTAAATTAATCTGAGCTACAATGTATGGATAGCAGCAGTAACTGTTACGAAATTGAATAATATTTTTGTTTTTGAAATCTTTTTTTTGTTATGAAGATGACGTACCTAAAGAAACTATAACTTCTAACAACATTATTATCGACGAAACTAGCTTGACCTCTGAAGATAAATAATTGCTGGTTGCTATAAATTAATATTTTTTAATAAAGATTGCCTATAGATTGAATTTGACTGAATTATTTATAGCCTGAGATTTTTTCTAGCTTATTGATAATTATGTTATGTTCAAAAACAATTGTGATTTCAGTAAAATTACCCACATGTGATAGATATGAAGTGTTATGTATTGTTATCTGCCCCCTGCAAACTTATTAACTTATCAGTTGCTATGTTCATTATCGTATTGGCCCCTCAGCAAATACGTGCAAAGACTTTTACAAAACTATTATGTATGACTTCAAGATAAAGTTGTTTTTTACACGAGTTCACAACATTTTTATCTTACATATGGCAATACAGGGTGTCGCATAAATTTAATTTAATGTTTTATAAAGCAGTGGCATAATTCAATAACTATTGCTTCACAAGAATATCATAAATAATAACGCAATCAACTTCCTGGCAGTTTGCTTTTGTTGTGATAATTCAAATTCTTTAACTGGATAATAACTTTAAATAGTGTTGTCATACAAAAATGACACATCAACTAATATTTTTCAATGATTATTTTTACTATCTATATCTAACGATATTATCGAACAATATTGTACAATGATTGCTCAAGCTATTTATCGATTCCTTGTGTTGTCATGTCGATTATACGTACATAAGCTATTTATTATGTGGACTGATATTCTGAATTGAAATACAGCGCAAATTATAGTTACTATAAGTAACATTAGTCTAATATTATTATAGTAACTGTTCAAATTTTACAACTGATAAAATAATCATATAATGTATGATGTTCTTTCCTTTGATTCCATTATTTTTTTGTCGTTGTCGTTGTCGTTGTCTTTAGTTATCTAAATATATAAATTATATGACTAAGAAGCTATGTATGAGAATGACTTTGTCGGCCTTAGTTGCAAATAATAGGTATTTTTTTATGACATTAAGGTTAGCTTAACTGCCTTAACTTGTCAATTATTAACAATTCCTTGATAGTTAGCATTTTTGCCATTATCATTATTAGTATATAGCATCACTTCTATTTATTTCTCGTATTAAAAAAGTATCCTCATCATCACCTTACTCGTTCGTCGAACTGCTGGACGTAGGCCTTTCCTAGTGAACGCCACAGAGCTCGATCTTCAGCTCTTCTCACTCAAGAACTATGCTGTTTTATAAATATTAAGTGTTATTAAGTGTTTTTCCAGTCTTTCTACTTCAGATGTCAATTATACTCAAATATGCATAATTATATCTCATTGTGAAATAAATACACAACGTGCATGTTCTAATGTTTTGCATTTTGACATCATTTCATAGAAATGTTTTTCAATATCATAATAGAAATTGTTTTATTTAGATTAATAGATGTTATTTCAATAATTAATCTGAATGGATGAGCAAGAGGGGGTCAGTTATAAGTATTTGCGTCATTTGACCTGATGATGACAAATCACTATATCATACCTTCATGCATTCTGAGCATGTCATGCACCGCATGAGCGTCACCCATTCAACGTATTTCACTATCAAAGAAACATTTCACGTTCTACACAAACGTCAACTTGGAATGTATCAGTTATTTTCTCATGGGCATCTAATGATTTAACTAGAGAAACCGCAGCGTTTGTTGGAAAGAAGCCATTATAGTTTCCAATGACAAATGTCTGTTCGATTCCTACTGTCTAAGTTAGAATACAAAAATCAATAGCAGATGGGTACATATGCAGTGTCTTGGGCCCAAGTCCTTTTACATGTAGTTCTCAGTACCTTTAGACAACATTAGAAATGGCGATTACCATGGAAACCGATGGCTATCAACATAATTCATAATTTAGCAGTCGGGCTGCCAGCTATGAAAAATTCAAACAAGCAATTTGACTTATTGATAAAAAAACAATTGATTGGTGCAGTTTCATCGATTGAATAGAGGTTTTGATAAAGAGAAGGCTCTAGCTGTAATTACTTGTAACTTGGTACTTGGTAATTGGTACTTGTACCAATACCTATTGTAATTACTTGTAACACAAAAAGGTATGTAGGTATGCATCTATTTACTATTGATCACACGCAGTCATTTATCTTTGGAGTACTCGTTCCCGTTTTATAACATGCATGCGTTGGACAACGTGACTCGTATCTAGGAAAACTACGCTCAATAAACGTGTTACCTTTGCCCGGTATGTCCACGCAGTTAAATAGTTTTTCTGCATCTTTGTTGTTAAAATCTACTCTGTTTGCATTATTATCTTTGCCGATTTAATGTTTATATTTGATCGAAAAATTCAGAGCATTTTTTGTTTAATTTCTTTAAACTTATCGTAATTAAAAGTGGTTGTCTCGTAACGTCCATTTGAAAACGAGTAAGAGTTTCGTGAATTTATTAATTGGACAAAATTTTCCTCAAGATTGGCATCTTGAGGAAAATTTTGTTAGTAATTAAGTTAGTAATTTCTCAAGACATTTGCGTTTTGTTTTGCGTAATTGATTTGAAACATTGAGACGATGAGAATCAAATCAAATTAGTTTATGTATGACATATTGTATATTTACTAGTAGTGTTTACAACAGGTAAATTTATACATACATATATAAAATATTATTGAAAAGTTTCCGCGCCTAAATAATGACAAAATCTCACCCAGTCAATTCCAATAAGTCGATAATTTTCATATTTGGAATTATGGCATCAGGTTTAACTGTATACCTATCATGTGTTTTCCCTTTAATTCATTACACAATTTTCAAATATTGTCAACAATAATAATTACGCTAATTATTGCTGCAATTCAAGTAAATTTAACACTCAAATATTCACAAAACTTTCTTGACATTAAATAAATAAGTAAATTAAGAAATCACTTTTAGCAAAGTTTACAAGCAATGGCGTAGGTACCTACAATATGTTTCAGCTCAATAAACAACATTGAATGGATTTAAACATCTCGAGCTAAATTAAGCTCACAAAGATTGCATGGTCTTAAAAGTCGAAGACCTTTTGGCACGCAGTTTAAGTACAGAGAATTTAAAACAGAGTTTAAGAAATTGTCTTTGTGTTTTTGTGATGGTAAAACACAATTATTCATTTCGAAAGATATGGAAAGGCGTTTTTATTTTTTCTTGAATGTTGTTTTGAACAAATGTGGAACTATAAGGGTAAACGAAGATATTTTTATGCTTTCACATTATCAAGCACAATGTAAAAACATCGACAACTTAAGCAATTTTTTTTAAAGCGAAGTTTACTTGTTTGTTGACAAAAAACATAGCTTTTGGGTATCAATGTTTTTTTAGAAACATTCAGTATTATATTAGTATATGAAGTGTATGAGCACGCAGAGGACGCAATAACTATGACGGCAACCCTGGTGTGTATTTAAGAAGCAATACATGAGACACACCTCCTTCGTTAATCTAAATTTATCGTCAGTGTACGCGTTGGTTAGGTCGATAGTTTCCTCGGCGTGGCAGGGTACAAAGTCCGTGTACGCTGGCATAGCGCGGGCGCCGACGACGAGCGATCGAGTAGCACATGCCGCGCGAGCGCATGGGGCCTTGATGGCTGTTGCGACACGAACGCGAACCAAACTGATTAAATGCTTGTAACACTATTTTAATCAGAAATTAGGGCGATCTAGCAGATACATTTAAAATTAGAATGCATTTTGACGCCTGCAATCTTTTTTTTTTAACTAATATAATTATGTTAGCGTATGGGAAATGGATATATGGTCTAAGGTGAAGCACGCTTTCATAGAATATACTTGTGACTTAAAGATCTCCGAAATTGTGTATTTTTTTTAAACCACAATATAGTACTTACATGTCTATCTGCTGCAGCTGTATTGAACGAATGCGGAACGAATTTTAATATGAAACGTTATTTGTAATGCGTGGAAAATCGATTGATCGAATCATACCTTCTTAAGTACTGCGATAAGAACTGAAAACTGAAAAAAAAACATTTTAAAATTGTGGTATACTTAGTTACAATCAAAATATTCATTAGGATGTGCCTAAGTAAAGACGTTACAATAACAAAAACTTAAATACTCCTTTCTATTTCGGTATGATGTCATTGTTTGCTTAGAAACAAAGGCAAGGTTGTATTGGAAGGCGTGCCGGTCGTGCTGCAATTTTATTGGTCCGTTTGTGCCATATCGGCATCCATAAATGCCACTTGTACAAACCACTCAGGTAGTCAGGTGTAATCACACGGCTTGTTCTTTTAAACTTCATTAAAATTACAATTACCATATTCCTTTCACGGAACGTTATTTTGGTCCTTATGTTCGTATTTTTGTTTGTAAGTTTTATATTTCGTGAATAAACCATTTACCAGTACTCACCTATTTTAGTATTCTTGGTTCTTGGAAGTATTAACTTTGATCATAGACATTTTTTGGGTTTTATCAATTTGTGTCACTTGAATGAGGCTAGCGAAAATTTGATCAAATATTTACTGTCCTTGTCACTTCAACTAACAATTCTAACATTAGTCTGATTTGTAGTACAAACTACAAGATTGATGAAATAACAACAACAACATTCAACATTGTAGATAATTTCTTGGAAAGAAAATTTCTCATCTACCGTTCTAGTTCTAGGAAAGGTTAGATTTAGATTATAGTAGTGTTTATCCCCTATCATTACTAATGATAGCTTCTTACATGTGTTTACGTTACAGTTAAAGTTGTTTGAGTCAACTATTGTTATCTCTATGACCCGGACTCAACTAAGGTTAATAATACCGATTATTACGCTGACTGTATTGAATATTCTGGACAAATCTAACCAAGCCCATTAGTATTTAACTAGACACGCCCACTAATTGCTGCTTGTTATAGCGTTAATGATTTCAATGTGATTTGATCTTTTTATCTTTAATATATTATATAATTTATTGTATAGGTGTGAATAATTGTTATCTTTTAATTATAAAATACTTACAGTATAATTTTTCAGCATTTCAAATTTTATTTAACAAATATAAATGCCTAACTCTTCTGTTTCTTACTCATCAACATTTCTTAGGACCTTTGCATTTCACATTCCTACAACCCCTACCTATTGTGCTTCTGTTTATTTTTTACTAAAGATTACTATTTTATTGTTTTTAGCATCAATGCGCTCGCGCCGTATCAGCCAGTTCGCCCCACTGCTCATCGCGTTGGTGGGTCTACCGGCGCGCGGCAAGAGTCAGCTCGCTCACAGACTCTCCAGACATCTCAACTGGAATGGGGAGAGCGCTAAAGGTAAATTGTAGCTCATAAGAACATTTTTTTACATTTGATCCATCTAAGAGAATTAGGATCATAAAAATCTCTATGCGAATAGATGCGAGCACGAGTTTGGTTCTTAGGACCAAATATTATTTTTTATTGTTATACCATTTATCGCATCACGTGGGTGCTTCTACAAACACACAAATTTGTTAATAAAAAACCATCTGTTGGAATAAAAAGTGTTGACGTCATACCAATTGACTTATTTTATTTGTTGATGCAACTATGGCTCATTGACCTAACAAGATACAGTAAGAGCAGAAAAATTTGAGTTTAAATGATTATCATCGAAACTTTAGTCACGGTAAGACATAAATAACTTGAGGAAACTACGGATGATGTCTGAAAGACTGATGCGATTCTTAATAATCCTCTTCGGGGGTTTTAAAAACGGTTATCTTATCTTAGCGTATAGTAAAAATATAATTGAAAAACATCACATGATTGATTGGGTATCTCATGCCTTCAGTGCTTTTCACGTCAACTTTCTATAATATACATAATCAAACACTGTTGTGACCAGTCAAAAAAGAAATATCAAATAACAACTTTCGTATAAGGTAGAAACTGCTGGTCGATAAAATTTATTCACGAACGTTCTAGAACTAATAGAATAATTAGATACCATTACACACTAAATTATTTGCTATTTTTATACAACTTCTATATAGCTATATCAGCATATTTATTGTACTAACGATTGTCAATCAGATAGAATTTCAGACTTGTGTTATTTATCAGGTGTATATTGTAAATTATATTTATTCGATAATTTGTAGGTGTACATAAATCACAGAAATGTGGATCTGTGTTTATAGGTAGGTCGGTTAGGTACACAATATCGAGCCCTGACCTAGATGGAATATCTCGGTCTCGCCTCATAATACGCCGCTCACGAACTAACTGACAATAATATCTCTGCGCTAAGTAACTGATTAAATATGTGTGCTTCATCTAGATAAAAAGTGACCTAATCGAAGAATATGAGGATTCCAATTGAAGGACGCACGCATACAGTGTCAGATCCTATATCTAGATCAAGCTTGTATTATGTATGGTAATGTTGCATAATGTGCGACTGTCGTAAACATGTTATGCAATATTGCCATGGTCATATCAGAATAGAAACTGTAAATATTGGAAATCCTAGTAGATATATGAACTAGGAAACTAATAATACAACAATCAGACGCTAACCTAGTTCAACGTGGCTTTTAGCGCAACATTATTGTTACTTGTGTTCAATACACAATAGATCATACAATGCGCGAAAATCTTAGTATTTATAACTCCTCTACCAATAGTCCTCGTGTTGAAATCATGTTAGTCCTTCTTACTAATTAATAAAAATATGTTATGTAAGCATTAGGTACATCATAGAAACCTCATCCGGCAATTTCCTTGGTTGTGGTATGTGAAACAAACGAGTTGTTGTAACAAAACATAATGCTAAACATAATAAATATAAAATATACTTATAGGTAGGTGCAGAATAAAAATAGAAAAATGGATTCATTTAAAACAACACTACCTGCGACTTAAATCCGTCCAGGGTCTTTAGAAAGGAATAGCTTAAAGAAACTATGTAAAATAATTAAATTTTATTTTATCTGGCAATTTAACGGTGCATAAATTTTATTGCCTATTAAGAGGTTCTTATGAATAGGTTGGTACTTCTGAAACGTTCTCTAGATTACATAATACAGCATCTCCTTCCAGCGAATTTATAAACATTGTGTAAGTTATAGGTAAGGTTGATGCTTTTTTTCAATTTCTCACAAATACTTTAATTTCCAGTGTTCGACTGTAGCGAGTACCGTCGTCGCCACATGGCCCTGTATGGCAGCCATGATATCTTCCGCGCTGACAATGCGCAGGGCTCTGCCATCCGCCGCCAGAGTGCCCGCGAAGCTGTGCAAGATGCTGTCCTGTGGCTCAAGGATGGGAACAGTGTTTCTGTAAGTATATTTGTACAATACCTTTCTCCTATCTAATACCTATCCTTAAGGATTTTTTACAGCTTTAAAAATTTCGTCACATGTTTCTAATGAAAATATTTCTTCAAAAAGAAATTCCATGAAAAAAAAGACATTTATAACTACTATAGAGAGTAAACGTGATCGAAAAGTGCTTTATTAAAATCAGATTTCGTTAGTAGGAGGTACATACGTAAATGGTATACACTGGCACTGAATCTTAAATATACCTAGAACTAAAACTAAACTCAACCTCTAAAAGTTTACTCGTTTGCCGTACCCAGAAGCCGTATAATTGTAGCAAAGACCAAGAACCGAGGGTATAGAAACGTGATGCCGCTAATTAATACATTCTCCTTTACTCGCGTGTACCCGTTTGTGTGATGTTGATCTGGACGTAAAATGTTAGTCTGCGGACTTCCTTGTAGTAGATATGTAATGTAATAAATAGGGCATATAATGTAATATCAAAGTTTTCCGGGATGTTACTTCATTTGATAATATCTAAGTATTATTTTATTTAAAAGAATTATGAGTAGCTATTTCAATTGGTATTTTATCAACGATAAAAGAATAATGAATTTATAAAATAAATGACAAATCGTTTCAGTATAGATGACGCATATTAATATTAATAAACCTAATAGAAAACAAGCAAGTTTTTATCAATTTTGAGCTTGATTAGATAATAATATACAATGAATTATCATCCTCGTGCGACGCAGTTGCAAATTTGCTAAAATATAGTAAACAATGATGACGGATAATTCTAAAGTAATTTTTACCAAAATTTATCCTGTTTTATTACTTTATTGGCGGCTCTTTAATCATTAAGTTAGCCTTGAGACTATAAAAATACAAATATATGATTCAGGGAGTGTCAATTTATGAAGGCATCGCAACCTAATCTCTAGATCCTCTCATCGATACTTACAGAAATCGTTTAAAACCACAATTCTTTTCTTCTAGATATTTGACGGCACCAACATTACAAGGGAGCAACGTCGCGAGCTGAGTGAATACTTCCTCTCCGAAATGGGCTTCAGGATCTTATTCATTGAATGCGTCTGCGAGGACCAAGAATTACTGGAAAGGAACATCATCGAGATTCTCCACTACTCCGCCGACTACAAGTCTATGAGTGAGGACGAAGCTGTGGACGACTTAAGGAAGAAGTTAGAGCATTACATGAGGCAGTACGAGCCTATTGATGCGGAGTTGGAAACGATCAGCTTCGTCCGCGTTGAGAACGGAGGCGAGACTGTAACGGCGCATAGAGTAGCTGGACAGAAGGAATCCGGCATTCTGGGATATTTGTCCGGAATGAGAGGCCTACCGCAGACCCTGTACTTCACTAGGGTAAGTTTCTTTTCTAGAGAGAGAGAAACGTAGATGTTTCTTTCGCTTTTGGGTGAAGTATTTATTTAGTCTACACACATATACTATCTATCCAACTTCAAATCTACTCCTGTTCTTATGTTGCTCCGTGTTTTGGTTAAGTACTGTATTTTGGCACGTCATTGTTGCAATTTTTTAAGATCAATCCAATACTCGATACAACAGCGTAAAAGCTATTAACTCTTTACTTTTGTAGATTAAGAGGAAGTAGTCGTGACTTGTTATTATTTTTCTTGTTCTAGAGATGTGATTGTGATATATACACGTAACACTATAGCTTACTAGTGATCATTGATTTTATCACCGGGTCATACGTGCGTGTTAATTAACTCAGTAATAAATAATGACTGTAATAGATGTCAGCATCAGATAAACATGTTTTCCTAAGTCTGATTGGTTATTACGCGGAAATACCGGGAACATGCCATTTTCCTACCACGTGGTGTTGATTATGATCAACAAACATATTTGTGAGTCAAAGCTTTGATATGGTGAAAGTCTTTAAACAGCATGGACTCCAGACAACCCGAAGGTTGGAAAGATAAATCAAAATCATATATATTTTAGTGACATAGATCTACTAAATCTGCTAATGGATATTGTTGTAATTTGTACTACCCACATCACAAGGTATATTTAACACAGATAATGTTAATGTGGATGCGGATTCCGTCTCCATCAATATTATTGTATCTGTAAAAATATTTAATGAACATTAAATATTTTAACAGATACAATAATACTGATCGCCTTGCCACAACATTGCCACTTAAACTGACTAATCTAGCAATCCCAAGTCTATAGGTGCAATAATAAGATACCTATTCAGAATCTTTTTCTCGTAAAATTTAAATGATAACTACCTATAGTAATAATGAGCAATATATTTTACATTATACATCCAAAGTAACATCCATCGTACGTAACGAAGCAAAAGTCAAGTCATATGCGATGTCGCCGCAAAATCCCCTATCTGTGCCAAGTGCGTCGGCCTCTATGAATTCGGACGCTGTAATAAATTGATTTCAGGGGAAAAAAAATCTTCAACTATGATATGTTCGAATATATTTCGCCTACATCATGGTCTTAATTAATAATAGTTAAGAGAGTTCTCCGTTGCCAAATCTTATTTTTTTGCGTATTCGACTTTTTATTTATTTTTGTTATCTGCTTAGATACTACTACTTATCTGTACTATTGAATTGGTACCATTATTTTTCTTATATGATATCATCTTTATTCCTGTACTAGCTGTATCCCGCGACTTCGTCCACGTGCAATTTAACTAAAAGTTTAATTTCACGCGGACGAAGTCTTAAAAATAAAAGTTTCATATTAACTTTGCACCCCCGTTTTACCCTCTTAGGGGGTGAATTTTCAAAAATACTTTCTTAGCAGATGCCAACGTCATAACATCTACCTGCATGCCAAATTTCAACCCGATCCGTCCAATGGTTTGGGCTGTGCGTTGATAGATCACTATGTCAGTCAGTCACCTTTGAGTTATATTATTCCTGTATTCCTCCAACTGTCATTGTACTCTCATTTTGAGATGGATTCAACAATATATTTTCACTTCTGGTTTCCTTCGACAACCTGACTTTCGATACTTATTGGTTCAAAATTGTCCTAACAGCATGGCGAAAGTGAATACAACGTTCTAGGCCGCATCGGCGGGGACGCATCCCTGTCCCCACGCGGCTTCCTGTACGCTCGGGCACTGGCCGATCACATGAATACCCTGGGATCCCGCGATCATATGACTGTTTGGACATCCGAGAGATGGCGCACAAAGCAGACTGCCGCAGACATCAGAGCGCCGAAGAGAGTCGTCAGAGCACTTAATGAGTTAGACGCTGTAAGTACCTTTGAATTAAAGATAGGACAAGTAAATAATGCTGTATAAAAATGCCCATAAATTAAAATGTGAGATAGAGATAATATTGCTTAAATTGCAGAAGTAAAACATAATGCTATCTGAACGCCTTGTCTATGATAGTTGCTATCATTAAATTATATCATAACATCAAACGTTTTTATAACTGGTCACACAGTTATCGTCAAACGACCAGCGTTTTCGTGGTAAATCATTGAGTAAACTCCATCCAACCCCTTGAATTAACAAAAATTTTAGAGTTTATTGTACTACCTATACCAAATTAGTATAATTTTTAATAACAATAGAACGAAACAACTTACCAAAAGCTATAAAAGGATAATCGATTTATTGACACTACAATTAGCTAGATAGGTGCGTATTTTTATTAGGCATATCAGCATTTAGTTAAAAACACGATCTTTGTTCGATGATAATAAAGTAAAAACAATATTATCACTATCATAGAGCATAGCATTCATGTAATATCCGTTTTATCTAAATCTGTAATTAAAAGCTTTTTTAATTGCGCGCTATTTTATTTGGACTTTGGTTTCGGAATTTGTTTTTCTGTTAAGCTATTAATTTCTGTGTATGACGATGTAGATAGTGAAATATTGTTGATTAATTGACATTTAATTGTTATACAGAAAATCTTTTCAGTAATAATAATAACTAAGAATAAGAATAGTTTACTGTCAAGAGTGGTAATATGCAAGTTATGCGTGCCATTGGCTGCATTTAGCTCCGTATAATAGACAATTATCAAAAAAGATATAGGACTTCTTTGTCATTCATGAAATAATCCACAGATAATACTAAAAAGTTAGAAATACACAAAATATACTTTACTATAGTGTTCTCTTACTTTCTTAGACGCTTAACAACTCTTTTGAAAGTTAAGTGTGTTATCATAATAACTACTTAGTTTATAATTCTGTTAAGTGTTAGTGTACTTATTTAATTAACACCACTTATGTTTATTTGCCGTATTCATATAAGTGTAAAAAGGAACTTTACGGAATTTATCATAGGATATTTTTTTTATGGTGATAAGGGGGCAAACATGCAGGCGGCTCACCTGATGGTAAGTGATGACCGCCGCCCATGAACATTTGCAACACCGGAGACTTGCAAATGCGTTGCCAAACCCCTTAGAAACCGTTCAGGTTTCTTAAAATAGGGAGTTACTGAACTGACAGCAAACGGAATTCTCATAGGTGTCAGAATAGTCACTCATCCAATGAGCTCTGGTAACCTTACTCAGTCGCAGAAAGACAACTATTGTTGATTCACTGCGGTCTTCTGTAAGGCGGAGGTACTTCCCCAGTCGGGCAGCTCAATTTGGGCGAGAAATCTCGCTAGCTAATCTCGCCCTACCTCCTACAAAATTCATATTATTTTATAACTTTTTTTTACATAACATAGTTACAAGACTTATTAGTTAATATCTAAATGTCTAATTTTCGTGTAAGTATCAATTAAAATTAAGTGTTTACCGTCCTTGTTCATATTTTATAGATAGCTCGGAAATTATAGTATTAATAATTATTTTGCTAGTTCCGTGATTATGTAATGGGCTAACCTCTCTAAGGTTAGCTCGTGTTGTTTTTCTCGAAGATAACTGTGACTCCTTAAAATGATTAATGAATGATTGATAACATTATTTTCTGAGAAATTTATTTAAATAAAATAGTAATTAACAATGTTGTGCTCACTTAGATAGATAAATAGAGGCTAGCGCCACCACCATATTTATGTATATTATCGTCACCTATTATTAGGTCAGGCAATAATCGCCAAGCCAATGCCTAACAGACTGCTTTTTCGCCGATATTCCATTTTATAATCGTTGTCACTTTGAAGTATACGTTTCTAAACCTAAACCGTGCTGTGTTACTTATATTATCGCCAAAAACTTTAGTGGACATTCGAAAACACCAATATGTCTAAAAATTATCTATACATTGATAAATTACTGATCTGACAACTTATTGCGATATTTTATCAGTCGAAACTAACCTTTTTAAAATAATTTATACTTACTATAAATGACTATGGAATCTTTTTTCATGATATTAATAAATACAATTTTCTAAATAACGAAGTAGCTAGGCCCCTCAAGATTTAATAAAACAAAAAAAAATTCGTTTGCTTGATAAGAAATAACACACGGGAAAAACCACCTTTAGATAACTATCTAAGTATTTCTTAGAAATTGGTGGTTCAAGAATTATTACTTATTGATAACGGAATCTAATAGAATAAAATCATTTACTAAATTTACGACGTGGGCACTTCATTCGATGTATATCAAATAACGTCATCACACAGGCGTCATCGGAAAAGTACCAATCAGACTCCACTGATATTATCAAACATTTCAGTACAGTACATTCTATTTTCTGTTACAATGAGTAAGATATGTAGATATAGAATCGCAACAATGACATTGAACTGGTTATAAATAGGCTAAAAACGTTGTTCATTCACTTTGAACGTAATCGAAATTATTCGTAACAAGAAGTAATTGTTTAGAGGACGCACTTGCAATTTTTGTTGATGTCGTAACGTTCTAGAAGCCTGAGACTTCGGAACTTATTTTAACTGGACACATTATTTAAAACTAAATAGACACATTCGAATTGAGAACCTCCTCCTTTTTGAAGTCGGTTAAAAAAAGAACGTAATTAGTTCGCAACAAAATAAACTAGATATACCTACCTACCTACAGAATTAATCATTGTGTTTTGTAGGTAATAACTAGATTAGTTACACCTCAAAAACGTTTTCGCTGTAAATAGGAACCTTCATATGAAAAAAATATAAGTGTAGATACTAGGTACACAGATTAGTGGAGTTTTAAGAAACTTTACAAATATATACTCTATATACCTACTTTTCAGCATGATGTTTGTTAATCATGACGTATATAATGTCCAGAAGATTACCGCAAAAGATAAAATTAGAAACTTACCGATACTAGAACTATCGTAAATCAACAATCATTACCGGTATTGTTGTCTGCTGTATACTACCTATTGTTAACTAAAGGAATGCGGAATAAAACCTGCTTTTATCACTTTAGTCAGTAATTATTGAATCACCATCGATAAAGATATACATATCGATCATAGGTCTCGAATTGGAATCAAAACTCTCTTTCTCTCTGGCATTTCAAACTCAGTAATTAACGGTGAAGGAGAACATTTTAAGAAAATGAGTGGTGCATTTCTGGTTTTTTTCTGGTCGGCGTGAAACCTGCCATCGTGGTGGTATTTGTTCACTCCCTTCATCCTTAAAAGAAACCCTCGCCCAGCAGTAGATAAAATGGTCTGATGTTTTAATCCCTCAATTTATCTTCTTCAGGGTATCTGCGAGGGACTAACCTACGAGGAGATGCAGGAGCGTTTCCCGCAGGAGTTCGCATGGCGCGATCAGGACAAGCTGCGCTACCGGTACCCGTGGGGCGAGTCCTACATCGACATCATGACGAGGCTGCGGCCGGTGCTGTCGGCCCTCGAGGACGAGCACAATGTCGTGGTGGTAGGACACCAGGCCGTCCTCAGATGCATGCTCGGATACTTCTTGGATGCTAAACTTGGTAAGAATTTACACACTAAGTACTTTTACAGAATTTATCGCTCTATATTGATATTTTTTAATTCTGACTTGTCGGATCCTTTACAACATCCATGGATACGGGACTGACTGACTGAGCTGTTGCGTGTCTTGATGTTATGATTACTAATAGTTGCCAGGCAATTTGTTAATTATCGACAAATATTCGCGTCAGTGGAAGAATTTACATAAATCATGTGCGTTATTTATGGTACTTATGCCGCTGGAGTATTTCATAGAGAGAAGTGAGATCGCAGTTTCAATACAGTGTTTCCAATTATTTAAAATATTACTGATATTCTAATCTTTTAGGTATTCAAATTCACAAAGTAAAATTACTACTACTAAGTTTTGTCATAATAATTAACCTGCACTATCGCATTGGGTCCACTGTAAAGAATAAATAAATAAATAAATACTTCAAAAATGATTTGTAAAAAGAAAACTAATGCCTAATTTGTTGCGCTGAAAGTGGGATTGAGTTAAACCGAGCTTGAAACATTCAAACCTTGTTCCTAACCCAGAGAAATTGACTTATGGATACATTTATGTTCTTCCAGATGAACTGCCTTACATGAACGTACCTCTGCACACGATCGTGAAACTGACGTCATACGGCTACAAGTACAAAGTGGAGATGATAAAACTGCCTGTTGACTGCGTCGACACACATCGCAAGCAGCCTAAGGTAAATTAACATTTGCAACATTTGAAAAAACAAATTTCAATACAAATAGGACCATGTGAGTGACAAAAATATATAATACATTATAAAAATCCATTTTAGCAAAAATGGAATAGACTATTTGGGATTAATTGATGATGATCGTGTGGTTTATCGTTCTAAAAGTCATTTAAGAACAAACTGTAAACCTCTCTTTCAAATCGCATTCAATATCGCCATTAATCATGGACAGGTAAATTTAATATCTACGGGATATATTCATAAACTTTTTAGATCTCAACTATTTTTTTATAATTTATGAGGAAAACAAACCAAAAAGTTTGATCGAAGAGGAAAAAAGACTGTGCAACTAAATTAGTTTCGTTTTGTAAACATCACAATCAGTATTAATATTTAGACATTACTTACAACTTACGTAGACAAACAGTATTTATAAAAATGCAGAGATAAGAAGAAATAATAAAGAAAATGTACTGCGTTATAGCGTTAGTAAGGAGTATGTAGATGGGATGGAAAATCATTAAAAATAATAAAAAGGTTGTTCTATAATAATATGATCAAAATAACGGTATGCACCATAAAGTAATATAATACATATATTAAAGACAAGACATTCGCGACCGACATAAACATAGTACTTAAAATTAGATACTGTAAGTCAATATTTTAAGATAGGTACCTAAGGATAACCAAAATTTACCAAGTTCCGTTACTTATAGATTTATTGGACCATAGGACCTGATTGATTGACACTAATGAATAAAATCATCACTGCACGGTTCACAGTTACATATTTTTATTCGTCAGATGTCACTTTCGATATCGGGATGGTAGATACTTAGTAATGTGCTTGTATAATAGTTAAGCCTTGTCTCTGTGCGTTACTCATCGCGTCGGGTTGTTTTTTCTTCGAATTGACCTTGTCCTTGATATTCTAATTGCTTTGACAAATTGGCACAAGCCCTTTTTTTTCCTTTGCTGCTTATATGTATAGATAACAGGATTTTATCTTTTAAATATCAGGTAAGTAACACTGTAATCGTTCATAAGCCTACTTCGTCTTATTTTATATCATCAACAATAATACGTCCATGCTGTAATAAAAAGATTATGCAGCCAAAGTTGATAACCTGACTGACGATGGAAGAGCAAAAGTAAATAATGTGATTAAGCAATGTCAGACAGCTTGACTAGATAATGTTTTTAAGTTACATTTTGATAAATATCAATATAGTTTTGGTTGATCCACCTAACCCATTCTATCTATCC
Source organism: Craniophora ligustri (assembly GCA_905163465.1). Lineage (NCBI taxonomy): Eukaryota > Metazoa > Arthropoda > Insecta > Lepidoptera > Noctuidae > Craniophora > Craniophora ligustri. The sequence continues at coordinate 10,155,665 of LR990969.1, forward strand.
TTCTTGGTAAATATCACAGTGAGTTATTGATTTGTATAATTTATAATTGATCTCCGTCATTTTAAATATATTTTACATATAAGTAAAACAGCAAACGGCAATCTTTGCAGCATGTTTACAGAACACTTGAACGTGTTGTATAAAATTAAGAATTATTATTCTACAACGTAGGTATATTATGATGTATTATCGTCATATAAAAATAAATAGATAAAACCTGTCCTGGGACTGTGTAGAAAGGTAATTTTTTAATTTTTTTATAGTCTATTCTAGCCAGACGATATCATAAATATTTATGATCCTAGAGCTACCTATCTGCAGACAAGTGCTCTTTAACTCAGCACGTGCTTAATTCCTTGCTGATAATATTAGTTGTATCTATCTTGAACGTAATTAGGTGAAGGTATATAAAAACGTCTGAAAAAAATATATAATTCCTTTATTTTTTTTACCACACTTCTGACACTTCATATAAGTAGGTAAATACTATTGTATCTGCGGCAGTCTACTAGGTACTGATAGAAGTTATGCTCCGCTACCGCTAGACCTTCTTTACACTGACTGACTATATTTGCAGTACCTAAAATTGCTATAATTATTTCTTACGATTGTTACAGAACTGCTCCATAAACAGGACAACGGCCGACGCTCTTGTCACCGTTCCGTCTCACTACGACACCCTTCCGTCGAACCTCTGGCAAGCTCCAACTGAGGCGCAAATTTAGGCGTCACGACCGGGCTAGCGAGTACCGCCGCCCACCATACCGTAGCAGCATTACCAGGGCAATAAGCCTCCGGACCCAAGGTCTAACAGTCCACGGATGTGAAAAACCATGGACTAGAAGAGCACGCCACGCCAAGATGTTTCGGGAGTCATCTAGCGATCTCTATAATGAAAGACTGGTGTGAGTGACCCTTCACCGATGTTTGAATAATGAATGTATGCACGCCGTACAATAGCCAATTACATTTTAAGCATAGAATAATTTATTTCTCTTTTTAATTTTGTAAGCCAGTGTTGCCAGACTCGTTAATCGAGCTGTTAAGCTCAATTATATTCGTACAAAATAAGATTTTAAAATGATGAAGCACGCTGTGTGCATCTTCCAACATTTTACTAATAAGACTGAACGAGTGGAATTCAAAATCAATTTCATCTTTAGGTTCATAATATTTTTGTGTTCTTTTAAAAGTAGGTATGAAATAGCTCCCTATATTTTTTTAATGCTGCCCCTCTATTCATAAATCAAAACAACTCAAAGCTGATATTTCTATACATATCTTAGCTCTCATTTACTTTCTCATGATTAAAATGAAATGACAATAGTTAACGATCGTAGAGTTATAAGTAAACATGGTTTTAGAATATATTTTATGAATGAAGGGGTTAGAGTAAGTAGCGCGTAAAATTATCAGTTAATTTAGAATATGTTAGACATTCAGTTTATTCAATATTCATGTTTACTATATCTAATTACGTTTAGGCGTTACTTTATAATGGAATAAATACTTATTGTGGTGTGAATTTCGCTGTAGCTATTCGTAAGCCGGGATTTGTTTCGCAATCTTAAGTTTTATAGAGGTTTTGTGCTATCTTGCTTACTTAAGTTCTATTTTACGGTGAAAGTAAATATATACCTACTTTGGGTTATATTAAAGTATAGAATCTAAAGTACTTAGTGGGTTAGATTTTGTTGTAATTACATGTAATGTCGCGTAAGCCCAACGGGCGTATCCTTAGCATATTATTAGTATTACGGTCAATTAGCATAGACTGACCCAGTTTGGAATGTAATAGTCTGTTAGTAAAATGATGACACAGGAAATTATTAGAATTTCATATGTGCCGCATGTATTTTTATAATAAATAGAATATAATTAATATACGACTGTTTTATTTCATAAGCACGGTAAAAACTGCCTTTCCAAAATGGAAAAGTACCCTCTCAAACCTAAAAATGCCAGGTAATGGTAAGTTTTAAAACATTGTTGTTCGTGTTGACAAAATCATTTTGAAATTGATTTTTTCTATCTATATTGGTGATCTAACAAAAATACGATGATGTGTAAGCTTCACGATGACTGAGGCATAGGTATGTGCGACGTCAACTTAAATTTTGCACGGCCCCGGGCGGCAAATACCCACGCTACGCCACTGTTCCACGATGAGTTTTAGACGGGAAAAGAGATGATTCACGAAATTGGTTTCGTTACTTTGCACACCTGAGGTTTTATACCAACATTGACTAGTAAAAGTGTCTCAATACGAAAGTCTACTCAGATACAGAAATCGTATTTAATAACAAATAACTTGATAATTTGTTTGGATTTGAAGAAATGAAGACGTTAGTTACTCATTAACGCAAACATTGAACGGATTATAATGAAAGTGTAAGCCAAAGGTATTATCGTACGCATAACGTATTTTTTTTCAACATGTTGCCGCGGGCCGAAATCAGCATGTAAAATCAAAAATGCTTAGGAACTCTGCCTGTTGCAAAAGTGCTTACACCAGTGAACCAACTTCGTGTTATGGCATAAAACTAAATTAGAGCTTGAAGATACGAGTAGTTACCAAATTTAGGCAACAGTAGTTAGTATATAGTAGGATAAAGGCTTATATCCTGAAGGCCTTGGTAAAGAAGAAATGTGCCTCTCAAGACGAATGTACGGCCATTGCATTGCAAAGTCTACCTCTGAGCAGTAATGTCCTAATATTATTGATGTTTTAGTATTCCATCTGGTAGGGTAGTGCAGACATCGAATCTCCGAATATACTAAATTGTTTATCGTTAAGCAAGCCCACCTTACAGATAAAAATTGTATAATTGTTCAGATCACAAAACACATTTTAAATCGCAAAGCTTCCATTCGAAAGTGTCTTGAACGTGATGAAATGTGAACCAGTTTGGTCAGGTCATTATTTCTGAACGCCTGAAGGTTGCAGTCGTGTAGACATACATGTGGAACAACATCTATTGGGCAATCTAACGCGACAATTACTGCTCAGCCTGTAGTATAAACTGGCGCCTTGTTAAATGTTATATATCTCAGCGTCGCTAATCTATGGCCTCGTTGGTCTAATTATATAAGTGCGACAGCTGAGCTTTTGTGAATAATAATGTTATTAAGTTGAATTATTTGTCTACTCAGGAAATGGTGGCTGATGTATTAACTAAGTCTTTGTGTGCTCCTAAACATAAGTTCTGTGTTGTGAACTTGGGCTTAAGTTTATAAGCCAGTTGAGCCAGCGGTGATGTCTGAGTTCAAATAGCGACTGCTGTTGAAGTGGACCTTCTTGGCAGTCGCTATTTGATTTGTAGCGACATCTATCTCGCCACATAAGAACTACGAACTCAGCGCGATGACGCAAGTAATTCTACATCGCGCAAGTGACATTTGCACGCGAGAATGCATATATACAACCACCCAACATCAACCGTTGGGCAGTAGCCCGCCAGGCACAACACCACGCCTGGTCGGAGGATCCTCCTTTACCAGTGGAGGGATTACCACCTCCTTCTCTCCATACTGGTGACCCCGAGCTGAACATCAACGCAACCTTCGATGACCAGCAGCTTCGCCTTCATCACTCCACTCAGCACTCCACTCAGCACTCCACTCAGCACTCCATCCAGCGCATCATCCTGCCAGCCAGCAACCCTCCGGCTTCAAACCCTGACCACACGCCTGTAGCGGACGCACATGCCTGGTCAGGACCTTCAGCCGGCATCAGCAACTTGGCACAGCACACTGCACTTCGGCCGGTCATCTAGCAGAGCCACTCTCTCCTGGTCGACGCAGCAGCCAGCCACTACGCATCACTGCACCACCTCGACTCACTGAGGCATTCGCAGCATCACAGTCCCGACTCACCGTGGACTCACCGCAACACAGTCCCGACTCACTGCGGACTACGCGGCAACCTGTTCCGACTCACTGGAACATCACCTGGCACTGGCAACACGCAACAACCGCTGACTCTTCATCAGAAGCATATCGACCTCCGGTCTCGGAGGGGAGTGATGTAGCGACATCTATCTCGCCACATAAGAACTACGAACTCAGCGCGATGACGCAAGTAATTCTACATCGCGCAAGTGACATTTGCACGCGAGAATGCATATATACAACCACCCAACATCAACCGTTAGGCAGTAGCCCGCCAGGCACAACACCACGCCTGGTCGGAGGATCCTCCTTTTCCAGTGGAGGGATTACCACCTCCTTCCCTCCATAGATTCATAGTGTTTTCTTCTTTAGAATGTGGCGTATATTTGAACTTGGAAAGCCTGCTGTTGTTTTTTCTCAGTCTGTCAACGTGATCGCCAATGGCTATACTTATGTATTTTATATATTGATTTTATTATTCAATATACTCACTGTGTACAATCTCTGCCTTTGATTGCATCCACAAAAAGGTTAACAAAGGTTATGGGCCCAGAGCGCCCAAAGGAGAGAAATTGTACTGATATACAATGAGGAACGAGAGCTGGCAACCATGTCTGCAGGAGGCGGAGGAAGCGTAAGTGGATTTTCTATTGATAAACTGAAGGGGCGAGAGAATTATCTCCTGTGGAAATTCAATGTCAGAAATTTACTTATCCATGACGACCTTTGGTGTTCTATTGTCGGGTATCCGGAGGATGATAAATCTGAGCTGAAACGACGTAAGGATGAAAGAGCGTTGGCTAAGATCTGTCTGTCAGTGGACGCTTTGTGCGTGTCCCACGTGATGACTGCGAAGACGAGTAAGGATGCCTGGCTGAGCCTGGAGAAGGCGTACGACGATAAGGGCATAGGCAGGAGATTAAAACTGTTGCGGATGCTGTGCTCGGTAAAGTTGGACGACTTCGGTGGTGATATGGACAAATACGTTGGCGAATGTTTGTCGTTGTCACAACAGTTGACGGCTGTAAATAAACCGATAGACGATGAGTTCCTGGCGGCGATTATTCTTCAGGGATTACCTCCTAAGTATGATCCAATGATCATGGCCTTGGAGAGTAGTGTGAGCGATCTGACCAGTGATTTCGTGAAGGCTAAACTACTTCAGAATACGAAGTGGTCTGACAATTGCAAAGGTGCCTGATTGCTGGAAAGTCAGAGAAAAAGTCTGGTAAGATACGAAAAGAGAAGAAGCCGAGGTGTTGGAACTGTGGAAAGTCTGGTCACGTAAAGAAGGAGTGTACCCAGAAAGGGGCAGCGATGGTCGCGACTCGGTTCTTGGCTGACACGTGGTACGTAGACTCGGGTGCGTCGAGTCACATGACGGGACGGCGAGACTGGATACACGATTTTTCTACAAGCAGTGTAGTGGTTAGCGTGGCGAGCGGACAGACTTTGAAATGCGTCGGTATCGGTAATGTGTGTTTAAAACTCGGAGATAATGTTTTGACTCTTTAAGAAGTGATGTATGTTCCGGGATTGAGTGTAAATTTACTTTCTGTAAATTGTTTAGCAGTTAAAGGGCTTAGAGTGGAGTTTATTGAGTCTACTTGTAAGATTTTTAGAAATAAATCTTGTATAGCTAGTGTTAGGTCTGTTGGCGGGGTATATAAACTGCATACTAACGCGGTAGCTTTTAGTAGTGCTAATAAGGAGGTTTCAAAGGAGTCTTGGCATCATAGATTGGGTCATTTAAGTTATGACAGCTTGAAGTCACTGTCACGCGTTATTGATTTTCAGAATACAGACGTAGTAAATAATTGCGATGTTTGCATTCTTGGAAAACAAATTAGGTTTCCGTTCAAGAAATCTGGTCGTGATGTAGCGGCTAAGCGGTTGGACCTGGTGCACACGGACTTGTGTTCGATTCCTGTTGCGTCCCACTCTGGTAAGCGGTACATTTTAACTTTTCTAGATGATCACTCGCGGAAAGTATTCTTGTACTTCTTGAAAAATAAGAGCGAAGTTGCTAGCATCACCAAAGACTTTGTTAGGCTAGTGGAAAACCAATGTGAATGCAAGGTTAAAGCAATACGTAGTGATAACGGTTCAGAGTACGTAAATAAAGAGCTGAGTGCATTCTTCCGACAGAAGGGAATTATGCATCAGGTCACTGTTCCGTACTCGCCCCAAATGAATGGTGCGGCAGAGAGGTTGAACAGAACTCTCTTGGAACGGGTACGTTGTATGTTATATCACGCGGGTTTGGATCACAAGTTGTGGGCTGAGGCAGCTAACACTGCCGGGTACCTTAGCAATCGTTCTCCGACTAGTAGATTAGGCGGGAAGACACCCGAGGAGGTTTGGTCGGGTAATAGGGTAAAGTATGACCACTTGCGGGTTTTCGGTTGCGAGGCCTATGTACATATTGATGATGTTAAGCGGAATAAGTTACAACCTAAGAGTAAGAGGTATATTTTTGTCGGTTATGACGACAATGGGAGATCTTATAGGTTGTATGACTCTGAGACACATGGTATAAAAAGAAGCCGTGATGTCATATTTAATGAAAGTGTGTTCCCAGCGAAAGAGCTTGGAACTGGACACGGATCAGCTTCTATAGAAATCTTTCTTTCAGGGGAAGAAGCTGACGATTCCACCGGTAAGGGGAAGTCGAGCGTGCCTGAGAGTGAAGGGGCTGGTGATGCAGCTCGGGATCCTGTCACTGAAGCGCCGGTAGCAGTGAATATTGGGCCGGTTGTGTCAGCGAGCGGTGATGATGTCGGCGACGACACTTTGGTTTTTGAAGATAGCGTTGAGGAGGCGGTCGAACCTCCGGAACCGAGGTACAATCTTAGATCTAGACAATCTAAGGTATTGTACGCACATGGTGTAATTCCAGCTGAGCCGCGCACTGTTAAGGAAGCTCTGGGTTCAGGGCAGAGCGACTTATGGCGGCAAGCTATGCAGGAAGAGATTGACTCGTTCAATCAGCATGAGGCTTGGGTGCTGGTGGATCGGCCTATGGGTAAAAATGTGGTTAGGAATAAATGGATCTTCAAAATTAAGTGTGACGCCGAGGGGAAGATATCCCGGTATAAGGCTAGATTAGTAGCCAAGGGTTTTACCCAAAAATATGGTGAAGATTATTTTGAGACGTTTTCACCGGTAATACGGTACAGTTCTATGCGACTGTTGTTGGCGATAGCTGTAGAGATGGACTTGAATGTAGACCATCTGGACGTACAGACGGCGTTCCTCAATGGTAATCTAGATGAGGAAATTTTGATGTTTCAACCGGAGGGGTTCATTTCACCTGCTGGAGAAAATAAAGTCTACAGATTGAAGAAGGCAGTCTACGGACTGAAACAAGCTTCGCGAGCTTGGTATCAGAGGGTGAAAGACGTGCTTCTGTCGACAGGTTTTATCCAATGTCAACTTGAACATTGTATTTTCTACAAACGAAATGGTAAGTTGGTTGTTTACATTGCTTTGTACGTCGACGATTTCATTGTGTGTTACAATGATGCGCGCATGGCTGAAGAGCTGAAAGAGAGTTTGCGTAAACCGTTCAAGATTAAAGACTTGGGTGCGGTGCGGTATGTTCTCGGGGTCGCGGTACAGCGTGACAGGATGAACAAAACTCTTATGCTTTGTCAGGCACGGTATGTTGAGCGTTTACTCGACAGTTTTGGTATGTCGGAATGCAAACCAGTCCAGACTCCTTTGGACCCAAACGTCAAGTTTACTGATGAGAGTGTGTTAGGCGAGGGTACTGTTCAGTATAGGGAATTAATAGGTTCTCTTATGTATCTAAGTGTATTTACACGGCCGGACATTACGTATGCAGTTTCATACTTGAGCCAGTTTAATAGCTGTCATACTATGGAACACTGGAGGGCTGCGAAACGTGTGTTGAGGTATCTTAAGGGAACTCAAAACGTTAGCCTTGTGCTTAGTAGGTCGGGTCATAGTAAGGTTGAGGGGTTTGTGGACGCGGACTGGGGCGGTGACGTACGCGACCGAAAATAATTTTCGGGGTTTGTTTTCAAGTATGGGGGAAACACCATCTCCTGGGAATGCAGAAAACAAACATGTGTAAGTTTATCGAGTACTAAGGCTGAGTACGTTGCTCTTAGTGAGGCTGCTAAGGAAGCGCGTTGTCTTAGGGACTTGGTGACTGAATTGACAGGAACTTCTGGGTTAGTGGTCGATTTGTTCAATGACAATCAGTCTGCTCAGAAACTAAGTGTCAATCCAGTGTTTCATAGGAGGACTAAGCACATAGATATCAGGTACCACTATGTTAGGGAGGCTGTGAATAATAATGTTATTAAGTTGAATTATTTGTCTACTCAGGAAATGGTGGCTGATGTATTAACTAAGTCTTTGTGTGCTCCTAAACATAAGTTCTGTGTTGTGAACTTGGGCTTAAGTTTATAAGCCAGTTCAGCCAGCGGTGATGTCTGAGTTCAAACAGCGATTGAGGGGAAGTGTTGAAGTGGACCTTCTTGGCAGTCGCTATTTGATTCATAGTGTTTTCTTCTTTAGAATATGGTGTATATTTGAACTTGGAAAGCCTGCTGTTGTTTTTTCTCAGTCTGTCAACGTGATCGCCAATGGCTATACTTATGTATTTTATATATTGATTTTATTATTCAATATACTCACTGTGTACAATCTCTGCCTTTGATTGCATCCACAAAAAGGTTAACAGCTTTTGGGTGCAGAGGTTTTGGGTTCGATTCCTAGGCCGAGCAAAGTGTCATTGGTTTTTTTTATGTTCTCAGTAGCAGCTCAGAGTTAGGAGTCATGCCCGGTTCACCTCAGACTTCAAACATCTAGTATGTTTGAACTAATACTTCGGACTTGGCAGGGGTGATGGTATGTTATTTTATCTCATCTCATCTCTCACTCTAGATACCCATGCACTGTCCCAATGATGGCCACTGGTCGTGTCTCATTTAAGAAGAATTATGTTATAGTGTGAAGTCTAGTAGGTACTTCACACATCTCTTAATTAAGTATGAAGGTTTCCTCACAATATTCTTCTTCTTAGTTTGAGTGTATGATAAATACACATATAATTTCGAAATATTAGTGGTAGGTACGCCGCGTGGCCTCGAAGTCGGGTTCTTTGGGATTATTTTTATGTGGCAAACAAGCATAAGGTTCGCCTGATGGTAAACGTTTGCAGCACCAGAGGTGTCGCTCGTGCGTTGCCGACCCTGTGGAAACCGTCTAGGTTTCTTTAAATAAGGGAGATATCAGTTACTAAACCGACAGCAAACGGAATTCCCATGCTGTCAGAATAGCCCCCAATGAGCTCAGGTAACCTTACTCACTCGCAGAAACACAACTATTGTAATTTCACTGCGGTCTTCTGTAAGGCGCAGGTACTTCCCCAGTCGTGCAGCTTAAATTGAGTGAGAAATCTCGTTACGCGCTATCTCTCGAAATTCTCTATAAAAAAAGTTTGATTCAATTGCAGCACTGTATGTAGCATGAACTATCAGTATTTAGGAATACTTGTTTACATCTGCAATGGTAGGTATGCAAATAAGTTTACGATTTGGCATCAACATCTGCAATTGGTCGATGACATCATCTTTCAGCTTAACACAATGATCAATAAAGTTTTGTAACAAGTGGGTTTTCTGTTGAGTATTCTGATCTCGAAGTTGTTCAACTAAGGTTAGTCAAACTTCAAGACACTCGGTGAATCTAACTCGCCCACGTTGAGATGCTTCGGAAAGTCTTTTCGTCAGTTTGTTTTACCTCCCAATGATTACTTACTGTGGATCTAATACGAAACTTAGGGTATCCTCGTGACTCCGATAGCTGTGAAGAATTCTATCCTGGGTATTTCTTCCTACAAGAAACGAGAAGAAAAACAATAATGAGGATACCCCTAAAATAACCAAATGTCCAAACTAAAAATCGGTTTTTGATAACACAAGATGCTAACAACAATTTAGCAAAAACTCACGATGTGACAAAAAATACAATAAAATAATAATTTACATATATCTATGTAGGATTTAGAACCTTGAAAATTCAGCAAATAACATGTTTATAAAATCGTCAAAATCCGCATAGGTGTTTATTTTGAATGTAGGTATAGTGCTTTTTATATAAAAAACCCGTTAACAGACAACTGTCAAGACAACTTTAAGTTAACAACGTGACATAACTTTTAGTTAGTTATCACTAGAACAGTCTAAAAATAATGGTTATGTATGATTAATTGAAAGCCTCATAGATTTCAACTTTGCTTTAATTGTCTATAAGACGCTTTTGTCTACACCATCTTGCTTAACGAGGAAGAGAATCTGTTGGTGAATACTGTAGCACAAAAGGAGTCTCCGACTTTAAGAGCCCAGCGATATGGTGACATTTATTTCTTGAAGTTAATTATGAGGAATATGTCTCTGTCTATACGTCTCCTGTAGTACTAACCGAATTAGAGGTTTACGAATAACATGGGCACGGAATACTTTGACGTCGCAAAACGATTCCATTTAGCAGTAGAAAGTACATAAGTTCGCAATTAAAGTCGAACTTCGTTATTGCTGCTAATCATGTTACCTATACCAACTGTGATGTTCAAAAGATGAATTAACCCTACTGTTGGATGGCATATATCTACAAGTTACAGAAAGTACAAGTGGTTTTATTATACATAGGTAGGTACATGGTACATAGGTATATAATAATATGCTCTTTACATTATATCCGATGATTTTCTTTTATGATATCATACATGCAATAATATTATCATTAATTAATGAAATTGGTATAAGGGTTAATCTGCTACGTCATTAAAGCATGTGTATTGGATTAGGTTAGTAAAATTATGTTTACTTGTGTACGGAGTGCATAAAGCATATCTGCTACCGACAAGATAAATGCTTTTAAGCAGATTACCGGTATCCAACATGACTGATTGTTACCCGCGGCCCATTCATCGTTCGATCCGATAATGTATATCACTCCCATTGATCGTTGCACTCGGAAACAAGTGAGAGGCTTTAGAATACGACCGTGGCTTACTTCATTGACAGATGGTGTTCACCGCGTCTGGCAGCCTACGACACGACGACCCCACGGCAAAAATATACGCGGCGCATTGTCATACAAATCTTATAGACGCACACACGCGCGCGAAACTGTGTGTATTTTTAAACATTTTTTATTTTCGTGTGACAAATTTTAAATGAAGTGTTAAGATACTGTGAACAGACTGTTTATATAAGTAAGTGGCGCTTTTGTTTACTCATGTACTTAGTAAATCCTGTTTTGAAGGTAGGTAGGTATAACATTATTGATTTCGTTCAGATTACGATGGTGATAAGACTGGTTTATTTGAAAGGGGCCTATGTTTAATACACTGGGAAATTAACTCTGACGTTTAATACGTACATACTCTTATGATCACATTTAAACGGGTAAAGAGATTTAAGGTTGGGATACGGGGATAACCTTACCATGGGTACAAGTTGAAGAGGATGACACCTAGATGATCATGTGTTTGTTTAGTTTGTCTTTATACAACAAATTAATTATATCACTAACTGCAGCATTCACTCAAATTTCTTACGCGAATACTAAACGTATAAATTATGCTATGTATACATAAGTAGGTATTGTGTATGCTGTAAAGAATGTGAAACTTCAGAATTTAATAATATAAATATAACGCGATAATGCCATTGCTAAAAACATGTTTTATTAATCTCATCAGATTGGTCAGTGTTTATTAGTGAGCTCATTTCATATTTGTATTAATTCATCTGACGCTTCGGCGCATGCTTCAGAATGCCTAATGCTTAGATCTATTGGGTCGTGCTAGTCGTGAAAATCTTCAAGCTTAGAATGAATACCTGGGCATTTTTTGAACTTGCGTGTTACATTTTCATCAAGTGAGATGCTATCAAACGCGCAGTTTTTATAATATATAAAAAGATACTATGATTCGTTAAAGGCACGGTTGTGCCTTTAACTTATCATGAGAATAAGGTTTTATTCTCTAACATTATAAACACCGTATTATAATATTTCTAAACACAGGAACAAATACAAAGATCTGCTAATAATCTGGTGAACCTTTTAAATTTCCAAGTCATCGCTTAAGAGGATTAAGTCTACCGGTCTGCAATGCTGTTTTAATAATTACCAGTAACATACCTATCGCACACAACAAGTGTTGATTTATAAACGAAGTGTCAACTTAATTACCTATACCGGCTTTTCTTTAGTTAATGATTCATTCATTCATATCATATGTATGTTATGTATTTGCCTTATCCTGTGTCTCAACTTACCTACTCCTTATTATCGATCTCCGTGAAATGCTGATATTGGTAGATTAAATTATTAAATTCTTAAGACGCTAATTAAAAGTATGTACTTTTTACAGTACAGGTAAATTGTACTTATTAATCCCGCCGTTTCTGATATAATTTACCATCCGTGGATAATGTTTAATGTTCGCGTAAGTAGGTACTTAAGATAGTAAGTATATGATGATCATTTATCTATGCTGATATTATATTATGATCATTATAAATCATCAAGATATTCGTTTTGCCTCGGTGAATGGCAATGTTAATTTTTTCACCCAAGAACAAGCCAGCCCTCATTTATACGCGCAACTGACAAAATATTATTTTAAGAATAATACAGAATTGTGACGATGTATGTATCTACAGAATAGGTAATTAAGTATGTAAATCTAAGTTAAGGGTTTTTTTTTTTTAAATTAGATTTTACTCGGCAGTACATATGAAATAGGTACTTATGAAGTTACAAATATGGTAACTATAGATATAGATATAAACCCTCGATTTGTTATTGATCTACAAGAAACCAATAGTAATGGCTAAAAACAAATGTCTTCCCTATTTTGTGTGGAACGTTAACCTAACGTGTTTACTCTATAATACCAGACAACCTGTATATTTGCATTTATTAATATTGAAAATTTAATTAATACATAATATCAAATTGAAAACTACGGAGACTTAACTATGACAAAATAATAACGTTTAAAGAAATGTGACATGTATTACTGTAGATCCGTAATTTTCAGAGTTTTTTCTCCACAATAATCAATTGCACCTTCACGAACCGCCTGGCCTGGGGAAATTTTACATATTTTCTCCACGTGGAATTTGTACGGATTTAACCCACGAGTTGCAACTCTGCAACCTATATTGCTGAAGCTGCTCCCTCTCCAACGCCACGTCAATCGAATCATCAATATTATCAACAATCCACATAATTTTTCTTTCTATTATCATCTACCTAATAATCTAATATATAAAATTCTCGTGTCACAGTTTTCGTTGCCATACTCCTCCGAAACGGCTTGACCGATTTTGATGAAATTTTTTGTGCTTATCCGGTATCTATGAGAATCGGCCAACATATATTTTTCATCCCCCTAAAAACGTTGTTTTGCCACGTTATAGGGGTTGGTGGACTACCCCTAACTTTTAGGGGGATGAAAAATAGATGTTGGCCGATTCTCATAGATACCGGATAAGCACAAAAAATTTCATCAAAATCGGTCAAGCCGTTTCGGAGGAGTATGGCAACGAAAACTGTGACACGAGAATTTTATATATTAGATTATTAGGTAGATGATAATAGAAAGAAAAATTATGTGGATTGTTGATAATATTGATGATTCGATTGACGTGGCGTTGGAGAGGGAGCAGCTTCAGCAATATAGGTTGCAGAGTTGCAACTCGTGGGTTAAATCCGTACAAATTCCACGTTTTTAACTAAGATATTATAACATAGACTTTTGTTTTGCTTGTATATTTTTAATATTGAAATATTTTGTGTTTTATCTTAGGTAGGTATATACATAGGCCTGTGTGTAGATTTGAGGTGAAAAATAAATAAATATGTAAGTAGCCATTCAGAAACACGTCCCACACTACAGGATTTTCCGTCCACGGCTCCTTTTTAGAAGAAATGACATCATTTTTAAAGCTTAAAGCTTAAACTCAACGCTCTATATATATGCTAGATATAACTTACAAAATTACCTATTATTAACTAACCGGCCTAATAGAAACTAAACGTTACGACCGACACGATTATCGATTACCGACACGTAGTCGGTAATTGCATGACTATGATATGGCGAGCTGACACGAGTTTAAGCTCGTAATTCGTACACTATAATGACACGAACACGACACGTTTACCTTGACCAACGAACAAGATCCCAATATATTTGCTAGCTAGTTTTTATTCGTGGCTTTGTCTTATGATTGGTTTGATAAGGGAATATAACATTGAAGGAGTGCCCTTGTCGCTTGAAACACTTCTTGAAGGCAATGTATTGCGCAAACTCATGTTTGAGACTATCTCATCCCTTTAATACCTTATTAGAGATGAAGCGTATATACTAGAACAGATCCAGGGACTAGGTATTTATTGAGACGATCCACCTAGTCTGACTGTTCTACACACGGCGTGCGTCGTGACATGGCACCCGAAGCCCGCGCGAATCTTGTTAGATAGCGAGCTTATAATTATATGTAGTATAAATAAATTTAAAAAAAACTAAAAAGTAAACAAGAATTAAAAATAGGCTAAAACTGATTAATATAAAAAATGAATTGAAATCTTTTAAATACGCCAACAATCTACAAATAGATAGATATTTTACGTTGACAGCCCTAAGCCTGTGTAAAGTATGAAGCGAAGATTACAATTCATTACTGCGTCCGTAACCGTACTTTCAGGTATCACTAGCAGACTTTAACCGAAACATACTATAAAGTACGCGTACTTCATGGCCAAGGTGGAATAGGTATTTAGATCGAGTTTTCAGGTATCACTAGCAGACTTTATCCGAAACATACTTTATAGTACGCGTACTTCATGGACTAGGTGGAATAGGTATTTAGATCGAGTATTTGTACGGAATCGGAATGGATGCACCTAGTATCAAATTTACCTAGTATGACTCATCTCTTAACCTTATTCGCTAAGGCACAGTAGGGCAGAAACTATGCTATATGCTATCTTATCTTGCGTTGAATTTACCTTTATTCTATGTTCAACTCCTGAGCCTATTGCTATCCAACCCAGTGCAGTACAAAACGACTGGAATATAAAACCTTCTTGTTTCCTACAAAGCGGTAGATAACTAGTCCGTAATCTGACTTGGACTTGGCTGATTTCCCTAACCTTTTTTTAGGACTAATGGCTAATAAAAGAAAGAAATTAAGTTATAAATAGCCTATTTATTATATATTTTTATATTATAAATTACCTAAAAACCTGATTTTATAATGAAGTGACGAATTTGGATGCTGGAAAAATCATATGTGCTAACCTGCAACAAACATTAGGAAATTAAAAATATTTTATTATACTCAATAGATCTTTCCAAAAGGTGTAATAGTTAATTGTAACCGTGTGTTTATACTGTACTGTGCTTTAGAATTTTCTCTGCCTATGCACTATAGTTAAAATATCTACTTATTATTACTTCTCATCCCACTTTGCGAACTGCAACAAAACCCGCGAAAAAATTCCATGAACTCTTATTTGCTTTGTTTATGAATCATCATTATCAACCCATTATTGTTCCACTGCTGGGCACGGGTCAATTCTCATTTTGAGACTGATTGCCTTGCCTTCTGCGGGTTGGCAGACTTCACATGCCATAGAGAAAATTTCTCAAGCATGCAGATTTCCTCCGATGTTTTTCTTCACCGTTTCAGCATGTGATAAATACGCACATAACTTCTGAAAAGTTAGTGGCGCGTACCCGGGTTTAAACTCGAGACTTTCGACATGTCAGTACACTAGCCACACCACTAGGCTACCACAGCTTTCTGTTTATGAATGCTTGTAGCAAATAATAAGAATTAGAATAGAAGTCTCGAATAGTAGTTCCTACCCCTTTCTAGCCTAGCAGGCTCGTCTGCAAGTAGTGAATAAAGATTGCATCATAGAATATCTGACTATTGTTTAACCAGCTCTATTCTTAGTTATTCAATATAAGGTCTGTACCTCTTGTGATAGAAAATTAATAAATTTATGTTTTTTTTTCATCTTTGCAGTATTATACGTTTTTGCAATTGTAACTGCACTCAATGGCATTGTTCAAGTTATGACGTAAAACTAAGTGGGGAATCTACGTCATTACGTGAAAGTTCCAACGTCATTCATTGTAACAAATATGCCATAGGTACGGGATATGAGTTTCAGGCTTTGTTTGTATTATGGTTGTGTTTACAAATAAATATATCATTCTCACTTCGAATTATTGTATTAAATCTTTGAACGCCACTGTCATATATACATGACGATAGAAAATAGAGATGAATCATACTAGGTAAATTTGGCACTAGGTGCCATTTTGCCATTTGTACGAAATCGGACTAGATGTCCGATTTCGTACAAATACCTATTCCACCTAGTTCATGAAGTACGCGTACTTTTTAGTATGTTTCGGTTAGTCTGCTAGTCAAGTCTTTAGGACTATCTAAATTTTGCTGGCGTATTTAAAAGATTTCAATTCATTTTTTTATATTAATCAGTTTTAGCCTATTTTTAATTTTTGTTTACTTTTTTTTAACTTTTTAGTTTTTATTTATTTATTTATAATAAATACCTATATAAGCTCGCAATCTAACAAGATTCGCGCAGGCTTCGGGTGCGGCAGAACAGTCCGACTAGGTGGATCGAGTATTTTCTAATGTGGGAATAGGTGCTACCTAGTCTCGTTAAATACCTAGTCCCTGGATCTGTTCTAGTATATACACTTTATCTCTAATAGACAACAACCACACAAATATAAATGACACCAATACGTTGTAGGTATGATAGTTTATATTATAGATTTGGAAGAATCTTTGACATTGGCGTCCTTCATTACAAAGAAATTCAATAAAGTATTAGCCTATACAAACTGGGCAGAGCGATGCGAAACAGTTCGGTTCTAAAGATTGCCACATTGCAATAACCCATATTGCGGTAAAACTACGAACCTCATGATACTAACAGCAGTTATTCAAATATTTTTTTAACGAAAACCAGTGGGAACGGGACGATGGATGGTGATGTGAATTGTTCAAACATGTACCTAAAATAAATAACGTTGTTTCCGTGTTGAAGCAAGGTAATGTTAATTTAAATAGGTAATATTATGAATATTTAAGTAGTTACCTACCTATTTGAAGGTAGGTAACAATGTTGATGGGTTAAATGTTTTTAACCCCTCAACATTGTTATATTACTATGCAATAAAATCCTCAACAGTATCTTAATTCCAAAGTGCGGTTATAACTAGGATTATGATATTGATTTCTTACACTTACGCGAATATTAGACATTGAAATAAAACTACTTTTTACGGATTTTATCGCGGTATATTGATATTATTTTAACCCGACGTTTCGGATCCTTTACAGCATCCATGGTCACGGGACAACTGAGGTGTTGGTTGTCTTGAAGTTATAATTACTAACAGCTACCTTACATTTTCAATTATTATTGACAATCCGATTTACACAGAACGAGCTCACCGTGTCCTTCGGTCGTGCAGTTTTGTTCTTGGATTTAGATTCAATAGAATCTATGATGGGGTTCCAAGCAGGTGGTAATACCCAGCCATCTTCTCTATTGAAATTTGGGTGTTTTTAATTTCAATGGCCTCACGGATCATCCTGGGTAGGAATCGGTTTTCTTTTGCAAGGACTTGGGGTTTATCAAATCTGATATAGTGCTGGGGTTTGTCTATGGTGTGTTCACAAACTGCAGACTTCTTGGCACGGCGGTGTTTAACGTCAGCAATGAGTTCTTTTACACGGGTTCCTATGCTTCTCTCTTCTTTCTTTTCTACAAGATGCAGGAGTATACAAGCTCGACTGTGATTGCGGTCTCTCTTACATAGGCCAAACTAAAGGAATAGAATAGGATTATGATACTAGCCGGTATAACTTACACAATGTGTAAGTAAGTAGAAGTAGAAGTAGAAGAAGCGGGTTTCACAAAACGAAAGCGTAGCCTACACGTCCTCTGTCAGTACAGTACGAACGTATTCGGTGAAAGCCCTCCGCTTATCCAGCAGTAGGTAAACCTGGCGTAAAAGTAACACAATATTGCGATTTAGACAATGCCGATTACAGTTTTTAACACACAGTTGTAAATACAAAAACTTGTGTGGGTTCTATAAAATTATGATAACATATTTTTATTATTTACAGGATGAACGAGCAAGATCTAATGGTAGCGCGTGCCTTAGCGGCGGAGTCCAAGGAAAATTCACCAGGTGGCTCACCGGGACCCCTCAGAAAAACAGTTCTTACAAATCTGGCTGATAAACTAAATACATTCAGGTACTGTTGTATACATATCTGGTTCAACATTACAGTTGGTTCCCTATTAGAAAAAACTGCCTTGGGAACACACAAACAAAAAACGGTGCCTTGGGAATGTGAAAGCGACGCGGCGTCACGTTTATTAAGTCTTGTTACAATTTTTTTTAATAACAGGATAGCCAAATCTACCCAAAAGACTTCTTACTAGAGTCATAAAAAAATGTATCAATAGACAAAATGACTGTGTCAATGTCAACTGTCAAATGTCAAAGTCACTTTGTTACCGTAATTACGGGCGTATTGAAATATAACCTGAAAATTTGTAATTGGATACTAAAATACATATTTATAATAACAATATAATTAAAATAATGACTCGTTGTAAACATAGTAGCAAAAATACTATTGCATGTGACTGTAGGAAATGAATAAGTGTAATTCTCCACACTATTGTGGAGAATTTTGCCAACTGTGTGTTTTGAAGATGGATTGTAAAACTTCTAAATCGAAAATTCGTCCAACTCAGCCAACTACTAGCGTAGAAAGTTCTGCTGATGAAGAGGAAAGGTGCGTAATATCGTACGTAATACCACTTTTTATTCTTGCCATTTTTTTTCTTTTTCTGTTATTATTTCATGAATGTTAAAAATTTGATTCCTTATTATCATACTTATTAGGTACATAAACTAAACTGTTTATATAGATATTCAAATGTAGTTATAGTATTGTAAGTTCGCAAAGTAATACAAAAGTGTTGTGTGTTTATTTGTTGTGTTGGCATTTAAGTACACAATTATATTATTGTGTTATCGTCACTTGTCTTATTTTTGAAGAAGTAGTTTCTTTGTTTCATACAGAAAGTTAGTTACAGACAGCTGTAGAATTGGCAGATTCAGCATTCGCCATCTATTGATAAATATACTGGTCGCACAATACCACTAGCGACATCTATTATCGTATGCATGAATCATTATAAGTAAAAGTAAGTTGCAAGTTCACAATAATATCGTAAAAAATCGTATCATATTTATAGCACGCTTAATAAGTACGTTACTAGAAGTACTATTACTTATTAGACTGGATCTTAGAAGTAGGTATTAATACTTTAAAAGCAACCTATTCGTTACGAGGTCCGTGTATTATTAAGACATCTACGGTAGATAACGAATCATACCTCGATCTTTATTAGCCCTTATAAACCCCAAAAGGCGCGGTAGCCTACCGTGAGATCAATCAAATTAATCACTTATGATACAGACAGACAGACAAAAACGTGTCTTATGTAATCATAAGGCACTTTTTTGTGTCTCTATAGGCTAATGCCTAAAAACTTCTTCGCGTTTCCATGGTAAACGCAAACGAAATAATCACAAATACAGAGAGCAGAAAATAGTATTAAGTACTAAAATAAATTAATAAATTTAATTAACCGCCGACGGCGGCTATCTTGGACCGATTTCCATCAAACATAGCTATGAACACTCCTATTTCACCTTTCAAACAAAGAAAATAAATCAAAATCGGTTAATCCGATCGAGAGCTATGTTGCCACAGACAGACACACACACAGACATGTCAAACTGATGACGCCCCGTAGTTTGCGTCGGGGTTTAAAAATACCATGACTTTATAGCACGGAACCTACCTATTAGCATATTTCTTATTTTCACTCACCACAAAGGTGGTGTCTACATTAACATAGATTGGCCAATCCTTGCACCAAGATATCAACATGAAAAAGTTCATAGATCGGCGTATTTTAGTCGGGTGTGAAGCAGGAAATTAAGTCATTTACCTACTTGCAAATTTCAGCAGATATATTCATCATCATATCAACCATTTGACGTCCATTGCTGGACATAGGTCACCCCCAAGGATTGCCACGACGACCGGTCCTTTGCCAGATATATTCAGCTGATATTATTTAAAAACTGATTTGATGTAGGTACTTATGCGATAATAAATCAACGTTATTCAGATTGAATTCAGCACAACGTTAATACATTGATCTGCGTCAACAACTATGCAAAGACATGTAACTTTGAAACGGGTTATTAACTTACTGAATAACAGCTCGCATAAATTTGTATAAATTAACGATAAGGTATAAAAACGTTAATACAATTTATAATGATAAAAGTCAACCGTGTAATTTGTTATTATGTCTAAAAAATAAAGACAACTTAATTATTCAAACATAAACGAATAGATAGTAGAATTAAAATTTCGCGAAACAGCTATATATAATAATTTACATTTTACGTTGATCTCTGCCGTACCCCTAAATACCCAACTACTCATTCAATATCTAACATGTTCATATAGATATTCCCCGATCGGGGAAAGTCGCAATTAACGTTGTTGTCTATCCAACTACACACTTCTGGCTACCTACTTAAACACAATTGCACGAGATATAGGCATTTTGTATTCTCTCTCGTAAATAAATATGCACTTTTACTTTATCCAGCACGGTAGCGGACAGTGGAACAACGACGATTAATAAATTCTATTCATGCTTAGATTCCAGACATGATGACTTACATCCAAGAACACTCATATCAGCCGAGTCCAATGTCCTCCGGTATGCCCACGCGAGTCCTATGACACGGTTTCGGACTAACGAACCACTAGTGTTTCAACTTTTGGTGCCTGACTCACGCCTGACGGTTGACCCGCCAGGAATGTAACAGTTTTAGGACAATGACTCTTGACCTACACTCGAATTATATTCACACGGTGCACGGCAGGAAAACGCCGTGGAATCATAGTATTAAAGCTACACTGTAATCAGCTCCGTGAAGTTTTACAGCGGACCTGGCGCCCGTCTGTGTGCCGTTGTAATTCAAGCTGAAATCAGATACTACGTCAATATTGTTCTTGTACCAAGAAAATGATCGCCGTCAAATAGGTACTGGAAAATAGTTCGTTAGGGAGATCTTCTAATTAGTGGTTCGTTTAAACACAACAACAGCGTTTCAGAATTCACTAATGTTTGTTATTGTATAAAGAAACAGTAGCAATCTCGATGGAAAATTGATTCAGCAAATGTTCAGCCGGTATTGTTTCTGTTGTCTAGTCCGTCAAAGATTAAGATAAGAAAACAGACAACCAAGAACACGCTTGACCGATAGTAGTTGATATTAAAAGGCCCCTGAACCCCACGAAAAACACCAAATTGAAACACTTACCTAGATTATGATATTCCTTTCTGCCTTCACGTCCAAGACCTGTTTGAACACCATGACCATGATCCATTTTACTTCTGCATTCATTATCACCATTAACTTCGCCTAAATTAGCTATATCATGTGACGCGTTAGTAAATTTTTTTGGATCATTGTAGATTTTACCTTCACCTTATCTTTTGGGCAACAAGATAACGGTCATTTAATATAACATCCAAGTAAAACAAGATAATGCTTTCTAAGGTTGTGGAAACATGGGTTTAATTAGCTGCTTAGCTTGAGATATGGTGTGTTATTATTAAATGGCTATCATCTCATCTGGCCATGCAGGTTAAAACTGTATTAAGAAACGAGTGAAATTAGGTAAACGGTAAACCGCAGGGTAGCGGCTTTTATTGACCCCATATTATTTTCTGAAAAAAAGCTACGATATCTATTAACGTTGATTTATTGTAAATTTAATGTTAAAAGAGTTTTCTACTGTTCCACATTATAATCCATCCAACATCAAAAAGCTGTAATGAGGTCGAGACCTCCAAAATAATTACTTTGACAGTAACACATAATGGGGACTTGGCGGGATGCTCATTGATACAGAAAAGTTTTTAATATGAAGTTATAAACCCGATTGCGTAATTTTATTATTTAGTTTACAAATATACTATCAATTATAATACATCTAAAATTCAATCGAATAATTCTAAAGATAATATTACCAAATATGTATTGGTCAGCTCCCGCGTTTAAATTTAAATTTTAAGGAGTATAAAATATTTGCATTGCATTTTATGTGAATTCAACCTCTTTTGAATAAAATCGGATTGAGTTTTCAAGCATGTGTCAAAATAAAAAGTAATTTAAATCAAAAGCACTAAGGAGTATTGATAATATAACCCCCAACATAATTCTCTATCTTTTTAATCCCGTTAGGGATTGAATTTCGATAAAATACGAAATACGTCTTCCATAAATTCTTTTATGCAAAATTTGAAATAGATTGGACCAAGGAATCACGTTGTCTCGTACAAACTTGGTCCCCCTATCCCAACCCCCCCCCCCCTTATGGGCAAAATTTCGGAAAATCCTTTCTTATCGGATGCCTACGTCATAAAAAGACTACACTCGCCAAGTTTCATTGAAAATTAGAGAACTTTCATACTAACTTTGCACCCCCTTTTACCCCTTAAGGGATGATTTTCAAAAAAAGTTTTTACACATATTTCATGACTCAATGAAGTACTCAAAACTGAATTTGATAAGATAAATAGATAATATCCGCAGTAGGCTACCTATGTGTATGTGACTACATATATATTATTATGGCAAAGTTACATACTAACTTTGCACCCCTTTTTACTCCTTTAGGGAGTAAATTTTTAATGCTCCCCTACGTTATAAAAGGAACCCCTGTGCAAAATAATGTAGGTAAATACGAAAAACTTTTACATCCACTTAATTTACACCCCCGTTTTACCCCCTTAGGGGATGAATTTCCAAAAAGGCATATCGGAAATAATCATGATTAGGAACTTATAACCCAAATATAACATTTTATTGAAATAACTGAAAATCAAAGAACTTTCATACTAACTTTGCAACCCCGTTTTACCCTCTTAAGGGATGAATTTCAAAAAGGGATGTCGGAAATAATCATGAATAGGATCTTATAACCCAAATATAACATTTAATTGATATAATTTTGAAAATCAAAGAAATTTCATATTAACTTTGCACCCCCATTTTACCCCTTTAAAGGATGATTTTTTAAAAAATATTTTACACGTGTCTCATAACTTTCAATGAAAAACCTTCAAACCGAATTTCAATTGAATAACTTCAAAAACAGCCAAGTAACATACTAACCTTACACCCCCGTTTTACCCACTTAGGGGGTGAATTTTCAAAATTCCTTTCTTAGTGCTCCCCTACGTTATAAAAGGAATCCCTGTGCAAAATTTCAAGTTTCTAACCCTTATAGTCCCTGCGTGGATATGTCAGTCAGTCAGTCAGTCAGTCAGTCATTCAGTCAGTCAGCTTCTCCTTTTATATATATATATATAGAAACTTAAATAGCACGACGACGTTATGCCAAATTTCATCCTGTTTATAAAATTATAGTTTGTTCCACTGAAACGGTATTTATCCGTGCAAATATTCCGGTGAGTGAGTGCGTAGCAACTGGTAATTAGCAAACACTTTCATTATTTAGCGAATTGCTAGAAACAGACCACAGAAAATGGTGTATAAACACGGAAGTTCACAATTAGCCATGTTTTGAATAAACAACAACGTATAAAAAGAAATTTCTTGATAAGAAGCATTTGCGACTCTTATGCCGCCAACGAATGTTAATTAAGGCGTGGATCGAGTAATCAAGTCGCAACAAAACATGTATGAGTAACAAAGCGACCAAAGTGACAAAACAGAAAAACAGAACTAAAAGTTTAGAACGAAACAAACTGAAACAAAGCCAGTTAGAAAAAGATTTGCGAATACTATAATAAAAGAATGGCATTCTAAAGTATCTAGAAAAATATCTAGTCTTCTTTCACAATGATTCTAAAACAGAAGAGATTATATTATACAAGAAGTTGCAAAAAGAACTAAAACATAATTTGCTCTTGTGTATTGCTGTCTGCGGGTCTTAAAATATGGATTGAATCTAAATAAAACCTAAATTTAATATGTTTGTAGTTTTCTTCTCTCTTTAAAAGTTACGCAAGCCTAGTAAATGTTGGCTATCTGGCTTATTGTATTCTTTATATACTACTGAAGTCTCTCATATTTAAAGGATAATCAGTCCCTCCTATAATAATGAAATGGACCTTCTGAATAGACTTATGTATTTGCGATCAAAAGCATGGCGAAGCGCGCTTGCCTCATACTCGACCACTGTGACGCGACAAATGGACGACAGTTCCGTAGTGGAACGAGGGTACCTTGTTAGATACACATAATCATTCATGGAGTTATGCACATAGCTTTACTTATAGATAGTAAAAAAGATAACATGTAGGAAAAGCTCGATTAGATCTTTCTATTTACATGGGATATCTATCCCAATGTTTGCAATTGACATCCAATCTATACATATATGTTTCCATCAAAAGTATATTTTATTAACTACTGGCCTTTATACAAATGCGACCATTTCAGCCCCGAAGCTTCGTCTACCTACCAACATATCCCAATGTAAGAATTTGTTAAATATCTTATAATGCTAATTAAGGTCCCTGTCTCCTAGTAAATACAATCAGCGCATGTGTATCAAACATGACTTAAAATATAATATAGATTAATGGATCATCGATATTTTTGAGTCTGTAATAACAAAGTCAGCGTGTCAGGCATGATGCCCTCCTTGTGGCCACCACAATCTCAGCGATAACGGCGTCCAGACACCTTTTGTTTGCAATTTTTGAGCATTCGGTCGTATCGTGGTCGTGGCGGGAAGGTTCGCCTTTAGCGGCACTCGCGCACTACTCAGTCGGCCGCTCCACGCCGCCACGGCTCCCGCGCTCTCACATACGTCGCGGCTCGCGGACACACGATCCGCTTCGCGCGATACCGATCACGGGCTATTTCCCTATACTTATTACAAGTATAAGTCTCAATTCTCGTCTAAACCTGCAATATTCTACTAATCAGGTCAACAAACCTCACATGTACGAATTTTGCAACACGATTTTGCGTGGCGCACTAAGGTTGCCGCACCAAAACATCGTCGATTACAAAATTTTACACAACTTCGTTTTTTTTTTAAATAAACACCTAGAATTGCAGTAACTTTTAGTTTGTTGGATGGCTCGTCTTAAATTGCGGTTGCAACAGTGCTGTTTCCAAGGTTGCTCGTGAGAACGCTTTTGAACCGTACTGGATTTTAAGTGATGTGTTTAAACTAGCGTCAAACAATGTTGTCGATGGATTCATTGTGGTGTGGCTCAGAAAGTGAACTGTCAACGTTAAGACTGTGCAAAAGTGCAGCTGACAGGCCGGAGTACCGGCTGACAAGACGCAAGCCATCCAAGAGCCTGATCCCACAAGCCTTGCTCCACGCACCAGAGCCGCAGCCCAGGACACACCGGCGAAGAAGGTCTGGCACTTGGCCGTAAGTGTGTACAAAACACTGGCATACTCTACATGCTATATTTGTTAAATGATTCGATAAACCACAAAAACCTCATAGGGTTATCTGAACCTATATTAAAACTGGCAGTAATTTCCGTAAATGAGTACACTATGTTTATACCCTGGATGCAATAGGCTAGAAAGAAAGTGCAGCGCATAAAAGTCAGTCAATAAACGCTAATGACAACAAAACTGTCAACTCGAATTCGATAGTAAAGATAAAAACAAACAACCAAAATCTGAAATAGACTTCATTAGTTTTATGTTACACTTATTGTCATTTTACGCCGAGTATTCCAAATGACTGCACTCAGAGCAAATGACCTAATTAGCTCAGGTATCGTGTCCAACGTATTATACTGTGTGATTGAAATTGTAATGCTTCACATCACAATATTATGCCGCAGTTTACGTGTATATTAGTTTTCATAGTTTTCCTATTTTCCTCATTCAATGCACATAATATTGACAATGAAATCACAAGACGCGAGAGTTTATTTCGCCGCATTGACGATGTATGATTTTGTTAATGCCACCAATTACATATTGTACGGAAATAAACTATTCTTTTACACAAAGTAGAACATATTGCCTAAAGTATATTAGAATTTTCGAATTCGAAATGTAAATAAATAACATAGTACAGGCTCAAAGCCAATGTGTTTGCACTCTGGCGTACCTAGAAATTTCTAGGCAATTATAGTAGTACATATTAAATGCCGTTATATTCTAGACTCTGGGCCAACGGTTGGAGCAACGTTTCAGATATACCTGTTTAACATGTCTTTCAAATAGCATGGACAAGTATATGTCACATAAACTAATAATATCTCTTATCGTATTGACCAATATTTGCCGACCATTCTCTTTTATGAAAAACTATATTAAGAGAATTTAAGTTTCCATAAACTCACAGCCTTCTCTGTTGGTAGTTCTATGGTTTCACTCGGTACATGTCTTTACATCCGTTCCGACCCAGATAGCAGTTGATGCGTTGCGGCTTCAACCTTCAGTAACTTGGTCATTATGCTCGGAGTAGTGTTTAAAACTATTATTTGCAAACGTTATGGCTAATAATTGCGAGAACAATTACAATAGTTACGACGATTTTAAACGCTGTGTTAAGGTACTTAAAAAAATATAATTCGAAATATATACTAAAATATTTGCATTCGACATACTCAAGCTTGAGTCAAGAAGCTTGCCTCGCGAACAGTTAAGGTACTCAAACAATAGTCGTGACTCGTGAGTAATCGCATCGCCAAAGAAAAGAAACAAACGTGTACATTTCCAATGCAAATCTTCATTTTTTTCACGACGCTTCATTTGTGGATATTGACGTCATTTTGTACAATGAAGGATACAAATGTAATTGAAGCGAGTATACATTGGTCGAGGTTATCACTAGTAGAAAGTCGATCCTGTTCCAAACAGGCTTTTCCGCTCAGATATGCATAGGGAAAAAACTCCGTCAGCAACCGCTATTTAGTACATTTTTCTTTTATATATTTATTAACTGTTATATAAGTAACCAGTCGAAGAATGTTAATGATTTCGCAAATTTAGTTGTTTGACTAGAGTTGTTGAATCAAGTGTTCATTTACATACTTAAGATAAACTGTTCGCTTCATTGCTTTTGTGTTCTATTTAAATCGAATTGTTGTTAACACTTTCCCTGCGTATGTAAGGAAATCTTAATTAAATATAATGCAAACATGGCTAGTCTTTCTAAATAGGACTAGATAATGTCGGTTACGGTAAATTCCTCATACTGGTAGATCGTATAAATTATGATTTCTGGGAAGGAAATTCTACCCGCTCATATGTCAGAATAGGTACAGGTTGGTTGAGAAATGTTTGCTTTCCTGTGCATGCAATTTCATATCCGTGGCCATGCAATTCAACGAACGCGAAATCAGGCTAGATCACATCACTCTGCTAAAATCACACAATGTTTTGTTTGAAGATTCTGTATTCTGTAGTAAAGAAATAATTATGTCGTGAAGTAAGAATGAATATGCATCACAATATTGCTGGTAAAATAATAGGTCCAAGCAGCCAGTAGAATATAAACAGTGTGTGGAATCTTAATATTGAAAACCTTTTTAACGTGAAGCTATAGGTAGTACTTTTAGATTATGTCTGCTAGATTTACCATCATCGTCAATGATATCATCAATTACGTGTTGTAACATCTGATCATACCTGCTTAAACATAATAATGTTGTTAGAAACATACTTCCTTGTATTATAAAAAATACTTCCTTAATGTTTAAAGCACACGTCCCCACTTCGATAAACGTTATTTCAATATATGAGTACCCACTACATCATTAGAGAATTTTCTCTTGACATTCCATGTAACAATGAACAGAGAAGTGCCTGCATTAGAGTCTTAGTTAAGATTAAGTGACGATATTACTGATCTTATTGGTTTAAACTCAGATATCATTTAACATTAGCATCAAAGACGTAGGAGAAATTTATGCTTTTTTAATTGTACTATCCGAAATACCGTCTATAGAAGGGTGAAAAAACAGCAATGTGTTGCAATTCCATTGTATTCACAGGTTCGTAATGAACTCTGGAGTTATTTCTTTATTTTACGATCAAGAGTCCATTTGCAGCCAGCTCGTAATCATAAATTATAACCCGTTAATGAAAGAAATCGATTTCAGTCTTACATGTTTAGCTGGCCAATTATTTTAAAACTTTGTTTGCATTGCGTAATGTCTTGCATACATGTCAAATTTCTTGGTTCTATTTATTCGCTAGATTAATGTTATCACACAAACTGTGCATAAGACAGTTTAATTTATTCTATGTTAGTATAACCGCAATTGCTTTCATAATATATTTATAGTTCAGAACATGACACGGTTGCTATATCATCTATACTTAATGCGTTATATGTACTGTATGTATGTATATAAAAGTTTCAAAACGTAGGTCTCGTTACATAACCTGCTTGGATACGATTAAAGGGTGTATGGAATTACAAGTAGGCCAGTTGTTAGCCTGACTACCGTTCAGAAATGAAACTACATACGCTACATAAAGCTGGCTACCTTACTTACCTTAACAAATATTGTAGGCTAATGAGATGTGCGGTGCACGGGGTGCACCCCACACTCCGCAATTCAAAATGAAAATGAAATGACCTATATTTTGGCGGCCCCTGAGTGCATAACTTTCATTAATGTTTTTGTTTGATGTACTTCCATGGGTGACAAGAAAGTAAATTATTTCACCTACACATACCTAATATAAATAATGCTATATATACGATTATTTCTGGTTGCGACACTTTATTCAAAACAAACTTTGTCCCCAAAGTTAAATAATGCACAGAGAGATTTTTATTTTGTAGGAACCTTAAACTAGGTTATATTTGATTTAGCTTTGGTATAATAACAGCTGAAATTGACCTACTTCAGATATGCTATAGTTAAGCTTTTAAGAAAAAATTAGCAAGACGTGGTCTCACTGCATTTTATTACACCGCTCGACTAGTCTTTACTTTATAAGCCTTTCTGAGTCAAATCAGTATGGAAAACTGCACTAACTAAACTTATAGTTAAGTAACTTGTGTATCATTTCAAAATTAAGATAACAATTATAATTAAAACTGGTAAAATACCATTATTTGACATCCGGAGTACTTCAAAATGCTTCGCCCCTTTTTTGGGCCTAGAATACTCCCCTGTGGCACTCTTCTATACCATTGTCGAGATCAATGGTATCCGGTTTGATATTTAAAAGTTTCTTTACTCAATCATCCTTAAAAAATCGCTTAGTTTAGCTGATGAAGGTACTTAAGTAAGGTAGAATCCTTATTCACGTTCAATATTATGCTCCTTGCTGTGTGTGTATGTAGTATCCACTATCGTTATTATTATTTATGGCACACCCAATTGATCTACTTAAACCCAGTGACTAACGCAATCAATCGTTGTATCATGTCAGAAATATCCGATACTCATTAAATTGCTTTTCTATCTTCTAGAAGTTTCCTTAACATTTTGATACGATATACGATATGGAAGAATGTCAGTAATGGTTTTTATGTTGATATCATTTGTCACTAATTTGTTTTTTATATATAATTATTTTTGTTTAGTATCTAGTTAATGTTTTATCCAGTGTATGTTCTACAGACCGTGATAACCTAAATAGCTGTTTATGTGTATCAGCAAAGTCTTTGTTTCAGTCTACAAGTTTTTACTTTCACACAATTAACTTGTATATTTTTTGTATGGCCTTTCTTATCCGTTCACTTGCATTGTTATTTTAGTAATTACCGCTTGATATCCTGCTTTCAAAAACCTATGTCAGAGCATGTAAGGATTTCACACATTCTACTTGCTAACATATTTTAATTTGACTTGTTATATTAAACTTCTCGAGCATATTCTTTTGTTCCTCAACAAATCTTGACCCGTCTGCAAGGACCACAGAAGTGGTGGCTATTTCTTACCTATAACAGGGAAATGATTTACCGTGATCTACTAGTCGCATGTTTCTATATATACTAATATTTATCATTGCCCAAAGGTATTGTACTCCACAATTTATTCACGTCCGCTCCATTTATGGTCGATAGTTATCAATTCACTGCCGTGTTCAGACGCTAGTAGATCGTTTTATTGTTGTGACAAAAGGCCACCTGTCAAGATGATGACACATTATGCCATAATCACGCTACATGGTTTTTCCAATGCACCATGAATTATGAAGATCCATTGTTGTGTTAGTATTATTAATTGAACATAAGACGTACGTTATCTTAGGGGATTAACGACTGATTTTGATCGCGGAAAACAGTTCTGAAGTTATAAAGTTTACCACAAATTAAATTTAATTGACAGATTGTATCGCATTTTAAAAATTATTCGTTGTGTTAAGTAAAAGACCAACAAAACTACGTCACACAGTGTGGCTCTTTGTTTATTTCCAGCATGGTTTACGCGTCGGTTGCCATAGCAATATTAACTACCTAGAGGCCTTGCGAGACATTATATTTTTCATAATACTTACAAGTATTATGAAAAATATAATGTCTCGCAACCTTAGTATGTAGGTAAACGTACGCTAGACTAGATAATGTGTTTTATCAAAACAAATGATAAAACATTAAAACAATACGTATCTTAATTGTCGATAAATACAATTTAAACAAATACAGATAGCGTAGGTAATGTAGGTAAGTTCGTTGTTTATCCGCCTGTCTGGTTAGTTTGGTGCCTTTGTTTATTATTGTGCTGTATATGATATGTTGCAAACAAAAATATTAATTTAGACAACACAACATTTCTCAACTAAAGTACAGAATGAGGCAAATTGTTATATTCATCTCTATTGCATCAGAATATGCAGCTGCATGTTAATGAAATTCAATGATCTTTTCGAAAATGCTAGTGCATTTTAAAAAGAAAACCATCAATTTAATTAATGCAATTACTGTAAAATATATTTTGGTACCTACTTGTGATTAATAACGACTTATAATAGGTAAAATTCTAATAAAGGCTAGTCACCTCAACACGGAAATATTTTAATATCCCTTTAACATCAGTTATCCTCATTAAATAATGGTAATTCCTTCATTAATTGTTTTTCGTTTTAATTGCTTCTGAGTCAATCATTATGCATAAGAACGTGCTGAATCGTTGATCCGATGACGTTAGTCATGTCACCGTAAGTCGAAAGTGAAAGTCAGTACTGCGCCCAGCACTGCTGTATCACAGCACCGAATTCCGGTCTTTTTACGCTTAACGTGTACTTGGCTTAGCATTCCTTCGCAATATAATTCTTTTACACCAAATCATTGAAATTTCGCATAAATGAACCTCCCTTGTGATGGTAAAATATCAGTTGTGGTCTTGTGGTGCATATAGTAGGGTATGTTTTTTTTATTTTCTTTTAATATTAATCAAAGATCTCAACACTTTTAAAAATAAGGTCGACTTTGATAAGACTTTAAAAAATGTTATCTAACGGAAGTATTGCTATCGTAATTAGTTGCTAGGCGTGATATAAGCACTATTATTATATTGTATATTTATAACAGCATGTTTTTATACATATACTTATGATTTATTTATCATTAATTATAATCGTTCAACCTTAATCTCCTATGTCTAGTTTTACTAGATTCTACGCCGGTCACTTGATATTTATATGTATTTCAACTAGTCTATATTGTAGATCTAAAGTCTAAACGTACTGAAGAAATCACTGTTTTTTACAAGTTGGTGTGCTTCTGTCTCTTAACCAAACAATATAAAGATTGGCTTATTATCTTCATAGCAGCCATATGATGACCTCGTGTTCTTGCGACCCAAGTCATCAGTCAGGAGATAAGAGCACGTGGGGAGCCACGACCTCTTCTAGACAAAACCGATGCGCTCTAGAATAATTTGTCAATAATGACGTGGTTCTGATACAATCATATTTTTATTTACTTTTCGTACAATATAACTTTTACTTTACACAAAACAAGTACAGGTAACTACTGTTTTGATAGATATTTCATTTAATATTTATAATATTTTTATCACTTACGAACTAATGTTTATACATTTCAAAATTGATCCCAAAATAAAATTGTAAAATCCCTCTAGGAACTATAAATTATCTTCCAAATACCAACACAACATGACATACTGGTAGGTAGCTTGTTACGACGTAAGAAATACACTTAATGAGTGGAGTATTTGGAGCCAGCTTATTAAACAATCAATTGAGTTCTGAGACAGAGGAAAGTAATAACTACATGGGCACCTACCCAATGAAACAGGAATACTGTTTCATTTAATCTGATTTTATCTCCCCGGCCCTGACTTACTCTATAAACATGGAAGGCATCAATACAACAAAGTAACTCAACATAGATGAAAATACGGTAAATATTTTAATGCAAGACTGTCTGAACAATCGCTAAAACGGTTTACGCAATTGGTAAATACTATCAACTATAATAGCGGTCATGTTTTCTCCTATGACATAATATACCATGTGCATGGTTAAGAAGCACCCCTCTCGCTAATATAATCACTGAGGCATTTCGATGACGAAACTAGTCATCATATCGCGCGATGTTCTATGTCGGTCAATGTTGCCATGTTGACACCTAACTCGAGTATGCGGCATAGCCTTGGCCCTAGTGCTATTGGCCAGGAATATTATTTCCATAACCCACATAATACATCAAATACTTGACTTAACAATCGACCTGGTCAGTTGTGAGCTCACCTAAGCAATGTTTTACTTATTCTGCTATATTTTCATCGATTTAGGAGTATTAGTGGCAAAAGATGTTACTGTGTTTGAGAAGGCCGTACAATAATGAAAATTGCCATTAAATAGGACCCAAATTAACTTAAAAATCAAGATTGGTCTTAAATTTTAGTTCTTGGAACCGTCCTCTACATAATAGATTAGGTTTTGCTTTGCTTATGAAATATGTTTACCAAAAAAACACGGAGATGCATTAGCTGGTGTTGATATGACGATGATGTAGTCTATTATTTCATTTTCGTTCACCTACAACCTTGCAATTGATGGATCATATTTAGTTACGATAGATATTAGATAGATCTTAGGTCTGGGCAAAAGACGCTTGGTAATTACAATATACGCGAAATTGAGGAACTCCAAAATATTAACATGACATACCGTCCCCGTAAGGTAAGGCAGAGGTTTACTAATGTACACCCACCTTCCGCCGGTATGTTTTAGGTCCCGTGTTATAACATGGGATGAGCCCCTATTGGGGGCGAGCCTATCGCCATCAACCGGGCACAAGACAAAATCCTCGAGCTGCTTCTGAGAATTCCATAGATAAACTCAATAACCTTAGCTCACTCAGGACCTGTTGCTCAGCAGTCGTACTGTACGACCAACTAGACTAACGAGGCAGTCCAAAATATTTTCATTGATTTTTTTATCAGCGACACGGGCCAACTCACAAACTCGGTCAGCTAATGGTCACTGGCCAGGTATATCGGTCAATGTCAGCCCACCAGGCGACACAGATTAAAAATGCTGATTCATTGTCCCTGGCTAACGATATGCTAAATTATTATGCAATAGTGATTTTCAATGTGAAATATTTATCGGAATGATGATTTGCGATATTTAGCGTTTATATTATTGCTGGAAGTAAAATAAGTTCTCTTACATTCATGACGCGCTGCAAAATAAACAATAGACTAATCCTTCGCAATATAAAGAGAGGTAGAATAAACTTATCGTAAAGCCTTTTCAAACACATCTCCAGGACTCACTGTGACTCATTTATTTCTCGGCAATCGTTAACTCCAAGCGGTCTGGCTTGGGACCTTCCAAGCGGAATACCTTGGGGTGAATATACTATATTGACCCCATTCCCCAATTGAGTCACATGATTTCTTCTGAAGAACAAGATTTATGCGAGAGCTGAAGAAACCGCCTATAGTGAAACAGCAGCAATGCATAATAGCAATAAATATCTTTCAGGACAAAGTTTTGAGAACACTATCTGTTTTATCACACTAGAGGATACCAGCATACAGTATGGTACAATTTACAACGCAAATGAACTCGGACAGACAGACATACCGATGATAAGATCAGGTTTATGGGAACTGTTAGTGGACCGACGCTACTGAGCGATAATCGCGATTCGCGCGTACACGCCAAGGTTAGAACTGTCACTTCGGACGAGCACAACCTGCGCGTGGACTGCTGCGTTGTTGCGCCAGTCGTACACCGCGCACGCGCCTCTACGCGCCCCACCGCCAAACGAAAATTCCAATTTCAAACCAACAATGTCTCCGACCAGTGGAATATTTTAATTCACACTATGATAAAATCGGCATTTCCATATTAAAAGTCAAATATGTTTGACACTGTAAAATAGTAATAAATTTGTTCGTGGAGTGTTTGTTTCGTGTGTAAAAATGTTGCGGCGTCAATACTCACACGAGTCCGGAAAAACGGAACTCGTTAAAGCGAGGGAGGAATATTTTGACCGAAGGTATGTTTGAAATTAATTGCACATTATAATGCAATATTGATGCAAGTGTTTCTAACTTACAATATCAAGTTAATTATATATCTACGCAGTTATACATTAATCAGCTGTAACTAACAATCAGAAGCTGTAGTGATATAAGTCTATAAATTGTAAAGGCATTATGGGAGAAATATGTATACATACGTATTGCTCCTAACTAAAGCGAAAATAAATAAAAACAAATTCATTGTGAAACTGATATCTGTATTGTGGTTATTTTGATTAAATCTGTTATCTTATTGATAACTTTGATAAAAGTATCTATTTTCTTGATATCGGTATCATATCAGGTGTGAAGTGTAGTAAGTAATGCTGACCCGGCTCTCTTTATATGTAAGTATATAGGTCATATCAGTGAGTCGAAATTTTATATGAACGCATTATATGTTTTCATTTCGAACGACAGATTATAAACCTTGGTTGTCCTGTTATAAAAAACGTGTATTTCTGTACCCTATTTGTATGTTCTTGTTTTGTTTTTGTTTTGTAAACAATTTTTTTTACATTAAACCAAATTCTCTTTTAGTTATAAAATTGTGCATATTACTCTTACTGTTCCTGCGATGGTATTTTTTTTATTTGAGTTCTATTTAATGAATATAATGTGAAGATTTTCAGCTAAACAAATTTTCTTATATCATAGAACACTCGTCCTAGTCACCAAACAAACAAACAAAAATCGAAATCAGTTCATCCAACTATGTCGTATGTTAAATTTAACTTCAGAATTGGAAAGAGTTGTTCAAAGTAAACTAATCAGTCAGTCTGTCCTCAAGAGAAATGATAAGAATTATAAATGACTCCCAGTAAATATTGATTACTACACAAACGTTGATCTTCTGACCGACAGAATAAACAATGTTTTTATTTTATTTCTTGGTTGACATCAACCATCGTCGACGTCAAATGATGTCATAAATACTTACAATAATAGTCTTACAGTTTACTTAACAGCGCATAGTTTTCATTTTTTACCCACTCAGGTCAAGTCTGGAGGGGCGAGGGTTATGGGGGTCATGACGTCATGACCGTGGGCTGACCAATGGCTAAGCTGGCCGTGACCCCTTGGCTGGGTGTAGATTAACCAAAAAACTCCAAAATTATCTCTTCCAAAATTAGAATGATCGAATCGGAGTCTATTATGGTTAGACACGTGACCATGTGACCCCCCCCCTCCTCACTTACTTTAAAGCTGAATAGCCCTTGTCACGGGTCCATAGTTCCATACATTATTTACTTTAGTTTTTAGTATGATACTTACGTATTTGTATAATACATGAGACAAAACTGATAACTTTAACATTGTAAGTCCTCTTAAACAACTTAGTTAAATCTTCTTCTTATAACCATAAGTAAAGATCGAAATTTGAACGGTTTTGATTGTCTGTTTATTTAGATCTGCAATATGTGTTTTGGTGCAAAATTAAATGACCTTTATTTTTATTAATACTGATGTCATGAAAAAAAGATAATTAAGTACTTCTTATTTATTTCTCTTTAACTTGAAGCCAAAGAGCCATTCAGCAGTCCAAAAAAACTGTACATTTATATCATATTCCGGTATACCCGGCTGTACACAAAGGTACTTCTGTGATCATTTGTAAAGATCACATGACTCTTATTGAAAATCAGTTTATACCAAAGTGAGAATGCTTCATTAATGAGGTACCAAAATAACAATATTATTAAGTACGTCGTTACGATAATTTAAATAAAACTATTAACAAGTTGTTATGTATCACGCGTGTTGTTGCCAAACACGTGCGCTACAAGTTATCGCGGTGTATTGTTTCTTCGAGTTCATTTCCATACATACATGAAAATCCGGCGATGTTTGCTGCAAATGGAGCCGGTGATCTATAGAATATAAATAATTTACGACCGAAAAAGTAATATATTTGATCGTGTTGTTTCGGTTATTTCGATATACGGTATAGAAATAAAATTGTTCCTTTTATACGAATCTCTTTGCTTTTGGCCTTAATCCACTGCTAAGCCAAAGATCTCATGATCTCAATTTTCCATCGCAATTGTGTCGTATTTGGATATTGAATAAGATATTTGTTTAGTTTTTTTGCAACTGTGGCCTACCATTAGGTTTTGCAGGTGCTGTCTGAATAGATTTTAATATAAACGGTATCTGTGCTCCTCTACGTTGTATCGTCAATCATGACAATACACTGTTCATAGATTTAGATATATTTTCACCGACGCATAGCAATATTACGACACTTTGTTATAAAAACGAATTGGATTCAAAATCAGAATAAAAAATTAGTTAAAAAAAGAAAATATAAGCAGTTAAGCAGATACATGTTAGTTTTTAAATTAAATTAGAACTATGTTTCAATCGCTTTATGGATAGTCCACAATAGAAAAATTAATTATATAAGATATGGATAACGTTATGACCTACACAATTACACAAGTTAATGTTGTTATGTTGAGGGTAAGAAACTTTCTTTTCCCCAATTCCTAGGGAAAAAAATCGTATGTTCATTCTGTACTTCCCTGACTTTGTATGTAAGACATAAACGCGCTGTTTGGTAGTTCCATTTATTTTATTGTTTGATCATAAGCTCGTGCTATGAAACACAAAGCTAGTACGATACTTATGTTGAATAAAAATAACTACGGAAGAAAATGACTCTGCAAGACAGACAGCAAGAAACGGATCTGGTTATTATTATTCCATTATATATTTTTTACTTCCAATTAATGTATTGCCACGCCAAGGATAATGTGAAGACACGCTAAAGAATAATAACCACGTACAAACATTATAGTTTTTGTGTATTTTTTTGTTTGTACATCGAGCCACTTCGTGCTGACTGTCGTGTTTTGCTCATTAATTATGCAATAAGGTCAAATTAAAGTTCTCGCGTATAATGTTTTGTACTGTAGGAATTTAAATTCCTTACAGAGTGTAGTAGAAACTTTTTTATTAATAATATTCAAGGAGGTTTTAAAACGATATTTTTAGAAATATCTATTTTTATCTCATATAAAATACCAGTGAACTGTGAGTCAGGCTTGCGCATTGAAGGTTCGGTACCGTACCTTCTTTCTTAAAGAGAAAATAGATTGTTTAAAGAGACGTTCTTCTATAGTCTCCAACTGGAAA
The DNA here is from genome assembly GCA_905163465.1 of Craniophora ligustri. NCBI lineage: Eukaryota > Metazoa > Arthropoda > Insecta > Lepidoptera > Noctuidae > Craniophora > Craniophora ligustri. The sequence continues at coordinate 10,193,405 of LR990969.1, forward strand.
TGCTTTAAAATAGCAAAAAAAAATATTCATATATATCTGTCTATATAATAACTATAAATTATTATATAGCTGTCTTTTTTTTTTGCTTGTAGCGTGAGGCCTCTCTTTTATATAAAAATATAAATCATACCTAATTAATTGACTTTTTTTATAGTATACATTAGCATAATAGAAGTATTGTAGACAGTCGGCCCCCATGGAAGACTTTATAACTACTTACTATCTATGACCCGAAGACCTGGAATATTTATTTATTTATTTAATTTCGGAACAGCAAATAACATTGTGAATTAGGTATACAAAAGTTATAATAATATGTATATTTAAATTCAAAATTAATATATTTGACGCTTAATTTTTTATTTGGTTTTTTGTCCATACAATAATATAATACAACATACAAATAATATTTCTAGTAGCTTCAGAAACTTATGAACGTAATTAACATTATAAGGCAATATTTAAATTAACGTAATATAGTGTAGTATCTGTAAAATCAAGGAATAATTAGTAACAATATTATAACTGACTATAAACATAAATTGCAACTCATTGCTATTAGTTGCTGTGTTTTTCTATATTCATACAAGAAATAAAAAAATTGGGTAATTTAGTACCCCATGGATAACTTACTAATAATATTCCTACTATCGCATACCCATTAAAGATCCTTTAATGATAACAAAAACAGTAGTCTCTGAAATTCAATGTACATATTTAAAATTTATCTTTACGTCTCGTGTGTGTCTGTGATATTCAGTTATACATGGATTATAAGCATTTAACAATAATCTTTATTGACATATACCTATACTATAGATCAAGATATACTGATCATTGTTGTACAAGAATGGTCCGGAATTATTTTATGATCAATACGTTAATAAACAGCTGCACAGCATATTATCTGAAATTTGTAAAATCATGATTTAGATAAGCGTAATAATTTACACCTTTGATATGTACAAATAGACGTAATAGCCACAGAAACTCACATTTGGAAACAGACCTTCGACTTAATAGCATACTTTTATATTCGGAATATTTTATTTGCATATCGGTCATGTAAATAAAAGTACGATACTAAAAATACTTGTTCTTTTTTATTTTTAGAAAAAGTCCACTGAACAGGTTTAATAAGAGAGCATAACAAATGTGACCTGCCTGTATGTGAATAAAATAAATTAACATATTGTGTGTTATTATCGTGCATGTGTACGCTTTTGCTGTGGTAGTAGTGTAGTGCTTTTTAGTTCGTTATTTTGACTCTTCAGTGACATACGTCCCGCACTTCAATGGAAATATTATAGTATAAATTCAGGTATTTATAAACAGGTGTTTAATTTTCTCATTCCTGAAAAAGAGTGTTCATATTAAAAATATAAGCTAAAATTATCTTAATAATTATTATGATTTGCAACAATTAGGATTTCTTAGATAATGCTAGCAAAAACGTTATGTTTTGTATAAAAACATTGCAATTTTGTATCAAATGTTTGTGAAGAAACAATATTGTTGTAGTATTCTAACTAAGAATAATATATATTCTAACTAAGAATATTTTTTTCAAACATCGATAAAAGATTATTATAATATTTTATGTTATTATATATTTTCAAATATGTACATATTATTCTTAGTACATATTTGAAAATATATAATAACATAAAATATTATAATAATCTTTTATCGATGTTTGAAAAAAATAATATAAGTTCCTATATTTTAATAATCTAGTTATGACTCAGAATCATAACCGGTCACATACCTTTACAAAACAGTCACAATACATATTTTGTCGCGGATAAAAAGACCAACTGTACCTATGTAATTTCATTAACATGGATGCACCGTTGAGTGTTGAATAATACTATTATATTAAAAAGGTTAATAAAACTATTATATGAATAATACTATTATATTAAAAAGGTGAATATATAATTTACTTTTATTAAATTACGGAAACAAATATGACACTTCAGTGTTATGTACTTACGTGTGATTTTTTCAATTTAAAAAATAACATATTAATTAAACTGAAATTCATAATACTTATGTTCCGTTCAACCAGATTCTCTTATTTCTTCTGGCTGGAATAACAAAAAAAATCTAACAAATATAAATTTATCATGGCACTATCAGCAAACCTTTTTAAATTTTAAAATATATTTAAAAAAAACACGGTCCAATTTAAATTAATTAAAATTAAATTCAAGCCATTAATGTCAATGACAAGTTTGGAATGTTCACTTAATCATTTTATTTAATGTAGCTCACATTTTCTTCTTATAAACTTATAAAATACAAATATTTGGACTTCTATAAATTTATAAAATGCAAATATTTGGATTTTAAAATCATTAAAAAGGTATAATATTAATTTGCCATGGTGTACATTAGCCTATAGGTATGTGTCATTAATAGTATTTTTTTTACATTCAAAGCAAAAGCATCATAGTCCTTACAAGAAAATCAGTCAGTGCCTATGACTAAGAAATATGCAAACCCCATAAGTCACTGTTACGAGAAAGGATTTGTTCTGTTCTAATACCAATAACTAATAGTACTGGTATTTATATTCTATTCCGAACAGATACTATTAATACATGTGTAAAAAATTGTGGTCAGTACCTATCTACGTTCCGAACAAATATCCTGTACTTAGTTCACTAATGTTTGTTACAGATATTTCATAAATAGTCGCAAATATTATTTATGGCAATGTATTAACAAAAAAGTATCAATAACGTTGTTAAAACATTTTACTAAGTAGGTGTATGAGCACCATTAAATACAATGTTGCCAGTAATTAATTCTGATGTTATTTTGTTGTACAAGTCAAGATAAGTCACAATGAGAACAAATAGAACATTAGTGGTAATATTATGAATTCCGACTATAATTAGAAACACGGACTTTTTCCCCATACTATTTTTTATTCCACATTGGGTGGGAAACTGGCTCACGGCATGTCTGATAAAAAACAGTTACCGTAGCCTATGGGTATTGGCATGGTTGCCGAACCTCTAAAAATCTTTTGATGTTTTTAAAATAGGGACGTCACTCCACTGACAGCAAACGGAATTTCCATGGTATCAGAATATTCACTCCCCTAACGATTTCAATGTATTTAATTAAAAAAATATTTTCTACTAAATTGGAGTGCTTATATTAATTAAAAACGTTAATTGTTCTAGACTATTCATGGCATCATGTTCTAGACTCATGACATTGCATGGGACACAAATACAAATGTATGCTCTGGAACGGAGGTAGAAACAGTTGTATTGATTAACATAATGTACATATATGAAAGAGCTTAAGTAATCTTAATAGCCAAAAGGTTATTACAGGATTCATTTATTTATTTATTAATTTGGTATTACAATGACTTATTCACTAGATACAATACTCAAGGAATAAATACACAAGCTTGAACTTTCGGTGAAATTGTTACTTATAAAGGTGCACTTGCTTATAAAATAGCTTTACATGTATACATCCTACATGTTTATAATAGTTATAACGATAGAAAGAACAGGAAAGAAACTAAATATTACTGAAATTGTAACTGGTTATTAACAAAATAGTTACTATTCGAAAACATTAATTTATGTTTATTAACAACCTTCAAGTATCAATTCTAACACAACAAACAAAACTTTAAAAATATATGTATATAGAAATCACTAGAGCATCCAATGCATGCACGCTATTGAATCTTTAAAATGTTTGAATTAATCATTATAAATAATATATCCACATAAAAATACTTATATACTCATTATGATACAGCGCCGTCTAGTTCCGGGCTAAGCAATGAGTTATGTGTTACGGATACTAGATGGTTGATATGTAATGTATTACATATCTTGGGTGGACCCAAAAAAAAAGCTCATCCACATACATTACCAAAACATGAAGTTTTTGCCCCAGTATTCATTCTCGATCGTGTGCCGAGACGGGAGGCCCTAAACAATTGGTTAAATAGCTTATAGGCTAATCCAGGACTGCATAGAGCGTAGAGACTCAGGTCAAATTGGCCCCATCCGGAATTCCGACAGCCTTCATAATTGCTGCGCTAATCGGTTAATCTGACTATAAACAATAAAGACAAATAGGCTGATAATAAAATCAATCAGCAATCTAGGAGTAATCATCAATTATAGTCGCTATAAAATAATCAGGGTTATTTTGTTTTCTAGACGGACGAGGTCCCTGAACGCACCATCACCGATACAGCAGTTTGGACCATGCGGAAGAATAATGAAAAACTCAGCTATGGTTATGTAAGTATAACCCACAAAAATATATATTCATTTTAATAGGCTGATTATGTCAGACGTTTGCATCGCAAAAGGTGAGGGTAATTATATTGGGTGCCAACAATAAGGTGACAGCGTAGAAGTAGGCCCTGATATTGTTGGTGACGACTTGCGTTTAATTATAACTGCAAAGGAAATATGGGACATAATGAGAAAATGGGGAGAAGTTTGCTCGGCTGTTTACAAATTATTTTTTTAAAACATTAATGGAAAGAAAAGTAAACGTGTTCCAAAGTTTGAAAATATGTTGATTACATTTTCAAAAATTTACTCAAAGATTTTCCCATTGGTAAAACATATTACTTAATAAATGAATTTATGACTGACAAGATTTCTGACTAATAATAATAATTTATTTCTTTGACGATTACATTTGGACTCGGTTATACATTTTGACTTAATCACTTTTAAACTGTAATTAAATTCATTTATATATTTCATTCATTTATTCTTTTTTAAAAATTATTATTTTGCATAGGCAACTAAGTTTTAAGAACCTGCCTAATCATAACATCTTTAAAATACTGTACCTACACTTAGTTCGTGATTTTTGTAAAAAAAAAAAATTGTGTTTATTTGGTAGGCCTACGAAGCGGTCGTAGGCTATTTTGTACACACCTAGGTGATAATGATGTCCCTCACCAGTTTTTTTGTTTTTGACAAAATATTTTTTTTGTATTTTTTTATGATTTGGCATTAAAAAATACCTATAACCCGAATTTTTCACTATTCTAACTACCAACTCCTAAAATGTGGAAAACCAACGTTTGCTGGGTCAGCTAGTATTTAATAAGTTTCACTATTATAGTTTTGTAGCAATAAGGCTTTGATGATAGTCTGGACTTGTCTACACAAACATTTGGCAATCAAAATACGACCTTAGCACTTGTTACTGACCTCTGTTTTTAAAGTTACCTTCAAGAAAAATCATTTCATTTTATTTCTTTATAGTTGGTTTTACACAAGTTTCAATAGGAATCGCGTACTAATTATTAATTGAAATAAAAAAATACTAATGCTAACCTTCGATCTAGTCAACTAATTCGTTCAAAAGTTCGGTCGTCGGTGTTAAGTTCAGAGTTAGGCGTCGCAACAACGAACAGTGTATTAAAGGCTATATTTTAAATAATTATTTTTCTTTAGAATTTGGATTTCGTCCCAAAAGGACCATTTTGGTCTTATAATCGTTGAGAGTTGCGGAACTGTCTCATTTTATTACATATTATGTCTGTCCCATACCCCTTTGTACCGTAGGTATTCTTTTATTTTCAATATAGATATTACAAATATTATTGTTATTGTATTCTTACAAAAAAAATGCATAAGACCCGCTTTAAAATATGTGTGATCAATGTTGCAGGCAAATCCAGGACCCGGCGTCGCAGCGGCTGACGTGGTACAAGCCTCCACTGACAGTTCTGGTGATAAAGAAGGTGCACGATGCCACTATCTTGGCGCCGTTCGTGCAACTCGTGCATTGGCTAGTTCATGTAAGTAAAGCTATACCTACCCAGTATTTTTTTTATGCAAATTTATGAACATGGTATAGTTATTTAAGTATAGTTTATCACTAAAGTTAATAACAATCAATGCGTTATTGATTTACAACTGTCGAGAAACTAAAAGATTATGAATTTGGTGGGTTCAAGCGGCCACATTATTAAGCGGTTCCTTAAGGACATGTTCTGTTGTGTTCTATATAATTGGGTAATTTTGGTTTCTTTTTTTGGTCCTTCGGTACGAATCTATTGTAATGTAAAAATGTCCTATGTTGCGACATTAATTTATTACGTCTGCTACAACTGTCATGGTATTTATAAAAAGATGTAATTATCAGCATTATATAGTTCTCCTTGCATTGGAATTACATAATAATATATCTAGAAATACATGGTGTATTTCAATTAATGAATTCCAATCTACACGTGAATTTAAATTAGGTTTTTACTGGGACTTTGACCTGTGTGCATACGTTGTATTCAAGTCTTCCATTATTGAATTTTTTAATTTGTTAATTTATATAGCTATCTCTATTTTTTAAATTTTATAGCCATGTGATTAGGCGTTTTTATGTCATGTTACACAAATTAAATAAATTCTATTCTATTCTATTCTAAATCGATAATTTAGAGCAGAACTCAGGAACACAGCCTGGGGCTCTGTGGCACTTAAATCCAATTATGTACTGGAAAGGAGAATAAAAACTTACGTGTCTAATGTACTTCCAATTGATTCAGCGAATGTCAACTTTAGATGAACTACGTGGAAGTTAAATTTGATTTCCCGACAGTACGTGTCAGTAGCTTAGTTAAAACGTATGCTGCACCAAACTGTTAAAATAATATAATATAATCATTCTAAGTTCTACTAACTAAAAACTACTACTAAACAAAAGTTTATCATCGTCAATACTTATTATATCTTATTCTGAAGATAACTGCAGCTATATTTAAATCATATTGTTGAATTGAATTGATAGATAAGTGACGTCAGTACAGTACTAGTGTATTGGTGTTTCATATTATTATGTTGCATTTGTTATAAAGTATCACACCTAAGTACCGGTAAATTACGGTTTTGCACCTAAACTACTAGGTACGTGAGTAATAATGAAATTGTGCTACTTGATTTTCTATATAACACACATAACATACAATCACGCTTGTCGTCCCCGATAGGTTAGACAGAGCTGTCCTAAACTGCCATCTATAGGGCACGAAGCCTAACTCCGACCTGCTACTTAGAATTTCATAGAAAAATCCGCTATTGGATTTGACTTTGCTCTACCTGGGAATGTAGCCTCTTGTTCAGCAGTCGGACATTAGAACCTGTTGTGGTTCTAATGTGCGATGCAAACGATGCGGTATAAAAATAAAAATAATTTATTACCAGAAAAAATATTACAAGGTTGGTCGTAATTATTAGCTAGTAGACAACAATGATTCAAATATTTATAATACCATCCGCTGCCAAACTAGGTTAGGACCTGTATTTCAGCAAAACGGCGCCACTTTCCGTAGTGTCAGAATAAACTAGCTTATACTATTTAAAAAAAATCAAGATAGAAAATAGAAAATAAATGGTGTGCGAGAGTCTATATTTGGTTTATTTAGAGAAATAAAAATACTCAATATGATTCAACTCCGCCCAAATTATACTTTACACGCACTAAAAATTGCTCCCAGTACGTTGACTCAGATTCGTCACGTGAAAGCGCAAATAGTACCATAACGTGTCTAGTTTGTAGTGTTTAACTCATACTTATCGATCATTATTAAAAGAAAGTCAGGAACAAGAAAATTCAATTAGTCAATTAATTAAGGAGTCGAACGAATCGGCCATAGAATTTTAATTATAGGATACACATATTTTTATTGCATTGTGATAATATTTAGAGGTGAGGTTTGATTTCCAATATAATTGAAATTTAATTCTTATTATCGTTTCTGGTATATTATTACATATCTGAATTATATATCAATAAAATGAAAATACAAGATACATAAATTTAGTGCGGTATCGTTATCGCTCTTACTAGAATGAAATTCAGTTTGAGATATAGACCACTTTCCAAATATGGACATAAAACATATTGGCGAAATGTGTTGTACATAAGTACACTTCTACCTAACCCTTCGGGGACGAGAGGCGTGATGGTATGTTATGGACTTCCTAATCTACCCAGACGCAGACACAACCACTTCCTTCTATAACATATTGGTTTGTATGCCTGTGTATGTAACAGTGGCGTACCGTGGATTTTCGCCGCCCAGGGCCGTCTGGAAATTTGCCGCCCCTATTCTAGTAGTATAAAAAAACGTGGCACTTGCTGCCGCCCCCTTTTATATACCGCCCGGGGCCATGGCCCCCTCACGCCCTCCCCCCTCCCCCCCTACGCTACTGGTATGTAACGTCCGTCACGCCGTTTTCCCTGACGCAAAGAGCGGAACTGCAGTCAGTGCTATTGACTCGATAATTTTACATTGTATTCTAGCGTTTAATTTACGTCCTCATATCATTAATGTTCATAATTATGAATAACTGATTAAGATATTTTTTGCTGCAGAAAAGAAATCATTTATTTTAAACAATAACCTACTCTAAAACCGTAGCTTCGGTTATTGATGTAAGGTCTACGTCAGTATTTCCCCAACAATGGGCCGAAACCACTGATGGAATATGTGAGCCCTAAAAATAGTTAACGAATACATACCTACTTCTTATTGAAATAACAACACTCTTTTGTATTTTGTTAAGAATTTTCATTATAACTTTTATGATTTGTATGTAACTATAATTATGTAGGTACTTTGCTCTCTGCCTCTGGGTAGTTTTTTCTTAAAATCATAGTTATACCCATTTTGTCATCGTGACTGCCAAAAGTTGAGTCCTAAATTTAGAAGTATATGTTACATAGGTTCCGGACCCAGTCCAGACAATTTTTGGAGCTTCTGATCTTAGCTGTAGTAAAGAGAAGTTTTAGTCATTACCAATACAGACAGAAAACTTTTAATTCGTAGTAAACCAAAACAACATTTGTCAAAATATATGTAGGTCTTAAAAATGTCTTAGAGAAATCTCTCAGAAAACCGCTCGTTACTATTCAGCTCTGTACATTGTTTCCAGTTTAAGAGGCATATAAATTATATCAGTAGCCAATTCCATTCAACTATCTACTATCCTTTTAACCACATCCTGTGGTCGACGTGTTCCCTGTCCTCAGTTCCGTTCTTCACGATAAATTGCTATTTACCGTATCTTTCATGACATACATTCTACATGTTGCTATCTTACAGCACGTCAAAGCCAAAATTAATGGACGTTTACTTATATTTGACAATATCTAAGTAAGTAGGCCACGTCCGATTCGATTCGATATTTTATGTGCTATTAATAATATGAACTTGAAACCGCACATCAGATATTCTAAGTGACACAAATTACAGGTTCACGGTAGACTTAATGACTTAAATTGATTCATAAAAAGCAATGGCCTCACGTCGTGGCCGCTCGCTTTTATCGATCGGACTTCATACAATGTTAATGAGAGTCGACCATTGTTGTCACGCTAAGGGGAACGACGCTAACGTTTCATAGGAATTGTTTGTTTGAAAACTATATACATCGTTCTATTACCTATCGATTTATTATAAACTATGATACAGCGACTATACCTATTACATGTTAAGACGGTGAAGGAAAGCGTCTCAAGCAAACCTGCATGCCTTGAGAGATTTTCTCGACAGTCTGTGAAGCCAATTCACAATAGGTTAGCATGGTGGACTATGCCACTTCCCTATCAGATGAGCGGAGACCCGTGCTCAAAAGTGGGACTATAATAATTAGGTTGATGATCATGATAATAGGTTTAATACCGTGCATGTTTACCATATAATTTAAAACACGGGAGTGAAAGGCCTGTAAAGTTGCGAAGAATTAACGTACTACATACATAGCGTTTTAATAACACAGAATAAGTATACTAGTGCATTGTAAAATAGATTTACATTAAAGCTAGCATAGTTAACAGGAACATTGAACTATTTACCTGTTAAATAAGCTAAGCAGGACTTTAATCATCAAGTCATTACTTCAATATAACGTCATGTTTACTCATTAATTATTAGATTTTTCATAGCAATAGCTGTTGTTACGATTGTGTTCCTAATATAATCTATAATTTGTGTGCCTGTGATGGGCATTACTTATACTTGGTATCATCTAACCTAACAGACATTAATACTTTTAAATAATTTTGTATTACTCGTTATAAGTCTTTATCGTTAGTCAAATCATAACTTGGCACTTATAAAAATAATATCACAAACAAATACCCACTTAATATGGAGACGTGAAAACTTGTAAAATGAATAATGCATCTGTGGTATTATTGAATTTGGTCATTCTCCAACATTTACGACGTCATCATCATCATCATCATCATATCAGCTGGAGGACGTCCACTGCTGGGCATAAGCCTCCCCCACAGATTTCCACAACGACCGGTCTTGGGCCACCTGCATCCAGCTGGTTCCAGCGACCTTTACCAGGTCGTCGGTCCACCTTGCCGGAGGCCTACCCGTAATTTACGACGTACGTGAATATATTTCAATTATACATATATTACCGAAACATTAGGGAGACGTTAATCACACAAACAAACCGTAATTATAATGCTCATACTAAATTCATTATTTTGAATGTCAAGTGAAGTGAACGTGTATAAGACTCAAGCAGAATTATTTATTAATACCTACTAGACACGCCGACATACTTATATTTTCTTTGCTTTGTATCATTATTTATTACTTATTAATCAAGTTTCATAGCTGCATCTAGATATCATATGTGTTTTTAACCATAGTCCAAATAACATAATGTGCTAATGTAGGTTAGGCTTGTAGGAGGAAATTAAGGGGAGATATTCTACAAATTAAATATAAAATAAAAAATGCAAAATACAGGCATTGTTCATTTATTTAAGGTCTAACTAAGTTTCTAATAGCTAACAATTCTTCTCAATATATTTTGTGTAGCTTTCTGTGAGTTCTAATACGCATACTGATACTAGTTTACTACATTTCTAAAGTGAGCCCGAGTAGTATCGAAGTGTTTCTTTAGAGAGTAATTGAAGACAAGCGTCAGTCGGGAAGTTTGGGAGGATAGAACGCACATGCGCATTTGCGCAAGTCTCGTTCATTTTGTAGCTAACTTCAAACCGGTCAACAAATATAAATTGCCTTGTATCTTGCAGGCATATGTAATGCTTATATTAATTATTAAGTGAAAAGAAAACTGTACTCGTTACGTAAATGTCGTTGATTTCGCATTGAAAAGGTTTTTTATGAAAACAAATACAGAAAGCAAATCTTAATTTTAATAAACATGTTTGTAGTTGAGCTATCAGGCGACGACTTGTTTAAAGAAATAGCTATAATTAATTTGCTTTTTAATTACAGGACAAAAGCATGGTAGTATTCGTGGAGGCAGCAGTGTTGGATGACAGGCTTCTCGCTGAATACGGAGACTTCACGTCTGTCAAGGAAAGGCTGATGACGTTCAGGGCTGGCACCGACGATCTCACGGACAAGATAGACTTCATCATCTGTTTGGGTGGCGACGGCACGCTGCTACATGCCAGCTCGCTGTTCCAAGTAAGATTCTAGTACCTTTATGATGATATAAGGAGGTTTTTAGTATTAAGGCTAGCACGGATTGAATTTGTTCTTGAAGTTGTAGAAGTAATAGCACGTAGCACAAATGTTAACTGAATTTTGATGGAGAGGACAATTTATTTACTTTAAGCTAAGTAAGACTAAATTATGCTGACACGGTGTATGGTTCGCGTTTATTGTCACGGACGGATCGCCTTATACAACGAGTCCAAAACGCATGTGCCCGCTTTAGTTTTAATATCCCGCCTAGAAGTCATGTGACACCCTTCTTAAATAAACATTGCATAATTAAAATGAAATCCAGGCGTAAGTTGCATCTAGCGTGCCTTATGTTTGGCATCATCAAGGATGGGGAGCCTGCATACCTACACAAAAAACTTAACTGGGTGACAGGCAGGCGTGAATGCGAAAGTAGGCAATGTTCACTACAGCTGTCCATCCCACCACATAGGTCAGCCGCGTTTAGGGGTAGCTTCCGTTACGCCGCATCAAAAATATGGAATAATTTACCACCCCCCATTAGGTCTCTTAACACGTTAAATACATTCAGATTGCACCTACGGCGATATTTAATTAATGCGCAACGGAAGCTAGCCTTGGTAAATGTAAACACATCACTTATCTAAAAAAAACACTTACCCTCAAATTCTCTTCTATTTATTTATAAAACTTTTTATGCACACTTGTACAGTTTACTTATAAGTCACGTAGTATATTATGTATTTATGTATGTACCTACAACTGCCAACTACATTGTACACAATATAAATGCTCCATTATTATATATATATAAATCCCATAATTTTAGAATTTAATATTATTAGCACACATGTGACAAGCGCTGTGACCGCTGCCGCGGAGCGAATGCCTATGGGATTGCATTCCATGGTTTTCGCTCACCTACAGTCCGCTATCTTTTCAAGTACCTACACACATACAGAGCAATCGCTGCCACTTTTTATTTATTTATAATCATACCTATTATGTATACAATGTGGAGATGACAATATGACTTTAAATGAAAACACTGGCAATACTGGTTTATAGAAACATTTGTAAACTATCAAATAAATCCGAACATGGAAATTAAAAAAAAAAAAATTTTCTTACAAACTAAATAGCTTAAAACTGCAAACAAAATAAAACACCATTTATAAAAATGGTACACTGACCTGCGATAAGAATGGCAACGCAGCTTGGTTTCATTCATGTTAAAGCTGTGGCCGACGCAGCGACGTAATGTTTGGCGCCATTATTCTTATTGTTATTAATGCTCAATTACACAAATCAAATCACAGAATATTAACCAAATAGTCGGGCATCATTCACCCGCGAGTTATTCACTGATCAATTTATTATTCACAATCACTTTTCGATCACATAATTATGTCGCCAGTCATTAAATTTTTTTATTTTCAATATGTCCGCCGTGTTCTTGAATACACAAACTACACCGACGTATAATGTTATTTCTAACTCTTGATAATAGGTCTCACGGTATGTCCGTACAGCTAAAGCGGCATTACCGTGACACTCCCCATAAATTAAAATCATATCAGTGTACTCCGAAGCGGTATAATTGTAACGAGGCATGATTATTTAATAATAAAACCTTGAAACACCAAGTATTAAGCGTCTAATTTCGCAAAGTTCACTTAGCTATTTAACTAAGTACCTATAATACGTTTATGTGTCCTGTCACTATTAAAACAAAGCGTCAAATTTCGCACAACACAACACAACACAACAACAAAGATACGATAACACTCGCGCGGCGACTTCAAACGGGCGCGGGCGCATCCGAAATTCCAGAGAAAATAAAATGCGTCACAGGCAGTAAGGACGTCCGGTGACACACTGACCGCGTAACCTAGACACGTCGACAAGTAAGCAAAGAGGAAACAAGCAAACTTACCTATCTCTTTCGCACATACATATTTTCTTATCTAGCTGTGATGACACGCTTTATGACTCTTATGGCTCGGGCATAAAGTATAATTTGCATTGAGAAAATAAATTTGATAGAAAAGGCGTAGGTTTTTAAAGTGGCGAGCTGGCAACGTAAGTCGTTAACCTGTCGCGTGCTCTCCTGTTTACAAAACATCATGTCGAAAATACTTAAAATGAAAAATAATGTCCTGTGGCTAAACTACTGGATATATTCATTTGATTTTTTGTGTGACGGTTGGGAATATCATGACTTATACGAAGTTTCATTTATGATCATATTGTCCTCCCCACATTGTATATATAAATATATTTTATGTATTTTATTTTATCTTGATAATATTATAATTTATTCTTCTATGTACGTTTATTTATTTTAAATGAACTGTTTTGTCACCCGTGGGTCACGCAGGTCTGGTTGAAATCCAGCGCCAGACAATCTGTCTGGCATATGCTGAACCAGGACCTATTCAGCGCAGTCGTGGGGCACACGTTGTTATAAATCGTCTGTTTTGCCTTTTATTTTATTTTGTTTTTTTTTGTGCACCATTTATGCCTGAATAAATGTTTTTCTTTCTTCTTTCTTTCTAATCCTGTCGGTCCAGCTAGCTCTTCACCTTCCCCATACCTGTCCCCGTTACTCTCTCCCTCCTCCCCTCTTTCTTCCTCTCCTTTTCTCTCTTATCTACTTAACAACAAAAAGAAAATAACTCGCCATAAACTAAATTACATACATTTTACTGTCATAATCTCATGATGTATTATAAAAACATAACATATAACTATTTGTTTATTTCCAGCAATCAGTTCCTCCTGTGATGGCATTCCACTTAGGATCTCTAGGTTTCCTCACACCGTTTGAGTTCAACAACTTTCAGGACCAAGTCATGAATGTTTTAGAAGGTAAGCACTCCGGGAACTCGCTAGTTATAATAGTTTACCGATAGTTGTAACTGTACATAAAATGTTCAGTTTGTTGATGGCCATAATGTACAGACCAGTGTATACTCTGATGCAGACTACATTTTCTTAATGCCAATATCAATAGTCATAATACTTAGGCTTAAGAAAAAAAATCTAGTGTGGGAGTCAATAATAAAAAAGAAAAATCTTCGCGTTCCAGGACACGCAGCATTAACGTTACGGTCGCGTCTCCAATGCGTGGTGCTGCGGAAAAGTCGTGACGAGAAAGACGGCAAGGAGAAGAAGAAGCCTACGACTATACTGGTGCTCAACGAGGTGGTGGTGGACCGGGGACCCTCGCCGTACCTGTCCAATATCGACCTGTTCCTAGACGGCAAGCACATCACCTCCGTGCAGGGAGACGGTAGGATATATTCCTCAGCACGCTACATTAATATGTACTTAACATAATTCTGTAAAAAAAAAGCCGATTTCAAATGTCAGAACTTAAATGGGACAAAATTTAAATGGGAAGCACCAGCTTTCTAATAAAAAAATATCATCAAAAGCGGTTCACCCAGTCGAAGAGATGAGGTAACAAACATAAAACAAAAAATCATACCGTCGAATTGATAATCTCCTCCTTTTTTGAAGTCGGTATTATTTTCTAAAACAACACTCGCCACACATGAGAAAAAAACAATGCCAACAATCTAAACATATGTATGTACAGACAAACAAAATGTATTTTGTATAATATGTATGTATTTACCAAAAAAAATGTATATATGTACACCTAGTAACCGTAACACAAGCATCGTTGCTTACCACGGAACTAGATGGCGCTGTGTCATAATAAATAATTATTTAATTATAGATATTTTATAGACCGTAGATTTTAATTTTATATCTTAATCTGCAGGCCTAATAGTATCAACCCCGACGGGCAGTACGGCGTACGCGGTGGCGGCGGGCGCGAGTATGATCCACCCGTCGGTCCCTGCCATCATGGTGACGCCCATCTGTCCCCACTCGCTCTCCTTCAGGCCCATCGTGGTCCCCGCCGGCGTCGAGCTCAAGGTAAACATGGTTTCATTAATATTCGAGAATTAATAGGTGTTATGTAAATGACAATTTTTTTATAGTCAGATAACATTAGAGGTTTTTTTTGCAAAAAATGTGTAACTGTATGTTTTTATGTCATTCATATTCCTCTGCCTGCCTCTTCGGAGACGCAGTCGCAAAAGTATTCTGTATTTAAAGTTATCTGATTATGAAAAAAAATGTTTTTTAATAATAAAGTAATATTTCTACTTTTATTAGTTACATTTATTTCCGTGATAAAAGTTATGTGTAAAATATTCAGCCTTAGTTAAAGAGACAACCAAATCAATTAAAAATATTTTAATAACACCCAACACATTTAAATACCATTCCACAATATCTGGAATTACTGATAGATGCTGTGAAACCAGATAAATTAAAAAATGGATCAATATTTGCATAACTTGTTGCGTCCGATTCGTTAAAATTAATTCGTGTGATATTATACTGTGCGTTATAAAACGATACTGTTCTAGGAGTATGCTTCACTAAACAAGTAATAAATGATTTGGTTGTTCTCTTATTATGAAGAAGTTTTTGAGATATGGATGCAATAAATTGCACAAATAGTTAAATAATAATTTCCAGTATACAATATGCGACACGTAGCACAATAAATTATGGTTTTAAACACTTTTTCCATAGGTATCTTACATAGTCGAGATTTTATAATTCATATTGAATTTTAGATTCAATATCACCGTTTACAGTAAATGTATACTTCCCACAGTAAAATTAAGCTATATTCTAGATTGCACTGTCCCCGGAAGCGCGAAATGCGATGTGGGTATCGTTCGACGGGCGGAGCCGACAAGCGTTACAGCACGGAGATAGGTACAGGCAGCTCTGTCTACCCCGTACGCTATGCACGCCGCTATAATACGCTTCATATAACGCATGTTTAAATAACTTTCCGTGTCTATGTAATGTAAATAATAGTATATAATGTATATGTGTCAGAATATTGGTGTTGTCGAGACGATTGGATTTTAGAACCATTAGTTAATCTCTCTATTGAGTATGATTAAGTGTAGTAAAAAATACGCACCATCCTTAATAAAATGAAGGCTGTCGTGACATTACCCAAATGCATCAGCATTGAAACGGCGTAGACTTTATATTTTAGAATAGAATACGCATAGTCAGTCTTTCAGATTCTAAACTTAAGTCCCGAATAATAGCACCTAAGGCACATAAAAGGGAACCAAATCCTACCGCTCATTATAGGCATGATTATATTTGTAGTAGAATTCAGAGGAGGTGTCCGGGCTTGTTTCAGATAATGCCCACGCTAGAAGCTCGTAATGTGGCCAGTGTGTCGTTCGACGGACGGTCGCAGGTGACGCTCAGGCCGGGCGATAGGTAACAGGACATTTTACAACCGCACCTACATCATGGAGACGGCATCCTACTGAATAAATAGTGAATGGAGTAAACTTATACTCAGTTCAAGTAACTTTCCATTAGTAAAAGCCGACAGAGAATTATATCATAATGAGTCATGACTCGATTCTACATATATTCATTGCTTGGATGTCTAAAGCTCTACAGATCATAACTCCATTTGCATTATAATCCGTGTGTGCTAAAAGTCAAAATAAACTCGTCAGATTTTTAAAGACCAAACATAGATTTATAAAATGCCGTCTCCTGTTTTGTCTTAATTTGTGCCCATAGAGTCAAATCCACTGGTCATTATAGTTCTTACCATAAACATAGAACTTTGTGTTAAAGCGGGATGGTTATTTCCATATTTTCTTTTATGTGACTTGTGGTGATGGTTAAATTGTCTTTTCCTTTTTTTTTTGTAAGTACATATTTGTATAATCATAGAGTAATTTTATTTATTATTATGAAAATTATGCTTATTTATGTATTTATTTTCTTTATGTTTGCTTAACGCTTTTGCTTCGCATGACACATTAACACTCATCTCATTTAGTATTATAATCACCGCACATCTTAAAAATGACAACATCATGTATAACTTTCACGTATTGCCTAGTAATATGATAGTAGTAATAATAGTAATAATGATAAGTCTTGAGTTCAATAACTAGTTGAATTTAAACATGAACTCATAATATTGTGATTGTGGAGTACGAATTCATAAAGGTATATTTACAATCTAAAACGATAATAAGCACTCCATTTATTAATTATTCTGTACCACAATTTTTCACAAAACTCACAAAAGGGAAGGGTTTCCCCGTATTCTTGTCAATTAATTATTTGCCGATATCCCTCCTCTCAGAATGTTGGGGTTAGCTCATTTTCATTTGATATAATATCCCATTTTTCGTATGTTATATAGTCATCGAATTAATAAATCATTTATTAATTTCTCATCAACAGTCTCTACGTGACGACGTCAGTGTACCCTGTGCCTTCGATATGCGCGCAAGACCAAATCTCCGACTGGTTCGACTCACTAGCGGAGTGCCTACATTGGAACGTGCGCAAAAAACAAAAACAGATCGACGAGCTGAGCGACCTCACGCAGTTGTCCAGCGAAACTCTAGAAGATCTCGACAACAACCACCATGACGAAAGACCTATTGACACATGACCAGTAAAGAGGTCGTGTTCCGATAAGTGTTCTCGTTCCAGGGTATAGGCATATTTTGTACACCGAAGCGTGGTGGTCGTGGAGGACAGTTAAAACTTCTTGCTCTGTAAGCGAAATACCAATATTTTTGTTGTATTTCCCTGTATGAAGATAGTAATTGATACAGGATAGCAAATATTTTATTCAGCCCACTTTTGTCGAAAATGTGTCCTGAAATATTCAAAAATGAAAATTAAATCATGTTGGACTAAATAAAATTCCCTAGGTGCGTTCAAAATATATATGATTAAACTATATTAGTGAACAACGAAAAAACTGAGAACTTTCGATAATGCGTGTGAATGAAGTTTTATTTTTCGATGTGGTTGTTGAGCTGATTTTAAACTTGTATGTGATATTGGTTTTGAATAATGTTGTTTTGACATTCCCTTGGACAATAAAAAAATAAATAATGTTATGTCTCTCTCGGGTATGTTCGGACTGTCTGGTTTTATGCCCACTTATAATAATGTGAAAAATGTTTTAGTCATAATGAACATCTCAGTCAAAACAATCATTTTATAGGAATTATTAATGGTGATCCCGCATTTTCATGCGAATATTAACAATCTCAAACGCATTAAGTGAACTACTATAAAGGTGCTAACTGAAATAAAAACAGTGCCAATAATAAAAATATAGGGTGAAAACGGTCTCTTTCAGTTTTAAAAAGTTGTAATAACGTAATCCAGATCGATAGCTGAAAGGGCCAGTTTCACCCTTATTCAGCGCTACTCAACCTTACTTATACATTTAGTTATATTCATATACTATATCATTGGTGTTGTAGGGAAATAATATAATGTAGGTACTTACCTACTAAAATAACATACGTACATACTATCACTCGTATCCCTGAAGGCTCATATTGCGGAGATATAGACTTAAAGTTGTCACACTTGGGACCACTACAACAATAAGACAGCTATTGTTCAGACAGCTACTGCCTCGTTGGTCGAGTGGTCGTACAGTGCGACTGCCGAGCAAGAGGTCCTGGGTTTCCCAGGTCGAGCAGTGTTATTGAGTTTTTATATGAAATTCTCGGCAGCAGCTCGGAGTTTGGATTCGTGCTCGGTTGATGGCAATAGGCTCGCCCCCTAATACATGGGACCTAAAAACATACCGGCGAAATGTGGGTGTAGAATTAGTACACCTCTGCCTAACCCTTCGGGGACGATAGGCGTGATGGTATGTATGTATTAACATTATTTTTAATTCTTTGGAAACATTGCGCTTTGAAGTTCCCATAAGTAGGTCCATATTATACAGCAAGAACATTTTCTATGCAATTTTTAGAGTATGTAATAGTATAATAAGGTTGAGTATCTCTGACCACTAGGTATACCGCTGGTGTTCTGTGTCGAGCACAAAATATAGATAGTTGATAGATTTTTTACTTTCAGCTTTTCAATAGATGTGTACAAAAGAAATCGCTATGTTATTTTATGTGACATCACAGTGATGAAGTTCCTTTTGATGTTTGTGTTATAAACATAGTTGTTTACATCATACTATACAGGGGGCAAGAGACAAGTGCTTGTGTTGGAATTCTGTATTGTTTTGTTTCTTATGGATTTCTCTTGTAATACAGCCTGTATTTAACATCGTCAAATAAATGAAGCCATTCTACAACCTGTTGCTAATAGTTCCTTTTAGAACATAACATGATTAAGCTTAAGTTTTGTGGTATTTTGGAATCTATACATAATTCCTGGGTATTTTTGTCTGTATATATTCCTATCTGGATATAGTATTTTAACTCCAATAAATTTGTAATAGGTGATTTTAACACGAGTTTAAATTAACAACCAACTTGGTTAATTACTGTTTGATGGAATTTTGTTCAGATCGTTATAATTATCTATACCACAAAAAAAATAAGTTTTGTAGGGTTTCAATGAATTTAAAACTTTTATTATTTTGACATAATGTGTATTATTTACCTATTTGGTAATGGATAATCGTTTTGCAATAAATTATAATACAAACATCTTCCCTTTTTGTTTTCTGAATGTATTTATATCAATTTGGTGTTCCATGAGTATAATAGAAGGATAACTATGTATATAGGTTTATTATAAATTATATGAATGAGAATTTATATTTTGTTTCACTTGTTGGCCTCCTCTAATTTCAACACTAACTCAAAACTCATAGATAACCTTTGCAAGCTTTCACAAGATCAGATATGGACCGTCAGACCAGAGTCACCAAAGAGCGCAGCAAAGCATAGAATAACTTCACCCAGGCCCGCTTCAACTTCACCCGCTGTGGCCGAAACCGGCCAGGAAGTCATCATCATACTCTATTGCTTTAACGAAATCTTGGATACAATTTATTATCTTAAGGGTATTAGATCAATTTAATTATATTCACATATAGTATTATCGTTTTTGCCGATTTATAAGGTGATGGAAATAAATAAAATTACATTGCCGACAAATTTAATTGAATAAGAGCAGAAAATCACAATACCAATTATTTCTGCTCTAGGTGGAATTATACATACATGGGTATCCCCAAGGTATAAAACGTACAAGAAACCATTAGGGTCAGAGAGTCGATTTATGGACTGAGTTGCTCTTTATTTCATAATTATTAAATTATATTTTAAATTATTTTCTAACTTTCTCAAATAAAACCGGTTATCAACAATGACAACTCTACTCATGAAGAAGTGTCATCTGTCAAGAGCTCAAGATTCAAGATTGTCAATATTTCAAATTGACAAGTTGAAAATAACCTCTAAAATCTATATCTATTTCTGAAATATTACTGAAAGAAAAATGTCTAAAATATCAAATTTAATAAATTTCATATCAAAAAGAAGCATTTCTTTATCAGCCCCGAGAGAAGGTAAACGAAATTTCAGAAAATTTGTGATCGCAAACAAGAGAGGCTCGCGTATACATCGTAAACAGCAGATGACTGAAGACAGAGTGCTAGAAGTCGATAAGCGAGGAGTTCGCGATGTGGGATACCAAATGAATGGCCGCTTTGTAACAGTGCCTGAAATGGTACCTGAGATCATCGTTCCAGACTTAAAAGATTTCGATTTGAAACCTTACGTCTCGTACAAAGCCACGAATGTTATTCAGAATGAATTCACGCCACAGCAGTTGTTTGACGCTGTATACAGCAAGAAAATTGTTACCGACTTCAAAGCGGGCAAGCTCGATGAGGATGGGAATCCTGTGGAGCCTTCTGAAGAAGAAATGTTACAACCTGATGAAGCTGTGAGCAGGGCTAAGAGAACTGGCTCTGATATATTTTAATGTAATTTGAAACTTGTGTAGTGTTGTGTAGCTTTAAAATAGATAAGATTATTGAATAAATACTATTACTTATATCTGTTATTCAAGATTTTATTATACTATTTTAATGTAGATATAGTAGCTAGAATTTAGTTTTAGTAAATTTTGCATATCCATTTTACACATTTGACTAATCATACAATGATTAGTCAAAAGTGTTTTGTTGTAGTTTTGATATTGCTTGTTGTAGTTTCTATAAATAGTACTAAAGAATAGCTAAGGTGAGGTGGGATGCAAGCAAATTAAAAGTTGAATAAAATGTTCTATATACTATTTGCTAAGCCTCAAAATTCACAGGAAATTACAGAGAAATTGTAAGTTGAAGGACCTAGTCTGGCCATAATAATAAAAACAGTTTATTTTAATTACTTAACTTAATTAGACTGAGGTGAATTATTTTTACTAGATTGTGAAATACAAGCTGCCTTCCATGGTTTAGACACCTGGTTTGATTGATTCTGGCAGGGGAAATACGCTTAGACATTTGACCCCGATGCATGAATTTCTCATATACATATAAATATTCTCACAAATCATGGAGAAATTAAAATCAATTCAATATATCATGATAATTGATAACATCTGTTATATAGGGTAAGTAGTTGTAAAACCATAAGTCTATGCGGGCTGATATTGACTTCAATAGTAGGTCTTAAATCAGTAATAAGTAAACCAACTGACAGCTGCTTTCCGCCAGTCCTAGCCTAGTGTGGGAGGTTCCAGAAATGGTAAAAAAATTAAGTCTTAGTATGCCAACATATTTTTTTTCATTCATAGTTGATATCATACTGAGTTGTAAGTTAAAATACGTACACCAGATGAAATTTAACCAGGTAATTGTATAAATAAGTAAAGGTAGGAAAACAAAAATCAGTTGCTTGCATATTGATTATAAGACAAACAGCTGATGCAGTATATATTTAAAATATTGGAGCATTGCTACTGCATTGCACACTTTTAAACAGATTTCAGGATAGATTCTGGAGCTGCTCATGACTCTCGAGATGCTCTACGACCTTCAGGCCACCTCAGGTTCAATCTTAGTTCCTTATGTAATAATTATAATAAATAAATAAATATTTCCGGACATTATTACACAGCGCCATCTATGATGATAAACTTTTGTTTATTAGTAGTTTTTACTTAGTAGAAGTTAGAATGATTATATTATATTATTTTAACAGTTTGGTGCAGCATACGTTTTAACTAAGCTACTGAGACGTACTGTCGGAAAATCAAATTTAACTTCCACGTATTTCATCTAAATAAATAATAAATATTCCTGGACATTATGCACACAGTGCCATCTAGTACCGTGGTAAGCAACGAGGTTTGTTTTATGGATACTTGATACTTGATATACTACATATATACTTTTTTATGTAAATACGTACATATTATACATAGATACATCCATGACTCGGATACAAATGTTGATGCTCATCACACAAACATTTGTCCCTACCGAGATTCGAACCCGGGATCCATAGCACAGCAGGCAGCGTCAATTACCGCTCAGCTAGACGGGTCGTCGCAATCATTTGGTTATGAACTCTCAATATGCTAAAACTTTGGTACAACCTATGATCTTGCACTGTTACTAACATGTATTCGTTATATCTTGTCTTCTACACAATCTAAAACAATATTTTCATATTTTAAAAATAATTATCTTTGTACCTATTCCCTAGTTATTTATGTAACGAAATATAAAAGTAAATACCTAATGACCAAGATACTAGAAACTTGTTCGTTACATAACTGGTGCAAAAACAAAAATCGCTAAAAGCTATTTGAAGCCAAGAATTGGAATATTCAAATAATAAAAAAAAAATATGATTGACTTTTGCTTATCGTCTAGATGCAGTTAATAATGAAGTAAGAGTCATTTAATGAGGAAATACCTCATTAAATTGTTTTTTTTTTTAAATAAGTATGGTCAGCAAGAAAATTTATATCAATATTGACTCCATAAAATTTTCTTTGCATTCAATAAATAAAAATCAAGAAAGTCAGCTTCTAATATTATTTGCCTGGCTACAATATAGTTGCACTGCAAACAAGTAGTACCTACTTTTTCAGTGAGATGTAGTACCTAATGTCTTGATTCCGACTATGAGCAGCCTAATTTAATGAATATTTTTTTTGTAACCAGCCAGAAATAGATGACCCACGAAGCGAGACTTTGTTGAATAATCCACGGAAATGTAACTTCTCTAATTATCCTTTCTAAAACTAAATATTTCCGAGCAGTCCAGTATCAATATTTTTTATAAAATGATATGAAATAGGTATTATTAATGATAAAAATATTTTTAGCTATAACTTGCTCTAGTTATTTTCAGGAAAATACTAAGTACCTACCTACCTACTTTCTTCGTACTAAATACTTTCCTAACCGTTTATATGATTGATAGCCTATACTATAGTACATAAATACACTTCTCATAAGAAAAATCGAAACACCTTGCAAGTTCATGTTTTACATGGATTATCAGAAAAATGTGTATATTTAGGAATACCTATATGTCAAATGTCCTAATGTTAATGCTCTAAATTCAAATTAAATGTTGATAGGTTTCGTATTTTGTATAACGAGTAATTTTTTGAAAGAAGTGTATTTTATCAGTTCACATTAATAAATACACCTACATAAAGAGACCTACTACAAATACGTAGGTATATTCCACGATTTATTGCTGCTTAAGGACGCTATTACATTTTTCTACAAATAACGGTGTTTTTCAGGTACAATTTTAATGTATAAGCAATCATATATGTGAAGATATTATGATCTCAATTTAAAGGTAATTTATTCATCTTCAGATTGGCATCACAAAAATTGTATAACATCATACAAATTTTTCCCATAAATCCGTTTTCACCATCACAATAATCACAGAAAATGTATAAAAATAGGGTCTGATTACGTACCATTTTAAAGTAAACTTAGAGCATATTTTATCATCAAAATTATATAAAATTACGGCATATATAGTCCTCTATACGTTCGACTAATTACTTTGTACCTAAATCATTACATTTTTCAATAAACAGCAAAAATATGAACGCTTGCAAATTTCTTCATACATTTTTCACTCGCGGACTTTCATTCCGCGCTCAGACGCGCTTGTGGAAGCATGTGCGTATCGCTCTGTCTCAAAAAATAAATTACGAAAAAGTCTGTGTCATACACTCATATAGTCGTTTATCGTGACCGGAAGATTTTGATACTTTTTCAAACCTAAATAAAAGTAAATACGACTTTAATAATATTATTAAATTTATTATCAGAATGTTATTTAGGGATTGATGAATAAGATCGGGATTTGGATACTAATGGCTAAGCAGTCGTTGACAAGGTTGAGAAATAGATGGGGGGGGGGGGTTAAGTCATATTAAACCTGTGATTTAGATTAGGTCTGAAAGTAGATGGGTAGGGTTAAGCTGCTGTTGGGCAAGTTAACAAATAGATGGGTGAGGTTAAGCAACTGTTGGGCAGGTGAAGAAATGGATGGGTGAGATCAAATTTTACTAAAACAAGGCGAGAATAATTGGGATTAAGAGTCTGTAGGTGAGTTCAAGAAAAGGATGGGTAGGGTTAAGCATTTGTTCGTGAGGTCGAGACTTGATGGGTGGGGTTAAGATGTCAACTCCGTTCCTGACGGGTGTTCCCTGACTAGGCTTGTTCTTACTCGGCCACTGAATGACTGCACTAGTAGGTAAAACTTTCAGATGTACTAGTTCTGTCTTCTGGTACTATTAGTACGACCTACAACAGTACCATAGTACAGTATATAGTGAATTACATTTTATATTCCTTCATACTTTGCAGGTTTTGCCTATAATTCTAACAATACCCGATTATTCTTTATATGAAATATTATTATGCATACACTGATTTTATATCGCTCCTGCTCGTTTAGTCGCGTTTCGAGTATTACAAGTATCTACAGTCCTACAGTTACTCAATTACTCTTTATTGCATTCCATAATGTGTACATTAGTTGGTGATGTTAAACATTGGATCAATTATGGACCCTGTCGGGCACAGCAAAAGATATTTTTAATAGAAGAGAGGATGAAGGCGCTCTTTGTCAAATAAGATAAAAACTATATAGGTATATTAAATTAAATTGTATCATTAAAATAAGTATCATTATAGTATCGTATAATATAATTATTTTATAATAAGTATTTCTATATTTGTTTTAGATATGTTTATGTATTTTTATTTTATTTTATTTATTGCATGTTTTTCATTTTTTTTAAACTATAAATTATAATAATCTAGATATTTTCAATTTTATTAAGCCTTGTAGAATGTTATTATTATTATTTTAAAATATTTCTGAGTTAAATTTAAAATGAAATATAGGTATCATGTTATTGTAAATTTTATTGTTAAGTAGGTGTAGTGTAGTAGTAGTAGTGGTAGTATGTGTAGTTTTTACCGCAGACTGTTAATTAAAATTTTAAAATTTTAAATTGACTAGCTTGTAGCGTGCGACTACTCGTTCAGAACCAGAGACTAAAAATACTGACATCTCGAACGAACGACGTAGTACTAAAAGAATGATGTAATAATAAGGAAAAGGAGTAGTTTATGCTTGTCAGTGTCGGGATTAATTCTTATTATTACTTAGTACGTGAACTATACAAGCCTATCTCTGACCGTAAACTTTTGACAATATTTTTATTAATTTGCAATGTATATATTTAACTACTTAATTATGTTTGTTCGGGTGAATTCTTGCAAGTCAATTTTGAATCTTCAACCGATTGAGCTGAAATTTTGTATAGACATGTTTGGATGTTTAGTTGTGTGACGTCATTCCGGAACACCCATGGCGGACTAGTTATTTGTGATGCACTTTACAACATGGGGATCAAAAACTTACTAAAAATAACTCAAAAAATAAAATGACGTCTCTCTAAATACAATTTCTACATTTTTATTATTTCCTACAATATGTATATGTAAAATATTGTAACATCACTCTAAATCCAATATTATGGCGGACTAAGTTTTTCGTGGCTTTTTAACTAAATTTAGTTTTCTTATTGTTATTTTATTTCTTGTAGGCATGCGTAGTTCTAGTTTTCATTAATAAAGGTAAACGAATATTTTTCGTTTACCTTTTTATTATGTTTTTTTTTTACTTTTAAAAACATAAATACATATTAATCATAATTAATGAGATATAGACCGAGTAAAATAGATCGAGTCATTTATGACTCGGTCTATTTTGCATTACAGCGCATTGAATTCACATATAACGAAATAAATTAATCTTTAAGATATTTTACTTAGGGATATCTGCAGACCAAACGTAAAGTAATTCGTATCGAATGTACAATAGGTCACCAGGTAGCAAATAACTTAATTATCACGAAAATAGTACGATCACTAAACTTTCTGAATCAATTCAAATAAAAATAAGAAATAATAACAAGGATCAAGATTATTTAAGCGATGTATAAAATCGAGCGCTCAGTAGTTTCAATGTGTGCGTGTCCGTAATGTTGCTGTGTGCGACTCTAAATACCTAAATTTGAGTTCGTCGAAAATGTAACAGCGTCCTTAACAAATTATTGAATATAAAAATCACTTGATAACGTTAGTAAGTACCTAATCACGTCATCAAATAATGTTTTTATACCGGGGGTAGATACGCAATTTTTATAAACAAATGCCTAGTCCGTGGCCACTAATCATTAAATAAGTTAAAACAGTATGCTGTGGCCCAGATGACCCGAACATTATCTAAATTGTACCTACTCGTCTACACTTAATATCGAACAGCATTTTATCATTTAAACTAAAGATATCATTTCGCGCGGTTGTGAGGCGCCTGCGCAGTTCGTACCGGTTTGACAAATAAACATCTCTATAGACATAATGGGTGGTAACTATTCAGCTATGGATCCGATGGAAGTTCCCGTGCCCGACATAGCGACTTTATTCGAACGCGATGGTTATTTGAGACCATATGAAAGGGAAATCCGACGCAGGTAAGTCTTTAATGGTTTATCTACAATTAGAAATAATATTTGCTTGATTTTAACTACGAAAACAGTGTTAATATAAGTTATATTTTGCTTTAGTTTAAGGTTAGGCTCGCCGTGTTTACGAATTCCTGTCAATTAAGCGACGTAGCGCTTTACATTCCTTAGCGAACAGTGGTGATCTTTTCTTATTCAAACATTTATATCTACTTATCTGAGTACCAATAGGTAATACTTCCAATAGTTAAGCCCTTTTCCGCCTGTATAAAATTACCATATATCTACAATAACATTTATTTTCAACATTAAGTCACGTTTGCTAATTCAGCGCTAGAAGCGCTATATATACTGTTCATGTTGACGTTCTCAATGTCAAATCTAAGGTCAATTGATAGCAGTACGGGCAACGGAGAACTTTAGCACAGGATTTAAACTTTTAATTAGATGTATTATGTTTAGCGTTAATAGATACATAAATCTATTAACGCTTATTTTATGTAATAATAATAAAGTTGCCTTTACATAATATAGGCTCAATAATGATAACTCCTATCAGAGAAACTTGAACTTTAATATAACAACTTGTACCTACATCACCGAGCGTTTCAAAACAATCCCGATACAAATAAGCAATTATTCTATCTTTATGTACTTATATCTTAGATAATCGGATGACAGTAGGTACCTACTTAGGTTACTAACTAGTACTAATGTGTACAATTCTAATAGGTACCAAGCATAACAGTGTTCAAGTACCTACCTATATGATAATTCAGTGTCAATAGGTTGCTTATTTATTTAAATAAACCAACAGGTACAAGTACTCATATACGTAGCACACACTTATCACTTATTGGTTACCTGCACACCACGTAACCAAAACATTTTGCATATGCTAATTCCTAATTGATTCTTTGGGTCCTACTTAAGTAGGTACTTACGACAACTGTGAACTGACACCTTACGATAAAGGCTTCAATCAGTCTGACTGGACTGACGGAAGAGACGGATACTCCGTGTCAATCTCTGTAAGGACTGATTTAAGCCTTTCATATTCAAGTACATATTAGTAACAGTTTGAGTATTAGTTCAGTTGTAGTAGGTACTAGGTACCTTTATAGAATAAAAGATGATAAAGGAATCTAACGTGCTCGACATAGCCATAAAAACCAATTTAATAGGATGGATTTAATAGCGTGACTGGTCACAGGAAACTATAGCTAATGTGATAGACGTCTCCTGGAGTGCAGGCTAGAGTAGTTGAGTAAGTTGAGCCCATCTGGACGCGGATGTGTTGATGACCGGGATTTGTGGCGCAGGTATGCTGGGCTAACATAACTGCAATAGGCTGAATGGCCGCTGGTTCCAATGTCCAATAAAACTGATCGTTATTACAGATATGGGTGCTTCAAAGATCTGTGGGACCGGATCGAGACTTGGGATGGTGGTATGGACGGATTTACTAAGGGCTACAAATACTTCGGACCACAATTCAACTCCAACGGATCCGTGACGTGGCGAGAATGGGCCCCAGGAGCCCATAGCTTGCACTTACAAGGAGACTTCAGTGAGTTTTATGCAGTTGTTATTAATTCTTGTAAAGGTAACAATATCGACCTTATAGGTATAGGTATAGTGGACTATTTTCCGCAACTCGACGACAAAGCGAGTATTTTGTGCATGTTAATAAGAACATGTAATCACCGTGAATTCCAATCAACTATCTAATTATAGCTATCGCGTCGGTCCATTTACTGTCAGGTCTACACTCAAAGTTAGACGGGTTATGCTACCATGGTATATAGCAGTTTGACAGACTTCTAAATGGATAAAAATCCTCACCCACGCAGATGTCAATAATTAATTTGCTTTCAAAGAAGTGCAATTTGAATTCCTCGATGATGTGTTTAACTTGTAGATGGCTGGAACTCAAGAAGTCACGCGTTTAAAAAGACAGAATACGGAAAATGGGAGCTGACAATAGCAGCGAACCCAGACGGGTCCTGTCCGTTGAAACACGAGAGCCGAGTACAGCTGATAGTTAACGATAACTTATACAGGCTATCGCCTTGGGCTAGCTATGTCAAACCCTTCGAAGGGTTCACGTACCAACAGTTCATATACAAACCTGATACCGTAAGTACCTACATTATTGTTATCTTAATATCTACTGATTGATTACTTAACCATCGGCAAACCACTTAAATGCCACTTAACTCAAACTAACGCAAACATTTTGTTGCATCTTTTATCTTTATATCTCAAAATTTAGTAGTGTTTGAGTGTTCGTGAACGTTCTACATCGTAAGAAACGCACAAGATTTAAAATGTGGGAGTAACACCATACCCACAACTTATCTACATAATGGCCTTACAATGGCTCCTACAGAAGATTTTTCATAATAATACTTGTCTTCATACAAATTCTCGAGGCTGTCTCCCTTGAATCGGACGGTCTCGTGGAAGGAGACTTCGCTTCAAAGAATCTGTCTAACTGGTGTATTTTTTCAGCCTTACAAATTTAAGCACCCCAAAGTGGCCAAGCCAAGGTCCCCCCGCATATACGAATGCCACGTCGGCATAGCTACACCGGAGGGAAAAGTTGGCACATACAACGAATTTAGAGATAACGTACTGCCTAGGATTAAGAAACAAGGTATCTATAAGTAGCAATCGAATGATTGATGATAATAGTCTGGTCGGAAAGAGAATCAGCGATCATGAATTTTAAGCGTGAATTCGCTTGATTACATTTTGTTTATCAATTATTTGTAAATTAGTTCCTAGTTATAAAATTACAATCCATATAATTGGACAGAAAATTCTCTTTTGCTCTTTTGAATAGACGGTAGTAACCACATTTTATTAATGTTTTAGGTTACAACTCAATACAGCTCATGGCCATTATGGAGCATGCATACTATGCATCATTTGGATACCAAGTCACAAGTTTCTTCGCGGCTAGCAGGTTAGTACAATAATTATGAATGTACGTATTTTGAGGTGTATCTCCAGAACAAACAGACATTAATTTCAAAACCCACAGACCATTTAAGAAAATACATTAATCGCTCAATAACTTTACAGAAGCATATACGAATGCGAAGCATATACCATCATTATTATTACAGCAAATTGACGGTTTCCTCATTTTTACATAGGTTATAAAACTACAATAAAAACGCTCCTCACACATAATTGGGATGTACCATCCTGAGGCGATGTGCAGCAGCTTTAATTTCGCCCCAGGGTAATCATAACATGAAGTCTCTAGTTTCCACAGAAACGCCTTTAGCCAAGGTCCGACCTCTTTAGGGTACGAACTTAGTGTTGTTGTCTAGTTTATTAGTGAAGGTTTCGCTAGACGCTAGAGGCCCTTTTTTGATAAGTTATAACTGAGTAAGTTAGTCAGAATGTAATGAAATGAAATGGTAGAGTTATTCAATCATCTCTTAAAATACCAACTAACTTCAGCTCAAAAACGAGGTGATAGATGAGAATGAGAATTATCAACTCACTTTCCCCAGTCGTTACGGTACTCCTTGCGAGCTCAAGCAGCTGATCGACCGCGCGCACGAGTTGGGTCTGTACGTGCTTCTCGACGTGGTACACTCCCACGCCTCCAAGAACACCCTCGACGGACTCAACGAGTTTGACGGAACTAACTCCTGCTTCTTCCACGACGGCGCCCGAGGAACCCACCAGCTGTGGGACAGCAGGCTATTTAATTACTCCGAGTAAGTTATACATAATTGTCATCATCACCACATCGACCGTTAGACGTCCACTGCTAGACATAGGTCTCCCTCAAGGATCGCCACATCGACCGGTCCTGCGCCGCCCGCATCCAGCGGATTCCAACGACTGACTGTGGACTGACGACCTGGTGAAGGACCAGGTCGTCAGTCCCCCTTGCCGGGGGCCTGCCCACGTAGGCCAGTCATACATATTATAATATTATTATTATAATAAATTGAGAATGTTTTAAAAGTACCAAACCATTTTGTAGATGTTATTTGGTCTTTCACTAATTGTAGTTCAATAACAGATTATATGTTTATAATTAAAGTAATTACGATAATCAGTAATGTCCTTATTACAGTTACTGTAACGTAACGAAATATGTAACTAACATTTAAACTTATAATATATTTTCAGAACTGAAGTGCTAAGGTTCTTACTCTCCAACCTGAGATGGTACCAAGAAGAATACCAGTTCGATGGATTCCGGTAAGTTAACGTAGTTAGACAAACAAAATAGGTTATCATGAATTTTCAAATGTACTCTGTTTAGAATAGAGTTTATATTGGAATAAATTGTTTTACAATAATAAGGTGTCGCTGTGATCAATGCCCACCTCTGAGAGGGGAGTCGGCTTTCTATTTCTTTCATTGGGATCACTGTTA
The DNA here is from genome assembly GCA_905163465.1 of Craniophora ligustri. NCBI lineage: Eukaryota > Metazoa > Arthropoda > Insecta > Lepidoptera > Noctuidae > Craniophora > Craniophora ligustri. The sequence goes on from LR990969.1 coordinate 10,225,197, forward strand.
TCAAAAAATGATATTTAACTAGGACTTTATGCTATAGGAAAATATATCTTATTTCTTTAAGGATATTTACTGAGTGACCAGTAGCGTAGCGGAGGGGGGGGGGGAAGAGGGCCATGGCCCCGGGCGGCATATGAAAGGGGGCGGCATCGAGTGCCACGTCGTTTTTATACAACTAGAAAAGGGGGCGGCAAATTTACAGACGGCCCCGGGCGGCAAATACACAAGCTACGCCACTATGTGTGACACTACAACTCGGTTCGCTCAACAGGTGCCTAATGCTCCCCTCTTTCTTCTCGATCCTCAGGTTCGATGGCGTGACCTCAATGCTGTACCACTCCCGCGGTATCGGCGAGGGTTTCTCAGGCCACTACGACGAATACTACGGCCTCAATGTGGATACAGAAGCCCTAGTCTACCTTATGTTGGCCAACGAGATCGTTCACAAAATTGATAACAGGGCTATGACTATCGCAGAGGTAAGGAACAAAATATTTTTTAAGGACTTTTAGCAAATTTACCACTTGTTTTTACAATACAAAAGTACCAATAGTGTCAGTGTAATTGAAATGAAACATTTGACTTGATTTTAATATGTCACCAAAGCGAGAAACGATTATTACCCCCCGATGATAGCCCCCGACCGAAGCCTAAGGGCTTGCGCGTTTCTATACGAGAGTGGATGTTGGGTCTCATTTGCTCTATAATTTCACTGGCTACTGACAAAAATACACTACTAATCTAGCCATGGCTGCTACAGCTGGTATTGTAAGCGTAGCAGGATATAAAGGAGTAGTGTACGTCACTTTAGAAGAATCCGAAAACCTATCAACTATAAAAATAAATACCTATAAAAAAATCGTTTTGTATCAGACCAATAAATGATCCATTGACACCGACTACTATTGAAGCCTCATTTTACGTATAATACTATTCAACTCAGGCTTCCTGTAATACTTTAAGCTTACCAACAATATCACCTCCCATTCAACAGGATGTATCAGGGATGCCCGCGTCGTGCCGCCCGGTGACCGAGGGAGGCACCGGCTTCGACTACCGGCTGGGCATGGCCATCCCCGACATGTGGATCAAACTGCTCAAGGAGGAGAAGGACGAGGATTGGAAGATGGGCCACATCGTGCACACCCTCACTAACAGGCGCTGGATGGAAGGCACCGTTGCCTACGCTGAGAGTCATGACCAGGTAACTAGTACAGATAATACATCTAAAAGTATATATATCTATATAAATAAAAATAAATAAGCGCATAACTCGAAAATGGATCGGCAATTTTTTTGTATGTTAATATAAAATGAACTTTTAATTTTTGACAGAACGAAGTCCATCCAGGCTTTTAATAAATAGAAATATAATAATATAACAGAGTCCATAAAGCGGTCGCCGTGACCGAAACCGGTCGGACCGACACACACACACATATAAAAATAACATACGTAAAATAATTACTTCATAATTGCACTGTTTTAAAATATTTTTAAACCCCGGTGCAAAAACGAAGGTGTGTTATAAGATTGACGTGTCTGAATGTATATACGTGTGTGTCTTTCCGTCTGTCTTTGGCATGTTAGCCCGAACGGATGAACCGAGTTTGAAGGTGAGTTGCTCGGGAGTGTTTTTAGCTGTTGTGTGTGTTTGTTGAAAATCGATCCAAGATAGGCACCACAAAATGTGTTTTTAAAATGTAATTATTTAACTCTTCTGCTTCAATTTCATAACCTTATGTATCCAGGCTCTGGTAGGCGACAAGACCATAGCGTTCTGGCTGATGGACGCGGCGATGTACACGCACATGTCCACGCTGAGCGAGCCGAGCGCCGTGGTGGAGCGCGGCCTGGCGCTGCACTGCATGATCCGACTCATCACGCACTCCCTCGCTGGAGAAGCCTACCTTAACTTTATAGGTCAGTATCTGAACAAATCGGAGTGACAGAGTGAAATGGAGCAGCTTAGGAGATGCCTATGGAGCAGCTTAGGAGATGCCTATGTCCAGCAGTGGACTGCGTAGGTTGAGTTGATTAATTGATGTGACACAAAATGTATATTTTTGCTATATTACTTGTAAAATCGGGACCCCGTGGCGCAATAACTATCTGTTGATGGTGACCTTGATACCTAACATACTATAACTTGACACCTCCATTCTTAACATAATAAAACTCCTATATGCCCCGGATAATATATTCAGCTATTAATGAAAACCAAGGTAGGTATTCATTAATAGCTGAATATAGTCGCAAGTTTTAATGGCAATAAATAGGACTTCAAACCGTATCGCCGTACTGTGGTACGCCAGTAGTGTTTTTACTCTCTTCTTAACTCTGCTTGATTCTTATAAAATACAGTCGTGATGGTATGTTTGTGTTGTCTAGGCAACGAGTTCGGTCACCCCGAGTGGCTGGACTTCCCGCGCGCCGGCAACAACTCGTCGTACCACTACGCGAGGCGCCAGTGGAACCTGGTCGATGACCCCCTCCTCAAGTACAAGTACTTGAACGAATTCGACAAGGACATGAACGAGCTGGAGGAGAAGTACGGTTGGCTGAGTGCGTCACCGGTAAGAATCAGCTTTTGAATGCCATAAATGTTATTGTTTAAGTGTAAAAGTTTATGGACGTCCACAAAATCACATAGCTTCTTTTTACAATTTCACTGGTTTAGTAAAATTGCATTATGCGCTAAGTACTTATATTTTCTTCGAAGGAATTGTTTTTCTTTTGTAATAAATTACCGGATATGTTACCATAATAAATGTTGATGAAAAACAAAATAAAATAGATATTAAAGGGACGATTTTTTTGTCCTTTTTTGATCAATATCAATAATGGCAACAGGTGGGCACTTGAAATATTTACAAAATACTCAGATGTATTTTTACTTTAATAATAAATTTAAAATAATATAAACATTTAAGGCGTTTTGGCTTTTTTTGTATGGGAGAGCATATAAAAAACGCCATTTTTTGCCTAATTTTGTACGGGAACCTTCGTGCGCGAGTCCGACTCGCACTTGGGCGGTTTTTATAAGTCTTATCCTGATTTATCGGTTCCCAGGCGTACGTGTCCTGTAAGCACGAGGGCGACAAGCTGGTGGCGGCGGAGCGCGCCGGCCTGCTGTTCGTGTTCAACTTCCACCCCTACCAGAGCTTCACCGACTACAGGGTGGGCGTCGACGTCGCCGGCAAATATAAGGTACGAGTAATCTTATATCAAAAAATACTTATAATCCTAAATTTTCACCCTTCTACCACCAACCCCTATAATGTGGCAAAACAACGTTTGCTGGGTCAGTTAGTAAAAATAATATATAAACATACCACGCCTGTCGTCCCCGAAGGGTTAAGCAGAGGTGTACACTCACATTTCGCCGGTATGTTCTAGGTCCCATGTAATAGGGGCGAGCCTATTGCCATCAACCGGGCACGAATCCAAACTCCGAGCTGCTACTGAGAATTTCATAGAAAAACCCAATAAAGCATAGCTCGACCTGGGAATCGAAACCAGGACCTCTTGCTCGGCAGTCGCACTGTACGACCACTCGACCAACGAGGCATTAAGTTGGTAATACTTTATGTTATGGATAATGCTTATATTATGTAATGCATAATATAGCATGTTAGGGATAATGCATAAATTAATAAATGCATAATTTATGCATTATCCCTTTGCTTGAAAAAACCCACAAACAAATCGGAAATATTACCAGCTTCACTTCGGATATAACAAGAAAAATGTATGTAATATAGTAGAGTTCTCCTTTGCTTTAGTAATAGCTCGACATTGATTGGATGACCATTTTATATTTAGGTCTTGCCGTATTTGCGCCGATAAATGATATGCAGTAATATGTATAATGCAAGAATTACTTGAAGACAGCTGGCAGTGACTGGAGGAAAAGAGCCGAAGATGGAGCTCTGTGGCGTTCACTAGGGGAGGCCTACGTCCAGTAGTGGACGAATACAGGCTGATGATGATGATGATGATGATGAAGAATTACTTGAGAATGTGGCACTTCGGAGTAATGGACATTATATGATGTAATCATAAGCTGAGACCATCAACTGCTTGATCGTCTCCCCGAAATTCAGATACAATTCCATATGACATAGGTACCTATATACCCAGTGTCCCTGAAATCTCATTTCTTTTCAAGGACCAGAAGTTTGTACTACCTATTCATATAGCATACCTACATATTATGTATTTGATATTTTGCAGGCTGTTTTGTGCACGGATAGTAAAAAATACGGAGGCTTCGGTCGCGTGGAACCAGATGGCGAGTTCCACTGCACGCAGGGCGTGCCATGGGGAAACAGAAATGATTCTGTACAGGTAAAAGATATACCTACTTATATTGATTTCGACAAAGTTATGCAGTGCAGTAAGATAATGAAGAGAATTATTATTATTCTTATTGCCGAGAATTACTCTAAACAATACCAACAAGGTGGTATTTTTAATACTTATTTTTATTTAATGAGCCCTCTCAAAATGTCTACTATCACTCGAGATTTGTCTATTGCGAGTATTTTGCGCCTAAAACCGTTACCAAGACCAATTGTAGCATCTCGCTCACACGCTCGTTCGTTTGGCACAAATTCGCGTGAGTAATAGTAGGTATATTAGACAAGAATTTGCACTCAGCAATTTGTCGCTCGTCCGTATGTTGTGCATAGGTATACTTATTCTATTACCACACTGAAATTATTTATTATACAACGAATCTTTCTCATAAAATTAAAGTAAATAAATCATTTTCTTTTTCAGTTATACATCCCTTGCCGCACTGCTATTGTCTATGCTAAGGTAGATTAGACATACGGAAACAATATTAATAATTTAATACTTTTAATGAATAAAAGTATTAAAATTTTATACTGCTGATTGTAATAAAATCAGTTAAATTTTGTTTAACTGGTATGAATGGATTGTCATATTTTTGGAAAAAATTTAATTAAGAGGTTAAGGATATGTTATTGCTAAAGTAAAAAATCTTATATTTGTTAAAATTTGTTGAAAAAATAAATGATCTGTTATGATTTTCATTTTTATTTGTATAATTATGAAGGTACTCCTATTAACAAATTGTTCTTAGGTGTGCATGTGAGAGGTTTTAACCTCGATAATGTTACTTTGTAACCAAACTCTTCAGCTAATCTGCCTCTGTCTGAATCAATGACTGCCATACACCTAGCTCCCCTTATCGCTAAAGGATGCTCCTCATGAGTTTGGTCTGCAGCATGTCCAATACATAAATATTGGTCAATAGGTACACTACTGAACTTGCTACTTCTTGGATACACCATCCTATCAGTAGCATGTAGAGATCCATAACAGCATGGGCTTAGAATGAACTTTGCATTTGCTTTCAAACATTTGTCTAGGACCAAATCACTTGCTATGCCACAAGCATGCAATCCAATTCCAATATCAAACTTGCCAATGAAGAAATCTACATTACACTGGTAGTAATATACATTCTCTAACTGCATTTCTTGCACTCTCTTTTTGGCTCCATCAAGGGACTGTACTTTATTCTCCAATAATATTATTGTGCATTTTGGTAACAGATGAGCAAGGAGAATGCCTAAATGTCCACTTCCACAGCAAAAGTCTACAATCACATCTCCATCTTTAGCTAAACTTATCACAGCTTCTGCTAAGTTTTCTAACTGTTGTGATTTTCGTAAAACTCTTTCATTAGGTAAGTGGCCAGCATTTGGATTAGCACCATCAGGTATTTCATCCCAGTTGAATGAAGATTGAAGCTCATTACTACACGCTATTAATTCCATTCCTTCTTTTATAGAACTGAGAGCTTTCTCTATGTCATACTCTTTGGTAAACATCCTCTTTTTAGGGTTATGCCTTTTTGGATCACACTTGTACAGGCTAACATCTTGAGTTGCTGGTATAATGATGTCATCTAATGACAACATTTTCAAACCTAATTTGCTCATAGCTGTAATAAATATTTGTATGTGTGGCAGGGATGTCATATTTTTATACCACTTATATGTAAGCTGCAATAGAGATTCAAATTTTGACTCTCCAAAAGATTGGATTATAATATGGTATGATGGTAACAGTACTAGATCTGCTAGTGTTAAGAATGGGCCTTCAGCAAACTGATGATTTATGTTAAGGTCTTCAATTTTTGTGCTACTATTTATTACATGTTGCTTCTTCTTGTTTGATTTCCATTTTCTTGGTTTTGCTACCCTTGAAGTGTCTAGTGACTCTTTTTCCCCCTTTGACTCCACATTTTGTTTTAAATCTTCCTTCTTCACTTGTTGTTCAGAGTTTGAGTTTCCTTTCACAATATTACGTGCAATTTTAAATATATTATGTACTCTAACAGGCTTCTTTAAGTGATCCTCATATCGTACCAAGTTTATAGGCATTTCTTTCATATCAGTCATTGTCAATATTTCATTGACTGTTTTAATAAGGTCAACTTCACAGAATTTTGTCCATATTGAAACCTCATTTGGTGCCTGTAGGCAACTTTGACGAAAGCCGAGCAAACCATCTTCATGTACCTCTGAAGTAATTGGAGAATTATTAAACTTGCAAATGTGTCTTGTGACTGCACAAAGTCCAGTGACAATAAAATCGTCACACAGGGCCACAGGATAAACACAAGCAGCTACTGGCCACGGAACGTCATTCGCGTGCATAAAGTTGAGGTTTTCATCAAATAATGTAATGGGTGGTGTATTGTCCTCTTCACTTTTACTAACTGTAATAAATCTTAAAGCCACGGATTGAGAATTACAATATTTGTGAATGCAGAAAGTGATTAATGACTCCAGAGGCACTTTTAATTCATGACCCTTTTGGTAATCTTCATAAGTTGAGTATGTCTCCAAGAAAACAATATGGGCAGATTTTCTTTTTACACATATTCCTACCATGATAGATATTTTTTTTCTTTCACAAAGATGACACTTACAATATTGTAATCAAATATATTGTTACTGAATAATAATTATGTAGTTTAATCTAAATATTAAAAAAAAAATTCACAATAACATCACATTCACAATATAGAATTAGAATTAATAAAAATAACCTAACCCTATTTTTTTTGGTAATTTTTATACCATGGCTCCTTGGCCTTTGTACTAGAGATGAAGCGTATATACTAGAACAGATCCAGGGACTAGGTATTTATCGAGACTAGGTAGCACCTATTCCCAAGTTACAAAATACTCGATCCACCTAGTCTGACTGTTCTGCACACGGCGTGCGTCGTGACATGGCACCCGAAGCCCGCGCGAATCTTGTTAGATTGCGAGCTTATATTATATTTATTATAAATAACTTTAAAAAAAACTAAAAAGTTAAAAAAAATTAAAAATAGGCTAAAACTGATTAATATAAAAAAAATATTGAAATCTTTTAAATACGCCAACAATCTACAATATAGATAGATATTTTACGTTGACAGTCCTAAGCCTGTGTAAAGTACCGTAACCGTACTTTCAGGTATCACTAGCAGACTTTAACCGAAACATACTATAAAGTACGCGCACTTCATGGACTAGGTGGAATAGGTATTTAGATCGAGTATTCAGGTATCACTAGCAGACTTTGACCGAAACATACTATAAAGTACGCGTACTTCATGGACTAGGTGGAATAGGTATTTAGATCGAGTATTTGTACGGAATCGGACTAGATGCACCTAGTATCAAATTTACCTAGTATGACTCATCTCTACTTTGTACCATAACATAACTTAACCCTATTGGAATGGATGGATTGAGTGCCCGGTACGTTCATAATGACGTTTCGGTTAACGATATTCGTTATAACACTTAATTTTGTCTACGTGATACGCTTCGGTCTATTATATGTCTATAAAATCGTTATTGCATCATCATGATCAGCCCATATTCGTCCACTGCTGGACGTAGGTCTCCCCTAGTGAACGCCATAGAGCTCGATCTTCGGCTCTTCTCAGCCAGCATCATCATCATTCATCATCTTCATCTTCAACTTCAAATCGTTATTTTCTATTCCAATATTTAAATTGTATGAATTGCTTATTTATTATTTATATTTCTGCATGACAGAAAGATAATATAAAGTGCTATTGAATATTTTTTTTATGGTGAGGAGGGGGCAAACGTGCAAGCGGCTCACCTGAAGTGATGACCGCCGCCCATGGACATTTGTAACACCAGAGGCTTGCAAATGCGTTGCGAAACCCCAAAAACCGTTCAGTTTTCATAAATGGGGAGTTACTGAACTGACAGCAAACGGAATACCCATGCCGTCAGAATAGTCACTCCCCCAATGAGCTCTGGTAACCTTACTCACTTGCAGAAAGACAAATATTGTTGATTCACTGCGGTCTTTTGGAAGTCTATTATTAGTGAAAGGTACCATTGCCAAAGTGTTAAAAAACAAGAGCTACACTAGAGTTAGATATTTAATTTTAGACTTATTCGTATATTATAGCTAAGAAAAATATCATTGAATTAAAGGTTATTTAGTATTTTCTGTAGTTTCTGCCTACCCCTATGGGAAAAAGGCGTGAGTGTATGTATGTATGTAAAGGTTATTTCTTATTTCGTTCCAGTTGCACGAACTACAAAACCAGAAACCAGAAACTAAATTGAACTAAATTCAACCCTGCCTGACTAAATATGACATTTTTGACAATGACATTTAAGATTGAACTTTTTGTAGGCAAAAATATTTTTTGTTTGCTATCGTAATTGGATTCTAATTAAAACCAAACGGCATCAAATTAACATTATTTAGCAATATCTATTAAAACAATAGTAAATTGTAGTCATTCTTACAAGCAGTCTGTACTATTGACGAAAATGTTAGAGGTTATAAATGGATTTCTCTTAGTTTATTTTGTTGTTTTAAATATATTCAGTGTTTTGGTACCTCAGCTCGTGAAACCAGTAAGTATATAGCGCATATAATAGAACACATACTTCTTTATGTAATCTACTCTTCGTCATTATCTAAGAAAATCTCGTAATATATGTCTTCTTGTAGATAGCTGCATGTTTTGGTAGACCTTCCAATGAAGAGCGGATAGTATGGTCTGAAGTCATGAAACTCAAAACAGAACAAAAAGGTATATCCATGAAAGATGAGTTCGCGGCATATTCCAAGATACAACGCAAAATAAATAAACTTGAAAATCAGCTGAAAGATAATTCACAAACACGCATCACAAAGAACTTAGCTGTCAAAGGCACTATACAAGCAATTCTTCAAGTTGGACTGGCCCTGATAACTTTATTCTCTATTCTTTGGTTCAGACAAGAACCTATTGTAACTATCAAGGGGGACCTTTTCCCCATAACTACACTATTGAGATACCCAAGCGACATGCCCAACTCTATCTCCACTCATGTGTGGGTGTTGATATCAAACTTTTCTATTAGAACTCTCTTGAAACCAGTAATCCCATAATAATTGTTGAATTGAATATTATAATTATTTATTTGAATAAAATAATTTTTAGATTTGGATATTTCATTATATACCTACAGCATCGACAGCTGCTCTACAATCAACGGTGGCCTTTGAAACTATGTACTTACATTATTATTGTATTGAGAACAAAATTTGCTCCGGTATCGGCCATCTAGTTCTGAGCTAAGCAACGAGGCTTGTGTTCCAGATACTAGTTGGTTGATATACTACATATATGCCTTTTTTTATGTAAATACATAAATTTTATACATAGATATATCCATGGCTCGGATACTTTGTACTTATCACATAAACATTTGTCCCTACCGGGATTTGAACCCGGGACCCATAGCACAGTGTTAACATTAGGCAGTGTTAACTACCGTTGGACTAATTGGGTCGTCATAGTTTACATCATCAACCCATTATTGTCCCACTGCTGGGCACAGATCTCCTCTCATTTGAGAGGGATTAGGCTATAGTCCACCACGCTAGCCTACTGCGGGTTGGTAGACTTCACATGCTATCGAGAAAATCTCTCAGCATGCAGGTTTCCTCACGATGTTTTCCTTCACCGTTTGAGCATGTGGTAAATACGCACATAACTTCCGAAAAGTCAGGGGTGCGTGCCCGGGTTTGAACTCGAGACGTTTGACATGTCAGTCCACTGGTCACGCCACTAGGCCACCACAGCTCGTAGTTTAGATAGGGTTAAATAAAACTAGGAACTTTTTATTTAAATATTCATTTATTAAACAAATAATAGTACTTTATACTCAGTCCGACAAAAGTCCAAATGTGTCCTCTAAATTTATAACATAATCATCAAAGATCTGCCTGGAAACCTTATTATGCTTAATTTATAGATCATTCTTCTTAACTTCGATATAATTAAAAATATATTTTAACAATCATTTATGTATATCAATCGTAACAATAATGGCTTACACCAGCCCACACAATTTGTGTTCCCAGACTAATAAATTCAATATAAAAATTAACACAATTCTGAAATAGTGGTCTATTTATAACAGTAATTATCAACTCCATAAAACATGTTCAAAACAGTAGCAAAAGTAAGAAAAAATATATTATTTTAAATTTTGTCTACAATGGTCTCTGTAAATGGACAGAAAAGAACATTTTGTTAGTTTATATAATACAGAAATAGTTTTCATTTTAGATAAATTTTAACAGTGTACATATATAAATTTATAACCAATCTTCTAGTCTTATCAAAAAAAAATATAAATAGACCTCTATGTACATATTTCTATAGAATGAAAACATGCGAAAATTCAATTTTACTCCATAGAAACTATTATTTACAAGCTCTATATCACAGCTTACGTTTTACTATTTTGTGTGCGTAGACTGGAATTGGATCTATAATAATTAAAATATACTGTTGTGCATTATTTTGTGGTGACATTCTATTTTAATTCAAAATTTTTAAGTATAGTTTAGAATACCTATATTAAGAAATGAATATTGGACAATGTCTGAGTAGTCCATTTTTTCACTTCTAACATTGGGGACACAAGCTGCTTCTATGGTTAAAGCCTGATTTGACAGACAGTAAATACTTATACAGATACCAACATAAATAAGCCAAAAATAATTCAAAACAGAGTTCCCAAAACAACATTTTCTTTGTTCGGGTGACTCTGATTCGCATGTTTTTCGATCGGACCTAGAGGGGGCGCCGGGTGGGCCCAGTGCCCACCCCAGGATGTTGGGCTACCGATTCGAAATTCTCATATGGTGGACTGTGCCCACCCCAGAGCCCCCTTTATAATAATATTTCAGCTGATACTAATTAAATGATTTAAGGCATATACATGGTTCAAGCACTTAATGCGACTAGACACTAATGACTAACAATGAAGTCAGTTTGCTGGTAGGCTTATGATTTTTAGAAGTGTTTAACATTTTTGATCGCAATGTATTTCTGAATACAAAGTACGTACTTGAGTAGGTAAAGTATGTACTGGAAAAATTATAAGAATTATGTACGCCAAAAAAATATTGATTGAAAAAAATATATATATGAATTTGCTTATTCATGAGATTTAAATAGTAATACCGAACGACATTACGACACTAAGTAATATTTAAAGTCTGAAAATATAGAAAATTGCACCAATTACTTATAAATATAGTTAGCACTTGACTATATGATTGACTCAAAAAGATCTACATTAAATAAGGAAAGGTGGCAAAATTAAAAATGACAACTTTGTCGGAAGTCCAAGATACAAAGAAAATTAACGGAAGTTATCGTATATTACCAGCATAATTATGTATTGTTTCGCCTCGTAAGTACATTTCAATTTCCTCACATTCGTCGCAATTAAAATGTTTGATTTAATAAAAATTGGCCAATCAGTGGCTATAAAGCTTAAAGTCTACCGTATAATATATAAATTTTGAAAATAATCAACTAATTAAGAAATAAACAAATTAGCCAAATTGACTCCTGTCGAGTAGCGATGTTTTCAATTTTGACAACACGGTGCTACCCATAGTGCTTTCTAATAGCGACTGGTGGGTACAGACACGTTTCGCCATTTCTCTGCCTCAACAACTACGTCGTCTCAATCTACATGGACATTCGAGAACGATGGCCTACGAAACTACTGTTTTGGCGTTCGATGCGGTTCGGACACTATTAACGACTCCTTATTCAGATTTCTAAGTGTTTTCATAAAAGGAATTATTAAAATGTGTCGTCAGAAGATACACGACTGCTTCGTATGTTGACATCATGATTGCCGTATTTGGAATCTGACGTACCAGTTGTGTACCGAGGCCCCTGAAACGAGACAGAAGATATTAATAAAAGTTGGCACAGATATCGAATATGTTGATTTTTGATAAGAATGCTGTATTGCTTACCTATATACTCCTCGATATCCCTCCTCCTTTAATACAGTGTGAAGCGTTTGCCAGAACTTTCGGTATTTGTCACCTTCTTCACGAAGACGGGTTCTTGCCACCTCTGAAAATTAAAAATTACAAATAAATATAATGCGTTATAATAATATAAGCATTGATTTCTAATCGTTTTAATATATTTAGGTAAAAATCTTAGTTGCTTTTTCGGTTCAATTATATGGAAAATCACCGCGGTCTATCAATCAACTTGGCAATATACGACAAGATAACAGTAGTGCGTCAGTTTAAAAATGCACAAATAATATACCCAATTAAAATGCCAACGAAATTTTAATATTGATAACAGATTGCTCGAGAAATGATTACACAGACGCAGGACTTGGTATCACTGAGTCTGACCTGCTGTTACTCCTCCATAAACGTAATATACATGGTGAAATATTCTCATTTAAACAAGATTTATTAATATAAACGAAGCATAAATAAAGTGGAATGCAGGGATCGTAGGTGTCGTGAGGTTCTGTAGTTTCTGCCTAACCCCTTGTGGAAAAAGGCGTCATCACGTCGTGTGTTTATGTACCAATGTATGTATTTTAATTTAAGATATTTACATACATTATAAACTTAGCTTGGTATACAAAAAAGATAGAAATCAATGATATTATATTAAATCATTCCTTATTATTCAATAAGGCTGTCTTAGTATTCAGGCAACACTAATGTCAAATGCAATGTGAAAGATATAAAGTACCGTTCTTTTGTACCTAACATATCGCAATTTTACTAAAAATGGGTTAATCTTCACGTAATTTTATCGAAGCTAACTTATGAGTTTCGCCTAAAGTAGTTGCTATGTATTTTCGTCAATCTATTTTATGAAAATAAAAAAACAGAGAAAACCGTTCGTCATACCCTTAAAGGAAATACCAATGGTCGGCCCTACTGATGTCGAGGGACAGGAATTGGCACAGAAATCCTTACCATGTGGATAAGCAATGCAAGAAGCGACCGTCTTTGAGAAGGCGCCGGCTCCCATAAATTCGAGGAAGTCTCTAGGAGAACGATGATCACTGGGCACTCCGTCCACACTCCTCGCTGCCATCAGTCTCGCCTTAACGCCCTCATACAGCACGAAATGGACCACAGTCTCACTGATACCCATGTACGAGGCTGTTATGCCTTTGTAAAATCCCTTTATACCCTGAAATCGATAAGCCATATTTAATTCAATCGTCTTTAAAGACAGAAAAAAGGTTTTGGATTACATATTTTATGGTGCCTACCATTTTAGCATATATTCTTTTAATACACTGAACAGCTGTTACATTTTGTCCATCCAACTGCAGCCGAGTTTTAACAAACCAAATGGGATTGGTCATCGTGCAAGACATAAAACCTGAAATAGATCGTAACTTGAAACAAGTGCTTGATAAACTTACAAATTAAATGCACCTATATGAATGAAAATTAAGGAAGTAAGAGAAAAAGACGAACGTGGTAACATAATATTTATTATAGTATTTATTTCCATGACTCGTTATCGCAATATACAAATGATGAACGGTTCTGATGACATAAAAACTTAAGTAAATAATTGTATTTCATAAACAATGCGTTTTACCTGCAGCACTGGCTGCGGAAAGGTGTACGATCGGAGTATCCGGTGATATGTTTTGATTCAATATCGCCTTAGCTTGTGAATATGTGCAGAAGTATATTGCCCTAGATGGCGCCACACCAACAATATTGGGTCCTAGTCCTTTGAACAACGCTTTAGGGCCCTCAGTTTGAACTATGTGTCTGGAAAAAATAAGCTCTTGTCAGTAAATCACCTTTGCACCTACGTCGGTGATAACTATTAGTTCGTGACTGACGTAAATGAATATCTCTTCCATTGAGATAAAATTATGTCAACATACGAAGCTATAAATAATGAGTTCAGTTGAGGTGAATTCACGACCCCAAAAATCTTAGTTTAAAATCTGCTTTTGCTTCGGAGTAGGTTCCGATATGTGAGATAATGAGTTAACATAAAAGTCAAATTGATAAGCGATCAGCGGGTATTGGCAAGTGGCGGCTAATCGGCAAACAAAGAGCGCACCAATAGGGTCGCGATCGCGAATCCGGTCCACGTTCAGTTGTCGTGACACTTGGGCATCACTGTGTTGTTATCTATTAACATATGCTTGATAACCACGCTAGTTTGAAGCAGTTTTGACTTCTCTTTGCCGTTCCTTGCTTATTTAAATATAGTTACATTTTTTTTGTATCTTCATTCGTGGGATGTGGGATTGTGTTTTCCCATGTATCGCGTAGTAGTAGCGTTTTCTACAGATCAAAACTAAAGATCGTTACTTTTGGATTACACTTTCATAGTTCAGAAGCGCCAAATATCTCTACCACATAGTGGCTGCAAGGCAAAACAACACACATTACACAGAAAACAGCATACACATTTCACACTTAACTGTAACGTACTTAGTTAAAATTCAATGCAAAAAAAGTGGTACGCTAGCGAGGATAGAAATTTTTGTTGTTTAATTATCGGTTAATAATAACCCTTGATAATGAAGCACATAACATATAATTAATGAATGCGTTATCGCTGTGAACGTAAACATATTTATCATACACCAGATGAATTACATAAGGTCTTACCTGATGCACTGTATAAGGCTCATTCTCGACGGCGTCCTGGCGTGCCCCGCCCTGGCACACTGCTGAACCTGACAATTGTACGACATCAGCATACGATCTGCTTGCTTGCTGTATGCGAACATCGCGCCCATCGTACGTCTGTAGCCCCATTTGGCCTCCTGCGTTATATGGCCAATTTTACTATAACCATCGCTTGTGTCAAGCATGCATGCGTCGGAGATAACAAGGTTGTGTTAAATAGCATCTTAAAAATAAATTAAATGGGAAATGCGCAATTATGTTAAACACATATTTATACTAGATACTAATTGTGTGTGACATTCTATTTGAACTATAGGTAAGCTGACAAATGTGTGTGACCTTCATTAGATATTTTCTTTGCTATAAAAAACACAAAATTACAACGCTATTCTAAAAACATAAAATAATCAAAAGCCAATATAAAGGTGCGCTTTACACAAGTGATGGAAACCTCATTAGGGCCAAATGTTTCCATACTGCCAGCTCATTTACTCATATTATTCATTTATTTAAAGCTCCAAAATAGACAAAATATATTCATTCCGATTCTTCCAAAAATAGCATTAGACTGGCCGGTATTTTATAGAATAAATAATATTTGAAATCTATCTTCACATTTAAATTCAAAATTCCGAATCCTCATTTTCCAGAACGATTTTGCATATCAAAAACATAATTATAATACCAGTATTTTTAATATACATACCTAGGTCAACTTAAAAAATAAATAACAGGAAATATCATTCAATAACAATATATTAGCTATTTAGGCCGATGTTTTGCTTACATCCACGACAAATATTTAAAAAAAAATTGCACAAAAACCAGTTTAGATACTTAATTCAGTTTATATATCGCATTTATTAGTATGTTTCTACATAACAAAAAATATGATTTAGTGTAGACATGTACCTACATAATAACAAAAAAGAATCCTAAGAAAGAAAAGACATCTGCCTAAATTAATCACTCAGATAAATTGTTTGAGTGCTAATAATATCAACGCGTAACGCGTAAAAATATATATATCTAGGTATATCAATCAAACTATGAAAAACAACAGAGTAATCACTTCGGAAGCCTTGGCAGTTGATTCAATCCAAGCCTGGCGACACAATTGTTGTTCTTACTCATTCTATCGGTACGTAGTTCCAGTGTAGCCAAGAGAGATTTATCTATCACACATCATGTGTACACAGAAATCTTGTAATACATTTGGAAATTTACCGGTGTAAGTAAGTAATACCTACATTCATCTACAAGCATTGTTAGCGAAAGTGCATCGGTAAGTATGCACGGCGAAGCCAATGAATGTTATTGCAATTCCGACCTGCTATGCATAATTCTACTTTTAGAACGACCTTGAGCGCCGTTAGCTTCAACATGTTTAATGACATTGTACAAGGTCATTATTAATCTTACATCGAACTACGCATAAAAATTATCGTGTTTTGCACACTGAAATCATATTCTATTACAACATCTGTAGATACAATATACTCAGTTACTAATTAAACTATTAAAACACGCATCTATTAATTGGTCGGTTCGTATCTTTGGGAAGAAAAAATAGTTGTAACGTGCAAAAAATGCTTGGCCTAGTTATCGATGGCTATTTTAAAATATTGGAAACGAAACAAGCTATATACATGACTTCGCCGTCCTACGATTGGTGTTGTTTTAGCAATCTACCACAGACTGTGTTCGCGAATACCCAGTCACTGCACTTGAACATATTATATTTATAAACATCCTTGTATATTATGCGTAAATAAATTGAAGCGTGGTGTAGCGTCGGAAACTGGTTTACGCTTTGCATTTTGTTCGTGAACGTAAAACTGTTTATAATCCTAATCGAAATATGTAATTTCATAGTACCGGTGATTCGCGTGATTGGTACGGAAGTGGCTTTGTAAAATGGTACTGTACTCTACAGCTCAAAAGACAATATCAAGGGATCGTCTACGTACTTATTGTTTTTTTGGCCTAATGCCAATAATACCAGGTCACTAACTCAATAATTTCTCTCCGACAATTGTGTTTGTATGCTGTAACTTGATCGGGATATTTTTGCCGAGACCTTTGACTTCCAAATTTGGGTTCCGATTCTCGTATTTTAAGTTTTATTTATGACATTTGGTAATAAGTTGTTTATTAATGAAATTTTGTAAAATTTGCGATGTTATCTTGCATGTCAACTATATTAAGTTTATTCAAAACATATCCGATTATATAACATGAGTGGGTAACGTGTACCGGTTTATATTATACAATTGTAAAATGAACAAGAAATTCGACACAGTCGTAGTAGTAAATTGCGCAGTTTGTGTTGTTTTTGTATATTAAAGACAAAATATGCAAGACTATCGAGGGTAAAAATCGCAAGGAGTTCGTCATGAGTCCATTTAAATAATGCGTCATACAAAGTTGGAATGATAGGGACGAATTTATTCATTTACATCGTGTTTAATAATAGGGATAAGTAAAATCAAATAACATAATGACTGTAAATCATACGAAAACGCCTGCAGAATATAATAAACAATAAAGTAGGTAACATTATAATAGTTGTGCGTATGTTCAATACCCAACGTTTTTTCAATCACCGTTAGTTACTATGCTGATAAATGTCAATACGACGAAAATCTTGACCCTTATCAAGATTTAAATATTATTTCTATGTAAGTACGTTTGTTACAGATATAACCAAGAACAATGTTGTAGGTAAATTCTAACAGTAGTAGCACGAAACTATTAAGTCAGGCCTACCTATTCAGTCCTAACCTAGAAATAAAAACATGATTTACAATGTCATAAACTCGGACACATGATAAACATATCTACATGCTACACAAACGTGAGTACCTTGCTAAAAGTACCTCAGCATAAATTTGATTAATTTGGTTTCGTTCTGAAATTGCTCGTGTTTTGTTACTATTGGCAGAGGTTAGCGTGTTAGCATAGTAATTTTGCGAGGTTATACTCTGATAGCACATTTACGTAATTATAGCAGTAATATAAACATAGCTACTTATGCAACAATATAAATGAAAGATTAATGTCTATATTTAGACTATATTATTATTGAAACATGCATAATTTATAATGCCTTGTAATTCATAATACCTTAGGCTTGAAATAATGCGCAATAATTTATTTTTATGATAATTTAATGGTTTTTTATCGATTTGTGTAACTACGATTACTAATAATCGTTAGTAGGTACTAGAATCCTGATCATAACTTCTTTTCGAATAACACCATCTATCTGACATTCTTCTTAACTTATAAAATTGTTAGTCCTGACTAACTACTAAGTCGCTAAAAAACAAAAGTTTATTTCATAATATAAGCGTTCGTTAAAAAGGCTTTTTGGATACTTCAATACTCCAGAAATCTGCTATACCGTCCTGTTTCTCCTAATAAAAATTTATGGAAGAGAAAAAGGAACACAGTGATTGCCATTGACCGATAACCGCTAGAGCAAGCGAGTTACGGAATGGAATACCGTTTAGATAAGCGTAGCATGTGACGCTCCCTTGCTAGGACCGACGACTTACGTAAGGTGGCTGAAAACCACTGGATGCGAGTAGCGCAAGCCAGGTATAGAGGATTGCCATAGACTGATTATGATGATTGCCATTTATAGCAACGGTGAAACTGGTGACTTTTGTTTAGTTGGACAGAATTATTATGAATATTAATTAATTGAATTCAGTTATGACCAACTTAACGTAACTATTATGACTACTACCGTACCGACATGTATAAAATAAATAATATACACGCTCGAAGAGGATCTTAGTGACTATATAAACGACGCCGATCAATCGATCCAAAAGCCTGAACTATATGCGTTGCCCAGAGTTCCGATTGCTGTAGTTTCAGCTGCGTCTGCGTAGAATGGAAGCGGACCGTAGTTGCGAAAAGGATCGGAAGATGATAATAAACAATAGAGTGAACTTATCTCATTTTATTATCGTACATTATTTAAGTAACAATCCATCCGTGAGAAATTAGCTCCAGTTAGAAAATTAAACAAAACGTAGGCTAGACGCCATTTCCAATTACCATGTCGCTTATTTCCATGTGAATTCAGGGGACATTTTTTTACACAGCACCATCTAGTCCCAAACTAAGCAGAGCTTGTACTATGGGTACTATAGAATGGATATAATACTTATATACTTTTTTTTTTGTAAATACATACTTATAATACATAGGAAACACCCAGACGAACACAAACACTTATATTCATCACATAAATATTTGTGTCCCGTGGGAATCGAACCCACGACCTCGTGATCAGCAGTCCGGTACTCGAACCACTAGACCACATAGGTCGTCGGGCATTATTATTATTGACGGCCCGCCCCGGCTTCACACGGGTGCAATGTACTAATGTGGCGTCGCTTTCACCTTCACAATACATACTATTTTCTCCACTTATACATATTTTACAATTGACTTCTACTCAAATGTTACTACCCTCTTTCTCCCGAAACACGGACACTAACAAGCTAAATGGTTTACATCCACACATAGATCGGTAGATAGTTGCATGTATACTAATTAAGTTGTTAGACTGTACCTATACATATCTAACCAAAAGCTTGTATAAGGTATTGTACGCCTCTTTCTTACTTTGAAAATTACCGGTTCCGAAACTGTTAAATCTTACGTATTTTTACCTTTTAGGAGTGAAATTTCCAGAATTTTTTATTGGATGTATCATAAAATACATCAACTGCTACCATATAGAGTTTTACTCTCTCATGGAATGTTTAATAAACGCAGATGATTAAAAATTGCATCGGTGAGTCAATAATTATGTATGTATATCTGAATAAATAAAATTAGAATTTTATTTCAACCAGACCAATATTAGCTGTATTTTTTATGTTTAAAAACTAGTTGCACCGTTCCAAAAAGTAGGTCTTATGGAGACAATTAAGTTTCGCTTTCACCCGCTATTATTAGCAACGTTTTTGTGTTTTGGCAAAGTGATGGAAGCTATGGGTATAAAAGTCACAAAGACAGGGAAGATAACTAAAATTAGAAAAACAAGCTATAGAATCTTGGCCTAGTGAATTACTTAATTAGAAATTGCTTTTCTTGTATTTTACGTACGGATCGGATATTGTAATCTTGTATGTGTATACCTCCTGTATTATATTCACTATCAGAACAAAAGGGACAATCTGGCGACAATTATGCCTAATGACATCTCTCATATCATATCATCTCACATAGATTGACGGGTTCGTCAATCTGCTTAAGCGATGGCGAGACGCAATCACATAGGATCGGGATTAAATATACGATACCGTGAAAAACATTATCCCTCTTTTAGAATAGCCACGCAAAATGAAATGTCGTTTATCTTGCTGCCTGCTAGCTCCGCAAAAGATTGGTAAGACATAAATGATGAGATGACATACGTTGGTTGGTATACTTGTGATTTTATTTCGTACACTGTACGAGCATAGTCTTTATAACAGATCTTGTAAGAATGGAGTGTTTTTGATGTCTAGCGGAATCGAATACAAAAATTTATATTTATCTTGTAAGGAGTACTGTGTCTTATTGAAAACTGCATAATAAAACACATCCAGTAATAGGATGTGTTTTATTACACGTTATGATTTCAGGCAGTCAATGACTTTAAACAAGTTCATTCATCCATTGTAACATGGTATTAACAACGAAACGATCTGATAATATTATATTGATTTATTGAACAAATTGTATGTAATTTTTTTTATACCACAAATCCTTGTGGTATTACCACCGCTGTTGGTAAGCGGTTACAGTAGCCTATGGACGTTAGCAAATACCAAAGGAGTCGCTCGCGCGTTGCCAACTATTTAAAACCGTTCAAAAAATTTGGCATAAACGAGTTAGATTTTAGTAACAGAGGTCAATCAACATATTAAAGTTATCTTTCTTATCAGACCTTTCTATTTATAACTCTGATATTTCTTAGTTTAACATTATGGCGAAAATTTTTGGTGCATATCTTCTATGTAGATGTACATATTTGATAAGTTATATCTAAGACTAAAGACTATCTGATATCGTTATATTATGTTATCCCACACTGTCTGTATGTGTTTATCCCTATCATTAATTATATTATAAAATTTCCTGATAGGGCTGATTAAACTCATGAGGTGATCGATGACAAGTAGATATGTTTCTTTATGCATAAGACACTATGGATTGACGAAGTATTTCGCACAATGACGCACCAGCCATTGGTATTTGTTTTTCCAGATATTGGAGTCTATTTAAAGCTTATCTTAGGTTTTAGTCATACCTACTGACCGAGTCTACCAACTAGAAAAAATCAACTCGATCACAGAGACGAACCGTGTTTCCTTTTAATTTAAAATTGAAGGCCTGACCACAAGACTAATGATTTTAAAAATATTTAGGGAATCATATCATCATATCCATTGATCGAACGAATACGAACTTAGCAGCATTATCAATGCTGATTTTTTAAATACAATATTTTGTTAGAATGTATAACTATGATTTAATAATCTGTTTGGAGAGCAGATTATTGATTTATGATGTCATGTCACACTACTGGAATCGTACACAGAACGCGTCCGGTCTAGCGGACTTTCAACTTTACGCAGCTTCTATTAAACCATTAAAAAGGACACATGCTTCTGAGCTATTATTTATGTTCTATACATTCAAACCTAGAACACGAATCCATATATCCATATCCATACTATACTATCCTTACTATCTTTACATTATAATTATAATAATAATGCGATACCACTTCAGTCTCTGTTACCTCTTCACGCTTTAACCGCTGAACCGATAAAATGAAATCTGGTATGGAGATAGTTTGAGCCTAGGGGAAGGACATGCTATAGTTTTTGTCGAGAAAATCATCCCTTAAAAGGAAGAAAAGGGGGGTGGAAGTTTAAATGCGGAAAAAATTACTACTTTTACGCAGACAAAGACGCGAGCAAAAGAAGAACCTTCGTTATTGGAATAAAATTTAACCTATCTCCAGCATTATATTTGGACGTCTAATAGTTGATATGATGATGATAGTAATTGAAATTTTAAGTGATTTCTAACTTAGTTTTTTTGTTTGGAAATGGAACATAGAGTAGTAAAACATACGTTGGTATGCTTTGATATACGTTACGTTGCTTTGCTATAGCGTCGCTTTTCGAAAATTAATGCGAACGGTGTTTTTAACTCCCGTACGGTTTATCAAATTGGCTTTAAACTTAATAAACACAGAAATATGGTCAGTGGCATGAAAACGCTTCTTGGTATTTAATAGTTTTGTCCATTGGTTATTCCGTGATTTCAAAGAGCTTGGTACTAAAGAAACATGACCAAAAATGAGATGAACTTGAAGCAACTTTGGGCAAACCTATGAATATTTCTAAGTTGATCGTACATATTTTTTACATATCCGGGCATTATGACTGAGCGCCATCTAGGAAAAGTTGTTTAGCGAGAGGTAGGGCATAGCGGGATTCCCCGCTCAAATTGAGCTGCCCGACTGGGGGAGTACCTCCGCCTTACAGAAGACCACAGTGAATCAACAATAGTTGTATTTCTCTGAGTGAGTAAGGTTACTAGAGTTCGTTGGGGGGCATTCCGTTTGGTGTCAGTTTAGTAATTCCCTATTTTAAGAAACCTAAACGGTTTCTGCGGGCGTTGGCAAAGCCCTCTGGTCCGTTTGCTCCCTTATCACCATAAAAAAAGAAGTCTTACAAGGTGCATTTGATGGAAACCACCCAGGTGTAGCAAGGTCTGATCTGGAAATCCATATTTGCACGTGGATTGCTCATGGTAAATTACTCCCCATTTTGCAGAATACGGTTGAAAAATGAAGTGTCTACAAAGGGGCAACCATTGCATTTGCTCAAAAACACGATGCACGATAGTCGTAAATTTTGTAATTTATGGGGTAAAAACAAACAGTTCCAACTGCAGTTGACTTCGTAATCATAAACGATGCATGAATGAATGGCCATCGATCGACATAATGGCTGTTATTTTAGCATAGAGTAAACGGAAATGTGTATGATTAAGACGGTTCAGAGGCTTTAAAGAAAAGGTAGCATCTACTATGTATGTGTGAGGATATTATAGCCACAAAGCCGTTAATAATCGTTCCCATCTTCTTAAGAAATGTATTTATGCTTCAAAAAAAAATCTCTAACATTAATTATATTAACGCAAATGATAACAAACGTAAAGCCACATGGACTGTAATTAAAAACGAAATAAACAATACCATTACTAAAAACAACATAGATAAATGATACTATAATTACAGACCCTACACAAATAGCCTCTGTTTTCAATGACCATTATACAAATCCAGCTCATGAATCGAAACTAAAACACGACCATCCTAACGCTCATTCTAACTTTTAAAAAAATATTACTGTCAACTCAATGTTCCTCAAACCAATGTTGGAAAGTGAAGTACACCAGGAAATAATGTCCCTGAACAATACTAGATCGGAGGGCTATGATGAAATTAACACAAAAATTATAAAAGCTTGCTGCAACGAATTAACTCCCATCTTAACCCATTTAATCAATATATCATTTTTACATGGGACTTTTCCCGAACTATTAAAACTATCCATAATAAAGCCCCTATTCAAAAAAGGAAATAAATGTGATATCAATAATTACCGCCCCATAACTTTAATACCCATTATGTCCAAAATATATGAAAAATGCATGTACAAAAGACTGATTGATTTCTGCAATAAATTCCAAATCATAAATAAGGAACAATTTGGATTCCAAAAACACAAATCCACGACATTAGCTAGCTTCTCTTTGATAAATGAAATACTTACTAACATTAACAATAATCACCTGACCACAGGACTTTTTTTTGACTTACCAAAAGCCTTCGATCTGGTTTCACACAACATATTGCTAGAAAAGTTAGAGACGATTGGGATTAGGGGACCTGCACTTCAGTGGATATCGTCATACTTAAGTAACAGACAACAATGTGTAATAATAAATAAAGTTAACGAAAATAAAGATGTGATACCCTACTCATCGGAATACAGACATAATAAATATGGCGTCCCACAAAGAAGCGTATTAGGTCCGATATTATTTCTTCTATATATAAATGATATCATAAAAATAACCAATCATAAATGTATATTATTTGCTGACGATATATCTATTGTAGTGACATCTAGTAAAAAAATTAACACAATAAAAGATCATGAAGTTGACATTAATAATACAATAGACATATTACTGAATTGGCTTGACATAAATCATTTGAAAATTAATTTAGACAAATCCGTTTACATTCAATTTAACAAATCTAATAATAATAAACATAATATAAAACTCAACATAAATAAAATCAAAGAGGTAACACACACAAAGTTTCTAGGAGTAATAATAGATGAAGATATTAATTGGAAAGAACATGTAGATAACATTAGCACTCGAGTCAATAAATTTGTGTACGCATTGAAACAAGTTAAAAACGTTACAAACATGAAAACTACAATTACATCCTACCACGCTTATGTGGAATCGTTGCTGCGCTATGGTCTGATCATGTGGGGTAATAGTACCGATGTAAATAGAGCATTTGTCGCCCAAAAGAAATGCATAAGATCTATATGTGGACTTCAAAGTGATGACTCTTGTCAACCAATATTTAAAAATCTTGGTTTGTTACCATTACCGTCTCTTTATATTTACGAGATATGTATGTTTGTATGTAAAAATAAACAGCTATTTAAGACAGTTAACGAAATAAATCCCCGGAATAGACGAGACCCTCATAGATTAGCATTAAATGACTTGCCTAGATTAACTAAATACAACAAAAGTTGTCTAGCAATGTGTGTGCGTATTTATTTATAATAAGATACCAAATTATTTAAAACTATTAAATAAAAGATTATTTAAAATAAAATTGTACAAATGGTTATATGAATGGAATTTTTATAGTATAAAAGAATTCATGGATAGAAAATTTTGATGTGTTGTTACTTAGTATTATATCACTAAAATTTTTGCATGCTATGGATTATCCTAGCAAAACATGTATGAGCTATTTTTATTTATATTTAACACCTTTTATACCATGTTTTACGCAAATAAATGATTTATTATTATTATTATTATTATTATTAATAGACGGAACAAGACTGGAACTGGAAATGTGTTCGCAAATACTGTGGCTCAGTCTACAAAAACATTCGCCCCTAGTCATTGTAGAGCTTTGTACACAGTCGACAAATAAGAAATTAAAGGATCGACTTACTTCAGTAGAAGATCTACGTTTTGCTAAGTTGAAGAAGATTAATTTAGAGTCAATTATAATAGTATATTATAAACACTATTATAATGGAGAATAATTGTATTCCACTGAATTACAGCATTGAACGTACCTACGGGCTCTAAATAATTTATTCGTACCTAAATTACAATGCTTACTAACTATTAGGTAATAACAAATTTAATTGAATACTGCTATTTACCGTAGTAAATTATATTTAGATAAAATTTACAGATAGAACCACACAAATCATAAAAGGTATATTCACGATTTATAAAGGTTCTATAAAAATGTATAATTATATAAAAAGTTTATTGCATACCTGATGTTTGGGTATTTTCGAGCAGATTTTCCTAGCATTGTTAGTGCTATCTGAAGGTGGGGGCTGAGACGGTGGGGATATTCCAACTCCCTTTGAAGACTGGAGTCGAGTCTTAACTACTTCTAATGGGCATGTCACCACCGCTCCAGCAGTTCCTGCCACTCTGTGAAAGATGATCACTTTATTTTTAAGGAGTATTCGTAACGCAGAGCGCAGTCGATATAGGCAGTCACACAGATACACACACTACTAGTGCGTGTGTGCGGGTTCATAAGGTGCTAATGATCACCATCGTGGCGTCGGTCAGCAACAAGGTACTTTTTAAAATAGTAATATAGTTTTACACTTTTCTAAACTTTTACGAAAATCTATCACAACCTCTGAATTTCTCTTGTTTTTTGCTGCGTGCAGGTTTATTAAAGCGTGAAAACAACTCAGCATTGTCTTTAAGGCTAAATATATTTGACAAAGTCATCGACTTATCACAATAATAACAATGTTGTGTCGAATTATATCTAAACTCTAGAACGGAGATCTGTAAATCTAGATTGATACGGACCCACAACTTTTTTGGTGTATGTATAGAATACCCTATCAGCGATACCAGCTACCTAGATTAGTATTCGTATCTCTATATCCATATATCTAGCGATAATAAGAGCGCCTGCTGAGCGGAGCAAAATCAGTGATCAGATAATTGAAATGAATCGCGACATTCGTAGACTGAGGAGTGCACACGGCAACACTAGTCTGTGTCGAAACGGAATGCGCAATACCGGGCATTCCCACAGTCCATTGATCGCGGCGTAGTAGACGATCCTATGAATTCCCATGTCCAGACTTTTTTGACATTACTCGCGAATTTAGAAATATACATACTTCTAGTACAGTTTGTATTTATGTATATTATAAATATAATCTTCTTATTATTATTCTATTTAAAACTTACTACATATTCTAAATTTATATTTTTATTTGTCACCATTTTAGATTAGTCTGTGTTTAAATTTAATTGTCTTCACAACACAGGACACAATTGAAAAATATAAATAAACAGACAATATTCATAATATTTCTATCAATAGTAACATAGCACCATTTTTCAAATAATTGGATATATTATTAATGGTGTAGAGATAAACTTCAAGAATTTTTATAAGCAGGTAGAATACCTATCAGACTAGTATATGGCCATAGCACTCTATATAATGATAGTATGTCATAGAAATTGTATTGTCCATCATTATCATTTAGTTGATGGTAAACATCAAAAATTTTTGTTTGAATTTTAAGAGAAGAGAATACATACTTATACTTATCGTTTCATTGCATTTTTTTATCTGTTGTCAACTTTTAATGTAGTACCTACACCCTTTATAGATGTGGCCCAACTATAAGAAGTTGTGACACCCAACTTAATACACAATGGCATGTGTACCTTAAATATACCAGGTCCATGTACCAGTCAAAAAATCTTGGCGGGGTAATAAATAAATATAGTGTCCCTAGAAAGGACCTACCATCTCATGCTATGCAGGATTAGGTTATATTTTTTAGTTTAAGTCACAAGGAAATAATATTTACTTAATAATCTTATTAGAATTAAATGGGTTTACAGAATATGAAAAAGGATTTCGCAGAAGCCTTAGGCATAGAGAGGATATAATTTTTGGGCAGGGTAAGGTTTCTTTAATTGGTCCATAATAATTGTATGTTTAGTTAAAAAAATTGTGGTTTTCCCAAATAACTATCAATATGTTTTATTTTTATTTTACAGCAACTAATAAAATATTAAAGGTGTGTTTGTGAAGTTTAATTAGTATTTACTATATCTGCTTGTCCAATTTGGAAATAATACACACGGAATATAAATATGATGAAAGATGTTGCAAAAGTTATTTGCACAAGTAAGTTCCAGTAACCATTATGAAATACATTTAGATACTTAGGTGTAATTTGTTGGCATAATTCTTTGTTTCAATAAGTAATATAAATAATAACAATTATTGACTTTTATGATCTCTAATAGACAACATAAATTAAGCTAGATAACTACTTAACAACAATCTGAACAATAACATGGTATGATCTTGTGTAAGTGTTCAAGCATTTTTTTTTTCATATAATGCAAATGCATGTTTTACGTAACAAATAAAGACTAGGAGAATAACTGATAATGCTAACTCATCACAAGGACGGAAGAAGAGAAGTTTTGTTGTATACTTAAAGTTTCAATGCTACATTTAGTGTTCATAATAATTATCATGATCATAATTTTTTGAATACATCAGTTTAAGTGAAGTATGCCACGCGTAGGCACAGTGAAAACGGTAGCGCGCTTGGCGTAAACAACGTCTCGCCACATGTGCCAATACTTCTTGGTTCTGTAGACATTAAGATTATGATAAAGATTTATGTCATGATAACACATTAGTAGTATATTATTGGGCATTCTACCCCACCTGCCGTTCCGGCTTCGCCTCCACTTCGGTGGGATAGAATGCCCAATAATATACGATCGAATCTTGTCCGCTTCGACATTACGTACCTGTTTATTTCGTTCACTGTCACTGTCTGTACGTCACATCACTTCGTTGAATCACAATGATAATTCATTATTTACTTGTTCAAACGAGACGGAATGCCTAACGGCGTACAATTACACAATAAAAAGATTACCGACGAATAAGCGCGAATCGTTCATCGCAACGTGATATAGACCGTTGAAAACTTATAATAACATATTGATAAACACAATATAACTGCCTCGTTAGTCCAGCGGTCCTAAGCGCGACTGCAACGCTAGAGGTCCTGGGTTCGATTCCTAGGTCGAGGAAAGTGTTATTGAGTTTTTCTGTGAATTACTCAGTATCAATCAGCTCGGAGTTTGGAATTGTGATAAAAAAAATTGTGATGTGTTTTAATTTGTGATGTGTTACGTTGTGATGTAAATTTAGATACTACGATCGAGTTTGCGTTAACATTTAACGCGAACGAACAACAGTACCAACTATCAAAGTTGTAACCAGACTAGAGACGAAATTCATCGCTCTAGCGGGAATCGAACCCGCAACCTTTGACACGAAAATCTGATACACAAACCTTCGCGCCAAATCTGGTCGTCGTAATAGCTATGAAATAAAACAACATAATGTTATCATGAAATCATCATTATATTTTGAAGTTAAATAACATTATACTTAAATAAACTGTAATGTATAATATTAAGTAGTAAATATAGGTTGTTCGTCAAACAACGTATCAGCTGACCGCATGAAGTCTTGAAGTTTGCGCCACTGAACAGAATCCTCATTCGTTTGGAACTTGACTCGTACTAGTGCCTTTTTCCACAGCTCCATGGACTCGGTATCTCGCGCATCACTCGTCCTGTATATTTTAAAATCAACATAGTAGTTGCCAGATGTAGCATTTGATCGCCGTTCGTTACCATTAGCAACTCGATTCACGAAGAACGAAGACAGAACAGGATAACCTGCTGTGGATTCGCCGCGCTCACGACTTAGACCGAAGATGTCCAGAGTCTTAGATTTTTTGCTAGAACAAAAGAATAAACATCGTACCATCACACAACCATATAAAACAATACTTCAACCTACATGTTTTCCTGTTTCTTTAATAAATAACCATCACATAAATAAACAAAATTATATGTATTCAGTTTAAGAACTTCTTAATATATTTATTACATAGGCAGCCAAACCAGCTACATGTACGTAATGTATAAAAGATTGTAATATAACTTTATATGTATACACTGTGAATGTTGAATGAAACCAAGATAGAGCGATATCGCATTCCTTGAAACACTGGACATTGAAATCATTATAGCTGTTAACGTGAACGCATGATTAAAAAAATATATTATTATTTATAAGTATAGCTCGTATGTCGTAGGTTATATTCACTTGAGTAAATTTATGAAGATTAAATAAGTACCTTGTAGTGGTAGGTGATTTTTTCAATGCTTTGCGCTTTCCAGTTACTGATTGACTGCGATTAGATTTATCTTCATGCACCTTCGACGACTCTTGGTAAACTTCACTTTCAGACTCGGACCTAAAAAAACAATTATGTAAGATTAACGGTTAAATTAAACAGATTAAATTTTATTGACAGTGAGATAAGTTCGTGATCATAATGGACATATTAGTTGCAGAAAGTAATGAAATCTAATAATTTTAAAATAAAGAAATAAGGAATTTAAGTATGTATAAACAATCTAAAGAAAGTAGCGTAAGTACTCAATTTATTGGGAGGTTTAAAGTAGAATTAAAGTAAAATTAAAGAATATTTTATAAGTCAGTAAATAACCTGAAAGCAGAATAATTAAGTTAATGTTCATACTTACATTTTATTAAGCTATTTGAATCGCTTCTCTGGGCTATGGCGTTGTGGAAACCGCTCTGAACTGCAGACTGTAGACTCTAGTCTGTATTACTACTAACACTACTATCACTGTATACTGGTCTTGATGATGAACCAACTCTTGTAGACGCGAACTCGAATTTGTTAAATGTTTATGAAAAGTATAGCTTTTATACTAATCGTTCAAAATTAATTAACTAAGAATTTTATCACAAAAGCATAAAAGTAATGATGCACATAGGACTTTCTGGTAAATTGCTTGTCTAAAAATAAAATGTTGCATTTTTATAATGTCGATGTAGCTAAATTACTTAGGGCTGACACACTTACATTAAGTTGATTCATTAATAATAAAAGTATAATATAAGTAAGTACTTAATTTGTACACATGCACAGGCACACAATTATTTAACTTTCCTACTTTAACCACAAATCTAATTACAGTATAGTTATGTTTGATAAGTCAAATAAATAATCTGTGTTTTTATGTGATATGGCAGAAAAATATATTTAATAAAACTGTCTCATAAGTGGTTAAGTGCAACTGCAATGGTTTGATTCCTTTGTGGTTTAGTGTTATTGAGTTTTTGTATAAAATTCTCAGTAGCTACTCAGAGTTAACATAACAGCTAAGTATTGTAGGTGTACATCCCTACTGATTTACTGACTGTGCTATAAAAAATGATGATATGAATTTGGAACGGAAGACACGTGTAAGCGATGACGATATTAATTGAAATATAATATTTAATTTATTTGATTAGTAATCGAACACCTTTACTTGAATTACGTATTATTTGTTATAATGAATAATACATAATTCAAGTAAATGTGTTCGTAAAACTTAATCATATACTATTAAATTAGTAAAAATCGAAGATAGTTATTTTATATATCGCATTTTTCTGTATAAGTAGTATTCTGTAGAACAGAATACATGAGTAAATAAATATACGACATCTCGATATTGTTCTTTGAAAATAGTAAGGTAATTATTAAACTATATTATTTAATTTTTTATTCCTATTTACTTACAAATAGCTTGTAGTGATAACCAGAGTATGTCCATACCATAATAAAATAAACCTTAGTTATGTTAATTAATTATTTTTTATTTTATTATTATTCTTTATCGTCAAGAAATTTTTAATATATAAATTTTAAATTTAATGTTTGTATTTTCAGAGTTATTTGATGCCTTACAACATCTTGGGGTAATGAGATTTATTGATAAACTGCTTCTGCGGAGCACGACATTTTGGAGATATAAATTTTATAATAGCTGATCAATATTGTGCATAAACTTGAAGGTACATATAATTATTATCAATATCTACTTAAGCCTAGTATTTTATTTGTTATTTATGCATATTTTCTAATGCCTTTGTATTATTTTCAGGATATATAAAGACTAACTACTTACTACGGCACTAAGATGACCTACGTGAAGATTTGATTAATATTTTTTTGTTTAACCTAGACTGAACAAAACGTACTGAGAGAAGCTGTGCTGGAAATAATCTTCTACTTCGCTTAATATTTAAGGTATATTTATATTGTTGTGTGCAACTTTAATCCGTTATTTTGATATACTGAAAATGCCTCATTGTTCGGTTTGCAATATACATATAGATAGACGTTCGTGGACTGGTCATTTACGAACTAATAAACATAAAAATAATAATGCTGTAACAATTAATGATAACGTTCAAATCCTTAACTCTGCGTTTAAAGGGCGTATTGTTAGTTACCGTATTATTGCGTCTAACAGCGAAGCAGTAAATTTGCCCGAATTATTTTTCAATGATATTCATGATCAAGTGAAATGTTTAATTGATGATTCTCTCAAAAAATATACAGCGTTAAAAATTAATTTTGAACTTTTTTCTTTATTCTTAATGTACAAAAATGATGTACAAGAGTTAAAATCTTTTGCGACAAAAAACTTTGCTATACATTTTAATTACGAGTTTGAAACTCTTTATAATACAATTACTACTACGTTATTGAAAAAAATTGAAGAGTTTCAGGAGAGAGACAGTGGATGGACGTTTCTTAGTAATTCCCATTTAGAAATTAATATCAATAAATATCAACCACTCAGCGGCTCTTTTTATATAGATTTACCTAAATTTATAAAAACCAAAAAAGCTTGCTTGAATATCAAAAACAAGGATGATTATTGTTTTTTGTGGTGCATAGTGGCCGCCTTATATCCTACAACTCGTCATCCTGAACGAGTAACATCTTATCCACATTTTCGAGACGTTTTAAATGTTAAAGGTGTTTCATTTCCAATATCGTTTTCGGATATCTCTGTTTTTGAAAAAAATAACCCATTTTTAAATATATATGTGTATGGTTTAAAAAATAACAGGGTAATAATTGGCCCCCTTTACAAACCTGAATTAGTTAAGAGGGGTACAACAATGAAGAGCATTCACTTACTGTTCCTAGAAAATCATAAATCATCTCATTATTGTCTTATAAAAGATTTGCCACGTCTTGTTAAAAATCAGATAACAAAACATCATAGCAAATTATATTTCTGTGAAAGTTGTTTATTGTTCTTTCCTACCCTTGAACAGATTGATAAACATTTGTGTGGAGGGATCGTTACTGTTTTACCAGAAAAGGGGAGTGTGATTAAATTTAAAAATTATGATAGAAAAGAAAATGTTCCCTTTGCTATCTATGCCGATTTCGAAACATTGTTAAATCCAATTTCCGTTCTTGAATCTGACACCGCTACTACGTCATGTTTACAACAACACGTACCTGCGGCATTCGCTTACAACATTGTTTCTTCATTAAATTATACTTTTGACGATAGTTTTAAAAGTTATCGCGGTATAGATTGTGTTTCAAAATTTATCGATTTTCTTACATCTGATGTCAAAAAAATTTATAAAATTTTAAATCAAAATCATGTAATGATATTTACAGAAAAAAATGCGTCTGATTATAAAGAAGCTTCTATCTGTCATATATGTGAAAACCTCTTATGGACAAATAAAGTTAGAGACCACTGTCATATAACCGGTAAATACCGTGGAGCCGCCCATAGACATTGTAACCTACAATTTAAAATACCTAAATTTATACCTATATTTTTTCACAATTTATCAGGGTACGATTGTCATTTATTCATAAAGAAATTAGGCGAAATGCCAGGTAA
Source organism: Craniophora ligustri (assembly GCA_905163465.1). NCBI lineage: Eukaryota > Metazoa > Arthropoda > Insecta > Lepidoptera > Noctuidae > Craniophora > Craniophora ligustri. The sequence continues at coordinate 10,258,452 of LR990969.1, forward strand.
ATTGAATATTATACCCAAAACCAAAGAAAAATATATTTCTTTTTCTAAATTCCTGCAGGTCACCGATAATGATTATGTACAACTCCGGTTCTTGGATTCATTTCATTTTTTAGGAGCTAGTTTAGACAAACTTGCTAAAACCATACCAATTGAGGATTTTATAAGTTTACGATGTCACTTTCCCGAAAATAATCGATTCAAATTACTTGCACGAAAAGGTGTATACCCTTATGATTATATGACTAGTTGGAAATGTTATGAAGAAACAATGTTACCGGCTAAACGGTATTTTTTTAGTTGTTTAACGAATGAGGAGATTTCAGATAAAGATTATAAACATGCTAATTTAGTGTGGAATGAGTTTAATATACAAAATTTAGGTGAATATACTGATTTGTATTTGAAAACCGATGTTCTTTTATTGACTGATATATTTCAAAATTTTCGTAAAACCTGTAAACAGCATTACAAACTTGACCCAGCGTTTTACATAACCGCGCCTAGTTTATCTTTTGATGCGATGTTAATGAAAACAGGTGTTCAGCTTGAACTTGTTTCTGACTTAGCTATCGTACGAATGATTCAAGATGGTATTAGAGGTGGATTGTGTATGTGCTCTCATCGCTATTCGAAGGCTAACAATAAATATATGAAAGATTGTGATGTAACAAAACCGCAGTGTTTTATAGCTTATTTAGACTGCAATAATCTTTATGGTTACAGTATGTGTCAACATTTACCTTATTCCGGATTTAGATTTTTAAATCAAAATGAAATAGATAAATTAAATGTGGAAAGTATTACAGATCATTCAGAGTGGGGTTACATATTAGAAGTAGATTTATTGTACCCTGAATATTTACACCAGGAGCATGATGACTTACCTTTTTGTCCTGAAAAATGCATACCACCTGGAGGAAAGACGAAAAAACTTATTTCAAATTTGTATAATAAATACAATTACGTTATTCATTATATTCACTTAAAGAAGTGTTTGGAACATGGCCTTATCTTACGTAAAATCCATAGAGTCATTACATTCAGGCAAAGTGCATACTTGAAACAGTATATTGAATTAAATACTCAATTGCGACAAAAAGCAAAAAGTGTATTTGAACAAGATTTTTTCAAGTTATTAAATAACAGTGTTTTTGGGAAAACGCTCGAAAACACTGAAAATAGAGTAACTGTTCATTTAGTTAATCAGTGGAATGATAAAAATAATGTAACAAAAAAATCAAAATATGCAGAAAGGCTCATAGCAAACCCTTACTTTCATAGTGCAACAGTTTTATCCGAAAACTTAGTAGCAATCCAGATGAAACCAGATCGGTTAATTTTAGACAAACCGATTTATATTGGCTTCACTGTTTTAGAACTATCTAAATCACACATGTATAATTTCCATTATAATATAATCAAACCATTTTATAATGAGAGGGTAAAATTATGTTATACCGACACAGATTCGTTTGTTTACGAAATATATACCAACGATTTTTACTACGACTTAAAACACAAGTTTTTGGAATACCTTGATACCAGCAACTATAGCATTAAAAATGAGTTCATGATACCGCAAATAAACAAAAAAATACCAGGCCTTTTTAAAGATGAAATGGCTGGTAAAATTATAACTGATTTTGTTGGTTTGAGGTCGAAACTTTATTCAATAAAAACTGTGGATAAAATAATTAAAAAAGCTAAGGGGGTTAAAAGTAGCGTGGTACGTGATCTGAACATCACAGATTATGAGAATGTACTATTTAATAATGAGATTATTCGGAGAAAAAACATTTTATTTAAATCAATAAAGCATGAAATATTTACGCAAAGTGTTAATAAAATTGCGCTCTCTAATAATGACGATAAGCGGTTAATACGTCCAGGTAATATTGCAACCCGAGCATGGGGTAATTCATGTATTTTAAAGGGAAATTTAAATTGTTAAATGTTGTATAGATTATATATTGTTAGATTAAATTATGAGGTATGTAAATAATAAAAATACTTGTTTAATTTTTAAGATATTAATTATGATATAAAGGGTAAATAAATTTATTGATGAATCAAACTTATTTTTTTATTTCGTCCATTACGAATTCCACTGTAATTGTATATACATATGTATATCCGTTGTTGTCGAACCCGCAACCGACGGTTCGGAAACCAGTCACTAAACAGACTGCACTATTATATTCTAAGCTAAAGTAATTTTCTGAATAGTGTCTTAAATGTGAGGTAATAAGATTGATTTCACATAAACAGAAATCCTAATCATAATTTATTACAATATAGTAATATGAGCTCAGTGTTGTAATACATTTAGCGAACATGTGCCAGTTCATTGCACTGTAAATATATAAAATGTAGGTAAAGCAAGCTTGCAGTTTTCAATGGAACATTCTAAATCGTGACTTATGTGTTCTGAATTGAAAGTACATATTTATAAAACAACAAATTATTATATCCAAAAATAATTGTGCCATAATGTTTCATTCATAAAATAGTTGTCGTAGTGAAGACATCTAATAAATTAATTCTTAAATAATTACATATTTTATTTTAATTTTTGTACCTGTTGTAACCTGTTTAAACTTGTTGTACAACACACAATGTCATCGGTAAGTGTTTTTATAAATACCTAGTTATTTTTAATATCAAAACAATACTTTTGACAGAATACTTATTAATATTTTTATGTTTTGTTTTAGATATCGGATTCGGAAATTGTGTTCAGTCAGTATGGACAAGGACATTGTGGTCAGTTTTCTGAGGTCTTCACTGAAGTTCCAGAGACCACGCATATCCAAAAAGAAAAGAAATCAAGGCATCGACGAGATAAACAAACACGTAATATTGTGAAACCAACAAAATCGTTTGTTATGAATAGGATTCAGAAGAGAGGCCTAAAACTCATAAAGATTTCGGTTATCGATCTGTGCAATAACCCTCAAACGAGTGATAGTGATAGTGACAGTGAAAATGTTATATTAAATGCGCAATATGTAGTGCAAGATGCGGTTGATGATGTAATGAACGAAACGGAGGCATTAGTTAAAAAAATTGCTAAGTCTTTAATAGGTTATGATTTTTGTTAGTTTTGTAATTATTTAACTGTTTATTTTTATATTAAATTAAATAAATGATTTGACCTTATAAATGTGTCTTTATTTATTTATTCACTATATTCCACATTGAAAATTTATCAAGTGTAGGGTAGGGTTATGAAATAAAATAAATTTCCTTGAATTAAATTCATTTATTTAATCTATCTTTTAGGTACACTAGTTACATACCTACATTATACCAACACTTTAATAAAATATTTCTACACTAAACAGTACAAAATTAAGACAGAATTTATTTATATGTCATGCAATTTGAGAATCTATGAACTTTGCACATCGTAGATTGATAGTAGTAGATTTGCGTTAAAATAAAATAACTAAGATATTTTTCTTACAATATTACTCAGTGGTTTGTACTCAATGATACAATCGTTCAATATAAGACAGTAGGCAGAAGTTAGATCAGGTATTTCATCATTACTTTCTAACTCTACACGCACATCGACTACTGGTCCTGATATGAGGTTGTCAATTTGTCTAGAACAGTCGATAACAAACAGAGGGGCGATCTCCTTAAAGTCCCTTGTGTTCAACAATGGTTCAGATCGGCGATCGTAATACGATTGTTGGAAACGTGCATACTGCTCGTATAACAATGCAAATTTATCATCAATGAAATCCACGTTTAGATTCTCATAGGGATAGTAAGTTGAATTGAGGTATACTTTGACATCTCGTAAAGTACAGTGATCAAATCTAGACATATCAGCAGCAGAATTATTTTTTTTATTTGTTTGTAGACCTATAATTACATATCTCGGTTTTTCAATCTGAGATGAAGTTTTAATAGACCAAGTATGTTTTGTAGTTCTAGGCAATAGCGGGTATTCATATAAATCCCAATTTCTAAAAACTAATTGCAGTGTTTTATCCTTTTCCAAAATCTTCAATAAGTTTATCTTCTCTTTATCAGATACCTTAACATGTGGTACACGCCATATGATTTTGTTAATTTCAATATCGTTTATGACTTCTCCAGCATCGAGTTTCACAGCGTTCAAGTTTGTATTCGATCTCAACAATATCAGTTCATGCTTGCAATTAATTATAATTTTTTTGTAATCTTCACCGAATCCAAGAATGTTGCTAAGCGGTATAGATGCAGAAAATGAACCATTACTACTTTTAAAACCATGTATATCCCAACCCCAAGAACGACATGATTTTGACTCGCTTTCATTCATGGATAGCAATGATTTCATAGTAGTTGTAACGCCTGCATTTTTTATTTTATCAATCTCAACACCGTTCAGTTCATATCGAATATCTTGAAAAAGGTACATCAAAGGATTGTTTGTAAATTTAACACTAGTTTTTTCTTTAGTGGCAGTTTTAGTAACATTTACTATACCTTCTAAATATAATGTACTGGCTGATGGTAGAACATACAGATCTTTCTGATTAATAGGTATGCGAATCTCATCGTTTCTGTTGAAACTTGTTATGTATGGTTTGTATGAATGATATTCAATACCAATAATGCTATTATCACTAGCAGGAGAAGATAATACATCTAATAAACTCATTTTAGAAGACCAATTGATTTGAGGAATTTATGATTTTCTTTAGTAAGTTTCAGTTTATTCTTACAGTTTGATGTTGTCTTGCGGATAGCCCAAGACGCACTGTTTATTTTAGTAGAGGTACTCTGATATTTATTAGTTTTATTATAATCAATCATTTTTTTTTAAGATGTAAATATAGCTGCACTTCCTCCCCACGTAAATTTAGTAAATTATTATTAATATCTAACAGTCTTATATTCACACTGTTAATTATATTTTGGTTTACGGGAAAGTAAATTACGTTTTTAGGTACTTCGATAATTCTATAACCAGGTGGTACATTCGGAGCAAACTCGTGAATGATATGACTTGGTAGACCATTAACATATGATCCGCTCACTATGTCACATTCTACCCTCACCACAGTCGTAGATAGAATGTTCACTGGAGACTGTGATACGTGTAATTTATTTGCTTCAACTATTTTTTTTTCAAAACCCAACAATCTACCAATAGAATCTTCTTTAGTAAAATCAATAGCTTTTGTGCAAAATATGTTTGTTTTTAACGTATTATTATTGCACTCTAATTTGATTCCTGCGTCTTGTATTTTTGATTTTAAATAATCGTTGATATCTTGCAGTTCATATGCTCCTTCAGGAATTTCAATAACCTTATGATCGTAATAAAATTTGTTATTTTTATTATCAATATTTGGTATAGAATTAAATGTAGATAAATATAATAATGCACATTCATACTCTCCTTCAAGTTGTAGAGTAGGAGAATAATAAGTAGATAGCACTGATGAGTTACCAGTTATTGACAGCGAGAGTGACATTATGTAAATGAAACTAAAAAATGTTTTATTCAATTTATATATTTATCCCAGAAGTCATACAAAAACGTTAAACATAAATGTCCACAATTTACAGAGTTAAAATTTTGATATCTCGTATAGTTATAAAAAACATTACAATTTTTAAAGTAATTTAGTAACTCTAATGGGGGTTTTAGATTGCCATAGCTATCAAAATATTCACAATATTTATACACTTTTACATAGGCTACCCAATGTGTTCCTTCATTGTTAGAATTATCCAAATTAACAACTCCGCTCTCAATAGGTTTGGGTTTGTTTGGTAATTGATCTTTCATGAACACACCTCTGAAATAAGGTACGTTATATGCATGATTCTGGATATCTATATTAGTAAGAGCACGATTAGGTAACCTCTTGATTAGTTTTTTGAACATTTTACAAACAATCCGTTTCCTTTCTTGTATGGTTTGACGTACAAGCCTCTACCCAACGCAATCGATTCCATCATTTTATTATGACGTTGAGATTCTTGTAAATTATTTTGAGCACTTTTGTAATCGTTTACTGTTTTTGCGATACCAGCTGCCCCGCCAGCTAAAGTACCTAATGCAGACAATCCAGCGAAAATTGGAATCAGCGGTAAAACACCTCCTGTTTTTGGTAACGGTATAATTCTAGGTACAGGAATCCGACAATTTTTTGAATACAACTTTTTTGCCGCTAAGTAAGCATACTTTATTACGTCTTCTTTGTTTTTCGGTTTTAACTTTTTGATCTGTGATCGAATTTTTGTTACTAAAGATCCAAAAGTTTTTAATCCAGATCCAGTTTTAAGTTTTGCTTTCATTGCTTTGCTTACCAACCAAGAAGCAATTTTTTCTCTTTTCCCTGCATCTGCTGCTTTTAATCGTTTATTTGCCATATTCAATAACTGTAAATCAGCTTGATGTCTGTTATATAAGTCTGAATAATTTGTATAGGCTATATCGTGAACTTTACAGGCTTCGTCTAATTGATTTATGCCTTTGTCTCCTCGTGCTAAACGTTTTTGTAATTTAGTGCCTGGTCCACAGTAATTGTAGCCTGGCAAATGAAGCTCAAATGGTAAATTATTTATTAAATTATTAATAAGTCCACCTCCTTGCATGGTTTGTATTATAATGTGAGAAAAAATAATAATAGATGATTAAATACCATTTATTATTTTAGCACGGTTCTCTTATCAATCCAACTATTTTCACTATCACTCAAACCTAGCCATTTAACAAACAGCTTACTGCCTTTTTTTCTTAAAACTTTTTCAATTAGGTAAATGTCGGGATGATTCGTTTTTTGAAGTTCTTGTTCATAAAAAGTACCTAAAATTGGCTGATTTCGAAGATCTTGAATATTATACGTTGTAGGCATAGTTTCATTTATTTTTATGATTTTAAAGATTTCTGTTGACCAATTAGGAGTATAGCCTTTATGAAAACAATTTTTATATTTACTTATGCGAACACGATCTCCGATTTCTAGTTTGTGTTTTTTAGGTTGTGTTTTCTTGTGTGATTTTAAAATATTTTTCCTTATTAGAATTTCATTTTCAATATTAACGTCAACCGGTTTACAGTCAATAGTACGGTGTTTTGTATTGTTGTAATTAAAGACTATACCTTCTAAAGGTTTTTCTATCCATCTATAGGTTCCATTTAAACTGAATGTTTTGTAGAGTTTGTTTTTTAAAGTTTTAATTACTCTTTCTGCAATCGAAGCTTTCTTAATTGAAAACGATGAATAATGATTAATATTAAAACGTTTCATTAATCTTGAAAATGTATCATTATAAAATTCAGTTCCTAAGTCGGTTTGTAAATGGTTAGGGGAACGATCACATGTACTTAAAACATTTTCAAATGCATTAGTTACTTCTAATTTTGATTTTGACTTCAAGGGTACAGTCCAAACATATTTAGAAAAACAGTCAATTATAACTAAGATGTAACTGAAACCTTTATTGTAATTTTTAATTTTTCTTAAATCAATAAGATCAGCTTGCCATAAGTCATCGATTCCTTTTAAAATAACACAACGACGTGCAAAGTTTTTTCTAGCTGTTTTATGTAATTCATTCACGACCTGTTGCTTTATCATTTTGAGACGGATTGTTAGTCTTCCTCGTACCACTGTTCGTTATTTTATGATCAATATAAGATGTCATACTTGTTTTTAAATGGTCTAATGAGGCTTGAATTTCTTTTGTAATCTCTATTTTTATTTTGTCTATTAATATTTGGACATCTTTTTTAGCGCACAAGTCATCAATTTTCTCATCTACATATTCCTTATTAGCAGCATCGTCTGCTTCAACAGGATTAATAACGCCTCGTAGTCTACTCATTTGCAAATTAAACTCGCCATTTGCAGTTTTTAATATTGTTTTGTCTGCGATATCAAAAATATCTGACAATCGCATCCTTTTGTGAATATGATGACCAAATTTATCTATATTCATTATGTGTGTACAGAGAGAATGCTTATATGACAATGAAAACCATAATTATTTACCAAGATATTTATTAATTTATAAATTTTCCTTCGCGTAGTTCCTCTATAATAGATATTATTTCATTATCTAACCCTGTATTTCCAGCTCCTCGAGAAGCCATGAGTAGTTTTAATCTTTCAACTAATTCATTAGGATCATCCCAATAAATGTAGTCTACATTTTTATTCCATTTTTTCAGCATTTTCAGTCCTTTCCCTTTTTGAAATTTTAATTGATCGCTGCTGTCGTTTGGCAATTTAAATAGAGGTTTTATAACGTCCATATATTTTTTGCCTTTGTTGCTTTTTATTGGTTTTTTTGCATCATAGTCACGTCTATGAGCATTTGTATGAATCAACATTAATTTATAATTTTGTCTATCATTTTCGGTAACCAAATTTAAATCTGGATCTTTCTTTAATAAAAGTTCCTTTAGCCCTGGCGTGGATGAATATGTGTGTGTGCCTATTGTGATAGTTTTATTACCAATATTTATTTTAGTACATCCGAGCATTAACTTCCCTTTTTCATTTCTGACTCCGAAAGGAACATCATCTATCATTTCAGATGATAGAGACCATGATGAAACATTGTCGCCGACACCAACAGATTTGAACGAGTCGATACTGTTTTGTGAATTATCATCTGAATCTTCAGAATTTTTAATATAACCATGATCTTGATCATCAGTACCCACTTCAGGTATACTGGTATTTTTTTCCAAATCACTTTCAAATTTAACATATTCATCATTAGATAAATTGCTATCATGATGGTCTGCGTAATCATTATTTTTCAAATTAATATGATTTAAATTTTCGATGGATGTATTTTTGTTGGTTTGTGCTATTTGATTAAGTGGGCTGATTAACGGTTTAAAAACAGTTTGTAATGCTTTTTCATTATCATCTTCAATATTTCGCATTTTTCGGACCTTTTTCTTAACTGCTTCAGCAGCAGTAATAATTTGTCTTTTTAAAGATGTTTCCATTATATAATAATTGAATAAATGATCTACTGTCTTCCTTCACAGTTAAATTAGGAATAAACAATTTTTTATATAATTTTATATTTATATAAACGTTAGATCAATCAAAAACTACAAAACTATCAAAGTTTTTGCGATAGCCACCTTCATTCTTACGACAATCTTTATTTATAACTAGATAATTATAAGGTTCAGTCCATATTTTACTACATAACTCACGAAATTCATTCCATTTCATGTCTGTGTTTACGTGTTCATCATAAACATGACGTATATTAATATCATCTTGCTTAAAAAGAATAATGAGATTTGCATTATCTCTAATAAGCTGTTTGGGTACTTTGCTATATGTTTGATTTAAATAAAAACAATCTATATTTTTATGTCGACCCATTGCAAAATAATTTCTTATATTATTTTGGTTTTCACATGCTACATCATCAAATATAATAACTGAATCACATCTAGCTTCCTGTGGACTTATTACTTCCTCATTATCCTTAAATTTTGCAAACGATACATCTGGAACGTTAGCTAACACTTTTTCAACAAACACATACTTCGGTTGGTTTAGAGTTTTTGAGTAAACATATACATTACGAAACTTTAAACCATTCTTATGCAACAGCAAACCAATTACAAGATTTGTTTTTCCACAGTTAGATGGACCACATATAATACACCTTATAGTGTTTGGTAGTAGTTCACCGTGTCGTCGTTTGCTGTTTTGTGATTCCACGCAAATGGAATCAAGATGAAGTGAATGAGGTTGTTTAATGAACTTCATAATAACACGTCCGATGCTATGGGTAGTTATACTAACAATGAGTCAAATTGATGGATATGGTTATTTCTTAAAATTTATGATAGTATTAATTTAATTTTACTTTATACATCATTGTACTAATGATAGCTATTGCCTGCGCCTAGTATGCAATTATTTGTATTTTGTTGCTATAACATTTCTGTTAGGCTTTGGTTTAGTCAAATTACTTGGAATGACGAATTGTGTTTATTTATAAAATATAAACAGGTACGTAATGTCGAAGCGGACGAGATTCGATCGTATATTATTGGGCATTCTATCCCACCGAAGTGGAGGCGAAGCCGGAACGGCAGGTGGGGTAGAATGCCCAATAATATACTACTCACATTCCAATATTCGTATTTATCATTATCAAGGACCTCCTGCGGCTCAATACTCACCCTCCGGCTACCAAATGTATCGCTGTATCCTTCTGAGACATTTTAGCGCCACAGGAGTAATTACATGACTGCAAATTGCGACTGTCTATAAATAAACAAATGCACCGCTTCGCTTATTATAGCTATGTCCACACTTTACTGAAAACACTTTGATAATGATTGTTTATATAAATTTACACCTTATGAATAGAGAAAAGATTAAATTTGATAGTAAACTTAGTGGCAATTCATCTGATCACAAATATAAAATCGGCATAAACTTCACAGCACTGTCGTACGTTCGCTCGCCGTGCGCCGTCTTGTACGTAATACACACACTAACACAAGACGGCAGGAGGCGAGGCTCACGTGCACACGGTTCAAATACGCACACACACACTACGCTAAGTTCGACGTCTACGTGACGTCTCGGTTGTCGGCATCGGCATGGCAAGCAGAGGCAGGCGCCACAGGCATTGGCCGTTGGCGCCCACCCGTTGGCCGTTTGGTTGATTAGTTAACCGACGATGGAAGGCCGGCCCGGCACCCAACATCTCCAACAGCTTTAACTACGTGAAGTGACCAAGGCCAGTTTTAAGCTGCGAATTGTAAAATAAAGTCATTCAAATCAAATACTACATAAACTTTTATTGAATTGTTTTAGTGTTAGCGTTAGCTAGCTATCAATAATAAAAACCATAATTAAGAGATTAAACGTCTAGGGTTAAAAAAAATCAGCTGAGAGCAAATAATACGTAGTTCAAGAATCGACTGGAACGGAGTTAAAACATAACATAAATAGAGGTTGGAGATTTTTTATGGGTTAACGGGCAGGAGCTGATGGCAAGCGATCACCGTCGCCTCGGCATCGGCATCGACGCCGTCTGCAACCTGCAACACGGCTACTCCAATAGATTTACAAATGCGTTACCGGGCTTTTAGGAATGCCTATTGATTTCTTACACTTACGCGAATATTAGACATTGAAATATAACTACTTTTTACATCGTTTAGTCGGCCCGTGACCATGGATGCTACTATCGTATCGTCGGGTTAAAATAATATCAATATACCGCGATAATATCTGTAAAAAGTAGTTTTATTTCAACGTAATACCTAGTAAAATTGTGTTTAGTAATATATCTAAGATATACGACAAGACAATCTTATTCTGAGATAGTTTTAACTGACAATGCCCAATTTAAATATTTTTTGACACCAAGAATGGATCTCGTTGACCTTCTTTGACTATGTCTGGACGTTGATTTAATCTCTTGAAATTCTTTAATTCACCACTATGCAGCTAATAAATAAATAAATGGTCATAATAATCTGCCAAGCCTAACGAAGGGAAACTAGCTGGCTTGGCTCGTCTGTACACACCACTTCAATATCTGAATCAATATTATCTAGTATGTACTTTCATTGTCAAATATTCCAAGACAGTGTCATAAACTGACAATTTGTCAGATTTTGACATGTCAGTGACAATTAAAAATAATTTGGAATTTGCTTTTATCCTTCGTGCATTGAATTGCATAATATTCCGTTTTGATATAATATTATAGTATCGGTTGCCGATATTATTACATTTAACTTTGCATTTACAGTTCTACAATGTTCGCTACACGCCGGTTTAGACCGATCATGTAAGTAAATTGATAATAAGATAAAAAAGCAATTTATGGAATGTAGGTAATTTACAAATGACAGACGAGCTTTCGTCTCGTGTTTTTTCTGATATTTCTCAAAGCTTGTATTATTTTACTTAAAAGCACTATGACGTGACCCAATTGCGAAAAGGGCATTGATCTGTACTGCCATGCATGTTATTGATTTGCCCGTTTGCAACTATCCTCAGCTGGTCTGTGGGTGCAGTTCGCACGAAGCACACCCTCCCAGAACTACCTTACGAGTACGGCGCCCTGGAGCCAGTGATCAGCAGAGAGATCATGAGCTTGCACCACAGCAAGCATCATGCCACATATGTTAACAACCTGAATGCTGCAGAAGAGAAGCTAGCTAAGGCACAGGCATCAGGTAGTAATTATTTCTAGTGTAGGACTCTTAACTTGGGATATGCCTATATTATAAGTAAATAGAAAATCCTTTTTGCTAAATTGCAAGTTAATCCTTTTTGCTAAATTGTATCTTTTCATACACAACAGAATATTTATTTTATTCTTCATGTTGATGGAACATGAATGATGTCAAATTTAAAATGATGTAAAACGGATATTGGGTAATGATATCATTATTTCTGTTTGAATGGTACTTGAACTAAAAAAAGATAATAAAAAAGACACAAATCCCTATTGGGACATTAACTGGCTAATCAGAACTTTCAAAGCTTAATTTTACTATGTACCTGTAGTAGTAGTCCACTTTTCCACTTTAAATTGACATTAATGAAAAGCTGTTATGGCTATTGTCTCTTATCTATAATAAACTGCTATACCACTCTTATTGATTAATCATGATATAAATAAGTTTAGATGAGTTGAGATTACTGAAATAAGCTGTGGGCCTAATATACTGCCATAATTATTACATGCTCAATTGATTAATGAGCATCCAATTAGTGTTGTGGAGTTGTATGTGGGTTAGACCAGAACTGTAGCCTGGCTTAAAGCTTGAATAGCTGATGGTACTAAATCAAACTCAAATAGATCATTGAAATATTATCTTTGTTATTTTGATTGATGAATTAATCAATTAATATAATCATTTGTATTGAACATACCAAATAACTTAAAACTTGTTTCTTTTTTGTATTTCATGTATATACTGTGATAAAATAACAATTTATTTACACTGGCAGCAGCGGACACGAACATAATAATAGGCCTGCTCAGTGTAATTAAGTTTAATGGAGGCGGTCATGTGAACCATTCTATCCTCTGGATGAATCTATCCCCAAATCAATCCCCTGCTTCTTCTGTCTTCCTGGGTGCTGTGGATAAGTAACTAGAAATTACTTAATTTCATCTGTAAACAGTAGCTTCCTTGCTATTATTACATAAAACGATAGGTATTGTTTGTAGAAATTTTACATTAGTAAATTAATCAAAGTAGATGATTAATATGTACTTACTACTTAGTTATTTAAGACATTGTATGGTAATATTTTGAATTTTTCATATTATATACATATAATAAATTACATACACTTACATAAAAATTATAACAAAACCCTATCCATCAAAAAATCTAATAGTGTTTGTGCAAAAAATTGGTGTAACAAAATTAAAAGTGAATGAATATTTCTTCAGGTGACATCAACACAGTCATCACCCTCGCTCCAGGCCTCAAATTCAATGGTGGTGGTCACATCAACCACAGCATTTTCTGGCAGAACCTCTCCCCCAATGGTGGGAAGCCCTCTGATCAGCTCAGCAAAGCCATTGAGAAGTAAAATCCAGATTATTTTGCATGTGTTTAAATTTTTTGGGTGGCACTGTACTGGTGAAAATCGTTAATCATAACATAACATTTAACCAACTTAAACCCTTACTCAACATAATTATAATTATAATAATAATAATAATATTCCTGGACATTATGGCACACAGCGCCATCTAGTTCCGTGCTAAGCAACATGGCTTGTGTTACGGATACTAGCTGGTTGATATACTACATATATACTTTTTTTTTTGTAAATACATTCATATTATAGATTACCAATTTACCAAAAAACAATCTTAAGACTTTCCCCAGTGGTATTTTTTTATATTTATTTATTATGGTTAGTTTATCTTTCTATTTTTCCACAGGTTATACTTATTTTTTAACTGTAAGGCCTTCTAAACTAAATATTTATTTTATATATATTTATATTAGTTGTGTTAACTTATTGTAATGTTTGTAGTTACACTTTGAGTGGACATTAATTATATCAATGAACTAAGATAACCTGTTCATGAGTGTGCCAAGTATACCTTTTGTTATAATTTTAGAACTAGATGTAAAGGTTACCTGAGTTCTAACCCTATAAACTGGAATTCTTTATGACCCATCCTAAATAAATTTTTTTAAAGCAGTTACTGTTATGGCTCTTTGAATGTCGACAATAAAAACAGCATCCAAAACCCCCCACCCTTCAGGTAATATGATAGAAATGATACCCTACAACATGACTTTGATCAACTTGAATGTTTTTGTCCATGTCAATACATGTTGTCCATGTATTGAGTGTTAAAATATGTTCAATCAATTATAGGGATTTCGGATCTTGGGATAACATGAAGAATCAGCTTTCAGCGGCGGCGGTGGGTGTGCAGGGTTCCGGATGGGGTTGGCTGGGCTACAATAAACAAATGCAAAAGCTGCAAATTGCAACATGCCAAAATCAAGATCCCCTGCAAGCAACCACTGGTAACTACAGCATTCGTAGACTTATTTTATTTTGAATACTGCCTATTACAAATTGAAACAAAAAAATATATTTTATGCAACGAAATACACACACACATATACAAAAATTAGAAATAACTAGAAGAAAAAATACTAAGTTAAGTGTATTATTGGATTATTATGTCGGCGGTCTAACAAATTACTCTTCATAATTTGCCCAGCAGTATTATAGGCTATCTTCTGTGGTATCAGGTTTGGGTTCGAATCTCGGTAGGGGTAAATGTTTGTGTGATGAGCATGAACATTTGTTCCTGAGTTATGGATGTTTCTAATAATAATAACATGTATGTGTTTAAAAAAAACATAAATAATAATAAATAAAATAGTACCCGTAACACAAGCCGTGTAATTAAGCATTATAATATTGTTTTGTTTGCTATAGGACTCGTGCCGCTGTTTGGTATTGATGTATGGGAACACGCGTACTACCTGCAATACAAGAATGTGCGAGCGGATTACGTAAAGGCCATATTCGACATCGCAAACTGGGTAGACGTGTCAACGAGATACGAAAAGGCATTGAAGTGAAGATACAGCATCTACATTTGAATTTGGTTCAGACCATTTAGATCTAAAAGCTTTAAATTATGTTTCACAAGGTGAAGCCCTTAATTAGAACCACGTCACGCTATTAATAAGTTTTAAAAACTTTAATCTCAACCAGTGTGTTTCATTTATGTCTATAGAAATCAATAAATGATAAAGATCTTCTGCCTGCAGTTTTGTTTTCTGATTATAGATATTACTTCACTGACACCCGATTAGTTACTAAAATTTTAAAAGCTTTATTAGAGGTTAATTAATGTATGTACCCAACCTTTCAGGGAGTGTGGATTGCAATATGTAAGCATTTTTTAATACATATATTATTCTTTCAAATCAAGATTCTGGTTAGTGATATTTTATTGAAAAATATATTTCTTAAATAAAGCATTATTTCAAAAATATACTAGGCTATATTATTATCTATATATTTTACAATCAAATCCTTATAATTAAAGTAATGTGCCCATGGTTTGTATAATAAGTATCTGCCTACCTAGACGCGGGTCTACTGTTTTTTTATTTAACTGGATTATTTATTATTATAAGTTCGTAAGTGCTTTATCAACCCAAGAGCCAATGCGTAACAATGCCTCCATCCAAAGATTAAAAATAAACAATAGCAAATCAGGGACCAGCTTAGGCCGTAGCTGGTAAAACGGTTTGGTTAGTTGGCTCAATTTTTTTATAAGTAAGGAGATAATAAATGATGCCAGCTTTTTAACAATTGAGACATCCCTACGGCTAAATTAAATTGTAATTTTGTTCATTGTATTTATCCGATATAGGGATTATCATTTTACCAAAAAACCAAAACAAGGTAATGTAATAAAAATATTATTATGAACACATATTAAGTAGCGCATTGTTTTAGTATTATTACAATGTAAAATAATAATCATGCTTATGTCCAGCATTGGAAGTCATCATCTGATTTGATGATTATGTTGGATGATGATGAGAAGACGTAGTATTGGACATCTGGCGGCAAGATGGGTCGACGATATCGCTCAGTTTGCGGGTCGAACCTGGACGAGATTGGAATAGGATCGAAGCGAATAGCATACATTGAAAGACACCCAGCAGTGGGATCAGAAAGGCTGTGAATGGTGAAGATGTAATAGCTGTGTATATTTTATAAACAATAACATATATAATACGTAGAATGAAACGTATTTAAAGCAACTGGCAATTCTATGAACTGTCGTTCGTGTAACGGGTTGCAACTCGCGACCGTCAAGGAGAACTGTCAAATCAGATTATTGTCACTCTGCTTTGTTGTAAGTTGTTGTGTAAAATAAATAAATAAAAATATTGTTCTGCATTATTAACAGCTACTGACTTCAATATATAGTTCTTGGGTATACTGTCGTCAACGCTGTGCAGAGGTAAGATTACTTTTTATTTTTATTACCTGTAAAATTAATGTTCTAAACCAGGCAAGTAAGCTTTGGCAGTGTTATTGATTTTTCAGTTGTTCTACCATCTCTACCTATTTCATTGCTTGCAAAGCCATAAAAAGAAATTGAATGTGTATGCATTTTACAGTCCTAAAACAGTATCAGTGTCATTTTAGGGGCGGATACAGGTGTGTTCTATATAATAGTTATTATTGCGACAATTCGCTCGATGTTGAACATTTTAGTATTTTGAAATCGAATAACTGTTATGCTCTGTGCATATCTAGGTTTTTTATAAATTTGCAGCATCTGAAATAGCTTAACTTGCTTTAGTTTTACAGTATTTGTTTTTATTTATTAAGTATTAAAAATGCACTTAATTAATTACTTTGTAGAGATATTATTTTATTTTTGCGAGTTATCTACCACATCTTGTGGTGTTAGTGTGTTACTGTTACAACTGTGTTAGTTAAAGTTTAGTTATAAATTATCTTGTCCCTATTTTGTACTTTGGCAGTAATGGGTTTATAAAATCACAGAATTAATTATTGTTCTATCTTTGGTATGAAGATGCTATTTAATTAAAGAGAAAATTAGAAAATTTAAATTATACATACATACAATCATGCCTGTTGTCTCGGAAGGGTGAGGTGGAGGTCCGTAGAGGTGTACTAATGTCCCCCAATATTTTTCTGGTAGGTTTTAGATCCCACAATCTACACAATCTCTTGTGTTTATCACTGATAATGTAGCATAGGAATGGTGAAAGAATTATTCAGACTGGTCGAGTAGCTTTTCCTCTTACTTATATTAGTATAGAAAAGCAAGTCATTTGAAATAAAAAGTATTGTATATCCCATTCAATTTTAATACGTCAAGTCTTGAACAAACCCATAGTAACCAATAACATATTATATATTTTGTTGATATAGAATATTTTATTGCATGCACTTTAGAAGCTGCAACATCATCTGCATTGCATTCAATTAAATTTAAATTATCCTATTCTCAACTAGCTGTTATGTGGGTGACTCATAATAAATAATTATTATTAATAGAATTCCCGTTCATATGCTTAGCAAATGAATCATGTATCCTTCTATGATTATAAGATTTTTTGAATTCTTTCATTGACACATTTAACTCCAAGTGGGTCGCTGCATGCCACTATTTAATTAACTTTCGTCATGGGTCAGATACTAGAAATTAGATTAGATTTAGGTTAAAATTAAGACTCATGAGTTATTAAATTAAGATAAACTGTTCAATTTATAGTAATAGACTTGTTTTAGTAATGATCAAATTAATACTGTTGTTACTTTTGTTGGATATTGGTGGCCCCCAAGGCTCTAATAGAACTATGTTGCAATCCTGGTGATCAAGTAACAGCAATCAATTAGATCATAGTTATAATCATCTGACCAGCTTTTTTAACCCTACAACTACTCCCTAGAAGCAGAGAGGTATCATTGATTGCTAACAATCACTTTCTATTAGGTTTGAATACCTTAAACAAGCAGATGTTGTAGAAGTAAATATATTGAAACAAAAAACATCAAGTTGCTTGGTGAACCATTTGCGACAAGCTTTTTACAAAAAATATTATCATTCTGACTTGGTTAGGAAACTTTGGATAAGCAGTCAGTGGCGTAGCGTGAGTATTTGCCGCCCGGGCCGTCTAGAAATTTGCCGCCCCCTTTTGTAGTAGTATAAAAAAGACGTGGCATTTGATGCCGCCCCCTTTCATATGCCGCCCGGGGCCATGGCCCCCTCTGCCCTCCCCATGCTACACTACTGTAACCAGTGCTGTTGTGTTTTTTAGTGCTGAGTAATACTAAAACAAACAAAAACATTATTTCAATCATAACATAAAATAGATAGATAGACCTGTTTATTAAAATATAGGGGAAATTGAATTGAAAAATAATTAGGATATTATGTTCCTATGCATGTAGACACCCAAACTGAATATATGTAAAAGCAGGACCTACCTCAAAAGTGGAAATTACGCAATGCATACTTGTCAGGAAGGTTAGGGCAGTTAATGCATGATATATGCATGTATACCTAGAGATAGCTTGTGCAATAGAATAGGGTGACCATACGCTGTATAGTTTGGGATTTTTCGGACCTAATTCACATGAAATAATACATTTGTATCGTGTAAAATTGTCAAAAAGCAATCATATTACTATTGTTATAGATTACATTTTCAAAATTTGCACTGTTGAATGGGGATTTAACCGAATTCGAATTTCGCTCAACAAAAATCTCTCGCACTCATTACAGTAGGTACAGTTGTCAGTCGCAAGAACTATTTATCCGAAACTGAGCGATATCGTTGACCCTTCTCGCCGCCGGACATTGTCGAATGTTTGATAAGAAAGTAACTGTCCATTATATGATCTCAGAGTGGAATTTTTGATTCTGGGTCTTTGCAATATTGTTATTAATATTATGCTCACGTCATCCAACCATTTTGTAGGGCGATAATATTTTTGCATTACTGCGTTGTCTTTAAAACTGGCGGGAGGTTTATGGGGCGCCTACCGCGGCGATGGTTTATCGGGATCGGCGCCGCACGCGATCCCGCCGACGGTGAATGCACTCCAAGCGACGTGGTGGGGGTATCAGTAATTGAGCCTCAAGGCTTTATGTCTTGTAACTAAATTGTGTGTGTGTGTGTGTTTCTAGATTGTGAGTGCATTTAAAACCATGGATTATTTTTCCTACACACAAAACAGAAAATGAATGTAATTGCCCAATATGCATATTATTAAAATTGTTTTTTTGGCAAAAATACTTGATATAATCAATCCAATAGCAGCATTAAATAGTGTTGGTATAGACAAATAGGATTAAGCATTTAAAATGTGTAAACTTTTTAAGCACTTTTAAACCGTTATGATTCTAGTTGCACGGTTCCAAGAAGTTGATCTTATGGAGAAAAATCGGCAAGAAACTCCATAGACACTCTTTTAAACTATTGGGTATTGTAATACAATATGATGTCAAGTATCAAGGTATATACGTTCTTCCTACGACCGACGTCAGACATCTTGAGGAAATATAAAAACACTGTAGTTCTGTTCTATTTGCTCATCTTTTATTACGAAGTTGCGAATGCAGAAACAGATACGAGACTTAAGCTTGTATAAGACATACTTATTATTTTTTATTATACGTATGTACATTCTAAACAAATACATCGTATTCATATTTCTTTAATATTTTTACAGACATCGTACAGTTGCTGAAAAGATATATCTAAAGCTCACTTTAGCGAAACTAGACATTTATGAGGTTGCCTGAAGCGAAGAAGAGTGAACTTTGGTATTTTTCTACTCAGCTCATCGCTAATGCTTTGGAGAAAAAATCTACGTAGATTTCTTTGGCGTTTAATATTAACAATCAAGCAAATAAGTCAAAAGCAGATCTATGAATAAGCCCTTAAATGTGAAAGAGAATAAAAGCCTTCTTTTCAATGTCGTATGTCATCGGATCATTGATCCTCACAGGCACGAGAATAATATATTTTTCTAGAGAGGTTAGCAGACGGGTTGCGGTGAATGAACTTAGAATTTACCTCCAGGATTATTATAGATTTACACTTCGGAAGATTGACATTTAATCTATTCCTTGACACAGGACGAGGCTTGTAATGTGATTATTTATCCGTTCTTGTTTGTACGGCGACTTGGTACTTAATAAAATCTTTAGCTTCTATAACATCGTTTAGCTTCTATAATAACTTAGTACTAAACAATGTTTAAGCTTTGACAGATAATATATATTAATTTTCACTTAAAATGCCTATTATAACCTACCCCTTTTTACGAATATTGCGCCGGAGGAGTATGAAATTTTTCTGAAATTGATTCTCTATATGATGATTAAATTTCGACCACCGAGCGACCACTAGTCAAGGTAATGACGAAAACACTATTTTAATTTTTACTCAGTTTCATATATCACATTCGATATGTCAAATACATTTATACATTCATGCATTCACGCATTGTTTGAAAAAAAAAAAAACGAAGAGTTGAGTTTCTAGCATATTAAAGAGAAATATTCCGATGTAAAACATTTCCGGTTCATACACTTACTATCTTATAATACATAATTATATCTATTCTATTCATGATAATAAGTCTGTTAAAACATAACATAAGTAACAGTAGCAAAATTCCCAACGGCTCCGAACTATTTATTGACTAATAGTGGCAACAAATCAAACTGTGTTTTTGTAATTAAATCTAGAAACAAATTAACTTACGTAAACTTTATGTTACGTTGATTATAGGGATCGGGGATTTTTCAATATTATTTTCAGCGTCTACATAGGCCAAGCGAGATGGGGCGGGCGATAGCAGCTGGCGCGTGGATTTTCGAAAAATCTCGCGATTAGAACGGCCAAGGGCTCGATACACTGTAAAAAAAAACTTTTAGGCTCACGGTTTTGTCTCGGTACCCTGTGACTCGAGTCGATATTTCCACTCCTTGATAACTTTTATAAAATGTAGCAAGTTTCTTTTATCTGGGTTATTCTTGGCTTCAGAATAGGCAGCTGCCATGAATACGTAATAAACCTGCCATTAGAAATGTGAAATATTATCTCCATGTAGTATAAAACAAAGTCACAATAACGTATTGTGAACAAAGATGCTGCATGATGCGAATATCAGTGAAAAATAAATGAGTTTTCTCATCATATTCCATTATGTACACTGTACGTATAGCGCATATCGCATGACAATAGACAGTACAGCGAATGTTGTGAGGAATATTTTCAGTGCCTACGTTCACTAAATAGATAACTTGCAGTAAGACTATTATGAACATAGTGATAAGCAAAACAAGGGTACATAAATTGTTAAAAAACGTACGCACTGCTTTCGTTATAATTATGTATGTAGCAATCGACCTATGCATATAGATAAAATGAATAGAATTGAAATACTGGAGCGAGTTCAACACACGGATCGCCTTTATTAATTTAAAACAGATTAGATGATAGCCTACAAGGCTACCGCCATTGTGAAAATCTCTTAGACAAGCATGTTTTTCACGATGATTCACTCTACTTTTTAAGCATGTGATAAACACGCTCATAAATTCGGAAGGTATTTGACGTTCCTTGGGATCCAACTCTAGGATTGTGACTACATAGGTCACAGGTCACTCTAGGTTATTACGGTTCAGAATATATAATCACCATTAAATATAATTATTGCAGCAAACACTCAAAAGAATGCTACTTTTGCAGAATGACGATCTTGACAGTAGACCGATGTTTTATAAATGTAATGTTTTATGATGTGCTAGAGTTTGCATTCACTATAACGTAACTGCAATGTTAGTCTTGTGGTAGCAAGCAAGACTATTGGTCTTTTGATTCTGGGTTAGATTCCCACATTGAACAGAGTTTTAAAGCTGTTTTATGAAACTTTTAGTAGCAGGAGTTTGGATTAATGGCAGTAGGTTTTTTGGGTCTACTCTGCCCCTAACCCTTTCAGGATACACCTTTGTATTTTATGTGACTAATATAGTTACTGTATATGTAAAACAAATACAGATTCTACCATAATGACTAAACCTTCTGCACTTTCTGGGAACTAACGGTATTAATTATTTTTCCACCGAATGCACTAATGTCTGCATAAAATACGCCTCCCCACTAGAGTTATGACACTCGCTTTTAAGTTATTTTATTTTCTGGCTATGTATATAACCTATGTATGTTATATTCATAGTATAGTGATCCTAAGATGTGGCGAAATAAGTATATAACAGGTCAATGACACAGAGACATGTCAATTCTGTTGGTCTATATCTATTCTGTAGGTATCTACATATATATCTTTTCTAAAAAAGAATAAAGAATAGAACTTATTTCTCGCTTAAAAGTACGCTTTTAGCATTTTTTATGTGTGAAAAATATTATGTATTTTGGGTAAATTTCATTATCATTTGAAATAATCGATTAAATTTACGAGTACCTACTTGCAATAATATAAGGAATGTCCGTACATTGCAGTAACGTAAATGAATTTTTATTCACATCGGAAACCCATTTCCATTCGCCAGTGTTGCTTGCTAAGAAAATATTAATTGAATCCCGTTAAGCGGGTTGCAAGTTGCAATAAAACATAACATACGTTTGTAGGGGGTGGGTGCACCTTGTCGGGTGGTGCACCTCGTAAAACAGGTTTGAAAGAGTGCACCCTGTGTTTAAACGAGCCTCGCATCTGCTGGTCCATTCTGTTTGAATTATTTCTTCAACACGACTGATGTTCGAGCTATGAACAGAAATGTTTACTATTTGTTACGGAAAAACGAATAGGTGAACTTTTAAAAATACGTTTGCTAGTAAGGTTTTTGTATAAAATTGGACATGGATTTCGCTTCGATAGATCGAGAGCACTCTACGCAGCTTTTATCAAAGGACTGCATACCATCCATT
Organism: Craniophora ligustri; assembly: GCA_905163465.1. NCBI lineage: Eukaryota > Metazoa > Arthropoda > Insecta > Lepidoptera > Noctuidae > Craniophora > Craniophora ligustri. The sequence continues at coordinate 10,281,433 of LR990969.1, forward strand.
TATACATTTTATTTCGAAGTGTTGTCAAATCTTACTAAAAGCTCAGGGTATAAGTATTTTGTTTTTATGTATATGTATTCTTAATCTTAATTCTTAAATAGTCGACTAAAATTAAAATTAAAATACCTTTATGTGTAAACTGAATTCGGTTTGCCCGTTGTGTAGTGTAAAAGTCAACAAAACCATGCACGCTTGGTTCTAGAAACTATCGATTCGCCTGGCTAGCCGGTAGTTGTAGCTACATCCTGTTGGTTTCACGTGGAAATCCAAAATCGCCCAATAATTTTATTATGTTCGCTTACGTAGGTAATGAGACGGTTAAATCCTGAACGCTCCGCATGAAGTTCACCCAGTAACAAAATATTGATATAATGTTATATAATAAGGCTATATAACTACTATTTGAATAATTAAAGGCTAAAATGGGAATAATCTTTAATAATGTTTGTATTTCGTTCAATATTCTGTAATGCGACGGCAGACCTCTTTGTACTGATCTCATTTTAATGATCTTATTTCACTCTGTGGTTACATTCCGAATAAACATTTTGAATAAAGAATAACATCATCTTCGTCAGCGAAAATCAACAATATATTTATTCGAGCTTTATTTAATTTCTCGTTCGAGAGCTTGTATTTCATATTTTGGATAGAGGAACGTATGAACGTTTGTTTATTTAACAATAAGGCGCTCAGTGGCTCTGCACGCTCGGAATTAATACGATAGAACCTTTCTTGAACAAAACCTTAACATAATCCACCAAGGGGTTTCCACTTGGACGCTAATGTACTTTAGGAAATTTGTTTCTAACATTGAAGTACTAAGTACGGAGGAATATTCGATTATCTACTTCGCAGGTCGATTGCTGGTGTAGTAATGCAATCAGCTCCTAGGCCACGGGTTAAATTTCCGTGCGGACGCCACATTGTGCAAAATCCGACACAGAAACAAAAAAAATTTTAGATTTCAATAAAATAAAATCTGTAATATGTAGTTAGTATGTGCTAGTATATTGCCGACATCAGCGTAATTGTACGAAATCAGACTGTAAGAATTTGTGAATATTCCCACGATGAGAATGTTCAAACTTAAAGGGGAACGTTCTTAAATATTTCTTATAATTTTTTTCTTTAGGTTTCATCCGAACAAAGGTTGGGGGAGGGTATCATCCTAATAATGGACTATTTCCTTGAGCTCACCTCAACCGTAATATTTAGGTAACAGCCTGTTGTTCAATTCGCGGTCTAAAAATAAAGACTTAATTTTTTGCTCTTTGAGCACCTTTATAGGAAATTGGCTTTGTCAGAGTTCGTTAAACAGTATTCAGGTTCGTTATTAACCATTTAATGTAATAGCCTTTGCTCAAATTGTATTGAATATTTTAATTATTTTGTATCTAAATAAAGCTGATGCTATGACGCAAGTTATTTCAAAATTCAGTAACTGATAATTTCACAGAACGTAACACAAAATTTTTAGCAGTAGACCATTTATATTTGTACTTTACGCTTAAAATAATAAAGATGAAAAGTGCTCTACCGCAAATGAAGCTCATTTTACTTGTTTTATTAACATTAAATAGGTCACTAGTGTATTAAAACGCTACAGTTATAGACAATATGCAATCAAACTTTAGTAATTGCTACGTTTTACGAAGCTTTTCGTTAAATAAAGATTTTCATAGACATTTTATTTCTCCTGCAGTTTAGTAAATTTTTTCTGAAGGCATGGTGGCGTAGTCCTTATATATTTTGGAAGTCCTAATCAAATGCAGTTAGTAGCAACAGATGAGCTCATGTTATTATCTCAACTATTAGACTGAAGTGACAAGTCCACGGCAACAGCCTTCGTCGACACTTGATGCAAATTAAACTACCCGCCCGACATTAAGACTTAATTAAATTACTGTACAAGCATTTTACAGCTTATAATGTTTACAAATATAATGTTACAAATAAAAATGTTTTTCGTTTTCACTATATGAAATGACAATAATAATATCAGGTTGTATACGTGCCTTAAATGTAAGTCTCAAATGTACACAAATACGATCTACATATATGTTTTAAATCCTTATTCCCTTCCAAGCCGGGTTATTCTACCTATGAGAATAAAAGTGCCTGTAATTGTTGATCGCTTCTGAATCTCTACACTACGAATGAACCCGACTTAAGTGTGAGCCTTTAGATATCCTGTCTTGGAGGGCTTAAAAGGTGCATTAAACCTCTTGTGGAACATTGCACCTTGAGAACGGACGCCATTAGCATGTTTATTTAAGAGACAATTTGCATACTACCCACCCTTATCCTTCTTTGCAAACTTAAAGGATCGCCCCATTAAAACCGGAATTGAGGCTATTATAAAAAGGTTCTATTGAACAAAGTTCGGTTTAATTTGGACTTAGACGTCTCAATATTATTTATGACAGTAAAATTCTCAGCAAAAAAAGCTATCCCGAAATATAATGTCGTCCTTAACCATCGTTAATGTAAAATATTGCAGTTGTATTAAAGGTAAACGGATTTCCGGAGGATTATAAGCTTATTTAATTAATTCCGTCCTCTTTTTAAGTCAAGGTCTTCACACTGTGGTACGTCAATATGGTTTTAGGTGAGAAGTAGGTCACTTGCTGCTAGTTTGATTGTGAATTTTATTTACATGCTATTTTTCAGATGACTGTTCTTTGAATATTAAAGTCAAATCAATTTGGTAAACGAATTCGAGTCTGAATCGGCTTTTATATCGTCCTATTCGGTTCTGATTTCCATTTCACCTTGGCAATACACTTATCGAGTGAAATTTACGAATGGCAAAACTCGTAATGCAGAAAATCGATACATTATACTCGTACGATGTTAGAAAGTTCCATTAATATTTGCCAAACACATTGCGAAATGAGGCGTTTTCTTCGCAAAAGCTTTTGGTGGTACTTAGTACTAATGAAATTATTTATATTCATGACGCATGACTCTCGGCACCAGGTAGGCGTGTAATTCTTTTCGACGCGTCTTATCAAATTTCCATTACGTGCACCTCGCCGTCGTCTTCTCTTAAAAACTTCATCGGACGTGCGGTTCTGTTTTCGTATTTATTACCGACTGGCGCTAACGTTCGATGTAATTTTGTATCTATCTCCGTAGTATAAGGTCGGTTTTAACTTGTATTTCTGTTGGAAAGTCTGAGGTGTCGTTTTGGGAGCTTACTTGGGTCGCGTTATTAGAGTTTGTCCTTCTTTATTGGAATATATGAGGGGTTCGATGCCTCCCCGCTCACCGCCCCTGTCATTGAGAAGCTGTGCTCTGGTTAGGCTGATGCTGGGCTGGCAGCACAAGGGATGCGTTTCGGGTCCTACGTTCGATCAAGTGATTGCTTTATTGTGACTTTTACCTTCATTATATATGTCTGGATGAAGCCGGATTGTCGCCATTATTATTAATACAGTAGAGGTTATTTGGTTTGCAAATTCGTTTGGCTTAATAATTTTTCTTTAATGTTCTTTACTTAAACGGAGATTTATACATACATAATTACATATTCAGTCTTTGATATTGGTGTTCCTTTATTTCCTGTGATCTTTGTTCCCATTTTTCAATTAGATAGACTCTATCGAATGTGGAGTCATTCGATAGACTCTTTGTGTTATTGTGTTATTTTATCGACGTATATTTTTTATTACTCTCATTTTCGCTGAACAGAGCGTAAGGTTTTATGTCTTTGTGGCGTATATACGATAAATTCTTTTATTAAATCACTTGCCATTTTCTGTTGTAGGACATAAAAATAAAGTTTAATTTGTTATTATATCGTAATGGCATATTTATTATTTTTAGCCTGAAGTATATTTTCAAAATGATAATTACTAACGTATTCATTTCACGTAGCGGCTTATGTGAAAAGCTGGCGTTGTAGTCGTAGCGTCTACGTAGTCTATACGTAGCGGTGCTACGAGGCGGCTACGCCTGCGGCACGCTGCTTTGTTTCACACGATGTTAATACGTCATGCGATGGAATTATATTTCTGTCTTGGGGGGGCAAAAAGGAAGGGAAAATGTGTATTTAGTTATATGTATATGTAGTTGTATAATACACTATGGGGTTGTACACTAGCTATATAGAGAACAGTCAGTAGTTATCTACAAATAACATTTATTTGATGAGGTATAAATTGTAATGAAGTTGCTACGTCAATTTCATACACTTCGATATATGCATGGATTTTATAACATACATAATTAAGTATTTATAAAAAAAAACTATTGACATCAATGAACAGTTCAACTAAGACATAGCATGAGGGATTAGATGGGGAGATTTCACCGACTTTATAAAATGAGATTAACGTAGGAAGCGCGGTAAAATACACATAGAATATGAAACCGGAGAAACTCGCCAACAGACCGTGGGTTTCTACTATTCAGCGCGTTAACATTTCCATTGCACTTCTATTTAGTGCGAACGTTCGCTTCCTCCTACATACCTATGTTTTATTTATACAGGCGTTTCATTCGAAGCACATGCGCAGCGTGTTTCGGCAACGTGCCGCTAACTGCGTTACAGTGACCACTAACAACTATAAAACGTTACAGCTACACTGTGCAGTTGCACATCCACTTTAGTTTATTTTTATTTTACGTTTACGTTAACCTAAGTGTAAAAGAATGACCAACATGTAGGTTCATATTAAAAAAAAACACACCCACATGTATAAAACTGAATATGAAATGAAATAGACGAAAAAATATACTAACGATGTATGTATATATGGACTACAACTATAAAAATAAACTAAAATTCTATTTTCAAAGCAGGTTTTTTCAGGTTTCAAAGCAGCCTTAGTTTTCAATATAATTTTCTTACTTGGGTTCCATTTTTTTCTTAGAAGCTTTATTTTATCTTTGTTAATCAGTCCATTGTTCTTTTGTTGCAGATGGCCGCGGCATAAAAAGCAGCTTCTACATTAAGGTAGGTTTACTCAATCGGCTTAAAGAGACTACTTGAAAAAAGGTTTTAATCTGCGTATGACGTGATAGACCTCATTTCAAAAGAGTTCTAAATCCTCTTAGGATATCACCGCGGGCCATTATTCCTTTTAGGTCTATTAACTGGATTAATGTTTCATTATTTTGAGTGAAGCCGGAGCCTACATGGTAATTTTAATGGACGTTTTTACTAGCTCCTCTTTGCGTTTTTTATGAGAAATAGCCAAGCCACAATGCATAGGTACTTCTTATATGATTGCAGGTAAGAAAATACTTGCTCGTAGCTACTATGATAAAAGACGTTATTACAATAATAATTAAGCTTATTATTGCACATTTTCATAACTAACGACCACTTTGAAAGTAACAGGTGTTTAATTTTACGGCTAAGAAGATGGCCAGTAATATTAATAATAACTTTATGAATTGCTGGGAGCGCTTACTGATCATTATAATTATAGTAAATCAACAGTAAGCTTTTTAACATAGCGGTGAATGCATGAGCCTAAAGAGATAAATTGATTATTTATTATTGATTTTGATATATTTATTAATACACAAAAATGTAGGTCGTCAAATCTTCAAAACAACAAAAATGTATTCATGTTCTTAAAGATTATTTTAAATCTCGTCAAGAGCTATACAATAAATAAACAAAGACAAAACAGTTCCGTCACTTTTTTCTGCTTTGTTTGTCAACGAATCTGTTGACAAACAAAGCAGAAAAAAGTGACGGAACTGTTTTGTCTTTGTTTATTTATTGTATAAGATACTAGACGTAACATTATGGTTAGGAAAGTGTATCTTCGTAAATGTATTTTGTCTTTGTTTTCACCTTGTATTAAATACATAGAATGGGTGATGACTATCATAAGTGACATGTTATAAGCTGCTCAAATTGTCTTTATGATTTACGACAGAGCCCAATTGACACAATATAGCGCTATGAATTAGCATATAGTGTCAACTAGGGGTTGTGAATTACACGTAATTACATTGTTACAGACCTAGTTCCTAGATTAGGTTAGTTAAACCAAGTTATTAAATAGCTGATGGATAATAATTTCATAAATAAGAGCAAATAGTAAATTTTGTAAAGTTATCAGATAATAACCTTTATATCTATAAATAAAAACAATTGAAAAGCCCTGGACAGATCTGATGATCCTCAAATTTTAATGCTGAATAGGTTTTGTTGAATACTAGCAACAGTTTTGATCAAGTCACCTTTATAACAAACAAAAGTTAACCCAAATCCATTTAAGAGCTATGATGCCTCAGAGATATACAGTTGCACATGTTAAATTCATAATATTCATCTTTATGCATGGGGGTGAAAGAGTCGAAATAAATGACAATATATGCATCGCGATGATGTTTTGTAATTTGAAATGCAACATAATATAGCTTGACTATGTATAGGTTTCTCAAAAAAAAACCTTCTAAAAAAAAAATCATTACAGGGCGATCATGTCTGCAAAAATATTATGCGAGAAAAAATGTCCTAGAAACCAAAATAACTGGTCAGTGTCAGTGACTGTTTTCCCAATTAGATACACGAAAAACTTTCTTTTTGTGGTAATAACTTACAAAATATATTAACCAGATATAATAAACTACAATTGATTGTTCTAGAATTTATAGGTGATATAGTAGGACTAGAAGGGAGTTAAGTACTTAAGTGATAACTTAATCAAATCCAGACTCCGCAAGGGGTGTCATTGTTCAGTACGCAGCCATTGTGATTGTGAGTACCTTGTTACGTTGATTACTGAACCATTATTTGATTACCACGATTGTTTCAATCACAATGAGAGACAACCCTATTACTTTGCTTATATTTGTACAGCTAGCAATTATCGTCTGCGAAATTCGTTAATCTCTGTGTGTGAAGTAGATGTTGAATTTTCACTTAGAGTATGATTTTTCAAGGTTTTAATCTAGTCGTAGGGTAGTCATTTTAACAGTAATTGTGGTCTATATTTTTACTCAGCCAATATATACATAGACAGCTTTCAACAAACCTGAGTCGCTGATTTATCTATTTAAATACACATGTGTAAGTATGACTCATAGAACCGAAAATAATGGTTTTAGAATTAACACTGCGCAAAATGTGTCAGACGATTTTAAAGAAGCTGCAATTTTTTGAATTGGGTCTTAATCTTTGGCAAAACTACATAATTATATCTAACATTTAAGGATTTTATGGTATGAACCTGTGCTGTTCTACTATATCTGCCGTACATTTTCATAACATTGAAGTATTAGTTTAGTAGGTACAAGTAAAATATATATTTTGTTTAAACAATGTATCTGATGTTAATTATAAAGTTGCTAAACTTGTGTTGTGCATTACCATTGGTCTTCGCGTCTCGTATCGACTCGGCAGCTGTGAGGGACCTTGTTCTCGAAACTGGGTCAAGGAATTCTTGATATCCGATGTAGTCCTGCGGTTTTCTGCTTATATCTCTGTAAGCTATGTATGTCCAATACATGCAGGTGTCTTTGTATGCTGGCATTCATGTTATATAAACTTAGTTTAATAAAAACATCTTCTGTTCTTGTCTAAAATTTCCTGCTGATGACCTCAATGATTTTTGATTAATTTAATTAATAAGAAGAAATAATAATTGTAAGAAAGATTGATCTGTTGAGCTTCAACTTAAAAACATTAAAATTTTCCCCTTTCCTAGCACATACATCACCAAAACCAATAAAAGCTCTACGAAAAACAAATTTGTTATGTGTAATGTTTGTTAATCAAACATGGTAGACTTGACCCTAATCTTGCCAACATAAATTTAATGTTGTGACATATTAATTAGCGTTTACCGAGAGCCTATCTGTCTGCCCTAATTGGGTTCGCATTACCTTGTAAGATGCGTACACCTGAGTTCTTGAATTATGCACGTTTTGGCTTTTATTTACTCGAGACTAGATTTTGGAAACCGTACGAAATAACAAAAGCAAACGAATACGTTGAATTATACAAAAAAAATATAGAATCAAGATCAAGTGGAAACTTAAAGAGATTTTCCAAGGAGTTTAATGAGTGATTCTGAATTGGATATGAGCTTCCTTTTAATTCTAAAATCAACCTTGAAGCATCAGTTATTTGTCTGGTTATTGATTGGCCATGGAATAGCGATAACATAGCATGACATAATAAATGTAACTTTTGGTCGGACCGGTTGGAACTTTGAGTAACTTTTTTAATGCTTATTCTCATTGGTTACCACATGCATGACGTCATAACACCACGCTGCAGTGTTATTTCTGTGGTCTATCCTTGATGCAGCCTTTTGGTCTTTTCTACGAAATCTCGACCAATCTTCGTAGTACTATGTTCTTTGTTCACTAGTATACCCAATAATATGAACATCCGGGAAATATAACGATCGAGTTTCGCCTTATTAATTGTATTTACCGACCGCGTCCGGGCCGTAAGACTGCTTTACGACCGGACCGGTCGCCTCTGGGGATGTTACTTAACGTGCCGGTACTTGGCCGGTTGAGTTACGACGCGCCTTTCCATACGTTTCAATAAGTTGTTTCTAGACGTCTGGTTACGAATTTGGGAACAAATTTACTTCTCGGTATAAAGGGTTAAGTTTATTTGGCGATTATTTATTTTGAATTTATTTGCTCTTTGTTGTGGTTTTCAATGATCTAGCTTTTGACCTTATCAAGAAAATCTTGATTAGGTCAAAAGATCCCTTTATTTTGTAAAAGGTTAACCAAATAATTGTATGTCTAATGATTTGAGTTTAACTGAGTACCAGTTACGTTACTTACAGGATTTTTTTGCACGTACTCTAGTGTTGCAGATGTCCATGGGCGGTGGTGATCACTTTCCATCAGGTGAGCCTCCTGCCTGATGAGCATTTAGAATGCTATAAGTTATCTTACATTAACGAACGCACTCAAAAGATTGAAAGATTCTAGCAATTTAAAACCAACCACGTTCTCGACAGTTTAGCTTCTGACTAGCTAAAGTACTCTATAAGATCCACATTAAGATTTTGCAAAGGTCAACAAGATATTTATACTGCACTCATTTTGAAACTAAACAACCCACTCAAACACGCAAGAACCTTCTACCTTTATCCTATTATGAACTTAATAAACACACTTTTATGGCACATTGCATTACTATTATAATTAGTTAATTTTTAAATCACAAAAAGTTATTGCGCGTGCCTTCCTTCGCTCAATCTGAACTGTTGTATAAAAGAAAAGGGAAATCGGGTACATTTGTTGAGAGTCATAAAGAGTCGCATGTGGCTTGTCAGCCGCAGGTAGTCCCCCCCCCCTGGTCTATAGTATTATCTGGTAATAGTAGTAATACTATTATTTATTTGTATGTGGTCCATCTTGAGAATCTTCACGCATATACGCTCATAACTGTGTGTAAACGTCATCTTGCTGTTGTAGTTGAAAGATGCATAGGCTATTGTAAAATGTGATTAAATTGCGTGAGAGACAAAGTGGAATTGGGGTTCTAATTTGATAAGATAAGTAATTATCCTTTTAAACGTGACAGTGATTGACAGCCTTGACCAGTATGGTGGTCTTATTTCTCACGCGAAATATTATAAGTATTTTTTTTTATAATCTAATAAATTTCATTTTATTAAAAAAAATAGGGAAACCTGTATTATTTGTAGGAAATACGATTGTCTATAGACGACACCCTACCTAGCGTAGCGCGTAGCTCGTTAAGATAAGTAAATTAAAAAAAGTTAAAATGCACTACGGATATTACAATTAGGTACTGCGTTGGATGTGGAAACTGAATTTCCTCCGTAGACAATTCGATTGAACTGGTCGGGAAGCTGTGTCGATGGTTTTAGTATTGACTGGTTCGTTGGAGTAAAGTTTACCTCCGGCCTATTAGACTATATCGTACCGACTTGTTGAGTTTGGAATTTAATTCCGAAATACGGCAGCTTTACTTAAATCCGACCAATAAATTGGAGACGTTATCAAAAATACTGGCAGCTACACTTTATTGTTCATTATCACTATCATATCAGCTAGATGTCGTCCACTGCTGGACATAAGCCTCTCCCGATATTTTCACAACGACCGGTCCTGAACCACCCGCATCCAGTGGATTCTACCGATCTTTACCAGGCCGTCGGTCTACCTTGCCGAAGGCCTACCCACGCTGCATTTTCCAGTACTTTATTGTTACCATTACATTATTAAAATTAATGTTATGTCCATCATATTTTTAACTAGCTGTAGGGTCCATTAAAAGTAACCAATAATTAATTAATGACTTCATATGTTATTTGACGGGATGCTTGTAGCGGAACATAAGGGTAAGGACATATGCCAAAAGGCTAATTGTCCTTATTACAAATGTATATAAACCTATCCTTGTCATTTTAAGGTTATTTTTATAATAATAATAGCAAATATACTTGTGTATATTATGTGTTCGAAATATGCTAACAGTCCACCAGGCAAGGCAAGAGTGAAATGGATTGTTGACAACATTTAAAAAAGTCTTCAATTGTTTATATAAACTAGTCAAAGTGCATACTCATCATGTAAGCACCAAATAGGTATTTGGAACGCGGCAACGCCCGCTTTCAACTCAATATTCCAGTTTCAAGGAATTCATATTGCATTTGGTTGAAGTTAGTGTACGCAAACTACATACTAGGAAATCTATTAATTTCAAAACGGTTGCAAATGAATTATCTATCGTTAAATAAACGGTTGTTTACCGGTTTTAGTTTGTCGTTAACTATTTCTAAACGGCGTTGGCGTTTGTTAATATAACATATTTTTTCACATACTGCGTCACCTATATAAACGCTGTTAACGATACTTTTTCTAAATCATGTTACAAAGAAATCAGCCACGTGATAAACGGGAAAATTGATAGAGATTGATAGTGATTCATCTTTTATCTTTCTCAATCGGGAAATTGTGTAGGAAGATTGTTTCTGATAGTTTTTGAGATTCCCAATAAACCATAAACGATTCACCGCGGGTGGTGTATTAGGTACATCTTCACAACATTTCGACCACCATATGGGTTCATGGCTGTTTTTCTTTCAGCCGTCGTTCGATAAAGCTTCGAACAACAAACTTTTATATTGAATTAGCCTTCGTAAAACAAACGCCATTCTTTTGCGTAAATTGAATTTTATAGATTTTATAGAAATCTATCGTAATTTCTTTGATAACTCTTAATTTGCCAATATTAAAGTCTAGCTTTTGTTCGCTAGTAAAATTTGTAATTTTATCCAATTTTAACCCCCCTTTTCTTCCTTTTAAGGGATGATTTCCGGGATGCAAGCTATCCTATGTCTTTCCCCGGGAATCAAACTGCCTCTATACAGAATTTCATCTAAATTGGTTTAGCGGTTAAAGCGTCGAGAGGTAACAGACAGACACTTTTGCATTTATAATATTAGTAAAGTAAGTATGGAATAATGGATTAGTATGAATTCATAGGGATGAACTTGAAATGTTCGATCTGTATTTATTATTATTGTGCCCGTTAGCTGTAAGAGACTGCCATTCTTTACGTCACGGCTGACGACATAACTTAAACGTCCAGACATCTAAATTCTGCAAAAAGTCTTGGAGTTGGAGCGGACGTTACGTCTTCTGTAGAAAGTTAAGGTGACTTTGAGGAGGTATATATTTCACAGTTTTGTATATAAACAGTGGTGTTTCTCAGACGTTGGTTTATCTCTTTAATCTGGTGGGTGCGTCACAGGCGCGACTGTTGGGCGCCGTCGCCTGTGAACACCGCGCTAGTTGAGTGGGCTGCATGAACTTCACAGTGACACTTATTATTATAATTAGGCATGACTCCTTTATGACTGGTTTACACGTGTATGGTAGCGATTTAGAAATTGACGATTATTATAATGTAATCATATGTAATAAGAATAACATTTTAGATAGTGAGGTGGGATGGGATAATCTGTATAAGGTATTTACTAGACATTGCAATAAAACTGCTTTTTACGGATCTTATCACGTTATATTGTTATCATTTAGACTTTTTGGACCCTTAAAAAACATTCATAACAACGGGCAGACAGGTGTTGGCTGTCGGCCTTCCCATGAAAAGTCATAGGACGACAGACACTATATCCATATAAGCTATCTTAATTACCTACAGTTTCGCACCGCACCTTCCAGAAAAAATATAAAAAGGTGATTCTGAAAATTTAAAAGGAAAATGAATCGTTTACGTTTTATTAATTTTGATTGATCTTACAATTAATTCCGAAGTACATTATGTTCATAAAACCTGCCTTAATTCGAATTTTGCTTTGGGCTTTAATGGCATTTATCAAGTAATAGTACCTTATTATTTATCTATTGAATGTAATTGGCTGTTTTTTTTAAACGAACCTTAATTCATTTATATAAAGCTTATATGACGTTGATCATTTTTGAAATGACCAATATTCCATTAATGAACCAACTACCAGTTATTACTCAAATTGTATTAATCTTCAATCTTCTTTGGATGTTTGTACAGTACCTACATAAAGCTCCAATTTGCATTAATCTGCTTATTTCTTACAAAAGGTTAAATTATAAAAGATTTATAGAAGTTTTTTAAGAAATTATTTATAGGAAGTTACACCCCCCTTTTCGCCCCCTTAAGGGATGATTTCAGAGATAAAAACTAATCTAAGACCTTCCCCGGAACTCCAAACTATACCAACAAAAACTATACCTCCATAACTAACAAATTACATCAAAATTGCTTTCGCGGTTTCAGCGTGAAGAAGTAACAGATAGACATACTTGCGCAAGTATAATATTTTACTGGATATTCTATATGTATTTCCAAATGTACCTATCAATGATTAACCCCTTGTGGTCTGTTCATAACTCTATCGTCCAAAGGGTCATATTCATCTTTATTGCCGTACGTTTACTCATGTCGTGGCTAAGAGCTGCCCTCAGTACAGTTTACTTATTAATTGCGTCAAAGAAATAGCTCATGGTCGGGCCGAGTCGGGCGAGATTCTCTATTGAATTTATGGCGATCCCGTCCTCGGCACCGTTGTTTACATTTGCTTGGTTACAATTCTTGTTAGAAAATTGATTTTGTGACTTACTATTTACACTCCAGTGTTTTCTAGAGAAGAGCCGTTGTTATTAACTACTTCCTACTAGAACGTAATAATACACTACCGTAATATTTTTACAAGGTATTGAGTTTACACATATATTGGAATTGTACCCTGTAAATTATATTTCCTCCGTTTGATCATAGTTCAGCAGAAAAATACCTACTAGTACATGTAGCTATGAAAAATTGCGATGGAGCCTGAAGAAGAATGATAATATTGAACACGTACGCAATTGGTGTCCTCTTCACACAAGATACAACGATCGAAGCGAAGTACTTTATCTTCAATGGAACGGATGTAATAACATGCCTTCTGCCTCGTATACATGTTCGTGCGTAGCTGGTTTATAAAGACTTGTAGTTCCAAGTAAGCTCTCCACTTATTGCACTGCTACTGCTAAAACGGTTGTTTTAGTTTCCTTAAAATAGAGGAGTTGAGTGACATTAAACATAATTCCAATGCTGTCAGAAGTCAATGTAGTCCCTACCCATTGAGTTCTGACAACCTTACTGATTCGCAGAAACACAATCAATGTTGTTTTACTGCGTTCTTCTGTGAGGCTGAAGTACTTCTACATCGGTCAGCTCAATTTGAGCGAGACTCTCGCTATGGCACTCTAAAAATGAAAAAAAAAAAGGATTTGTGAATATGTTTACCACGATTTCGACGAAGTACAGCGCATAGCTTGCCTCAATTAAAGCCATGATGTTTCTGTTTCGGCACGTTACGCATTGTTTAATATTTCAGCTTAACCCTGAAGTAAAGTTTTATGGCTTCTAGCTAAGTAATCGTACCTTATCTTGATTTTATTTAACTACAGTAATTAGGGAAATAAATTTTTCGTTATGTTTGCAACATTACTAGAAGTACTTTAAGTTCAAATTCGATAGGCTAATGCCGACCTTTTACAGGAATTTACATCTGCATCATTATTATATTTAAATTTGAGCCTGTTTTATAATGTCCAAATAGCCATGAATTACAGGATGAAGTGGAATAGAATTTCTATAAGATTTAAATCAATATTTAATTAGTTTACAGTTTGTAAAAATAATACGAAAACAGAAAACACCACGCGTTCTTCGTGTGCGTATAAGAACTTTGGGTTAGGTTGGGCTGCTGTGAAACTTGCTTGTTTGTAGGTTCCGGTGAAACAACAAAAGTTCTCCTAAAATGTGTTTATTTACATAGATTATTCATTATTGAGAGAAGGTACCCTACTCATGTATTGGCTGGATGTAGCTAGCAAGTTAGAGAAGAGATGACAATGTTTCTTCTATCCACTAATAAAAACAAACAAACTTTTTATAACTATCGTGTAGCTTAGAATGTGTACGCACGGATCAGGCAAGATGCTTCTGAAGGTTGCTGTAAGTTTTTCTATGGATCTCCCGGATTTTCCTCGTGTAGGTTTCAGAGTTATATTCTGCATTGTCGATAGGTTTTCTGCGAAATACCATTGCATGTTGTTAAACTAGGGGCTAGAGTCGATTTGTTCGCGTTGATTGGCGGTCGTACGCCAGCCTGTGGCGCCACTGTATTGTCTACCTGCTACATTACTATTGAACTGAATTTCTGGTACATTTCCCTCGAATGTAACCTTTATAATTACAAACTTTGGTTGGGACATAATTATTCTGGCTTAGGTAACTGATTAAAAAAATAGGTAGTACTTAAATTAAATTATGTTTGAAAATAGTTTTCTATTTTATCATAACATCAGCGACTATCGACCTCAAAATGGCATTGTAATTTAATATTAATATTTTTCACTTCTGAATAAAATTTCACCTGTGTACCTGAGACAAATCAAGACCACGTAATAGATTAGGATCATAATATACCTACCCTATTTTATGTGGAACTAGCAATTCGCTCACACTTCAGGTATATCTAATATATAAAATTCTCGTGTCACAGTTTTCGTTGCCATACTCCTCCGAAACGGCTTGACCGATTCTCATGAAATTTTTTGTGCTTATCCGGTATCTATGAGAATCGGCCAACATCTATTTTTCATCCCCCTAAAAGTTAGGGGTAGTCCACCAACCCCTATAATGTGGCAAAACAACGTTTGCTGGGTCAGCTAGTCTAATATATAAAATTCTCGTGTCACAGTTTTCGTTGCCATACTCCTCCGAAACGGCTTGACCGATTTTGATGAATTTTTTTGTGCTTATCCGGTATCTATGAGAATCGGCCAACATCTATTTTTCATCCCCCTAAAAGTTAGGGGTAGCCCACCAACCCCTATAATGTGGCAAAACAACGTGTGCTGGTTCAGCTAGTTTATTATAATTTTATGTAAAAACTAGTCTCAAATTGTAGGAGGTAGGGCATAGCGAGATTTCTCGCTCAAATTGAGCTGCCCGACTGGGGAAGTACCTCCGCCTTACAGATGACCGCAGTGAGTCAACAATAGTTGTCTTTCTGCGAATGAGTAAGGTTACCAGAGCTCATTGGGGGAGTGACTATTCTGACAGCATGGGAATTCCGTTTGCTGTCAGTTAAGTAACTCCCTATTTTAAGAAATCTCAACGGTTTCTAAGGGGTTTGACAACGCATTTGCAAGCCTCTGGTGTTGCAAATGTCTATGGGCGGCGATCATCACTTACCATCAGGTGAGCCGCTTGCAATCTCACAAACTACGTCTTTATAATATTAGTATATATATATATGAATTAGATTTTTTAAATGTCTTTATTTGAACACATTAATACAAGTACATACAGGCAAGAACAATTTAATTTAATTAAAGCTATGAATGAAAGCTACGATAGCAATGCCGTGTTGACGTCGTTATTGAAATGAAAACAATTACATTTGTGTTTTTGTTACATAAAGGACGATACGTTTCATATGAACTTGTCCCATTTTAACGTGAATATATAGAGCTATGAATATCTTAACTTATGGTATGTATTAAATATTTCGTGCTCAGTTGGGTCCAAGGTGACTTCGGTACAGACGTACAGACAATTTATTATTTTACGAAATATATTCGGCTATCTAATTTATGTAACAGACATAGAACTTAGAAGAACAGACACAATTAAAAACGCAATTTTTTTTTAGTCTTTGTATTTATTTCACAGTTATATTCTTAGTATAGTTGTCTTAAATGTATTTAGTCCCTTTGAAATATATATAACCAAAATTCCAACTGCAATATCTCATTAAATATTTGGCCGAAGAGTTGTAAAAAGACATCAGTATTCTGAATTTGTTCGACCTATTTCTGAGACCTCAAAGCAACCGTAGATGGAAAGGAACGGCAAATACAAAAGTTCTAGAAGTTACTTGACATTCCGGGACTTTCCGACTTGTTTCTATTCACATTCCATCTCGAGAAATCCGCTTTAAAGGTCTTGGAAAGTAGATAACAGTACTAAAATAATGGGATAGGCATTTTATCGGAACAGTACTTGTTTAGATGTGGGAAGACTTAAAGCAGATTCGAGTTATAAAAGTCTACAGAATTTCTTTACTATCAAAAGCAGATATTATGTGGCAGTTATCTTAAATAACCCACACATTACCGACTCTGTAAAACGATTAAAGGAAGGCAAAGAACACATATTATCACATACCCTTATGGCAAATATTGTGGACCAAAGAGATCTCGGCATCAATAAAAAGTAGCAAAATTATGTTGACATTGTGTCCAATGTTTCCTTTTTAACTGCAAGAGGGACTGGGCAACTCGTTAAAATAATTGTCGCATCACTCTTTGCTTTTAACGGTTTGTTTACTTACATGTGACGTTTTTGGATGATTTCAAATTTAATCCACACCGTTCTTTTTATATATAGATAATTATGTTTAATCCTTTTATAGTACGTTTTTTTAAACTAACCCTTACAGTCATAAAACTCCATTTAGATCAACACATTATCAATGTAGTATTCCTTAAAAATGTATGAAAACGGAAACCATTGTGTTATCTTATTGAATATCTGTATATTCAATAAGATAACACAATGGTTTCCGTTCAGTTCGCTGTTTGCTTCGTGATGTCGAGTCTCGTATATTTCTTTTGTCTTCCATGTTTGTTGTTATTGTTAAGTTTTGCAGCAATGGCACTATGGGAGTTAAATAATTGTAGTGTTTGTATGGTTTAAATACCTATAGATTATGTTGTGGTCAAAAAGAAAGGGAAGGATTTTAAAATGTCCGCTTAAATATAAGAGTGAATTGGTTTTTGGACAGTAATCGTCGACCGCAATATTAGCTTAACCTCAGGTGAGTTGGTGCCAGGTGAGGTAACGGTAACCCACAAAGATAAAGATTGTGTTGCATAAATGAGGTTTCTGGTCCAGGATTTTTTATTACAAATATTTGCAAGGTTTGTTTTTGGTTCCCGTATAAGTTCTCTATATTTATCTAAGTCCCTATCTATGTATTCTTACTAATCTATATTGTATTTCAATATTGTCATATATGCCAGAACTGCAAGAACAGCAAGACCAAACTATTGAAACGAATACTAAAATCTACAAAAGAAAATTCCCGTTCTATTATTATCACTGTTTTCAGTTATATTTTCAACGGTTTCTGTAGGATGTTATAAGTTATAAGAAATGCATCAGCAAGAAGTTGCGAACTCGATTGCTCCGGGACCCTCGGCTGCATTATTTATTGCAGTGCTTAGGGAATAAAGCTTACCTTGTCTTTCATAAGGCTTGCAAATAATAACATTGCTCTATATTTCGTTGAATAATAACAACATTTGTGGAACAGAAGAATAACGAATATTATTGGAAGTCGAGTATTGAAAAAAACATATCAAACGTTTACAAATCACAAAAACAGCCTCGTTGTCGTTGTATATGCAACTGCTAAGCAAGAGGTCGTGGGTTCAATTCCCAGATCGAGCAAAGTGTTATTGGGTTTTTCCTCAGTTTCAGCCTCAATTCTCAGTAGCAGCTTGGAGTTTAGATTCGTGCCTGGTTGATGGCAATGTGGCTCGCCCCCTATTACATGGGACCTAAAACATACCGGCGAATTGTAGGTGTACATGTTTAGTATACTTCTGCTTTATCCTTCAGGAACGACAAGCGTGACGGTATGTTAATATCTACAAATTGCCATTACATATGAAATGAATCTTAATGATGTTTTTGAACCCATACGCAGAGGGGTTATTTATGTCGTCAATACACTTTCTCGATATGAAAACTCAGTTACTAAATCAATATTTTTTTGTTAATTAACAGAAGTTAATTTCAGTGAGTAAGTGATTAAATCATACACAGTTTTACGACTATTAATTCGGCAAAAATCTATACTTTTATTGCCGTTGGACTAGTTATACCGTATCGCAAGAAATCTGGAGCTAATTGAAACAATAACTGCATAACACAATAAAACGGGGTGGTTAGCAGTATTAGATATCATGTTGCATGACTATTATCATCATCAACCAATTTCTTTAACGAAAATATCGCTAATACCTCAGATTCTGGATTTGTGTTACACCGCTGCTTTCCATTCGGGGGGGGGGACCCGTTGGTTAAATTGATACAATTTTTGAACTGGAGTAGTACCATTTTCATAGCATTCTTAACTCACTTGTTTTTATAAATGCGACAGATGCGACAATTATTTTAACGAGTTGCCCAGTCCCTCTTGCAGTTAAAAAGGAAACATTGGACACAATGTCAACATAATTTTGCTACTTTTTATTGATGCCGAGATCTCTTTGGTCCACAATATTTGCCATAAGGGTATGTGATAATATGTGTTCTTTGCCTTCCTTTAATCGTTTTACAGAGTCGGTAATGTGTGGGTTATTTAAGATAACTGCCACATAATATCTGCTTTTGATAGTAAAGAAATTCTGTAGACTTTTATAACTCGAATCTGCTTTAAGTCTTCCCACATCTAAACAAGTACTGTTCCTGCACTTGTTTTTATAAAAACAATGTTTTCTGGACAGAAATTATTCGTCACAACATGGTGCAATTGTCTTCGTCATCTAATAAACTTTGTTAAATGACCACATTTTTTTTTAAATTCAAAGATTGTTCAGCCTTCTATTGACAAAATAAATTTAACTGATTTCTGAATCGCGGTGTTAAAAGTCCGTTGTTGATAGGGGTTCGCGAGTGTAAATATTTTGTGTGTGTGTCTTGGTTCATAGTATTTGGTCGCATAGACGGTGACATAATGTTGTACCTAACATAGAACGAGATAATAAACCTGGACTGAGGTGTTGTTGTTTAGCGTCGCACCTTAGTCATAACTGGTTACTTTTTGTTGTATTGCCCCGACCTTCCACTCCAACCCAAGCCCTCCAGGACACGAGGGTTTTACAAAGATGTTAAATACCCTTTATTATTAATTCATCAGTATCTATTGTTTATGACGAAATTCAACAAGTTTTAATGGGGATATAACCATTGTTCTTTAACATCAGCCTTTCATAAAGGCTTCTTCGTTAAGATATTGCTGCCTATTATTGATCTTGATTCGTACCTCATGACGTCAATTGTGAAATAAGATGAAAATCGGGGCATGGTTTTGTTTCATGTTCAACAGTAATTTACAAGACTAGTTAGTTTAAAAGTTAAATTAAATTCTGTTGTGATTGGTTATTCAACTCAGCGAAGTTTTGCAATTGGCTTCTACTCTCTTAGGGTTCTGCGAAGTTTAGAGAAATTTGGTTCTTGTGTGTTTGTAAGGCTACGTTGTATTTCGAGGCTACATTTAAGTCTATTTTCCTGTATATTTTCATGACCTGTCGTACTACATCAGTACGATACATCATCAACACAAATATTGTTCCACTGCTGGGTTTCCTCTCATTTGAGAGAGATTCGGCTATAGTCCACAACGCTAGCCAAGTGTGGGTTGGTAGACTTCACATGTCACCCATAGAATTTCTCGGGCATGTAGGTTTCCTCTCGATGTTTTCCTTCATCGTTTCAACTCGGGGGTGCGTGCCTTGGAATCGAACTCAGGACCGTTGACTTCATAGTCAACTGGTCACACAACTATATCACAGATCGTGTAGTACTGGTGCACACACTATCATTGACGGGAAAATAATTAAGCCTGTAAACAAAAATGAATTGTCGGAGTTTGTATTAAGGGTTCATATATCGTTGTACCAACAATGATCTGTTACACAATGAAACCACTATAAACATCGTTTCCATATAAACAAAAGAACTTTCATACAAATATGTTGCCTGTGACATTTCATATTTACTTAAGATTTTCTCATGTAGATAGCTAACATATACATATCTTGTAAACAATTCAAGAACACTTTGACGCTGTATATTTTTACACAATTGCGCTAGCTTTTATTCCAAATGGTGAACGTCTCTGATACTAAAGAGACTTATAGTTTGTAGCTTTTAGTTTCATAGAGAATTGCATGATTTCTTCTTTGTGTATTTCATCTATATTTCAAAAATTTTGTCATTTTCTAAAGTACACATGTATGATGCATATAAATGTTGCATTATACACTATTTTTGCATATTGTGCTAACATAAATATGTCTCAAATGAGGTTAAATAACGTTCTTCAAATATAAAAATACAGTCTGAAATTTGAAGTAATTCAAGATGCGTGCGGAGAATACGTGGAGGATGCGAACATTTCGCCTCGATTTATGGACGCTATCTGCGAATTTGTGCCCCTCCCGACCTCTGGCTTGTTTATACTTACCTCCTTTGGGAGGCTAACTGGGAAAATGTTTACAAATACCCAAACCAACAGAGGTTAAAATAAATGTGTTAATATTTAGTTTTGTGGGATTAGTCTTTATTTGTCTGAGAGCAATTTACTTTTTGCTTAAGGCAGCGCCATTAGGTAGAGTATTACAAAAGATAATAAGGGTACCAATTCACTTCAGGTTTAACTATCTTTGAGTAAGGCATATTTTAAGATAAATATTATACTTTTTGTAATACCTACAAGGAGTGTCATGAAGATTTTTCTGGATCACTATCAGAATATTATAGTAAACATTCGACGTATACTTAGAAGCTTACGCTGTCCAGCTATTGGAAATGTCAATTTTGTTTCAATATTTATAATATCACTGCAGTGGTATACTTGCATGATGATCTACTTAAATAGTATATTTATTATTCCTTCATGATAATGACATACCATTACAGTCATATACGATATACGGTATGTAGCTATGTATTATGAAAAGGGTCATCAATCATCTCTAACATGCGGTGCCAAGATACTTTAACCGATGTTTTCTAACGTTAACTTTGGCTGCTATAACGAGTATTTTCATAGCTCGATTCCAAAACTTGTTTGAAACAATAAACAATTATTTAAAACAAAATAAACCATCAATAGAAGCCGTCCCGATGTTTCAGAATATATATTTTTTAACAGTTGCAACAATGGGGTGATATTTCGGGAGTAAATAAATACTGTAGTCATTTATTTTATTCATTGTAGATCAATTTAGCTTTTATAGTTATTAATAAAAATCAAAAAGATATATTTGATGTTCGGTTATAAATATGTGGGTCTCCAGTTTAAGATATCAAATTCATGGCGATACTGGAAATAATAACTGTGAAGTTTACAAAGTTCGTTGCGTTATTTTAGAACCATAAAGCCATTCAAACAAGAAATGTTACAGGTAAATTCCAAATTATTTGAGCGCAGAAGTTTTACCCGAATCGTTAATAGATTACCATCGGCCGTCACTTCAAATAATTCAGTAATTAAAATTCCAGAAGATCAGCCATCGAGACCCGGATCAATGCGGGCTTTGAAATTTACATTTGATCGCTATCATACTGATCTACCCTTGAATACAATTCTACACACTTCCCATTGTTTCACCCTTAATTCACACAACCATTTGTTTTAAAAAGGCTGGATTATGAAGGCTTTATGAAGGCTGATATAGATACGACGAGGTCCGAACATATAATACCATGGGATTACGGTAACAATGTAGTAGGGACATTTAATAGATACATAAAATGCTTAGTGTAAAAAGTTGTACTTAGTTTTCGTACAATTAAGTGTCAATTCTGTTCAATTACTGGAAAAACGATAGATAATAAAGTCTATCGTTCGATCGAAGAAAATTGATATGATTCGATACTGCGGATAAAAGGACCAGTTCCTCTAATATCATAGGTCACGCCTATTTGGTTTTTCATGTATGTGCAAACATGTGAAAAATAGGCGTTAATACTTTTTAAGAATTAGACAGTGTCGTGTGTCCAGTCTGCCTGTCTGACAGTCGTCTGCCTCTAGACCTTGCCCTTGGGGCTTAGAGACGAATCGATGACTCGTGTCGTTTGCATTCGAACAGTTTCTATTTATGCCGGAGAATCTATTATTACGTACGCATATAGTGTGCTTAGTAGATGAGCTTCTCTGGCTATATACTTATCAAAAAATATCGATTGAGGTTACGAATACTTCCTTTAAATCGCTCTACTAATTAGTTTATATGTATTTTATTTTACAAAATATATGTGTATGGAAAAGTCGTGTATATAAATTATTTTGAATCAGTGAACTCAGTTAACAAACAATAACAACTCTTAAAACGTCATCATTTCAGAAAGTTATGCGCGTTCTAAAATTCATATGAGTATGTTGAATTCTTTTAATTCATTAAATCCGTCAACCCGGCGACACGATCCGTCGACCAATCGCGTTCGAGCGCTCGTACTCGACGCATGCGCGCCCGTGGGCGTCAGGTCGATACGACCCGTGACGTCACGAACGCTGACCAATGGCGCCGACTCGTCGCACATCAATCGATGTGAACGATTTTGATATTACCTCAGCTTGTTTCTATTCATTGTTGCGTTATAGTGTACACTCAAATGCGTCTTTGTTTTGAATTTTCACGGCCGTTGAATTATTATCAATAGCAATTAAGCTGCCATAATTGTTTGGTCATTGTTGTGCATTGTCATATCTTCGAACATTTTGTTACGCATTAAATTTTGTAATGTTTTACTGAAGACCTAGAGATGTAAGGCTGGTATTATACTATCTGCACTTTTTGGTATATTTTGTGGTATTATACCATAAAATATGGTATTATACCATAAAATACGGTATTTCTCGTATTATTGGTTTTAAGTGTTTTACATGTTATGTAGTTATTATATCTTTTAAAAACTACATTAGCAAGGGATGGGGTGCCTATTCAATGCAGGGAGAGGGGCAGGTTTTTCGAGAGGTAGGGCATAGCGAGATTTTTCACTGAAATTGAGCTACCTGACTGAAGTAGTACCTCGGCCCTATATAAGATCGCAGTGAAACAACAATAGTTGTGTTTCTGCGAGTGAGTAACGTTGCCACAGTTCATTGGGGGAGTGATATGATTAGCAGTCACCAATGCTATGTGAAAAATGGATGAAAATTTAATTTAACAATAAAAAAATAAATAACAAAAAATATAAATAATACCGTAGTTTATTGTATGATCATTTGATATTATATGGTATTTTTACATCTCTACTGACGACTGATACCTAATGTATAAAGGATTCGAGATAAGCCGAAAAACTTTGTAGTTCAAGACAAAGACATTTATTGCTTAAATTAATTAGATATCCCGTAAACAAAAATTTTGTTGGTTTAAAATTTAGTCCAACATTAAAGAAATTATGTTTTAATTAATGTTGCTTGCAAAAAGAATTAGTTTTATATGATAAAATTACATTTAAAAAGTATTTCGCAGACAAAAAGGCACTCGGGAATATTATGGAAAGTTTACAAACAGTGCAGATGGATGTTTCTATCTCATGGATTGTAATGTCTGGTATAATAACGGCCCGGCTCAAGGGTGCTCGGGGTCTTTGAAGCCTTGAGGGCAGATATTGTCCTGAAACCCCTTTTACTGACGGAAACATTAAATAAAATCACTATATAGACAGATAACGTTGTATGTATTGGGTAAAAATGGTTAGGGTAACGCGGGTAATGGTAGCCGGAGGCTATCTGAATGCCTATTACTTCAGGGAGAGAACGTGCGATAACTTACATTTACAAAATCGTTTATTCCGGTTGTTTGAGAGTAATGCGATGTTATTTAAACATGTTTGCAATATTATACATGTATTATTTAAATGTTTACAAGAAAATCGAGCAATCTCTGGTTGCCACAACAATGCGCACAAGTCTGGAATTTTAAACGAATGTTACTACAGCAAGTCGACCGGATGGTCCGAGTGGTTTGATTTTCTGGAGAAGGGATTAATAAACACTGAGATCAACAATTCATTGTTTATGCATTTATATATAATCCGATTCTGACAATATAAACCTGTGATACCCCAGTCACTGAAATCGACCTTACCGATTACAATACCTACTTCAAACTATATATAAACAAAATGACG
Source organism: Craniophora ligustri (assembly GCA_905163465.1). Taxonomy (NCBI): domain Eukaryota; kingdom Metazoa; phylum Arthropoda; class Insecta; order Lepidoptera; family Noctuidae; genus Craniophora; species Craniophora ligustri. The sequence goes on from LR990969.1 coordinate 10,305,899, forward strand.
TTTGCCCACGTGCCAGAGTGTGGGAGTAGCAAGACATAGTCGCGAATTACCTATTTAATAGATTTACATAATAACGAGAAACTGAAAATTCCGTCGAAAACTCCGTATTGTATTTTAAACTTGATAAACAACCGTGAAAATTCACATTTCACAACTACCCTAATATAGCTCTTACTTTTTTCACTACCTAAAAACTAGAAAACACTGATACGAAATTTTGCATTGAGTTAATTATAACTATCAGCATTTATAATAAATAATATCAGAGGCATTAAATTAAAAAATAAAAACGGTTTCTGTAGATTGGGCTTCTCAAACAGTGACGTAAACTTACTAAGTTCTAGAGCTAGTATTGATTTACGGAGCGAGTGCAAGCGTTTGATAGTGCTGTGCCCTAGTATTTTAGTTTAACGTGGCAGCTCTTACCTTTTTTCACAGGTTCACAGCTCTAGCACTGTTAAATATAATATATTGCTTTGTTTTATTTGGCTTTGGTACAGTATTTCGTTTTGAAAATTTCATGATTATTTATTGATTTGGCACATTTATGTGCCATTATAATTTGCCATATTATGTATGGCATTATGGTAAATATGGTAAAGTTTACAAATTAATCTTTTTTTAGCGATTCGTTTGTAGTGAAAATGTGAATGTGGCAATTACGCGGTAATAAATTGTGTCAATGCGCAATATAATAATCACACGTAACATTTTTAAATAAATTTGTGTGCACAATTGCGCGTAAGCTAGCTTATTTTGTACCCAAATTACGGCTTGAAGCTATTTTAACTACAGGAACATAAATTACTGAGGTGTACAGTTCGGTACATCTATTAAGTGTTTCATTATTATGCCGCCGCTTTAAAAATGACAGAAGAATACCTACAAAAAGTTTAATACTTATTTTCTGTAATCGTTTTACCATCTGAGTTCTTAGACCTGAATTGTCAGGTCACAGGTACATGTAGATGCACAAAGTATTGACTTTGTACAAGTTAGAATTTTTTTTCTGCGATAGATTTATATAAAACGTCACAATTTTTATTTATATATATAAAATTGTGACGTTTTTACTGAAGGGTTTTATTAATTTTCATAATCATAATCATAAAGACCTTAACCCCAAAAAAATTAGAGTATATTTGGTTTCTTAAAATAAAGGAATTACTACTCGGCCAGTAAATGGAGACCTTACGCAACCTTACTCACTAGCAGACACAAAACTACTGTTGTTTCACTGCGGTCTTCTGTAAGGCGGAGGTACTTCCCCAGTCGGGCAGCTCAATTTGAGCGGGTAATCTCACTATGCTCTACCTTTCTGAAATAACATAAGGCAAATGATGTATGATATACATTAATAAAAATCTTGAACCCCAAGAATACAAAGCGTGATAATGAATGATGCCACGATAAGGCCCGCCGACCATCATGGAACCACTATGAATGTAATTTGTCACTGCTTTTCCGTAAAAAAACGAGATTCGTATCACTATTTAGACTCGCCTTGAACCAGTTTCCTGTCACATATGGCATGTATACAAACAAATTTACAGCCCAAATATATTGGAGTTTTGTGCCAATGTATTCCTATAGTCTGATTTTATTTTTGTGTAACTGTGTGAGTCATACCAAAAGCGTAATAACGTCTACATCTACCAAATAGATGAATAAGGTTCTACAGTCTAAAAAATACCTACTTGATTTACTCTAAATTAACTTTAAAGAGCCATGACATTAAATGACTAATTTTAAATTATTTACATTACAAAACTAATAGATGTCAGTATTGCTGATAGACAATATGAGCTAAGCGAAATAAATTTGATGATAGAATCTTGTAAACTTCTACTAACTGAGTTATGAGTACCACATACGAAGTTTAATTTATTAAAATATGCTTATAAACAACCCTGAATTAAGGACAATGTCAGTAGTGGGAAAAGCATCGTTGAGTTATAAAATGGAATATGAAGTAAGACGTGTTTTTCCTTGAAACGTTTGCGTTATTTGTTCGTACACAAGTACGAACGTCAATGGATTAGCAGGATCCACTTCAGCACAAGGAGGTTTATCCGTTGATGGCGGTACCGTCGTCTTGATGAATTAATACTCCTCAGCTGTCAGGACCGGCTCTCAGCTTGTCACGAGGTATTAGCCTTATTCGCTTTATTATATTCTCCGTTGAACGGCGCTAAGAGTTTACTTCGACTTGACCTTTACTACCAACATTATTTTAGTAGAGGTATTCGTGAGTAGTTGTTTGTGTTTATCCAGATCAATTAGTGGACATGAACAATATATTTTTGTTACAGTGCTCTTTTCTTCTAGATTTTTTTTAAATCTGCCTTACTGTTTTCTATAATACAAATTCTCCAAAAAAACATATTTTAATTAATTGAAGTGACTTCTCCTATTAGCATAAGTATAGTCAAAAACAGTCAAGGTTAAAAAATAAACAGTTTTGCTACAACGGCAACCCTGGAGCTGCTCGCCTGGAGCTTTTTAATATACAATATTTATGAGACAGGACCGTCTAGTTAGTCATACTGTCATGAAACACTTCTTCATGATGAGTTTTTCTACTGTTTAAATCAATTCAAACAAAATTCACTATGAAGTAATTTTTTTATAGTGTACATCAAAATAATGATGTATGTCAAACCGTCTGATGGATCAGCGTGTACGCGACAACACGGCGGGAGATCGATCGGTCTGTTGAGCTTGTAGTCCATTAGCTGTTTGCACATGGTCACACCATTTATTTGCTCTTAAAAGTAAAATGACTAAATAGTTCTCAGTTGACTAAAGTTGAGGCTGCTGAAAAGTATACAATTGCATTTCTTACACATATCAGAATATTGGATATTAAAATAACATTTTAACTGCCTTCGGATAAGTTGTATCAAAGGAATTCCCTATAATTCGTTCGTAATGTTTTTGAAAGTAAGGTGTACGTCCTTTGATTAAAACTCGAACCTGAACTTTGCATTTAATAGTCCGATCGCGGGCCTATGACTGCACACTGGTAGTTATTTTTTTACTTATATTTAGTTAATTTTATTAATATCAAATACCCAATAATAAAATATAGTAATAAATTATTCCTAAAGTGATCTTAACTTACTTTCCAATAGCATCTTTATTTTTCCAATACAGACACTGATTGAAAGCGAGAAATGTATACATTTCAATGCTTACGTTAGTATTCTAACATTTTCTCTTAAGATAAATGAAATTAAATTTTATTCTCCAGTGTATAAATTACTTGAAGATGAAACAAATGATTTACGATAGTAGTTCAGCAAGTTTTAATTACAAAACTAATTCGAGGTTACCTTTAACCTTTCTTGGTCCTTCGATACGTACAGATAGTATATTCTATTTTACAGAATCATCGATTTTACAGATTGAAAGCGAAGTATGTAAGTAATAGAAATTCCTTTCTGAGCTTTTTAGAATTTTAATATTCAGTGAGGGTGGATATTTGGGGCTTTCTTAGTACCATTAAGATTCTTGATGTGGTTTAGGTCCATTTCAAGTCCAGTGTATATTGATCTATTATAAAATGTCTTAAGTTTTAAATAAAACAATCTCGACATGCCACTGTGTACAACATTGTTATTAATTTAATAATGCTTATTCAGTCTTATGCGTCACTGTTAAGAATACTAACTCAACTTTATTATTGATGAAATTACGTCATCAAGTAGATTTAACAAACGCCATGTCACCAACCATAACTTTTAAGACCGAAAAAGTTAGTTAATTAAATAACTTTTCGTGCTCTTGCTTACGGGAGGACCACTGACCATCGTAAAGTTGTTTGGCACTACATGTGACGGTGGAAGAGCCAATTTATCGTATCCTAAGACCAACATTGGCCGCACTAGCTTTCGATGACTTTGAGAAGACCTTACGCGACCTAAGCATAATCCTAATAAATCTTATTAAATTGTTCTACGTAAACGTGGAGTTTTAAATAACGTGACACACATAATGTAGGAGTATGCTTACGAAGTATAGCGTTGATGTGGTTATATGGCAATATCGGCAACGGCGACATGACAGCGTACTCCGGGGTTTTATAGCGCCCCAAATTCAACCGGCGTAATGTGGTATATGCATTACTCCTAATCTGTACACGCTTGGCCCCTTTTGCGGATTCTTTTCTTTTGAGGAGTTTGCTCTGATTCTGTTGTATTTTATCCTTTTTAATTTTATCAGTACTTAATATCATAATTGCGAATATATGCCTGTTTGCCTGTTTCCTCTTGACGCTTTAACTAATTCAGAAGAAATTTGGTATGGAGATAGTTTGAGTCCCTAGAAAGAACGTAGTATAGTTTTATCTCGGAAATCACCCCTTAGAAGGGTGAAAAGGGGGGTGGGATTCCTATACGGAATCGATAATTTCATAAAAGATGGGCAAAATTACTAATTCTACGCGGACGATATCGAGGGCAAAGGTCTAGTAAATTATAAAAATAAAGATGTGTTTCTTTGTTTTGTCTTCTATACGTTTCTATCTGATTATGTTGAAATGTTAGTGAATTGTTGTGTTAGTTTCTGATGGGGATTGTTTCTGGCGGCATTGTAACTCGGCACATTAATTTTATCATGAAATGTCTTTAAGATGAACTTGAATTATGCCTCATTTTTGGTGATTTTTGTTTTATAAAAAATAGATTATATTTCTTAGCAACTATTGCTACAAAAAAATTTACTTGTATGAGTTCTATCCTATTTATATGGGGCGCCACACAGCATGAAACGAAACCTTATATCTATTGTTATTTTTTGACGACTCACAAGAAATATAATATGTATTGAAATATATGAGTTTCAACCAAAATTTTCCATTGTGCTATTTAAAAGGCCAATTCAACGAATACGCAAGCATAGCTGCAACCATATTTCATTTTAATCTATATATATAATAATACGTAGGATTGAAAAATCCATTAGTTAGCTACCCACGCACTAGGTTCTGTTGACTTGGAAAAATAGGTTAACACAGAGCGTCTAAGCGTCTGGATAGCAATACGTCAATACTGACACACTGCAGATACGCTTCAGTACGCTTCTGAGCGCTTCAATGTGCTTCGGGAAGCTTATACGCTTTTACAATTTAAATTCAATACGATATTGCATTACGTGCCTTTAAAGGTGTATTAAAACGAAAGATCGAGCTATTGAATAAAAGGAATAATGACTTTTAGAAGTACTACTAACTTCTTTAAAGAATATGTAAATTTGGAATCTATTGAAGTGAAAAAAATCATAGCAGCTTTTTCCTTGTTCAACTAAATGTAGTTAGTATATTAAGAGGATTTTGCAGAAATATGTGTGTACTATCTATATGTTATATCCGTAAATGTTACCTAATTCGTGTTTCTAGAATTCAGTATTAATTGTTATTCGGATAACGCTGTATTACGAGACTGTTTACATTTTCGTGGAATAATATTTTATTCCTGACGTTGGATATGACACCCACACAATATTTGAACAATGCCCACTACTAGCTACAGATTATATATTTATTTGTATCAATACTTATACATAATATTATATTTAAGTAAATTCTCGTGGACGAAACGGTAAATAATATTTTTTTGTTTTAACTGTAATTGACCTCTATATGTGAAGTAATTTATTTCAGCTTAATGAAAATTGATGTTACCTAATTTCAATCAAAAGCTCTCAGCGACATTGAGTGCCTATTTTGTGGATAATTTTTTTTTTTCTTGAATGTCCGTTTTCATTTTGATTTCCATTTTTACCGTGAACGCTTTCTAAAACGATCGAATGATGTATTGTGCTCTCTACGGAGCGAACTGAAAATAGATATAAAAAAGTTTTGTACACTGAATCAACGTAAAAAACGCTACTTTTTGCATATTCGATTTGAATAGTAGTAATATTGCAAACTGTTAAACATAACATTTCAGTTGTAGTAACTTATTATTGGTAATTTAAGAGCTCTTTTAGGTACCTAGAGCTATCGCCACTGATATCTATCTTCTACTATAAGTTTTACCTCTTGATCCCCTACCCTTTCCTTCAATTGTTCCACAAAAATTTGTTTAGGTCTTCCACTTACTCTTTTTCCTTAAATTTTACCTTCTATACTAGGTTCTAAAGAAGTAGTGACGTTGTGTGCATATTTTAAGATAAGGGTTGTTTTCGATTCAGCGCACAGCGTTCAAAAATCCCTGATGACTGGATATTTTAAGGGAAAGCGAGCAAGTGACGGCATTATATTCTAAATGCTGCGATAAAAGACACAAGAGACAAATGATCCGAAAATCCGTAGTGACAAAGTAAAATAGGCACTAATCCTAGAATGACTAAGCTTAAAACTACGCGTTCTTTTATCACACAACACGTAATCGTATGGATACTTTATAAATTCACAATACAGCCTTTACCTAAGCTCTTTATAAAAGAGTAACGTGCCAATTTGTATGATTCGCGCATTTCGTCCCTTGTCGGCGCTTCCCTTTGTCACTCCCACCGGATCCGCTCAGAAATCTGTGTGTCAGAGTTCACTAAAGGCAGTGTCAATGAAATCCCATATCATGTTACTAGGCCATTTTAGCTCCGGTATTACGTAATAACTTATAGGTAAATGTTGACGCACATAATTCATTTCGAAAAAGTATTAAACTTCGTTGTGAAACAGTTGAGAACTCTGTCAACATTTTCATAAAATTGTGTTACTTTAAGTTTGGCGAACATAAACAAACTCTTGTTATATTAATATTTACGAAATTTCGAAATTGAAATACAACAGTCTACAGGATTCTTAGGATAATTGTTCCTACAATAAAAGCTGTTTATATCGCAGTGAAACTCATATTACTAAGTAATTACCTTTGTATGAAAGTAGAATTGTAATTAATATTTACTCTGTGTTGCCTTTGTGTTGAATCAGTTCTCAGTTAACATTTAAATTAAATAGTCTGACACAATATTTATTTAATGAAACAAAATACAATAAACCTTATAGTACATGAACATAGAACTGAAAATATCCTATATATAACATCGTCTTTTATTAATATTCCTCGGACGTGCCAATTACAAAGTTTTAACGGTCTCGTGAATGGCCTAGGCTGAATATTCTCTAGACATTTCGAGCGAAATCTATAGATTGCGATAGGAGCGTCTTGTAGCCGACGGAATTTTACCGTTCATAAGGTTTTATTTTTAAAGTTTAATGCGAACTTTCTCGGGTAGATATTGATGACGCAACAGGCCGCGCCTGTGTTGCCGTCAGCGTAGCATACGACTACGAGGTGCGTAGATGCGCTACGCGTGTGCGTAGACGTTTTACCGGCGTAGCAGCTTTGTATTTTGATAATATGATAAAGTTATTATTGTGATTTAATTTTTCTGCATTTTAATAACTCGTTTCCTTAAAATTTTAATAATACATGATTCGCTAATCAAATCTGTTTGAAAAATCATTGAACCTAAAAAAGGTTTTATCTTATCTAAATTTACTTTTACAGAACGAAAATCCGTAAAGGTTGGTAAAGATCACAAATGTACCAATTTAGAAGGCTGTGTTTGAACAAATCCGTGATATCGGGAAGTCCTCTGGCACATCTAGTGGGGATATAATTTCATCCCAGCCCGGGTTGAATGTTGGGTCGTATCGATTGCGCGATGCTGTGACCTTTGTCCCGCGCTAGCTGCACAGTCAGCAGACTATTAGGTAACCCAATTACATAGTGTTTTTCTTGTCTCTCTATGTAAGCTAAATAAATTCTATTACGTAAATTTACTAACGCTTAATCGGCTCTTAGCGTGGCTATATCGAAACAAATAATCCCTTGTGTTTTCAGTGTGTAATTATTTTGAGATTAGAATTACACTGACATTAATGTGAGTAAACTTATACTGTGTGAAAGTACGTTAATTTTTTATTAATAACAAGCTCCTATACGTTTTAAAGTAAATTTTATAACTATCTTCACCATTCTTTCAAATGTAACGAAGCGTAAGTTGAAACGAAAATCAAAGTTAGAAATTTACATCATTGAGATTTCACTCGAACAAGTATGCAGTTGGAAATCCAGCAGCCCCGATCGTTGGAAGCCGGAAAAATCGGTAAACGTGCGGTTTAACCTTTCACCTAACGATGGGTGGCGTAATTTCCGTAGAAAAAGTTCTACCTTATGTGAATAACTTTCATATGCAAATTTTAATTTAATTTCATTCGAAAGACTTGACTATTTTGCACCGTTCATTGTCATAAATTTACTAGCCTTAGAACCAGGAGTTGCTTCCTTACGTTTCGCTTTGAATTTGAATTCCCATTATTTACCTTAACACCTTTTATTACCCTCAATCTAACAGCTATTTGGGGTTACCCGCTAATATAAACCAATCGCCCGCGGATCATTCCGCGACGACGCATCGAGAGGGATCGTTAACTCCGATCGTCTGTGGGACACGTGGCCAATGCCCCGTGGTACGACGATCCCCCACCAGAGGGGACTAACACCCAAAAGTCTGGGGAACTGGATACACGTTTCATTTAATAGCTAGGAGTACAAAGTTCGCTGCATGAATTTTATTGGTCCTTCCAGTCCGACTGGTCCTTTGGTCGCACCAAAGGACCAGTCGATATTTTTATATCAAAAATAAAAAATAACTGTAATTTGAATAAGTATATATAATTTGAATTCCTGTACGGTCGATTTTACTCACTTCTGGTATCACCTCTAGTGTCCCAAACGTCCATAGGTTAAACTAACCGCTTAGGCGGGCCGTAAGCTGGTTTGCCACCCTCGTGGTACGAAAAAAGTTAAAAATTAATAACACATATTTAACTTCTACCAGTATAAATTATTTCAGAGCTAAGCTTATTTTATAGTATTACCTTAAAAGAGGCGGCCAATAAAAAAAACGGTTTAAACAAAATATCTCGGCAACTTATATAACAGTGGATAAATGAATGAAATTCGACGGAGTTTCATTGGCTTCTTACATTTTTCGCATCATTCTGTTTGGGTAAAGGAACTCCAGTAATCCGATTCGATTATATCTCCCTGTTAAGTTTAACGCCCGAAAATTTCCTTGTGATGTCTTGTTCCGAACTTGTATACACTGTAGGTCGTTGAACTGTAATGTGCGTACTGGGAACTAATGTAATGGCTTCGTGGCGGAATAACAAAAAAAAAAGTCTAGCGATAGCTGAGTGTGTTGGTCTTCTTAAGTCATAATTGTTCTGCTGGAAAAAGAATGATGGTACTCGTCGTGTAATGTTTCATCTCTTTCTCTCTGGAACACAAATACATGATATTTTGTCTACGCCAAATAGACTCAAATTCTCCCTCCCATCTATATTAATAATTTTGGCTTTTAAAAAAGAATCTGCTTACCGAGAGCAAGTAGTACTATGACTATATAATTACGTGTATTATAGTGGTAACATTTGTAACACAAAAAAGCTAAATGTGTATCTAGTCCCTAAGACTTGAATAAGTTGTTACGGTTTCGGTCGGTTTACGGGTCATTTGGCACAAAAAATAAGTACCGATTACAAAGTCGGTCCATTGTAATCGTTCACGTTAAGTCACGTCAATTTTTTTAGGTTCTGCCTTTTATCAAAATATGATTCAGCACATTCCAACTAACGCGACTCTGGTAGAACTCAACTTGTTTAGATCAAAAGGATAACATTCGCGTTACTTTAGAGAAAACGCACAACATTATCGTTTATTTTGGAGCGGAAAGGGTTATAGTTATTTATTTGTGTTACTTTAGTTTGGATAATTTGTTATGTTCGTGTTTCATTTTGGGAGTGTTTGTTGTGACAGGAGCCATTAAGATGTTATATTACTAATTTTATTTTATTGACCAAAGCCGCTTCGAAACTTAGGATTTGCTAGAGCAGCTCCTACATTAAGTATGTAGGAACTGATGTCAGAGATCTCGAGCTAGGCAGAGATATACACAACCACAATTCGCCAGCCTTTTGTTATACAGTTAAAAATAATAGAGCTAGGTCCTGATGAAAAATACTGTTAGGTAAAAAAAAACTTGGTTTTTTCACTTCTAGTCTTCTAGTCTTCTGTGCTTAAGCATTTTCCCATCCTCACTTCAAATTTAAAAAGTAGCATATTTGTCGCCTTACGTTGCAAAAATTCTCGTAGTATCACAAAAATCCGACGCATTAAAACCAGATCAATCAGCTTTCGACAGGCGACGTCATCGAGCATATCTCCTTTGATGTGTAGTGTGAAGCAAACAAGACGACCAGACACCCTTTGACAGGTCCATCGGCAGCTTTAAATATTAAAATATTCATGAGGTGGGTCCCGACGTCTGCCCGCCCAAGACATCGCAGTATAAACACTTAAAATATGTCTTGTTATTAGATAGCTACTCCTAAGACTTATATCTTAAGAATTTAGTATGCTGTGTAAGAGTTTATTAAATACCTGTGGGACTGAAATAACTATATAAATAAATAATTTACTAAGCTATTTTATTGCGAACATATCCAAAATTTTTTCCTATACCTAAGTATGAATGCAAACGTCAAAATCTATAAATAAAAATCTGACGTAATAAGCTCTGTTCTATCAAATTTCCTGTGTACCTCTGTGTTAGAGTTAATGAAAGCTCTCAACCCTTACCTAACATGCTTCATAAGTTTAATTTTGCACGGAACTCCCTTTGCGAGCTTTCACGTCAGCTCTCTGGAAGATGAAATTATTATTTTAATAGGCAACAATACATGGTTATATTTAGAACAACATTGACGTCATATTAATTCAGACCCTCAATGCTATCTTGAGATATAAAGTCATCTATTCATTAATAACGTCAGTTCTAGAAACATTTTGTTCAACAGTTTGAGTTTATGTACCAAGGATAAGGTAACTGTTGAAGAAAATGTTTGTAGACCCCGTTGACAAACACGGAACAACAAAATTAGTCCTTAATTGAGACGACAAAGCTGTCTGTATCTAATTAAGGCGTTATTTGCAAAATGAGCTGACAGAGCCACAGTCGGTACATATCCTTTTATTAACAAAATTGTGTGGGGGAATATACCTCACGAAGTTGAATTACGAGTATTATATGACATTTTACAAAAACGGTTTAGGGAAATATATCGATCTATGGAAATATCTTCGTGAAGATGTTCCTTTCCCTGCTGAATATGAAGTGAGGGATACACTAGACAAAGTCGAAATTCGCTTGCGTACCATACAGCTATATGCGACTTCAAGAACATAAAAATATAATAATTAAACTAGCTGCTTTACAAAACAGTGCTATTGTAAGATGGTAACGATCTATTTTCGTCTTTCGGGAATTCTCCACGGAATCAAAGTGCAAACTTGCTAAGACCGCACAAACAAAGCGAAGTTTTGGCCAACGAACTGAATTTCGAGACAACACCTCAATTCTCTGTAGACGGCAGTTTGAAAGTAAATGCAACCATGCTACGATTAGATTTAGTGTTGGTGCATTTTGGTAGACCGAACAAACCGTCTCAAAGGACCGTTGTAGTTAACTTGTTAGTTTAACTGGTATTATTAGCTCCAAAAAATCGATGACTTCTCAAATCGAAATTTTATTATTATTCATGTATGTATGTAGGTTGGTCAGCCGAGTTTTTAAAGTAAGAAAAGTTACTAAAAGTAACTTAAAATTTAAAATTTTGTTCGACTCGACAGCGACGGAGAAAAATATCTTTAAGAGCGGTACGTTAATAATAAATTGTGAACGTGGGCGATGCCCGAGGCAGTAGGTTATGTCACGAGGACGTCACGACGGACAGAAACCACCCAGTGTGGTGTCGAGGAGCCCCGATCTAGAAAACTGGCATTTAATTAAGTAGCTAGGTTTCTAGAGATACTTTTGTAACTCAATAGTGGGGAGGAACCGTTTGTAGACAGCGTCACTTGTTTAAATATAAACTGTCTACAGGCTACAAACAATGCTGTACTGTTGTACATTTTTTTAGGCTTTTAAAATCGAATTTTGTCAGGTTCTAGTTTTAATTTTACGCAACTATTACATAAGACGTTTTTTTAAATGCTTTTGTTTCGTAATAAGCTTTCAACATGCGAAGGTAGACTCACAATGACTGATTCCATTGTTTTCAAAAATTTAATTTCAAATTTAATTTTGTACGTAATGACTGTTCAACACGTTTTCATTAGCTTGTATTTGTGTATCAAGTAACTTAATTCTTGCCAAGTTTAAGATGCCTTGTTTAAATTGAATATAAGGCCCGATGTAACAATTACATTATTATTAAATAAATAAAAACAATTACTTGCTCATTTCGTTTTAAGACTAATAATATAATAGATAAGAAAATAAATTTAAGTTAAAAAAATACGGTTACTTATTAAACTGATTCAAATAGTATAATAGAAAATAATTTTATCCCTAGAAGGCTTTTTACTATTTATTTCTCATAACTCTAGTTCTATAAATAATGAACCAATGAAATATTTGTAACATTTGGTGGAAGACACCCCACGCTTTGTTTTCTAAAGCGTTTCTTATAGGCTTGCTATGAAAGAGTGCTTTTGATATTTTTTAACTTTTTTTAAATAATAATGATAGTTCATCGAAATCACGAGTGTTTAAATAACCCGAGAGAGACTTGTATTTGCTCTCACGGGTTTTATCCCATTAAGGATTTCGAGGAAGGGCGTTGCGTCTGCCCGGTAGGTACTTCAATTTCATACCAATATTTGTTCTACAACCCCTCGGGGAGGTGCAACGACGCGATCAGACGACGGAAATCGGATCTTGTATTGTATTGAGATAGTACAAGCTGAGATTTTAGATCAATACCTAGGCTTGTCAATGTGTGTATATCTCAGTTAAAATAACATAGTAAATAGTAACTCGTTAATGCTATGTTAATAAAAGCAAGATGCCATTTTTCTTTTCAGTGGTTTATCTTGTGCAAAAATGGAGACAGAGTTAATATATTTGTTAGTTTGTTAGTAGTTTCCGATTTGAGTATGTTCTTGGTGGACCTAACCGTAACTAAGTGATAAAACACGATGAACTTATGTAATCCTTTTATAAATACAGTTATGCTACAGGAACATCAAAAGTAGTATGTAACTGAATGAAATTTATATTGTATTCTGTCTATTTATTTAGTTATATTAGCCTTTAGTTTATTCATTCATTGTTTATGTATTCCTATTCACTAACCAGTAGTCCAATGTTTATTTTATAAATAAATGCGTTTAATTATTATTTATTGTTATCATTATCTTTACACACTGACTCAAGCACTCATTAACAGACTCCTGTAAAAATGCTTAGGTTAAAAATCTAGTCTAGATTGGGGTTCTGAATCATATTTCAACAGCTATTGTTCTGCCGCCTAGTTCTTCATTGAATATTGCCGATGCGTCACACAAGTATAAGTTATAGGGAATATTGTGGAAAATTCAACGTTCAGTATTTTTTTTGGTCAAAGGATCATGAATGGTCTCGATACGCATAATAATAATTGACGACATTTTATAAACGTCGTTGGCGGAGAAGGTCGTTAGTCACTGTAACTGGGCTTAAGTAAAGAGCTTGAAGAGTATTATAAATTTCTTTATGTAAACACTAGCAAAGGAAGTTGTTATAAATTGGTGTGATCATTATTAAGTGGCCCTTTCGCTGATGTAGATAAGAAAATTTGTAATATTAAAATTCAAATAAGATGAAAGAATTGTGTTTTAAGTCTGGGCTCACTGCAGTTTTACGAATGCCTTAAAATTATAAAAAATACCTTAAACTCTTAAAATATTTCAGTATTAAGAACTAAATCATCATTTTAGGGAGTCATTTGTTAAGTTAATGAATATTTACGTTGACTTTTAAGTAACCATCATCTTAATTTATCTTTCTCAAAATACTCTTTTTAAATTCACGACTCTTCTTTATGATGTGCACTTCAGAGTTGTTTTAACTCTTTTATGTTTATAATGATGGTTTTATTTTAATTATATTGTAAAGTTTTTATACACCGGTACTTCAATGTTATTGTTCTTCATTAAATAGGTCTTGCGTGATACAAAAGCTTAACCTACGTCAGATTAAGATTGAAGGCTCCCGTTAACCCCATTTACGACCCACACATCTTGGGCTTGTTCTGGCACATTATTTTCTTTGTTATTTATCGTCTAATCTAGATTTATCATGTTCATTAGAAATGTTTCGTACACCCGAAGGCCCTAAATAGTCTAGTCACAATACTCGTATAATAAAGTCCTCCAAGAATATACCTAACTATCTTTCTTAAATCTAAGATGAACAACACTTAATACGTCCTCTCGAAAAAGGTTTACTCCGAAGTGAATAGATTTAATAAAGATAATCATAATCCCTTTACGAACGACAATGAACGTGGAGCGTTTGAATGTCACGACGATAATGGAAAGAGCCTTGATGTTTGATGTACAAACCACCGAAGTAACCCTTTTGCTCCATTAAGCCGACATAATACGTCATTAGTTTGGTTATGTGCATTGACATTGACAATCCGCAGGTGGCCTGGGAATCCAAAAGATTATTCGGTCTAGTCATAAAATTAGCCTTCACAATTTTAATTAAACCATGAATTGCGTAGGGTTCTCTTCATTTTAATATTTGGTTTTGTAGTTAATTAGTTACATTTTAATGATTCATAATCTTCGGCATAGTATTGTTAACTTCCTAAATGTTATAGTTTTATCGAGAACACTATATAGACATACGATACCTTCAACACAAAAAATTACCTTCATACAATTTCTTATTCGTCATGATTTGTTCGCACAATTTCGTCAGGTCGATCTAGCTAGATTGGTCTGGACATATATTGCCAAATATACAAGAAGCAAATTGGTGTCCGAATAAAGAAATCCACAGCATTGATATTCGATAAAACCAATAACATGAAACATATAAAAGAGGTCTTCCAAGCTAGGTGACCCGTGACGTTTGGGGTCTTTTAATAAACATCTTTTATGGGAACGTTACGTTGTAACGCGCACCCAAAAGGCATTCTGCCTAATATGAAAACATTAATGTCAATCGCTTTATTAATTAGCCAAGTATTATTCCAACCGCTTAGAGATATAATATTTATGCGTTGTAAAATATTATGCTGTTATTCACAATAATTGCCAAAAGCAAGTAAATGATCTTCATTTAAATTGTAAATATAAATATGATAATAAAACTATACATATAAAGCGGTTTTTCCAAGACTGTATAGACATGTCGTTAAACTCGTTGCGCTGTGTGGCGATGCGTCATCTTTCTAGAATGCAGGCATGCATAGAGCTACGGAACTGCTGGTAACTGTAACACTTTCCTTATTTAAAAGTAAGTAGTTGGTATTTCAGTGTGTTTCAGACCGGATTCAGATATCGGCGGAATACCAATCGATATGTTCACTTGCGTCACCGCCCGTGCAGCTCCAGTGTAAGTGCGTAGTTTGTCTGGTCCTTTGACCCAAGATTCGCCAAGGCAATGATTTATGGTGTCTACTGCCTACAGCGAACTGTTCGGAGCTCCAAATAATTTAGTTTTGTATGTTCATTTGAAGACATGAACTTAGTGGCTTAATTTATTTCCCAGAGACATTTTGTTATTGTTCGGTTCTTATTTTCGTTACAGAATTCCTTTTTTTCAGCATAACTTATAAGTTTACTTCTTTAAAATTACTATGGCTCTATAAATGCAAAGTAGATCACAGATCAAGTTAATCAAGAGTGCTGGAATCAAAGAGCACGTGTCTAGAATGATCTATGAATTTTCCAATCTAGATTCGGGCGACCCTTTCCTATTGTTTGCATTTTCAATTAAGATCCTACTAACCTTCAAATATTTGTCAATATAAAATGTTTATTTTGAGGAACACACAACACGACCCTTTCACAAGTGATGACGTAGGGCGTGCAGGTTTAAGAAAATAACTTGATATTGAAGTGTGTAGGCGGTGACTGCGACGATGTTAGCTAATACGAAGGCGTCGCAAAAGGTTTCTTTCAGTGGTGGGTACTTAAATTGTGGGTAAGTAATGAATTTAAGGTATTTGCAATAGTTATTAGTGAATGGACATACTTGGTCAGTTATCGGGTAGTTGGAATGGTCAGATTAGTAAGGAATTGAGGATTGTATTATTTGCGGTGTAGGGTGCGCGGCGGCGCTGCGCGCATCGCGACGTTAGATCGAAGGCGCGGGGGCTCGAGGCGCGCATGCTCCGCCGCGGCCTCTCCGGCGAGGCGGCCGGCGGGCCGCAGTCGCACCGCGGAACCGCACGCGACGCGCCATGTCGGCCGGCGCTGCTACTTGACCGAGCAACCAGCTCTTGGGAAAACAAACGTTGTGAAATCGCGATCGGGATCATCGCCATCGATCGCAACCGCACGGGGATTCGGGTAAGTCCGTAGCGGGTCCCTTCATTCCTCGCCTGATCGCGCCGAGTGCAGTGCCCAAGGTTAAAGGCTTCGAATGTGCTTTTCCCGGATACCGATTTGCGATCTCGGAGGGTTGTAGGTGGCGTTAGTGTGCGCGGTGAGTCATCTCTGCGACACGTTTTTCATGGCCGCCCCTTCGATCTCGCATACGATGATAGGCTAGCTCAAGGGTTTTGGAAGATGTCGGTTGCAGTGGATGTTACGTAAGTGCGTTGGTAGTGCAGTGGCCGTGGTGGTCGACGCTTTCGATACGCTCGGTGCGCACTCGACCGCGGCCAATTACAGCACGCGAGGATCGTTTTCAGGAAAACATTCACCATTTTGTACAGAGCGCTCGCGGGAGCTGTGCGTTTTGTGATCAACGTCATGATTCCACACGTTACTGTGCCCAGTATCCAAGTTGTATCGCCGGGAAATTTCAGTGAAATCGTTCTTTTGTGCAAGTGAATCTAATTGGCTCTTTACAATTACTGTTTGTGTTGCGTTTTATAATTACATAATCGGAGACATCAAACGAGTAGGTAACAGTTTTATTTATTTACTAAATTGGCTAAAGAATATAGTGTAACCATTTGCACAATATTTGAGTGCTGTAAATATTTTTAATCAACTTAAAAAACAAGTGAAAATCTATTGGCTTATTTTGTTTCTATAATAGTTAACATAACATTAAACGTAATAAATAACAATAAAAATAATTAGAGAATTTACTTTATATTTTACTTTAAAAATTTACTTAATTTATTTTTTACTTTAAAAAACGATGTTAAAATTAATTAAAATATTTTTGATATTTGAAAGTTTATTTCGATTTTAGAATTGCATTAAAATGCATATTTAATATCAATTATGCAATTCAAAAACAATCTTGCAATGCGTATTATGCACACTTGTTATATAAAAAATGTAACAGTATTTTTTTTAAATTATTTCAACCTACATAATAATGATAAAAAAATCAAATATCAATAACACGATATTAGTCGTACTGATATAATATCCTACATAACGTAGTGCAAAAAATTAAGCAGCTGGGAACGTCTGCGCAACGGTTATGCGCATGCGCGAATGCCTTGAATGAAACGGCTTTAAGATTCGAACGTCTAGCGCAGAAAAAAAATAAACCGTAATGGAACTTTGAAAGACCATCTTTAAAAACGTAATGATATCTTTTGCGGTCGGTCAAACCATTATTGTATCATCAAATATCAGTTAACGCATCAACTGTACTGTAATTACTAATGACATTGGCACAATTTGTATGTAGGTTGCTGAAATGAAAATCAATGATGTAAATGTTACAATTTTATTCGCATAAATAGTGAATTTGTGTGTATGTGCTCAACTGCTCCGTCATACACTTGAGCCTTTGTTGCGGTACCATTAGAAGGTTTTTACGACGATAGGATAATATATTTTGGAAATTCATCAGTGTAATGGCATTCCATAGTCACATGATTTTATCGGGGTTCTAGAAACATCGTTGGCATCGATCTAATGTACACTTATTATTTAAGGACACAGTTACGTGTGTTAAAAAATGGCGTATTGACGTAGCTTATCGCCTCTCCTTTATTTTAGCTTCGAATCTCAAACGCAAACAAAAACAATGTCTCAATGACGTCACGGAACCATTTTCAGTAATTCCAGAACGTTGGATAATTGTTATTGCTTGTGAAATCGCCTGGAGGAGTTAGCATTTGCTTTTCAACGACCCCTCCCACGCGACAACCTCATTATGCCTCGACTTTTATTCCTTCGACCGCTTTAAGCGACTACTATTTGTCTTTGTCGACTTTTTATTTTATTTCCAACGTCTTTGAACCGGATCTTAGGACCGTTTAATGCATTTTCTCGTTTCATGGCGTGATGGCATTTAAATCTGATAGCATTGGTTTTCATTCGATTATCGTCTTGTAACATTCAAACGATTTGTATTGATTAGCTTAGTATTACATGTTTTTGGAACGGAATAAGGTTTATGCCTACCTATTGCAAATCTAAACTTTGTCACATATCATTGCAAACACATATTGTATTTGAAAGACAATGTTATGTTGTTTAAATTTTAACTAAAACATTTGAACAATGAACTAGGTACATCATGTTGCCGAACGGATTTAATGCAACTGGGTTTTTGAAAACTAACACTATGTGTAGGCTATGTTAGATGTAGGATACCTATAATTAGATTTAGCTTTCTACCATTTGTATTTTTGGAAATCATCACTTAATTGAATGTTTCATCTCCCGTTTCAGAGAATTCTCTGATGTAAGGTTCTACAGGACACCTAGTAAATATTGTTTAATGATCATGACGAAAGAGTTACTTTTTATATAATCTTTTCGATTTAGATGGTTATCTATAATTCAGTCAGTATTAATGGACATGCTCAGATATTGCTCAGGTCGATGACATGCCTTAGTAGGGCGCGGTAGGTTAAACGTGATATTAAAAGCTTTATAAAAAACGAGCATGATTTATTTCTTTTTCAATATAATTGATTATAAATTTGAATGGAATTGTATGTCAGGCCATAGAATAAGGTCGTTGGGAGTGGGAGTAGTCGATTGCAGGCCCACTAGTCCTTGTGTAAATCTGAAAGTATTGTTCAGGAGTGACTTAGGACTATCATCAAAATAACTAGGGGTACTATTGTGTTTCATATTATTATGTAAATATTGTTTTGTTAGCTAACTCCGATTTTTCTTCGTTCTTTGAACATTTTACCCGGCCGCTTTTCACCTTAGCCACATCTGAGTTCAATATTCGCGTGACCGTTAGATATTTTTATATCTTCAATCATATTAAAAGCTAATATTTCAATTCTCAAGAAATATCTGGCTATTTAGATTATCTTAATGGCCTAATATATTTTGCGATACCTTTGTTTGCAGTTTATTTTATTTTATACATTTAATTTCATATTTTTATTGAAGACGTTTTCAATTACTGACTGGTATTCAATTGTCAAACAAATTTTGATTATAATATCAGAATATAGTTGACTCAGGTCTATCATGCTGCCATTTGGGAAGGAGTTTAGTAAGCCCCTAGCGTTTTTTCGAATTAACTTATTTGATGTTTTAACCCGCATAATTCTAGATTACCTACACAAAAATACTCAATTATTAAGGAAAAGCAATTTAACATCGGAAAACTTTACTTGCCTACTATAATAATACAAAAAAAATATCTAAGTATCAACCCACTGCTGGGCATAAGCCTCCTCACCCTGATATGTATGTATGTATATTATATTTATCTAAATATTTTGTTTCAGTTGTAAATCCGGCCCCGTACCGATGCACTAGTGGTTGAAAAGCTAATAAGAAGCCGCAACCGCCATGTCGTCGGTTAAGGTAGCCGTGAGGGTTCGCCCCTTCAACTCCCGGGAGATTGCCCGGGACTGCAAATGCATCATCGAGATGTCCGGGAATACTACTGGTAAGCTTAACATAAAAATAGTTATATTTATGTTAAGAAACTAGAGAGAAAAAAGCATCTTATGTCTGTCGAAGATTTATACTTAGAGACTAAAGTCAATCTGATCGTAGTCACGATTAGTCTTTTTTAAGATATGTAACAGAAATAATAGTATACCGTTATCTAGCTACTGCTTGAAATGAGATGGATAAAAAAAACAAAGATCTATCATCACACAAACAACACATCATATCTTACGATTAATTGTAACAGATATTGTTTTAGATCAAATGTTATTTACTTATAATTGATATCATAATATACGACACGTCTATTTATATACATTTTTAAAGCTGTTTTAAAAAGCCCAGTTATTATGAGTACTTGTAAAGTATGGCTGTTTGAGAACATTTAAGAAACAAAAACACGGACAAATTCTCTGTTCAAAATTCTGATGATCATAAATTCGTGTGTCTTTGAAATATATTGTTTGAAGTTATGATTGACGTTAAAACCAGAATAATTAGGATCAAATTAACATATTAGTAGAATTTAATTACACTTTCAACTGTACTTAGACCTGCGTGAGTTCTTGTGAGTTCAGCTCGCCCAGCGACTCAACACAAAAAATAATTAACATGTTATGATAACTACTAAGTACCAAACAAAACATTATTGTTGAATGAAAACATTACATATTGTTCTCATTGTTTATATGTACACCAAGAATAAATGTCGATTATTTGATATCAATCTTAATCATCGTACCTTGTTGAGTATCGCCTGCATGCGACGAGTATTACAGCTTAGGAAACCAGGCTGTAATGAGATTTTTGTAGCCATACATTACAGTATCTTTAAGTCTATCTTATCTGGAAACTGTTTCTAGTTACTGTTATAGTTGTGGAGAATCTTAATTCCATACAGCTTATTGACTCAAAAACGACTTCCACGTAGTAATTGCAATGTATTTCTACGTTTATTAGTAGACATATGCAAGATTATAAAAAAAGCGATGACTGTCCAACAATTACCACCATAAATCTTCCATGGTTTATTTGCCATGTCACCTTGAAAGCTCTTTTAAATTAGCTGCCGTCCACGCGGCCGGGTAATGAAGATAGACTTTTACATTGCAGTAAAACCTAAGGCTTTTGCCATTAGTTGGCTATAAACCGGTGGATATAAGAACCGAGGAACTCTAATAAAAATTGATATGCGTTGTAGAGGGTCAATTTTAGCTAGAGGGTCATCTGGGTAGTTATTTTTCAATTTGATAGCAAAAAATACATAACCTGATCTAATTGGCAATCAGTGTATCAATTTTAAGTGCCATTATCGCTAATTTCCTCCGTGTATTTTTGACCCAACCTGACTATAGTCAGAACTCCCTAAAGAAAATATTTCACTTGCCTGTAGCATTTTTAGGGTTAATTTATATATACGATCATACATATACAGAGTCATTTACAATAATGACGTGCAACATTTTTTTTAAATTATTCTTCAGAGTTGAACCGTGGTTAATCTTATTATAACTTAATTAATCGAGTTTAACACTTCATCTAATTGTATTCTCTTCTTAAAGAAAATAAAGATTGTATATACATCACAATCATATTTAATACTCTGTGCAAGTTAAATAGCTTAAGTGATTTTTATTTTTCTTTTTTCATGAAGTAAATCTAAACAAAGGAGGTTAGAAGAAATTTGGTCCTACTGCGCAGTACAATGCGTGCACGAAGTACTATTGGAAGGTCACGAACGAAACCTTACAAGGCAGCAATGTCAGCAGAAATCAATCGAACTGTTTACTAATAGGGATGTTAAGTATGTAGTAGTACTGACATAGTTAGGTTTAAATAGTATCACAATACCAGTTTAAAAAAAAATGATACCTACCTACAGTTTTTTGTAAACAAGTTTTTACGAACGATAGACGGTAATTTTTTTTTTGGCTGAGTTAATTTAATTTAATAAAAGTTTTACACAATACATATTTAACCTTTTACGTACATGTACGTGTGTCATAAGGTTTTCAGGGCGTTCCAGAAATTTCGATCTGACGGCAGGTTAAAACATTTTAAGTATGTAATTCTATGGTATTCTTAAAATAGATTGTTAAATAAATATGCTCTTCTTTTTTATTCAAGTATATTTAGTGGGATAAAAAATCTTGAATTTTCAAACGTATTCTAGAAATTTCTCCAGTGCTCGGCGTCGTGAGTGTTGTAGTGTGACCTAAGCTGCGTCAACGTAAGTTCATTGGATTAACAACTTTGAAATTTGGATAATAAAGGTCGTTTTAGTTTGACCTATGTAAAGTTAAGCCATTTGCATTGTTGTTCAATTTAGTTAGTTTTGAAATGATATGGCCCATTATAAAAGATGAACTTTTAACATTACCGAACTTAATTTTATAAATACCTACGTATTATTGAAAATCCTAAAAATATTTTGTATCCAACAAATCTTCATTGTTTTTTTCACAGCCCGTGCATCTCCAATATATTTATGCAATTAACATGTATATTTCATAAAGCGATAAATATGTATTATCAAACCAGTTTAAAGTAGAACCTAGAAATATAAATAAGACTTAAGTTAACTTAGGTTAGATTGAAGGGAATAATTACAACATATATAAAAACTGTTATGGATACATTTTTACGTTTTCATTACCATTTAGTAGTGTTACCTGTTACCACTTAAGTAAACGTAATACCGAAAGTGGCAAAGATTTCACGGTGGATAAACACAAAAAAGCAAGTGTTTGTTGAACCTTACGGCTTAAACCAATTATCGCATATCTGTTATTTTAAACAGTGTGAACGAAAGGATATCTTTATTATAATATAATACTGTTTTCTTTATTTCCATTTGACAGGTTAAATTGCTAATTTATTAACCAATATGTATATAATTGTGGTCGCAATCTTCCAAAACCGATCGTTCGATTTTAAAATTTTTGTAAAAATGTTAGAATCGAACGAACCGTTAAACTATTTTTTCTAGAGTTTATTACTTTTACACGGCAGAACAACGTTTTCCGGGTCAGCTACTTAATTTATTAATAAAAATTACTCTGACTTTCCATTTCGGAATGCTAATGGCATTTTACCATGCTTCTCAATTATTGCCAATTATAACTTGTCATTGTGGAAATGTTGAATAGCAGCGCTAAAAGAAATACACATGATTACTGATTTTAAGAAATGCTGTTTGTACAAGACGCCATGTCTTGTACAAACACAGCATTTCTTAAAATCATATTAGTTGATCACCTTTCTAGTATATGTATTATGATTTTATTAGTCTCATTTCTTTTACCATCGATTAATAGCTTCTTAGCCTCAATTACCTTCGTCCAGAAAATACCTTAATCTTACTCTCCACACATATGTATCTGAAGGAAATAATTCCTTTCACCCTAAAATTTCTCCCGGCAAAGAGTCGCGGCCGTCGGCACCAATTACGGCTATTAACAGCTCGCCAACTGGTCTGAATTGAGTCGTCACAGTTGAGGTAGCTCCCATTTCTGTGCAGTACGCTCTCCTAACGAGCTCAAACCTCGTTAGTGGTAAACTGCCACGTACATATTTTATGTACCTACGCCAATGTTGTTCCCAACGTTAAGAGATGTACATCGATGTGTGTCCTCGTAATGATATGTTTTGCTTTGGTAAATGAAAATTGAAATTTATTTCTGTAAAGCTTCAGATCTTGACTTTTAACTTAGATATAAATAGCACGCAATTTTGTATGTTCTGGTTCACTTAATCAAATCAAATAACTTCACATTATCAGCTACAATCAAGTTCAATGTCACGTTTGCTCAACCCAGGGGTGTCATACCGTGTCGGCGTGGAAAGGGCGTGACGTCAGCAACATGCGTCATACTCAAGTATTATAGCTCAGATACCATTAATATGCATTAGCAAAACATTGTAAAATCTTTTACACCCTTTTACTGATGCTTAAATGACATCATTGGTTACTTTCGAGAAGAGCACGTACATTATCTGATTCCATAAAAAATCTATAATAAACTGATATGTCATATTAACATTCATCCTTCAATCAATCAACAGCCTCTCGCAGTCCACTGCTGGACATTAGGGTCTCCAAAACTGTGCTATAACACTCAGAAAATTATTCCTTACGAACATTAAATTTGGCGGTCAGGTGTTTGAAATCTGTAAAACATTCCGCACCTACGCTTCAGCGGATTTTCGCCCTTGCAATGCGTTTCAATGGCCTATAAACCCCATAATGCCCCATAAACCTTGTCCATGGACCGCACCATGCCTCTATAAATCCACCACAGTTTCGCTTCCTGCCTCTTAATGATTCGCGTGGTTTCATTTAGTTTACTTTGGAATGGATTTGATTAGATGAATGTTTGAAGTTGAATGTTTTGTTCTGATTACATCAAAAAATGCCTTGCAAAATGTTAGTGTTGCTGATTCTTTATCTGAACTTTTCCTGTAGCTTCTACCTATACTGTGTTCATTATGACTATGTTTACTAGAGATACTAGTACATTTAGGTGCACCAAGTTTTCCAAGTCTTTTGAATAATACATAAGGTCTTTAAACCTCCTTTCACATTTTCAAATAAATTCCCCATTTACAAAAAAAACTTCTTTAATTTTATAGTAATTTCGCTTTATCTCAGAAACCAATTAAACAGTACAGTAGCAAAATAATTTGTCCGACCCACTGCAGGTCACGCACCGCTGAAGGGGCTTTCCAAACAAATAAATAGTCCAACCATTTTCATTCAAATAGATTTCTACTGAAATAGATGTTGGAGATCCTATTTTATGGAGTACGTGTTTGGCTTCTTGATTACACTTACGTAAATAAAAACATAATGTCACATAGACTTTGTGTTTTGTATGAGTTACGTGTGGAACGAGCCCATTCAAGTTTCTTATAATAAAATATAGTATATTGTAGCTACCCTCACTTGTACTAATTTGGTCTAACTTATTAATATACTGTGAATAGGTACCAATTTGTTACACTTACGTGAATACCAGACATTGGAATAAAACAACTTTTCCTGAGATTCTTTCGCAGTTTTTATTTTAATTTGGTACAAAATACACTTTACAGTATTGTACAAACACACTTATTTAGTTAAAGTAAATACTAAATAACCGTACTCTGGTACCCAGTTATAAGATTAAACTTGTGTTTAGGGTTGGTACCTTAAATACAAGTTCAATCTTATTTCTCAGTTCACGCGCACGCTATAAACATATTACGCCGGTAGTAGTAAGACAAACACACTATTCATTATGAATTTATTTAATATTATTGAAGCTCAACATTTCGGATAGACAGACTAAAGTATCATATCTACCGCTATTAAATCCGTAAAATGTAATTTTTATTTCATACGGTGTAATGTTGATGTTTTGTGTTCAAAGAGCTGCGAGATATTTTAGCGAGCATTATATTCCTCCATTCCCGAATTCATTTAATATTTTATTCATATATCTATTTTCCACTTTAAATTACCTTTGTCGTCTATATTGGTTTACCTCTATCAAAACCCAAGTTTGCTTTGATCATACATCCAATTAAAGTAACGTTAATTAAATTTCTCTTTGAAGAAATACACTAATGTCTAACCTCAAAAGACGTACTGTATTAGACCCTTTAATTATTCTACTCTTTTTAAAATTCCCAATTGGAGCATATAACTTAGATATAGTTTACAGCTTACTATTCATGTTATGTTAAGCATATAACCACACGCAACCCTGTTCTTGGTTAGAATTTATGCTGAAGTGAACATTTAGGTTGAATATTGATCAAGGTCTTGTGTTTTGTTTCATGAAAATGTATTATAGACGGTATTTATCTCGTGATTATAATATATACGGTCATTTGGTTAACTATATGTTTGAGATGTAACTAATTTAGACTTCTGAAATTAGATTTTCTCTATATTTGAAAAGCCATTATTGTAATCTATAATTGCTTTATAGACTCTTTAATTCTATTGGTTTATAACGTTGCATGTACGTGAATATAATGCCAATATCAACACGTTTACTAACTCGTTGCTGGCCACGGGTCTCATCTCATTTGAAAGTGATTAGGTTATAGTCCACCACGCTAGCTATCCTCTCTAGAGGATTGGGTGACATAACACGTCATCGAATATCTGCATAATCTGGCTTGCAGTCCCCTCTCGATATTTTCCTTCACCGTTTGAGTATGTGATAAATAACCACTTCACTTAGAAAAATAATAAGCATTTAACTTAGAAAACTCAGTGATGCGTGTTTTAGATTTGAACTCGAGACCTTTGACATCTTAGTCCACCGTCACACGGTCAGTTTGTCACACCATTAAGATACCATAGCTTTTTTGACATTACTGTGAGACACTAAAAAGTATGAATATTTTTAGCTGTGATAGTATTATTTAATTCCCAAAGATATATCTGTAAAATATTATTCGAAAAATACTGCTATTGTAATATTATATGTGCATATGCATGCACACAAAAAAAGCAATTAAATCCGCAGTAAGAAAACAAAACAAATAAGGCTCAGCTTAAATTAGCACATTCTAATTAAGTTTCAACGATATTCAAGTTATTCTTTGCAAGATTTTTTTAATTTGAATTTTTTCTCTTTGTAAACGACGTAATTTTCCCAACTCTAAAGTCTTTTGAGACATCAAAGCAATTAGTCACCGTTAATTACGTCTCAAATTCTCAGGAATGAGCGATAATTGGTGAAATTAATCTTTTTGATGAAGCGAACAAAAGCCTTGGAGTGTTTTGCTTCTGTAAGTAGAGCTTGGCAACTGAATAATTCACACCATATCTACAAAGGTTTATTTCAATGTACTAGATCTGGTAAGCACTCCGTAGTGTGGACAAGTACCACGTGGATTTTCTGTTGCTAACCTTCTACAGTATAGATACGACGATGGTAAGCGACAACCGTATCCTAGAAGACTACACAGAAATTAAGACTAGCATAGCAACATAAGGTATATTTCTGGGCAGACTCTAGTTGGTATTTTTTTTTTCAGTTGTATAGTTGGTTACATTACCCTTCAAAACGGAGCACAATAATGTTACTACATTATAATTGACCAGCAGTATTCTCCCTCAGATAAACTCAACAGACGAGTTCAATCACTCTAAGCTACATATAGTTTAGGTTCCTTTATACATTTTTCAAACCATTTCTCCATTACTGGAACTTTGACCCTTCATTTTAGAATGCCTCATTCACTTTTACAACAGTTTTGTTATCGGAGAGAGCGCAATGAAAAGAGGCGATCTTTCGGAAGCAGACCTCGTAAAATAGTACCACCAATTAATGGCTTTTATATGAAGTTCATGATACCTATGCTGTTCAAGGGTTCGATGACTTACTTCGTGGTGATAAATTGTTTATTCTGCACGATATTTTAGTTATTTCCTCGATAGTAAGCTATTGTTAAGTCTTTTAACTTCAAATTCCTTACTGTTTGAAATTTATACTCCCTTTAAATTTTCCTTCGAGCCTTAAATCTTTTTTCGGGGCACAGAAGGAATATCAATCATTACAGGATGCTTTTATTATCAAGTCAGTGGTAGTTTAGATGATTTAGAAATAATATTGAACACGATAACCTGTAAAGGTATGGTCTGGTCTGGACTTAACTGGTTTATGTTATTGAAATAAAAACTTCGATTTTGGAGCGGTACCTATAGTGATATTTTAAATCCATATATTTTTCTTTATTGCATCCATGATCACGGGTAGTCTGATGTTAGTATCGTTCTAATTCGATGCCTCTCTCCCAAATATGTTCCTCTTTCCTATAAATATGTCCTCTATAAACAAAATTTATATCATATTGTTATAACAAATCAAACACGCCAATACAAATAGCCGTCCTCGAATCAACCACTCTAACTTTTACCGTCACAATCTCAACGCTTTGTCTGCCCGACCTTGAGCCGTTCGATGCGAGCTCACTTCCGATTGTGGAACGTTCTTGTCTGTTCCGACAAAGCCGACTTGTATTTGTTTTGTATCGATGTTTGTATTTGCAGGTAACTGAATTTTCTATTTGTAAATATTGATAAATGAAATAACTTCGTGTGGAAATCGTGCAAAAAATATTTATATCGTACTCATAAGGATTCAATACCCCTAATAATATATGACTAAAGATATGACTCATTCGTCCGCGATCCTGTTAAAACTATTCGAGGTCGTAGCTCGTTCTCATCTAATTCCATGTGGTAGATAGTTACTTTGTTCTAGTCATTCTTTTGAATTATTGTAGAGTGCAATGGGCTAAAGGTCTATTGATAATAAATTAATAGCATTTGAACTCTGATCCCAAAATACAGTAGCCACTATTTGTAAGCCATGCTCGCAAATGTCCCCCGCAAGACAAAGAAAAATGTGATACGATTGCTCTCTGTTTGATTACCAACTCCTGTGACCCAAAGGATAGTAAAACAACAGTACTCCCTGTGAAATTGCAGTGCAGCACTACAACATGTTTGTGACCGGTGACTCATGTCGTTTGACAGCAGCAAAGAAGAATTGTGTAGCACTGGATTTATGTGTGTAAGCTGTAAACAGAAAAGCATTCAAGCGTGTTTGACTCACGTTGCTGTTTCTATATGGAACGGAGCGAATAAACTTTGTATTTTTAGACGTAAAACGTAGGATACATTTTAATGATATTTTTCTCGGGGTGATTACTCACCAGAGGACAGTAAAACATAAAACAACAGTATATCCTGGCTACATTTCTCAGTGCAACGATGCAGTTGTAACTCATAAAGTAATACTAGGCATAAAACAGTAATGCTTAGGTGCATTTCATTCATTGGCTGTTCGAATTCAGGTTAAACCTATTTGAAATTCGGAAATAAAAAGGAATCCAGTCTAGTAATAAGTACCTAGAGGTTTATACTTACAATGGCACAATGTGTGGTTGTCAAACTAGGGTCCTTAAACCTAAGCCTCTTTCCAATGTTGATCTATTTTGTTCATGCAGTTACACCTGGGAACAATAGAATAATATAGCTCATAATATGATTGCTTTCTCCGCGTTACACATTAAAATAGAAATGTTTCCTTACTAACACTTCGCGCGTCTCAGTGCAATTCAGCTGTATGATGTTACTGAAAGTAAAAGAAAATGAAATGGAGTATACATATTTAGTTCAAACATTTCTTTTAACCATTATATTATTGGAGCTCAACAAAAGCATTTTCATTCGTCATTTTTTCCCGTCCAGTATTTAGTATTCATTTGTAGTGCTCGTTGCTTAACTCCAAACTAGATGGCGCCGTGTTGTAATATCTGGATATATACTTATATATTAATTGTCTATAACTATATTGTTTTCTATTTGATAAATATTATTATTATTTCGTGTACAATTTATGTTTCCTCCTATGTTATACAACTAAGAAACTAGCAATGCCATGACTCAGTGTATTGCTACAGTGGAGGATGGAATTACTGTATATTTCAGCACACAAAATACGTTGCAGCGGTGCAGCTGTGACTCATAAACCCCAGCGCAGGAGAGCGGCAGTGAAGCGCGCTTGACTCATACGTTATATCATTTTACGATGTAGGTTTATGGCGCTAGGGGAGGTTTATTAAATTAGGATGGGGATGAGTTTGATATCTTGTTGGCTATTGTGGGTGCAGTTAAGCGCTGGATTTATTAGCGAAGTTTGTTTGATTCTAGTAGTCTATAAAATGCACTTTGCTTTATGAATCAAGAACACCTACGTATTGTGTAATGAGTTTATCGTTTCATCACAATCGAAATGATTTTATTATAAAATAATAATAAAAATAAACTATAGTCGTCTCACATAAATTCTAGCTCTATAAAATTTAAGCACTTTAACCGGATTCAATTAAGATATCTAAACTGATCGTCTATAAAGTTTAACGTTTGATCTAATTGCCTTTGTAAACTGTAACTCTAACCCGGGTCTCTTAAGTGATTCTAAGTTTAGGCTAAGTGAATAGGTAGGCACTATCTCAACTTTAAGTATCGCTTTAGAATTAAACTACTCAGGCTGTTTTGTGCAGTATAAGTTAGAGCCTGATAATTTAAGTCTCTCGTTTACTGGTGTAATTCAAAGCTTCAAGTTCCCATTGAGTAATTAAGAAGTCTGAACTATAATTGAATGGGTTATGATCTTATCTTGCTGTCTGCTGCTATTTCATAACATCAATACTATCAAACTATTTATAAGATAATTGAATTAAAGTTACGATGTACGTTTGATTGAGTGATATTTAAAACCAGTGTAATAATATGTGATTGCAATAGATACTGGATGATAATCTTGTTTATACTTTGGCAGCAAGTTTACGTTTACACTTTGGCAACAACGCAAAGAAAAAACTTATACAATGCAACCAATTCTGGCATCGACGTGCTCTTCAAACCGCTAGTTGTTCGCTCGTCTGCACTAGTCCTTACTGAATGCTAGCAAATGGCGCCGCCCATGGCGACGCCGCCGGTCGATACGTCGCGACGCCTCGTCTACTCACATTTGTGCCAAATGTACTTTTATCATGAATGTCTTGTCTAGTGGCAAACGTAGCTATGTAAGTAAAGCATAACACTTCAACAGGATTAAAGGCTTGAAGGTAGGTCTATCCTCTAATGATGCCAATTCTTGTGTTGTTTTTGTGACGAACTTTTTTTAATAAACGTTCTCAAGCTATAAGATCATAAGCTTCATTGATCGATATTTCAGAAGTTACAAAAGGAATCTTAAAGGCTTTGTAATAAGCTGCAAATTTGAATGTTATTGTGGTCTAATATATACTTTACAACACGGTATTATGTACTTATTATAACTAGTTTTCAGCTTTTGTGGTTGTACTGTAAATATATGAAAATGTGCCCTTCTGAACTTGTTATCATAGAACATAGTGTTCCTCAATCTACCCCCCTGGAAAAGGGCATACTTGTATTAATGTAACTTTATCCTAATATGTGATTTGTATTGTTACAGTGATAGTAAACCCGAAGGCACCTCCCGGCAGCAAGGATGGCGCAAAGAGCTTTAATTTCGACTTCTCATACTGGTCACACGATGTGAGTTATTTTGCCATTTTATTTCACACGTCATTTCAGTATCGCAAACCTGGAAAACAAGCATTCGCGCCCTGATAGGAAACAGCAACAATATATTCTATGGAGGCCAACAACAATAAAGGAAATTAATCACTTTGCCACCGTTGTTAAGTTTCATTTTTCCAGTAATTTTACTAAATTCATTAGCCCAGAAACCACAGCATAATAACATTATTCTGCCGCCTAGCAGTATTGGTAGCATTATATTTGGCAATATAGTACCAACACCCGCAGATGGAGCCAACAGCTGAGTCTTACCGCTCCAGCTAATTATGTATACTATGTTAGTGCTTTTCGCTCGTAATCCAGTGATGTAAAGCTATAAGTATAAGTAATTATAACTTAAGTAACAACAAGCAACAAGCAAGGAAATAAAACATATTTGTGATACTTTGTTATACAATACGGTCCCAGTCCCAGATTCTGTTAATGACTAAGTAGTTATGAATCTCTGTATAAGAATGTGTACAGAATACTTTCAACATGTACAAATAATTATATCCTTTAACCGTTTCACCAGGAAACTAATATCTTTAATCTGTCAATGGCATTTAAACTCTATTCTGTCTCTCGCTTGACAAGAAGGGAAGTGTAATTTCGATGCGGGTTCCGAGACAGTTAATATCATTCCCTGGGACACGTCGGACTTCATTGTCTCGACGATTTTCTAGGTGGTTACTATTGTTGATCCTGGCTTGCAGGAGTTGCAGTAATAGGGACTTAGGGTGGCGGGCATGTCCCATAAAAAAAGACACTAAATCAATACAATATTAAACATTTAGACTGCTCGCTCGATTAGCTGCCTATCTACATAGTATACACAATCGTGTTAAATCAATACCGGGTAGATTGCCTCCCGAGGTTCGGGGTTGGGTTTCATTGCACCGGCGATACCAAACCGCGGTTAATGAAACTGTAGCTATTGACTTTTGGAATATATTAAAGTAAATTAAATACGACCCGGAAGTCAACGAAAGCTAATATTAGTAAACATTTTTGGTTTTTAGTAGATTTTAATGTCTCGTTTTGATAATATACTATATATAAGCTACTACACGCTTGTTTTTTCAAAGGATTACGACTAGTACATAGTTAGTAGTAGTCCAAAGAATAACTAAACAAGAACTCTTTTCGACTCTGGGAATCAAAGAATCTCGTTGTCACGAGACGCGCTTGGATTCTTGACAAAACTGGCCTTTTATCATTCATCATCAATTCATTTATTAGTGGGTGATTGAGTAAAGGTCTTAATTGAAAGAGACGAGACTGTAGTCTCCCACGTTGGTATTCAAGTAGTAAATCAAAAAATCGTCTCAATGCAATTAATTGAAATTATTCTAGTAATATTTTTTCATATTTCCGCTGAACGGGTATTTAAATATAGACCTACGTTCCACGAGTGTGGGTCGATAATGGTGAATTACGTCATAACTTACTTACGTTGCTACTCCATCATAGTATTAATCGATCAATTTCCCTT
The DNA here is from genome assembly GCA_905163465.1 of Craniophora ligustri. Lineage (NCBI taxonomy): Eukaryota > Metazoa > Arthropoda > Insecta > Lepidoptera > Noctuidae > Craniophora > Craniophora ligustri. The sequence goes on from LR990969.1 coordinate 10,338,426, forward strand.
GTGATAATGGCTGTTAACAAGATTGTTCGCCATATCGATTTTGGAAGGCAGCCATATTTGTTGCAGGATTTAGTGAGAACGGTTAAATTAATATTTTGATTTTATGGATTGCCTTAATGGCCTGGTAACCACAAGCGTCTTTGCCTCATATATTGAGTTCGATTCTTAAATTTGGCAGCTGTATGGGACTTTGCTAGTAACAAATTCTCACTAACAGCTCGGATATTGGACTTGTGATCTCTTAGTGACAAGGGTTTAATCACGTAAAAAAGCCGTCGCCTATCGCAATAATAATAAATCTCAAACAATACATCCCAATTCCCAATCTAGTAAAATAACCATTTAAAGCAGTATCAACCAAGAAAATAGCGAAAATAGCACAACAAAATGTCCATGAATTATCAACAACATACCGAATTATCAAAATGATTTCCAAATGACGCTTAACCGCAGATACCACGTCCATTTTATCCACGGAGATTGCACCCTGATGATTAATTTGCGACCATTCGTGAGCAATATCCACCTCGTTTGTGGTTTCATGTCAACAATACGTGGTCCACATATTGACAATCGCCACATTGAGCGATATTTCAAAGGCTTCGAATGTATTTATATATCTAACTACAATGTTGTTTTGATAATTCAATGTAGCACAAGAAAAATATGAAATAAAAAACGTCACCAGTGTCTGTACGTTTCTTACGACAGTTTAAATATGACTGCTATTTGATAGGGAGCAAATCACATTTTAATTTGTTCTTATGGTAGATGAATTAGATATGTAAACACACGGGATGCTAATCTATTTTTATACGCCTACATATGCATAATATGTTAATAAAGTTAAGTAATAACGAAAAGTATTAACTTAATTTTAAATGTTAACGAGTGGGAGCAGGGATGGGTATAATCTGTATAATTCATACAAATGTATTCGGCTGAGCAAGTTGCCGCGCTGACGCCACAGATGTTATTACAATAATCTAAATAATTTCTTTCAGCCAGCTACAATTTGTAGTATTCGAACTGAATCGAATAATTTGAATTCACTCGAATTATTCGATACGTAAATGAATACGTAGAAGAAAATTTTAGATTTTTATATTAATAGAATTTTAACAATGTAATTGTTATGGACTATATACTATTAACTCGTGTTGGTTTATGTAATTGGTAATTAGTTTTGTAATAAATTAATCATAAATACTTTGGTAATTATACAGGAAGATACACGCAAATAATAAATCAGTTGATAAAATGAATAGTTTTTCCTTATACTTGCTTAGGAATATTATTATATACCTAACGAATATGATTAAAATTAATAGATATTATCGGTAAATACCTGATAAGAATATATTATGTACGTATTAAATTAATTAGCTTTTAATTAAATTATAAGTAGAATTGTAATTGCCAGTATTGTCTCTATGAATGACTCATTGATCGTTAGTAACAGACATACAGGACCTAACTATTACATATTACGGCTTTGATATTGATAGCCAAACTATTATAGTTTGGCTATCAAAATCAAAGCCGTAATAGTCGAACTTCACTTTAACAACTCTTTCTTCAGTGGAACATCAGACACTGCTGTTTAACCTTATTTTATTAACCATGTATAGATCCAACTCCTCTCCATCACTTGACGTCAAGACAAATAGGTGAAGCTTCTAAACGACCTACCTCCTTACTTGGCAACTAAGTAGATATAAAATTAAATATCTACTTAGTTGCCAATGGTTGTAAACGGGACTCAAGGGTTGAAGCTGAAAACCAGCGCTGGGCAACCCCCTAGGGTGGCCTAAGCATAAGCTGACGCTTCAACCTTTTGCTTTCGGTATTATAGTTGCTTTGTAAGTACCTAATTACTACAATGATGGCTGTAATATTGAAAACAATAAACTACTATTCTATTCTCTATTCTATTCTTACTTCCTGGGTAAAATTTACTTACAGAAGTTATATCGTATGAATTGATCAATTAATACTTTTTAAACTAATCATAATTGTTTTTTTTTATTGTTTACAGCATAATGATCCGCAGTTCTCATCGCAAGTCATGGTTTACAAAGACATTGGCGAGGAGATGTTACAACACGCTTTCGACGGTAACGACCATATACTTTCCTTGTTCACTTTCACCAACATACACAGTAATTACGCTTTCGTTTTGCGAATTGCCGTATCTCACACCTCACATCTCGGATCAACGTATGAATCTCAGTGGTATACTTTTGAATTGAGGTTTAGTTTAATTTACAATCGACGCGCCTAGCAGAGATTTTCTAGTGATATTGTTTTTATCACTTGTCACGTTACTCAATGCCTTCATAATTAAAATGTATTTCGGATATACGAACAAACTATTTTTTTTTCCTTTAAAGTTACTATTAGACCATACTCAAAACACACACTCATATTATGAAAAAGTCGTAATTATCAAAGGACGGTAAAGCCTCATGTGATGTATTGTCTACAACGAGTGAGCACGACCGATTAAAGTTGCACAATCGAGTAATTTAAATTGAGCAATCACATTATATTGACATCATGACCATATCTAATAAATAATCTTATGGAGTAATCGTGACATTAAATTGAGGCACAAATAATGACCAATTTTATAAATGTAATCGAAAATAATTGCTAAAATAATATCTAGATTTATTTAACCAACTAACGTGACTAATTTTATCAAATGCGTGACAGATTTCAGACTTTATATTTCAATCATTAGAATCAAATAAAGACTGATGAATAATAATAATGATTAAACGTCAATTTCGTCCCCAGGGTACAATATATGCATATTCGCGTACGGGCAGACGGGCGCGGGCAAATCCTACACGATGATGGGTCGCGGCGAGGACGGCCAGGAGGGCATCATCCCGCAGATCTGCAAGGACCTTTTCAGGCGCATCAGACAGACGACCTCCGATGACCTCAAATATTCGGTTAGTATTGTGTGCAGCTGCCTGATATTAATGAAATCTGGACATTTGTATGAGTAATTCTTATTTTGAAGATGTGGATTATATTTACACAGTTTGTACGACGATAACACTTAATCACATCTTTCGATGTGTGGCAAAATTTTCAAAGTTGATACTGATAGCTGATATTTTTATCACGTTTGATTTGATGCTATTATTTATTGGCGACTTCATAAATAAATCAGCATTACTCTGTTTGTGAAATTGCGCTAAAGTGCAGTTAGTACGATGACTGGTAGCAAAGCTGTTTTCGGTAATTAACCCAGAAAAAATAAAGATATATTCTTGCGGTAGCTCTTTAGCTAATATCGAACATGAAATAAAACGTATCTGTCTATCCGTAACCGTTACAGTGATTCATACAGTCCGAATCGTTTGTATAACTCTGAGGATACACCTTTCATGAATAAACATCTTTTATTATAATTACTTGATTAGCAATTCAAATGACGTTTATTTAAGGTTAATATCACTTCCGAAATACGAAAAGGATCCTTATTTACATTTCATAAAAAGAGAAACTGAAAATGTAAGCCTCCTGAGTCATGTTTTTAGTTGTCATTGGTATAAATTTTCGAAGCTTAAATGCGCAACGTTGCGTTTATAAAACGTTGCACGAGCATTGCTAATTGCAAATGAGTTTCTTGATGAACCACTTTTACGTGCGATGATAGGCCGATAGCGCGTTATAATCAGTAAATATCTTTCCACCGACGAGATAAGGTGAAGTTAAGAGAGAAGTCCAAATGTTATGATCCTAAAATAATCTTATACATTACTTATAAAATTGTCTTTATAAGATCTATTTACAGATGTAAATATCATTTATCATTTATCTAATTGGATCAGAGGTTTTCGCCTCACCTCACCTACTCGCCCACCGAGAGGTAGGGAATAGCGAGATTCCTTGTTCAAATTGAGCTGCTCGTCTGGGGAAGTACCTTCGCCTTACAGAAAACCGCAGTGAATCAACAATAGTTGTATTTCTGTGAGTAAGTAAGGTTAGCAGAGCTTTCTGACAGGATAGGCATTCCGCTTGCTGTCGTTATGGAGTTTCTTGCCGGTTCTTATGGAGTTTCTCGCCGGTTCTTATGGAGTTTCTTGCCGGTTCTTCTCCATAGACCTACTTTTTGGAACCGTGCAACTAGTTTGACAATTCAAAAGCACCTGTTATACTGGTCTACTTGAAATAAATGTTTTGAATTTGAATTTGTCAGTTTAGTAACTCCCTATTTAAAAAAACCTGAACGGTTTCTGCAGGGGTTGGCAACGCATATGCAACCCTTCTGGTATTTCGAATTTCCATGGGCGGTGGTGATCCATGATGGTGGCTTACCATCAGGTTATCCACCTGCTCGTTTGCCCCCTCATCACCATAAAAAAAACCTCGTGTCATCTAAGCTATGAAAAAAAAAAATGTGTAGTATTTAAATAAATATTTAGTTTCAAATCATGTCTATTTAACTTTGAAGGTGGAAGTATCTTACATGGAGATATACTGCGAGCGAGTACGCGATCTCCTCAACCCTAAAAACAAAGGCAATCTACGAGTGCGCGAGCATCCGGCTCTGGGGCCCTACGTGGAGGACCTGAGCAAGCTCGCCGTCACCTCCTACCAGGACATATATGACCTCATTGATGAGGGCAACAAGGCTAGGTATGAACAATGCTTTTTTAAAACCTTTATATCCCTTTGTGCCCTTTTCAGACCAGATGTATAAATAATATTATCTCACAGCCTTATTTTTTAACAGAGTACCTTTTATAGAAATTTGAACTCATTACTATATCCTATACAACAGGACTGTGGCAGCAACAAACATGAATGAGACGTCGTCCCGTTCTCACGCTGTCTTCACTATATTCTTCACGCAGCAGAGGCACGACCAGACTACCAACCTCATGTCAGAAAAGGTAAGAAACTTTCCTGTTAACTTCTTATACTATTTTAATTGAGAAAAGTGGGTTGATGGAGTGCCCACATTCACCTTCATTTATCCAAACTTGCTACTTATTCGTAGATCTAATAAAAAAATCACTAATACTTTTTTGAAGCCGAGATTCACAATAGGATTTCTATAGTCATGTTTTGCAAATTAGTTGGCAAACTTTAACAGCCAACAATATTGGCAGATTTATACTTTTCTCCTAAATACCCGTGCAATTACTCTGGTTTATTCTGAATGCGTACTTAGTGTGGTTAATAAGTAATATTAATAATTTCCAGGTGTCCAAAATCTCGCTGGTGGATCTAGCAGGGTCCGAGCGAGCTGACTCCACGGGAGCCAAGGGCACGCGCCTGAAGGAGGGCGCAAACATCAACAAATCTCTCACCACTCTTGGCAAAGTCATCTCTGCCCTGGCTGAAATTGTAAGTCATTTCGTTGTGTGGTGCTATAGGAGCATTTCTTTAGAAAACTTCAAGATTTAACTTGTTATAAGGAGGAATTTGTGACATAATTTTATTAACCCTTTAACCGACTTAGTCGGATATATCTGTCAAGTACGTTCATATCTCAGTCACCTATACTATAATCAGGTATAAATATTGAGAATGTACATATAGATGATAACAAATTTTTTTGTCGGATGGGCTTGGGCAGTTAAAGGGTTAATAATGGCATCAATTTTCAGACACCGTGCATAGAGAATAAAATTTCTTATAAAACGAATAACAACTCAACGACCAACAATGATTCTTTCAAAAATGTACTTATATTTTATAGGATTCATAATTCAGTCTTCGTTACTAACAATTACGACATTAATGTATTGAATTGTAATAATCTGTTAAGATAATACAGGATTCAAATTGAATATTGGTCGCTCTACATTTCCTTAACATAAACTATCTCTATATTTCATTCCTCGGTGATAACAAAGCTAACATATATTAGAAGTGCCAGATAAATATAAGCTAGTATTCTTTACTCTAGTCTATTGATAACTAGATACGGATAGGAAGTTTAAAAAAAATAAAAATCGTATATTTAGTCAAATCCCTAGGGATTTACGAGTAGGTTAGAAACAATTGAAGCCATCTTACGCTATTATAATATAGGTATGATTAGGGTGAATAATTTGGTAGGCATTTAATCTGTCGAGCTAAAAGTCAGTAAATACCTATATTACTACTTGATCATAAATGTATATTTCGTAACCGAGTGTGCTACTGGCTAGATACCTAATACGTAGATTTATGCTAAATACTAACAAATGGTTCACGTTTGTTTTACTGCACCGTTTCTCTGTGGGAATTATAATATAGTCGGTGAGTTTGGTTTTTTAATTGAATAATAACAGTGTGTGTGCAACTATTATGTTTTTTAACCTAACAACTAAGCCGTATAATTATTATGCTTATGCTGATATCGGGTGCACTGCACTTAAACTATCAAAGATTTGCGGTTAGTAGATTGTTTGATTTGATTTTAGAAGTTGGTAATTTGCAAATTGGGTTGTAAAGTTTGAAGAGCATTTTTTATTTAGTGGATTCACTCATCGTATAAGGATTTAACGATAATGCTTGACAGTAATACTTATTTTGAATGCACGTGAGTATGCAAGTAAGCGTTAAAATCCGGCTTTTGACAGTAACCGACGTTCTTACCCAAAGCTACTACCTCCGCGAGCTTAATGCTTGAGACTGCTTGATGGAATCGTGAAACAAATTACGCCTATCACAAAAAAAGCTTAAACTTAACCCAGGATTATATTTGCACCTTCCTAAACATTTACAGCTTAATAAATTAAGATCAAAATTCTTATTTATCCTAGCTTACGGGTATAATTTAGGTAGCTTTCAATAGGCTTTTACATTGACACTTTCAATGCCCAGCACCCGGCTCCCGAGATTTATATGCGAGACACATATTCGGGCATGCGAATTGACATGAAGTCTATGGACTTGGCAGTGAAAGGGTCGTATTTGACCATAGTCTTTATTTAGAAATATCTTAATTTCCTTCTTCCTAGGCATCAAAGAGCAAGAAGTCCAAGAAGGCAGACTTTATTCCGTATCGTGACTCGGTGCTGACGTGGCTGTTGCGCGAGAACCTCGGTGGTAACTCAAAGACGGCCATGATAGCTGCCATATCGCCTGCCGATATCAACTTTGATGAGACCCTCAGCACGCTTAGGTAAGCCAACACGTAATCTTTGGTTTTCTGACTTATACTAGATGAAAGTCTGCGATTACCTTGTGGTGTGACTAAAGAAAACACTCCACGACATGCACCACTGGCGTCAATGACCGAAGTTAGGTGCTTATGAAAACGGTGAAGGAAAACATCGTGAGGAAACCTCCATGCTTGAAACATTTTCTTGATGGCGTGTAAAGTCTGCTAACTATAGACTATAGAATCCGTTACCAGCAGTGGGATAGTAAAAAAAACATCTCCGCATATCTCCTCTCCTCTTAACTGGACCTTAACACCCATTCAACAAACGATCCTTATCAACAGATACGCCGACCGAGCCAAACAGATCGTCTGCAAGGCGGTTGTCAACGAGGACGCCAACGCGAAGCTCATCCGCGAGCTCAAAGAGGAAATACTCAAACTACGGGAACTACTCAAGGCAGAGGGCATAGACGTCGAAGAAGGTAGGCCTTTTTATGTCTGTGCGTGTGGCCTTGAGTTCTCTTTGTTTGGTTGGTAGTCGGTAGATAAACTGACATGTTGTATGGGCCATTTATGATCTGTGTGTTATGTATGGTCTGTTTGAGCGTCCAAGTTTTTATATCTGGACGGTTTTACTGTCCAGGCATTTGTGTTATGCATGTTTAAATGTTGAAAAGGTGAGTATTGCAGTAGGAATGCTCGATTGAAGTTATAATATTGAATTGACGTTCTGTTTGATATTTAAGTAACATACTAGTTTCTGTTTTGAAGGCAGACTGTGAAGAAATGGGAGTTAAACAAGTGTGGACGGTTTTTAAGGAACTTTTATTGCAATGTTCTATGGATTGTCTTGTTATAAATATTACAGCTGTATATAATATGAAACGGGCGGTGTGTCAGTTTATCTAACGACCAAATGGAAGCTTATTCTAGGCTTTGTGGTTAAGTTAGGTTGTTTAGACGTCATGTGTTTGGATAGACAGTTTTGTGTGATTTCGTAGCGAACAAACCACGCTAGTGTACGATTAACGCCACACAATATAATAATTGAAATTTAGTTTCATATTCCTGATACTAAAACTCAATTCTGTTTCCAAAATCCATCCACGAACTAGGACCAGATGGTAAAGTCCTTTATGAAAAGAAAGAACAGTCTACCAGTAAGTAACAACGATAAAGAGGCTTGCGCATTTTTTGCATCTGTACACCCCACCTGTACGCTTGGCCTCCATTTTAAACCGAGGTTGCCAGACATGAAAAAATAAAAATAAACATGCAAACTTTTTTGATACAATTTTTTGGAATATTATCTGGCAGCCTGACACTTATATGAAAAAAAAAAACGCAATTTATTTTGCACCCTTGTCCAGCGCTTGTGGCGTTTGTAGGCATACATAAATATAGTATTATCACTTCACGTATATATAAGAATATTATATGGATTATGGTGTGGTATATACAATAAAAATATATATGATATAGATAATATATGATTGCGCTTATCTATCACTATTCTATTCTACTGGTGTTGGTCTCTGACACTATATTATGAACATGGTTATACAAATAGTGTATGTATGTAGTAATTAATTGGTGTGCTGTTATGTATTTTATTACTGAGCATTTTAATTCTATTTAATATATATATCAGTGTATTATCAATCTGAAGTGCTCAGGCCCATATTCTGAAAACAATCGATTTTGATTCACACAATTATATCGTTTGTCTTTGGTAATTAAACAATATAATGTATTTACCATACATTACCAATTACTAATTAATATTATAGTAATTAGTCTTACGACTATAACAGCTCAATAAGGTATTTGAAAGAAACAATATTTCATTAATCTAGTTTATTTTGTTTGCTCGATTAATTCAAAATCGATTGTATAATCGTGTGGGTACAAAACTTGTCCGTTGGCGGCCATATTACTAACATTGGCATTGGAGAATTAACTGTGTTGGTCCCAAATTCCCTATTGGTCGCAAACGGCTGTTATATTGTGAATATTGCATTGCTACAACAAAGCTTCCTAGTATCAGAGGCCTTGCATGTTTTCCCGTTATATTTATATCGGAATAGAGTAATGTTGGTGTCAAATATTTATTTTGTTTAGATACCCTTATCACATTTAATTTGTATGTATTGTTTTTGTGGATTTTAGTCCACTCGTGCAATAGTTTGTACGAAACGAAGGCGATTTTGCACATTAATTTGTACTACAAACTCACTAGTGCAATATTAACGTGTTTTATTATCATCCTTTCAAATAATGATACAATAGCAATTTACTTTTAGACACCCTAGAAAATTCTTTATTCAAGGCAAATAAAGTTACACAATCGACAAAAATTGTGTCAGTCAAAATTATCCTTATCCGGGAACATAAGAGCAGCATTTCTATAAGAGGTCAACTAAAAAGATTACGTACAAAGAGTATTCAATGAATGCACGCGTCAATCATTCACTATTGTACTCCTGCAACGATATTCACGATTTTGTTGCAATTCAAAAGCACGTCCACTTTCTCAGACTTCCAAAGCAGATACAGAGCCCAATATTCAATCAGTGAAATTTATCAATTGTAAGTGCTATGAAGTGCACTAACAGGTTTGCCTGAATATTCAGTATTAAAACTTCGCCTCACAAATCGACTTCGGAATTTCCTCCAAAATTTCAGTGGCTAATATTTTAACAAAGCTAATGTTTGTAATGATTGTGACAGGAGAGGAGAATAACTCTTCATCTCAGCGTAAGAAGAGCGAGGCTGAAGTGCTTTCGCCGAAGTTGTCCCGAGCTGCCACGACCATCGCCGAAGAGGCTGTCGACCAGCTGCAGGCCTCAGAGAAGCTGATTGCTGGTAAGAGATCTTTTTTACATTAAATCCGCAATATCAGGAAGATTTCTTCCGTTAAACAAAAACTGGAATGGAACGATGAACGTTCTTATCATCATAAGTCATTTGGATTACATCATATTTTTGTTCAGCAAATTAATAATAATTATAACTAACTAGCACACTAGATCATATCTCTCCAAAGGCAGTCTCGACACGTTAGATCAGCACGACTTCTCACGAAAGTCGTCAAATAATAATAACACTTAAAACAATTTCTCCAACACCACAGAATTAAATGAGACATGGGAGGACAAACTGAAGCGTACTGAACAGATCCGGGTGCAGCGCGAGGCTGTGTTCGCGGAGATGGGACTGGCAGTCAAGGAGGGCGGCATCACTGTCGGCATCTACTCGCCCAAGAAGACGCCGCATCTCGTCAACTTGAACGAGGACCCCAACTTGTCTGAGTGTCTCATCTATTACATCAAAAATGGTAAGTTTTAGTCGTAATAAAACATTTAATAAGTAAAGATTGATTTAACTGTCCGCGTGTCTTCAATCTTGTAAAATTACTATTGATTTTCAGGAACCAATTATTATAGCAAATCAAATTTTTATGAAGCTGCGACTTTTAGCGTACACGGGAATCACTTATAACGACTTGCGAATCGTGTTGTTACAACTGTGTTCACTATTTTTGCGACTTTTTGGGGTTTCTTAGGAGCTTATTAGCTTAGTTTGGATAGTCTTTAGAACCTGGGCAATTTATTTCTAATCCTAATAATTTAGTTCGGTAAAACTATTTATTGTTAAAGTATATTTCCGAAATGGCAATAATGGTTTTTTAAAATAGTCATATAGTCACATATTTTCTAATATATTACTTTTTCTAGGTGTCACTCGCGTCGGTACATCAGAGGCTAACGTCCCGCAAGACATTCAGCTGTCTGGCTCGCACATCCTGAGCGAGCACTGCATCTTCGAGAACACTGACGGCGTCATACTCCTCATTCCTCATCGTGATGCGCTCATCTACGTCAACGGACGGGAGGTGCGATTTCTATTTGTTTTATAATTATTGCAGTTTATTCGCAAAGTCCATAAAGTAGTTCCTATCTCTGGTTTAAATAATAATGCTGACCAAATAATCATTAAAAATCACTAGTAGAAAATTGGAACTCTACATCGCTATATTCATCGCCGTTAATTGCAAGTTAAAAATATATAGAAATAAATGTTAATATCGCTGTCAAGAAGCTAAATAATAATAACTTATTAATATTAACCCTTATCATTTAGCTGACGGAGCCAGTGATTCTGAAGTCCGGGTCTCGAGTGATCCTGGGCAAGAACCACGTGTTCCGCTTCACCCACCCCGGCCAGCCGCGCGAGGAGCCCCTGGACAAAGAGAACAAGGCACCCACTGACACCGCCAGCAATGTCGACTCCGATTGTGAGTACTGATTCCAATCATTCTGAAGGACGTTCACGGATGAACAAATGACTCTATCATCATTATCATATCATCCGTTAGACGTCCACTGTTGGACATATGTAGGTCTCCCCCAAGGAACGCCACGGCGAAGGTCATATGCCGCCCGCATCCAGTAGGTATGTCTCTATAGATTTCCATAAGACGTACTGCACCCTACATGTTTCAGCAACCCACTCATTAAATGCCTATATATATTAATAGAGAGAGTGAAAACACAAAAAAATAACCATTCGTTCTGATCGGAGGCTAGTCGTTTTCAAACAGCTGAACAAAAAATCATTTATCTAATACATATTATTTCTTATTCTATATGAGACTTTCTAGACGGTGTATGAAGTTTGCCTCTCCGTACTAAGTTCGCATGGCAGACTTTAGCCTGTAACCTTTTGCTATGTGGGGAGACCCGTACTTAGTAGTGAAGAAAACTGCCATGTAAAAATATGTAAACAATATTGTGCTTAGGCGACATCATTACATCAGTCAATAGTTTGGTGAGACTGACTAGTAAACCATTTGATTCCCCAGCTGGTAGTACCGATGCGGACGGCAAGAACGTGGACTGGGACTACGCCCAGTGCGAGCTGCTGGAGAAGCAGGGCATCGACCTGAAGGCTGAGATGCAGAAGCGACTGATGGCTCTTGAGGAGCAGTTCCGCAGAGAGAAAGAACATGCTGACCAACAGTTTGAAGAACAGCGCAAGGTAAGACATCTTTGTGTTAGATCATCCGACCAACATACCATTACGCCTGTCGTTCTCGAAGGGCTAGGCAGAGGTGTACTAATGTACATCTACATTTCACCTGTATGTTTTAGGTCCCATGTAATAGAGGGCGAGCCCATTGCCATCAACGGGGCACGAATCTATTCTCCGACCTGCTACTGATAATTTAAACCCAATAACACTTTGTTCGACTTGAGAATCGCACCTAAAACTCTAGCAATTGCGTATTTACGCATGATATAGAATTGAAACGCTTGTCAATAATTAATCGTATCAATAATAATTGTTTTAGAACTACGAAGCCCGCATCGACGCACTACAGCGTCAGGTAGAAGAGCAGAGCGTCACCATGTCCATGTACAGCTCTTACACACCGGAGGACTTCCACAACGATGAGGACATTTTTGGTAAGGTTATAGCTTGTCATCGCCCTCTACAGTTCTGGATAAAAGTATACAGTATACCTACTCAAAAGTGCGCAAGAACCCCAAGAAGCGTACAAAAGGGGTCATTGTAAGTAGGTACTTACAATTACTCCTTTTGTACGCTAGTCGGTCTGCCAGGCCTTGTCATGATCAAAGACAATAATATCTAAATGAAAAGTAACAGTAAAAACAAAATTTACATAACCTGATCAGGCCTGTATCTCTGAACAATTAAACAGATATGTACTGGTATAAACCACAGGTTGTCAGTAGATTAAGGTATATGTAATATGAGCGAGTTTATTTTTATTACTACAGGCTCCACTCCACAGGTATCTACTACTGAGAATGTTATGTTTTTTTTTCTATTTATACTAACTCTGTATTTTCGGTTGGGGATGACAAATAAAGCAGTTTCTGAAAAGAAATCTGCCACAGGCCATGGTGAACTATATCTTAACTATACTTATTATGGGAGTTGGTCAGTGCTGGGCACAAGACTCGGCCACCAGCGGGACTGTAAATAGAGTGATGTAGATGTAATGTGATTGTTACTGCCGGTGCAGTGAACCCGCTGTTCGAGACGGAGTGCTGGTCGGCGCGCGAGGTGGGGCTGGCGGCGTGGGCCTTCCGCAAGTGGAAGTACCACCAGTTCACGTCGTTGCGGGACGACCTCTGGGGAAACGCTATCTTCCTCAAGGTACCTACACCTTCCATTACGATCATACATTTAAGATATTATTTATTTAGCTATCTGCCATTTGGTTTCGATGATTAAGTGTTGACAAGTACAGTCGAATAGAGTACGTGATTATCTGGTTCCGAGCTGTCCGACGAACCCCTTTAATGGTTGTATTTTTCTTAATATAATGTTATTATACTTAAGAAATGTTATATACTACATCTCCAAAACTAATTTCAATATAATTAATTTACTTACAATATGAAGTTTGAAATAGTTCTCTTGCCATATTTATGCCACAGCGATATTTTATAGTATTATAAATTATATTATGGTCGTGACAACGGATGCTATAAAAGATCCAAAATGTTGGATTTAAATAATATTAAAATATTTTGATAAAATAGTTTTATATCAACTGTTAAAATCTTGTGGATATTTTCGAGGGAGGCTTATGGCCAGCGGTGTACTTCATCTAGCTGATATAATGATGATGTTAAAACCTACTAACCCTCTACCATCACAACGCAGGAAGCCAACGCGATATCGGTGGAGCTGCGCAAGAAGGTGCAGTTCCAGTTCACGCTGCTGACGGACACGCCGTACTCGCCGCTGCCGGGCGAGCTGGCGCCGCGCGACGACGCCGACGACGAGTACCGCCCGTCCGCGCCCACTGTCGTCGCCGTCGAGGTCACCGACACCAAGAACGGCGCCACACACTACTGGACGCTCGAGAAGCTACGGTGAGCCACCATCATATGTTCCTATAAGCTGAGTAAGACTGTGTGAAAATACTAACGGAGTACAAGATGAATAAGAAAGTATTTTCTATATAAAAAATGGCGTGTCTTATATACATTCGTATAAGTAATCTGTTGTTTGAACTATGATAGCATTCGTAACTGAATATGTTGCGATTGAAGCTGGAGTAAAATTATCAGTTACTAAAGTTAAAGCGTTCATTAGTTACAGTGGTAATAGGTTCATGGTGCTGATGAGTGGTGACTAAGATGATAAGTCAGGATAGGTTAATTTCATTTAATGGTATTATATTATTTTACAATATCCAAGAATCAGGAGTTAAATATATGCGACAGAAAAAACTGTTGAATAAAAGACGTGTAGCAAAAAAAGATGGTAATTTATTCGTATAGGCAGGCATTGAGAATTAATTACATTTATTTTAATATAACATTTTAACCCACTTCAAACAAAGAATAGGTTCTTTCTATGACTAATACATTTATTGGGTTAATTTATTTATTTACCGTGACATTTTCTTTAAACGTTATATATTTATAACGTCCACACTCGTCTGATTTATTTTTCGTTATTTTCGTTGCATTTTGTTTGGTCCTTACATCCGAAAACTTTATTAATGGAGAGACAATAAGACCTATTTTGCTGGTGCCATGTTCAAAGTATATTCTATATACGAACAGAATAACAAGTGTAGGTTATATATTTGTACCATAGACATTGTATATATATAGACTTACAGGTAAGTGCAATTTCGTGTCATAGGTCTAAATGTATAGTTGCAATGTCTATTTCATTCCTAATTGCGCTTGTTTTATTTGCTGCTTTATTATTTTATTTTTCATATTAACGTGCTATTTATAAATAATATTAAGATAGATTTCCTAAATCTTTTAAACAATTATTTAAGCAAATGATAAGAATTTGACACCTAAAATTTATTATAGATTTTTTACTTAGTAGCCATATAGCATTTTTCACTTTTTTTCCGAAATTTATACCACATTTTAATTCTGGTTATGTTCACGTGATGAGGTTCCGATCATTTGCTCGATAAGATGATGAGAGGGCATGCCTACTCCTTACGAGATTAGCGTAGAACTGAAACGTCGTTTTCTAGATTTAGAGATGTGTAAAGAAATATCGAAAGAGTAAGTATTTTTTCTGAGGATTTGATTTGAGCCAGCGGCATATCCTCTCAAATGCCCCTGATAGGTTATGTGATGAGGGACACGCGCGGTAGGGCAGCGGACGGCTACATGGCTGTATTGTCCGTAGCCATCGGCTGGAGCTCATGCGTCAGATTTACAACATGAACGAGAGCGCATGCGCCGAGGAGGAAGAGGCCCCGCCCCTCGTGCTGGCGCCGCCCCCCCACGTGGGCGTGGCGGGGCAGCCGCAGCCCCCCGCTGACATACTGCACTGTATATCCGCGTGCGCGCAGCAGACGCGCCTCTCGCTAGCCAACCTGCTGCCCTCGAGGTTTGTGAACGCCTCGCATCGCCACGCTTAAGCCCACTGCTGGCGTCAACATGTCTTATATCGATTCAACTTTACTGATTGATTTGTTATTATTTTTCAATAAAAACCAACGGAGATAAATAGATTAAAGCCATCCATTCCAGCCAAGCACTTCCATCAATAATTACAGAAGTTATCAGCAATCTGATTCATTAGAAAAATAAAATATTCCTGGACATATTAAACGTATAGCAAACCAGTCTGAGTTGAATCGCTATGCTCTATCAAGATATAGCGGGCTTCAAGGATAGACAAACTGGGGAGCCGGTTACGAATTTAGGGCTATCCGGAATGCGCACGAAAATCGCCTCTGTACCATAGCAGTGTTGAAACACCAAAAACCTTGCGCTTATCATGATACACCCACTGTTAGCTTGCAAAACAGGCATACCTACACACGAACCAATAAAACTATAAAATTAAAATGCTTGCATTGTAAATGAGTTTGAGCTTTCGATGGTAATTTTATTAAATACCTAATATATAGACTTCGATTTTATAATGTACCTATAGTATTATTGGCATTCAAAATTTGACAGTTGATAGTTTCATCACTATCATGTCGCTTGTCCTGTTCCCCCAAAGAAACAGGCACGTAAGTTGGCAATAAAATTCGTAGTGGGGGAACTTCGCGCACGCTCAATTTCATATATTTTTACATGCGTAAACTTACCATTATATATAAAACCACTACAAAAATCTCTTGCCAAGTTACGTGCCGCGAACTGTAACATCAATATTATCTCGCAATGTTTCAAATCGATTCACGTCTTCCAGTTGTACTCCACAAATGTTGGATTGAATCATTTAAGAATATCAATTTATTGATTTTATGGAAAATAATGTTACCAAACCAGTAGATACTTATTCAGGAATATTTAAGTAAAGTTTTCATGCTTTAATGTCCTTGGTTATATAAATAATATAGCAAAGCTGACGACGATTGGTGTTTGAAATAATAATCAGTTCTCGACCTAATTATAAAATTAATAAATTGTATTCTGTTACGTCATAATATTTCATTGATTAGATCGATACTATATGATCATTCCGCACAATATTTAGTTATGTATTTATTTAATTAATATTTTAGTTAGACCTGTATATAAAAATAATTTGTTAAAATGTCAAATGGCGGTCAAATTATATGCTATCAGACAAATTTTAGTGTTGATTTGTTTTGCTGTAACTATCGAAAGGAATGTAATATATTAAAAATATAATAAAAATAAACTGGATCAAAAGATCGAGTTTGTTTTTAGAAATGCATTTTGACAGTTTGTTAATTCCCTGTAGAATATTGAGTGTATATATTAAAACCATAAAAGTGTGTGTGTGTGTTGTTTTTTATAAAGTTTTATTTAAGAGATGCTTAATATTTTCAGCTTTCAGTGTGCAAATGCTTATAAATATTTTCATTTTGTTGGTATATTGCATGAAAGATTTTAACAACTATATAAACTACCTAAACAAAATTAAATTATTTATATACTACCTCACACAGTTGAATACCAATAAAATGATCTTTATAAAGCAGTGCTACAGATCTAACTGAAGTTCAAAATTATTTGAAATAATCAACTAAGAAAAAGTAATTATGTTTCATTTACGAACACAATTTGTTTGTTCTACAAATTACACCTGTGCACCTAGCTACACAAATCTAACCCCTACGTCTAACATTATTAAGTCTAAAATTGCGTGTTTATTTACCAGACAACGGCTGGAGCTGATGCGCGAGATGTACCACAACGAGGCCGAGTTGTCTCCAACCTCACCCGACCACAATATCGAATCAGTCACCGGCGGTGACCCATTCTACGATAGATTCCCGTGGTTCCGTCTAGTCGGACGGTAAGTTATTCATAAAAATTCTTCTAGATATATTGAGAGTAGGGTTTTGTTTTTTAGTTAAAAGGTGAGTTAACAGACAAAGAAAACTGGTATAAGTTGGAATAAAATATTAATAAGAATAAGAAGGAAATTAAAATGGTATGCACTTATGAAGTGTCCATCCATATATTCAATTTTTTTATTAAAAAATAAATTCCATTTTTCAAACTCAGACTCGAAATATGTATTCAAAAAGGTTGAAAAGTTCAAGAAATTTGAAATTTCTACCCTTCAGCGCTTCCTAGTGTTGTCGTTGGGAAGAAGAAGCGTGGCAACAAAATCTTCAGCAACGAATTTTTGTGCGTTTATTAAATACATTATTCTATACAACATCACATTGATTCCAAGCTATAAAATTAGTACTATGGTTATGATACATTGTACGGTTGCATCAAGTGAAGTCTTCTGAATTTCTATACGTTTTGTCTAAGGACGAAATTGACAATCAGCTACTTAATACCAATAAACATGTTCCTAAATCCAAGATATTTGTACACAGGAGCTTCGTGTACTTATCGAACCTGCTGTACCCGGTTCCGCTCATTCACAAGGTGGCCATCGTGAACGAGAAAGGAGACGTCAAGGGCTACTTGCGAGTAGCCGTGCAGGCTGTTATCGACGCCGAAAAGAGTGAGTTCAGCTACGTCATACAATGCTAAAACAAAAAGCCCTTTCTAGATTATAAGTGTCCACAAAAAACAGGCTTTTTGTTGAAGCTGAAGTCATGGTTATTTGTGGTGTAATGTAATAAACCTATTCGAATAAGTAGAAACGGAAAGACCAAAAATTGATAGATATATAAGGACAAAAAAATCTTTGGTCCTTATATGGAAGCTAATGATCGTCTCATTAGAAACTACTCCAATTGTACCTTTTATTTGTCCTGCTTTCTTCCATATATTTTCCAAGAAGATTAATTTGACTTAAAATTCAATAAAACTGTATATTGAACCTTATAATACCTTAATTTATTTTACTCTTTCCTTTCACATCTACGGAAACTACAGAATAAATCTCTTTATTCCATACTTGTCCCACTTGACTTTTCCCACATTCTGAACCATTGATACGATTTTGTAGACAACGCAGAATTCGCAGCGGGCGTGAAGCAGTCGGCCAAGATATCGTTCGACGACGACATCGCGCCAGCGCGCCGCAGCAAACTCTCCGCTGTCGACAAGAACAACGCGATCAACCTCGACGAGCGCATTACCGATGTGCCCGACTCTAACATTAAGATTGAAGGTCAGTGGAAACATGAAAACACATTAATTAATATTTTATTTGCACACAAATATAAAGTACACTGTAAATAGACTCTTGTTTTTCACTAACTAGTTCGATGATATATTTCAAAGTTGACTTCTTCCTGACGTTTGTAGTGACATCAGCCTTATACGTTTATTTACAATGAAGTAGGCCATACACGCTACGGTCTACCGGAAAAGTCTAGACCTGTGCAGTTGTTTGAACCTGTGCGACCTATTCCCACACACGCTCCGGAATACTAGCGCAGGCAGACCTGAACAGGTAGACTTTTCCGGTTGACCGTAGCGTGTATGGTCTAATTTAAGATTAAACAAAGTCGGCAGCAATAAGGGTAAATGTAAAGGGATATAAAAATAAGCTGTTGTTGAGTGTTTAGTAGCGAAAGGACCTTGTTCCAGATGTTTCAAAGTACTTGTGAAGAAAATCGTCATGTTGAGAAACGTTTGAAAAAAAAAACAAATAATAATTATGATCATTATGACCTAAGTACATCGTCAGGCTCACATATTGTAAACAAACATTTTTTAAAGTCTAAACAAACATGTTTAGACTTTACAAAAGACTATCATTCTCTGAGTTTGTTTCGGCATTTCTCTCAGAGGTCGTCGTAGATCCTAAAATAATGTAATACGTTACTTGTAAAAATGCCTTCAAAAGATCTATTTACAGAAATAAAAAAAACATTTCAAATCATGTCATTTCAATCATTGGAATATCAAAACTATAATAGTGTAGCCAACAATTTTATAATAACTCAAAATTGTGTCCAGAACTGGCAATGGGCGAATGTGACGCAGACAGTGGGCGTGGGGACAGCTCGCTTGCATCGGAGCTAAAGGAGGAAGACTTGCCAGAGCATCTGACCCTGGGCAAGGAGTTCACCTTCCGCGTTACCGTGCTGCAGGCCCACAGCGTTTCCACGGATTACGCTGACGTCTTCTGCCAGTTTAAGTAAGAACATTATGTTTATGTGTATTAGATTCAGTTGTCAACTAATGACCATTAGGTTTCTTATTTCTTCTGTTTTCATAAGTATGAGGATATTTTCTATATCGAGACTTTATTCCAGCTTTCTACACCGCAACGAAGATGCATTCTCGACAGAGCCCGTCAAGAATGCAGGCAAAAACACACCACTTGGTTTCTACCATGTACAAAATGTAAGAATAATAAGTTCATTTTATACATTACTAGCTGACCCAGCAAACGTCGTTTTGCCACATTATAGGGGTTGGTGGAAAACCCTTACCACTAAGGGGTATAAAAAATAGATGTTGGCCAATTCTCAGACCTACTCAATATGCTCACAAAATTTCATGAGAATCGGTCAAGCCGTTTCGGAGGAGTACGGGAACGAACATTGTAAAACGAGAATTTTATATTGTTAGTTGTACTACTATAATACCACTCCTATGCAAAGTGCCCCTCCATTTCCCATTTCTGTTGTCATTCCACTTCTTTATTCCTATTACTCAGGATAGAAAAATGTGACCTTCATCCTTTTAATATTTTCACAGATTACGGTCCCCGTGACAAAATCATTCGTGGAGTACATAAAGACTCAGCCGATCGTGTTCGAAGTGTTCGGCCACTACCAACAACACCCACTCCACAAGGTAAGCGCAATTGTACGTAACATTCTATTTAAATTTATGCCATATATAATAAAAATATGTCTTATTTCTTTCGTTTATTTTGAGTTGTAATTAAATTATTGCATTTTTTTCTTACATAACGCCAAATATATTAAAAAAAAATAAACTCATTAATACTCGTATAAAAAAATATTGGTCCTTAGAGTCGGACACTATTCTTTTACGATCGGCTCGAAGAAACCAAAATTTGAGAAACGTTTTGTTTTGTAGGACGCCAAACAAGATGGTGGCGTGGGCGGACGTACCCCGCCCCGGCGCATGCTGCCGCCGTCCATCCCCATCTCGGCCCCGGTCCGCAGCCCCAAGTGGGGCGCCGCCGCCGTGGCCGCGCCCTGCTGCAGCTCCCACCTGCACTCCAAACACGACCTGCTCGTATGGTTCGAGATTTGCGAACTGGCGCCCAATGGCGAATACGTTCCGGCTGTAAGTGCATCACTAATTATTTTGGAGTCACTCCGCACGTGCCTTAATTTCCTACAATTGGCAATTTAGACACACTCACCCACATACACTATTTTGAAAAGAATCTAAAGAAACACGATTTGATAGCAAAAAGTTAAAAAAAAAATTGCAACAAAGTGTGTCTTGCATTTGAACTGCATATATAATAAATACCTGTATCTAAATACCTACCATCACATTTAATATATCGTCACTCGTAGAACCACTAATATAAGTTCTGTTGTCCAGGTGGTGGAGCACAGCGATGAGCTGCCGTGCCGTGGCTTGTACCTGCTGCACCAGGGCATCCAGCGCCGCATCCGCATCACCATCCTGCACGAGCCCTCGCAAGACCTGCAGTGGACCGACGTCCGAGAACTTGTCGTTGGTATGTTAATATTTATCGCAGGCATATGAATTACCGTCGTCGTCATAATCAACTGAATTACGACGTATTTTAATAAAAAGAAGACAGAGAGAGACAGAGTAAAAGACATAGTAGAATACTTATTTAAGTTGGCTAAAATTTCACTCCTTTTTCACGGATCTTTGATTGACAGCCAACGCTAATAGTTATTTAAGTATTATTTTATCTTAAGGAGTTCTTTATGACGCATACTATGACGTAGCACTAGCATATTGTAACATAACATTTTCAGTTATACAGTTTTTCTTTACTTATTTTCTACGCTTATCGAATGCTCTGTGCGTACATTTTGTCTCAAGTCAGAAAAATCCTAGTGTCCAATCTATTAAAAGAATCCGAATGTGTTCCGTATTAGAACCCAGCTCTTGGCTAGGTGCGCAGGCGCCGATCGGTCAGCCACGTGCCAAGCTTTGCCGTGTTTGAATGATAGTCGTTGGATCCCATTCACAGCGACCAGTACCGAAAAAAATCAAATTTCATTCATTTGGAACATTGATCTAACAATATTATTATGTTGCCCCAGGCCGCATCCGTAACTCTCCGGAGGCAAATGAAGACACAACAGACGGCGACGAAGACGGCGCCTTGTCTCTGGGTCTGTTCCCTGGCGAGAGGCCCACGCTCGACGATAGGGCTGTGTTCAGGTACGTGATTCAAATTTACTACTGGCTATATTGTAAAGTCTTGCTTGTTCCTTATCTTTTCAGTGAGTGAAGTTTCCGATTTCAAAGTTGACTCATCAAAGGTAGTTTGCGATGAAATCATTCGTACAGTAATTTTTGGATAGCATGGAAATAAATTGAATCATCTCTTTGTACAATTACAGACACAAAATAATGACAATATTTACGACAGTTTACAAATTTTACAAGATTTTTTAGTACTTAATGGGGCTAGTGTTATGCAGGATATACATTGAAGGTTGTGTTTTTGTAACAGGTTTGAAGCAGCGTGGGACAGCAGCCTTCACGGGTCGCCGCTGCTCAACAGGGTCAGCGCCAACGGAGAAGTGGTCTACATCACGCTAAGCGCTTATTTGGAGGTAAACAGGAATTTTGCAATGCCCTTTCTGTCAAGCACTCTATTTTACACAATTTGTGGCGTACTGCGGGTATCATGTGATAGTTGATTATATTGAGCATCTTGGCTATTAGGTGGACAACTGCAGCCGGCCGGCCATCGTGACGAAGGACCTGTCGCTGGTGGTGGTGGGGCGGGAGGCCCGCACGGGACGCTCTCTGCGGCGCGCGCTGTTCGGATCCCGCGCCGCCCGCGCCGACCACATCACCGGCGTGTACGAGCTCAGCCTGCACCGCGCGCTCGAGCCAGGTACCAACAACTGTATGCCGTGTGACGCTGTTCGGATCCCGCGCCGCCCGCGCCGGCCAACATGGATCTCTTATATTAAACAATCATTTTTTGGTCTCGTGTCTTTCTATTTCTTGACTTAAAGCCATAATAAATAACAGTATTAAATGTATCTTTTCTGTTCACAGGTGTACAGCGCCGGCAACGCCGCGTGCTGGACACGAGCGGCACGTACGTGCGCGGCGAGGAGAACCTGCACGGCTGGAGGCCGCGCGGGGACTCGCTCATATTCGACCACCAGGTACACTACACCATGTCATCTCGACCTCTAATAATAACTACCATATTTGGTTTTGTACGCGATTGTACAAGGGAATTTATACGATTCTCACTAAGAGGCAAAACTAAGTAATTAATTAATATAACGCCGTTTTAATGTATGATTAAAAATAATGAATTTAACGTCAAAATCTCAAAATGTGTATTTAAAAAAACACGCTAGTATTTTTTTTATTTTAGAAGTAATAAGAAATTGATCCAGTCTAACAATTTGCAATTGTATCGGAATATTAAATATACCTACACTAAATAATGACTATAAATCAGAATTAGATTAATAATAACTACATTTATTATAAATAGGAAATGGAGAAATCGTCGAAAAAAAATATGAAAATAAGCGTTCTTAAAACCATTATAAAAACCGTACCTTATTTATTCGGCAAAGCGGTTGCATTTACATTAACAGTTTTCACAACGACTTGTAAGTTTCAATGGATTTGTTGAGTTGGTTGAGCATCATTTGCTAATCCTCAGTGGGAGCTGGAGAAGATGACCCGGCTGGAGCAGGTGGGGCGCACGCGGCACCTGCTGGCGCTGCGCGAGCGGCTGCGGCACGGACACGACAACACCGTCGCGCCCAACGACTTCACCAAGACCGAGAAGGTAACACTACACTCATTACAGTGCCTAGGTCACTCTTTCTTATAAATCGCAAGGAGTTCATAACTAACTTCGTTGCGAGATATTGAGCCAACCCAAATAAAAGGATAGAAAAAAAAATGGTTGTGTTTAAAGTCGGTTTACGGACGATAAAAAGCCGAGCGCCTAGGCCTATCCTGCCTCTGTATCGCTTGTTCCCCGCTCTCGCTTACACGCTCGGCTCAGGTGAAACGTAACAATTTTTCGGGCGTGTAACCGGCGTTTATCCATTTATAAGATGTTATAACGTCAAAAACGCTAAACCAATCAAATACAAAAAGGGAATCGATTTACATAATAACAACAAATCGATTACAAATAGAGTTATAGATTGAGTTATTTTCTTTCACCTGGCCATAGTATGACATCGGCAGGCTTATCTTGACCTCACAAATCGAGTAATCAGCTTGATTATTACACGTAAGAAATATATGTTTTATGTGCACAGGAGGTATGCAACATGGCAGCTAAGGCGGCGGCGGAGTGCAACCGCGACGACTCGGTGTACGACCCGTGGGAAATGACGTCACGCGAGAGGGAACTCGCCACCAAATACATCAAACTCATACAAGGTAGCGTACCTATTGACATACACACACATACGCACACACACACACGCCCACACACACACACCACACGCACGCAAAAACAACACACACGCCTGTACATATATTCAAAATAAATCTTGATATATTTCGGATACTTTACAGTAGACTAAGGGTTGACTAGACTGTTGGGCACCTCGAAGTTATTTATTAAACAGCTAGCTGTTTAATTATAAAATTGTCTACAAAATGTACATTTTGTTGACAATTTTATTGACAATCCGATATATACAGAACCAGTCCGGTATCCTTTGGTTGTGCACAAATAGCGATAAAATCAGTAAAATGTGTTTGTTGTTATCAGGAAGGATAGGCTCGTCAGGCAAGGAAGTGGAGGCGGCGGCGTCACCCACCACGCCGGTGGATGAAGGACTCTCCGCTGACATCTCAACACCCAGCCTTCTGTCATCCATACACAGTGCCAGCAGCTTCGAGTAAGTATACTACCTCAGTTGAGAGTTGATAATGAATTAGGTGTTCAGGAAAGGAAAATTTGATTAAAGAAATGTTGGTGTGCTGACTTCGATGGTACAAAAACCGTATTGTACTTTAAATTCGTGCTATTAGATAATAAGAGGACAAAGTCACATCTAAACCAAAAACTAAAGGAGTTTGTAATTTGTACTTTATGTCAAATACAATATGGTTATGGTTTTAGTTGACAGGTTGTTCTAAATGATATGATTTTCCCAAAATAGCATTTTCATTAGCAAGCACGTCTTTTTCTCCTTTTTAAGTATGATTTATTGGATAATAAACTATTGTATGTCCTTCCCCGGTACTCAAACTTTCTCTATACCAAATTTCATCTAAACTTCGTTTAAGAGTGAAGAGGTAACAGACAGACATATATATACATACTTTCGCATTAATAATATTAGTATATGTATTGATTGAACGAATGATTGGTGATTTATTTGTCAAACATAGGTACAATACGGGAATAAGTCTTACTTAAAGAGTCCGCTGTGTTTTGCTAATAAGATGTACAAATATTACAGAGTTAATTAGGAGTATTGTTAAATTATTATTAATAAAAAAATATTGCAAAATGCAAATACCAAGTGATATACCACTCTCATTTGTTTTCGATTTCAACGATACAGTTGTTCCAGGCTGTGTTCGCCGGAGCGCGGGCTCCTGGAGAAGTCGATGTCTGGCTGGGCGGGTGCCGGCATGGCGGGCGGCATGCCGGGCGGGCTGGCGGGCGGCATGGCGGGCGGCATGGCGGGCGCGCTGTACGTGCCGGAGTGCGAGGAGGTGCGCGTGTCGGCCGCCGTGGCGCGCCGCGGACACCTCAACGTGCTGCAGCACGGCACGCACGGATGGAAGAAGCGCTGGCTCGTACGTAACGCTATTATTACTTAAGAGTACTAATACGCAAACATGTGCGAAAAATACAATGGGGTGTATTTATTTGGGTGGTGCTTAAAAAATACCCACTAATAAATATACCTACGTATATATTTTCTTCAATCATTATTTTAATTGCTTTTAAATTCATACTTCGATTATAAATTAAATCAAAAATGAAGTTCATGACATACTTTTCAAATCTTATTTCTAAAAATTGTACACAAAATAAAATGTATATTTGCTGAACTAAACGGAAGACAATAAATAATAACACGATATCGCCAGGTGGTACGGCGGCCGTACGTGTTCATCTACCGCGACGAGCGCGACCCGATCGAGCGCGCCGTCATCAACCTCGCCAACGCGCACGTGGAGTACTCCGAGGACCAGGAGCAGATGGTGCGCATGCCCAACACCTTCAGGTCAGTACACTACTGGAACATACTTGTTAACTTCATCTTACATAGGAAAGAAAGGAATAGTCAAAGGAAAAGTTGGGGTGTTACGTTTTTCTTTAAGAGTTTTCCTAGTGTTTACTGTGACAGTATCATCACTCATCATAAACCCATTTGCTGTCCCACTGCTGGGCACGGGCCTCCTCTCCTTTGAGAGGAATTAGGCTGTATAGCCTTCATGCTAGCCTAGTGCGGATTGGCAGACTTCGCATGCCATTGAGACAGTCTCTAGGTTATCTTGCGATGTTGTCCTTCACATTTTGAAAATGTGATATTAAAACCGCACATAATTTCGGAAAGTCAGTGGCCTGCTTGGGCGCGAACTCGAGACCATTGACTTCACAGTTCACTTGATAGGAAAAATAGATTCAATTGGGTACTAAGAGATTTCTTTGAGTTTAATGTGACAGTAACATCGCTACTATAACAATATTGTATACGACTGTGACAGCGTTGTAAGCAAGGAGCGCGGCTACCTGCTGCAGACGCTGGGAGACAAGGAAGTACACGACTGGCTCTACGCAATCAATCCCCTACTGGCAGGACAGATCAGGTGAGCACTTCGTCACGCCATTCATACCATCCTCATAGTAAATATGTACTATGTTTGCATGATACCATCAGTAACAAATCTGTGTAGTGTATCAAATTCATTATTATTGTTATCTAAAAAAAACGTTTTTTATCAAATAATCATATTTGCTTATCTCTTCATTTTTGGGCTAAGACTCGAAGCCATACTGCCACTGAGGCAAAAGCACCAACCCCTACAGCCAAAGGTAAAACCTTTACTGTCAAATTGTAAGACAAAGTTACTGACAAACGTATTGAATTTATTCAGCCACTAAAGTCACATCCCATCATTAAAGCAAAGGTATTAAACCTGTTCAGCCACATCTGTCAAGTCCCCTATTCATTTACGTAGTTTGTAAGCGAGCTGTTCAGCTCGGCCTCGTCAATATACACGCGTGAAGTTGTGGGTCAACAGGTCGCGCTCAGCACGCCGCGGCGACAAGGCGTCAGGGGCGGCCGCGCCATGAGACAACCTCACCATGGAGTCTATCCTCGTTTTTTAAATGCGTCTCCGACGGAGCGCTCGCTCATCGCGCCTTGCAAAGGTATTGAAACGGCTCGAAAGCTCGGTATGAGGAATTAAATTAAAGAAATATGCATAAAAAACTAAAGCATCTCACTGAACATTGGTTTGATAATAATGTCTACAATTTGATGAATAAGGTTAAGAAATATTTTGAAAAAAAAACCTGTATCGTTTTGCATATCTTGTATTTTAGCGTTAAAATTCAGACTGACTACGCTAGCGGTTAGTTAGGGTAGTTTACAAAAAGTACATTGTACTTAATGTACTTTTAGGCTGTTATTTTAACAGTTTTACCTAAAGGAACATCATAAATTGCACTGTGCCAACAGTTGTACACGGTATTGTTAAGTAAAATATACGGTATGCAAGATGGGATTGACTTAGACCGAATTGTATGTCAGAATATCTGATACTGATAGAGATAGGGATCTAAAATGATGCTCTTTGTAAATTAATTCTTAATTCCAAAGACCGATGGCACTAAAATCGTTAATAGTGAAGGAATATATCTGTGACTGGTTTGGTGGGGCATAGACATTCTATAGTCACTAAGCGCTCTACATAGAGCTTTTACTGTGGTCCATTGTTCTAATATTTCATAGGATAGTTACTTCGTATTCAAAGTTACCAAAACTGTTTCAAATCTTGCATAGTGATCAAGACTTGAAATTTATTGAAATCACTGATTAGTTTTCAAGAGTGATCGTACTTTTTATACGAATATAACTATTTCTATAATATTAAATTACGTCAACTCTGGGACCACAAGATAATACGAATGAAAGACAGAGGACAATTTAAATGAATCAATTATTTAAGCATATCTATTATAAGTATTATATAAAGCAGCTGCATTTAATGCGATATACAATTATGTACGTAAATAGATATACAAATTATATATATTTTAATTAAATTTGCTAATTGGATGAAACAATCAGTCTCTGGCACTGACGTTGGACTTAATATTTTTGATTAAATTAGTAGATTTTTTTTTTATAAAATATCAGTTTAGCTTACGAAGTATATATTTGTTAAAAGGGATGTTCTTTATTTTAACCAAAAATATTCAAGTGCCAAATATCTAGCCAATATTACAGGCCAGTTAATCTCAAAATTTAAAGCGTTATCGCTTGGTGTGAGGGCAAATGAGACGGGACCAAACCGGTGCACTGATTATAACGGGGTAAACATAATATTTACATGAATCATAACACGTACGGTGTACTGTGTACGTTAAGCGAGCTGTTTCAATAACTTTAAGGCCTATACGTTCTTTTTTATTTATATATTTGTATTGGCAACTTTGGACCATGATACAAACATTAAAATATATACTCAATAATAATTATACGACTCATTAAAAATGTAATACCATCATTTATGTATTCTATTTATCGTGGTCCATCGGCTAATTCGATATTCATGTTAAAGCGTATTTATACGTACAACTCTCTCTGTGCAATAAATAAAACAATAATAATGTGTTGCGCACAAATATATATCGGCGATGTTTGATAGACTCCATTTTGTAACACTGATTATGTATAAGAATTTAATTAAAGAAATGCATTGTACTTGTGAAAAGACAAATTACTGAACTATATAAATTTTCTTCTAATGTTGGATACATTATTAATGTAATTTACCTTGTATATACGTATGACCCGAGCGGTAGTATAAAATTATATTTTGAGGCTCAACAGGCCGCGGTGGCGTCAGTCCGTACTCGTATGTCGTCATACGTAACCGTTTCACGTTTTAGTATCGATTGTAAATACATTAAATATTTGTAGTAAATTGTAGACTATGCATTATCAATCATTTTACGCTACTTCTGGTAGTTGGTTTAATCATTTTATTGTTTTGTGTAATGATGTGTTCTTTAAATTTCTTTATATGGGATGTATAAAGTAGGTTAATGTGATGTTATTCAGGTATAAAAGTATCGATGATTTCCCGATTACCGATTATTCCGTTCGGAGCATTCCGTACGTCTAGTCATATACCGTGTAGGTACATGTATGTGATAGAGTAGCCCCATGCTGTGCTGCGAACAATCACAAAGTAGTGTTAATACGTGTTTCTGTGTTACGTTGTCCCCTTACGTTCCCTAAAGACGTCCCCCTCCCCATTCCCCCTGTGTCGTCTCACCAGTCCATATAATAAACATAATATGTATACAGATGCGACATTTATATCATCGTAGGTAGTTAATGAATGTGACTGTAGTTTTATATGGATGATCCCTTATAGGTATTAATTTTATCTCAACACTGTTGTAAGCCCGAGCAATTGTTTACTCATGTTACCGCTTCGATAAATGTGGAATAAAATATAATAATTGTCACTATACTATCGCTTCTAGGTGACTACTTTTCATTCAAAATCGACTATACATAGCTATATAACAACATTGTAAGCTTAAGACTTATTAGTCTTTGTAAATATTTTACTTCGTTTAGTACTTACATGGGTTACAGAAAAATTAAAAAAAGAATAGCTTTCTCCTGTTAAAAGTCCAGTCACACCGGCTTACACACTGAACAGTAGACATAAATAATATTCGGCTAACACTAGAGAATATCCTGATAATAATTTAGCATATAATAACGTAGCTATAAGAACAAAAAGTATTATCCAAAATTTAGAAATGCTGTGTGTTATAGGTAATATAAAAATTTCTTAAACTTGAAATTAATACAATTGTCGTCGAGATTATTAAATTATTATACGTTTCGGTTTGTGGAGCACAACGTCAAATGTTACAAAATTTATTTTTCATTCGTGTACTGGTTCTATTTGGCGGTGTGCTACAGTGCTGTAAAAACGAAACGCTATTAAAAATATAAGAATCTTTAAACAGATTACTATGTCCAAGTACTTCTTCACCAAAATTAATATTTGTGTAACTTCTTCAATAGGTGTGTTTATTGTAAAGGATGAACGAGATCTCAAGCTGAATGACATGTTCGTTGATAACTTTCTTTTCTAGTCATTTTTTGTATTTACATTACATTCCAAAGTTTGTATATTACGTATTTCCTTTTTTTGAAATAAATAGGGTAATGTATTTTGCATAGCAAAATGGTGTTTACGTAGTGTAATAGTGAGCAGGATTGATAAAAGCACGGGTGTGTTGAGGCAGCTGTAAAGATATTTTTTATAGCTTTTTATTTCCTTTGACGGTTTAGTTTGCTAATTCGCGTTTAAGTTGTTATATTATTGTAATTCTATGGAAACAAAACATTTTAAATTAGAGATACAGCTGATGCTGGATTATATTTTTTTATAGAGTATACTGTTTAAGCTATACTGCTATTTTTATAGGACTAGCTGTTGTTTTGATTACGTTTGTTTGTTTCTCAACTAATTTATTTGGTGTGTGTCGTTGTTCCGTGGAGGCGTGTGTGCTAGGTGCGAGGCTTGCGTGACGCCGGAGCGAGCGCGCTCTTGTGATTACGATAGTGATTGTTGATTGTTGGGCGAGAATGGTATTGAAAAAAAAATTATATATTCTATATATAATTTATGAATTTCATTCAATTTATGAAAATAAGAACAATGTAATGATTGGTAATATTACTCATTGCTCTAAATGTACTATCAAAATATATTATACACAGTGTTAAAGGTCATAAATAAAATGCTTTGAAAATTTCCACACCGTTGTTTCATTTAACTCTACTTAGCTGATTACAAACTGAAATTGGCAGTTGTGTGTTTAATACTTAGGTATATCATGCAACAAGTTCAACAACATCTTCGTAATAGCAAACCCACTCACTTATATCTGCAATTAAACCTTCTTCACAACATTAAAACTATTTTAAAATCACTGAATTTACGAAAATTGCCGAATTAGGTTTTTTAAAAGACGTCAACATAATTCGTAGTTATTACAAAGCGAAAATTCTGTTGGCCGAAACAGCTTACGGCAATGAAATTAAATAAATTATCGAGAAGAATAAAAATCAAATCATAAATATTTGCTTTATTATCACATAACAATATAATTATGATCATGATACAAAATGGATATACCTTACAAAGTAATACATACATTTCATTATATCTGTAAATTAAAAGCACTAAAACATTTAACGTGAAACATTTCCCATTTATTTACAAAACCTAAAAAATCGATCGAATGATATTCGGTTAAACCGAATGCGGCTGACGTAATAGGTCACTGACCTGAATGGATCATATCTTAGGAATGTATTATTGATTAGTACTTCTTCCCATTAAAGTATTGTTATTACAGCATGTCAAATAACAGTTGACGACTTGACAGATTGAATAACGAACGAGTATAGTGAGATCTACATACTTTTGGCATCTTCCTTGTAAATTATGTGCGTGTGGTGTGTTAGAATATTTGTCCAGAGGGCCATCTTTTTGAATGAATAAAACAGTACTGAAAGCTTCTTACAATCAGTTTAATGTTTTACAAATTGTAACTTAAATTTGGATAACAATACGATCCTGTATCCTGTAGCGTGTATATATTATGGGGCCGGAATTAGTTGGAAGGCCCAACTTAAAGCTCTATCAGGCGTAGCGTAGGGGGTGCTAGGAGGGCCAAGGCCACGGGCGGCAGATTATTAGGGGGGTAAATTTGGGAAATAGTTTTTTCTTACAGTAATCTTAAATAATAACAAAAAGGGGGTGACAAATTTCTGGTCGGCCCCGGCGGCGAAAACCCACGCTACGCCACTGAGCTCGATATCTCTTTTTTTTTTACAAATTCTGGGATTGATGTCTTACAGATTTTTTAGAACTTCTACTGAATGGTGGCCCTCACACCACACGCACATGGTAAATGATTACGATAGTTCTTAAATGTGCCATAGTATATGAGTATTTACCACAGTTAAAGCAAGAGTTTCTGTTCTTTTATTTATATGGGAACTCAATAAACAATAACATAATATATTAAATACTTCGCAGCTGTCTCTTTCTCCACGCACACATGAATTCATGAATTCGGCCTGTACACAAGTGCATGCTATTTTCTGTTTGACTAGGCTGTATTGCAGATATACATACATACAGTCAATATATATTTTTTTCATATTGAAAACAAGATAACAAATAAGAATCTTACAATAAATTATTTTCAAAAATAATGGAGACTAAATTGTGTTTTCGTATAATGACAAGATTTTCTAAATTTTAAACTAATAAATATATGTATCTTTTGATATACCTCCACAGGCAAACTTGATTAAAAAATGATAGAATTCATTACATCGAATTTTTATTTTTATTTCAATATTATTATTATGTGAGCTATCTGCCAGTACTATTACCAATATAATTTTGATGATGCTATACTTATGACCGCTCTGATATTGCTACGTATTAGTTGGTGCACAGACTAAAATGTTAGAAGCAAATAGTGAGCACGCTTTGCAACAACTTCAGAACGGTCAAAAAGCTTGGAACTTATAAAACTCCGTTGGAAATTATGGGCTTCGATAGACCTGCTTTCTTGGGCTTTGGAGAAATACCCGATCACACAATTATTGAAATGTAATAAAAATAACACACGTTGGCTGCGGCCTAACATAGCGCGCGCTAACGTACCGGTGCGGCTGTTTACGCGCCTGGCGTGAGCGCCCGCACGGCCGCAACACATTTTGTAATCCGACCAAGTGCGGCCAAAACACACCTGGTGTGGGAGCGCATATAGTAATAGTAATAATAACAATAGTAGTAATAGTAACCATTCATTGTCTTTTATTTTTGAGTGCATAAAACAATTGGGTACTTAGAATTATTTTACGATATATTTTGTGCAAAACAATCACCTACTAAGTTCTTTATTCAAAATTAAAACGCAGATGTGTATTTGTTAATACCGCAGAATCCTTTGTAGAATATTTACTTTGTTTTCTTCGAATTTTATGAAGGCGTTTGTTATTAAATTTGTTAACAATACGACATTATGTCGATTTATTTTTCGTAAAAGCTGATTAGAATTAAATACCTACGAAAGGAAGATAAAAAAATATAGAACAATATATTATATTGTAATAAAGATAAAAAAATACGGTCGAATTGATAACTTCCTTCTTTTTTGAAGTCGGTTTAAAACACGCCTCGCGCGTAATCCGTACTGGCGTAGCGATGTTAGAAACACGCAGGGCGTGTTTTGCCGCCCAGTCGTAGCACAAAATATGAAAACACGCCAGGCGCGTTTGCGCCGCACTCGCGTTACGAGAGTCAAAACCCAGCATGTGTGTTTTTCAGCAGCCAACGTGTTAAAATTTATTTGGTAATATATGTATATAATGTTATTATATGTTTACCAAAAAATTGGCTATATCAAACAGTGAGAGGTTGAAGATTCGGTAATAGTTTAATCAATCCATCACACATTATATCGAAGTGTATTTCAAATTGCAAAGCGTGTATGATCTTTATAATAAGCAGAAACACAACACGTTGAAACAACAATTTCACGAAAAACTGTTCTGTTTAACATGGCCTTTACACATGATCATTGATCACACAGCATACCATTTTTCACATCTATCTCACTAGACGATTAATTTAAAGTCATTTAACACACGAAGTCACCGCGCACTCACTTCAAGAAAACGGATTACAGTTCTTGTCGTAATCATCGTCTTCGCTGAAAGGGTTCGTTGGCTCCGTGGCTTCTTCAGCAAACGGGTTCTTCGCCTCATCGTAAGGGTCATCCTCCTCAAATGGATTCTTGCTGGCGCCATTGCTTATAGCAGCGGATATGTTGTGGACAACGGGAGACACGCCCGTGCTGCTAGGTTTGTCTTCGAACCTCTTTTTGGCGGTGATGGGGGATGAGTAGGGGGATGGCTTGTGGACTGGCTCGAGCCTGTTGAGGTTAGCTTCCAGGCTCGAGCTGTACCGTTGCTGCTCGATCAGTCTCATTCTACCCTCAGCTACAGGAACCACGGTCGTGCCTTTAGGTGCCACTTGTTTCGATGTGTTGGGCACGAATACTGGAAATTTAATTATATTTTTTTGTAAGTATTTGTTATTGTGAATTGGTCTACTTTGAAAAAAGTCGTCATATTTTTAATCTGCAAAGATTACTTAGAAAAATAGAGACCACAAAAAGCGTTTTGTGTTATAAATCAGAATATTTTAATTAATTATAAAATTTAATCTAATTCAAATTTAATGAGAAGATCTTTTGAATTTATTCGTATCTATAATCGTTAAAATGTTGTATCAACCGTGGGAACAATTGATATGCAGGAAAAAGATTTTTATCTTCAATTAAATTATGTCATTCAAGAACAATCTGACAAATTACGTTTTGATGTTTCACATTTGTCCTTCCGCAGTACCTTTGTATGGCTGTAACTCTAAGTTGTTTGTATTTTTAATCCACGAGGCAAAAAAGGGCTGTTTGCGTGTCTGAGTCTTTTTGTGGCATGTAGCTCCTGAACAAATGGACCGAATTTAAAAGTTTTTTTTTACGACAGCTACAAAGAAAAATCGAGATTATTTTTAACTACAATTTAGTCGGTAACTTTAATTTTTTATTTTATTTCTTTAACATGTATTAACCCAAAAACTGGAAAGGTATTTCTTAAGCGTTTGTGCTTAAGTCTAGAACTGGTGCTAAAATATAAAAGGTCGCATGTAACTTACACTGCTTGCTCTGTCCCTCCTGTTGCCTCAGCTTGGCCTCAGCGCCGGGCCCGTAGGCCTGCGGCGCGGGCCCGGGCGGCGCGGGGGCTGCGGGTCCGGCCGCCGCCGGGGGCTCCACCGCACCGCTCTCCGTCACCACGGTCAGCTTGTTGAACAGCCCGCGCCCGTAATACTCCGAAACCACCGCGTAGCTGGAGATGAAAATGGAATAGTTTAAAAAATAATCACATAATAGATTTCATTATAATTTTTTTTTTTAAGTTTGCATGCTACATGTCTTTATTATGGCGCTGACTGACACGGTCTGTCATAACTCCATCGGACTTGTCCACAAAGTGTGTTGCAGATCCTGTAAAAACCTGTACTCTATCATTTACAGAGCGAAAAATCTCTGCCCTACCTCTCTAAATGATTGATAAACACCACACATTATTATCCCAACATATCAAGATCAAGAAAATAATATGAATCTAGTAAAAAAAATACTCTGGTCCGACGTTTCAACAAATGACAGTACGCGGCGTGTTTATAAAACATTCGGCCAATAACATAACATTTACCGGAACGAGACTCGACCATGGAACAAACGGTCGTTGCCTTACCATAACATAACAGCTTGAAAACGATCTAGCCCACGCATTGTCTTGTGTGACACCGGTAAGAATGTTTGCAATGCATTTTCGAATACGTCACAAAGGTTACCAACAAATACACAATAAACAAGTACAAATATATTGTACTATCAGTCCTGGCGTCCCCGAAGGGTTGGGCTGAGGTGGATACACCTATATTTCACCGTATATTTTAGGTCCTTGGTCCTTGGTCCATGGCTGGAAACTGACCCATGCAATAGGACGGTCCCATATCTGTGTCAACTAGTACGTCACTTTTGGCTAGGAACACGAGAAAAGGAAAGAAGTAATTTAGCTCAGTTAAATTATCTAGACAATTTGCGTGATTTCAACGAGAATGTAGTTCACTGAAATAAGTGGGGTTTTTTACTCGTGACTGACTAACAATCATAGCTGATAGGACCGAATATTTTTTGTCGTTTTTTAATGATCTTTATTTCTTTATTCATTGGCGTATACATACGTATACGTACAACGTGTGTATCAGTAGACGTTTTAAAGCCATGTAAAATGTTGAAAACATTTTAACTATTTTGGCCTCTGCGATACAAGAGTGCTACGGCCGCTGTAAGCCGCATTGTATCACATACCTTTTTATAAATATACTAGCTGACCCAGCAAACGTTCTTTTGCATTATAGGGGTTGGTGGTAGAAGAGTGAAAGTTTAGGGTTATAAGTACTCTTTAATGCCAAATCATAAAAAATACAAAAAATGTTTGGTAAAAAAAAAACAAGTCTGGCGAGGGACAGCCTTATCACGAGATTTTTATATCTTACATAAAAAAATCTCATGTCACAGTGTTTGTCGCTGAACTCCTCCGAAACGGCTAGATGGATTATTATGAAATTTTGTAATTTGTAAGTATATACATATATTTGGTAGGTCTGAGAATCGGTCGTAGGTTTACTGGGTCAGCTAGTATAAGATAAATTTGATATTAAAAAAACAGTTTTGAACAAAAAACACTGCAATACGTGACGTCATACAATTGTGACCACGTGTGTTGGGGGCGGGGGTAGAGAGATAAAAGGATGTTCTTTTTGTATCCAGCAATGTAAAATAGTTTTACATTACCTATTTCACGTTTGATACATTATTTACCACATTCGTTTTAAATGCGATAAAGCCATAAATCTTATAATCGATAACATATCGGCAGTTTTTAACACAGTAGGTACATGCTAACATGGTATTCTATATTTTTTATACTAATATTATTGTTTCTGTAATTTGACGGTAATATGGTCATACTAAAAAAATTTGCTCTTACATAAATTACTTTTATTTACTTAATTAATGATTAATAAGAAAGTAAGTGAAATAAATAGCACTATTTTTGGGGGCTATTACAACTATATAAAACACTATACGCTATAGGCACTATTAAAAGTAGCCTGTGGTGTGACCAGAGGACTGATGTGTCAAAGGTCTCGAGTATTCAAACCCAAGGCACGTAGACTTTGCGTAAGTTATGTGCGTATTTATCACAAGCTCGAACGGTGAAGGAAAACATCGTGAGGTAACCTGCATGTTTGAGAGATTTTCTCGATGGCATGTGAAGTCTGCCAACCCGCAGTAGGCTAGCGTGGGGGACTATAGCCTAATCCCTCTCAAATGAGAGGAGACCCGTGCCCAGCAGTGGGACATTAATGGGTTGATGATGATGATGATTGTATAAAATTGAGTGTCTGAGTATTTTGCCATTAGTACAGTACATAATTAAAGATTATGTACTGTTCAAATTACTTAAAGTATATCAAGTATATCCCATAGAATATATATCAATCTTATTTGTTTATGGATCTTAAGGTTAGGCCTAAGTCCAGCACTGGACACCCTTTAGACTGATATGATGATAACGAACACTCAAAAGAAAATACAAATTTTATACTTAAGAGCTGATTTTGAAACGCCAATCATTATAATACGACTAAGTTGTGTCTTTTTAAATATAAAATCTGATAAAATCATTTGGCCAGTATAATTTTTTTTTTAAATAATGTCTTGGTTTATTTACTCGATAACGATTAACGTTTCAACTGGCTGAATAATTAGTATCTGGTATGTTATAACATCACTCACCCGTACCTATCTTCCACATTGTTTGAGAAACACCAAGAGAACGGTGGTATCGCGATAGATTT
The DNA here is from genome assembly GCA_905163465.1 of Craniophora ligustri. Taxonomy (NCBI): domain Eukaryota; kingdom Metazoa; phylum Arthropoda; class Insecta; order Lepidoptera; family Noctuidae; genus Craniophora; species Craniophora ligustri. The sequence goes on from LR990969.1 coordinate 10,375,914, forward strand.
GAACAGCGATAAATTCATGTTATTTCTTATTATTGTTGTTACAATATCCACTGGGTTTATTTTATCGCGTATTTTACAGTAGTGAATTAAAATCGATCAGTTCGATAAGGGAACATGATAGCGCGCGCGCCGCTTTCCGACTGATTCGGTGTATGAAAAAAGGTACGTCAGATTACAATGACGTTGATTTATTTATGTCTGATTTAAATAAAACTTCTTTTTACGTTTTTTTTTTATTGTGGTTTTACCTGACGGGCACGGGTAGATATGTATATAACTTCAAGACAACCAACATTTAACATCTATTATTATTATCATCTAAGCCTGCCTGTGACCATGGATGCTGTAAAGGATCAGAATCGTCGGGTTTGAAATAATATTAATATACCGATAAGATGCGTAAAAAGTAGTTTTATTTCTATGTCTAATATTCGCGTAAGTGTAAGAAATCAATATGCTTATTGGTTATAAAATATATTTTTTTGGAAAAAATAATGTATGTAAAAATGTTTTTGCAACAAACATTTTGAAGAAAAAACATCACCAATAACTACACGTATATTTATATAAACTAGCACTTTTTTTTATAAATTATCACTTTAATAGACCTTTCTCGGTAATAATTTGTTGACTAGTTTTTTCTAGAACGTATTGACACGACCGGCTGAATCAACATACACACGGTAACTGAGTTATGTGGCATCAATAGACTTGATGTGAATTATTATACCTATTGTTTTTATTGTTACGACGGCAGACCATAACAATGATAAAGTTCTGTTGACTTAAATAATCGTTTTTATTCATAATTTTGAGTGCATTTTACAGGTACGACTTTAGTTCTCGAGATTAGTTTGCGTACAGAACTCCCACCATACAGCGAGACATTTAAGCCGTCTATATAAATACAACACGCTTTTTGACGGGTTCATAAAATCGTAACTAGTTGACCAACCAATCCATCCACTCTAACGTTCGTATCTTATTACTAAAAGAGTGACCAATAAACATGATAAATGTAATCTGTAAAGGCCGGCAACGCATTTGCACGTCCTCTGGTGTTGCAGATGTCCATGGGCGGCGGTGATCACTTACCATCAGGTGAGCCTCCTGCTCGTTTGCCCGTTATTTCAATTAAAAAAAAATGATAAAGACCCAGAATACCCAATTCCTGCACAAATGCTTTCCTGCACAAATTAGTTAGCCATAGCAATATTTGTTTCGTCCTGCAAACAAAGCTGGCTGGTTGGCCATGGACCAAAATTGGTGGTATATAAGACCCGGCCACACGTTACTGTGCCTAAGTTACTAGTTGGTTTGAATATTAAAAAAATATTGAGCTAAAAACTATCCTAAGCTGGACAACTACACACAGTGGGTTTATTTTCTAAACTTTCTAAACTTCTGTACCGTTTTAATGGTTCAGAAGTTTATTGCGGACAAGTAACTTGATGTAAAATCTGCTATTATAATAATAATAATAATAAATATCTCGTGTCACGGTGTTTGTGGTCGCACTCCTCCATGGCGGCTAGACATTTTAATGATTACGAGGCAGCTAGTTTTGATATACATATTATTATGAATGAAGTTTATGATACGTACGGGTCGTGTTCGTTGTGCAGCCGCGCGTGCAGCGCCTCGGCCACGTGCGGCAGCGCCTCGTGCCGCCGCCGCCCGCTCGCGCACACCACGCACTCCGACTCGCACTCGCTCTCCGCATACGACGTGAAACACCTACACACCAAATAAAAGTCACTAACTAAATAAAATATTTCTGGACATGACACTGCGCCATCTAGTTCCGAGCTAAGCAACGAGGCTTGTGTTACGGATACAGTTGGTTGATATACTACATGTATACTTTTTTTGTTGTAAATACATACATATTATACATCCATGACTCGGATACAAATATTTATGCTCATCACACAAATATTTGTCCCTACCGGGATTCGAACCCGGGACCCATAGCATAGAAGGCAGTGTTAACTACCGCTGGACTAATTGGGTCATCACTGAATGAAAGAATTTGATTTGATCCTTATAAAACGTTTTTGGGCATGGAGTTATCAGGGATAAATAAATAATAAATAAATAACGTTTATTAGGAACATAAACAGGTTTACAAATTCAAATAAAACGTAAAAAGTAGTAAACTTTAGCGCAACTGCCAACGCCCATCTACAGAAGTAATGTTACCGTGTTCAACACAATTGATAAAAGCAAAAAAAAAAATATTAATGATGTTTAAAGTATTAAAAAAAGGTTCCTCACTTTCGCTACGGTAGAACATATTTGTTGATTCCGTTTTAAATTGGCATCTATGATGACACTAAGGTATTTCATGGTCTCGGTATTTTGCAGTTGTGGGCAAATATAATCATAATAAATGAGTTATAGTTAGGGCAGGTATGAGAATGGAGGGGTGCCTGCCAGACAACCTCCTCGTGTGCTCCATCTCTGGAGCCGGTGCACCCTGGGCGCGGGCATATTCTTCTTGCCCGTGGCGAATGGTCTGGCGCGTCGGGACCCCGCAAGGCCGCGAGGCTGATGCGGGGCAAACGGCCCTTTTCAGGGCCACTGGGGAAAAGGCCCTTTTCAGGGCCACTGGGGGGGGAACAGCCCTTTTCAGGGCTACGGGGGGGACTCCATGAGGCCGCGAGGCCGACTGGAGTAAAAGGCCCTTTTCAGGGCCAGGGGTGTTCGCCGCGTGGTCGCGAGACCGCGTCGGTCGAACGTTGGCGGGCCCGGTGTGTACTCACCCTACCTCCGGGCTGGCAGTGGGAGTCTGACTCTCCTGCCACCGTCGTCTAAATCGGGAGGTATCTCTGTTCCACGCTGAGTGTCGTGGAACATGTCTCGCGGCTCAGCGAGAGGTACCTTCCGTCGGTCCTGGCTTAACCGCCCGGACCGTCCAATCCTAAGCGGCGGCGCACCGCGAGAGGATGAATGGCTGGGGGATGCCCAGTCGTTAGTGCGTTCCCCGTCAGAGTACCGGCCGACCCTCTGACGGGTCACGCTAGGCTTACCCGGGTACAGGGGGCACTGCCCGGGCGGACTGCTTTTCCCCCACACTCGTGGGATTTCTAATGGATAAATCAAGAAATAAAAACAAGAAGGTTGTGGATGAGACGGTCGAGGTGAAGACAGATGCAGCCGCGCAGGAATTGCGAGATATTCTGAGGCAGCTGCAGGAGGAGGGATCATCAATGGATGCCGAATCTGATTCCGGATCGGCATCTGGCGATGATTCAGTTGAGAAGCATAGCAAGCCCGTGTCTAAAGACGTAGGCATACGCAAGCGTCTGCGTTCCGCTAGGAGTTGCTCGGAGTCCGCTGAGTCAGCTCTTAGCGACGAAGATGCACCGGCCCGCAAGGTTGGTGCAACGAGGAGAAGGAAAGGTCGTCCCGCCGCAAAGGCAGACCAAGTGAGCCTGGCCAAGGCGAAAGCCGAGCTGATGGCCGGCGAAAGGAAGGAGGTGCAACCCCAATCTGAGGACGCGATGACCGCCTTGGTCAAGGCGGCCGAAGCCAAATCGGTTGACGCCGGCTTGAGCTCCAGATCCAGCTCCTGCGACAGGGAAGAGATCAGCGCAGCTGCTCTGTGGGAGCAGTTTGAAGACGCCATCAAACTTGTGGATTTCGTTGCCAGAAAATCCGGAAACCTTAAGGGCAACTACGTGAAGGGTCTTAACACGGCTATCACACTGGTCCGAACCGGGGCGGACGGTTTCCGGGACTTAATTTTGACGGATCAGTCCGCCATGTTGGAGGCAAACATAAGTCGCCTCAAAGCAGACAAGAGCCGCCTGCAATCTGACAACGCTCAGCTGCAGGGCGACCTTAACAAGCTGCGAGAGGAGATGGGAGCGCTTAAAGCGGAGGTGGTGCGACTTGGGCGCCAGGGCCAACCAGCTCCAGAGGCGGCCCTGTCTAAGGAGTCAGAGCTGGCCCGCCTTCTCCGTCAGGAGATGGCGAGCATTTCCGCTCGATTTGACGCCCTGGAGGGCAGAATACTCCGACCTCCCCTAGCTGGCGACCGCAAGGCCGCCGAGAAGACACCGGCAGCGAGTTATGCTGCCAAAGCGTCAACATCTCGCGCTCCGGCCCCTGCCCAGGCGCCGAAGAAGACCGCACCTCCAAAGGCTGCGCCAGCCAAAGATGCGCCGGCCAAAGCTGCGCCGTCTACGGCGGTTACAGCTGAGGCCCCGGACGAGAGTCAGCCCGGCTCGACCCTAATGGCTGAAACTTCAAAATCGCAGTCAAAGGGAAAGGGGAAGGGCAAAAAGACGCAGACAAAGGCGGCCGCCAACAACGTGGCAGCCTCTGCGCAAGGTGGTCAGTCCGCCAACGATGAGTGGCAGACTGCCACCAACAAGAAGAAAGAGAGGAAGAAGGTTGCGAAGAAGCGCAGCCAGCAAAAGAGGAAGGCCGCCCAGCTCCGAGTGCCTAGCTCGTCGGCGGTCGTCATTGCCCTTCAGCCTGGTGCTGAGCAGAAGGGCATCACATATGCTTCCATCCTGCTGGAAGCGAAGAAGAATATTAATCTGGGGGAACTAGGGATTCCTTCCCTCAGATTCAAGCTGGCCATTACAGGGGCCCGGATCTTAGAGATCCCCGGGGCAGCGACGGCCGATAAGGCAGACGCGCTTGCCTCAAAGTTGAGGGAGTGCGTCAATGGGGACGACGTGAGGATCTCCAGGCCCACGAAATGCGCTGAGCTCCGCGTTACGGGCCTGGATGACTCCGTTACCACCGAAGATGTGAGCGCTGTCGCTGCTCGCGTAGGAGGATGTCTCGCCGACGACGTAAAAGTCGGCGAAATTAAGAAGGGGCCCTCCGGACTGGGATCAGTCTGGCTGCGCTGCCCCGTAGCTGCGGCCAAAGCCATTGCTGGCGCCGGTCGTCTGCTGGTCGGATGGACATCGGCAGGGGTAACATTGCTTGAGCGTCGGCCCTTGCAATGTTACCGTTGCTTGTACGGTGGGCACACACAGCACACGTGCTCGTCGGAGGAGGACCGCAGCGACCTGTGTTATCGCTGCAGCCAAAAGGGGCATAGGTCAAACCAGTGCACCAACAATCTGCACTGCGCACTGTGCGCTGCCGCAGGAAAGCCTGCGGCTCACCGGGTCGGCGCAAAATCTTGCGAGGCCCGGAAAAAGAAGAAGAAGTCCCAGTCCTCGGCCCCTCAGGCCATGGACACGACACCGCCCAGCACTGGGCCTCCATCATCGTAAGGGGGCTCTGCTATGCTGGGCAAACGGCCATGGGCGGCAGACTTGGGGGAGTCTGTCCGCCCAGCAATAGGCCGGAGTAGGCGGCGTGGTTGATGTTGCCGCGCCCCTCTCGGAAGGAGTGGAGGGTCACTGAGGACCCTCCCACAAGGGCCTGGGGACCGCAAGGGCGGTCCGCCACCGCCGGGGTCGCGGAAGAATGCTAACGCGTACCCGTAACGCACTATGGTGGTGAGGTGGAACATCCCGTGTGGTTTTAGTCGGTAGTCACCCACTCTGGGTGGAGTCCGACACACCCCCGTCGTCTCCCCGGACGACGGGAAGTGCGTAAATGCATTTCCACACGGTAAACAAAAAAAAAAAAAAAAAAAAAAAAAGGTATGAGAATGGATTACTAAAAGAGTGGGAGAGGTTGACCTTATAAATTTGAAAAAAAGAAGATAAACTGGGTATTATGGACATTTAAAGTAAGGTTTGTAGTTAGCCACTTCATGACAGTGCTTAGGGCCATTTCCGCATTATTACAGGTAGTATCCCAATAGCGGCCGTGGATTTTTTAGAGCTGTGTAATCCGCTTAAGAAAGAATTTTGCAGTTGGGTAATGATAGCACAGCTCATTCAAGAAAATAAAAAATGTTGGTCCCAGCATGCTACCCTGGGAGACGCCAAAAGTCACAAACTCCTGAGTACTCTGGTAGCTATACATTTTAACAATCTGTTTACGATCCATCAGATAACTCCGGAAAATATCCTGAGCCTTACCGCGAACATCTTCTAGTTTAGAGAGTAATAAAGGGACAGAGACGGTGTCAAAGGCCTTCGATAGGTCTAGAAAAATCTTAACCGTTCTCTGTCTTTTATCTACAGTTGAGCGATTTTTTCAGTAAAAGTGAAAGTAATCTGCGATGTTGATAGTTCAGGTTAAGGAAAAGTAATAAATAACTAACCTGCTGACTAACCCTGTATCAAAAATACTATAATTTTATTGCCCCAATATATTTTTAATATCGATACAGATATTGTAATAAAGCCGTGATTTAAGTTAGAAAGTAGGTACAACAACAAAAGCAAATATTTACAAAACTGGATCGCATACTGACGAATTCACGTCATTCCGATTCCGATATATCACCATTAGCTTGTACTCACGAGAGGTGGAAGGAGTGCTGGCACAGGAAGTGTATGGTGGGCAGCTCGAGCGGCTTGTTGCAGACAGCGCAGCGCGAGGACTGCAGCACGACGGGCTCGTTCTGCAGCACGGCCGCCTCCTGCTTCATGCGCGCGCTCTCCGACCGGTACTTGTCCGACAGCTGCTGCTCCCGCGTGATCACGTCGTTCTCCGACTTCAGTACGTCTGTTAGATATCTGCAAATTCAATAGTCTTAAGTAGTTAATTGAAAGTAGAAATATTATAACGACTTTACAAGTATGTTGATATCATTTAATCCTGACGTTTTGGAACATTAGGAAAAGAAGCACACATAAATAGTTTTATTTATGTTTGAAAGAATTTGTTATTTAAATTATTTTTTCTTTAAGATATCTCAAAATACGGAACATTTTTATATTGAATAAATAATGCTGTCTCTAAAATGTTACACGAACTTACTTTCTCACATCACCTAGCGTGTACGTCGGGGTGCTAGCGAGGCAGTCGATGACTAAAATAGGCGACAGAAGCTTTTCATTCGCTGTTGACAAAAAAAAAACAATAATTAGTATTGAATGCATGATCTTTATATTATTTTAAAATATGCAGCTTTCGTTTTGTCCGCCTCGCTACTGCGCAGGTGTAGCGCTACTTGTGTCCTGTACTGTATCCCGTATACTGACCGATGACGTTGAGCAGCTCGGGCAGGCAGTGCGCGGGCGGCGGCGCCCACAGCACGTCGAGCCACAGGCGCGGACACAGCGCGCCGCGCCGCCGGCACACGCCCAGCGCGCTCTCCGCCTCGCCACTGCGCAGGTGTAGCGCTACTTGTGTCCTGTACTGTATCCCATATACTGACCGATGACGTTGAGCAGCTCGGGCAGGCAGTGCGCGGGCGGCGGCGCCCACAGCACGTCGAGCCACAGGCGCGGACACAGCGCGCCGCGCCGCCGGCACACGCCCAGCGCGCTCTCCGCCTCGCCACTGCGCAGGTGTAGCGCTACTGTGTCCTGTACTGTATCCCGTATACTGACCGATGACGTTGAGCAGCTCGGGCAGGCAGTGCGCGGGCGGCGGCGCCCACAGCACGTCGAGCCACAGGCGCGGACACAGCGCGCCGCGCCGCCGGCACACGCCCAGCGCGCTCTCCGCCTCGCCACTGCGCAGGTGTAGCGCTACTGTGTCCTGTACTGTATCCCGTATACTGACCGATGACGTTGAGCAGCTCGGGCAGGCAGTGCGCGGGCGGCGGCGCCCACAGCACGTCGAGCCACAGGCGCGGACACAGCGCGCCGCGCCGCCGGCACACGCCCAGCGCGCTCTCCGCCTCGCCACTGCGCAGGTGTAGCGCTACTTGTGCCCTCCATCTGTTACCATTACACTTACATCTATCACGAGGGCATGTTTTGACTTGGATACAAGTTACTTTACTAATTATGGCCGAACAACCTCTTAAAAGCTGACATGTAAAAACTCAAATCTAGCAGCTTCTGGTAAACAACAAAAATTAACTTTCCATTTAACTAGTTAAACTATTCATAAGTTGTCCTTTAGGAAATATCCTTAAGGGATCCTTCCTTTTTTAATTCTCATATTAATTGATATATCAGAAAATAAATGCCGGTCCATAACATCGCGACTCACAGTTTGTTCTCTTCGTACAGATACATGACGCCCGCCTGGAAGCCCAACATCTGGCAGATGATCAGCGTCTGGTCCTTGTCGTAGTTAGCGTCGGGGTTCTTTAGCACGCGCAACACTTTCTCTTCGTATTCTTTTTTTTCACTCTCCGGAGATTTCGCCCTGTTTACAATTATTATATTATTTATAGAAAATTTCGTACTATTCAATGGTACAATAAATCGTACAAAAGATGGTTTGTCCAGTGACATTATTTAAGATAGGTAAGTAAATTATTATTCTTTGAATTTGATGATACAAATTTAAGGATGATCCTAAGAAAATCAAAAAGAATAATAATAGTTTAATACTCACCAGACATGAATATAATGTTCGATGAGCGCGTCATACACTAGTTTGGAGCATTCATTGTCGTTCTGCGTCATATGTTCCAGGAACTCAATGAGTCGCTCGGAGTTGCTGAGGAACATGTGGATGTAGTCGTCGGGAACTGCTCTGAAGGGTTCCCTGGTGCCGCCCGACAGAGAGATCTCGTCGACTAGAGGCTTACTGCGGGGCTTATAGTCCGTGCATAGTACTGAGAACAAGAGTTTTATTTATACTTTTATTAATTACTTAAACGCTATTCAATTTTAAGTATTACTCGAAGAGTTGACTATAAGAAATAGTCACCTGCAAATTAAATTCAAGTGATTGAATGTGGTTCATGCACGTTGAACCACATTCAATCACTTGAATTTGGAGACTGCCTACTGGCTAAAAGTAAAATAATTTCGACAGATAGTGAGTACCTCAAAGATTCATTGTAATATTATATATCGATAATAATCGAACAGACAGTAGTGTGTTGCTGGGAAGTTTGTTGCGCCGCTGCTTCTTCCCAGCAAAAACACTAGGAAGCGGTAAAGAGCAGGCGTTTTTGGGGGCTATCTTTACCGTCGACGTCCAAAAAGAGCCAATTAAATTTGGCCTACTTTGAATAAACGATATTTTGTCTTTTCGACTTACACTTTAGGAACTTGGTGCTCTCCTCCGGCTCGTGCTGTATCAGTCTGTGTCCGTACTTCTTCATGTACAGGTCCGCGTCCTCGAACTCCAGCTCCACGATATAGTCCAGGGCTTTGCGGAAATCCTTCTTGTCGTCTATCATCATGTTGAGGTACCAGTCGTGACGCTTGTGGTTGGCGGCCAGCGATAGAGCGTCGTCTATACTAACTTGCCGCATTACCTTAGGACGTAATTATGAATCAAGTCGTTATTGTAAAAAAAGAGATGGAGCTATTTGTCATGTAGTCCTCCATCCTCCTCTTTTGCTAAAGCAAATCACTCAAACCTGCTTTAAAATGGGTAATCGGATAACTGGTTCTACAATTTCAAGTACCAAAACTAACAGACAGATAGCCTTTATAGTACGAGTATGTTATAGTTTACACATGTAGGTGCCGATTTAGTTAGTAAAATTACTAAAACTACTTGTATTACATTGAACATTTTTGATGCGTGTTCTTTGAATGCTATTTACCGTTGGGTAAATAGATCAAAATTTTAGGTACCTTATTAATTTGGATAGTATCCCGTCTTCAAGGATTCTACTAATTAAATCAGCGCTTTGTATTCAATTTAGTTATTTATTTATTAAAGCATAGTCACATCGTTATAAGAGATTAAACAACATACCTTGATAGCAACATCCACATCGAAATCAATGACTTTATCCTTGGAATTGATGAAGTCCTTCAGCTTCCCCTGCTGATCGTGCTGGTCTATCTTCACGTAGCAGGTCAGCAGCAGCGTGGTGTGGTCCTCAGTGGCACAGCCCTTTTTCTTGTGAAGCTCCTCTAAGTACTGCACCAGTGGCTCCAAGTGACGAGACTCTAGGTACTTGCGGATGACGTAGGAAGTCTCTAACCAGCCAATAGTTTTGACGTATTGTTCTATAGCACCTTTGAGGTCACCCTGTGAATGTAATAGATATTTAGGTTACTGGATAAGCCCCACCAAAGCAGAGAGGAGCGGAGACCTGAGCAGATTTGTTTTGTATAACCAATCAGATTTCGTTATTTCCGCGTCTCCTCTCCGCAACAATATCAGATTGGTTATTCATAACACATCTCCTCTTCTCTCTGCTTTGGTGGATACCGAGCCTCAGTCTTGGAAAGAATTGGAGGGAATTTATAAGACACGAATTATAATAGCGCATTGTGATCGGCCACGGCTCACAGATCTCTCTTTGGAGGAAAATATAGGAGATACATTATACACATAGAAGTGATAAAACTAACCTTACTATACAAATGATCGCCATATTGTTTATAGATCTCTGTCAATCCCGCGACATCATAATGCTGACTGCTCGCGATCCTAATCGCGACATCATACAAATTCTTTTTAAAAAGCAGCGTCAATTTTGACTGCAAATCCTTTTCTTCCAAATAAATCATCTCTTTATTCTTCGTAAGGATATAGAATGAGCCCCATTCTGTTAATACAGCATTAATTTCGTCAAATGTCTTCGAGAATACTATGAATTTATTTTGTATGTCTAATATAGTGATGTGATGAGATTTCGGCGCAGGCGCAGTGCTGGTGGAGGCGGCGGATTTGTTTGAAGTCTCGTTGGTGGTGATGACGAGGTAGCTACGGAACCAGTCGAGCCGGACCTTCTCGCCTTCGAGGGCGTAGCAGGGACCTCGGCCTTCCGTCGAGTAGCAGTACAGAGCCTGAAAGAAATAGGATAGTAGAAATATTTATCTATTAAGATTTCTAAGGCTCTTCTTTTTAATTAATGAATAATAATTACTTAGAAAACAGTTGCGAGTATTCTGTACTTATATATAATATAAAAAAATATTTTAATTACAATCGAAAGAGGTTACATAATAAACTATTTACCTACGAATTGCTAACTAACTATTGCCTACCTCGCATAGGACTTTGGACCCAAACATGAGGCAATAAAAACCATAAGGAATAACAGACAGTTCAGTAAATTGGTACCTCGTTGTTAGCTATAGTGAGCTGCTGCTTGTCAGCTAGTACGCTGCAGCCGGGCGCCGCCCCCATCGCGTCCAGCGTCACGCAGCGCTCCGAGCTCAGCCAGATCACCATCACGCACGAGCGGGACACCACGAACAGCTTGTCTGCACCCCTGTCAAGGACAGAACTTGTATTTGCACAGGAGGCAGAAAGGAGGTAGGTAGGTAATGGTTAAAAACCTCATTCGCCTACCCCTGTTTTCGGGGCTCGAGGAGTCGTGTATACATTCGCCATGATCCAACGAGATGTACTACTATCCCATACACAAATAATATTTAGGACTGAACTCATTATACAGACCTCTAATTAAATCTTAGGAGACGGAAAGAATATTTAAGAGTAGCTACCCAGTTATTATATTTAATATACTAGTTTTTTACCTAATTATCTTTTAAACTACCTACTTTGTCATTTTTTACTTATAAAATCGTTTGTCCTCCCTAAACACATCTAAAACTGATAAGTAAGCAAAATGCTCAGAAGAAGAAATCTGATAACATATTGTATGGTAATATAAAATGGTATGGTAAAGGACTTTTAAAAATATACTAGCAAAGGCTTTTTTATATTATTATTTTATGAGGACCACTAGTAATGATTATTCAATAACATTTTATTATGAGTGATAGTAAATTAATAAATCTTCTAAATTTTCTTTGTAATCTCAGGTTTTTGTAGGAGACCCAATAAATTTATAAACAAATACGTGTTTTAATTGACGCCATGTGTTAGTGTACATAGAAAGATAAAACTGCCTAAATTGGTGCAATATTAACAATACTAATATCCACGAGCTTTAATCAGAATTCTTATCGGAATTTATTTTAATTGTGCTGTGCGTGATTCACTGTATGGTTTTCAATCGCGAAGCATGTATAGAATTATTAAAATGATGATAATGTATAAAAACTTATTAATTTTAGCTAGTGATCATATAGAGATCCAAATATGCTTAAAAAGGTAGAACAAAGATACTTATAAGGGTTATAAACGGGTAGTCCTAAGATAGAAGTATCTAATGACGTGATGTATTACTTGAAAGCTAATCCAGTGATCGGACTAGTTCCAGAGTCGGGTAACGTTCGCATTTTACCACTGCGTTGTCTCGCAATATCGCCGCGGAACAGCGATACGGAGCCATCTTGGAAACCAACCGCCAAGAGATTCTGTGAAAGAAAGTTCTAGTCTATTCATCCGTTGCAAGACAAAGCATGAGAAAGGAAGGATAGACTAAGGTTTGAGTTAAATGGTCGTTCCACATACGTTGAACTATAACTCGATGATTGTTACTAAGTGTAACATACTATCGTGCCTGTATCCCTGAAGGTAAAAGCAGAGGAGTACCGATTAAACATGCACAGTTCAACATTATATTTTGGGGCCAATTAATTGATAAAATTAGGAGTGTCAGCTACCATTAACCAGAACTCAAACAAGCAAGTGAGTATTTTATAGAAAAACCCAATAACACCTTGTTTGACCCGGGAATCAAATTTATTATATCAGGCTGAGCATATTACTTTTGGGACTTTTAGACTAAAGAGGTAGTCACAAAAAAAATGCTATCTGACAACCATTATAATAAAGGTTTTTTTTTCCAAATTAATAAATGATGTTCTAAAAATGTTACCTTATTATCATGTACAGCGAGTGCAGTGGCTGGAGTAGGCCTCATGTGTGAGGGCACTGCCCGAGACACCCGTGCGCAGGTGGGGTTGCCATGTCGGTCACTGCGGGACCAGTCCCACACTCTGATTAGAGCGTTAACACCAGCTTCATCATCCTGGAATATACTGTAATCATTGTCTCACAAATATTTGAACCTTAAAATATATAATTATTTCATGTAATTTCTTTTTAGTTATAATTATTGAAAATATGCAAAAGTAATTGTTTCACTCCAATTGCTAATTGTGTGTGATGTTAAATGTCATTATTTTGATTGTAATAATTGTTGTTACTTTTAATAAATCCATTATCTCACTAAGTAAACTAGTATAAGAAGTATAAAAATAGGGTATCATGAATAGCATTTGGAGACCTATGGACTATTCACTGGACTTCTAACAATTGATATGATAATTATTAATACTTTATTGTACCATCATGCAAAGGTATACTCACTCCAATAGTAACAAGGTATGGATCATGTGGTAGTTGCTGTGCGAGTGATACAGTCAACTCATAAGCCTTGAAGGAGGTCACCTCCCAGGAGCGGGAGATGAGATGTGCCCAGCCGGTGACATCACACAGCACCACATGCCCATTGCCACTTGTGGTTGCTGTTACATGTGTGTCCTGAAAATAAAAATGTTAATTAATACCTATTAATTAATCATATTATGAATACTGTTCTCTTCATAACATAATTTAATTTAACTATTAATAATAGACAATTGTTCATATACTAATGGTCAGATAATAGGTATAATAATATTCTTTAGAAACTCGGGAAATATTCTGACCAAATAAGGAAAAATCTTCTAAAATACACAAAAATCTGAACATACAAATATTGTGTTTTATCCTATCCTATAAGGACAATAATACCACTTACTTGTAAACATTCAGCTACTTTCCCGTTATCAACACTCCTGTGAATGTCGAAAAAAGAGAATTTTCGCCACTAAAAATGAAATAAATTACATGGGTGTTAGGATTATTACATTTAAAATATAACATATATGTAAGGAACACTTCAGGGTAATAATATTATAGGGAAATGAGCCCAAAAGTGGGGATGAAATAATTAGAACATAGAGACTGATAATCATAACAAAAGAAACAGACAACTAAGTAATCGTAAAAACGAGTTGGTTATATTATTTACTTACCTCCAAGAAAGCCATTGCTAATGTGTTTACAATTTGCTCACTGGACTGATCATGGTTAACGTATACTATTAAAACGTTAACAATTTCCCTTAGCAAACGGAAGAAAATATATATTTTTCAACAAAATCACCATTGACGAGATGACACTGGAATGATGACTGACAGCAAGTGACAGTGACAGCTATTTTATTTCTTCCCCTTCGGGCTATGGCAAATGAATTTAGTCCATACAGCCTAATCTTCAGTATTTTTCATTTCATGGATAGATGACAGGATGATAATCATCGACCATTATCATGATAATGGTTGATGATTTGGTGAATAAAATGGTTTATGAAGGATGATTTTTTTCCATAGTTTCAGTAAAGATGTGGTTCTTTTCAAAAAAACCTAGAGCGGACTTCTTGGAAGAATTTGAAAGTCACGTTACACTGTTTTGTTTAGTTTACGAACACTTAACGGTTAATGATCCATCATTATTATACACTAAAGTTCATCAAAACACAAATTTTAGAAAATAAAACAATACTGCTAATCATGACGTTTTACTTTCCCGCCAAAAAACCTATTATTTAATTATTTATTATGACCATGGATTCATGTCTTTAACTCAAATACTTGCCTATAACTTTGTTTTCTGTTCGGCTAGTACAACACGCGTTTTTTCCAGCACAGCTGAGATGAGGTATTGTATTCTTAAATATTATACGAATTTTATATTCTACTTTTAAATAGCAAACATTGCACATTGTAGTGAGCGGTTGTACCGAGTTGCTAAAATGTTTTATTGATACACAAGCAATATTAGATGGATGTAGTTTTCCACCCGTGTAACATTTTATTTGGACCGTACACACATCTTTCTCCTTCTCCTTTTGGGATTGAATCTTCGCGAGCGCTTCTTGCGCCACTCGTTTCAGATATATATTTTTTTTGTGTACGTATGTGTGTTAACCTGTGCGAGTCATAATTAAATATTTTTGGAACAAAGTTCCATATCGCGAGTTGCGAAAGGGGGCTAGACGGAAAAAAAAGACGAAAAGTTGTAACGACACTTTTTGCTATATTAAGCTAATGTAAGCCGTGCGGCGTGCGCATGTTTCTCTGTCTCTCTCTCTCTCTTATAGAAAGCAAGGGACACCCAGATGGAACGAAGTTCCTTTCGATTAATTAGTGAAGGAATTGTAAAAAGGAACTTCGTTCCATCCGGGTATCCCTTGACACCTCTCAAGTTTTTCTTTCTTTCTTAAATATTTTAATTTCCTGCTTCAAAAGGAGTTCGTGTCTACAAAATATCAATGTATTACGTACTTAATTTAAAGAGGAAAATTATATCCATATCATCAACTACAGACATATGCCAATACTTTTAATCCTTATATAAGAGTATTGTGAAAAACACTAATTAATCCAAAGGAACTTCGTTCCATTCGGGTGTCCCTTGCTTTCTATAAGAGAGAGAGAGAGAGAGACAGACAGAGAAACATGCGCACGCTGCAGTCCGCACGGCTTACAATAGCTTACTATAGCAAAAAGTGTCGTTACAACTTTTCGTCTTTTTTCCGTTTAGCCCCCTTTCGCAACGTGCGATAACACAAATAATGTTTTTACAGTTACAATTTTATGGGTTGCGTAGTTTTGTATGTAACAAGATTCAAAAGCCTTTTAGTTGTTATAGTTTTTTATTTAGGTTCAACTACTGTATCAATATTTACTCGTATGGATGTGTAAAAACGCCTTAGTTCTAAAGCATCCACATTATATGTTAGTGATGTTAGGCCATCCAATAGATAAAGCGGGGGTGGTGTTGACAAATATTCGGATCTGTCGACAAAATAGAAAAATCCAGTTATGTATGATGAATAGTTTTATTAAGGTTCCGTGCCCAAAGGGTACCAACGGGTCCTACGGGACGAGTTCGTGAATGCAAGAAATAACAAAGCCGTGTATGTTAGCGCATCATGATGTACAACAATGAGAGGCAACGTTATTTTAAAAATAGAAGAATTGACTGACCTACCTACTAGTGTTCAAATTCGTTAGGTATCTGAACAATTTACAAACCAGATCACCCATCAGGCGACGTTATTGTCATGCTCGAGCAAGAGTGAAGTGTTTTTTATTCTAAAACGAATACTCACTTAAACCACACACCTAAACCTTTTCTTATTGTTTTGTACTTTCCAATGGCAGCGAAACTATTTTCAATTAAATAATTCGTTGAATTTATCCTGAAAACAAGAAAGAGTTGGTATACGGTTATTATATGCCGACTGGAGGTTCAGCGCATTGAATAATCAATACCTATGCAATGTAAATTGCAGCAGTTGCAAGCATTCATGTTATTCACTCTCTCTCAAGAGGGATTGCTGCAAGATCGAGGAAGTATTACTAAGTATTTTCTATTAAATTATCAATAGCGTTTCGGAAAAATCCGATTACTATTAACCGAAGACAAAACCATACAATCGTGTTCCGTTCATACTGTTTTTTTGTTGGAAATGCAAATG
The DNA here is from genome assembly GCA_905163465.1 of Craniophora ligustri. Taxonomy (NCBI): domain Eukaryota; kingdom Metazoa; phylum Arthropoda; class Insecta; order Lepidoptera; family Noctuidae; genus Craniophora; species Craniophora ligustri. Next base: position 10,392,325 of record LR990969.1, read on the forward strand.
TGTAGGTACTTTATTATAATAATAACAACCACTTACCTCTGGTACAAATCATAATAATCTGCATCGTTCCCCCAGTAGGCATTAGAAAAACCATTAACTTTAAAAAATTGTTCCGGCGTCATGGCGATTGCACCTCCAAGCAAAGGTACATAAGATGCCCTGAGAAAAATACGGTTCTTCTTATTATTAAAGGACTTCCACTGCCGATAAGTCGAAGGCCTCCCCTATAGATTTCCTTATGCACTAGTTATGTATGACAGTTACAGTAATAACTATTAGTACTAACCGTAACATCAATAATAACAAATAAATAAGAACAAAGTATTGTTGTTTTTACAGTTGGAAAATAGCCTTTCAATTCTACTTTGATAGGTTATTTTTACAAGGAATCAAGGATTAGGGATAATTAGTAGGTTTCTATCTGTAGCAGTCTACTTCTTTGACAAAACTTACGAACAATTAATTTGTTCGAAAGAATAGCCTAAGTACGCAGAAATGTTTTAAAATCATACTTAATTGGTCTTTCAACTAAAGTGGCAAGTTGTCTTGGGTACCAGCCGCATCGGTACAAGTTGCGTGAGTCCATAGGTACGATGTGAGGCTCATGCAGGATGATGCAGCGGAAGCCGTTCTTGCGGGACCGCAAGGCCTCTGTGAAGCCCACGTTAAAGAGTTTGCCGCGATTATATGGCTGGCTTTTGTTACCTTGAGAGAAGTTAATGCATCTTAGTTATTGGAGTATATCATAAAACATAAATGCCTATGATAAATTATGTTACTAATATAATATGATACGTACTTAGCTATACGGTACTTACTTTGCTCGATCACGAAGATTTGGTAGTCCAATTGTTGTTTTATTAGGAAGGGGTGTAAGATATTCAAGAATGTAGAAAGGTAACTCTTTCTGCCCCTAAATTTGAAATGAAAAAACGATTAGTTATAGTTATGGCTGCTTGAGTATAGGTATAGGCTCGGTAACCCTCGTCCAGGAGGCATCGTACCTGTGTCTTTTGAGAGTTGCTTATGAAATGCAGAACAAAAAATCATGAATTGCGAGATTTATAAATGCTTATTCTGAGGGTTCTTTCTGATTATATAAAGTATTGAACACGTGGAAAACGCTTAAAATAAGTTTTTAGTATATTAACTTGCAGAATTAACCTACCTGTAAGCTACAAGAATAGCAACACTGTGCACAGACTTGCAATTAATTGGTTTGTATATACCGCCCGCCTTCACATCGCTTGCTCTGTTTTCAAAAGACTCCAGATTCTTTACAATGAGAGTTCGATCTTCTAGTTCAGGTCCTATAGGAAACAGGATTTAAATGTATCTATCTGCACTACCCACCGGCTTCTATAAACTTTACATATTTTAAAATACTACGTAACATATGGCGAGTTGATTAAGATGGATTTTATACTTAATTCACCGTTTAAAAAAAGACAAATTATCTGTACTGACCACACATTCCTTGAAAGGTTGCTTTTGCTATTTTTTCCTTAAGAGTAGGTACTTAGGTAGGCTTTTTTAGGGGGTAATGCATAGCCCATAAAACAACACCACCCGTTTCTAATATCTATAAGGCTTTACGTTGATTCGACTTTCACAACAATTTGTAAAAAATAGCTGTCTTTTTTCAAAATTTAATTTTAACATTGAGTTTATTGTTCAAATAGGTAAACGCAATGGATTTGAGTGCTAGGTACGGTGGGGTCCGAAGACTACTCCTATTTTAATGCTTTTAAGTCCTCACCTAACCCAGGAGGCAGTTCAGGACAATTCTCTATTTCTTTGCCAGTTTTATCGAATGTCAAGTAATAAGCAGAGTATGTGGTCATGTCTGTTTTGCTGTGGTTATTTTTTGAGTAGCTCACTGACGACACTTTTTGGTTACCCTCACCCTTTGCTCCGGTAGACCAGTACACGGAACTGGGGGAGCGATCGATTTCCACTCCACTGCAAATAACAGTAATTAAAACAATAATCCAGTGGGAAGATGTAACGCCAATTTTAACGAATGGAAAGTTCCAAAAGGTCATCGAGATCAAATAACTTTATTCGAGTCAGTATATAGGTACTTATAAAATTTACCTTACAGTTTTGGGATAATAGTAATTGCCACTTTGCCGAGGAGGGTTGTAAACCCTCATAAATAGATAATTTGATACATTTAAGAGAACCGCACCGCACAGAAAGACGGATAACGCACGGACCGAAAAATTCGTCATTGTTATTTTTAACTGTGTTATTTAAACCTATTTTTATTGTAAAAAGGAAAACTCCTCAAAAAATACATGAAATAAAAACGTTTATCAAAATGACATGTAAAAGACGCTAAATTATATTTTTATTTCATCTATCAACAGACTTTACAGGTCCATGCAACAGACTAAAGAAATGCAATGCGTGGAGCAGGAAGTTTTGTATGCATCCTGGCCATATTTTTTTAATATTGATAGCGTTAGTGAAAAAGCTATATTGCGTCAGAATTGTAATGTCATTTTGGGATCATCGTGTAATGTATGTTCGCGTAACATTTTTTGCAAAATTTATATTGAAAGATGCCGAAATACTATAGGTTTCGAGCGACTACGCCCACTCGGAAACCAAAACGAAGCAAGGACAAGGAAAAAGAGAGAGAGTTAGAAAAGTGAGTCACTGGTGTACAACTCATCTTACTCATCCCATCGTTTACGATTTGGTGTGTCAAGACGTATCCTCATATGGACTTCTCTTCGCGTTTCCGTGCGGTGCGGTGAAGGTCCAATCGGCTCCTTATTTTATTTTGTGATTTATTGGTTTCGCGATAGAATTCTGTTTTATTTTTTGATTGTGTGATATTGTTTTAAGTGCTGACTAAGTTTTTATTTGTGTAAATATTAATATTTGTGATTAATTGTTAAATATTGGATTCGGCAAGTACAATTATTATTTTTTTAGTATTGCGGTTTGACCCGCGGATGCAGGTCATGGGGGAAAAGTCTTTTTTTCACTCCGTGTTTCACAGTCACAGTTTGTGTTCAGTTATTCTTAATTAGTTTGATTCTCGTTACTTGTTTATTCTTATACTAAGATCATTTCGTCTACGTATAATGATGACCCGCCCGATCGAGGTGGGAATATATTTTACAGAAGTGCCATAACAAACAGGTCCCCGACCTCCACGAGCTCTAATTTGGATGAAATGTCTCCGTCATTTCGACCGAAAAAACCTAAGCGGTTACAACCATCTAACCTAACGTTATTGAAAATAATACATCCTTATTGAATCTTAGTGACGCGAGCAATACCGACTACTGCGAACTAGTGTCGGAGGCATCGGGGAGGCATATCTATCTAAAATTAACGACCTTGTCAACGATCAAATACAAATAGCCCGAATTAACGTTGCGAACAAGTCTGGCATTATGGATATGACTCAGCGTACCTACTACGGCTATTGTTTCTCTGCTAGCCATTAAATCTTCCTCCACAGAAACTTAATTAGTACCTACGCATTGGACAAGAATCTCTCTATAAGCTCCAAAAAACAAAAATATAATTCCTTCGTTTTTGTGCAGAAATAACTCGGATATCATTTCTGTATATGATATTAACTAGTAGAAGCGATATATAGCAAAAGAACCGGTACTTGAAAATTGAAATCCCTATGTCTATGAAAGCCGATTTTTAGCCCACAGTGCGTCGGTGCTGTGCGTAGTTGCATATGCCACCACAGAGCGGTCCGCTGATTACGCGTCGGCTACTAAACAAGGCCTTATAACAGCTATTAAACCTACGGATCATGGCTTTCAAATCGTTGGCGTTAAAAAAACCGCGAAGTCCGGTATCGTGTTACGTGTCACGAATGAAAATCAAATAAAAATATTGCAATCTGTCGACGCGATTAAATCTGCTGGCTTACGCCTCGAAAAGCCAGAAGGCCGTAGACCTCAGATTTTAGTAAAGGACGTTCCCTCTTCTATGGAGGTTGGTGCCTTTTTAAGATGATGCCGATGACCTTGAAGATTTGACCGATGTACTAGGATTTGTTTTTTTGGCTCTAACTACCGGCAGAAAGCCGTACTACAATAATAGGAACTGGCGATTAAACAAAACAGATGTGTCGGGTATTGTTGTCATCGTTTTTGCCTATTTTATTCGCTCTCTATGATACCTCTACATTAAAGTCTTGAAAGAAAGAGTATGCACCTACCTCAAAGAGTCCATTTATGTAACTATCGATTCTCTCTACCAGAAACAGGTTATAAATAGGTACTTTATTTGCCTATTATGTTTTTTTCAGGGCCAAGTTTGAGGCTGAACGAAGTTGGCTGGACTTGACACTTGCTTGCACACCAGCGCCATCTTGGTATTTGCGGCGTACGTCTTGGCGCGAAAGCCCTCCCCTGATGGGGTTGCCGCGGCAGCTGGCTGCCGGCCTCCGAGCCCCGCTTCAGCTCAGCAACCGACCCATCTTCGTGTTTAAAATTCCCGCCGTTCGCTCCCATGACGTGATGCGTCCCTTCTAAATTTGCTCTTTGTTATGTGTAAATACTCCCGCGTTTTTTTGTTTATTTTTTTACTGTGAGTAGTGCGCTTGATATTTTTTTTTCGTGACAGCTTCCTGTTTATACTGGTTAAATACACGAGTAAAATGCATAAGTGAGTTTATTTTTAGTGATCAACGGCAAACTAAATTAAGTTTAAGGTTCCTTTCTGATGTGAGAGGCCGCAACGTCTCAACACGAGTGCCATAACTTTAGTTTGGACTTTTGTAGGTAGGTAAGTCTTAGCGTAGACTACAAATATATAAGAATAACCAATCCGACCATAACATTTGATTAGTCTCTCTAGTGAATAAATGAATGTCAAAAGTTCAGTTTGAAGTTGTATCAAGTTAATCTCTAGATTAACGCAATCAATTAGAAAAGCATCTCGATCTATAAAAATCTAACTTGCATACTTATTTGAAAAAAAAAAGTGGCTAAACGAATTGTTAACAAGGGCACGGTTGCCGATCGGCTTCTGCGCCGCGTGTCGCGGGTTCGATACCTATAATACGAAATATATGTAGGTACTACGGTCTAAAGGCTAAAGGTAGTTGATCCAGATCTGGGTGTTTGTGCATTGTGAATATTTGTATATCTAAACGCGACCGTCGTGGAAATCCTTAGGGGAGACTTATGTCCAGGAGTGGACATCATTCAGCTAAAATGGTGATGATGAAAGGAGAAATTCAAGGATTTTTTTAAATTAGTAATTTTAGTAATAAACAGTAAACCCCCTTTTTTACCCTTTTAAGGGATGATTTCTATTTTGGGATGATAACTGATCTGATATCCTATGTCTTTCTCCAGGACTCAAACTATCTCTATACTAAATTTCATCTAAATCGGTTCAGCAGTTAATAGCGTGAAGAGGTCAGACAGACAGACACACTTTCGCATTTATAATATTATATATTAAGTAATTAAGTATTAAGTAAGTATGGAAGTAAGGCAGCTGGCAGTGACTGGAGGAAAAGAACCGAAGATCGAGCTCTGTGGCGTTCACTAAGGGAGGCCTACGTCCAGCAGTGGACGAATAGGCTGATGATGATGATGGAAGTATGGATATCATAAATGCAGGTAAGTACACCAAAACTCCAAACGCTATAGAAGAACATTTTCTATTGAGTTCATCAAGGGAAGAAATCAAACAACCCACTTATATAAAACAAACAATATTTTATTCAAAACAATTTTGACAAATGAAAGCTATCATAATATATATCACTTTTCTTTAAGTAACTCATGGTCTAAACTATAGTTATCTAATGTAGGAAGGTTATAATTAGGTATTACGAGTTTTCATAACTAAGCGGATATTTATACTAGAAGAACTATGTGGCATATAAATAAACACTATATAGGTACTTATGTAGTTGTTGTCAAACTGTATGATCACTTTGAACGAGATTCGTAATCATTATGTTTACATTCCATAGTGAACATAGCTACATTACATTACCTACAGCAATCGCCATTCGCATTTGACTTCAGAGCGGTCTTAAAGTTTGAAGAGAACTACACACGAGTACTGTAAATCTTAAGCAAAAACTAATATTTATTAGCGTTAAGCACGCTATTTTATTGTGATGTGAATAGGCCTATTTGTCGAGCTTATCTTCAATAAAGTAGGTATAAAAATTCTATAATTTATATCAACTTACCTTATTGACTTTTAATTTTCTAATTATAATATAAAAGAAAAAGAGTTGACCACTAAATAGGTAATATACATATAAGAAGAAAAGGGATCAAAAGATATGTAAAAAAACAGGGTTACAAGTAAATATTTAATAACCTGCCAAGCGGTTCAAAATCACAAATTACCTCAAAACATGTTCTCGAACGATGGCATTACAATATGTTTTTAATCAATTTATTGAAAAAGGTAATAAAAAAATATTTTCAATAAAGAAGACACATTATCGTAATAAAAATTAAAAATGAATGCAAGAAGTAATATTTTTTAGGTTATGGCGTATCACGGACGAAGAACAATTGTTTAAAAATGTAATGGTGGACACATCATTAATTCATGTTTTTCGGCTCGAACAAAGATTCGCATATGGTTTTAGTATCACATTGTATCCCTAAAACTAATTAAAAGAAGGGTAAAAATATTTAAATTAATGTTTGGCTCGTCATTTCACGTAGGGCTTAGACAGACTGCAATTTAAGGCCTTATGTTATGTGTAGGTACAGTTGTACCCTAGCTCTTGTTAAAACCCCAAAAGCCAGTGCAAACAGACGGGCATAATAACGAGTGCTATTAAAAAAAACTGCGGTGTACAAGGAATGATACTTTCTCTCGTAACAAATAGTTTTTACATAGTGTGGGTGACAGTAAAATAGAATCATAGTTTGTAAAAGGGCAAGAGAGTGTTTACCACCTTCTCTTTTACTCTTATTAATTAATCTGTCTCCTGAAACCAAGATAAAATTTGCACAAACAGAAAAAAAAACAAGTTTTTTAATTTATTACAAACAGCGTATTTTATCAAATAAAAAAATAGTCAAAAATATGATCATAAAAATAAAACAAAAGCAAATAAAACGAGATTAATTTCATTGTAAATCTTGCACAAAGGAATCGAATAAAGAAAAAGTTGAATAAAATATTTAACATTGAGGACATTATTCTTAAACATACATAAGTTTTCTACCTATCTAACTACAAAAGCTATTTACAATTTTTATGTTTATTGTAAGTACATTTTTATTTTAGTAGGTATAAAACATTTATACATACATATATGTGTTATCTGCACGCGATGCTTACTCGAACCTATTTATAAGAGATATCACACAAAACACTTCCGGAGATTCGTATCTATAAAATAAAAACAAAAAAGTAAACATAAAAAACATTATCTTCAATTTAGATAAAATTATAATATAGAAAAATAATATTTCGATTTAAATGAAGAAGATTTTAGTTATATTATTTATTAACGATCATAATCATGAATAAATAATATAACTAACTTAGGCCGCGCATTCCTCATATTATATGATACAACCTTAATTATTAATAATTTATTTTTAGTAACCAATCTACCTGTACTAACGAGAATTACATCATACTCATTATTTATCTGTACTTTAGTTAAAAATGAACGCTTACAGCGCATTTATTCTAATATTTCATGATTTTATGTACTATATTGTCATTATGTACTTTCTATAATAAAATGGCCGCCTGTACAGTTATATCTGTTATATTTTACATTTTTTATATATTAAATACAAACGTTCGGAATTATTCTTCATTTAACATGATAAGTAGTTTTGTTGGAAAGGGTAAATAATTAAAAAAATATATATAATAAGGCGACTAGCAATACATTAAAATATAATAATTATTATAAGCATAATGAACAATATAAAACAGTTTATTTGTACATAGTTATTTTAAGACAAGAACAGTATAAAAAATACAGAATATCTCAAATCATTTATAACTTAGTAACTAAACTGCACAAATTTATTACAGACATTAAAGACGTAACAGTTATATTAATTATAACAGGTAGATAAAAGGCTTATTTTTATAGTATGCACCTATGTATACTGCTGACAATTTCCTAGTGCTGCCATACAGTAAAAATGGGGTCCAAGTATTCGTTAATCGTTACAGATAACTATGGAATGATTAGACAATTTTGAACAACAGTCGATACTTATACATAACTTGCATATAACGTCATAATTGTCCCTCAATCACAATTGACTAATGACAGTACTAATAACAACACGGTCCCGCTCTTTTAATACATTAAAAACCTTACAAAAATCCATCGACAAAACATCTCGAACATTCATGCAGTCGTTGCTTAATTTTTGCATCAAGCAACACTAGAAACCTGTCGTTATGTAATGCGAAAGAGATCAACAACACTGGGTAACGATCGTATTAGTTTGGATAGCGTCACTGCACTGAACGTATGTTACCGTTCATCGCCAAACAGTAGTTTGGCGAGGTATGTCCATCAGCTACGTTCGTCGATATTGGCTAGGATGTGAGTGTACAAGTGATACGGCTTGACGTGGACCACTTCGTATTCCAGGGTGGATAGGCCGTCTTTTTGGAATGTTTTGCTAGTTTGCGATAGCAGCTGATACCTGAAAAAAATGTACCAACTATTAATTTTGTGTATTTGGGATAACGTAGGCATTTTATTATAGTTGGGGCTGGTTGCAACACATGGTGGCAACACATTTTTTCAATGTTATAACATAAAATTTACGTAGATATTAGATATACAATTTTTCTTTTAATTGGGTAGACCACTGGCATTTTATAAAAATATTCTAACCTTCAAGACGAAAAAAATCTTTCTGTTTGAATGGTAGAAATACGATAATATGACCATGGAAATTTACCTTTTGGGATTTGGCGGCGATTTTTTGTGGTCCAACATGGCGTATCGTGCTATAGACATCTTATACCTCGCAATGTGATAATTCATTTTTTTTAACCTGTAAATCAAATATATATTTTAAAGTAACGTTGCAATACTACTTTTTTCTTAAATGTGCAAGAAAATGGGTCCCCGCCTCTAAAGACTGGTTGGTCCTCATGATTTTCAATTATGTTGAATGTTTAGTATTATCGCTACAGTAGCATTTAAACATATTTGACGTTTACGCGATATAATAATTAAAGTGTTTTTTTTTCTTGTACCTCTATGCAGGAATGATAAAAGACTAATTACCTATAAAACATATCGTCGTCTTCTCCGCCCCAGCCCCAATACTTGTTGGAGAAGCCGTTGACTTTCGTGAACTGTTCCACCGTGACGGCCGACACTCCACCGAATATATCCTCATATGGTAACCTGAAACAGATAACATAACCATAATCAATCATAGCAGAGGCTTATTAAGCATATATAAAGGGTATGTATATCATATCTACTGGACATAGGCCTCTCCCAAAGATTGCCACGACAGCCGGTCCTGCTTCACCCGCATCCCGCGGATTCTAACTACCTGTATCAGGTCGTCATCGGCCCACCGTATACGCAAAGAAAATATCGTGAACAAAAGAGTATAAAATATTGTCTATTCCCATGGAAAAAAGGCGTTAGTTTGAATCAAGAGTGAATCGGTTGCTTCATAGACCGCAGTGTCGTTTAACATCAGGCGAAGTGGCGGTCAAGCGTAAGCCGATTAACAATAAATAAAGTATACGTAGCATAAGTGTCCAACTTACGCGAAATTAAGCTTATCTATAGAAGCAGACATGTGCCGCGGCTGTCGCGGGCAGGAGTAGAGGTTCCTGGTGTCCAGTGGTAGCAGGTCGATGTCATGGAAGATGAAGCACTGCCACCCACCAGGCTCCGCCTTCTGGCTCTCCATGAAGCCCACGTTCATCAGTTTCGCACGGTTGAACGCTTTGTTGCCTGGAAAGAACAGTTTGTAAATTGAAAGATTGCCTCATTGCTGAGCGAAGTGTTATAGGAACCTAATTTCTTTATTGAGTCTTCACCCGTAAATTCTTTTTTCGGTCAATTTGGACCACGTTAGTCCGTTTCAAAATTGGGACTACGTAGTTTCTCTTAAAAACTAAAACATTCTGTCGAGCACACCACATTTTTATAAAATTATTCTCTAAGTCTCCAGCTCCGTGTCTCATTTTTTTGGGTATGCGCTGCATAATTTCTTATCAATCATTCGTCATCTTTGAAAATAACACATTATTTTAGAGCATCAAATTATAATTACCATCTTGCTCGACAATAAATATGCCGTATTCTATTTGTTGCTTCATCAAGAATGGATGCATGTGGTTCAGGAATATTGCTAAATGCTGCTGGCGATCCCTGAAAAAGAAAACTTCGTGTAACACCTAGGTAAACAGTCACAGAACATTATTTAGAAAAGATTATAGTCGGTATTTCGGTTACTACTATAATCTTTTCTAAATAATATTCTGTATATTTCTTTTATAAATCTAATTTATTTATAACTAGCGTAACCAACGGTTTCTGGTGGTGGTAATCGTTACCAAAAACGGTGGATAAGTGTCTTTTGGCTGTAATATACATACATAGCGACAAACTGAGTGTTCTTCAGTCCACCTCTGTCTAGCTCTTCAGGCATGATATGTGTATTTGAATTGCAGTGTGTGTATTACTTAACATAAATATATAGAACATAGTAATATACCTATATGGCACAATAATGGCAACTTTATGTCGGGCAGTGCAGTTGGGCGGCTTATACCTTCCTCCCCACAGCACCTCGGGGAATTTCTTCTCCACGAAATCCAGTTCCAGATCAGTTTTATTAACTGGAATGGGTCCTGAAAAATAATTACATGTCAGTTGAAATCTTCGTTATTATGGACCATGGACGTGGGACTCAGCGCATGAAGGGTGTGAGTATGTATTTGTTTTGAGTCTGCAGGAAGGCCGAGATGCGTCCAGGAAGTATGAACTATCGACAACCCCATTCTAATTCTTATCTCTTGAAGTGGAAAATGTTAATTTATGTTAATGTTATTTTTCTTACTCCTCCTATTTAATTTCATGATTAATTTCGCTGCGAGTTCCAAGACAGTTAAAATCATTCCTCTGGGACACGTCAGGCTTCATTGGCTGATTACTATTGTTGATCCTGACTTACAGGAGTCGGGTACAGTAATAGGGACTTTGGGTGGTAGGCTACCCCATTCTAATGATTTAAGGCATATATTATAAAGAAAAGACGAACTTCAAAGTCAAAGTCAAAGTCAAAATATCATTTATTCAAAGTAGGCCAAATTTAAATGGCTCTTTTTGAACGTCGACAATAAAGACAGCCCCCAAAAACGCCCGCCCTTCACCGCTTCCTAGTGTTTTTGCTGGGAAGAAGAAGCGGCGCAACAAACTCCCCAGCACACATTTCTGTCTGTTTATATAATAAGTGATTCTATACAATACTATAATCAGTATACAATATAGAGTGCAATCATTACCTATGGTTATGTGAGCTAGCATATACCAATCCATTTTACCAAGCCGAGATATAAAAACTACTGATATAGAAATACAGAACAACCGATGATAATGTTAACACACTCTTGGCCTCCATTTCTCTGTATGTGCCCGCTCACACTTACACATCTCAACAATTACATTTTACAAAGTAGACTGCTATCTTGGACTAATCCGGCGACCATCTACTGTTATCACTAAAATAGTCACTCAAATTATAATAAGCCTTCTTAATAAGGCAATTTTTTACTTTACTTTTGAATACGTCAGTCGGTAGATCCAAGATATCAGTAGGTATTCCGTTATAAATACGTATACCAACCCCCTCAAACGAATTATGTACCTTATGTAAACGGTGACTGGGGGCACACAATTTATGTTTATTCCGTGTATTAATACTATGAACGTCACTGTTTTTACAATAGGAATGTATATTTTGCCTTATATGTATTATGTTGGCATAAATATACTGCGATGCAACAGTCAAAATACCAATGTCTTTAAAACGTTCCCTAAGAGAAACTCGAGCCCCTAGCTGATATATGGAACGAATAGCTCGCTTTTGTAAAATAAAAATACTTTCTATATCAGCAGCTCTACCCCACAATAGAATTCCATAGGACATAATGCTATGAAAGTAACTAAAATAAACAAGTCGAGCAGTGTCTACGTCAGTGAATTGCCTAACCTTTCTGACCGCATAAGCAGCGGAGCTAAGTTTCCCCGCGAGGCATGACACATGTGGGCCCCATTGAAGCTTGGCATCTAGTGTAATACCTAAGAATACTGTAGAATTGACGGTCTCAAGTACTTCTTTATTGACAATTAAGTTGGGTCCTAGATTTTTCACGTTAGGCAAACTAAACTTTACACATTTTGTTTTTCTAGCATTTAGTACTAAATTATTAACTGTAAACCAATGCATTACCTGAACAAGTGCACTATTTACGTCGTCAAAATGATCTCTATTTCTATCTACTTTAAAAATAAGCGAGGTATCATCAGCAAACAGTACTACATCACAAATGGATCTCAGATAATGTGGCAAATCATTTATATAAATTAAAAAAAGGAAAGGGCCTAAAATTGAGCCTTGTGGTACACCCAACTGCACAGACAATCCAGATGATTTTGTATTGTTGATATTTACGTACTGTATCCTACCACTTAAATAAGAAGTTAAGATATTAAGTGCCTTACTTCGAATCCCGTAATGTGCAAGTTTACAAATAAGTGTTTTATGGTGGACACAATCAAAAGCCTTCGAAAGATCACAGAATACACCAATAGCGTTCTGCGAATTTTCCCAAGCGTCAAAGATGTGTTTCAGTAATGCAACTCCTGCGTCTGTTGTTGAACGACCCTGTGTGAAACCATATTGTTCAGAGTGTAGGAGGCTATTTACATTAAAATACCTTAGTAATTGCTTCAATAAAAGTTTTTCAAAAATTTTACTAACAGTTGGTAAAATGGATATTGGTCTAAAATTACAGAGTTCGTTTTTACTTCCAGATTTAAATAGGGGGATTATTTTGCTATGCTTCATTAGGTCTGGAAAAGTACCTATGTCAATACATTTATTAAATATTACAGATAAATAAGGAGAGAGTATATCTATCACTGATTTTAAAACAGTGACAGACATATCCCATAAGTCACCAGTTCTTTTTAATTTTAAAGATTTAAATGTATTTAAAATTTCACTAGGAGTTACATGATTAAATACAAAAGTAGCTTGAGACCTAGGCACACTTTCACGAAGTAAATTTTCAGCATCGGTAGAAGAAGAACCTAAGGAACTAGTAGTAGTTATGGGTATGTTAGCAAAGAAACTATTAAAAGCGTGTGCTACATCAAAATCGTTAGTAAGCATCCTATTGTTATCAATTATCTCGAATTTATTCTCTCGTTGTGAAATCTTGCCAGTCACATTATTGATAACTTTCCAAGTTGCTTTAATTTTATCATCTGAGTTTTTAATTTTATTGCTCAGATATATTGACTTGGCCATTCTGCAAACCTTTTTAAACATTTTTGAATATTTTTTAACATAATCTACGAAGGATGCGTCATATTTATAATTTTTCATATCATATAATTCATATAATTTAGCTCTACTCTTATAGATACCCGGGGTTGCCCACTCGTTGAATTTAGTGGTACCTTTAAGTTCTATTGTCTTCGTCTTGAAGGTGTTTAGAAACACATTATTTATTACTTTAAATATATTGCCGTACATAACATCTGGATTGTCGTGCTGCAATAAGGAAGGATGGACATTAGACACTACTTTGGCTTTAAAGCTATGAAACCTACTTTTTGTTAACGGCCTGCAAGTAATTTTAGGTAGTTTATTTTCAGGCGATTTGATAAACTTAGCAATTTGTCCACAGTGATCAGATTTTAAATCATTTACAACTAAAGTATGTGTTGCATCACGGTTGCAAAATATGTTATCTAAACAAGTGGAGGATGATGCTGTAATCCTAGTAGGCTCCAGAAAAAGATATTTTAAATTAAATGATTTAAATAAGTTAATTAGCCTATTACTTAAGGAAGATCGTTCCAATATGTTGACATTAAAGTCGCCGCACACTACTATCCCCTTCTTATAGGATTTTATTTTGTTTAGAGATTCCTCCATTACTTTTTCAAAACAATTAAAGTCACCTGAGGGTGGACGGTACACGCAAATTATAACGAAACACTCTAGTTCAATACAAGATAACTCAATAGTGCGCTCAACAGAAAGATTCAAGATATCTTTACGTTCTTTACATTTTAAACAATTCAAAACAATAATCAATGACCCGCCGTGTATAGCTTCTTTTCTGGTGAATGCACTCTGTACAGTATAATTTTCAGTGTTTAAGTATTTAATTTCAGGGTTTGTACACCAGTGTTCAGTTATACACATAATCTGAACATTATGGTGTTCCATAAACAAACTTAATTCTAATTCCTTGCCAGATAGACCTTGCATGTTTTGATGAACAATGATCAGTTCATGAAGCCTACCTGTTGTCTTACCTGTTAGTTTAAAACAGGTTGCGGTGGAGATAAACAAACAGGTTTATCACTAGATTGTAAATTACTAACTGTAATATTATTATTACAATAAATAGTCTTTGTTACACTGTGTGTAATGTTGTCAGATTGTAGAGAGAATGCTAAAAGGTTAGCAATTTGTCGCTTATAAGTAAAGGGCAGGTACATAGTGTATTTTGTTAGTATATATTGCCTTATAAATATGTTAGTATCAAAAAACATAATAGTGTCATGATGACATGTTATATTATACATATACATATTTAATTTGTGTATGTGTCTATTTTGAGTATCTGTTAGACTGCTAGAATATGGTAAAGCACACATAATAAACCGACATCCAGTTTTTGTCGAGAGACTTAACATAGTGTTGACATTTTCTTCAATGTCCCGTTTCTTAACAGCTAGACTGTCACCATATAACAATATGACAGAAGAATTACAATTCAGTGTAGTCAATGTTAAGTTTTTAATTGTATTACAGTAACTGGCATCTGGTGAACAATAATTAATTACTGAATGTTTGCAATATCTACTAAGCAGACTACCATAACCCTGTCCAAATCTATCTGAAAAAATATGTACATTTTTTTTAGAATCTGAATTACTACTTAATTTTTTATTATCAATTGTAATAGAATTAACAGCAAACTCTATTGTTGACAGTGGAGACGGTATTGACGGTATAAGGGAGTGTGTGTCATGCACAGGACTAGGAGGGGGAACTGAACGGGCGCAACTGCAAGAGAGGTTGTTAGTCAGGGACTCATACCTTTCTGCGCTGTACCTGACCAGATCCACCAGCTCACTGGCCTGCACCATACGTTCACTCAGTTGTTTTTGAGTGGCCTCATACTTGTTAAAGATGTCTTGTAACAAGTTTTCCTTATATAATAATGCATCCCGTAACTGATGTGTGTCAACATCATATATGGCCCTACTATGTTCTAGCTCAAGTGAATATTGTTTTATTTTATTAATTAAATCTATTCGTTCTCTTCGCTTACAAAGTTTACTTTTGTAAAACTTTTCTCTTTTTATTGCTACATGACACTTCCTTATTAACTTTCTAATCTTAATATATTTTTTTAATTTATTGTGACTTAATAATGGTGGACATTGGGTTATGGTGTCATCACAAGTCAGGTCAATCACTGGCGGAGACTCAGGAATAGACCTACTACCTACCAACTCATCAAACAATCTCTGGGTGTTAGAAGATTGTTCAGTGTCTTTCACAGTCCCTAATGCAGATATAGTCCTATTGGCTTCACATAGTTCTAGTTCTAGGTCGCCTATACGCATAAGAGCCTGCTCATAAGTGTCAGTACACGGTTGGAATTTAGACACAACTTCAGTTAATTTATTGTGCTGGTCGAGTAAGTCCATATGTTCGATATGTAATTCTGCCAGTTGATTTTTCAATGAGGTATTTTTGTCTATAATATTCTTAACCTCCACTTCACTGTCATCTCTTTCCTGTAACAGTTGTTTGCACAGGAGTTTTGAAGACTCAAGTTCCTTCAATGTAACTCTCAATTTGTCCTCCATGTCTTTAGCAGCTGTTCTGCGAGTCATCATAATTCCTTGCCTGGTGAGTCACCTGGAATTTCAGATAGATAGCTAAGCACAAACCAAAGATAATGAAAGGGAAAACTAAGTTTGAGTGAGTTGAATTTAAGCGGAGTGAAGAAAAAGTAAATTTAATAAACTAAGAGGGATAAAAAAAAAAGAGATGAGAAGTTTGGGAATAAAAGAACAGTTCTAATCTAAAGCCAGGTCTCATAAATATAAAATATAACCAATTATTTTAATTTTAAATGAGAGTATATTATATTAAAGTGGGTAGGTTGATGGAATGTAATTCTAAAATAAGTAAGTATTACACTGGCTTATAGTTTTATTGTACTCAATAGAAAGGCTATGAGTATGTTAAGGACAAGGTATATTATTGTTATGATTCAAAGTGACTTTGCAGTGTCATTTCATGTCTGGGCATATGTTTTCGTCGTCGATTTTGCTTCCACAAGTAGTCAAGCAAAAGGAGACATAAACTGCGCCGGTGTGTAAATTGACGTGGCTCGTATTAATAGCGAGCTGTGTTATAATGTAGTAAAGTGATGAGATGTGTTGTCGTAACTACAATGTAATAATTGAAATAAAAATAATTGAAATAAAAATACTCCCCGGGATTGGCGATTTTCAAATCCACCTGTTGACAGCCGGTAGAAGTTTAAATATCAGTCGAACTTATAAGTACACACTAAAATCTTAATTTGAACACACTTAACACTTTCACATTTATTTGTTTATAGTTTATATTAAATCACATGAATTGATTATGATTATATACCGTAAATTATTTAAAACATTAAATTAAATTTACGGAGCAGTTTTATTGACAACCGGCTGGCAGTGTTGCCAGTGTAGAACCCCTTCAGTTTACCTTATAGCCAATCATTTCAACAAAGTTCTAGTTTAGGTTTCACGATGTTATACAAGAATGCATATTCGCTCACAGCTCAGCGGACCAAAGAACATTTGGCAGTGTTACATTTAATTTCAAGGTCATATACTGTTTGTTTTGGGTACTTTAATTTACGTATTAAACTAAAATAAGTTACTGGTTTTACTCGGAAAATATAAAACAAATAATAGCTTACATAATGTTTTTCAATGCGTGTATAATTGTAAACGACATACAAATATTTACGGCTATCAATTTCATCGTTTTTCCCACATAATGAGATACTTAGGTAGATTACTATACCTAATATTATTATTAAATTTAAAAAGAAATGTTCTCACCCGCATCGGGAGGCATACTATCACACAGGGGTAGTTTCACCGGCGTCGGCTCACTTTTCTTCTCAACTGCTTCAGTCGTCACATCCTTCATGCCATCCCGTATTTTAGTGATAAGCAGAGAAGTAGGAGTAGATATATTATATGTCATGTTTACTGACAAGTCTTGCTTCGAAATCGTCGCGTTGGTTACCACTGACGGAGGTATCACGTGACCCCTCGAAGTGTGGTTGGCGACGGTTAAATTTAGAGTGTTTGACAGATCGTCGGGGAAATTTGAAGGATCCGATGTTAGTACTATTTTAGGCCAAGTTGCTGCGATTTTATCGGCGTTTCTGCAAAATATAAGCAATGATAGACATTAAAATGTATCGCAATCAAATGACATCATAAACATGTAAAAATAATCTTAATGTAGACTAAAAAGAATACTAGAGTCTTGACATTAAGCAAGACAAATGATGACGCAGAGAGATGGAACATTAGCGATCAATGGATCTTAGTCTCAATGAAACATATTTCGCAACTAGCACCCATACTATGTCGTATTATGAATATTACATCATTTCGGTTCGAGGCAGAAATCAAACTACATATAGAATTGTACCATTCCCTTTACATGACACGGTCCCTGACCACCAAAACGGCTAGTTATTTTTGCAGATGGCTATATTCTGTCAATGTAATCTGCCCTTATCAAATAGCAAGGATAAGAAGGCAATAATTGTACAGGCTACACGAGCAACTCCGCAAAGTGAGTTATGTAGACGGTCCCGTTTTCTTATCATCAACCCATTATTGTCCCACTGCTGGGTACGGGTCTCTTCTCATTTGAGAGGAACTATAGTCCCACGCTAGCCTACTGCGGGTTGGCAGACTTCACATGCCATTGAGAAAATCTCTCAAGCATACAGATTTCCTCACGATGTTCCCTTGATATGTGATAAATACGCACATAACTTCCGAAAAGTCAGTGGTTGAGGCCTTGGGTTTGAACTCGAGACCTTCGACATCTCAGTTCACTGGTCACACCACTAGGCTAAAGCTCATCCTCCACCAGTCCCGTTTTCTATTGACGTCATATTTACCTGAGGGTAGGTTGAGTCGCGTTGTAGAGTGGTGTGTAGAGGTAGGTCCTGAGAGGCGACGCGTCCAGAATGGAGCCGAACAGGTACTCCACGGCCGCCAGGGCCAGCACGAGCAGCAGAAGCAGGCGCAGGGCGCGCGCCGCCCGCCCGCCGCCAGCGCTCGCGCCGCCGCCCATCAACGCATGCGATGCGCGCGCGCACACGCCGAACCCTTCAACGAAGTCATTTATTTAAAATCCTACTTTTAAAAAAACATGTTATGCAACAATTTTAAAATTTCTCGATTCTCGGATTTCAGTTAGGTACAAATTGTAAAAAAATACCTACGAGTATAATAAAATGTAATATTTAAGAGAGGATACATTCTGCAATACAGTTGTTATTACTGATAGTCGGAAAACATTTCTAAACACCACAATTAAAAAATATTATAACTTCCGGCTAAGCTTCACTCTATTGGTTGTAATGTTAAAAACTCACTGATTTTAAGACAATTCAAGTACCGAATGCGTCTTCGGGTTGTTAAAACTTTTGACGTAACCAAACCTCCGTTTATATATTATGTATTTCACTGTTCATTTTAATTAATGTTAATTGCAACTTTGTTATAATGTATTGGCTAAAACATAGCCAAGCCTAGGAGCTATTGCGGATTAAATCCATAATTCTACCATGGAAAATCATGGTAATTATTGGAATTGTTATGCGTTGTACAACATTAATAACGTGAATATAATGATAATTCGCCTACAGAATTGTATTATATCATGTGTGTATATCCTATTAACGATATCTTAATTACGAAGCTTTCACGCCAATACGAGTCCACTAATTAGAAAATCTTACGTGATTATGATTGTATGTTTCGTACTAGTATTTGTGTTAATATTTATGTCATTATCATTCTATATTGCAACTAGAATCTTATTGTTTCAAAAGTTCACAAAAATCTTTATTTAAAATAGAAACCTTTTGATTAATTTTATGAGAGGTTTCCTAGCAAGCTATAAGAGATTATAATTTTTTAATAAAAGACAAACCAGGCATTGGGCAGAAACGTTTGCTGAGTGGCACTATTCAACTTACCTACGTGTTGAAATTTGCATCTCAGCTATTAGCAACCCACTCACGAAATAACGATCGGTATACAGCAGTAGATCAATGCGATTTGAAAAATTTGATAACTGTCAAAGTTGGCAGTGGAACCTATTTAAATTATTCAATCTTGCCTGAGAGTTTTGCGATATGTAGAGCCAATTAATAGCCCCAAGTACATTATGTTAAAAGAGAGTTACAAAGCTTGGTTTCAACAATGATCACATACACAGAACCGATATAATTAGGCAACCTCATTGTAAATGATTCAGGAATCAGGATCCAAATCCAATTCAACAACTTAAAATGGAAATCCCTTTGGAAAGGTCGCGCAGTTAATTTACTTGCCGACTGTACATGGCAGGTGACGTCACGTCTATAGGATGACGTAACCCAATTTTAACACACGTGCGAGTATTCAGAAAAAGGTCCCCGGGCGATTTTTCTCACGATCCGGATTTACCCGGGCAAATCTCATGCGCTTAAAAACGGCCCACTAACTTGAAAAAGGCTTTTAGTAACGGTAGGTACATCAAATATAAATATATATATATAATAAAATATATTATTGTACATTGTTTTTTTTATGACTAGCTGCTTCCCGCGGCTTTGCCCGCATGGTAGGAATATAGATATATATATAGAAAAGTAGCCTATGTGTTAGTATCCATATCATAAACTATATGTAAGATGTTAAATTTTATACAAGTCTGTTAAGCTGTTTTTGCGTGAAAGAGTAACAAACACCCATACAAACTTTCACATTTATAATATTAGTAGGATTTTAAATACATACATTTATGCTATATGTTTTTAGTCCCATGTTTATCAGGCACAAAATCATCTAAATTACCCCCTGATGTTAATTCGAAACGAAGAACCCGAAACATGGACTTTAGTTTAGCTTAGTCCAATAATTAATGCATTTATAAAATCAGGTAACCTACAGAAAAAGATCCACATTTATTCCTTATTCTGCATCACGTATTTAATACGTGGTATATGTAATTATATTTACATAGGTGGTGTTTGTAAACTTTCCTCCTAAGTCAATAACGTCAAATTCCCTAATTACCTCTCACGCCTCGAGTAATAAATCAATTATTGTTTTACAAGAGGAAAATGTTCCCTTTGTTTTCGGGTCAATACATTACTGTAACACACAACCAAAGTAGCAACCTACGTATATACATTGTGTGCTCATTATGTGTCTAACAAGGAATATAATACCGTCCAATATACATACTTTTATCTTTACCTAAATAAAACAATAAGTGTTATTGAATGTTAATCAGTGAAAATTATGATTTTTATGATTAATTTTTATGAACATTAAATGTTCATAAAAATTATTAAATTATTTCATATTTTATTATAGAAGTATTTACGGCCCCGTTTTTCAGTCCTCTTTTTGTCGTAGAATCAGTCGAAAGATATATTGGTATTATTGTAATCCCGACGTTACCAATCATGTATTTGAAAGATTGGTATTGAATAAACACATATAATAATACCAATGAACATAAGCATAAGCATGTTCAAGATTGCTTGACCTAAGATCTAAAGTACACATAACAGCCTCTAAAAGCTCTAAAACACCAAATAAATACCGATGAACAACGATGTTGGATAACCGCAACTTATAAAATAAAATAAATAAAATGAACACACAGCAAAATAATTAAAAGGGCATGCTCGATGCGCCCGGGAAAACATTTTACATTTTTTTTACATTTCCCAGAGGTCCACAGACGAATCCGATTTGACGCGAGCGAAGGGAGCAAAATAAAATTTCGGAAACTGCTTGCTTGACGAAAATAATTTAAAATTATCGTTTTAATTTTTTTTTAAAGTCTTAACCACGTGACTTGTTCTACTTCATTCATTCGTTGTTCTATTTTAATGTATAAAAATTCTGTACCGTACACTGTTTTATTCAAATTCAATTTTGTATTACAAAAGTTTCCTGTGTGAGTGTGATTGTCACATTCCAAATCACTGGAAAGTTAATTTCACAATGACGAGTAAATAATGTTAAACCTTATGAGAATGTAATAAGAGCCATGGCGCCACACAGTTAACTATCCTACTACAAAGCAGTAGCGTTAGTGTACAACTCTCCCAAAATACAGGTCTAGCCTAGTTTGGGAGACAGCGGTTCAAACTAATTGTACCTATTTTGTTTTCTAAATTGTGATTAGTTTTTGAAACAATTATTGTAAACTATATCTGGTCTCCAATAAATTATTATTATTGCAATTAACTTAAAGGAATAGATCAGTAGTGAAATTCGGTGAAGCAAATGACGCTTAAAGGTAGGTATAGGCGATTATAACACATCTTGTTGCTAATATACATTGGCTGCAGTCGTTGCTAACTCTCAAGAGAGTCATATACTTGCTCGTTAGTCACTGTAGTAACGTAAATAGGCAGTTGATTTACTAATCAGACCTTAAATGATACCTACGTACCTCAGAGAAAGTAATGTGCAAAGAAGGCGCGCGGTGGAAGTGTCCCATTCTCTTCACTGCACGCTTATACTGTAGTCAGTCGCCATTACTTCGATTATATCTGCAACAAAGAAATATCACACTTACTACAAATACTTTAATTGGCTCGTCAGTCTAGTGGTCGGAAGTGCGACTGCGAATCACGGGTGCGGTTGAAACTTGGGTCCGATTTCCAGGTCGGGCAAAAGTGTTATTGGGTATAAAATTCTTTGGAGCAGCTCAGTGTTTCGGTTCAGGCCCGTTTGATGGCAATAAGCTCGCTCGCCTCTTATTACATGGGACCTGGGTGTAAATTACTACACCTTTGCCTTACCGTTAAGGGATGATAGGCGTGGCGGCATGTATGTCAAAAAATACTATTTAAACCGATCCGCTTCATGGTTAGCCACACTGACGTTATCAAGGATCTAACAACTGCATAACGAATGGAGAAACTAGGACTGCACCGCGCAAGCAAAGTTTAATCCATGACATTGATAGACCTCAGTAACAAACGACATAGTAACAAACGAGCTGGAAAACTCGGACGGTTTATATAATCCCATTACCAAAGGAATTTGAATTATAATACAGAGTAGGTACTTTAACCTTACCACGCTTTGCTGTAGCACATTATGGTTGAAGATAAAAACAATCGAAGCGGGTTCCAACATAAACATAGCATACCATCACATCTGTCGTCCCCGAAGGGTTAGGCAGAGGTGTACTATTGTACAATCACACTTCGTCGGTATGTTTTTAGGTCCCATGTAATAGGGGGCGAGCCTATTGCCATCAACCGGGCACAAATCCAAACTACGAGCTGCTACTGAGAATTTAATAGAAAAATCTAATAATACTGCTCGACCTAGGAATCGGACCCGAGACCTCAAGCTTAGACAGTTAAACGGGTTGAAAATCGTATTAAAATTTGAGTGAGTTCAATCGGTACATAACTTTCGAGTTTCTGAAGCTTACACAATCCAACTTTACATTGAAATTCACCTAAAATATACTATTTTAAATGAGAACAAGGCGTGCCTGTGTTAATGCATTGTTTTAAAATCTGTTTCAGCAGTGTCGCAGTGAGGTGTTATGTCCCAAAGCCGTGTCTCCTCGACAGAATTTGATGTACTTATCTACTTAAATATAAACCTAAAGTATTTATTATAAAGTCCATTGTTGGGTGTGATCTGCGAGTAAATACAATACTAAGAGGATGGTAATTTTTATGGCATGGCTACTTGGCCTTCGTGCCATACTAAAAGGATGTTTAGATTATCTGTGTTGTCTGTTAGAATAATTAATAAATGGTATTCATTTACTTCAAGATGATAATACTAAAGCACCATCAAACGATGGACTTTTTTTTTAATCAATAACTTATTTAATGCCACTTCCATTTAATGCCAGTGTCCAACCACTTGGATACAAAAAAAAACATAAACAATTTTGTTATGCTTTTTAAGCGTTATTTATGTGGCTGTAAAAACAATAAACTTAGCCTATTTAGATATTGATGTTGCTATTAATTTTTTTATACTCCTGGCGACCTAGTTTGTTTACGTAGAATTTGTTGAATCATAACACGGCTCAGCACAAATAACATAAAACCTCAAATAAAAAATAGTTACCTACTCTGATTTATGGCCATTTTATTAATATATTATTATTTTCATTTGAAAGTATCAGGCTATGAAAGTTCATGGGGATTTTAATAAAATATCGGGTCAGACTGCTTCTCGATCTATTATATTCATTAGACTTGTGTTTGACCACTACATAAGATCCTATCTAAGTAGATTTAATCTAGGACGACAAAGGCTTAGTACCTACGTTTACAAACAGGATACGAATGAAGTATTCTTAAACTAAGATTTTCTTCTGTTACACCTACACTATCTAAATATTTGGAGATCAACCCGTGCATCATAGCGCGGAAGGCGATAACTTTCGGGTTGAGCACCAATTGTTTTGTCAAAACGTTTTGTTTTCCTTGTTTTTTTGAAATTTGCCAACAAGGTAAGTGAAAGTTCAGTTTGACTAGACAGGTAGCCGCGTGCGAAGACTAGTGTTTATTTAAAGTAAATTAGGAATATTACCAGCCTTTATTATAATGAAAGAGAGTTTAAAACAAAGAGGTACAATCATAATTAATTAGCGGAGATATTTAAAAAAGGAGCCATTATCTCTGATGTGGAAAAATGCCAGTACGTGCGTTGGCAACTTAATGACGTCATTCCCCGCGTTGGGCATGCTGGGATAAAAAGTCATAGATATTCAGCTGAAGTAAAGGTAGGTTTATTGTGGGAGTTGTAATTACTACGGTTGATTTACTTTAATGTAGGTATTTTTTTTCATAAAGGTCGGCAGGGTCGTTTAATGTCTTCTATAATACACTTATGATTGGTCTTATAGTTACAAAGGTAGTTTCTGAGCCTTATTTCCGATGTGGAGCGTTTTATTTTCAGGACGAGAAAGTGTTATTGGATTTTTATTTGTATGAAATGTCAGTAGCCGTCCGGGTTGATTTTGTAACGGATTAATAGCAATAAGGAACATGGCATGTCACATAGGATTTAAAAACATATCGGTGCACCGTGCGTGTTTTGTATTTTTAACTTTTAAGTATAGGTAACACTAGACTTGTATTATTGAAATATACATAATGGTTGAAAATTTCAGAAGACGGAGAAGAGTTTGGAAAATTTTAATAAACTGTAGAGAGAGATTAACGACTAACCATAAGATGTACAGAATTTTTGATTACACCTCGAATTATGTCACAAACTAAGATAAGCAAATAAAACATTATATTAAGCGAATATAATTGTTTTTTATCGGAAAATCTAAAGCAACCCTAAAGGTATTATGTATAACTAAAACGTAAAATTATGCGTGGGTCGGACACATCCTTTTACGATAGAGGTCATAAAATGCAGGGTACCTGCGTATTCCATTTTTGAATAGGGTAACTCCTAACTTGTGATTAAAAACAAAATTTATATTGTAGACGACCCAGTTAGTCCAGCGGTAGTTAACACTGCCTTCTGTGCTAAGGGTCCCGGGTTCGAATCCCAGTAGGGACAAATGTTTGTGTGATGAGCATAAACATTTGTATCCGAGTCATGGATGTATCTATGTATAATATGTATGTATTTACTTTAAAAAAAAGTATATATGTAGTATATCAACCAACTAGTATCCGTAACACAAGCCACGTTGCTTAGCTCGGAACTAGATGGCGCTGTGTGTCATAATGTCCAGGAATATTTATTTTAATTTTATTTATTGTATTTTTGATTTACAGACTATACAACAAAATATATTTACGTTACGCTATGAAATACAAATGCGACCTCCGTGTCACAAAGTAAATATTGACCACAAACCACCGGTCAAGTGTTTGCCACCACGAAACTTGTGTGCGGTTGAAACACAAATATAATACTTTAATCTTCTTTGTTTGTTCGCTCATGTGTAATAGGATTGTGTTTTGTCTGTGTTTTACAACAGCTCTTACTAACAACGGTATTTTTTAAATTACTCTGGTAAAAATATGTTTTGGAATGTCGACGTCGACGTGTCTACAGAGTACATACATATGTTATTATGTTATGTTATATGGGTTTAACTGTATGTTAAAATTTTAAGGATAAGTAGAACTGTTAAGGACCTTGCCTTGTACCATGGATTTCATACTAGAAAATCATTTTGATTATTTTATTCTACGAGTAATGCTTCCGTCTTGGTTTCTATTCGTAAGATTTCAAGATTTGCTATTTTATTATAAATAAATGAATAAATCGAAATTGCTTATTTTGTCTTTTCTAACTAAAACGTTAATTTCGTTAGGTTTTTATTATTAAAGAGTCGTTTCACGTCAGAATTAAAGAAACTTAACATTAATTTTGGTATTATATCGAAAAAATAAAATGGAAACATCTCGTATCGATCAAGATCTAGTAGTTTCGTACCACCTTACGATTCATTAAACACATTTTCAAAATACAGGTAGTAAATTAGTATATCTTATTCGGACGAAGAAAAACAAAAAGAAATAAAAAAACAATGAGAACCGGAATGGAAATGCGGAAAATAAAGAATTTTTAGATATCCAAAACCTTTTTTTTTCAAATACATAATACCATAGAATATCATCATCATCATATCAACCGTTAGACGTCCACTGCTGGACATAGATCTCCCCCAAAGATCGCCACGAGGAACGGTCTTGCGCCTCCCGCATCCAGCGGATTCCAGCGACCATTATAAAAATAATTCCAATTCCCAAATATATGACTACGCTAAATCAAAATCAGCAATTTTGTGGGACCGAACTCCCCATAAATAATCTCCTGAGGTTAGAACCTGGGAAGGACAGGTGATAAGTCATGAGGGATGGCATGTGACGACACGCTGAAAGGGTAGAAAAGGGCGTATAAAGTGGTGTTGATAGTTATTTGATAAAAGCAGTGTAATAATAGATTGATAGTCGTTATTGTAATATTGATTTTAGTGACAGTTTCATGAAAAAACTGTCACTAAAATCAATTGTATCTTTCTCAGAAGTCGGATGCCTTTTAATGGTTTCCCCAGCGTTAACGTAACGATGTTAAATGTCTTGCCCTTCCTCTTACGGAAATCTAGGCAAAACGGCTAACTAAAATATCTAGGTTACTTTTACTTGTACACAAATATTTCACTCAAATTGAATTTGTCTAGCGACCGTTACCTAGTGTGAGAAAGTATCTACACCGAGTGAGTCACTGATGTTAATTGAATGAACTCCTGGAACCAACTTAATAGAACCTTGGTTCATAGCCGGTAATATATTGGTACATTCGATACATATACTCCGATGGGTAGGACACACCTATCGAATGTAATTTCTGGCTAGTGTTCACTTTATCGATCTACGAGTCTACGACCGTCTTGTTAATTAATATTGGTACCATCTAGTAAAATACATATGTATTTTTTAGATCGTTTTTAATCTACGGTATGACTATGTACTCATATAATGAACAACAAAAAATTATAAACATTTCGGAAACTTTTAACTCATTCACAGAAATAAATAAATTAATAACATCTTCATACCATTATGGTAGAAAGCACAAACTAAACACTGCCTGTGAGCCAGGCCAACCCGGCTTTGAATGATTCCCGTATAAATCCGACATGAATATAAAAAGGTGGGCGTTCCCGGCCGGGTCCATCCGGACAGCCAGCAGAATAATATTCAATAAGACGTTATTACCGAGAATGGTAGTAAAAACAAGTTTATCGGTATTTTTTTGGGATTTCAGCAATTCTTTTGTATGTTTGAATCTTCCATTCGACTACCACAAATTCTTGTTGAATGAGAGTATGTTAAGTTAGAAATTTACTGGTTATGTTATTTAAAAGTGTCAATTTCATACATACCTAAGCTGTACCTAAATTGATTTTACTTGGTTTTCATCACATCAAGGATACTGGATACTGATAAAGTTAGATGACTAAGCATCCTAATCCAATAGAAGAATTCATATAGTCAATGGTTTTATTTGAATTAGACTATTATTAATGGTTTTTGAGTGGTCACAAGTATCGTAACCATATTCCAAAAAACCTATAGTTTGTCAGTTTGTCAACTAGCCCGGCGTTATAAATCGAGTACATAAACTATTGAACGAGACAAGAGAATGAACTCTAGGAGACCGTATTTTTTGTATACCAAGATATATGTATCAACTATAATTTACACCTAAACAATTTATGTACGAAATGTATCGGATGTGATACCTTCGACGACCCGTATCACTCGTAGGTACCCTCTGTAGTACCTCGCTGATTAATGTTTTGCCCCGTCAAAGGCTGCCATTCGCACTCGCCTTAACGATTCATTACACGACGGGTGTTGCTGAAAAATCGACTAAATGTACTGGACACAAATCGATTAATCGATTTGCGATAACACATTTTTTTTTATATTATGTGTGTTGGTGATTAAATACATTGACTGCCGATTACATAAATTAGACGCTGAAAGAATGAAGTACTGAAATTACGCGAATATTAGACTTTGAAATAAAACTTCTTTTTACGGATTTTATCGCGGTATTATAATTGTTTTAACCCGCGCGTCGTTTCGGTTCCTCTTAACCATCCATAGTATAGACAGACTAATAATATTAATATTATGTTTAGTCTATGGGGAAGTTCAGTTAGCTGAAGTCATTAATAAAATTCATTTATGATGCAAACAGGAAGTGATACGTTAATCTATTTTTGACCGAGACCTTACATTTTAGAAACCGCAGCAAAGTGAGAGCGATGGGATCAACAAAATAATGTACATATTATATAAAACCTACATGCGTGGGTTTCGGCATTCTCAGATAAATTACTTGTATACGTATAAAATATCCGTGTACGGTACAAAGTCCTCATTATATTTTGCTTTTATCTGCAGGCTAGTTTAATCCTTAAAGGTCAAGCGGTTTGACAGCTTGGATTGGCTTTTAGCTTAACTGGAAGTGGTTGAGTTTGAGGATTTTACATGAAATTACGGTTATTTCGTCTCTCGTAATCGAATTACTGGCTGCATAGATATCTAAGTGCCTTATTGGTTGGTGGTTTCATGCGTTTTGTTGTGTATCAGATTTTGATTCCCAGGTTAACTGTTGGGGTTTTGGAAAATATCCAGTGCTTGGAGTTTAAATCTTAGCCGGTTAGGTAATAACAGGCTCGCCTTCTTTTGTACGGGACACAAAAGATATTGGAGAACTGTGGCAGTACATAAATTCTTATGTACTGCCTACTTTTGCCTAAATCATCGCGAAAATTGTCGTGAAATAGACAATCGTCGTAAAAGGTTTCCGAGTAAATCATGAGGAAATTGAAAAAAAAAGTATCTACCAACATAATAACAAAAGTTAAAAATAGAACTATGACGGATATCGATACGTGTCCCATTTCAGCGAATTCCTATAATATTCCAAAAATATATATACGTCATTGTTTTTTGTGTCGTTGGTAGCAGAAAAGATAGAAACTAACGAATGAATATTCGGAATTTTGTAGTTGGACCAGGGTTGAACCATTTTTGTGATTGGACCAATTATAAAAAAAAGAATATAGGTAGATGCCTAGGTGCTATTGGAGAAGCATTATTAGGTATATGAATCCCATGTAATGATGTTTTTTTTTTAATTGGGGTAACATATTTCTTATTGGAAACTAGATATACTTAGGTACATATTATAATATTGATGTACTGAACAAATAAACTGAATAACGGCTGAATTGCCGAGCAAGAGGTCCTCGTTTCATTCAATTCTGGATTCGTGCCCGGTTAATGTGTTATTAGGCTCGCCCCCTATTACATGGGACCTAAAACATACCAGCGAAACGTGAGTGTACACGTTAGTACACCTCTGCCTAATCTTTCGGGGACGACAGGCGTGATGGTATATCATTTAATAATTATAATAATCTGGAATAAAATAATCCAATCTCTACATCCATAATAATACAGTGTGAAGTACAAGAATTAACAAAAGCTTATCTCACTTCTGCCCTAACATTTAAAGCCGTTTACAGTGTTTACCAAAAACATAAAATATCCGGGTTACAAGCTGATATGGGACTATCAAGTAGGCATTATGAAGCTTAGGCAAAATCGGAAAACTGAGCTTGTAAAACTTTATCTGCAAGTTGCATTGAGCTTTTATGTACGTAGAGAAGTTTCTTGCTCCATGAGTTTGTAAGCGCTGATTATTTAGATTAAACCCTATAATATTTCTTATTTCAAGTTTGATAGTAAATAGGATTAAGTAAAATGTATGTGAATTAAAAATATTTCCGTTCGTCTACATGTTTCGTCCACAGTTCCCGTCGGCGAACAGACACGACAGATAAATCAATTTGCAAAGGTATCACTGTAAACGTTCGCATTCTCATTTTAAACTAGTTGGAAATGTAAAAGTTCCAAGGAGATTTTAATGTACGATCAGTTCCATGAAGTTGATTGTACATTAAAATCTCCTTGGAACTTTTTATTAAAAATAAAAACCATTTGATTTTGTTGAAGTCCCTTCTTGAAAAAATAAAAACCATTTGATTTTGTTGAAGTCCTTGATTTTGTTGATTTTGTTGAAGTGTTGAAGCAGATTGTTTTCTTGAAGTCCCTTCTTCAAGTAATAACTCAATGGCAACTCGCTCAAAATGTCTCGCACATGGCGCAAGCTATGTCGATATATGCATTTTTATATTTTCAATCTTTTTTGTCATACTTGCGCCTCTGGATGGTGGATTTTGTTATACTTTTCGTGTTTTTTAAGCACGGTAATGAAATTCCTTTTGCATCGGCTTGGAATATTAAATTGCTGCGTTAATTTAATTTGGGGAGCT
Organism: Craniophora ligustri; assembly: GCA_905163465.1. Classification (NCBI taxonomy): domain Eukaryota; kingdom Metazoa; phylum Arthropoda; class Insecta; order Lepidoptera; family Noctuidae; genus Craniophora; species Craniophora ligustri. Next base: position 10,422,765 of record LR990969.1, read on the forward strand.
GATTTATACTTTTCAGGGATGTTTTTTGGTTTAAATTCAAATATGTATAATCGGAAGGACGACAGAGGATAGGTTGTTTTTCGCTTGACAACGTAGATATAGATATAAATTTTAAAAAAGGAACATCTATAAGTATCGGTTACTAAATGTTACTGAACGGTAGATTTATCAATCTGAACATAACACATAAATACAAAACATGAATATTGTAAGTAAAGGCCAACCCTATTACGTGACACAAATCCGACAGTTGATATGACTATCAAATAAGCTGTCTCGTATCCTCTTATGACAAAATATATAAGTGGAAACGAGATGCCAAACATCTGTCATATTTTCTATATACAAAAGTCGCCAGATCGAACATCTTTGACAGCCTGAAAACGTACATTCCATTTAGTTTTTTTCCACAATCCAGCCCCAATATTTAGTCACGTTAATATTTATCATGATATAATACCAGTATCGTACTTACTTTATTTGAATAGCTAAATGATATTGACACAAGTTAATGTCAACGCCGCTGAATACATCATGGAAACTGAAAATTGTATGTTTGTTTGTATTTATATAAAACTACGTGTTTGTACCTGTTTACCAATCTATTAACATGTTTTGTTTAAGTTTAGCAATTAAGTAGGCACATACATAATAATAAACATATGTAGGTACTATCAACTTCAATAGTGCATAAGCACGCTAAGGATTACATTGCTATGAACTGTACGAACTAGCAAACCAGTGTGTGTGTGCGTGGGCGTGTATGAGTCTATGTCTCAACATAGATAACAAACACAAATGAACTGTCGTTACACTATGCGAAATATCACTATATATCTGTTGCATTTATAATCCACGTCACGGTGTTCTAACCATTCCATTGCTCAAATTCGCAGAAACTTAATATGTGCTCGTAGCTGCTTGCGCTAGGCAATGGATTCGAATTCAAACCTATCTGAGTTCAAATCTTATTTACAACGTGAGGATGTTTTTGTTTCTTTGAAATCATAAAATATTAGTATTAGGCAGAAACTTGTTTTATATGTTTATCTATAATGTATTAATTATAAATGACTTAATACTATTTTTTAATAATAAGCATGAATACATTATTCTTATTATTATTAAGAAGTTAAATATTAGTATTAAATATGATTTTTATTTATCTTTTTGGTGTTGGGGGGGTGGAAATAAGAAAGTCTGTTGAATGGAAACAAACAATTTTATTTGTTTTATTTATTTAAAAAAATAGTAATCTTCTATGATAATTGTGACGTCACATTCCTACTTAGATAAAAATAGTTCATTTGTAGTTCAACTGTTCATAACAGTTTTGTTGTATACCCACATAGTGAAAATAATACCTTAACAAAAAAGGGTATCATAATAACACAGATATAATTGTTAATACACACTTCTTATAGGTTTAATATATGATTTACACTTAATGAAATTTTTTTCTTATGTAACGTCATAATAAATGTATTGAGGTTATAGCTTAAGTGTTCATTTTCTTAGCGAAAAGAGGATTGAAACTAAACCTCAATTTAGGATTGTTAATTTTTTACAGATAATTATGTTAATATTACAATTTTTTTATTAACACCTAATTATTTAAACCAAAACATCTAGGTATTAATATTCTGTATAACCCCCATTATTTTCAAGTAAACGATTTCGCATGGACCCTAAAATGTTAGCACATATTTCGGTTCCTTATATTTTCCCACACCTCCATACAATGGGTTTTTAACTGTTTCGTAATCGCTCTTGTTTCTATCTTTCCTCTTAATAGCTGGTCTTCTGTGATGTAAACCCTAAGCGTGGAGGGCATGGTTTGCAATAAGTGTCTAATAATTTCGCAGTGTCTCGTTGGTAGTAAGCGACGGCCTTCGACTTCACCGTATCCACCAACTAACAATATTCCTCTAAAACAAAATAGAATAAATATATATTAGAATATATATATATATATATATATATGAAACTGATCTACAAATGCAATAAATATATAATATATTATTATATTACACACTAACTACAGGTATATTATTGACTTGTAGGCCTCATGATTGACAATCTTAGGTAACATTCCAAATAAAAGTTTAGCTTAAGTTACAATTATTTAATATTACAATACTCACATTCAGTCCGGTTTCATCAGATATTTGTGTTCTTTTAAGAACACTTTTATGCAATGCAATAATAGTTTGCCTATTTATATTTGTTCTCGCCCTATTGTCTATTTATATTTGCCTGCATTTTGAGAATAAATATAATACTGCTATTTATTAAACCACACGTCACTAAACAAAGCTACACATTAACACTAACAACTGCGACCAAACGCCAGCGTTCACATCGATCACGTTAAATATTTGTATAACTGATATTCATGACTACCCCACACAAATCTAAATCTTTACGTTGTTTTTTATGATCTACCGTACTAACTTGACGAAATGTGTGCATAAAGCGTGCGAGATAAAGAATATTATATGTCTGTCTCATTACTACCAATCGAGTAAAATCTTACAAAAAGTTTATAATTACCGCGTGAGATTCGAACTCACAGCTCACTGATTCTAATATGTGTGTGTAAACAGTTTACTGCTAGGTCATTTTCACTCATATTACGTTGAAATTATGAACTAGAATCACTTGTTAGACAACTAAGATGATGCTTGAAAATAGACGGTCGTAAGTCAAACTTAACGTCAAGCAATCGCTTTGCGGGAATGCCTATGCAGTTTTGGAACTGGCCGTACATATATTTCCTGTATGATACTTTATGTCACAGTATCAATTAAGCATGTATTGCAAATAAATGCTTAGAACACGAGCACTTTTAAAAGCCTTTACATGTTCAATCCAGCCTTATAATTAGCCTGATTGAACACCTAAATGTCTTAAAAGTAAGGATCCACGATGTTTATAAATATTTTATAAATATATATTTTTTTAAACTAGTATAAACAAAATAATACCAAATCACATAATTGTTAATTTTCTACCCAAAAAGAAAATATTATTTTGTATAATAAAATATGTGACGCTCAAAGAGGATTTCATAAAAAGGATTAATTCAAACTAGCTTTCGAGATAAAGCGGACTAGCGATGGAGCTAAAATTTTTAAATTGCTGTACTTATATAGTTATTAAACGCTTTCACAGATATAATAGGAGAGTCGGGTTTCAGTTAAGCATGGTAAAATGAGAGATGGCGATGACGTGATAATCCTGAATTATTACGAGAATGTGAAATTGATTCAGATTCAGAGATTCAGAATCCAGGTTGCCAGGCATTTTAGTTCGATTTCAGATGCTAGAAAATGGTAACTTTTAGTGGTCGATACTAGTCTACAAACACATTGCCTGGAAGAAGTATAATTGTGTTTTTTTCTGATTGGAATTTTTAAGTAGCAGGCCACTTTTATGTTGTGCACGAAAGTAAACCCTTATCCTCCGAAAAAACATACAGCTAAACGGTGGATGCACATAATAATACCTTTGCCTAATTTTATTGGTTCTAAAAAAAACGAACGAAACATAAATTACAAACGAGCATTGTTCTAAAGCAAACAAAAAGAACTCCTACAATGTACATACACTTATTTGTTAAAGAACGAATATTAATATGTACATTACAACAATACAAGGAAAATTTATAACAAGAATACATTTCACGTAAAATAATCCGCCACAGCCCGCTAAATTCAAACAAACCGAAGCCGAACTCTTTTGCAACACAAATGTTTTTTTTACACAAATCCGACACGTTAAATGGGCAGCCAACCCTAATGTTTACAACAGGGCTGCGTATCTATATATCTTTCGGACCGTACCTTTTTCCTTTCCCTTATCTTTTAGACTTTATCTTTATTAAGACAGAGGAGAATAGATGACGAATTTAGCTGTGAAAATACAAAAGGTAGTGGTGCAAGCGCAATAATTTCGTGCTTTTGTAAGTAAAAGTTTGTTTTTCTTCAACACTTTGCTTTGTTTGGCAGTGTTCTCGCAAGCGTTTGCTCATTTGTGATTTAATTAATTCAATGTGACAGTTATAACGGCTTGTACTTCTTTTGAAATAAAATGTTGAGAAGTTTTATTATAAAAACAAATAAGGCTTTATTTATTTTATTAATGAGCGTACATAAATAGACAAGTAGTTTGTAATTTGTATATTGAAGTGGTGTAATTATTGTGAGTAGATACTAGATAGTAGTGAAAATTGTTTTGATGCCACGATAAGTGCAGTGGCCAAGCAATTGTGTTCTAGACTGCGGGTCGCGAGGTCGATCCCGCACTATACACATATTTGTTAGGGTTTTTGGGTTTAGGAGTGAAGCCAGGTTTTTTGAAAAAAAAAATCCTGCTGTACCTACTGTAAAATAATCAAGACAAGCCTGGCTATGACCGTGTATGCTGTAAAGCATCCGAAACGCCGTGATGAAATAATAATATTCATGTACCGCAATAAAATCCGTAAATAGTAGTTCCAATTCCATGTCTAATAGTTGTATAAGTGTATCAAATCAGAATGTAAATCGAATCGAATAAATCTACAAGTCACCTGGGACCAGTAGAATGGTTACAAATGAATATACAGTTTATTCGCTTATTCGGCAAACCAGGTAATTATTACATTTGACCAAGCGACGAATTATTATTGACTTTGTAAAGTGACAGACTAAAATTATATATTAGTTCAAGTGAAGAGAACATGGATTGAGGTGGACTGAACAGAAGAATAGTCTTATATTACCTAAATTGTAAGCAAGTTGTCATTGAATCTGACATGTGTCAAGTCGTCATTTTCAGAATTAAGACTATATTCGACTTAAAAGGTACTTCATTTTAAATAACCCTGAAAAATATCAATGGTTGGATACGTTAAAGTAGTATATATAACGAATTTAAAAGAAAACTATCACTGCTAAATAGGTTTTGCAAGTTAATCACATTAAGAGTCGCATTTTTTTTGGTTTGTACAATGTTGGCAACATACATCAATTTTACATTTATTTATATCCCATAGACTATATCAACTCTTCCTGTAATTGTAACTTCTTCAAATGCTATTTTATTTGAACATTAAGTTACAGTTTTGAGGACAAGTCCCAATCACAAAGTCACGGAAGCAAATAAACTCGTGCTTAATTCTTAGATTTATTCAAGTTACCAGTTACCTGTTAAAACGAATAACTGTATAAACTTCGTAAAAGAACGATGTTGTGAATTTTCTACGAACCTGCTACGTTAATTAGTTTATTTTTGTTAACGTAAAATTTAACATTTAACGTGGAAATCGTGTTTTCGACCCCGATATTTTATTTATTTTTTATGAAGGGATATTTTCCGCGACAACAGCGAAATGAGGGCGAAATTTGTGCGCTTTTTGCGTTATATCCAGCATGTGATAGCAGAGTTTAATAAGCAATTTAATACACACATAATATTATAAATAAATACGTCATTATACTTTAAAATTGTTACATTTTTTATTGGATACGCACGATAAGTTGTAAGAATGACTAAAATACACTTACGCGAATATTAGACATTGCAATAAAAATACTCAAAAAAAGTATATTTTAAAATATATCGTGACTAAGCCTTTAAAAGTTATTTAATTCAAAGTTGAAAAATATCACATATACTTATTCTATAAATACAAGATACTCCCAATCTTTTCTTCAAACTATATAAGTATATATAGTATGTAAATAAAAAATAACATAACTCCCACTATTTTCCATTATGTTCAATAAATACGTAAGTTATCTACGGGTAAAAAATACGCAACTACTTTCAAAGGTTGCGACCATTTAACCCGAAACAAATAAAAACGAATATCTATGGGTATATCCATATTTATGTATATCGTATTGAACCTTCATACCATGTATTGGACTTTTTTTGCTAAGCCTTATACCATTTAGTACAGTTAATCTGCTTCAATCCCAACTCTTTTAACCTTTTATGTATGTACTTATTATTTATACAGGTTTAGACACTGAATATTTTGTTGATTCTACTCATATTGGTGGAAAATTAACTTTTTTTCAGTCATTCATATCGTTTATTTAAATTTTACAATGTCTTTACATTACATATGGTAAATATGTACCTATAGTATTTATATTTAATATTATTATAAGTTACAAGCCTTCTAATATTTTAAATTAGAAAGTTTGAATGTTTTTTCCTTAATCATACAAAGAAATATAAATACCTATGTATGTAATATTATTCGTTTTATTTTATAGAGTTAGCATTAATATAGGAACTATTTGAAGTTAGTGTTCACTGTTCAGGTACTTAGTGGGTAACTTTTATAGATAAATATTGTTTTTTTTCTGAAAAAAAAAATGATAAAAGGATATAGATACAGGGTACATTAAGGTTATTACTAAAACAACCAAACCAAGGTCGGGATTATATATTTAATATATTCTGAATAATATCAATATAAGTTTTAGAAAAAGTCTGTTTGTTTCATTGTCTCGTATTCGCATACATATTCACAATCAGTATGACTTTTATGAAGGTAGCAAGCTTAAGCGGCGGGAAAAATTATAGGCACTTCTAACTGACGTCGTCCAATAGACAATACGTGAAAGTTCCGACACACAGTGTGCGAAATATCAAAAAATTGACAGATCATATAAGTAATATGTCAGAGGGTAGACTGATAACTATACTGAGAGAAAGGGGATGAGCCATTAGGAAACAAAGTATCAACTTTTATTTTGATCAATGTATAGAGATAAATACAGGTTTGAAAATAATATTTCATTGACTATTGTTAAAAAAATCCGATGTATAATAAGACTAAGATGACCCAATTAGTCCAGCGGTAGTTAACACTGCCTTCTGTGCTAAGGGTCCCAGGTTCGAATCCTGGTAGGGACAAATGTTTGTGTGATGAGCATAAATAAACATTTGTATCCGAGTCATGGATGTATCTATGTATAATATGTATGTATTTACAAAAAAAAAAGTATATATGTAGTATATCAACCAACTAGTATCCGTAACACAAGCCTCGTTGCTTAGCTCGGAACTAGATGGCGCTGTGTATCATAATGTCCAGGAATATTTATTTATTTAAGAGGCACCAATAAGTAATTTAAAAAAATACTTGTAAAAGTGTCCTTTAAAAGATCTATTTACAAAAATAAATATCATCTTATTTCATCATTTTAGTGTATTAATTACGTAAAATGTAATTGTAACTGTGGTTTCTTAATTCCAATAACTCTTTTAGGAGCTGTAATCTAAAGTGCCATCCAAGTCTGGTCCTAAGCAATGGACAAAGAAAAATTAATTTCGAATGGTCAATAAACTCGCGATTAAAATAGCTCTCATACGTCAAAGAGTAAAAAAGTTATTGTCTACAAAGCGATAAACTATAAATCATTGTGATTATTCAAACACCGTATAGCGTACTTCAGTGTAATGTCGACTATAAATGTCCGGAAAAGTCTTAATTTTACGAATGGTTGGCATATTTGAGTATACGATGCGCTATGCGATAGGCTTATGTGCCATGGGACGCCGATTCGATTTCAGTACAGAACAAATATTTATTCGGTAACTGTTCCGGCCCTCGTCAGAACCGTAATAATAGAAAATCTAAATAATATCATCTATAATAATATTAGAACGAGGAGCAATTTGATTTTTTATTTGTTTGAATTTAATGGGATTTATTTATTTATGGGAAAACAAACAGTAGTATAATAAAAACGGTACATAAAATCTTAATCACTAAATCATAACAAATATACTACCCACTACATTTTCCACAGATTACTGATTAAAAATTACACCTGTTACAGACAAATATCGTTGTCATCGCGAAAGTAATCTAGTAATAAAAGTAAAAGTATAAGTACATAAAGCGTTAAAAACAAAAACAAAGTTGCTACTATCTTTAATGTAATTCATCTGCGCTGTCTATGGTGAGTGCTGCCGATCCTTAATAACTTTAATTATACTTCTTTTAAATGAAACCCTACTAAGATACAGGATGTCAATTGCACTGAAATGTTTATTGTATGTGTCAACTAATCGATGCAGCGGTGAACGCACGCCAGAATTCGTTCTACAGATACTTGTCGGATCCAAAACTATGGGCCGATCTCAATAATTATTTTACCATTTGAATGCTACATTATATCCATGATGAATAAAAATATATTTTTTTAATATTTAATAATTTAATTTATTTTATATTGTATCTACCCGTGCGAAGCCAGGGCGGGCCGCTAGTTTCTAATAACATTTTTTTTACAAATATAATTTAACTACTTGATTCCTTGTATCAATTGAAATAATAAATTAAGTGCCCGTGCAAAGGTGTTATGTAAGTCTGACAAAATTTCCATATGAATAAAATTTTAAATGAAATGTTTCGCACTTTCGGCACGACCATCTTGAAGTTGGAATTGGAGCATATTGAGATTGCCGCGATAGAACGGAATTGAACCCGGATTCCGTGGTCCGTACGATTGCTTTTACGATATTAGGTACCTCTATTTACGCTTTAAAACGGCCAGGTGGGAGATTTGATCGGGGGTTTTTGTTGTCTTCATTTCGATTTGAGACATAAAATGTAATTTCAATTGACATATAACCTAAGGCAAAGTAGATGAAGGCAGATTAAATTTGAAGAATAAATTCGATAATCTAATTGAAAATGAAATATAAGACGATCAAGAATGTACATTTAGTGTTCTTTTTTATGATACAATATAATATGTTTCTTTAATAATTTTGTTGCCTGATGATTTTTAACCTATATTCTTTGATTGCTAAGACTCCATAGATTTGATAGTCGTACAAATAGGAAAAACACTGTTTTCTAGTTTTAACACCAAAGTTATTAAAATACTTTGATTTGCATGTAGGGTAAGCAATAGGATCGTTTTTTGCACGGACTAAATATATACATAACCTGTGAGTAATTGCTCCAGGTTTGGTAATCTATGAATGAGAGCATTTGGGTCTGTTAACGTACCAACGTTACAGGAGAATTTTGTAGAGTAGAGCATGATTTTACAATAGGAAACTGAATAAGACAGATATTTCCTACACGTATGTGCAAAATGGCACCGGATGAGTGATAGTGAACGTCGGACAAAGATATTTGTCAAGACGGTACGTTGAACATCAGTCTTGCGTAATCTGTCCTCGGGGATGGGGATGACAATATAAGGGCCTGAAATCTCTGATACAGGAAAACCGCGACTTAATGATCCATATCGCGTTGTGCTTTGCAAAAAAATGGCCGTAATTCCACCCATGGGTGTCATGGACGCTGATTTTTGGAGCTCGTGGATTTTTTCAATAGTATAGCATCTGGATAACTTTGTTTTCTACTGTAACTAGATAAAGAAACCAATGGCGACACTCCTCTGCGTCGCATGTTTGCCCAGTCGACAGAGTCTATTATTGGATAATTTATTCATTTAAGTGACTAATGATCTGCGTAATCTATTGATATTACATGAATTTTCAGAGGTCGATAATTAGAATTTTATTAGAAATGAGGAAGCTTAAACACAACCAAATACACTGAGACACATATTGTATTGATATGATTAATATGATTTGACATAATGTATTTATTCTACCAGCTCTTTTTTATGTCAATAGAAATATGCAGTAAGTAATAAAGAAACAAAAAAATAAACAATAACAAATGTTTGTCGTGCCCGACAAACTTGTTACTTTGATTTATTGTAATATGTGTAATAAAAATTATTGAAATTAATTAACGTGTTAAATATTTAATGTATGTAGACCGACTAATTAGTGAACCTTCGATGAACAATAAAATTGAATTTATGAATGAGAAGATTACAAGCATGAGAATATAGAAGCAGATGGCGTAGTAGACTACAATTTACGCAACAAGGAACAAATATTTGAGATGATATTTTTAAGCGGAACAGGAAAATTGAAATTGAATATTTTATCTTGGTATGAGCACCTGATAAGGAGGGACGAAACGCATAATGGAGGGATGATATGCGGATGGATTGGGGAGTAGAGGGAGAATAAACAAAAGATAGGCGGCTTGTGTGAGTGACGATAACATTGATAAGAGTGTGAGAGATGAGTTAAGCCGGTTAAAAGGGATGAGCTGCGGTCGCTGCAAATAAATTGGGACCAGATTAGAAAAATAATGATTTAAATTCATGACAATATCCTTTTCCAGTTAACGGTTTGTGAACGTGTTTAAACAAACAGGTAACTAGAGGTGCTCGTGCTTCTACCGTGGTCGTCCATTTAAAAATATGCAGTAAAAAACTTCTATTTTGGAGCCTAACAAAATGTAAGCCGAATACGCATAGAACTATGCACACGTTAAAAAATATTTTCTGAAAACACGAATTTTGATGGCCTGTTGTGGAATAGCACTAAAGTAACCTAGCTATGCACATATATATATATATATATATATATACGTTTCCTTTCCATACGCTTTGGCGTGAATTATCAATGAAAATACTATAAATATGTTTTATTAAAATGCATTTTCAAAGAGACAAACTTTCTTAAAATGATTTATATATTAAAACACACAGCATCTCAAGTTTTTAAATATATATTCAAGCAATTACGTAACATTGAAACATGTATTATGAAATGCTATTTCCATTTTCCATGCATACTCTGTACGATATTTGTACTGTAATTCAAACTTGGAAATATTGGTTTATTCAGTGATGTGGTTTACATTGCACATTGTAAACTTGTGACATATCTTTTTAAATCAACAATTGTCATTTCAAGCTTGAATGTTTTGTCAGTGATATACAGGGCAAAGCGATTTCGTAATGTGAGCTAAAAACCATCGTTCGGAATCCAATCAACTGATATGTTCCACAGGCTTTCCTTTGTCTTGCGTCAACCCGCTGCGCTGCATGCCGTTTAATAACAAGCTTCAAAATGAAAAGAAAATCTATTTATATAGCCATTCCAAAGACATTCAAAAATATTTTCATGTTTTCGCATACGCCAAAAAAATTGTGGATCAAAAAGTTGGCTTTAATACCGTTTCAGCCAAATTTCACAGAACCTTCCTTGCTCGAAGGGGAGAATCATGACCCCATATAACCCCCCCTCGGTCCGAGCTTATGTATAGGTTGTACCAAAGCGCTGGCTTTTGAATTTTTTCAGTGTTTGAACACGAAAATACCGGTGTGGTGAGCTTTAGTTACGACGCTGCAACAAAACAGTGAAATGAAAAACGGTCAATTAAAGTAGAACGCTAGAAGGCGTCCAATCCAACCCTGTCTGTACCGGGAATTTATCAGATATTAGGTAGTAAATCATTAATAATAAAATTAGTAAATATATCGGGCCATTATGACACACCGCTATCAAGTGCCGAACTAAGTAACGAGGCTTGTGTTACGGACACTAAAAGGTTGATATTCTCATTCGTACTACGTATGTATTTTTTTTTTGCAAATATATAAATATATATTATATAAATCCATTCATTGATCATCCATCCATTGATCGGATACTAAATATTGATGCTAATCACACAAACATTTGTCCCTACCATAAGAACCAGGACCCATAGCACAGAAAGCAGCATTAATCAGGTCGTCAGAAGAAACAAAGTTAAGGTAACCTTTACTTATTGCGCCCGTATAGCTCCTTAATTGTATGGATTAAAGCTTTGTACACGGCTAGTCCCCAAAAAGTATTTTATAACGAATCGTATGTACTTAACAAGGATTTATTTGAATTGTGTCTCTTTTAACAAGGCTTCTATTTTTCTAATGTCGTTCATGATTTTTTAGGTCTGTTTTTTTCCTGTTGATTATTTTTGCTACCATTCCTTTATCCAAATATTAGCAGATTTATTGATCTGCTAATATTTAGCCACCTTACGACACTTAGTAAAGTACATTTACTACTGAGTTCATTGATATTCAAAGAGCGGTTATTAAGATCCTCGGATGCAGAGGGTATTTTTTCTATTGTATTTGTAGTAAGTTCCGTGACGGCTTAATCAGTGATAACTGTGTTAACCAAAACAATTGGTTCAATTAGAAAAAAATCAGACTACCAACTAAATAAAATAATATTGCAAGTTAATTTTTTTTCTGCTACTCCCAGATGAGAAACGCAAGTAAAAGAATCCGGCAATAACTACGGATAAAAATCGACGCCGAATGGATAAGATAATTCCTAAAATAATTTATTTGATATCCAAGCTTAATCTCCGATTACGGCAAACAGATAACACTGAACGGAAACTCACTCTGATACTTTAATCTTCCCTTAATCGGTGTTAAGCAAAACTATCTACCAACAAAAACCATCCCCGAACTCGGGACAACAAACATACAAACGCTTTTAGTTAAGTTCAGACATTGCCGGGGGAACCTTTCGGCTACAAATAGTCCAGATAAGTGAAGTACATAATAATAGAAACGGGTTTGGACGTGTAATCACAACAGGAGGGTATCCTTCGGGCCTTGTTGACGGACAATTTATATAACTACCCACTACCCAGCTAGCCCGAATAAAGCAGAAAATTTATCGAATATCAGCCCTTAATTGAATTGACTGTTTAAATTAACAGGAGCTTGTTTGCTTTAGAAAGGTCTCCGAAGGTTCGTTAAGAATAAATATAATATCGATATTTATAGGTCTATCGATTACGACTTCCAACGAAAGACTTTTTTTGAATTATTTTAATACCTTCGAAGGTGTTAAAAGCTAGTTTGAGCGTGTATCTATTTCTTTATAATTTTATTTTAATATGAGTGTCATAGAAAAATGAAGGTACGAGTATATTTCTTGGTTTTAAATATTCAAACTAAGTGAACTTGTAGAATGAAACGAGTTTAGACCAAAATTAAATAAAAAGCTATTACGCATATAATTTATATTATTTTTAATAAGACAAGCCCGCCAAGTCCCCCTTACTGCTTCTCTTGTAAACCAGGATTTAAAATATCTACTATCCTGAATATTACCGACACAATGTAAACCCAACGTTTACATTTACTAGCAATTAACTTACTTGTCATATTTATCCGTAACAATAAGAGCGAAGCAAGTCATTAGGTTAATCGATCAGCTGAGGGTTGACGAGTCAATCTAATTCTGGGGCCCAAAGGCTCGAGGCTCGTGACGCATGACAGAATGGTTGTGACCGGACGACGTCTAGGTAATTTCCCTTGACAATGGATTAAGGTTGTCTGGTGCAAAATTATAGGCGGGTTAGGTCCCACACTGGGCGCCAAAAAGCTTTCGTAATCATAATTTGTAATATATCCCTGTCAAATTTGCCGTGGTGCTTTGTTTGCAATTTAAATATTATATAACGGCTACCAAAATTAAAATACATTCGTATTTTGCTAACATTTTAAACAAACTAAAGTCCCACGTTGGGCGCCATTACTCAAACATGTTACGAGTGTAAAGTGAGTTGAGTCAGTATAAAGTTTATTTCGTAATTAGAACTAAGTAAAACGAAAATATAACTAAACGTACCTCGTTTCTAACTTGTATCACACACCCAATGCTCATATATCAGCCATTAGAGGGTGGAGGTGTCATGTCGTCTTTATTACGGGACCTCAAACAATCAACCATTGACACCTTTATATAAAGCTGTGCAAATAAATAAAAATAAAAAGCCTTATTCCTATCAAACTTCAAAGCTTTTACTCGTATTTTCTCAACCTTAAGATTCCGTTCATGTATTTTCGTAGACGCTAATGAAAATGGACCGTGTAGGCTCCAGCCATGAATACTTAAAAAGGTTAAATAGGTTTGCAGGAAGGTTTTTTATGATAATAAGGTAGGCAGGCTTGCTGACGTGTGATCGATCGGCGGCCTATACCGAGAGTGATTGGATGCGCCGCTGGTACAATATCGGTTACACGATAAATATGTTACAATAGGTGTAGGTACCTGAGACTTGAGAAGGAATTAAAAAATTACAGGAAATATTTGAAGTATTCTTATTTTTGTGATGCCAATATAAAAATGGCTTGTACATATGTGCTAATTATGGAGTTTAAATTCTTTTGAATATTTGTAATCTGTACGCTATATTAGAGATAAAAATATAATGTTTGCAGAATTGTAATATTTTTAAAGGCTAAAGGGTAAAAAAAGTTACGAGACAATCTTTTCTTTTTGTATGGTAATTTAGGTAGTAAAAGAAGAATAAATCATGTTTAATGTATGTTTAAATGTGTCTTTAAATATTCACATGTCGTAAAAACATACTCAATAGATAAACATATTAACTTAATGTGTCCTATTAATCATAAAAGAAATGCTAAAACTTTTGCAAATTTCCAAGTAAATATTTGAATAAGAATTGTAGTTAATTTCCAAGTAAGGCATTAAAGCGAAATAAAAGCGGGCATTACGAAATAAAATATGTACTTCGAAGAAACCGGCGAAATACAGTTTGCTGAAATGAGATTTCTTATTTTATGCGGGTAGGCAATTATTAGATTCTGGTGATTGCAGGTTTATTTTTAATATACGATTCGTAAGGGTTTCTTACTCTTACGCGAATATAATTGAAATAAAAACTAGTTTAACATAAAACAAAAATAGTTTTTAGGCGTTTTACGGCGGTATATTGATATTATTTCGGTTCTTAATGGATTCTATGAAGGACATGGAAACTTCCTGTAGTTTTCTTTCAATGTAAAGATGTTAAATATTTTCGAAGATTTACAAGATAAACTAGAAATTTCTTTTACTACATAATAAAAGGTATTATATGATATAGGACCTCATCTCAATAGCTTTAATAAAGATATCGCTGGCGAAAAGTTTAATTGCCCAGTGGCGAAGTCCGAGGGCAAGAACAGTAGGACTCAAGGGGCGAGAGAAAAAAATATGTGTAAACTTTTAAATGGCGCTTCGTTCAACACCCCCCAGGGGTATTTGTACAGATACAACAATTAGCTTGTCTTCTAATGTCGTTTGAAAAACGAATGAGATTGTCTTCGTTCGTTTACAATACTGACTGGAACTGGCGGTTCACATGAAACAGGAAAGAAGGAATTAAATTATGGAATAGATTTGAAAACACGAATTTGGAACATTCAATTTATGGTGCAATTATCAATTCTTTTGTTTTCTAAATTTAAACAAAACGTTTTTTATACGGCTATCTAATAAGTATTTAAAATAATAGTTTAGCACTATTTAGAACTTGGACTCTAGCCATTTTAATACTAGGATACAAGGGAAAATAACCTAGACACATGGAAGATAACGATGAGTACAATAAAACGGGGAAACCGCAGCTGGGGCTAGCTAGCCGTAAAAGCTAATTTGTGGCGCAATTAACAGGGATAGGTGTTATGTGCAATCGGCCATTGAGCTAAGAACAAACAGCCATTGTGAGGCACCACTGCAACTATTTAATTCGGCTTTTTTGTATAGTGTTTAAACATGGTAAGTAATCAGAGCGATTTTTTTTATGGCAAAGAGTATTTATTGCTCTTCAATTCATATGGGAAATAATTAGAGGGGACTCTCTTTAGTGGGTCGGTTATTTTCAATGCATTTAGACACTTGTCTTTATAATGTATGACAGTCATGGCAGTTCTGGATGCCATTAGATTTGTTGAGATAAACACGTTCACTATGGCTCATTAATTCGTTCATTCATATCTTTAAAATAATATCTGTTGAATTTATTTATGGAATTATTTGAATGTCATTAATGTCAAATTAGTATATAGGCTGTATTGAATAGGGGTATCAATAACCTCATATCGATGATCGATGTTTTCTAACAATTGCTTATTCGGCACGTCTCCTTTCACGCGGATTGAAAAGAGCTCAGAGCAATAGAGCGATATTGCTCTTATACTAGGAAGAGACGTATTGGCAGGTTCAAAACCACATTCTTCATAACATGTACGTTACTTATGTAACACGCGAACAAATGAAAGAACTTCGTGTTTGAGTTTAAAAGGTTTTGGTACTTTTATGTACCATAATAATTTATTACTTCCTTTGAACTCAGCGTTTATCCTAGTCACAACGACGAACTTTTGCCCATTGCGTGAAAAAGAGATTTCCTGATTATCATCCTTGTAATAAAGCCGCTCAAATTATTAGAAAGAATAAAAAATATAGCAAATTTATAATAACTGTTATGTAGCTCAGGCGACAAATATACGTAGCTGATACTCTCACGGAATTCCGACTACATCGGAATAGAAATGGCTCAATAGCTCCCGCAACTGGCCACAAAGAAGCCGTCGATATTGCAAATACTACGTATTTCGACATATTGGAATTTATAGTGTCTGGAAACGACTAACGCTCTGAATAAAACATTTTTGAAGAAAACTCCACAACATTTGCCAAGTTCAAAATAAGGAACAGCTGGTTATTTATTAATATAGAGAAGATATAATGTATATTGTATTGCAGCTTGGCCAAGAAATCCATTCCATATTAGAACTTAGAAAATCTTCTAAACTAAAAATTTTAATCTCCGAGTGATTGAGATTCGAAACTTAAGTTTGTAATATTCTATAGCATTTGTGAGTCTTTGTGTGAAATAAAGTTAAACAATAATAACAGTATTTTTTAACTATTTTATGAAATGTAGATATAACCACAATAAACAGAATTAAAAATAAGCAAGACCAGTATTCCTCATAGAAGTAGCCATCGTAAATGAAAAGCAATTTATAACACGCGCAATTTAATGACTAAACCACGTTGGCACGCGACAAAGAGCTTTAATTAAATCTAACTATGCATACAGGTATCTGTACGCTGCGATATTGTTATAAACTGGGGCGAAATTTTGGCGCGCATAAAAATGTCAAACGTCCGCCATTTTGTTGTTTCAAATAAAGTTTAAACTGGATAGCCTAGTGGTAGTGACCAGTGGACTGAGATATCTCGATTTCACTCAATGCACGCACCATTCATCTTTTGGAGTTATGCGCGTGTTTTTCACATGCTCAAATACTAAGGGAAAGTGAGAAAACCTGCATGGCTGATAGATTTTCTCGATGGCGTATGAAGTCAACCTGGCTAGCCTGGTGGCCTAATCCCTATCAAACTAGACGGAACCCGTGCCCATCAGTGGGACAGAAAATGGGTTGATGATGATGAATAATTAAAAAAAAAATACTCTGTAATAATCCTCTTTTACACACGAAAAAAAGCTAATGGATATCGTTTCATAAATATTGTAATGGTTGCCTAGTGGTCGCACAGTGCGACTTGACGTGCCGAGAAAGAGGTCCTGGGTTCGATTCCCAGGTCGAGCAAAGTGTTATTGGATTTAGCAGCTCGGAGTTTGCTCGGCAATAGGCTCGCCCCCTATTACATGGGACGTAACATACCGGCGAAATGTGGGTTTTACATAAGTACACCTTTGCCTAACCCTTCGGGGACATCCTTCAAATAAGTATTTTTTTAATAAGCCGTTAGCTCGTTATCTTTCTACAAAGGTCCTCAAGATTTAATATTGCATAAACTACGACCAGACATTCATAAAACTTGCGGTTTCCTCAACGAAGCGGAAATAAAGTGCATATAAGGTAAAAATATGAATAACTAGTTAAAAGTTTCACCTATACTTAACTAAAATATTCAAACCTACTTTACACGAACTTTTTAGTAAATATTCATTGATTCTCGGCCAACAACACTACTGCCTCAAGTCATTATCTACAATGGCGACGACAAAAAGCGGCGAAACAATAAAACTCCTTCCGTCCCATATAATTTAAAAGTGGATAACAAAACCAGCAAATAAAAAGAATTGTAAAATAAATAAACCATTGTATCCAGAAAAGGAAATTATATTATTATTACTGTAAAGACTAATGTCGTTTGTACGTCACAAATCATTTCACGTAAAAAACATAATTCAAGTGTGACCCTTAGCGTTTTGTTTATACTTAGACCTGTTTTCCTACAATATCTGTACACCGGCACAGGTATTGAGAAGGTCTGTGACCATTACAGTGAACTATTATAATTTAAACAGAACTAAACTGCTAGAACAGAACAGAATAGAACTGCTACTGAGTTATGAGCGAGCATACCTAACGCTCAGCAAGAAAATAAACCAAATTATATGGTCTCCACTAAACCCGATTCACCTGAATATCCTATAAAAAGCCGCAACTGTACCTGTAATAAGAGAAAGTCATGATTTAGTAAAGAATAATAAAACCATAATATCTGACATAATTTATGGTCCAATAAAAGCTTTATCCCTTTTGGTATTAGTTGCGTCTGGCAACACCGTTGTTTGATTGTCAACCTAATAAAGGTTATTACTTTAAAGCTCTAGGAAATAATGTTTGGCATTAAAAATAATGAAACTTTTAAGGATAAACCGCCTCCATAACGTTAACTAATTGATCGTTAAATAAAACTAATGAATTAAGTAGTTAAAACGCGGGGAATTTTATGTAACAGATTACCCAAACAGGTAATCTGGAATATTTATAAATTCATTTTTAGGTTGAAACCTCTTTGTTTGTAAGTGTTATTTAAAAAAATATATTTTTAAGATAATATTGAGACCGGTCGTTGTGAAAATCTTTGGGGGAGGCTATGTCCAGCAGTGGACGTCCTGCAGCTGACATGATGATGATGATGATTGAGACATGGGATTATTTATAACTTAAAACTAAATATTATCTAAAAATTAATTAATGTTTTATGCGAGTTCAAAAAGCTATGAGGGTTACCACTTTTTACATGGCTTGTTGTCAATCCAACAATAATATTCCAATAATAAAAATGGTGGTTCCAATAATATATAAGTAAATGTTAATAACAACATAGAAACAACACACAATAAAAGAGCTGTGGTAGCCTAGTGGTGTGATCAGTGGACCGATGTCAAAGGTCTCGAGTTTAAAACCCGGGCAAGCACCACTAACTTTACGGAAGTTATGTGCGTATTTATCACAAGCTCAAACGGTGAAGGAAAACATCGTGAGGAAACCTGCATGCTTGATAGATCTTCTCGATGGCATGTGAAGTCTGCCAACCCGCAGTAGGCTAGCGTGGTGGACTATAGCCTAATCCCTCTCAAATGAGAGGAGACTCGTGCCCAGCAGTGGGACATTAATGGGTTGATGATGAATAACAACACAAAGCTCCTTTGAGAGCTTAGGAGCTTGTTGGCATCGTTGTATATATTAACCTATTGCCGTCCACTGCTGAACGTAGGCCCCTCCCAAAGAGCGCCAACCATCCCAGTCTTGAACAGCTCGCAACCATCCACTGCCAGCCACCATCTTCAAATCGTCGGTCCATCGTGTCGCAGGTCTGCTCCTACGGCAGACATGGCCGGCCCACTTCCATTTCATCGTTGCATCGTTGAAGAAACAGCAAATAAAAATAATTTATCAGATTTTCACAACCTTGTTCTTCTTATTTTTAAAAAAAAAAATATGAACTGAAACACAATCGTAACTTTTGATATTTCACAATTCCTTTTAGAATTTCGGTCCTTGATTTTTGGACGAATATTTCAAAGGCCCCAACTTTTACCATTGATTGCTTGTCGTTGAGCATTCAACTTTATTCTATAGGCTTTGAAGGTTTAATTTCATTAGTAAAATTTTATGGTGGTGGTTATGTCGTGTTGAAATACCTATTCATAAAGTTAAGGAAGGCTTTTTGAAAACTTCTAAAACCGAACTTTTACCGAGTCTATTTGCGGTAAATTAGAAAGCTGTATTATATTGAAATTTATCATAATTATTTCTTAATTTGCATTTATATTAATTTGGAATGAAATATAATTTAACTATGTTATGTATTTACATAGTTATCGTTGACCATTTTAAAACCCATTTTGGTGAGATGTCGTGAAATTTTGTTAAAATATGATATAAAATTTACTAGAGCAAAAATAATGCTGAGATCGTTTTAACATCAAGAAACCATTTTTAATACTAACGACCGATTAACGTTTTGCCAAACGCCTGAATTTTATCAGTAATTAGAGATGATTAATTACTTAATAAGTGATCTAATATAGAGATGAAGCGTATATACTAGAACAGATCCAGGGACTAGGTATTTAACGAGACTAGGTAGGACCTATTCCCACGTTACAAAATACTCGATCCACCTAGTCCGCCTAGTCGGACTGTTCCTGCACACGGCGTGCGCCGTGATACGGCCGAAGTGCCGATACCCGAAGTGTCCCAAAGCTCGCGCGAATTGATCACGAACCGTTTAAACTTACATTCAGTCATTTGAATTTGAACCTTATTTCAATCAATATAAAATTAACGCAATACGCACCTGTGTCGTGCAAGAATATGTATGCGCTGTCTTTTTTTTTCGCTCACTATTCCGAAGTCTATCTTTGCGTGTTTAATACTCGAGACTAGTCGGGACTTCATTCAACTAAATATTAGGAAGACTTCATACTAGAGATGAAGCGTATATACTAGAACAGATCCAGGGACTAGGTAACACCTATTCCCAAGTTACAAAATACTCGATCCACCTAGTCTGACTGTTCTGCACACGGCGTGCGTCGTGACATGGCACCCGAAGCCCGCGCGAATCTTGTTAGATTGCGAGCTTATATTATATTTATTATAAATAAACTTTAAAAAAACTAAAAAGTTAAAAAATGTAAACAAAAATTAAATATAGTCTAAAACTGACTAAAAATTAATTGAAATCTTTTAAATACGTCAACAATCTACAATATAGATAGATATTTTACGTTGACAGTCCTAAGCCTGTGTAAAGTATGAAGCGAAGATTACAATTCATTACTGCGTCCGTAACCGTATTTTCAGGTATCACTAGCAGACTTGACTAACGGACTTTAACCGAAACATACTTTATAGTACGCGTACTTCATGGACTAGGTGGAATAGGTATTTAGATCGAGTATTCAGGTATCACTAGCAGACTTTAACCGAAACATACTTTATACTACGCGTACTTCATGGACTAGGTGGAATAGGTATTTAGATCGAGTATTTGTACGGAATCGGACTAGATGCACCTAGTATCAAATTTACCTAGTATGACTCATCTCTAATCTAATATATATTTTTTTGGTATGGCGACATTAATAATTTATGGCAAGAAAAAAGTGTACACTGGTTGGTCTCAGAAATTGGATTTACACTTCTGATTAATAAGGTTGGCAACGAGTAAGGGGTTCCGTCTCTTGAGGTTGGTTGACTGTTCTTCTTCAACTTCTCAAACTTCAACAGTTTCTGGAATTGATCTGGTTGATTTGACATTTTCATTTAAATTTGTCGGGATAGAGCTTCGTATAATGTAACCAAATATTAACTTCAAATAATGGATTGACTCTAAACCTACGTAAATGTCAGTTGCTAAAAATACAAAATCGATAAAACCATGGTTAAACATCTTTTTTTTTTGTAAAACGTAATGCTAACGTAAATAATGTTTAAATAAATCTTTCTAAACCGAATTAATTTATCATAACCTAATAAAACCTACACACTAGAACCAGAAATAAGTATTAACTTTAAGACTGATCCGTGTTGCTGCTAGCGGTTAGAGTACTCAAAAGACTAGTGGCATTGTTATATTGGATGGCAAAGTAAATCTCTAGCCGAAATAAAGTCCAGCCTTTAGGTCAAGCATTTAATTAAGGCTGTTGATTTTTTCTTTAACATTTCTCTCTGTACCATACCGTCTACCATATAATATCTTCTATAAAGCTCGAATGATACAAACATTCCTACAAACAATTTTCTTTTTCAGTTAAAATACAAGCAATAAAACTAAACTAAAATGTTACGTGTACTAGTTGCATTCGAATCTACCAGAGATTTACCGTAAATCGACTTGCTTTGACAATGCAAATTTATCTGTCAAAGTAGTTAGTGATTCAGTTTTCAGTGTAGTATGTAGAAGCAAGTCTGTTTGACTAGAGCCATTACAGTCCAACGTAGTAGAACCAATTCCGAATATTCAAGAAGCATTGTTAAGCTGCTTCCAGTTGTAGGAATAGAGAAACTTGTACCGGTTAACGCATTGCAGGTAGTTCTGATTATTGCAGAACTAGAAACTGGAAGAGCTAAACTTTAAAACTAGTCGTTACGTCATATTAGTTTCACGTCCATGGAGTCTTGCTATAGTCCACACAAACGACCCACTTAAAACCGCCATTATGCGTGACCGTCAACGGCCGAAAGAGTGCGGCAAGTCCCTAATAACTGAATGAAGAAGCGTATGAATTGCTTGTCGCACTGGTCGTGAGTAGCTCGTTTGTTTCGGGCCTAAGCTAGCTGTTGGCTTTATTACTGTTTTGATTTGTAGTTTAGTTTAAAAGGCAAGGAATAAATAATTGACTTGCCTTTGTGTAGTTGTTTTGTTCCGGGACCTGTGAACATTAGTTATGGTACATACAATTGCAGTTGTAAATCAAATCCTGTCTTTGTTTGATTTAGCAAACAATTTCTGTTATCATCACATACAAAACTCTATACTCATATAACTTCCGAAGTCAGTGGTGCGTGTCTTGAGTTCAACACGAGACCTTTGACATTCAAAACTTTTAATTTTTTCTGCAATAGTTTTTTTTCAATCGATTTTAACATTGAACAACGCAGACTTCTTTCGGAACTGAACCTCAGCTTTAAGGATTTTTATTACAACTCAGAGGGATATAAAACCAGCTTTATACATTAAATGTCTACACTAGAGAACGCAATTGTTGGTCTATTAACGTTTTACTATCTTGTACGATCCTCTAGGGACTTGTTATACGGCATTATAACAAATTAATTTTATCACCGCGACGACAACGCTTCCTAAATGCACTGGTGAACTTTGTATTACAATATTAATTTGGTTTTGTCTGTTTTACCAAGCCTGTACTCTGAAAGGCTCTGGAGGATATTTAAGTAATTTACTTCACTATTGTCGTAGTAATGCAAGAGCTAGTTGTCCCGAGTTTGGGCCTTTATATATTAATGAACATATTATATTAATAAATATATACTCTTTAAAAAAATAATCTTCAAAGGGAACTTGCACGAAGAGGTTTTTGAAAAGAAAAATACTTTCTGAAATTTCTTCCTTCTTTCATACATGAAGAACGTAAGAATAGGTACTTGAATACCTTAAAAAGCGTGTTTCTGCAAATGTGTTGGCGAGGACTTTGTGAGGGCTTTGAGAGGGCAGGGGAGGCTAAAGGCTGTAATAGCATCCTTTTAACACACGATTACTGTATTGTATGTGTAGTGCTCTGTACACAGGGTTGTTCGCAAAAGATATAAGTATCTATTTGTAAAGAAGTTATAGAACTCGTGATGATAAACAACTTTTAATCAAAGTATTTTTAAAAACAATTGAGTATCATTCTATATTGATGTCTTACACAAATCAACAAGACACTAAAATAAAACTATTTTTTAAAGACCGGTATTTTTATTATTCCGTTTTTTAAATGTTGCCCTACTAGGATGTCTTCCGATTTCGTGGGTGCCATTATAAACACAAATTTTCACATTCACTAACTCAGACCCGGATCAACCTGTAGATCGTACAAATATTTGCTTTGAGCGGGAATCGAACCTGTAAGCCGTGACCACACTGCGCCAGTCGAGTCATCGACATATGAATTTAATACACACTTATAAACTTTTAATGTCTGGCGGCTTTGGGATTTTAAATTGACCTACACAAATGTCCTACTGATCTTGCATTGACGTGCGTCGGGTCGTTGAGCTCCCTCAATGTTGGTTGAGCTACACGATGGCTGACGTATGCGTGCTGTCAGTATGGACAGGTCAACTCAAAACTGCACTGGTGCTTTCTTCAAAAGGCCATCTCAGACTTTACCCTACATAGTCAGGCTCACATACTATAAACACAAATGTTTGGACTTTAAAAGAAACCATGATTCTCTGAGTTTTTTTCGGCATTTCTTCTCAGAGGTCGTCAGTTAGGAAATTCCGATGCCAACTAGATATTAAAAAAAAAATACATGACTTGTAAAAGTGTCTTTAAAAAGATCTATTTGCAGAAATAAACAATTATTTCAACCATTTCAATCATTTCAATCATTTCATTTCATTTCGTCTGTTAAATAATTCAAATTAATATATTTCATATTGAGTGTACATTTTGATTTCTATTGCCGTACCAGTACATATTACCGTAGCAGCAATTCTACAAGACTTATTTGAGCCGTATTTAACGGCGGTATATCTTTGTATTCGGGATTAGTTTTGGCGCCAATCCAGCGTCCCAGGTGCGTCCATGTGTGCCGTCCGCCATCTTTGAACATGGCTGTTTATATTTCGAATACGTACTTAATATAGAAATCCATTCCATATCGCATTTGGGACACAAAACCGCATTAAGGGATCCTCCCTTTAAGGCATTTCTGTTTATTGAATCAAATCCAGTTCCCTCATTGTGTAGTGAATATTAATCTGTAGTGATTCCTTATATTTTTTCCATAACATATGAGATGTGAAACTACATACTTACCTTAGAACAATAAGTTCTAACTAGTCTAAGTTTCTCCATTTTTAACCGACTTCAAAAAGGAGGAGGTTCTCAATTCGTCGGAATCTTTTTTTTTTTTTTTTTTTATGTATGTTCACGAATTACTTCAAAACGCCTGGACCGATTTGCAAAATTCTTTTTTGTTTAAAAGGGTAGACTTCACAGATGGTCCCATTGTAACCACATCAGGATCTGATGATGGGATCCCAGGGAAATCGAGGGCAACCCTCAAATTTTATAGGCAATTATCACATTTTCAATATATTTCCTAAAATTGTTCCAGTATTTGCGTCTGTTAATCATCATTTGATGTTGATGAGCTGATGATGGAAGGTAGAACTCCTCAACAGTTAAGAGTTAAAAGAAAATTCTTTCAGTTATAGGCATTTATTACATTTTCATGTATTCTCCAAAGCTGTTCAAGTATTTGCATCTGAAAATCACCATCTCATGTAATGATCTGATGACGGAAGGTACAACTCCTCAACGGTTAGGAGTTGAAGGAAAAATCTTTCATAATTATAAGTATATATGGATCGATAGTTGTATTCTTTCAGGCTGTTAGATTGACCTGATATGAAAAGTTTAATATATACAACACTAAAAAGAAAAAAATAAATTAACTTTTTACAAAAAGAAAAACCAACTTCAAAAACTAAAAAGCAAAAAATAACTTCATACAGTTTTACCTTTTTTTAGTTTAGTTTTAAAGGTATGAAGTCGGTGCAGATGATGTGGTGGTTGTAACCACCCCGCTCAAGGTCACTCGCGGAGAGTGTACTTACGTTTGGCTCGGCACCGACTTCATGCCATTAAAACTTAACTAAAAAAAAGGTAAAACTGTATGAAGTTATTTTTTGCTTTTTAGTTTTTGAAGTTGGTTTTTCTTTTTGTAAAAAGTTATAATTCATCATGAAATAGCTTGATACCACTTTTTATTTCATCAAGGTTCTATTGACCATTTTGACGATCGACACGGATTGAATGCCAAATTTACATGATTTCTGTGTGAAACTGGGACGTTTGAGAGTACAGATTTCATCCGTGACTAATTTTCTAATTACACTAGCAGTGCTGGCTAGACTAGACTGCTGCAGACATTTCAGCCCCAATTACTCTTGACCGCGACCAGTGCAGATCGTTCAATGTTACTAGGAAATTGAACATGGTCGCCAGTCAGCATTGACGCTCAGTGCGACTAAAACCAGTCCACCAAATATAAAGCTTTATTCAAGCAAGTTTGGTGTGCAGTGGCAGTGGCCATTTCTTCAAAGGATCCATTCAGATAGTGCCCTACATTGTAAGTTTATTTAAAGTTTTTGGAGATAGGGCATAGCGAGATTCCTCGGTAAAATTGAGCTGCTCGACTGGGGAAGTACGTCCGCCTTACAGAATACCGCAGTGAATCAACAATAGTTGTCTTTCTGCGAGTGAGTAAGGTTACCAGAGCTCGTTGGGGAGTGACTATTCTGACAGCATGGGCATATTCCATTTGTTGTCAGTTTAGTAATTCCCTATTTTAAGACCCCAAAACGGTTTCTGCAGGGGTGTACAACGCATTTGTAAGCCTTCAGGTGTTGCAAATATCCATGGGCGGCGGTGATCACTTACCATCACGTGAGCCGCCTGCTCGATTGCAAAAAAAAAGTAACACGTATATGTTGCAATTAAGGCCGCATAACTATGCCTTTTCTACAACGGTTGGCTTCTTCGATTTAGAGCGCGAATGTAATAACTTAAAGTTAAAGAATGTCGATCAAGTGACAGGAGATTGCACGAAAAAGTTAGGAAGGAGGGACGGGCGAGTTTGTATGTAAATATCATTTACCATTTTATGCGCACCTACAAATATTTAAACTGGACAAATGAGCATCTAAAATTCGTATAACATATTGCTTTGTTTCGCCGTTAAAGCAAGTGATAATAAATGTCTCATTCATGAATCGACTTGAAAACTCCAATGACTAATGACACATATTGACACTTAAAAGGGAAACTAAGCCAGCGCATGAACACAGGTACAATTGTACACCATTCATTGAAACGTCCGTTCTTCACTCGAATGAATGATCCATTAAAGTAATTAGTAATCTGCCAATGGATGGACGGGGATATGTGGTCAGCATGGACAACTAGCTACTATATAGCATTTGGACAAATACACCGCATACGGCGCTTATAAGTTGCCTGGTCAATACTCGTTCAAATTGGTTAATTCAATTGCTAATTTGAATGGTCAAAACGACTAATTACATCTGCTTATGTCTGCATATTAAAACTGAAGTTTTCCTTTCCAATCCCGCAAGTATTTTGAGGTCCACTATTAAGTAAATATAATAATGCAATGTAAGAATGTGAAATCATACTGATCTCATACTCTTACGCGTATAATAAAAATTTAAATAAATCTATTTTCTATAGATTTTATCGCGGGATAATATCAATTTTGACGACTCGGTGGCGCAGTGGCTGGGCGATCGGTTTGTGCGTCACGGGTTGCGGGTTCGATCCCCGCACGGAGCAAATATTTGTAAGTTCTGCAATGTGAAAATTTGTGTTTGTAAACGCACCCACGATACAGGAGAAAATCCTAGTGTGGGGCAACGTTTAAAAAAAAAAAAATAAAAAAAAAAATCGTAGTAAAATACGTAAAAAATTGTTTTGTTTCTACATTATAAAATTGATAAACTATTAAGTATTGGTTTTTATAAGTATTTACTTTTTTTTTTAAATAAGGATGCTCACTACACGACAAACCCCGCATATCCTATGGCATCGTCCACGTTTATTTCATTCAATTCCTATTAAATATATTTTTTCAAAGTAATTCAATTCCGTTTCTAAAATAGAAGCTCAGTGTTGAACCAAAGAGTGAATATCGTGCGACTGTAAAACCAGTTCTGCTCTCAATACAGTTAGTCGCCGGCATTGCATTATCAGCGAGTGGCAGATTTCCCAATTATTTGACAGACAAATTCACACATTCCACATTTACACCACAAAATTCAAAATTGGCTCGATTTTACGTTAATTTGCTAATTCTATCTCTAAATGGCACGCGGCTATTTTGTGATGAGGGGCCCAATTATGAGGTAAATGATGGACATTTCAAATCATTTGGACATTAGCTTACATACTAATTTGGATTACCATTGTGTGAAAAGTGTTGCTAAATGCGTGCAATGTTAATTACGTGTAAAACTAATACAAAAATCTGTTCTATTATCAGGAGATTAGAGAAATATTCTATTATGTATTAAATTCTGTATAAAACTTATTGCATAAGGCAACATAATTCTATAAAAAGTTTATATCAAAAGTACACAGTACGTAAAATGAGCACCCCAATTAAAAATATAAATCACAAAGGGATGCCAAGAATGTTCTTACAAAGCATTATCGATTCAGTCATGAATTATTAGTTGCTTTAAAATCTTTGAACAGACAGTTTGCCAAACTTATTCCGCTAAGTACCTTCAGTTGACGACGTCGCAACTTTGCAGACTTGTCCTAACTCATTAATGATTCTATTAGGTCAGACTGTATTTTGTTGCACGACAAAAAAAAACTAATGGGTGCGTGTACTTATGTACGCGCGTGAGAAGTTATACTTCTTTGGCATCATTAAATAGTTAACCTCAATTATATTGGAGCACTTGAAAAAGTATATAAGCACAATTTTTTTCACTAATATTCACAAATAGTAAGTAATATCAATCAAAATATTCAATTTAAATCACTACTGAATATAATTTATTAGCACATATATAATTCGCACTTGTATGAAACTAAAACACGTGTTGTGAATGTATAAACTAGAAACATTTTGATAAATATTATAAATATTATAAATATGAAAACAGTGATCAGAGGTGACGAGCGTACCAACATGCGCGACCAATATCGAGGTTCAATTTCTATTTTGTTGGTAGTTTTTTTTTCGAGACTTAATGAGCGGTTAAGCAGACAGCGTCATACTGTTAATTTTGTGTCACAGATGCGCGCGCATCTTAAAATTTCACTCTCATCATTCATTAAGCAGACAGCTTCATACTGTTAATTTTGTGTCACAGATGCGCGCGCATCTTAAAATTTCACTCTCATCATTTTTTCATAACGCGCCTAAAGAAGTATAACTTCAAAAATGTATTCATTAAGGAAATAGCTGATGGCCTGTTGTATAATTGACCAGTGGACTGTGAAAGTTATTTTAAGGGTCTCGATTCTTCAGACCTTGAGACGACTGGCTGTTCGGAAATTAAGTGTATACTTATCATATGCTAAAACGGATAAGGAAAACATAGTGAGGTAACCTGCATCCTTGACATTTTCCTGATGGCGTCCGAAGTCTGCTAATCTGCATTAGCATGGTGGAATATAGCTTAATAATCCACTTAAATAAGAGGAGACTTAGGCCCTTGGTAATTTACATGATGAATGAAACCATTTTTACTGGTCTCAAAGCAAAAATTCGGCATTTGCTGCATTTAGCCTTTGGCGTGATGCCTAAAGCATTGCCCTAATTGGCAGCGACCGCGCAATGGAACTAAATTGCTCAATCTGCACCGACGGCGTCAAAGGCTTTGGTTTTTCATACTGGTCATTTATTTATTTTGCTTTTAATTCAATTAATAAAATATGTCTTGTGGTAATTTCCTTTACAAATCAGTCTATCAATTGGAATGAAGACTGTACCGCTTTCGTTCCCACATAAAGTGCGCATATGCAGACGATCAGAAACTAAGTAATAACACCAAACTGACCCAACATGTTTTGTCCATCTAATCCTCTTTTTGAGCATCAATAAGATGCTATTACGTTGTCAAATGCTGGAACACGACTAAAGACCTGCTTCATTAATTAAGATGATTAAAGTAACGGATTATCGACAGATTCAAATTTACTTTTTGAATCAAGTGTGTGTTTTATTTAAGTGTCAAATTAATTTATTGATACGTGAAACTTTACAACGGAAAATTCACAACAAACTATCAAATGAACATAAAGTAGCGGCCTCACTTACACCTCACCATCAATAGGAATACAAACTTTAAAAACATATTTAAAAAATATATATATTATTTTTTTCCACTTCAACACCAATAATTTAATAATATTAAACCCATATTTTCAATCAAAATATTATTTCATACCCAATTATAGTAATAATTAAATTCACTTTCAAATAAACAACTGTAGAAAAACACGGCGGCGCGCGGCGCAAAACGGTGCAAATAATTTCGTGGCAAAATAACACGGATTACTATTCAATTTGAACGTCAACAGGGAACCATTATCGGATAAAAGTGCCCCCTTTATTTGAGATGCGGATATTTTATCCGAAATTTTTCTTCGATTAAGTCGGGCAGGTCTTTATAAGTGTTATCTTTCCTTTCACTTGGGTTCCAGTGAAGACATTAGCGCGGAAACGGTTATTTGCGTTTCCATTATGGTAAGTATTAACAGCATTTTCATACTTATGTTATCGCGGAACTATGTATTTAAAAAAGGATTTGTCAAAAAACCTGCTCGTAGGTATTACTTTTGTGATTTTTTTAGGATTATTTCTAAAGGATTTACAGAAAACTTTTTACACATAAATAAACTGATCATTTGTATTACATAATAATAATAATAAATACTTTATTGACACAGAAAAGTGGTACAAAGAAGACGTTAAAATTAATGTACAAGAAGAAGATTATCAATTTCATGTTCTGCCGGTACTTAAAGAGAATCTGTGCTATAATTACCAGTGACCTTCCAGTGTCACATTTAAATAAATCTTTCACAGGTTGAGGTGGCGTAAGTAAATAATTAATTATATTAGCAGTTAACCTGGTGTGTATGTGTGAGTATGTGCGTGATCAGTAATATTTTAGTTATTCCCCCTATAATGAGAATATAACCTATACATAAAAAGGCAAATACTTATAATCTAGTCTCCCGGTAAACTTTAGTTTACGATGATCGTCATTTTTTGCTTTAAATTGAAAATAGTCTTTTTTCTTTCTTTCTTTTCTCGTAGGTATATTACAGTTTAATTTATATTCTTTGGTGGTAGTTTCGACTGTAATAACTTCAAGGTATAAAAATAATTTATCGAGTAAACTGTTAAGTCTAGTTAAATACATTGATAATTAATTAGTAATAAGTAGATAAGACTGATATAATGAACCAATATATTGAAATACATATTTTGAATTTATTTTAATATAATATATTATTCGACCTATTGTTTTTGTACCTAATTAATATATAAATAACAGAATGTCTAAAACGAGTCCTGTAATTGCTTCGTTTTTAATATTCCTGGTATCCTATTCCTGGTATAACTAATTAATTATAATTATAAAATCTAATTATGAAACGAATAACGATAACAACTTCCAAAATACTAAGATAATAATATAACGAGCAGTACTGAAATTTTCATGTCCGTCATATTCAGATTTGTCAGTACGTATTACTTAACTATAGCATTTAACTGAACTCGTTAAAACAAACGAGCTAATAAAGTATCGTCAATGAGTGCAGTGCGGTCTCCTTTGAGTTACCATCCATGCATTTGAAGATTCTAATACAAACAAACAGGTTTCGGGAATGGGTCGTTCTAGTTACAGCCAAGATATTTGCAAGTGTCTTTCGTACTTTGTTATATTAGGCATTCATCATCAACCCATTAACGTCCCACTGCTGGGCACGGGTCTCCTCTCATTTGAGAGGGATTAGGCTATAGTCCACCACGCTAGCCTACTGCGGGTTGGCAGACTTCACATGCCATCAAGACAAATCTCTCAAGCATGCAGGTTTCCTCACGATGTTTTTCTTCACCGTTTGAGCTTGTGATAAATACGCACATAACTTCCGAAAAGTCAGTGGTGCGTGCTTTGGGTTCGAACTTGAGATCTTTGACGTCTCAGTCCACTGGTCACACCGCTAGGCTACCACAGCGCTATATTAGGCATTAAATTTGATATATTCCTGTGATGATGAGATCCGAAATCTGACAATACTTTAAAGTACAACTTTATGAATAGTCTAGGCTTAGGTCTCCATGTGAGCATCCTGCCCGTTTCCCTACTTTATTCCATAAAAAAGATATTTTCGCTATAGATAACAATTCTGACAGTTGCTACGAGTATGTCTATTAAAAATGCCATTCCGTATTCTCTAATGTAAAAAAATAGTAAAGAGAAGCTGTGTTTGTAAGTATTGTCACTCATTGAGACAAACGAGACATCCATGATTAAAATTCAAGATTTAAATTAAATTCTGATGGTAATTATCGTGTAGTGGGTCGTGGTTGTAAGTAATATAACTCATTGAGGCAAATGAGAAATCCCCTTCATCGCTTAAGAAAATTCTGACAGTCGCTATGTCTTGTATACATGCTATCCTCTCGTATTCTCTTATAGAAAAACCATGAAGAGAAAAAGGGATGCCGTGATTGTCAATAATGTCACTCATTGCGACTGTACGGATTTTCCAAACCCCGCTGAGCGGCATAGAATATTAATTTATTAATTATACACTGTCAAAGTTCCAAAAGCGTATTTAATTGTAATCAGAGATAATAAGACCAGTTATTTGATCTGGTTTACCAAAGTCGAGGGTTGTAAAATCATTATGAAGATAATTATTAACGTTAATAGAGCATTTTACCTAGATAACGCAACGAGAAATTGTACTCTGGACACATTTTTTTACATTAAAAAATACAGTCGGATTGATAACCTCCTCCTTTTGGAAGTCGGTTAATAATTATAATTAAATAAATATGTACATCTATAGATATGAATGACTGAAAAATTGGCAAAGCTACCGTTTAAGATGATGACAGCCACATACTGAATAGACAAACTAAATAACGTTTAAAACATATAAGCTATAGCGTACTTTATTTTTATGATATATATAAGTTTAGTTATGGTACCATATCAATATACCTAAGTATATCTTAATGTTAGCTATTTATTTATACATTCAGTTATATATTAATTTTGTTAACGTGTCAGATCCTTTAACGTCATCCATGATCTCCGACAGATCTGCCCATAATATACCTCAATAAAATCCATAAAAACAAGTTTCAAGTTAAAATCATATATAATTATTATTCACTAAAGGACTTCTAAAATGAATTTGAACACAGTCTAATATTGATATGATTGTGTTGCCTGTCAAAATGGCGGTCCATTTAAATTAAAAACAAAAGGCGTCTATTCAACCAGGACGCAAATTTCCGTCACAGTTGAAATAAAAACCGTCCCCGCTTTTATTGTTAATTAAATCTCACTGGATCACGTCGCGATGTATGAAGAGTAAATTGTACTTTTTAATTAATCAAAAATATGTATCACTTTATTGCACAATTTTGATTGTGCGTGAACATAATAATATCAGCTTTTATTGTTTTTAACATTGTTACACTGACTTGTTTATCTTGTCAAAGGCTGTTGAGCATGAGGTTCTGAACACCAGACCCGGATGGAGATGGATTTATGCCTGGATAAATCGCATAAATCCATCTCCCCATGAGAATAATGAAGATATCTATAGCTACAAATTGAATATATCTGGACATTGTTACACAGTGCCATCTAGTTCCCAGTTAAGCAGACTTGTTTTACGGATACTTAACGTTGATACACTGATGCATTATATTTTGAAAAATCATGACTTCCACTAGCATCAAACTACGCAAGGAAGACTTAAGACCGCTGCGCTGCGGTTTTTCTGGTACTCAAATATATGGAGTGAAATACCACAAGCAACAGTGATTCCTTTGGCTGATGATGATCAAATCTATACTTATATTATAAAGCTGAAGTTTGTTTGAATGCGCTAATCTCAGGAACTACTGGTTGGAATTTAATAATTCTTTTTGTGTTGAATAGTCCAATTATTTAGGAAGGTTATGGGCCATAGAAGATCACGCTACGACCAATAGGAGCAGAGCATAAACGAAGTTAAAAAATGTATTCCCGTGCGAAGGCGGGACGGACCGGTAGTCATAAATAAAATAGCAATAGGTTTACCCCACACTGTTGAAATGTGGGGTTACATTCGTGCTTTACACTTCTGCTTACCCATTCGTGGATATAGGTTATACTGTGTTATCATAACATGTGATTCATATTTATGATTTCGGCCGAGTCGGGACAGTTGATTGAGTGATACGAATAACACACTTTATGAGTTAACGTTTCACCTAGTTGCTGTTATTTCCGTAATTAACTCGTAAGATCCAGAGTAGATCGATGGCGTTAGTGGCTGGTTTATTTATTCAGGGAACAGTTATATTAGT
This sequence comes from Craniophora ligustri, assembly GCA_905163465.1. Taxonomy (NCBI): domain Eukaryota; kingdom Metazoa; phylum Arthropoda; class Insecta; order Lepidoptera; family Noctuidae; genus Craniophora; species Craniophora ligustri. Next base: position 10,456,612 of record LR990969.1, read on the forward strand.
GATGTTACAATGTGGGTGTTATTCAACCTACATACATATTCTATTACTTGCTTTACAACAAATCATGATTTAAGGAAATACTCCGGATTGAAGATGGAATGAACGAAAAAATCGTGATATAAAACTATTTTATAGGGATTTTATCGCAGTATTACGGAAAATCTTACAAAATTTGGAACGATTAAGCCCTGATACGATATCAATATATAAAACCCACTACACATTTTTTTCTTTTTTCTCATTCATGCAACCACAATATGCCACGTATTATCTGCAATAAACGTTGTGTACATTTGTAATTTATATGCTCATATCGGAATCTATATCCTGATGCATTATTATTGTACAAAAATATCTCTGTATGTTTTAAATGTTCCTGTTGTTTTAATTTATAAATAAATGAGCAAAATAATACTATTGCCTGCTTTCCTTATAAATATATTTACTGAATAAAAAATCCAAGTTTGAAATGGAAAACGTATAGTAAGTAGGTATATAAATCCAAATCACCTAAGAAAATATACTGTGAATAAACCAATATCCGAAAAATAAACATCCGCAATTTATGGCTGTTTTCACCGGTACCAATAGCCACCACCTCCACTTTGCAGAAAAGTAAATTTTATGCCACTCAACAAGAACCGTAACGATTTAAAATATCGTAAAATGATCTTTATTTTTTAGACAATAGGGTGCTCGATAAAGCTTTTACGTCGTATGATCTTTACGCTTTGTTCGGGGTTAAAAAGGGTGGCCGGGTTTTGGAAGATTTATTAAGTTAAACGCGATCAGAGCCCGTTGAGTAATTGGTGCGGACTTCCGCGCTGATAAAACATAATTTGGTGGCAGCCCTGTTGCAAGGATGGCATTAGGGGACATTTTGTCGCGTATTTAGACAAAGCGGTCACTGAGGAGAGTTTTATCGTCTATATTTGTTATCTAAATGTTTAATTACAACGAATCCAATTCTCTTAAATAATAAAAATGTAGAATTAGCATTTTACGGATACATTATACGATTTCTACATATTAGATAGAAGTTGGCTAAGGGTCGGTAGTTAGTTGGGATCAAAGGACCAATTATATTAAATTGTATGTCTATTTAATTGTATAACACGGGTGAGTACTACCCATTCCTTATTGGGGCTGTGGTGAATATGTTCACGAGTCTCGTGACCCCAAAGGCAGGGGAAGAGTAGGAAACTGGTGAACCTGGTCCCCCCCATATGACGAAGAAGGATCGGATATACAGTGAACTTGAAGGTTAAGTCTGATAGCACTAAAGCTATAATCCAATCAGAATCAGAATCTTTATTTGTTTAACATAGGTATGGTATATAATGGTGTTAGGTTAATAGTTTTGAGCACTATATTTTGCCGCGAAGGCATACAAATTTTATATAAAATAGAATTAAAAAGTTAAAATACTTAAGAAACTAAATAAACAGACAATATACTAATATTAAAGTTTATCATTCATAAACTATTGTACAGTATAATAGCATTTTTGTATTAATAGAGAGGTGAGAACTTTACTATTGCTATCTTAAATATTGCTAAATTAATAAAAGCGAGTTACCGTGCATATTTACTTTATACTATAAATAACATCAATATTTCATAGCTTTCATATTTGTATTAGTATGGGGGACTGTTGCCATGACCTTGGGCTATATCATTTAGAAGAATTACTTATCTCAGTATACAGCCTAAATTCAACCTTACACAGCCATATACCGAGAATTATATAAAGTTATTGTCATCCCAAAACATCTACATAATTACTAGAATGGGAAAAACAAAAATATAGTTACGCTATGACCATAAATAAAGCAGATAACTGGATATCAAGCGGAAAACTGGGAATACAAATATAAGTGAAGCGATTCTGCGTTATTGGATCTTTGTAACTGCCAGCCATATCTAGAGATTGGCAGATATTGAACGAGTATATTTTCCGCTGCAAAATTGAATGCAATTTTAAAATCAATATGGGTAAACTGGAAAAGACCAATTCAGAAAAGAAATGTATCAAAATGTCCATAGTTTAAGCAACCGTTGCTACGTTTTAGCAAACATTAAAAATGGTGAAACATGACAACTCCATAGGTGGATTTTTAGGCCCTCAGTTTGATTCGTTGGCAATTATTTATTTGAAGCGCTAATAACTTATTGGGACCAAATAACTAATAAAAACAAACTATTATCTCAGTTTATTTTAGTAATTTGACATTATCTAATTTTCGCCGTAGTAATTTAATCGTATGTTGTCACGATTACTCACGTATTAACGACACAATGGGTAGTCTGTTTTTATAAAGTTTACCACTGTAGAATTTAGTTTTTAGTTTAGTTTACTTTTGATTAGAGACCACAATACGGTGCTGTCAATTTATTTAAATATACAGTATTATGCATGGCACAGGGAGATGGAGTTTTTTTTATGATAGAGGTAGTCCTAATATAGTATTAACTGCATGTGCCTGTTCTACCTACATTCAAGAAGATAAAAAGCTTAATTAATGTCAATAAAATTGTGGTTTTGCATGTACTTTTCAAAAATACCCTTAATGGAGTCATACACCTAAAGCCAAATGAACAATTTAAAACGCAATAAAGGAAATAAAGGCTCAATTTCCCCGGAATTCGAGATTTAAAATGTGGCAACATTTCATCATTGACAAAGGTCGCGGGCGGTCGTTCCCGTTAATTTATGTGTCGGTGTTGCCATAAATTGCAGTGTTTTGGTTTGCTTTAATTACCACCCGTGTCGGTTCCAAATACAGGATCTTTGTAATTAATTGTGTAATTACTAGAACAACGCCCTTCTCATAATTTTTATCAGTACAATTATCTATTATTGTATTAATTTCCGTAACTTAATTAAGATTAGAATCGGTTTCATATATTTCACGTAGTAGTTTGATAACGTGTGCTTATTATTACATAAGAGACCATCACGCCTGTCGTACCTGAAAGGTAGGGCAGAGGTGTACTAATGTAATAATAATTCTGAAAGTGGTAATTAATTCCATCGTTGTATAATATATATATATATAATCAGCCTATTGCCGTTCGCTGTTGAACAATAATCTATATATTTTGTTTTATTTCTACATTTCGTGACTATTACCTACACAGTAGTCCACCATCTTGTTTCGAGTTAAGAAAAGGGACTGATATTACGTATACTAGATACTCTACATACATTTATTTTTAAATACATAAATATTATTATGTCTACATAGATTCTGTTAGGTACAAATTGTCTATGTTCATCCCCCAAACATTGGCCCATATTAGCATTTGAATCAACCTTTTTACCGTCGCCCCAATCGGGACATCGTAATTGAAAGCTGCCTTTATAAATCCAACCTTATTTAATCCATCAACAAAACTTTAAAAAAGGATTACGTCTGTAAAAGCAATGTAGTTTAAATAATCCCATCAGGGTTCCCCTCCAACGTTATCAATATTTCGGCATCGATTTTATTAATCCGAATAACCACGTCAAAACGGTAATCCGTGAATCTATCGAGTTGGCTTCGAAATTCGAATAGATTGTGTAGTGCTTTGAAGCTATTCCGATCTCCATCGATCACTGGCGAACAGTTCCGATTTCAAAGGTGATCCATTACAAACGTCAATACACAGGTTATTAATAGATCAGGAAATATAGCAGTAATTATTATAAACGCTTCCGCCCGTGGCTCCACCGATGTGGTAGGTTGATAAAAAGTAGCCTATATCCTTCTCCAAGGTTCCGTCTATATCAAGACTAAAATTTATCAAAATCGGTTCAGTCGTGACCTAGTGGAAATAGGGATTCATTTTTATATACATTTAAAGATATTATTGATTCTCCTGATAAGTGCGGGTTGACTTAACTGATAGGATATAACCTATACGTAATTATTTATTCAGACTATCGGACATAATGAAAAAGGCACAAATCTGTTACTTCGTTTGTAATTTATTTATTTCATCTGCATTACCAGTACTTGTTACTCTACTCGTATATACATAAATTACTTTAAAGTCTAGACGAAAGACAGTTGAGTTTAATTCTTATTGGAGTAACGAAAGTCAATTACGAACGAAATAGCAGACTATGACGTCAAAGGTTGCAAAACAAACTATGCGTATTCCTCTTTATATTATGGCCTAGGATCCTCTAAAGATAGGGGTCTGCTATAAACCCTTTCGCGATGACTCAGCATAGCGGACCCAAGCAATCAGTAAGGGAAATAAGGATGAAGGATCTATAATGACAACATATTCTTCTGATACCTATAAAACTGGATTGAAAATCTCTTATTGAAGGTTTTATGCCGATTCGATAACATCGTTTATTTATTATTAATCACTATATTATGTTTGCAATATTTAACTGGTAACAAATACAGTTTATGAAAGACAGTTATCTCTAATGTGGTACAATCGTATAAATATAATAAAGTTAAAAGATGACTTGATCTAGGGTGGTGTTTTCTTAAGTTAGGCACAACTCTAAATTTGCACGACAATACAGATTAAGAATGGTACCATAATAAATAGGTCACAGTAAATCGACAATATTGTAACTAGATATCACAGTATCAATTTAACTTGGATATATACTTCTTGGATCAGTTTAATGCGGAAGTTTCTAGAACTCAAAACAATCGCCAATGCCTTGGATGCGGTCACAACAACTTTATCTTCGATCGTTTACCTACCGAGGGAGCACTGCTCAGCAGCAAGTTTAGCTGGCAGCCCGCCAGATGGCGGATCATAATAATTATATACAGGCTGACTTCAATTTCATCAGTACTTTTGCGGCTTATATAAACACTTATTATTATTCCGTAATACAATAGACATTAACACAATATTTCCGTAGACATGAACTTATAACATTTGCGGAAGAATAATGACATACTTATAAAATAAACTCATGTTCAGCCGATATTCAGTATCTATCTTAAATGGAATCTAAACATATTGATCTAAAAAATCAAGGTTTTTATTACGTTACAAACAAAGTATACATATAATAAGCTACAAGATTGTAAAAGGCTAGAAGATAGCCATATTTGTCTAAGTCAAAATTTCCGAAACCTCAGCAGTCATCATAGGTCGTTCTGGAGATGTAAATTTAGTTAGTAATTAAGTGTGTCACCTTTGCTTGTATACACTACGCTTTAATATATTAAGTAGGTACTACTAGGAACAAATTTAATATCAGCCTGTAGTTACAAAGTTCGTCGCGGCTGATCATTATCGAGATTTACTCTAAATATCCAATAGTTTGGATATTTACAGCGCCTTGTTATAGTTACAGACGTTTTCATTATAGACCTAAATATTTGCGAACAAGCAGATGGTTATCGAGAATTGATTGCAGACAGTTTCGATGAAAACTGTGAAACTGGTTTACTGAATATGATTTCACAGAATTCGGTTATTGAATAAGATAATTGTTTTATGCGATTTTAGTATTGTGTAGATAGACTTTACTAATACGATAACATTGGAATAAAGCTACTTTTCTCGATTTATATCGAGTCTTTTTGATATTATTTTTTTCCCAACAACGTTTCGATTTTTTTCAAAGGCAGGATCAATATAAGCAATAAGATCCTTAAAAAAAGAATTTTAATTTCTATGTCGAATTGTCAGAAATCTGTACATACGTTTTTTTCGTCTTCTTATCAGTATTAAATATCTGCTGTATGCTCTGAGTCGTCTCCATTCCAATAAATAAAATGTTTATTATTTGCAAAGAATACTTGCAATGAGCTAATACATAGTATGTTTAATTGTGTAAAATTATTCCTAAACTTACCAGTACTCCTTTCGAAACTAGGCTGAAGCCTGTATTTTGGGAAACATTGCTCGGTCAAAAGATGCGACATTGTTACCACTATAATGACCATCGTTTATAAAAGTACATATTATACGATACAGAATAACCCAATTTAATATAAAACTTGTAAAGACTGTGGTCGGATCCGGATAACTATTCTAAAATCTAGTTCAAAACAACCGCAAAGAACGTTACTACAAATAACGTTATGAGTTTTTGGCTACACGCAACCGACACAGATCTGAGATTAGTGATACCTATAGTATTAAATGCGGTTGGGTATCGCGGTTTTTCATCGTCAAAAAGAATTTATATTAACCTAACCCTTGGTATATGTACTTTTTTTTTTAAGTGCTGAAAAATCCTTGACGGACTTTCCCATCGCCTGGGGAGGCGACAGGGTGTGTCGGAATCGGTCTAAGCGTTTACTGACTAAAAAACCGCACCCGTCAACGCCACCAACTCTATTGCCGGGGCCATGGGATTCGCTAAAGCATGCACCACAACCCCGGCGGGCTTGGTATATGAACTGCTACCACATGTGTGTAACAGTTGGTAATTTTGGTATAGATACCCTCAAAATAATTTCGATTATTAAAACAAAATAGTTTAAAAAAATAAGAAAATTTTATTTTTAGTAATAAAAAAAAAATAAGAGAAAAAAATGTTTTTAAAATAATACCTATTAAAAAAATCTAAAATAAAGTGACATAAATAAAATTGAAATAAGAATAGGATTTATGAAATCTGACAGATTATTAACCTACCTTATTGACTGTATGAACATTTTAGATTTAGTCCAAAATTCAAGGTTTCTAAGGAATATCCGTCAGTTTAAAATTAATCTACCCATATTTTCGCTATCCCTTAAAAACCGTACCGTAGCTTGTCAAAGCACCAATTCCAGATTTTTCCGGCTCCGTCAATGCTAAAGCTTCCGATCACTTTGACAAGCTGTCAAAACGGGCGACCTGGCGAAATAGACATCGAGGAAATTAATGCAAGCGGGACGGAAAATTGTGGCTTTATTTATGAACGTTCACTATAGAACTATTTTGGTATAAAGTTGTTGAAGACTGATATTTACGTCATTGGTCATTTGAATACAAAAATCAAGCTCATACTTTTGCTTGTCATTACGAGAATGCCTACTAGATATTGAAATTAAATTACTACTTGCTGATTTGATCATGGGATATTGATATTATCTGATCCAAATGTCTGCCCGTGACCAAGGAGAGGAAAATGCAAAGGATCCTGTACATCGAGTCGGGATTAAATAATATCCATGTGCCGCGATAAAATCTGTAAAATGTAGTTTTACTTCAATTACACCTAGTTTTTTCTTGCTGAATCTAATATCGTTCATCACGTTAAACGAATCTATGACGCGAACGGATTCCTAAAATCTGATCTGATTAATTCATAGATAAATTTCCAAGTAATTCTCTCTCTATTCCAAAGTAAATAGAACAGAATGAACGGTTAACGTTAATAACGTTACATAAACCAAGTTATATTCCTTTCAAATTCAAAGGAAGATATTGTAACAAAGCTGGCTAGTTATCAAAATAAATGTATAATTCATTTTTTATGCTGTTTCGTTTGGCTGCGTGCCCAACGCTCAGCGTATTACTGTAAGCTTCTAAGCCTCGAATGCAGTTACATTGTCAGGTGGGCTCTTATGTCATCCAATAGATGGCGAGCCACCTGGATAGATACAATAGATGTGTAATACGTTTGTATATTATTATAGCTTATAACATTGCTATAGCCTGTATGTAAGTCAATTGTAATAGGCTCTCTAATCGCCAAATGCTTAATTTTAATGGCTCCAGAATATAGTGCTGCCTCAATTTGTTGTCTAGTGAAAAAGGCAGGACTATATTTGAGTGAAAGCTACTTACAAATCAGTTATTGGTGGGAGTTATAACCCGACCAAGATTGCGTGGTTTTAAGCATATTTTTTATTTGAATAGATACATTGAATTTTTTGTAGAGCTACGTCATCCTTATGATACGAAAAGAAAAGAATTAACTTTCATTATTATGGCATATTAAATTAAACATTTTGAAAACCCTCGAGATATAAAGTCGCACACACACACAGACACGTCAAATTTATAAAATCCCGTCGTTTTTGCGTCAGGGATTAAAAAAGTACATGAAGTCTCTACCCGAACTATCAACTAAGACTATTATGAAACATAATTGTCATACCATCTGACTAACCATTCAGTTCAAAAATTATAGCGCATAAAAATTCTGTCGCATGCTACGTCATAATAATGTAAAATGTAATACAATACACTTGAGGTTGGCTTGACTGCAACGTGAGTACTTGCCAACGATGACGTCACAGCCGCAGTCGTTGGGATCCGAGATCCACCGCGACCCACACAAATTCGCTGCGGATGTTCGCGAAGTTAAAATAACTAGAACTTCTTTGAGCACGGCAACATTAACAGCTATGCTTTGTGTGTTTTGCATCCGTGTGCACTTAATTTTACTATCGCGATTTCTTGGTGAGCTTGTAATTTGTAATGGTTTAAAAAGATACACGATTTCTGATACAGAACTTTTTTATATGTAATTTACACTCTCTTCTTGAAAATGAGTAAAAAAACATTGAGAAATCATCATCATCATCAACCCAATTATTGTGCCACTGCTGGGCACGAGCCTCCTCATTTGAGGCACCAACTACACATACTTGAATTATTCAATTGTTTCAATTCCCTCGAGTTTTTTGACATTGGGGCTCATTTGTCTTTACAATCAATAAACGCTGCCGTTCCATTATTATTTAACAAAATGTAACACATGTTGAAATTGCTTAATGTTGCAGTCATACGGCTAAGATCAAAGTACTAAGGTACTGTCTTATTGCTGAGCACGAGTTCTGTCTCAGGTTTGTAGTGTTAGACTGTAGCCCAATCCACGTTGGTGCCCAGTTCACTCTCAGTTCATTACACATTCCCTACCGTATTAGCGATTGATATTATCATTTTACAATCATATAAACAATGTAATGAACTTGACTTGGCGAAAAAATAAAGGAACTTTGGAATTCAATCAAAACCCTATTTCTGTACTGACTAAGTTCATTATCATTGGTCTATAAATAATTTCCGAAGTAGCAAGAAAATAGCAAACGATAGTGTACAAATTCGAATGCAAATAATTTTACCAAACTGGCTAACATCAATAGTGCGGTTTTCAATACCCACAGACATCCGCGTCAGTAAAACAATCTCCAATTTCCGTTTGAGCATTATATAATATTGATTCGGCAGAGAGTAGTTTGTATGAACAGCACAATCAAATCGATGAATTCGAACTATATTGATAGCTAGCTCAGAAACTACTGCCAATCTACAATATTGCGGCCAATGAATACTAACCGGCTTAATATTAATGTTGCCACAATTATTTGCTGTAGCATTTTGTGCCAACTGGTATTATAATAGCGTTGATTTAGATATTATAATGCAACAACACTGTTTGAATTATCATTTGAAGTTATCCTATATCATAAAATATTTTATGGATTTGGATAAAGTGTCTATTATAGCTCACTTTCAGAGTAAATAAAAGAAAATAAATATGCTTAATGATGAATTGGTGGCACATCAACAACGAATACAGGAGTAAGCAGTTTTCCTCATTCGACATCTCAGTAAGTAGAAGCAATAAAAAAATAAAAATCTTGTTAATGAGCAAGCTAGGTCACAGTCTCATAAAGACAGGACAGTGCAGTGCAGGGTTGGTCAACATTTTGACTTCGGCGAAAATCTTATCTATTTTCTTCTTACGTGTAGGTCATTTAAGTCGGATCTTTTGTACTGATACATTAAGCGGTACTTATAAAGCTTTATCGTAAAGTTTTGTAATGATATATTCTATACTATTGTTTACGAGCATACTAGTTCTAGACTCAAACTACATACTCATCTGATTACCATAATTGTGAATACGAAGTATCGCGCACATCTCAAATAAGTACAGTCAGCAAAAAAAAAAATTGTGAATAATTTCAGGTTTTTTTCCGGTTTCAGGTTGTAAGCATAATAGAGGAACCCACTGCTAACAAGTGTATTTGTCTCCAGCACGAATCCTCGAAACAATATCTCTTGCTGAAACGGTGACGGAAAACCTCGTGACAAAACTCATTTGTGATTTATTTGAGGATATTCATCACATTATTTCTAGTCTGCATCAAGCCAGCTACTATAGACTACTCTGAGGCCGACTCCTCGGAAAACCTCCTAAGAGAAGTATTTCCTGAGTATCTAAATAATAATAACATTCTTAAAAATATCTTTTCTCACTTAGATCTGATAACGTATTGAAGCTGACTGTACCTAAGGTTTAACCCCGCATAATGTTTTATCGTCGCACTTTGGCGGCGTTTTATAGTTCTTCTAAAGCCCCAGTAATAAAATCGATGCTGGTTAAGTACTCAATATAGTTTATAGGTGTTACGGCCTACGAGTTTACTATTCCCCAGGTTTTTTTACTTACATATATTTTTATATCTCTAACGTGGTGAGCAAGTTTCGCTGATGATAAGCAGCGTTTAACATAACGCAGATTGGGTACTGTAGTCATGAAGAGTGCACGCCAGAATTGATAATTCTAGCTCTTTGCTGATAAATAATAATTAATAATAGAAGTCACCAAAGCCTGTTTTAAGAAATTATTAATTCCGCATACAAACTTCAACCCCCTTTTTTTTCATTTCCGGGACAGTTGAAGGTCCTTTCCCGGGACTCAAACTATCTCCATGCCAAATTTCATCTCATCGGTTCAGCGGTTAAAACGTGAAGCGGTAACGAAATACAGACAGAAATAGTTTCGCATTTACTAATTATAATATAATAATAATAATATTAGTATGGGTATGAGGCGCCTCAGTTACGTTATGTGGAGAACTTAATTCAAGTGTTCAGTCTAATTTGTCTCTCCATAATTCCGCTACACATTTCCATTAAAACCAAGACGCAATAATGAGAACACATAGCGTGTTAAGTGGCAGGATGTTTAGCAATGCATTTGTACAAAATAATTCTGAAGGAAAATCCTAACAGTCTAAGGAGAAAACTTATTATGTCATTTTCTAGCTCAGCTTTTTGCACAGATGTGTCAAACAAGCATACAAACCGTCTGTTAGTACGCAGTTATCGTATAGCCTATTGACGTTTCTAATACTAGAGGTTTACTAGAGGCTCGTGCGTTGCCGTTCTTGTCCTGAAACCCTTTCACTTCTTCTTGTAGAACCATACCTATTGTCATAAATGTTTCATCACCCATTTTTGCTGCTGGGCACGGATCTCTTCTCATTTTTTTGAGAGGAGTTAGGCTATAGTCCACCACGCTAGCCTACTGCAGGTTGGTAGACTTCATATCGCCATCGAGAAAATCTTTCAAGTATGCAGGTTTCCTCACGATAGTTCACGCCACGATAGTGGCGGTAAGACCCATCATGGAGGATTGGCTTGAGAGGCGCCACGGCGCCCTTAGGCTTCCGGCTGACGCAGGTCTTGTCCGGGCATGGGTGCTTCGTCAAGTACCTGTGTCGCATAGGCCGGGAGCCATCGCCTGGTTTTCACCACTGCGTAAGTTGCCCCGAGGACACGGCGCAGCACACACTCCAGGCCTGCCCGGCCTGGATTCATATGTACCCAGCAATCGTCCTTGCTAAATATAATACAGGTTCTATTAAAAACCCACTTGAGAGTTACCTGGTGAGGTACCTCTCACAATTTTGGATTGTAGTGAAAGCAATATTGTTAACATTATGTACTTAATTAATATAGCTTATTGTTATGAGAGAAATAAACAAGTCGATTTAAAGTAATTTAAGGTTGCGCAAAGAAACTAGGGCAATGCGAAAGCGAAGCGCGAAATGAAATGCCATATTAAGTACGTTACGTATTATCTCAGTGGAAAATAGTTTGAGTACGAAACTAGTGCGCAATTTGAATAACAATGCGTAGTTTACGAAGTTTTAACACATTTGGCGCACATTAAGCACTTCTCGGAACTCATCTCGCGAATGAGGACGTAAATCTATTTTCATTAGTTCTTGAAACAGTAATTATGTATACGAAGAGGTTTTGAAGGAATTTTTATTATAACCAACATCGGTTCTAAATAGTCTTTAAGCACACATAAAATCACCTAATTCGATTGTTTTAGCTGTTAAGTGGTTGCTATTCCGGCTGCTGAACATGAAGGCCATGGTTCGATATCCCTTGTTTTCCATGAGTGGGTTACTGACTGTCAATGTGCTTTAGTATCTAATGCTCTATTAAATAAATTAATATTCCTGGACATTATGACACAGCGCCATCTAGTCCCGAGCTAAGCAACGAGGCTTGTGTTACGGATACTAGTTGGTTTATATACTACATATATACTTTTTTGTTGTAAATACATACAAATGATACATAGATACATCCATAAATCGGATTCAAATGTTTATGCTCATCACACAAACATTTGACCCTACCGGGATACGAAGGCAGTGTTAACTACCACTGGACTAATCGGGTCGTCATAACTAGTTAAGAGAGGCTGGGCTCTCTTTTCTTCTTCTTCTTTCTTTAATCAATCCACTTATCAACCGACCCTACCTATTGGCGATCTTAATGAAACTTTTCACCGACATATAAAATGTAATTTAGTATTGTATGTATATTATCGTTGTAACAAGGCTGATTTTTTTAAAGAAACTTGAAAAATAAACATAAAAAACTGCAATTGATCAAAACTCAAGAAAAACAAGTCAAAAGGATTTCAATCCACTCAGCGAGAGCACATGGCGACTACAAAGAAAAAGTAATTTATCAACCTACATAAGTGTTTATAAGAGGTTCGTAAAAAGAGGGTACATTAAAAATGTCCTTTCAAGACAAAGTTTAGAGGGCTTGAGCCCGTTGATGTCTCTTTTCCTCTGACACCGTACGACAGTAATATTTTTGCCAAAAAGAAAACTGTGGCAGATATTATTTTCTTTTTTTGACAACCTTTATCCTACACTATGATTATACCTATACAATAATAATTTTAAAATCAAAGATTTTTTTATTTCAAATGTAATAAGTTTAGTTTTTATTTCAAATACATGTTTATGACTGTATTTGCTGTTGGTGTACTTATTATATAAATAAATACATATAGTTTTTCAAGTACTTATGAAAGGTTAAGATACCAGTGTTGCACGGTTGCAAGAAGTTGATTGTATAGAGAGGAAACCGATACGAAACTCCATGGACAATCATTTAATTATCACTCGCTTAAACCGTGAAGGAAAACATCATGACAAAACCTGAGATTTTTTCGACGATGTGTGATGACTGCCGACTTACACTACGGGCACTCGGCACAGACAGGGGACAATAAATATGTGGACGGTAAAAAGTTTTCGAAGTAAACTATTAAATGAGAAAATAGTGGAAGTCTTCCTGCTTTGCATATTCAGTTTGAAGTTCTAGTTGGCAGAACTTGAATAGGAAGTGTTTGACTTGCGACTACGTTAGCATTGTCGGGAACTTTGGGAGTTTGAAAGCTTGAATGCTTGAAGACACAATTAACACGTCCAATGTCTCTGTCTGATGTTGAACTCGCTTGAGTTTTGGAGTGTGTGGATAATTTTCAATTAACTTTATGTTCTCTGTTTTCTATAATATAATGCTGTTATATTACACGGGAATTAACGCGAATTTACCTTTTAAATGCTTGACGTTTCGACCAGGTTACACTGATCGTGGTCACAAGCAGACTCTTGTGACCACGATCAGTGCAACCTGGTCGAAACGTAAATTAAAAGGTAAATTCGCGGTTAATTCCCGTGTAATATAATGTATTATAATGCAACGCGAAAGTTTAAAAGTTGTTAATATAATGCTGGTTATTTGATGGGTTGGTGTATTTCATTTAATTTCGTTATTTGCCAAAAGAATATAATATTATAGAATTGTCTGATTTTAATTTTTCTTTGCAACAAAGTGGTCCGCAATATGCGAAGTTTTACCAGTCTCTAGTGGTTTCACAGAGTAGACTTTTCTCAAACAAAACAATCAGTATCAAAATCTAATAAACTTTGGACTATAATTTCTCCTTAAACTGGTCCAACTACGTCAATCATAAAACGCATTGCACCATTTTGACCTGAAAAATGCCAGAACAAAACTGTCAATGCGCTATAAAAAAGCGTCGATGTAGCCCACTTGGTACAGTCGTGTACAAAAGGGCGATTACAGCCCAGCTTCAAAGTGAAGCACCAGTGCTCGCTGCACTAGGTTATATTAAAAGTCACAGCTGTCGGTCCGTTCACCGACTACCCACATACATTGGAAGAATTTAGTAATTTGACGCTCTTCGCTGCAGCCGCGCGCTTTCGTTAGTTTAGCAACTTCCCACATTTGTCGGATATTAGGTACCTACATTGGTTTTAATCGCTGCTCTTGCAGAAATATACTTCGAAGAGTATAGTGCTTTTCTGGGCAAGATTGTACAGTGAGAAATATATATTTTTAAACTGTTGGTGCCTGCTGGGTTTACGTGCAGGAAATTTTGGGTTCAAGTAGCTCTAAATAGTATGTTTTTCTGCTTTAGTTTCTATATACTATGTAAAGCATAAAGCATTAAAAACAAGAAATTTATTACCGTGTTCAACATTAGCATTATTCATGACGATTGATATGATTAGTATTCAGCTCCTGTAGTATTGACAAAAACAAAAGGCCAACACACTGAAAATAACCCTACACCAATATAAAAGATAAAAAAAAGAATATAATATATATTATTTGGTTGTATACAGTTAGTGATTTTAACATAACTTTGTGCCAAATCTCGACAACCGGCACTCACGTACACAGTTTAAACGAAGGTTATATGTAAGGTAAATAATGTGAGTAGATGTCTAAGTACGAACAGGCAAGGATGTCGATGAAGGAACAGTTAATGCTACACCTCGTCTTACGTTACCTACGTCATTATGGCGGATTAAGCACAAATTATGTTCGTCTTACGGTTTGTCATTACGCCCTGTACGCACAGCTAACCACAACCACAGAATAAACAGGGGTATGCACACATTTGTAAGGTCTGTTGGGCTTTTCAGTTTAATGACTATTAATATTGACTGTCACAGGAGTTCATACGGCCACCGGGGTCGACGGATTAATGTGTTCTCCGAAATACAGATGGGTCTTCGTATATTAAGGAAAGTCACTCATCAATATATTAATCAGCTGACTATCTTTATAATACAACTTTTTAGGCAATTCTTTTTTCAGCTGTTTTGCAGACAGAGTCGGTGATATGTGTTGAAGAAGTTAAGATTTCACGTAATGTGAATTACGTAATGGTATTCCATTACCTACTTTTACCTAAACTGTATTATAGTGTACTCTGTTGAATACACAACATAGGTATAATACAATTTAGGTACTCCTCGAGAATTTCAAAGCATTAAAATTTCTACCAACTATAAGACTTAAGCCACACTGGAGAATTAATATTAAAACTATTACAGGAGTTTAACAGGCTCCCCAGAAGCGGGCGCTATAATTTGATGAAAGTAATAGTTGGGTATGTGCGGAACAGGATGTATGTGCGGAACGTGTGCACAGCATTTTGTAATCCGAAAGTTATTACAATTGAATGCCTAGAGTGTGAGTTTTCTTTGCACAGTGGAAATACAAACGCTTTCAAGTTTGCAGCGTTCGGCGCTCTTATTGTCGGCGAGTTTGGACTTAGCTCGCTGAATAACTGCATTTGTATATTTATCATAAAACCAGGCTTTGTGGGGATTGTAGGTTTTCATTCATAGATTTCTGAGAATTATAACTAAACAGTTGTGTTGTATATTTAATAGAGTATGTGAAAGCCTTACGTGATAAAAATACATCCGAAATTTAATTTAATTTCCATCGATAAATGCCATAAAACTTTTATTACGACTATGTTAACTTAACATTTTGAATGTTCGCGCAAAAACGGCCGCGATGTTGCGATGTCATTCCCATCAGTGAAGTTAGTACGCCGGAAGTTTTTTTTTTAGAAATAGGATATTTTACCCATCGAAAAAAAGCAGGAAAGTGTATTGTAATGTAAGAATTGAAAACTTTATCTAGACAAGGACTGCAATAATATGTTAGCTTGTAAGATCAAATGAATAATAAATAAATAATAAACAAAACCCTAAACAAAATATCAATTACGATTCTCTTTTGACCTCTTCACAATCACTAGTTTTTATAAATCTAATTCCATTTACCCAGGTCAGTTTCCAGGCATCTCTATCAATATACCTGAAACAAATAATAGGAATTATTAATAATATAAAGTATTATATTATTACTATAAAAGGCAGCAAGCGTTCTTATATGACTATAGATTATCACACACATCACTATCTGTGCTACAGATCAAAGTCACAACGATCAAACTTAAAGTTATATTTTTCTAACAGATAAAACAAAAAAGAACAAACAACAATCAAAAACAAAACGAGAAGAAACTCCAATTTATTAGGAAGCGATCCCATCATTACTAAGAATGCGAACTTCACAAAAGTGGATATATTTTGTCTATCTATGTACATTGTCAAAGCAGGTAAAACGCAGGAGGTCACGTTCTGCCAACTTGCTGGCTGCACAGCCTATTTCCTTGACCTAACAGAAAAAGTTAAAAGGTTAATAATTTGAGCGACGCGACGGGACTTTTTGGCGGGTAAATGACGCGTCACTTTGTCGTCAGATTCGTTTTATTTGCTAAATCTTGTGTTTCGATGAATTTAAATGTAAAATATTAACCGTTCGTAAAAGTGCATAGGTGTTGGCCACAGATAACCTGTGGTGTTGGCTAATGAAACAAAAAGTGTAACCTGACTTTTAAATTCTCCCAAGATGTCTGCGTTAGGTTTCATTAAGCATATTCATTCCTAAAGTGATTTATCATTCTTGATAAATGATTTTAGGAATGAATATGCTCTCTTCTCTCTTTTTTACATCGTGAGGATGGGCAAGCATACGCCTGGTAGTAAGCCGGTAAGCCGTCTGATGGTTATGGTAGCCTATAGAGGTTTGCAACACCAGAGGTGTCGCTCGCGCGTTGCTGATCCTCAAAACACTGCTATTGTGTACAAATTTCGGGTAAATCTATCCACTACTTTTCGCGTTACGTGGGCACAAACATACGGGAAGCAAATACAAAAACATGTATACATATAAAGTTTGAACCATACGAATACTGATACGCCTCTAATAAATGTTTCATTTGAAATGCTAGAAATTATTTGAAAATAATTGCGTACATAAGACTTCAAAGAATTTTTCGACAGTTGTTTATTGAACAAGAAAAATAACGTAGAAGTAACAAAAAACATCTGAGATACATTTCTTTCAGCAAGTGGAATCTCATTAAAACATTTTATAAGCACCCATCAATCACTTGAACATAAAACAAGCACTTATAGTCAGAAATCAAAAGAATCATACTTAATAAAAGATACGAAAATTCGTAATAAAAATAGAACTTTAAAAAGCAATTATTACTATACTAGCATCTTGCCGCAGCTTTGCCCGCATTGTATATAAGATAAAAAGTAGCCTGTAGGTATTGCCTAAGTAATAAACTCTACATATGTATGCTAAATTGCCGTTTTTGCGTGAAAGAGTAACAAACATCCCACACATACAACCATACAAGCTTTCGCGTTAATAATATTAGTAGGATAATATTTTCTATAAGTAGATAAAAACTGTTATAGGGAATGTATTTTTAAAGTATCTTAGGAGATATTAAATTAAAATGTAATATTGTAAATCAAACGTTGTTTTTCTACTCTATAAGTAAATATTCTATCGATTAAAACACTAGAAAATCAATGGGCTTTACGTACTATGCTTGGAGTTAGTCAATATATGTACATATAAAGTAAGTTTTTACGATTTAACTCATAATTTACTTCGAAAAAAAAAGTTATCCTGTTGAATAGGGTTTTCTCCTGTACCGTGGATGCGAACAAACACACGTGTGAACAAACAACATTTGTGTGTTTGTGAACATTACACACCTACCTGTAGCTCGTACAAATATTTGCTCTGTGCAGGGATCGAACCCGATACCCGTGACGCACTAGCCGCTGGCTAAGCCAGTGCGCCAATCGAGACATCATTACTGTACATTTTCCAAAGTCCTTGTAGTATCCATCATCTTTCTTAGAAAGTCGCTTACGCATAAAGAACCGAATTAATCACTATTTTTGTCTGATCTAAAATCGGTTTTCTGGCATCTCGTTTACTGTCCTTTGACAAAACGTAACAAAAATGTCCAAGTATTTATATTGCCATTGAAAAGTGAACCTTTTAGTTAAGACGTCACAATTTACTTTGGTATGACAATAGAGTTACACGTAGGTTAAGAAACAATAACGGGAGGTATTTCATTAAAACTTGTATCGAGTTAGAGGAAGTATTTTTTTGGGTCAAAGGATACATTCTTGGGACCAATACGATAGAGATATGACGTTATCTAAATGAAGATCACAATTATATGAAGAGATATATTGACTTCTAAATGTTCTTTTATTTTCTAGATACCTAATAAACAGTAATATGTTTTATAACATCATCATCATCCCAATTACCTCCCAACTACCCAGTTCCACAGCTGGGCACTGGTCTCCTCTCATTTTTAAAGAGAGATTAGGCTATACTTCACCACCCACCACACTTATCAAGTTCGGGTTGGCAGACTTTACATGTCATCGTCGAGCTGTGGTAGCCGAGCGGTGTGACCAGTGGACTGAGATGTCAGAGGTCTCGAGTTCGAACCCAAGGCACGCACCACTGACTTTTCGGAAGTTATGTGCGTATTTATAACATGCTCAAACGGTGAAGCAAAACATCGTGAGGAAACCTGCATGCTTGAGAGAATTCTCGATGGCATGTGAAGTCTGCCAACCCGCAGTAGGCTAGCGTGGTAGACTATAGCCTAATACCTCTCAATTGAGAGGAGACCCGTGCCCAGCAGTGGGACATTAATGGGATGATGACATGTCATCGAGAGAATTTCGCAGGTAAATTTGTTTAAATGAGAGCTAATTTAATATCGTATTTAAATAATTAAATTGGCTCTCATTTAAACATAATAATTAGTAACAGCTGAATCCGGATAATATTCCAATGTAATTATTGTATATTTGATTCACCATTTATTCCATAAATTTTGTGGAACTGGATTCAGTAACCGCTTCATCAGACAGCAAATTATTAAATACAAAACATCATGTTACAAAATACGCGTTAATAATGGGGAGTATTGGTTGTGTGTTGTGGTACCCTAGTAGTGTCACCAGGGGACTGTAAATAAAAAGACAAAAACTTTTCAGTTACGTGCCTTTTTATCACACTCTCAAACAGTGAAGGAGAGACATCGTGAGGAAATCTACGTGCCTGAGAGATATTCTCATTGGCGTGTGAAGTCTAGTAAACTTCTCGCTCTAGTATGAGAGAAGACCCGTGCCCAGAAGTGGGACAGTAATTGGGTTGTTGGTGATGAAGAGACATGTAATAAGCGTTTAGATTTGTTATGAAAATAAATAAATAAATATATCTGGACATTATGACATAGCGCCATCTAGTTCCGAGCTAAGCAACGCGGCTTGTGTTACGGATACTAGTTGGTTGATATACAACATATATACTTTTTTTTGCAAATACATATATATTATACATAGATACATCCATGACTCGGATACAAATGTTTATGCTCATCACACAAAAATTTGCCCCTACCGGGATTCGAACCCGGGACCCGTAGCACAGAAGGCAGTGTTAACTACCGCTGGACTAAATGGGTCGTCAAAAATTATTAAAACCTATTCCAAACACCAACTATTTTGAATAAACTTTGCCACCGAACTTTATACATTATATATTGTATGTAATTAAAATTTATTTGTTTATAACTACGTTTCCAAACCACAATGTTAAAGTAAACTTTCCTTAACTTCGTTATAATCGGTGTGTGATGAAGAATGGGTTATGCCGTAACGCTTGGTAACACGTTCCTTATAAAGGGAAGATTATTCGGTGTTATACTAGCTTCTGCTAGAGGTTTCTCTTGCGTAGTACGTTAAATTACAGCATATATTATGTGTTACTCTGATGTATTAAGGTTTAGTTTATAAGATATACAAGTTTGTCGCGGGATTTACTTGTAGATAAACAAGTTTTTTTTTAATATTATTCATAAGTTTACGCTTGATTTCGCCCGATGTTAAGCGAAACTGCGATCGAAGGTCAAGCCACGCCTATATACTATATATATATTTTCTTTTTCTATTCATTATTTAGTTGGTTACATATTATAAGTCTATACAATAAATAAATAAATAAATATTCCTGGACATTTTGACACACAGCGCCATCTACTCGCGAGCTAAGCAACGAGGCTTGTGTCGCGGATACTAGATGGTTTATATACTACATACATATATGTATACTAATGCGATATAGATTAATTGTGTCATGTAATAAATTGATGTTTGATTTAAAGCTCATTATCTACTTTTTAGAGAGTTTAAACAAAAGATTGTTTTAAAAATGTTTCTATACCTATATTTTTTTAAATAGTATTTTATATATTTTCTATTCTTTAAAGGGATGCATTTGCATCCCTTGCTATGGTTGTTTCACATTATTCCTCACTTTTTCAGCATATAAACTTTAACTATGCCTAATTAAACACTCCTCCGTTTGTGTATAGGATTGTGTAGGAAAATTGGAGGGATACATATTATGGATTTATACATAAAGGGTAGAAGAATTAGGTAAAGATGGATGGATATTGTGAATGATTGAAAATAATATGTAATGAGCGACTAAAAAGGTGAGTTGATGAAGCCTTTGCTTCAACTGTAGTCAGTACAGCCGTTGTCATTAAACAAATAATATATATACGGCGCTGACTCCAAGTAAATATTTACTAGGGCAGCAGAAACATAACAATTATTTTGTACCTACGAATCTCTTTATAGCTTAAAAAAATGTCACCTGCTGAAAAGTTTTAAGTGCAACACTATAATAATATTACGTAGAAATTCGAAGACTTATATTTTTACAAACTGACATTTCAAATAATGTTGAAAGTGTTCTTCCATTGTTCGAAGAAGCCCGCGTAAATTCATAATTCGAAACAAAAACTGCATACACTATTTTCTTACGAGTTTTCTCAACAATATAAAGCAAACAGAGAACCCTTAAAACTTAGTATTTTCAACGATAAGACTATTCATGGTCGCACAATGAGCGTCGGGCACAAGACCTGGGGGCGAACACTACAATGGAGGAAAAAATAACGTGTTTCTCCCTTGTTTTAAAACGTTACACAGAGCTGTTGGAGTTTCCCTTTCTTACAGTTTGATTTAGATGACAAGCTTTCAGTTTCAAGTGTTTGTTTAGAAGCAATAGCGACGACAACACACGAATTTCGTTGTGAAAATAATAAATCTGTGACGTCTGGTATACACGTAGGTATTACAGTTTGCATTGTATTGACTTAAATAAGCTTTTATTTATAAATTAAACCCATAGCAACACTAAAATTTTACTTTCGATTAAGCCATATTCTATATATATCATGTGCACCACAAATAATGCATGTAGGCCAATTGGATTGTCTGTCTGTCTGCCTGTCTTTTCGGCTTCCTAAGAATCACTAATACGCCTGTCAATATCGGTTCACATGAAAAGGTCATTGATAATAGACTCTTTAGAATGAATCATCAATTTCATTTATAAATTCAGATTTGAATTAAGAATTTATGAATGAATGGAGCTTAAATTCAGAATGTTGAGTACGTTATTATTGCAAGATTATAAAAACATGACACTAGTTTTGACAATTTACAAGTATGCACATGATACATTGATCTAATTAAAAAAAAAAACATTTGAGTTTAAGTTTGAACGTAATGCCAGGTTCATTATTCTCCTGTCCAATCGAATTTCAATCGAAATATTTTTCATTATAAGTATATAAATAAAACTTATTGATATTATGCGTGTTTTATCGCACCCTTAGAATGAAAGTGACCTAACTCAAAATTCCAGGAATTTCTGATTTTGCCATAATATGATGTTACTAATCTCTTTATAAAAGATCAATCTATAAATCCGCAAAAAAAATATCATTTCGTATGAAAAACCGAAGAGATACAATTTCAAAATTTTTAAATCTTTCTTTCTCATTTTCCACAAATTGCATTTTTAGACTTCGGTCACTTTCATTCTAAGGGTGCGTTATGTAAGATATATATATAAGGAAATTATATATAGCTTACATAATACACGAGATACATAGACGAGATATAATGACCATTTGGTCCTCCAAAAATTGTAACTGTGGTGTATTTGGAGTATCATGGTGTATTTGCAAATCCTGAGATCCCAGTGATTTTATCAAACTTTTAATTTTCATACATACACTGTCGACCCGATTATCGCAACGGTATTAAATGTATTAAAGTCCCGGTTTCGAATCCCGGTAAGGACGGATGTATCTATATAGAGTATCAACCATCTCGTATCAGTGACACAAGCCTCGTTGTTTAACTCGGAACTAGATGGCGCTGCGTCATAATATCTGGCTGTATTTATACTTTACATAATCATACATTACATGGCGTTTATGACCATTTCTTGTGTGAACGCTAACTATTCAAAGAATCGAACCTATGGCATAGCATAAAGCCGTAATTTCTTATTGCGCGTAATAAAGAACCGGTCACACTTTTCTTTTATTTGTCCTAGCTATTTAGCCGAATAAATAATTAAACAAATATTTTACTAGGTCAGGTACAAGTTAAAAACACTTAATAAGGCGGCTATTAGTAACTCTAAGACGTCGAGGGTGTAAAGGTTTAACTGCCAGTAAGATTTAGTAGGCCGGCTTAAATCGGAGTTTTCTTTAATCTTTATAAGCATTGCTAACAATTTATTAGCATTATTTTACGTGCTGTAAATAAATATAGTAAGTGCGTCTGCTGAGAACGAGGTCTTAGGTTCGATACCCAGGTCGAGCTAAGCGTTATTGGGTTTTTCTATGAAACTCTTAGTAGCTCTGAGTTTGGATTTATGCCTCATTGAAATTGCCTGAAACAGACAGGCAAAATGTTGGTACATTATTAGTACCTCTGCCTACCCCTTTGGAGATAGGCGCGACGGTATGTTATGTATATTTTACGTCTTTATTGAGCTGTGGTAGCCTAGCGGTGTGACCAGTGGACTGAGATGTCAGAGGTCTCGAGTTCAAACCCAAGGCCCACTGACTTTTCGGAAGTTATGTGCGTATTTATCACATGCTCAAACGGTGAAGGAAAACATCGTGAGGAAACCTGCATGCTTGAGAGAATGGCATGTGAAGTCTGCCAACCCGCAGTAGGCTAGCGTGGTAGACTATAGCCTAATCCTTCTCAATTGAGAGGAGACCCGTGCCCAGTAGTGGGACATTAATGGGTTGATGATGATGACGTCTTTATTGCGTAGAAGCATTTAGACTCGCAGGAGAAGAAAATAAGTAGGATTTCTTGTTGCTTTCAATCTGAAAGAAGTTAAATGGATGGCGAGCATTGAAAGTGGCCTATACCCAGCAGTTCATCTAACTTTCACAAGCCAATAACTGGGTTATCCCAATATAATATGATTAGAACGGATGTTGCAGTTAGAATTTCGGGAATAGGAACTTTATTTGGGAAGTATACAGATAATTGATTGAACTCTCTGAAGGTTTCGAGTGGTTAAGTCGTCTGGTAGCTGCGATAGCTAGTGGTCAAAGGTCATGAGTGGGATTCCAAGACCAACGACTTTTAAATGATAAATAAATAAACATTTCTGGACACAGCGCCATCTATGTAGTTCCGTGGTAAGCAAGGAGGCTTGTGTTACGGATACTAGATGGTGGATATGCTGTCCATGACTCTGATACAAATGTTGATGCTCACCACACAAACATTTGTCCCTACCGATATTCGAACCGGAACCCATAGCACAACAGGCAGCGTTAACTACCGTTGAGCTAAACGGGTCATCAAACTTGCTCGACATTTGGAAGTTATGTGCATATTTTTCGCAATTACGGAAACTGGCGTGCTTTAGAAACTCTCTTGGTGGTCTGTGAATTCTGCCAACCCGCTATCTCCATGCGTACATAGCGAACTAGACTAATCCTGTCTCTTCTCAAATGATAGGCACCACTATCCAATAGAGTGAAGAGCTGTGGTAGTCTAGCGGTGTGACCAGTGGACTGAGATATCAAAGGTCTCGAGTTCAAACCCAAGGCACGCACCACTGACTTTTCGGAAGTTATGTGCGTAGTTATCACATGCTCAAACGGTGAAGGAAAACATCATGAGGAAACCTGCATACAAAACCTCAAATACATTGAGAGATTTTCTCGATGACATGTGAAGACTGCCAACCCGCAGTAGGCTAGCGTAGTGGACTATAGCATAGCTACTACTATCCCTCTCAAATGAGAGGAGACCCATGCCCAGCAGTGGGACAATAATGGGTTGATGATGATGATGACTATCCAATAGTGGGTTAATAAATTGCTTGGTGAGATATCACTTGATATCAGATACAAAACGCTATAACGATAATAGCGCTTAACTAATAACACGCAAAAGGAAGACGATCCAAGTAATCGTAGTAAAAATATATTATATAAAAATGTTCGCTATAAATATAATAAGATGTTGTAAGCCCAGGATTTTCTCGTAAAAGGATTGGTTTAAAAATAGGTAGGAGACGCCGCAATTTTTAAAACTACCTCGGCTTTCGCGGTAATCCTACCAGCTCCAACATATAAGTCGTTCATAATTTTTCGCCACAAGTATAATATGTTTTGAGGTATTCTTCAAATCTTTTACCTTCTATTGTTTATGAGAATAACTTTACCTTTATTTCCAGTTGGAACCTTTAATACGTCTTAGCAGATAACAAGAAGGTAGCGAGCGCGATAATAGTACCTACTTATCTAATAAACTTTTTACTTCTAATAAGCTTTTGCCCGCAGCTTCGCTCGCGTTAACAAGTATTATTATTAATCAGGTATAGTTTTCATACAAACTTTCATCCCCTATTTTATCCCCTTGACGGTAGAATTAATAAAAATCCTTTCTTAGCGGATTCCTACGTCATAACATCTACCTGCATGCCATATTTCAACCCGATCCGTCCATTCAGTCACCTTTGAGTTATATACATATATTTGGATAAGTTCTTTGAATTAAGATCCGTCGCTGAAGTTGAAAACATCAATAACAAACGTCATTAACTTTTCTGTATAGTATGTACACATTATTATCTACATATACTAGATGGCTCATACTCAAGAAAACATTATAAACAACTACCTAGATACAGGAGAAAATTTTAGATTATTTAATACATATAATAAGCATTTATTTCTATTGAACATAGTAATTGTAGATATCTATACAGTTTTTGTCAATATATTCTACTATTAAATTAAATAACTACTAGTCCTGCTACTTTTGAATCTCGATTTATTCTTATACTGAGATACACAATAAAAAAACGATTCAAGATTCATCTTCCTATAAACATATAATATAATTAAATATAATATTCGAACACATGACTTACACTTGTGAACCGTATCATATTTAATGTCGATGGCTTCATAAAACTTTCAGCAACCAAGTCGCTGATGCCAGTGGCACATGCATTTGTGGCTTTTACGGTATATACAGAGACTTTATACTCTGTACCAGCCGAAACAGCCGCGCTCGTTATGAAATATTTATTAGATCTAGCATAACTACCGTTATAACATATCCTCGATGGATTAAACAAGATCAAATTCTTTAACATGTTTCTAGAATGATGTGGTAGTTATAGGGGCGATACTATTGCTATTAACATTAAAAAAACTATAAAAAAATCTCACGAACCCCTGTTCGATGTCGAAATTGAACCTAGTCCTTTCACTTGGCATTCAATCTTGCGACAGATGGATATCTAAATATATGTATATAACTCAAAGGTGACTGACTGACATAGTG
This sequence comes from Craniophora ligustri, assembly GCA_905163465.1. Taxonomy (NCBI): domain Eukaryota; kingdom Metazoa; phylum Arthropoda; class Insecta; order Lepidoptera; family Noctuidae; genus Craniophora; species Craniophora ligustri. The sequence goes on from LR990969.1 coordinate 10,482,570, forward strand.
ATCTATCAAAGCATAGCCCAAACCACTGGACGGATCGGGCTGAAATTTGGCATGCAGGTAGGTAGATGTTATGACGTAGGCATCCGCTAAGAAAGGTTTTTGAAAACTCACCCCCTAAGGGGAGTAAAACCGGGGTGCAAAGTTAATATGAACCTTTATTTTTTTAGTAAAATTGCACGGGGACGAACTCGCGGGAATCAGCTAGTTTTATTAATATTTTTATATTGAACACTCAAGCGATCCATATTTAAAAGTAAATTAGAATTCACGTAGTTCTTCAACAAAGAGACAGCTTTCGAAAACATTTCTCAATTTGTACTAGGAATACATAACGTAGGCATGCTTATATGTATTATGTACAGCCAGCGCCGTTCCGACAATCTGCATGAACTATGTTGTTCTAACTCGCATAAGTCATCAGAGGCAATATCCTGGGATTTCACGGCTAAGCCGGTCGTTGGCGGCCGGGTTGCCAGCTCACAAAATACAAATGGAACTTGGTTCCATTTATAGAACTGTCGGGTTACGAGTTTGCTCAATGTTTATGGTTGCGTATGGTGGATTATTAATTTTGGTATGTGGTAATGAAAATCTGTGTTCTAGAACGTAATTCAAGCGCTATTAATATTTACAAATACATTTATTAAAAATAGAAATCTATAAATAAAAAAATTACACCAGATTATTCCTGTTCTTGTCGGTAAGGTTCCTGACAAAGAAATGATATCAGTATCTCTCCTCGTTTCTTTAATAAGATACAATGGAATAATTTTGTTTCATAATTTAAGCCATATTTATAGTCATATGTATTGTTCATGTAATGACTGATTTTTAAAAAAAAAAGATAACAAAACAGTCAAAAAATAAATTTATAATACGCAACCAACCTTTATTGTATATAAAAAAAAACATTATACATAAGTTTCTATAACTCAATTCCCTAAATTTTATTATTCACGCGACTAGGATTGCATAAATAAATCAACGAATCTCAAAACCACATTTTACCGAACCCATTAGCAATGTAATTCAATTTCTAATTTAATGTTTATTGGATCGAGACCAATTTATTAAGCAAACATCCATTTCGAGCAAGTTTCGCATAAATTATGTTCTGGTGAAATTTAATAAAACTTCGATCGCGATAGCAGATTGGACAGCGTTCGTCGATTTGATATTAAATCGCTCCAATCATTGTCGATCGCGCTTGCATTGATAAACCACTTAAAACCGGTATGTTTGTTAAAACGTGAAAAGCGTTGTATCTACAGTAATTTAATTAAAACGCTTGTTAAAACCGATGAAGTATTATGATTGGTCTATTATTATTGGTTTATTATATTATGATTACATCCTGCGAATAAATGTTTCCCCAAAACGCTTTTTCCTACAAAATAGATTTTTAATGTTTACTTATTAGACATGATGTTTCAATAAATTTCATTAAATTCATAATAGTTTACGCGAGTAGAATACTTGGTTCCTCAAAATTTTATGCCATGCAAAAATCAATAATTTTACTAATAATTCTACGAAATTTGAACTTGCGGAAATAGGATTGAGTAAAGGTTTTTGTAAAAAATTGTGATTACTCGAACACAATTACTATTTCCATAAAAATAATAAATTGGGCAGAGCGGCTAACGGATTGATTTCCAAGTTAGCGTATTTGTATCTTACGTTAAGCTTTCGTAATTCGCAATAAGCGTCGAGACAGCTAATCAATATGGCGTATGTTTAGTTCAGAACAACTTCCCTTTTAGTTGATTGATCACTAATTACTGGAGCGGACCTCTGAGATCCGGGTGGAGTGACGGACCCTTACTGGAAATACATTGGGTATTTGCAAGAAAAGAGTTTTTATAAAACAACCTATATTATATTAATTCGTAAGCGTGTTTAGTGTGAGTAGGTTATTTTTAGGTAAACATTGACGAGTGTCAATTTAGTGTTATTTTCATTTGTTTTACAAATTTTGCAATAAACCGATAAAGACCGATAAGCTTTTGCAATAATACAGATACGGAGATGGCTGCCATTTATTACCTAGTTCGAGTGGTAGGTAATGCATTTTTGTAATATCTTATCATTTGTTTATTCAATAATGTTCGGCAATATTGGCGGAATTTTGGCATATAATTAAACCTGTATCGTTCCGAAGAGATTTTGCATACGCAGACGTAAAATATACATTTACATGAATATAAACACCAACCGTACAGAGGCAATGAGTAATTATATTTAACAGTATCGAACATTCTCTGTAGTAGCCGAGTTGAGACGGCAGCGAAAAGAATAAGTTTTTATGAACCAGATTGAACAACCGAGAAATTATCATTGAAAGTATTTCCTAATGAATGTTTGTGTCAAAATCCAAAAAATAATTATATTCATTGAATTATTATTCAGTACCTGCCTTCTAAAGCGCTACATATAAAATAGGCAGAATTTCTCAAGACTGAACGTCAAGTGGCAATACGACTGAAAACCGAAAGAGGGTATGACAGCTTGTTAATTAGACACTGCTCAACTGTCAATATTAAATCGCCTAGTCTATGACACTGTCTTCTGTCATTTTGACAGTTGATTCTGAGAATAATTTTGGAGAATATCTAATTGGGACTGAAATTTTATGTGATATATTTATTAGTTAGAAAATGTCAACGTTATTACTTTTTAAAATTAAAAGTTATTACTCTTAATATATTGACCTGTGAAATTCTAACGCAAATCTTTTAAATAAAGTTTCGTTAATTCAAATATTTATTTCGCTTAGATTAGAATATTTGTTTTCCATTTTATCTATCATATTTTTTTTTACAATGGTTTCCTGTTATTTTCAAATTCTCATATATATTATGTACAATAATTTATGTAAAAAAAATTGGACAACCTCATTAAAATGGGAGATCCTTTAATTAAATGGTTTTCTTCTACATGTACAATCGTTAATAACAAGTAATACTAGTCTCACAGAATAATTAAATCAATATTCGATTTAATCCCACCTGTGCCACCTCATTCCGCCAAAACATTCGGGATTAAAACGTTGGCAATTTTGGTTTGTCAAATTTACAACAAACGTAATTACAGATTATGGAACAATAAGCGAAAAGGAACGCCGTCCATCTTGAATGTCGCTACCCTCAAACGTTTGCAATTTGTAAAAAAAACTTTTCAAAGCGCGGTCAATGCGGAGTTTTTGAATTTCTTCATGCAAATTGGTTTCGTTCGCGCGTTGCGTTGATTTGCATCGCTATTTTTCATCTCCCTAAAATTGTTATATATTGAGATTGCTCGACGTTTTAGATAAATTGTCACGGATTTTTGTTTCATAAGTTGATGACGTAATTTGGCGCAGTGGCTGTGTTTATATTATATCATGAATTAAGTTTTGTTCAGTATTTCACACGAATATCAGTTTTATCTGAGTACATCTGGGAGTAATTCATCAACTCGTCCTACATGCCTATGGCCCACTTGGGACGACTTGCAGAAAATGAAAATAAATATTTTTTCTATTCTACAACTCGTCCCACGTTACTAAAAATAGTTAAAAGGTACAATCAGCACCAAAAGTGTTATAAAAATTATTAAATAATATTTAATAATCACAAGTTCACAACATATAATCAGAAAATATTAAATAATGACAAATTAGACACTAATTAACACACGAGGTATTCATGAACATTTAAACTTATATATTTTTGAATATAGGTTTAATAATAACAATGTTTTTATAATAACAAACTATAAAATATATTTTTTGATTCTATCTGGCTGGCAAACATGATTGTTTTCTCTTTTGCCCTATTAGTACAAGTAATAATTATTAAAATCGTTTGACAGATGTGTCAACCGTTGCATGAAAATGCAACGCCAAACAGTTGATTTGTCTTTATTTTTAACCGACTTCAAAAAAAGAGGACGTTCTTAATTGATCTCATGTCTATAACCTCTAAATTTTCCTCTTTGAGACGTAATTGTTTCAAAAACGTTTCTTGCGTGTCCATAACAGCACCTTGTAAACGTTAATCTAATTTATATATATATTAATATTACATATTCAGATAGGATACTCATTAAAAGCTTTCGAGGAATACAGTGAGTCTAAATTCAAATCCAATATGCACAGCCAAAGTCACAAATTTCATAGGTTCATCGGAGTCCAAAATCAAACCCAAAAAGAATTGAAAATTTGGTTCCACATCCGCTAAATAGCCTTTTCTGTCGGTAAGTATAAATCATACTAACTATATTTAACATTCAAAAAAAATCTATTAATTACTCCCTTTCCGTGTCCCATATGTGTGCTAATATAACTAGTTTTATTGCTATATTAATATTTGAACAAAAGATTCATGGTATGTTCTGTCATCATTTACCAACTTCAAAAGTAACCGCCATAACCATTGTTTACTTACTGATATAACCGGAGGAACATCACTGGTAAAAACTAAAGATTTTAATTGTATCTCCATGAAAAATATTGTTATAACTTGTCTTACTAACTGTACCAAACGTTCATAAAGTTCAAAATTCAACACAAAAAGATACGTGGGACGATATGCAGAATGAAAATATTAATTATTTTGATTTTCTGCAAGTCGTTCTAAATGGGCCGTAGGCATGGAGGACGAGTTGATGAATTACTCACATCTGGAAGCTGAATTCAGGATAATCGGCAAAAGGTACGAGGAGGCAGGTAGAGCTTTTTGTGTGTTTAATATTTAGCCTTATATAGGTTTTTAGACCTCTGGCTCTGTTCGCTTGCTATTTTCATACCATTTTTTTAATTTCCCTCTGAATGTAAACGTGATGTTGTAAAAGATCCAAACGTCGAGATTAAATAATATCAATATACTTCCACGTTAAAATCTGTAAAGAGTAGTTTTATTTCAACCCTTATTTACATAAATTCAGATTGCATATTTAAATGAATCCAAAGATAAAATTTGTAAATGTTGATACCATAGATTTCAAAAGCCTTTGACAAAACTGCTTAGTTAGTTGGAAACAAGTTAGCCACAGATGGTAAATGGATGTTTATTTGTTATTCAGATTGGACAGACCATCCCCGCAAGGTATTTATAACTACAAATCGTCTAGGGGAGAAGTGATTTCCGATAACTTTATAATTGTACACAAAGTCTTATTTTAGGTCACCAAGGGTATGAATACATATCCATACTAATATAAATGTGAAAATATATCTGTCTGTTACCACTTCACGCTTTAACCGCTATCTATGTAATTTGGTAGGTATGTAAATAGTTTTTGTCCCGGAAATCGTCCCTTAAAAGGGTGAAAAAGGGGTTGTAAATTTGTTTGCAGAATCGAAAATTTCTTAAAAACCAAATTTAAGAAATAAAAAAAAGTAGATTAGATAGAATAACCAATTCTACGCAGATAAATTTGCAAGCTAAACCATTATTTTATATTATATTTTTTTTAATGAGACGGCGTCGCTCGCTGGAATTGTCATGTAACACAGCTAGGAATATGTGACAAATACGATTTTCAAGGAATCCTCGGATACAGATTTAAAAATTTACAGCTTATAGACACAACATTGTACATCGTCTGCTTCATTTTACACTTGAACAACCAACGCACTTTATAGCAACACAAATCAAGGTCTGTCCGTATCTATACTCTTTAATTATTAGAAGTACACTAAAAAATTTTACATTGACGGCCTAATACTCAAACACTACTCATTTTTAAGTAGTTAATTTACTCTCATTTTAAATGTACGTTGTACAGTTGATATATATTTTTTAACAAACAGAAAATCTATCCAATATAGCCTTTCTACGTTTCAAATCCAGTCGGGAATAAAAAACAAACTTGAAACAAGTAGAAACCAAACTGAGCTACGCTCCAAACTCTTTCGTTCAACAACAATAGATCATTTGAATCTCAAATGAGTGAGGAAGAGGACAGCGGAACTATTTCGACAATTTCCTGCCTGCCTTGTTAGCCTAGGGATTGTAAGTGCGACTGCTGAGAAAGGTATCTTGGCTTCGATTCCCAGATAGAGCGAACTGTTATTGGGCTTTCTATGAGATTCTCTGTAGTAGCTTGGAGTTTGGATTCGTGCTAGGTTGATGGCATAGACTAGATAGATGATAGACAGGCGCTAAAACATAAATTGGTTTCATACCGGCCAAATGTGGGTGTACATTAGTACCTACAGCTCTGCCTAACCCTTCGGGGGCGACAGGCGTGATGGTGTGAGATGCTATTAGATGGCTAGACCAAGTAATTTCATTTTATCTAATAGATATATAGATATGTTTGTGCTTGAAGACGTATAGCCCTCTCGGGCCTTATCGTGTAACAAATGTATCGTAATATATTGAGTAGTATCCTCTATACTGGTTGTTGTATGTTTTAGTTAGTACTTACTACATCAGTAAAATATATTAATTAAAACTAAGGCCCATACAGCATACAGTCTTGTTACAAAGGGCCAAAATGGACTCTAAAGCACTGTTGGTCTACAATTGAAACGGTCTAGTTGCCACATACACACAAACAAACAGAGACGTTAATATTCCTATTCGAAATACGGAACGCAAAAATACTGAGATTCTTTCGCCCAAATCAGGAAAAGTAAAATATATTTCTTTGTAAAATCAAATACAATTTGGCATCGAATGTGTGGCAAACGAGCGCTTAGCAACAGGCGTGATTGGTAATTGTGTTCTCGATCAGACATCGGGAGATAATCAATTCTCGATGAGTTATTCGATACCACAGTGGTGCTATTGACTTGCTAATGAATCGATTGCCCTCTCTGTTTGTGGTTCATGTACCAATTTTAATGGTAAAGCGACTTATTTGCATTTTTGTGAGCGATAAGGAAGATATATTCCCTGGATCAATTTACTGGATTTTGCAAGATTTGAAATCGAAAATTTTGATTGCAGCAACAAGCTGACTTTAAAATTGCTCGGAAAATAATTCTTAATTCTTCCAAGCGGGCTAAAACGATAGTAAAGAGTATAATTAAATACCACACGCATTCAATTATACTCTTTACTATTTCCCATCTTTATAAAAAGATCGGTTGGTATCGTTTTGGGTAACGCGCAGGATAGTAAGTTCCATAATTCAGCAAAGTGAGACGACTATTACTCGTTAGTTTGTGAAGACTACTTAGATGTGGCAATTTTCCTTTTAACTTCGTTATAGCATGTTTTGTGTTCCGTGAATTTTGTGTGAAGTGAGGGTATGGATCAACGGGCACTTATTATATTATCTATATTCAGCACCAGGTGCTTCAAACCAAACGTTACTAGCACGAATTCATAGACACTTTGGCCTGGGTACTTTGAAGACCCTTATGAGTGTCTCAAGGACCCATTCTAGGGCTCTTATTATTCCTATTATTTATTGCCGGTGTAATAAATTGCTTTCAGAGTTACTTATCCATATTTAATTAGTAACAGACAACATTAAGAGTCTCAAATTATGTAATTATATGGACAGTTTAGTTCAGGATGTATATCTGGTCAGGATAAGCACGCTTTTTTAGATTGGTGATTGAACTATTTTAAGGGTTCCATTCTTTACAAGTAACTTTTTTTCGCTTACTGTTTCACGGCGTCCGTCCTTTAAACACGCAAAAAAAATGTGAAATAAAATCTTAAAATTTATGTTGCAGTATTTCAATTTGAAATAAAGTGGATATGTTTTCTTATCTGTCCTATGGTATGGTGTGTCGTTAAATAGGTCATTTAAAATTATTACAATGTGTCAATGTTTTGTCAATCCAGTGATGGATCTGTTTACGAAGCATAAAGCTTTATTAAAGTACTCATGTATGTTAGCGAAGTTAAAAGGAAAACTATAACAGATAATAAATTAGCCATATCGTATGTTACATAGGAAATTAGGAACATGAGTAAAAATATTTTAAAGCAATAGAAGTTTCTTTTTGTAGTAGATATCTGGCTAAATATTGAACAAAGAAGAACAGATAAAACATAAATGACTACACCATTGATTACCCTGTAACATAGTTACAACATGTTACATTAATACATCTTTATAGCGAGTGTGCTTCTGAAATATGCTAATCTCAGCGTCTGGCACAGATTATTAATATTTATAGTCTGTCATTCTTCAATACGCTTGCGCATAGTCTGTGGCGGGGTAAATGAAGCGAATACGCGGCATTTTCACTAGTCACGTCGCATCGCGCGTCAGTAAGCATATCGTCTGAACGTGCAGGATTTTGAAATATTATACACTATGTTGCGTAAAGTGACATAATAACACATTACTTTTTTATTTAGCCGTAGAATTTTCGTAGCTTTTTTGTTATTATATCAGTTATAAATATAATGTAATAATTAATAACAAACTGCAAGCCAGTTTCATCTTATTAATAGCAATTAGCTTTTATACTCTACATACAAGCGTTTGTTATAGCAGACCAAGTTATTATTTTATACAACCGAAATGGATAATTCTAGATACCTTAGAATAACTCTTTATTATACAAGACTTCACACCCTATTGAAACCCCATAGACAACTTAAAATCCTAATAGAATAAATTTCGTTTCATTTCGTCATAAAAATCCTCCATTTTATTATTGTTTTATGTCCAGCATTAAATGCACCCGGCTGGTTGTAGACACGTGTAAAATAACCATTATAAGCACAAACATGTAAATGGGGAGACGTCTTTACAACCGTAACGCAATTCTTTCGCCCCATAACCGCGACGTCCCATTTGTGTTTAATTAAAGCTTGCTCGCGTAAAAGAAACGCACCTTTACGCCGTCATGTGATTTCTTACGATGACAAGCCTCACTGGAGTTTACTGCCCGGGCATTACTATTACAGCCTTTTCCATCAGCTTTCCGCTAAGTTTGAATGTGTATCTGATACATCTGAGTTAGACCAAATTTTATCATCATGTAATTGAGATATCTGTAGCGATTGATGAGGAAATTAAGCATATATACGTATGTTGTTTTCAAAAATGATAGTAGTATGTAGTTAGCATGCACTATTTTCTAAATAAATTCGTTTTAGATATTAATTAATAAAAATAAATTATTATTATTAGCGTACTTATCTTACAATTTACAAGTTAACTCACAAGTCTTTAAATTAATTAAGCTAGAACTCGGTTTAACAAAACAGCTACCTGGGCCATACAGATTTCTTAGGAATTCTTTTCAACGCAAACATTGGAAATAGATTCAACTGTAGCACAACACGCTCTAATGCACAAGTAAGAACTTTCAAATATAACGAATAGTTTCTTCTATCTTTGAGCACCAAAGAAATACTAGAACTCTCCTATTTGTATCTATCTTTTCTATTTGTTTGTTTGCGCTCGTCTCCGATTTGCGAGAATACGCTTTCCGCATCCTCGCCTCCATATAAACTTTGCTTAATCGAATGTACGAACGATCTCGTTATGTTTATATTACCGTGAATATGCTTATAAAAGGTATACCGAACTGCCTTGTTGGTCTAGTGGTCGTGAGTGCGATTGCAGGTCGAGCGGTATTGGGTATTGGGTTTTTTTTATTTTTAGGTTGCCCGGTTGATGGCAATAGACTCGCCTTTTACATGGGACCTAAATCATACCGGCATAATGTGGGTGTACCTAAGTACATCTCTGCCTAACCTTTTGGAATGCCAGTAGTGATGGTATGTTATAACTTTGCTTAATCCAATGTACGAACGATCTCGTTATGTCTATATCACCGTGAAGACACTCACAAAAGGTATACCAATTATAATTTATAACTCAATGGCCCCATAATACCCTTGCGGGACATCAATATTGATACCTACTTTCAAAATGAGTTTTTTGATAAGGGAGTATATGATAAAGGTCCAACTAGAGGTTCAAAGGGAACTATTATGAGTTTCTGTTTGTCAAAGAATATTCCTTTGACACACTAGTGTTGGGCGGTAGGTTCAAAAGCAATAGACATTACGTAGGGTTGGGGGAGTAATTAAAATTGTGTTGGGCGAAACGATTTAAACTTTCCATAGTTAACTATATTTAGTTTTAGTAATTTCGTAATAAAATATTACGTGATGTAACGGTCCAGATATTCTGTCTTAATACGGTTTCGGCCGACGCTGAAGCAGGAACAGGGTGGACTAAATATACCCAAATACCGGCGAACTATTAGTGTATTATGATCACATTCATAGTTAGATCCTAAGTCATTGCTATCCTGGATGGACTCACGATCTAAAAAAGGTAGCGGTGATAGACAGGATGAGGAAGGCGGAGGACAGAGTTTTATGGCGCAGTTGAGGAGAGGCCTATGTCCAACAGTGGACTGCGATAGGCGGATAGGTGAATTTTATTTAAAAACAACTTATGTAAAGGTATAAAATTGTAAAATATGCACCGATTGCGCTCCAATTTAGAAACATAAAGATGAGTTAAGTGCCATAAAAGGAGCCAAAGCCCTAATCCTTCGTCATCACCAAAAAAACTATGAATATTTCAAAATTACACATAAAATATTTCTCATGGTACCTGATATTGAACACTCATGCAAGAATTGTCTCGTGTCGAGTCAAACCCACATAACGCGAGTTTAACCCTTCGTTAGACAGGTCACTTAACACATGTTAGTACCTACGGTGGAAACAATGTAAACATATAAATGGATTACACAGAAGGTACACTACGTACAATACTGATAATGAGCCATGACTTTACGGAATATGTTATGTCAGCAACTACTTCTGCCCCATTGCTGCTGAGAGGATTTGAGTTCAATTCTCAAATCTTGTCAGTAGCATCGTCATCACACTCGTCTTATTACAAGAAACCTCTAAAAATACAAGGTTATACTAGGTACTAACATACTAACCAAATGCATTTGTCTGAAATAAACGTTTTTCTGTTCTATTCTATGTTTAAATAACATAGAATAGAACAGAAAAACGTTTATTTACGTATCAAGAGTTAAATCACATTACAAAATATCAAAAACAACAATAAAAATAAACGTAGAGTTAGTGAGACTTATTTCAATATTAATGGACGAACTAAACGACGCAATAACACAGCAGGTTATAGTTGTCGTATTCTATTGTGTCGATATTTAAATAGTAACAATTCATAATGTTGTAAAAAGATTAGCTAATTAGCAGTTTCGATCGGTTTTGAACGATTATCTAACGTAAAACACGAGGGATTCATTAAAAAGAAAAGTTCATTCTCTTCTCTCAAGAAATTTCGTTTATTTCGTGACCTACTAAAATAATTTAGTAGGTGGTGTTCAAAAGAAACATCATTTTATTAAAGTCATATATTAATTTACAATTTATAAAACCATATTTTCAGTGATTGACATTTATGTAACTTTCTGTGGTACTTTTGCGCTTTTTACTTTGTGGTGACAGTGTAACATTGTGGTCGCGTCGGTCAGGTGAGCCCTGTCAGGACGAAGGAAGGCAAACAAAAAACTTCAGATTAAGCTTTTGTGGCTTTTTCATATTTGCCAGCATGACAGGGTGGCCGCGCAAATAAATTATTCATCGCTTTTTACTCATTTCGCCTAAGCTACGAAGCAGCATTTTTTATGTACACATAAATATATATTAGCGGGTTTTTATGATACTTTTTGGTATTTTAACTGAACGGAAATTACGTGTGGTGTCTTTGATGTACAGCAATGAAAATATTAGACAGTTAATATTAATAGTGTGATAAGCGAACATAGAAACATGCGTGATGATTTTATAGCATTTTGATAAATACCTACAAGAATTTTTACTTCGTCGTTACTTTTGAATTAGTAAGTTGACAGATCGTCGATCGCATTGACGCGCGACTGTGAAAAAAACCCGACTGTGATTCGAAGTGAAAATTCAACGATGTTTCGGTATAATATATTTTTATCACTCGCTAAAACGGTAAAGGAAACCATCCTAAAAATAATATTAAATAACTGGGGTTTTTTCTCAACGGCTTATGAAATATACCGCATTAGGCGTAGAGTTTTTGTCTATTAGTTTAATTCCTCTTAACTTAAGACTAGGTATATAACTTCCGCTGCAGAATCAGATTTTCCGACAGTATTAGACCTACCTTAATATTAAAACCGCTCCTATACGTGGATTCTTATACAGATGCGATTAAAATAATTGTATAAATGTAAGAAAGTTTAAGTAATAACCTTTTATGAATTAGATTTTACTTTTTAGTCTGTTCGTGGCCACGGATGCTGTAAATAACCCGAAACGTCAGGACCAAATAATATCAAAATACAGCTATAAGAAAGATGTCCTAGTAGGTATTTACATAAATAAATAAAATAAATATTCTGCGACATTTTACACAGCACCATCTAGTCCCAAACTAAGCAGAGCTTGTACTATGGGTACTAGACAATGGATATAATACTTATATACTTTTTTTTTGTAAATACATACTTATAATACATAGGAAACACCCAGACTAACACAATCACTTATATTCATCACATAAATATTTGTATTTATATTTTCACATTTATATTTCACATAAGTGTAAGAAAACAGCAAGCATTAAATTTTCTCTGTTAAGAGATAATGGAATTCGTGACACCATAAGCGATATGAGAATGTAATCAATAGCTCCCATTGAAGGAGATTACATGATTATTTGAGGCTTAAGCTCATAATCTCATAAATCACCCTCAAAATACTAACAAAACACCCACATCACCAGCCGAATGAATACACACAGTTATGTTAATTTCACGAAAGCAATTTACATGCAAGCATTATTTTAATAGAATATCGAGGTAATATAGCTAGTTTGAAACTTCAGGCACAAATACCTACCCCCCATCGCCCCCCTCTCTCTCTAGGAATGCTAATAACGTGTGCGACAAACTATGGAAAGCTTTTTAATTAATGAACATTTGAAGGTTTTTTTAATGACATGAGTTTGCGGCGTATTTTAATTAGTTTCATTACTGAACCACGCGTTCTTTGCGAGCTTTCAATTGTATTAATTTTTAATTAATACAAATACTATGTAAGTTAATAGATATAAGGTGCTTGGTTTGTAGTTATTTATATAATATTTTAATTAAATAATTAAACACAATTGTTTCTTAGACTATGTGCTAATAATCCTTCTAGGTGTTCGGATATAACTTTTTCAGTTTTTACGGTCTTGAGTTGGGTTGCCAAGCGTACTGTTAAAAACAGTTTTATACTTTTTTTCCTTTATACTTTTTACTGTTCAATGAAAAAAAGTATACAAAATACTGATTTTAGAACAACCGGTTTTCAAAGTAAAGTAAATCATAATAAAACCTAAATAAGCAAACGCAGACGCAAAACGCTATATTAAATACTGTTTTTTTTTCTAAAATTCTGTTAATTTTATTTCTCTGACCTAAATATACTATATTTCTTGTACAAAAAGTAGGCAACCCTTGTCTTGGTTGAATACTGAGATAGCTAAGAAATATTTTAAAGCATTCTGATGTATATTTAAGTAGATCGATACATGAAGTTCTGTTATCCACCGCACGTGCCTCTCGCCTCTCACGATTTAAAAAAAACAAGTCTTCTGGCTGGCTTTAGTTTGGACCTTTGCCACGTATATAAACATATTAAAAAACATGCACATATTACCCATATACATTTTTATTTTGTTTTTACTCTTAATATTCATATTTATTTTTTAATAACACGTTTTGGAGGACTAACAAAACGTATAATAACAATAGACTAAAGATAAAAAAACAAAACTCGCATAAAACCTATTTCGTTCCCTTTACCGCTTTTACAGTCGTTTCAGGTGACCATGTAACAGTCGTTGAGAAGTCGTAACTCACTGTGGGGGAAGGGAGGATGTCTCATGTGGCCGAAACCCTCTATTTTCATACGAAACTGCTGTAAATCTTAAATATTTACCGCTGAAAACTGGATCGTCTTGAAACACTAGCGTCTTGTGATGCTGTGCTAATTAATTTTGAGACGACAAGTTTGCATGTTACTTGGGATAATGTTTGTAATTAAGTTCTTTGTAAGTTTTTCGTGGCAAATAATACTTCTTGTTTTGGAGTTTGAGGAAAATATGGCTCTTTGGTGATCTAACAATTTCTTTGTTCTCGTTGCTGATATACAGCGGCTAATTAATCATATATAAAATTTAGTATATACGTACCTGCTAATTAACTTAACTTGTTGTGTGTTGATATAAATTGGCAATAAAAATATTATTATTTATTATTAACTATCAAATAAGATTATGATTTAACATTTCATACAGGCATATAACAAAAAAAAAATGCTAATATTTTATGAATTCATACCAAATTTAAAAAGAAATTCAACTTTGAAAATTAGAAGGGACTCAGAATACAATTTGTTTCTAAGTGACTTTAAAACTGCACAAATGAAATTCTACTTCATCTTCATCATTTACGTCATCATTTCCAACGCACACAAACACAAAATTGTTTTACCGATTTTTTTTAATGAACCAATGTTAGGAATACCGGGACCGCACGTTGGCGCCAACGTTCGTGCCAACACTGAATCTTCAGCTGAGACGCGGCGACGTGTATATTGGTACAGTTGGCACAATTGTCGCTAACATTGGCCGAGAGCTTTTCTACTACGAAAAATAATATTATAGACTAGTCAACGCGAACGTTGGCGTAATCTTTGTGCTAATATTTAAAGATGTGGCAAGGTGTGCCATTAGTGGCAGGCCCGTAATATTTGAAGTTTGCCACCCACTAGCGTTTAGTGGTCTTTGATGTTACATTAGGCCAAAAATCACCGCATTTATCACTATAACGGCGTTGGGAACGCTTATATTGATACTTATTTTCGTATAGATGTGGAGATACGATAAATTTCGTTCAAGAAATATGGTTTCTGGTGTGTATTTTAGCTTATTATCTCATAATTTAAGTATTTTTATTAAAATGGAAATTACATTTTTTTGGTTACCCACTGCAGAACGAAATTTATGTTATATTGCCTGTCTAGCCTGTGCGTCTGTCGGTGTGTTTTTTGAATCAAATTATTAAATTTAGGAGTCGCGGAGTCGACGCGGTCTTATATAAAACAATATAAATTTCTAAAACTTTGACTGGCAACAGTGCATCCAAGAGATCTATTTAAAAAAAAAAATTATCGATAAAAAATAAATAATGTGAAAATTGTGAAGTTTTCGAACAATAACGTTTAAAAAATAAAAGTACCGGGCCGGAGCGGCCCGTTAGTTGTCAAGTTTTATTGCAAAGAAGACTATTTTTACCTGTATTTTGAACGATGCTGGGATGCAGACAATAAGCAAGCCTTCAGTTTGGTTTGTTACCTGAAAGCAAAAAACAACATTTGGTCAAAGTTCAACTTCTCTATAAGTTTTAAAAAGTGCGAGGAAGCTTGATGATTCTTCAATCTTTTACATGATTTAAAGAGAGAATGCAGTTGTATTATGGACTGAAGACACAAATAATTGTTATGTATAGAAATCGGATCCACAAATTGTGTTACAGGAACACATTGCTCAGTCACCATCCTTGCTAATTGTTTAGCATAGAAAGATTAAAAATTATAAAAACAAAACAAACATAGTGTTTATAAATAAAAATGTAGTGCCAAGTCGTGTGTCCGCGATAAACTTCTGAACTAATATACATATTTGGTCTAATTTGATAGATGGCATAGCTTTTAAATGTCTCAATTTTAACAAACCAACGAATAATTGCACAATAACAAAGGCCGCGTCTGCTGGCCGCAAAACATTCTTTTCTCCATAAAAAACTAACTTTGTAAGTATTTATTAGGGATATATTTGTAAGTTTCTATGTGTACACTTTTAGTGAAGTTTAAACGGAGTCATCCCTTGCCTCTTTATAATACTCATTCAAAGTGAAGGGCGCTTAAAATTCATTCATAGAGAGAATTTACGACCAATAGGGTGGTAACTCCTTCTAATACCCACTCTTTCTATCTCTATGCCTCTTAATCGCACCTCTTTCTAAATTTTTTACCCTTTCAATACATGAGCATGAATATTTTAACACATAAATCATAATTATTGACATACTCTAACCCAATGTTAAATAAAAAAATATTGATAAAAATTGATGGTCAAATACATATTTTAGTTGGGTCAAGTTTTATTTTGTTTTACAGAATTTTGTGTTGAATTTTCTTCAGAAATGAATATAAAAGCTATTAAGATTAATATTGAAGCAGAGTCGAATAAAGCTAGTTAAAACATTCATTATTATTTTGAACCGAATTCAAATACAGTATATGTATAAATATGACAATTTAATAGAGATTAGTTTTAGAGAAATCCTTCAATTTTTATCACGTAGGTACAGATCTTCACACAAGGTACAAGTAACAAAAAATATCTGTTGTCATTGTCTGTGAGCTATGTAGACGGGTAGTACAGACTTTATAGACAGTTAGTACCGCATTGCGTCATCAGGAGAGATTTCCACTGCCGTCCGCCGCCCCGGACCGACCGACGCGAGATACTTCCAGTCACAACTTTGCAGTAAACAAACTTGTTAATTTTTTATATATGGCTTTTGCTGTACGCTGTTAAAAGTTCACTACTTATTTCTATTTTATTAAAAAGAGGAAGGAAGGGATAGTTGGTCCATTAAATTATAAGTATCTTCAGTATATTAAATGCATATGTCAATAGAAAAAAATACAATGTTCATGAGAAAATTTGTAGAAGATAAGTTACACAGAATAGATTGCTCTATAAGTACTTAAGTACAAGTAAATCTCAACTTTAATAAGTATAGATTGAATTTCCACGCTTTATGGGGCAGAATACGACCACGTACTGGAAGACGCAGTGTGGGCAGAACCCCGGCAAGGTGGACTGACGACTTGGTAAAGGTAGCTGGAATCCACTGGATGCGGGCGGCATATAACCGGTCGTCGTGGCGATCCTTGGGGGAGATCTATGTCCAGCAGTGGACGTCTAACGGTTGAAATGATGATGATGATGATGATGGGGCAGAATATGCTGTACTCTATGTCTGTTATTATTTCTCTCACTTGATAAGGAGGGAAGTGGAAAACTGATTTTTTTTACTCCCCAGGCTTCATTGCTGCTTAGACGGCCTGATTAACCCAGCTGTAGTTAAGGCTGCCTTCTGTGCTACGGGTCCCGGCTTCGAATGTCCGGTAGAGACAAATGTTTGTGTGATGAGCATCAACATATTTTGGATCTGAGTCGTGGATGTATCTATGTATTATATAATAAAATATTTAAAAAAATACATATATCTACCTTCTAGTATCCGTAACACAAGCCTCGTCGCTTACCACGGAACTACGAGGTGCTGTGCCATAAAGCCCAGATATATTACTCAGTCAGGCCTTTCAGCTTCTTTACTAAGTTCGTTAGTGAAATAAAATACCAACATATTTTTCCTTGTGCTACAACACTAAAAATGCCTCTTTTTAAGCCTGAGTGTTATTTGGGGCCCGGAGCCGAGAGCGCTAGCCCGTATATTTCAAAGAGGCGATAAAGTAGCGGAACCTATTGATAAAGTAATACTTTTCCGCAGCACTACACTCGCTACGGTTCCACGAGTAACCATTTATATAGCTTTGAGTTTTGACGTAAGGTCGGCACAAAGGTGAGTAGGTACTCTCATACAATACATCTTTCTCCCTCGCACACAAAAGAATACTGGGTAAATCGTTAGAAGTATTCTTTAGGTTACCTACGTGAAACTGATGACGTTGACGACCTCTGTAGTCTAGTGGTTCGAGTACCGGACTGCTGATCACGAGGTTGTGGGTTCGATTCCCATGGGACACAAATATTTATGTGATGAATATAAGTGTTTGTGTTCGTCTGTTTCTTATGTATTATAAGTATGTTATTACAAAAAAAGTATATAAGTATTATATCCATTGTCTAGTACCCATAGTACAAGCTTTGTTTAGTTTGGGACTAGATGGTGTTGTGTAAAATGTCGCAGAATGTCGCAAATGTCGCAGAACTATAATACAGAGTTATAGTTTTATAAGTAGGTACGTAGCATTACTTTGTCGGTACTTTATTGCCCATCGGTTAGAAGTAGAAAGGTGACATAACTTCATTAATTTAGCCACAGAACAGATTACAGACTTAGCAGTAACTACGTTCTAGCAAATATACTATTTATCGTCAATACGTCTTAACAGAGATACAATCTGATGTCTCC
The DNA here is from genome assembly GCA_905163465.1 of Craniophora ligustri. Classification (NCBI taxonomy): domain Eukaryota; kingdom Metazoa; phylum Arthropoda; class Insecta; order Lepidoptera; family Noctuidae; genus Craniophora; species Craniophora ligustri. Next base: position 10,500,781 of record LR990969.1, read on the forward strand.
CAGGAGCGGTACAGTCGGGTGGAAAAGGAAGTTGTTCTATTGGCTTCGGACACCGGCCGCATACGTAATGCACCGCCACCGAGCTCAACTGTACCGTATTATTAGATTTGTGTTTGGTACACTCGTACACGGAATCGATTGCGACTTTTCAATGCTTTTTTCACGAAACTCCTCGAAATTACTTCGACTTGTGTGTTGAGATCGTGTTTTATTTTTATGTTGTCACGATCTTTGTGTCACAAATGTGGATTTGAAATCATACTTAATATGTATAATTTTACAAAATCTTTACAAGTTCTTGTACAAATGTTTTTCAGTTACGTGAGAAGTCGAATTGTTTGCATGTCATTAATGAATTAAATGAGTAAGATTAGATTGGTTACTTAAAAATATATATACCTATGTGTGTATTTCATTATTTGTTACTAATATTAGATAATTATATTTAATCATTATTAAACTTTGCCTACTGAATATGGTGGACGAATTTATTATGTAAGACCGTGAAGAAAATACAGAATTTCTAGAACCCTGATGTCACAGAGAGTTCAGCATTAAGACCACATTCTTGTACAGTGCCAGCCGAAATTGCAGTAGCAGTTTCTCAAAATTATGGCATCAAAGCACCTTTTTCATGACGTCATTACACACTACTGTTCTCGTTTCTGCGAGGGCAGTATATATTTGTTTAATAATAATATAACCAACGACGTATATTAAATATTTAACATTTGTTACATAAAAGAGAGTAGATTTGAAATAAAAACATATTTTTATTTCATCTTATTTCGAATCTACGAACATCTTTTTGTTTCGTTCATGCTCAGTGAACATGTTAAAAGAAAGTCGTCTTGCAATTATAATAATTTAAACGTACAGGCGAATATGAACCCTACGGTGCTAATTGACTTATGGCCTTTGATTGTATATTACATAAATAATCTAGCTGTAAGACTCGGGGGGCCTGGTGACCCGTAACACAGGCTTTTCATGCCTTCTTCGGGCACCAGTCTCTCACAAATGTTTAAAATTTTCTATATTAGATTAAGCACTTTCTGTACTGTAATCAACATTTGTGATGAGAAATAAATTTATTATTATTATTATTATTATTTACATGGCGGCTATGGGGTACGTTTGGAATTCCCCAAGACTTCAATTTAATTACTGAGACGTCGAAGCTATCCACTATTCTAACCATTAAATCAATTATTGTCAAAAGTTAGCTCAATCGAATTTCAAACTTCACGTCAGTGTCAATAATAATAATATCATTTATTTCTCACTTCCACAAAGGTACACAAAGGTTTACAAAATCCTTTGTGGGAGTCTGGTATTTGCACTAGGAGTCCCAGTCACACAGATTACCAGATTACCCCTCCGCACATCTTCCCTCGTCACATAATCTTATTGTATATTACAAATATCTTTGCTTAGCTTCAACTAAAATTATAATTTTATTATTATTATTATTTTAGCCCGAACTGTCCCAAAATTGAGCAAAGGCCTCTCCCCTCTTCTTCCATGTGGTCCCCAGTCGGTTGCACGCGACTGGGGACTACATGGAAGAATTGACAAGAATTGTCCCGCCACCGACGACTTGGGCGTCTTCGTCGTCGCCTCGAAGAATCTATCGAAATTATAATACGTTAGTTTTATACGAAAAAGTGTGAGAGTATGTTAAGTGGTATGCATCAATCATAGCGCAAGGCATTCTGTAGTTTCTACCTACCCCCATGAGAAAAAGGCGTGAGTGTATTTGCGTATGTATGTTAAACACTAGTGGATTTACAGCTGTTATCGAGTGTCCCTGCCGGCGCTTTGAGGGTGAAATCTTACACGCTACCCTATTAAACCAGGGTTTATGTTGAATAAACTACAGTTTTACACTAAGGCTGGTTCGGCAAGACGAATGACTCGAATGAGGTGTAGAAGGCAAGGTAATGCCGACAAGCCGCGTTTCAGGTTTGGGTAAAACAGCTTATAGGTGTCTGGTTGAAATGTTGAATATTCTAAGGTATGGTTTCTAGCGTATTGATAGGGGATTTAGTTCTAGTTTTGACGTATATATTTTTTAAATCGCTGTAATAAAATTATCACTTTCCCTACAAACTTGTAAGTCAGTTAATGATATTTAAGTCTAAATCAAAATGTTATGCTATGAATTTCAATCCTCGTAGAACAATAGATGTTTTTTTTATAAACTTGTAATTATAATTTAGAATATAATCCTCATTCAATCTGATCATGTACAGTAAAGATAACTCAATGTACACCTTTACTAACATGACGAATTCGATTGTTAAGAATGAATAGGTAATTACGTGTTATATGTATAGGTCCATGTATAGGCCTACGTCCAGCAGTGGACGAATATGGTTTGATGATGATTATGATGATGTATAGGTCCTATGACCACGGTTCTCCGAGCCAATCAAGTGCGTATTGATTAATTATTATTACTCAGTAAAATGGTAAAAGAAACCGTGAACCTGCACCCCTGAGGAAATTTTTCGACATGTCAAATTTAATCCTTAATAGGCTATCATTATTGCCTACCCCCTTTCAAGCTGAGATGAGTCGCATAGTTAACAGTAGGCTAGTAAAAAGTTATAATAATGACTCAAGCTTTTGTGGTATAGGTAGGTACCTACATACAGTATATAACGCTTTACTTCTCAAGTTTTATTTCGAAATATGAAGTTCTTAAACAGAATATTTTCTCCACCTCTCCATAATATCACTTACACAGAATGTATTGTACGTAAAACACGCGTCAGTACTTCATATCTTAGTGCGGGAACTCATAACTTAACCCCGCAATGTGAAAATGTGGGTAGAACATAAAGGATAACGGCTTGATTATTCGTAAACGTATGTTCTGAGCTGGCTGTAGCGAGTTCAAACCGACGCTTATATATATAAAATATGTATATGGATATTCATCACCATACTACTTGACGTTTTTGCTTTATAATTAGCTTCTAGATTATCTAGATACGGCTAAATATATTATTATTGTATTTACATGTCATACACTTACGCGAATATTATTGGAATAAATCTATTTTTACTAAATCACTCATCCATACACTAGCCGCAACAGGCGCAGCTTAATCTTCAAATGGTACAAAGTAGCCAAAATAGAAAGACAAACTCAATAAGTAAAGGTAACAAAAGTACACCAACGTTAATTTATTTTAGCACTCGAAAATAACAAAGTAAACTCCCAAGCATCAAGTGCTCCGGAGTAAAGCAATCCCTTAACAAGAAGGCAGTAAACAAACAGAATAATTAATCCAATCACCTAATGCGGCCCTATCTTCAGTTCCGTTAATGGCACCCAGACGAAGTGATATAAGAAAATGAATTAGAAGAAAATGTTCTTAGTATTTCTAGTCACGCACCGCTCTAGGGCGTAATTTTAAAGAAATAGTATTTGGTCTTACCATTTCGTGGTAAAGCTTACTTTTAAAATAGAATACAATATAAAATAAAATACAGAAAAGTTTTGTTCAAAATGTCGAAATGATCTTGATTGAAACTCACGTTTAATCTCGGTCTAATTTGCTACGAAGTTCATGCTACGAAATCGTAGCACGCGTAGCAACTTGCCATCGGCTACGTCGTAGCCGGACCATGAAAACATACTACGCAGGGCAGTATTTCTACAATTGCCAATTTGAAAACAAAAAAGAAAGAAACCGGAACGCTAGATTTTTCTAGAACATTTACTTTGGAAAGCGAATCATGTCCGATCCATAGATTTTCATCAAAATAGCGCAACTTTTTGGTGGCGCCACATACATTATTTATGACTGGGAACTTGGCTCAATGTCGTGGCCAGTACTCTTGCGAAATAGAATGTTTCTTATTTTTCTAGTTTATATTCGAATACTGCGCATTGTTTAGGATATTTCAGATCTACGTTTCTACGGTATATTTATATTAGTATTGTTGAGTACAAATAAATAACTTAGTTTATTTACACAAACAAGTACCTGTAGATAATACAAATATTGGCTCTGCGTGCTTTGGATTCGTAATGAAGACTTAATTTGACATCCTATGGTCGTCATTACATTTGCTGTGTAACAGATCGAACTATTAAATTGTGTAACAGAAGAACTATATTACTTCTTCAACCCGTTGAAATTGATGAAAAGGAAAAAAGTCCCTAGCGATTTCCTCTATCCCAGAAAACATCTGCAACACGCACGAAACAATATTAAAGTATATTCCCCAAGTGAAAATAAATGATGAAAAAGGTAGCCTCAAAAGCTTAACTTACTAAGCGTAACATTACACAAGGGAGACCAACTGTGAAAATCATTACTCCCCTACCCGCGACCGCAGTCGGGAAACAAAACGCATCGGTTACGGGAAAGAGCAAAAGTACTTAATCAAAAGAAAATAAAGTTTAGTACATAAGGACGGGTACAATCTAGCGACTTTTGACTTAATTTTACCTGTTAGCCTATCTCTAATGTTATATTAGAGTATAGGTACCGGCACGAGTCGTGAGCACAAACTTCACTAGCGCATTCCATAAATATTCGGTCTCTTTGGCGGAATGACTGCACACTATAATTTCTGACCGGTTAACCGATACTTAAGAAATTTGGCTGAAAGTGTACATGCGTAAAATGGCTTTTACTAAACTACTAAAATCTGTGCTCACGACTCGTGCCGATAATTATACTCGTGTTGTTGTATTTTTGTTTTTCATATTTCTTAAAAGCGAGATCGATAAGCCAGCCAGCATATTAACTTGAAACTGCATATGTGCAGACGAACTGTAAGCATTTATCAATAAATCGCTGCCTATTTGAGAATACAGACGTGTTTTTATATATCGAGTCGGTATTCTACGTATTAATGCCGTATCTGAAACCAGTCTTGTCTCTTCTGGAGTCTTCTATTCTTTGTAATAAGATATTATTAGCTAGACATTCAATAAGTAACAATAAATAAAAACTAATAAATAAACTATCACAAAGATGTTTCTAATTCTGCGAAATCGAATTAGATCCATGTTGTTTGTTACGTTTAAATCGGTATTATTGTCGAAAATATCTAACAAATGACAACAAGAATGAATTTTTTTTTTCGATATGTTTAATGTTCAAAGAGAAATAAAGAAAATATTAATAATATAGAGATATTTATAACTAACTGTGGCACCACCATAACACTTTATAATTCTGAAATACGTATCACTTTACTTGTTGCATGATGAACAACTGGCATGCAACCCTAGGCACTGCCACAGTCTAACAAATAATTTTTGCCTTATTGACCGATTTACCTTTATAGTATTGTTAGGTTTCTCTCGCGATATAAAGAGGTTACTTAATTAGGAAATTCAGGATTATTGAAAGACGTAATAGCTCGGCTTTGTAAGAGCCCTCTTAAGATGATGATTCGATTCGATTCGATGATTATTTTACAGAGTACACTGACCTATTTTTATTAACTGGGTAGAAATCGTAACTCCAAACAGCTGGTGACAATTTCACAGGAGAGGTAAAAACAAAACACAAATCCTCACGCATGCGTTTGCGACCATTGAAACAATTAAAAATGTTACGTGTTCTTTTTATGATATTATTTAGTGTAAACCCTCGCTTTGTCCCACTGCATATATTTAGGCTGTGGCAACACTACGTGTACAATAAATTATGTACGTAGAAACGTAGGACATCTGTCTAGGTTCCCGCAAATAGATTATTTATTAATTGAATTTATGATGGCGATATTAACCTTGGTAATCATACTGTCATTACCTTTGAATTAGCGATAGGTTTATGTCAAAGACACGGGTATTGATTTAAAAAAAATGATTGTTATATTCTAGTACATTCCAGATCGATTGAATACTATTTTGTGATAACGATACGCTATTATATACCTATATGTACTTTATAAATTAGGGTTATTTTTGCAATTTCGCGGTTCGGCGAAGCGTATGAATAGAGACGTAAAAATACAATCTAGTATGGGCATAAACCACGTTAACTTTGCGAATAGAAACTAAATCAGGATTGATGCACACGAGTTTTCCACAGCAAAAGCTTAAGCGTCAATTCCGCATTCACAAACTGCGATTTGTGGCCACCTGACCGGTAGGAAAAGTCGTTATGTCGCCGGTGTGCAGGCAGCCTTACACAAGCGGGACAATAAATCAGCACCGGCTGCGTATATGCGTACGTAAAATCGCGGAGTTAGACCATCCCTCCCTCCCCTCACATTACCATGGCAAACAGTTAAATCAGACGGAAAAGGCACAAAATATATAGAGTACAAAATTAGGTGTTATTTCAGTGTATTTATTACAATTGTGTACATGTGTTGTGTATTGTGCTGGTTTGAAATAAATTATGGTTTTGTGAAATAGGTTAATATTCCGTCTGACTGTAAAAGCTCGTGCCTTTAGATCTCGCGCTCCAAATATCTTGAACTCATTTGCATGGAACATAAATTGTCACAAAATGTCTCCGCTAGTGAGCTTACAACTATCGCCTTGCCAGTTCTTTCTGGGATAATAAGATTTTTTTCCTAAACAAAAACAGTTGCGTGGAAAAGTCAGAGTTGATTTGCTTATTCCTTGTTGTCTTTATTTACACAAAAAGAGCTCATATTATATTATTGTACGAAGATTACTACTGCATGTCTTTTGGGTCTCATGTCTAAACAAAAACTACCCCACGGATTTTCAGGAGCGTGCAACGGATGATAATAATTTATCATAATTCCTGGAGGCTATTTAAATTCACCCCACGTGGTTATTTATAGTTTTTGTTATGTTCAGTAGAACGCAGACCATCGGGTGGTGAGCAACGAAGAATTTATGAGTTTCGAATTACGTATAAGATGGATCCTTTAACAATATAGGTTCACCACTTATATTGTTTATGGATCTAAGCATGACCTTTTGTTACTATTCAATATAATATTTTTTTGTCTTTAATTATGTCGGTATTACATGGCCACATTTAATAGTTCACGTCATGGTAAATGAATGCCTAAGGTTGCTCGTAGCAGTTCTTTCAACTTATATTTATCATGTTATTATTTTAGCCGTTTAAATTCCAAAATAATATGATAATGTAAACTCATTGTTATTGAGTCAGTTGAATTGACCTTGGCTGATAAAATTCATGGTCCATTTATCAGGCACTGGGTGGGTGTACATGTGCGAGAAGGAGTTCATGTACCAAATTAATGTGTGTAGTATGTGTATGTTTAGTTACACTTATATTTCTAGTAACTTTAGTTTTTTAAGTCTGTACTAACATTTTCTATGGATCTATGGTACGAAATAAAATTATTATTATTAATTTATTGCATAAGATTATATGGAAATTATGTGTATATTGTATATTTTAATTATTGGATACCCAATTAAAATAAATTACTCTATCATATCTTTCGCCATTATTCCAGTTAAGTAAGTCTAGTTAAGTAGCTTGTATTAGTAATTAGGTAACCGTAGCTTAATTTTTCGTACAAAAAAAAATCACATTAATAATACAAGACATCTCAAATGAAAAAAGAAAGTTTTAAATTAACCAGGACACCTGTTCCCAAAAGACTTAATTTCTGTCATTCAGAGTTAAGACAAAGGACATTTTTTAAATTCACAAGGCAAAGTTACACAGCTTAGGTCTCAAACTTAGTAGTCCTTTTATGCGAAAAGTTTTCTGTATAATTTCTGTGTCTTTCGAAATTAAACCCTGCCAGTGCCGCGGGGGACATTAAAATAAATTAAACAAAATCATTTATTATCGTAGTCAGGCAAACTTGATTACTTTTATCACGGGAATCTGGAGGTACCTAATCTTGGGATTTATGACGTTTTCTAAGAAAGAAAATGTATTCAGCCAAAATACCAAACAATAAAATAATAGTGTCTCGTTGATCTAGTGGTCGTACAGTGCGACTGCGAGCAAGAGGTCTTGGGTTCGATTCCCAGGTGTAATTGGGTTTTTCTATGAACTTCTCAGTAGCAGCTTTGAGTTTGGATTCGTGCCCGGTTCGCCCCTTATTACATGAGACCTAAAACCTACCGGCGTCACGTGGATGTACATTAGTATACCTCTGCCTAACCTTTCGGGGATGACAGGCGTGATGGTATGTTAAAATACTAGATTATTTTTTTAACATAACCTAAGAAAGTTATCACAGCAATATGATGCAGCAAGCAAATCAAGTTGTAGCGCTGATATTCTGATAAGACACGCTGATGAGTCCAAGGCTATTTGTATGATTTAATTAATAAAATCATACCTACATACGTCGCCTTTTTGTGCTACATTAAAGAACATACATACCATCACACCTGTCATCCTCGAAGGGTATGGCAGAGGTGTACTAATGTACCTAAAGCCACGTTTCACCAATATATTTTAGGTCCCATGTAATACGAGGGTACCTATTGCCATTAATTGGGGACGAGTCCAAACTCCGAGCTGATACTAGGAATTTCATAGAAAAACGCTATAACACTTGACTCGAACTCGAAACTCGGAATCGAACCCAAGATTATCCAACACATCGAGGCAGTCAGATTAAAGACTTGGAATATAATATACGCAGACTCTATCAAATATTAAGCAACTGCATTAAGGACGCTATTACAATTTTCTACAAATAACGGTGTTTTTCAGGTACAATTTTAATGTATAAGCAATCATATATGTGAAGATATTATGGTCTCAATTTAAAGGTAATCTATTCATCTTCAGATTGGCATCACAAAAATTGTATGCCATCATACAAATTTTTCCCATAAATCCGTTTTCACCATCACAATAATCACAGAAAATGTATAAAAATAGGGTCAGATTACGTACCATTTTAAAGTAAAGTTAGAGCATATTTTATCATCAAAATTATATAAAATTACGGCATATATAGTCTTCTATACGTTCGACTAATTATTTTGTACCTAAATCATTACATTTTTCAATAAACAGCAAAAATATGAACGCTTGCAAATTTCTTCATACATTTTTCACTCGCGGACTTTCATTCCGCGCTCAGACGCGCTTGTGGAAGCATGTCCGTATCGCTCTGTCGCAAAAAATAAATTACGAAAAAGTCTGTGTCATACAATCATATAGTCGTTTATCGTGACCGGAAGATGTTGATACTTTTTCAAACCTAAATAAAAGTAAATACGACTTTAATAATATTATTAAATTTATTATCAGAATGTTATTTAGGGATTGATGAATAAGATCGGGATTTGGATACTAACGGCTAAGCAGTCGTTGACAAGGTTGAGAAATGGATGGGTGGAGTTAAGTCATATTAAACCTGTGATTTAGATTAGGCCTGAAAGTAGATGGGTAGGGTTAAGCTGCTGTTGGGCAAGTTAAAAAATAGATGGGTGAGGTTAAGCAGCTGTTGGGCAGGTGAAGAAATGGATGGGTGGGGTTAAGTCATTTTAAACCTGTGATTTAAATTAGGCCTGAAAGTAGATGGGCAGGGTTAAGGTGCTGTTGGGCAAGTTAACAAATAGATGGGTGAGATTAAGCAACTGTTGGACAGGTGAAGAGGATGGGTGAGATCAAATTTTACTAAAACAAGGCGAGAATAATTGGGATTAAGAGTCTGTAGGTGAGTCCAAGAAAAGGATGGGTAGGGTTAAGCATTTGTTAGTGAGGTCGAGACTTGATGGGTGGGCTTAAGATGTCAACTCCGTTCCTGACGGGTGTTCCCTGACTAGGCTTGTTCTTACTCGGCCACTGAATGACTGTACTAGTAGGTAAAACTTTCAGATGCACTAGTTCTGTCTTCTGGTACTATTAGTACCACCTACAACAGTACCATAGTACAGTATATAGTGAATTACATTTTATATTCCTTCATACTTTGCAGGTTTTGCCTATAACTCTTACAATACCCGATTATTCTTTATATGAAATATTATCATGCATCCCACTTTTATATTTTATTCATACACTGATTTTATATCGCTCCCGCTCGTTTAGACGCGTTTCGAGTATTTCAAGTATCTACAGTCCTACAGTTACTCAATTACTCAATTCTTTATTGCATTTCATAATGTGTGCATTAGTTGGTAGGCATGTTAAACATTCAATTATGGACCCTGTCGGGCACAGCAAAAGATATTTTTAATAGGAGAGAGGATGAAGGCGCTCTTTGTCAAATAAGATAAAAACTATATAGGTATATTAAATTAAATTGTATCATTAAAATATGTATGATTATAGTATCGTATTATATAATTATTTTATAATAAGTATTTCTATATTTGTTTTAGATATGTTTATGTATTTTTATTTTATTTATTGCACGTTTTAAATTTTTTTTAAACTATAAATTATAATAATCTAGATATTTTTAATTTTATTAAGCCTTGTAGAATGTTATTATTTTTATTTGAAACTATATTCTGAGTTAAATTTAAAATGAAATATAGGTATCATGTTATTGTAAATTTTATTGTTAAGTATTTTTTGGTATAAGTATGTGTAGTTTTTACCGCAGACTGTTGTTTAAAATTTTAAAATTTTAAATTTACTAGCTTGTAGCGTGCGACTACTCGTTCAGAACCAGAAACTAAGAATACTGACATCTCGAACGAACGACGTAGTACTAAAAGAATGATGTAATAATAAGGAAAAGGAATAGTTTGTTCTTGTCAGTGTCGGGATTAATTCTTATTAGTACTTAGTACGTGAACTATACAAGCCTATCTCTGACCGTAAACTTTTGAAAATCTTTTTATTAATTTGCAATGTATATATTTAACTACTTAATTATGTTTGTTCAGGTGGATTCTTGCAAGTCAATTTTAAATCTTCAACCGGTTGAGCTGAAATTGTATAGACATGTTTGGATGTTTAGTTGTGTGACGTCATTCCGGAACACCCATGGCGGACTAGTTATTTGTGATGCACTTTACAACATGGGGATCAAAAACTTACTAAAAATAACTCAAAAAATAAAATGACGTCTCTCTAAATACAATTTCTAAATTGTTATGCTTTCCTACTATATGGATATCAAATTATAGGCTTGCTGTGAATAACTCTAAAAATATTGTAACATAACTCTAAATCCAATATTATGGCGGACTAAGTTTTTCGTGGATTTTTAACTAAATTTATTTTTCTTATTGTAGTTCTAGTTTTCATTAATAAAGGTAAACGAATATTTTTCCATTATGTTTTTTTTTACTTTTAAAAACATAAATACATATTAATCATAATTAATGAGATATAGTATTATTGTGAATGCGTTACAGCGCATTGAATTCACATATAACGAAATAAATTAATCTTTAAGATATTTTACTTAGGGATATCTGCAGACTAAACGTAAAGTAATTCGTATCGAATGTATATACAATAGGTCACCAGGTAGCAAATAACTTAATTGTCACGAAAATAGTACGATCACTAAACTTTCTGAATCAATTCAAATAAAAATAAGAAATAATAACAAAGATCAAGATTATTTAAGCGATATATAAAATCGAGCGCTCGGTGGTTTCAATGTGTGCGTGTCCGTAATGTTGCTGTGTGCGACTCTAAATACCTAAATTTGAGTTCGTCGAAAATGTAACAGCGTCCTTAAGAGTTCATTCTGAACACTTGGTATGCAATCGATATTCATCATCAAAATACACAATATAATATCTTATCAGTTCAATATCAGAACTGAGTGCTCTTTCTATCTACATTATGCTAATTTTTGATAATTATACTATAATGACAGTTGAAACGATGTAACTGATTGTAATGATTAAACAGTTCTAATTGACCATATGAGAATAGTAATAGTAATGCTAGGTACGCCCATGTTAATATGTGATACAAGTGTCGTATATTCATAATCACATAATAAATTATAATTACATCAAATTGCTAGTGGAAACATGTTCATTAATTAATCCCGTACGAATGTAATTAGTAGTATTAGCAGCTACATTAATCAGTCATCACATTAATGTGTTTATTGAGTTAGGTATGTTTTCCTCTCAGAGTATTTGTGTTACAATTACAATTCCTAAAAAACATAACTTTGTCGACGCGTTTCTATGCAACCGCAGACTTAAAAAGAAGAACGTAAATAGTTTTTAAGTTGGTAGTATGTATATTTCCATAGCCTGTAAAAAACTAAAAAAATCTTTGCTCAAAAATTTACAATTCTAGTGTGCCATATTTTCGGCCAATACACACTGGTGCATAAAAACAAGCACTAAATAACGAAACAAACTCAAAAAGTACAATGGCTTTTGTTAGTTTTATGTTTTAAATATACTTGCATATCGCGCCTTTTTGTGCACGGTTTAAAAAGAAAAAAGATAACACTATAAAATCTAGACTGGTATATTTTAGTTAACAAAGAAGACAAACAATATTTCACTAAGCGGAGATCCTGATAATGGATGATTAATTGATCAGGGGCTTTCATGCCCAACGATAAGGCAAGGGACATTTTAGCTTGTAGTAGTTTAACAACTCCACTCTCTTTCCAAACTGCATCCAACTCATGTATATTCCTTAAATTAAAAATTAGTTCAATTACTTTCACATTTCGTAGAACATATAAACGACATGGTACTTGTTTTGAAGTATTCCCGTTTTGGCACCAATTTTTAAGAAAAAAATTTTTGTTCAATGTTGATATGTTACTAACTATTAAATTATAACATTCTGCAAATAAAACTGTTCATTTTTATCGATATGATTATTATTATACACCCAATCACTAGAAGCTACTGCGCAGGTAGGTGCGTTGGTGCTCAAAAGGGAATAAAGTTGAATATTTTTTATTGTTCCCCATTGAGCACCAAGCTATTATATTGATTGGTGCTCAAATGGGAATACCTTTGGTGCTCAATGCATAGGTGCTCTAAAAATTGGTGCTAAAACGGGAATACTCCCTTGTTTTCATATAACCATTTTCAACCAAAATCTTCAGACAAACTGCAACAATGTCTCACAGTGACTAATGACGTCACCGCTAAGAGAGCAGAACATAATTTAAATATTCTAATTAAGTCTCACAGTGGGACGAGTCAGTTGCATGGTTTGTTCACAACTGGGGGCGAAACTTTGCAACAGTTGAATTTTAAACCGGAACATAAATCAAAATGGCTATTTGAATTCGGAATTCAAACTTCAACTGTTGTTTGTATGTGAACATGATTTAGCAGAATAACTGAGCGGGTTGTTAGGAAACTAAGCGCCAAACTGTTCACATTAACAAAATGTATTTTTTCTAGCGAACTGAAAGGTAATACTAATATTATAAATAAAAATAACAAATTTTCGTATGTCTTAATGGCGGGACGCTTGGTGCAGTGATCAACCGATCGGCTTCTGGACCGCGTGTCGACGTTTCAATCTGAGTACTGAACCCTGAGCAGATACCTGTGAAGCTATTTGTATGTATAGCTTACAGGTATTTGTTCTAGGTATGGGTTAATATGAATATTCTCGGAATTTCCGGGATACCAACTATCCTATTTATTATCCTTTACCGGGACCCAAAATATTTCCATACCAAATTTTACCTAAATCGGTTTAGCGGTTTTAGTGGTTTAAACGTGAAGAGGAAACAGATGGACCGACATTCTTTCGCATTTTTAATATTAGTATAGATTCTATAAATAGCACTTAGCTACAGAATAACATGGACATTTGTACGGATATAATATAACCTTGAATAAAGAGGAAAATTACCCCGACTGCTCATTTCATCGAAAACATTCCAACAAAATCCGCTACAAATATTCCGTAAAAAAGTAATCATTACTTGATTACTTTTTTACTTAGTTCCAAAGCTTTATTAAGATTGTAAATAAGGATGATTTTAGCATAATTTATTTTTAAAAAATGCTATAAAATTCTTACGAAAACGTCTTGTAATCTGTACTTTTCATTGAGTTGCTGTGTATTTCAACACACTTGTTAAGCTATGTGGTTTCAAACGTACTTATGTCCTTGTTGGAAAAAAATTAAACAAGTATTTAAAGGATTATTGAGATTAAATCGGCGTTATTTAAAATATAGCATAATGGGTTATTATTTTACAGATGAATAAAATTATTGGTTTAAGATATTTATTAATTTTTCATCTCCGCTTAGGTGGAAACCGGGCCTAAATCACTATATGAGTAATATCTATCTCATAGTTACGGAGACAGCCCTTTAAAATGTACAGGGTTAACAAACTTAACCGTAGGTACTGAGTATGGTATTGACATGGGCAGCCATATGCTACGTCATACCCAAGGGTTACACATTCAATATCAAACTTACGTAATTCCGTAGTCTGCAAACTCTATTACTTAAGTTCATACTTTCAAGTGCAGAGAGCAACATTGTAATCAGAATCAGAAGATATCTTAAGGTGTGTACTGACTGTGCACGTTATTTGTCCTAGTTACAAGAACTCAGGTTAGTTGATTATTATTTTTATAATACAAATGTAATAGGGAATGTGTAGATGTATTTTTAAATAGTTTGTTAGTGACTTCAAAACAGATAAGTTAGCCATTATGTGTTTTAAAATTGATAACAGATTTACTAAGATCAACACTATTGAATTTTGACGTTATAGCTATTATGAAGCTATAATTAAAAAGTAATTATTATACAAACACAGACTTTACTTAGCACAATATCCGTTTTTTGAGACTATGATACACTAGCTGCTTCCCGCGGCTTTGCCCGCATGGTATATAGATAAAAAGAAGCCTATGTGTTAATCCAGGTAATAAACTATATGTATGCTTAATTTCATTCAAATCTGTAAAGCGGTTTTTTCGTGAAAGAGTAACAAACATCCATCCATACTTAAAAACTTTCGCGTTTATAATATTAGTAGGATGATGAAACAAAGGAAAGAAAACGACCCTTATTGAAACTTTAAAAACTTTTAGAATTTCATCTGTTTTACATAAATCTTAAAATATAAAATATCTTTACAATTTTACATTCCCATATGTTTATCCTCTTTAACTCCGACTTTATGAGCCTCTGGTATTATTTAATTCACCATTGGTGAAAATTATGCATAAACTGAAATTTCGAAGAGTTAAATTACAAATATATTTCTAGAAATCTCTAGTCCAGTCCAGTCTTTACACTTGGTACCTATTACTGTAAGTTGTCGAAAGTTATGCCGACTGGCTCATTGCAATGGTAATGAGATGGGTCCGGGATGCTGAGTGAGGCGAAATTTGTGGCAAACGGAGATTGGCTGTGTTCTTAGGACTTTTCTTGGTAAATAAATTTGAGCTCTAGATAAGATGGTAGGGTTTATATAAGTTAGTGTTCGTTCTATGTTATTGCGTAAGACCAATGTATCGTATTTGGCCAGTGATGGTTTATAATTAATGAGGAAAAGATGAAAAAAGCCCTTCAATCGCAGTTTACTCATGCTGTTGATTAAAAGCTTTTAAGTCTTTTTTATCAAGTTATACGCACGGTTTCTATATAATATAACGGATCTCTTCTAATTTCCGTTTGCTGCAGTTCAGTAACTCCCTATTTTGGATAAACCTGAACGGTTTCTGAGGGGTTTGGCAACACATTCTCAAGCCTCTGGTGTTGCAATGTCCATGGGCGGCAGTCATCACTTACCATCAGGTGAGCCGCTTGCTAGTTTGCCCGCTTATCACCATAAAAACAAATGAGAAAAATTAGACTATACATACATATTTATAGTTCACCACGCTTAGACTAGCGTATACCAACCCGCACTAGCAAGTAGGCAGACTTCACATGCCATCGAGATAATCTATAAGGCATGCAGGTTTCCTCCAGATGTTTTCCTTCGCCATTTGAGCATGTGATAAATACGCACGTAACTTTAAAAGCCTTGGGATTGAACTCATAACCTTTGCATTCACAGTCCATTGGTCACACCATTAGGCTAACATACCTTTTATTAGCTTATAGTATTCTATTCATATAGTTTTCTTACTTCCATTTCAGATGCCAACCGACAATTCAGCAGATTAGGTCCGATATATATTTCACGTATTCTAAAAACATTACATACTAGTTCAGAATGTTTAAATGTTGCATGCTTGGTTTGAGATAACTCGGGCAAAGCTCCCGGGATATGCAAATGTTGTTGGTAAAAGCATTCGCCATTGTTAATTGTTGAATGTGCCCGCTAAATCTCATCAACGGATTTAAATGGTATTGTTTGATCATGTTTTGGTTGCTTCGTTTAGTAGTCTGCAAGAAATCTAATTAACACCCATTGTCAATTGTATCTACAGTGATCTACCTTGCATTTATCAACTACTAGCAGCTATAATTTTTTACTTTAGACATTCATAACAAAAGTATAAACGTTGATTAAATCTAGGACGTTTCCCTGTAACAATTCCTTTTGTTTCCAAACAAATAAAAAATTAAACTGCTTGTAAGCAATACAAATATTTTTTCTGTGTGAGGATCGAACCTACGAACCGACACTCAAGTCGATTGTCGATTACTCAATAAGGCACTTCTGAGATAAGGTCAATTTAAAAAAACAAAACCACTTAAAAACTCGATCAGGCAAGTTTTAAGTACCTACCCGTCCTTAAATTTGAAGTGTAATTCAAGAAGCCATTCTATTCAGTTAACACAATTAGTTTCAACAACAAAAAGGACGGAATAGCTCTCTAACAGAAGGATAGCGAGTGAGCGACGGCACAAAGTTGTCGCTTAAACTAATTAGCGGTATCTTAATACACATTAATCAGGAGACATGTGGACAAGAAACAATGCGAAATATGAGATCTATAGTCTTGTAGATCAAGATAAAGTATATAGATTTTGTGATTGCCATTGCTAAAGGCTGAATGCTGTGATAATCCAGTGGCGGGACCAGTGGTCAGTAAAAGACAAAGGAAACCCAAGCACCACTGAGTTTTTGGAAGTTACGTGCTTATTTATCACATGCTCAGACGGTGAAACGAAACATTGTAGATAAACCTGGCATGCTTGAGAGACTATCTCGATGGCGTGTGAAGTCTGGCAACCCACACTAGGCTGGCGTGGCTGACTATAGCCTTATTCGTCTCAAATGAGAGGAGACCCGTGCCCAGAAGTGGGACTCATTACGGAATAATTGTGCTCACTATGATTGCCATAACCGATTTACTTAGCAAATTCCTTACAGAAAGGACTGAAATTTGTCTGGGACTGTTAAACTAATTAACGGAGATGACTCTCATTTATATCAGCACACCTTTACTTACCTCGTAAGCCGTAGGCATGATAGTATGTTATGTTACGTGTCGATAGTACCTACAGCTATGAAATGTAACCATCACCATTTAGAATATCGTCGACTGCTGGACAATATACAATGCTGGACAATTGGAAACTGGCTGAATGCCAGTTTCCAATTTTCGGCTTTCCGAATATCCGCACACAACACTATAGTACAAGCTATATAACTACATATTTTTAGTAACAGCTTATAGTTTGGCTTTGTAGTTTTCTCTTTGTGGCGCAATAGGACTGGCAACATTTGTTATATTAGAAATAAAACGCATGTTATTGTAAAAGCTCGAACGACAAGGTTAAACAGTTTTACCTGAATGGGAATGTTGAAAAAAATGTTATGGCAATGCTGATAAAAGTTCGAAATTAACGGTGATGGTAACACTTTTTGGATTTATAACATATCAGTTGGTAAATCCTAGATTTTACTGGAACATTTAGGTTTTACCGAAAACCATGGAAGAATTCCGATATCTAATTGACTTTTCAAAGTTTCCAGCGCGGTTAGAAAGAATTTTTAACTAACAAAAGCGTATTGTGTTACACTCTTCTGTGCAAAATATATATAAAATAATAAAATTAAATCGTAATCCTACCTCACCTGTACGTGAATAGCATATGTGTATGATGTACGTTATATTGTAAATTTACATCGCTGCTAATCGCCAAGTACTTTTTTTTTACTTCACACAACTTTACTGGTTTTCGAACGCAAAGTAAAAAGTTGGGATGAGCTTCGGAAAGACATAAAATATAACGTTTACTGCTACGTATTAGCTCTTATATAAATATGTAATGGGTAAGAAAACTTGTTTTTTTTTTCATCAATTCAATTATGCCTATATTCGGCACAGGTCTCTCATTTGCGGGTTGGTGGACTTTTACGCAATCGAGAGGATCTCTCACACATACACGTTACATCACTATGTTTTCTGAGCCTATAACTTCGAAAAGACAGTGGTGCGGTCGTAGGGATCGAAGTGGAGACGTTACAATACATAATACAAGGCAAATACATATAGGTACGATCACATTGGCTTGTTTTTTTTCTGATACTTACCTAATTACGTTACTATAGGGTTCATTAAAGAGCTGTGATAGCCTAGCGGTGTGACCAGTGGACTGAGACGTCAAAGATCTCAAGTTCGAACCCAAAGCACGCACTCTGACTTTTCGGAAGTTATGTGCGTATTTATCGCAAGCTCAAACGGCGAAGGAAAACATCGTGAGGAAACCTGCATGTTTGAGAGATTTGTCTTGATGACATGTGAAGTCTCCCAACCCGCAGTAGGCTAGCGTGGTGGACTATAGCCTAATCCCTCTCAAATGAGAGGAGACTCGTGCCCAGCAGTGGGACGTTAATGGGTTGACGATGAGGGTTCAATATACGTCAGGAAAAAAATGTGGAAACAATTATAGAATTTACAGACCCTGTCTGATACGAAAGAAAAGAGGATTAACTCTTTAAATATTATGTTCTTCACTTTCCGTTTGCTGTCAACACATCAAGAAGAAAAAAGAAATAATATAAGGTGGAATAAGAAAATAATGTCAAGCTCAGAAGGTAAGCCATAAACCGTACGACATAAAACGTCAAAGTGGCATTAACTATAAGAGCCCCAATGCTTATGGGGTGAATGGGGTCGATAGAGTCGATATACATGTACAAGCAGTTGTATTTAGTCAATAGTGGCCCTTGATAGTATAGTAATAATGCCATCAGTATTGTTGTGATGTTATCCATGATCCGTATCAACCGCTATCAAATTTTAATGTACGGTGCCCGATATTTTGGTATCTACTGTTTAAGAGTCTGATTTTGGTTAAAACTTGAAACAAATCCAAATAATTTTCCACAATTTCCCGTACAACTCCGTCTCGCTACGTCGGCCCTTAGGCGTCAGACCCTCGACCTTCAGAAGTCGCCCTTATTCCCCCTCCTTATGTTATGGTCGCATGCATTCACTTCACTCACGAATAAAACCTCTTTTGGTTCCTCAGTGCTTTATGACGGGTAAAAGATTTTGGCGGGATTGTGTAATGAGCTGTTGACTTAATATTAGAATGAAAGCTATTTTTATTTTATACTCTGGTGTTGCCACTTTTAAATATTAATACAATTGTTTATACTTATTTGTCTAGTAATATAACTAACTATATTACTCTATATAATGCATATGTATTTTACCATCGTAAATTACAACACAGTGAACGGATACAATAATATCTTATTGTATCCATTCACTGTGTAAATAAATAAATTCTTAAATATATCCTGAAATTATGACACAGCGCCATCTAGTTCCGAGGTAATTAAACGTGACTTACGTTGCAAATACTAGGTGGTCAGTACTGTACATAGTTTTTTTTATATATATGAAGAAATATCGATGACGTAGTCATGCTCATACAATAAAAAAATACACAAATATTTAACCCCATTCGAACTCTGGACCATATATGACAGCCTTTAGTACCGATGCGCTATCGGGTTATCATCTTACATACCTGTATCTGGCTGGGCGAACATACGTCTTATGAAAATATTTTCTTGTCCCTCTCTAAACATGAGACGGCGTCCTTCAGGTACAAATATACTGTTTGTCTCTTACCTGAAACAAAAAAGCAAATATTTATGAGCATGGCGTATTTTATTGTAGCACTTCATCATCAACTCAATGATTACCCACCGCTGGGCACAGGTCTCCTCACAAATAAGATAATACATATACATATATACCTACTGAGTAAGACAACCTAGCTCTAACATGCAATCGTTCAGACAGAGAAATTATAGTTCTTAAGAATAAGACAAGAGAACTTATAGTAAAACCTAAATAGTATACATATATCATTTTGAATACAATTTGCGTTTGCAATGTGTGTGTGAGTGAGTAAATGAATTCCGAAAAGTCAGTGGTACCTTGTCTTGGGGTCGAACTTAGGCTCCTTGAGTTCACAGTCTATGTGGTGACATCACAGCTTGTTAACACTTATCTTAAATTAATTTATTTAATTAAATCGATTATTTATTTTAATTAGTTCATATAATTGATTCGTGCACACAATTGATAAATATTTTTGCGCACTTAGGCACTCAAGGAAAAAATACGTATTTACTTAAAAAAATAATTAAAATAATAAGCACAGTTCCTTACCCAACATGATAAGCAGCTCAAACTAAATTGATTACAAACATGTATGCAAGCTTGAATATTATTTTTCTGTTACGATAAACAGGCTGCATATAATAATTTTATGAATACATTTTGTTTAAGGAGGTTGACCAATTATTGTACCTACTTATAGAAAATCTATAGGACACGTGACCAAAATGGATTCCCAGCCAGACCACACCGCTATTGCGTTATATTCGTAGGGTTGTGTGTTAACACACATCGTACATTCCGTATACAATAATATACTTTAATATAATGTATTTAAGAGATTTAATTCATTTTTATTATTATTGTATCTCACTACAGTGTCATGCAAGATCAGTGTCATAAAGTCCACCGACTTAGAGGGACATAATTAGTATCAAAATAAAAATTTGACATAAGCATTACTGCAGCTGTTCCTAATATGTCGACATTTATCATATTTATGTTTGTTACTTGACTTGGGTAAGTACCTAATATTTTTTGGTAAATTACTTGGCAAAGATTTTTGAGCAAAAATGTTGATTAATTTCTTGATATCCTTGTTTTGAATATTTCAATAAAGTATGTGGCTGTGACTTGTGGTTAATCAAATTTCATGTAATACTTCAGTTTATCTATGGTATGTTCACAAAATGAGGATATGTTATTTTACACAGATCGTTTCTCCCAATCTATAACATAAGTTGAATCACCGAAAGGAATATAAAGAAAAGTCTGAAAAATATACCACTTAATGAAATGACCCAACCCTATTTAGGTGTTACAAGAGTAACACGAGGAATAAGGAAAATTGCGGCGAACAACTTAGGGGTTAACTAAATGTTGGCCAAGTAATTCAATGTATGGAGGCTCTACTATTTATAGTGGCAGTTAATCCATGATGTAATCTTTGCCTATCTTTATAAATTATATAATTCATTCATATTTTTTTTCTATATCTTCAGTTCCCAATCTTATTAAAAAAGAACTGAAAATATCTCAAACTTTTCAAGGTATACTTCGATATTTCACCTCTTTGCATTATGTCCTATGGACCTATTTTATATTCATGCGCATATTAATAATAATCACAGCAGAAAATTCTATTATAAAAAAATCTACTAAATAATGGCTAGTATTTGGAATCTTAGGTTTTTTTATAAAAAGTGAAAGAAACTATAAACTACTATAACTAAACTATACTGATAGTTATACATTTTGTACAAGGAAATGTTTACTTAAGATTGATAGTTCAGCACATTTAATATTTTTCCTTTTAAGCAGGATCAAATCCAAACTAGGGGCTTACAACCCTTCTGAACCACACCAATGAGCTTTTAACAGTGATTTGGTTTTTTATGTAGAGCACGGCCACGTGACCTCTGATCTCTCGCCCAGCGAATTAATTTGAAGGAACGTTGTTTTTCGACTTTCTCGGATTTTTTTATTGGCATAAATATCGCTGTGTGTATTTTTCTTTGTAGCTTAAGTCAGCATGGAAATGTCATTATGAAATTATGTATTTAACAAAAATAATACTTTTATTGACATGACATGCCATTTAGTCTGTGTACATAAAATATTGTGGAATCATCATCATCATCATCATCAACCCATTAATGTCCCACTGCTGGGCACGGGTCTCCTTTCAATTGAGAGGGATTAGGCTATAGTCCACCACGCTAGCCTACTGCGGGTTGGCAGACTTCACATGTCATCGAGAAATTCTCTCAAGCATGAAGGTTTCCTCACGATGTTTTCCTTCACCGTTTGAGCAGGTGATAAATACGTACATAACTTCCGAAAAGTCAGTGGTGCGTGCCTTGGGTTCGAACTCGAGATCTCTGACATCTCAGTCCACTGGTCACACCGCTAGGCTACCACAGCTTGTGGAATTGTATTGTATGTACTCATATTTAGACATAATGTAATACCTACACGTTAGACTGTTTTATTATTATTAATTATATATTAACCAATCTCAAAAGTATAGTTGCCTAAAGCCAAATTAGTTTTTGTTGGACTTTCTCGATATCATATGGACCATTATTCATTTTATTATAATTATTTATTTAAAAGTTAACCAACGAAACCAATCATCAGCAAACTAGATGTACAAATATAAAAGTCTATTTAAAAAGAATAAATATTTTCCCAATTTTCGTGTTGCCCTGCATTCTAAAGATCCTGTATGTGTATTTCAATAGACAGAAGAAACATTGATATTTTTATACCCACACGCAATGAACCAAAAACACCCGATAAAAATAAAAAAAAACACCCGAAAAACATTTAAAGTACGGTGTCCACACGATTAATTATACATTCTGGGACATCCTTGAAATTTCATCATTTCGTGTACACAAGCAGTAACAGTGTCCACAAGTCCACTACGCTGGAGTACCTTCAAGTGTTTGCCGAATCCCCCTCAGCACTCTCAGTTTACATTATGAAGGTAATTTTAGACATTTCTTAGGGACCAGCGTTTATTGGATCATGTATTAGCCTTGTTATGTTAGGTATGTAAAATTTGTGTGAATTTTAAAAGGTTTAAAATTTTTACTTATTTACAGATTAATTCTGGCTTAAGTAAATCATCGCCAATTATTTTTATCTCATACTGCCAACATCATCATAAACGTTAGTTTCTTATTGCTGGCCATGGGTTAGTCTAGTGCTGTTTGGCAGAACTCACACGCCATTGAGAAAATCTCTCAGGCATGCAAGTTGCCTCATCATGTTTTCCTTTACCGCTTGAGCATGTGATAAATACGTAAGTAACTCGCAAAATACAGTGGTGACTTTACAATCACCACTAGGCTAGCACATGCATATCTTGATGTGAAAAACGCTATAGAGTAATCCTTTCTCTCTTATACTGCGGCTGTAAGTATTGCACCACGCAAACTTTTCCATCGCCTTACATCAAATAAACTGAACAAGAAACTCTAAATATTCCATTCATTCAGATCATGCGCACATTCGTATTTTGACGATGTTCCGCATGATTATTTAGGCATAAAACTTCATTAATATCAAGATACAACCGACTTTGATACGATACCAACAGACATCATGGAGTCATGGGACGCCGGGAATGACCCAATTAAAAACCGAATAGGTACAATTATCAAATATATATAAAAAAGAGAACAGCTTCAAAAACAGGAAAAAATATTAACAAATTGATATTATAAACTTGGGGAAAATTATATTATTTATGATAATAATAATACAGTAATATAACTAAATTATATAAACTTAAAACACACATTTTTTAAGTTACCTACATACGATCATATACCTACACGGTTACCGTAATCTGCGACTGTATTGCAGGCTCATTTAGGTTATAAGAGGGAGATGACTCTACTGTCTACATAGCACCATCCTGCTCTAACAACACGTAAGATTTCTTAAATACCTTAAGGCCTTGGACGCTGGAAACT
The DNA here is from genome assembly GCA_905163465.1 of Craniophora ligustri. Classification (NCBI taxonomy): domain Eukaryota; kingdom Metazoa; phylum Arthropoda; class Insecta; order Lepidoptera; family Noctuidae; genus Craniophora; species Craniophora ligustri. Next base: position 10,524,646 of record LR990969.1, read on the forward strand.
CGCGCGTTCCCCGTCATTGAGATATCAGTAATTAAAGATTATTAACTTACTAATTATACTGGTTATATTACCGTTAAAATCGGAACATAATAATGTTTTCACAAATCCTTATAAAAGACCGCAGTGAAACAACAATAGTTGTTTCTGAGAGTGAGTATGTTACCAGAGCTCGTTTTGCGACTATTCTGACAGCATGGAAAATCCGTTTGCTGTCAGTTTAGTAACTCGCTTAGTTTAAGAAACCTAAACGCTTTCTACAGGGTCGGCAACGCGCGAGCGACACCTTTTGTGTTGCAAACGTCTATAGGCTAAACGTCTATAACCGCTTATCATCGGGCCGTAAGCATGTTGCCCAAACTTGTGGTATGAAAAAAGTGTGTATCTATACATAATCTGTGGTATACTCAATGACAATCTAAGTCTCCAACATGTCCACTCTTTAGCTACAAGTCAATAGACAATCTAATAAAGACTGGTGTTAGATCTTGTTAGCGGTCGTAAGCATGTGGCTAAGCCCGCATGTTCTGAATATGTTAATGTTTAAACACTGAACATGATTAACGTGACTAGAAAAAAAGCGAGTTAATTAGTTTCTAGTTGTATCAGGGTATCGGGCCGCGGGTACCCAATTAGTAAATACAAGACCTTCCTTTTTTTAATGAAAACGCATTTACAACAGGATTTCGATCCTTTCAACCACTGTTCTATTTAAGGCATATGTTCAGATATTATGTATTATCTATCTCCCAGATAAATCATTGGGGAGAGCTCATTGGGGGAGTGACTATTCTGACCGCATGGGAATTCCGTTTGCTGTCAATTCAGTAACTCCCTATTTTAAGAAACCTGAACGGTTTCTAAGGGGTTTGGCAACGCATTTGCAAGCCTATGGTGTTGCAAATGTCCATGGGCGGCGGTCATCACTTACCATCAGGTGAGCCGCCTGCTCGTTTGCCGCCTTATCAGCATAAAAAAAAATTTGAATGTGGAACAAAATTGATTTATAACTAGAAGATACGAGAACGTTAAGATCAGAAATACTCTTTGTTTGTATGTTGAAAGAAAAAAGGAAATTTTGTCTATAACGGATATAGCTAGATACAAATTTTATATTATGTATATGTATATATTTTGGCTGTTCGTACAATAAAGAATTAAAATGTATAACAGTTTATGTGTCAGGTTTAACCAAATGTTACCAAGAGGTGGTGATTCATGCCAGTACTACAGAGCCCTAAGTGCGTGTTGAACTTAATGACCTTGTTTTGCACTCAACCCCTCGAAGCGTCGAAGTTCAAGTGTTGAGTTATCGTTCACGTAACCACATCAACAGCCCACTACAATAGAAATGCCAAATGCCACGTGCAGTCAATACAAACCACCGACCCTTTAGAAAGACGAAGATAAGTCCACAATCGAAAGAAAAACAAAAAATACACAAGTATATAGTTCACAGTTGTCTTTTTTATCGACTATATGACAATGGTAGTATATAATATCATCGTTAATTGCGAAATTAATTAAATTATTATTTTTGTGTTCAGTTTAATGAGATCTAATTTAGTACCATATTAATTTCCAATAATGTCGGGACATCATGACACAGCGCCACCTAGTTCCGTGGAAAGGAACGAGGCTTGCGTTACGGATACTAGAATATGACTCAGATACAAAATGTTGATGCTCATAACAAAAACATTAGTCCCTACCGGGATTCGAACCCAGGACCCATAGAACAGAAGGCAGCGTTAACTACCGCTGGGTTAATCGGGTCGTCATACTTAGAAGATACACACATGAATCTCTTAATAATCAAAGAGCGTATAAATAGTTGTTATTTAGTTATTATACCAGCGATATAATAGACTGACTCCTTTTAGTGGCAAATCCATAAAAAAATCATAAATACACCCCGCGTTGTCGATTTATTTTGAGCTCAATCAGACAGGCAGGCACAGATAAAAAATTGAACGAAATCTTAACATATAAAATGTATCATTAATACATTTCATATGTTAAGATTTTCGTGTCTTTAATTTTTAAGATCAAGATCTAACGCTAGTCTTCAATATATAAACATTATATCTATTAAGTACATATAAACTCAATAGCTAAAAAGAAAATTGTAAATTTGTCGCTAGTTTTAAGTCGTTTAATATAAAATGAAAAGTGCGACTAATTATCTTTTCTACATACTAAACGCCCGTAGCCCACATATTACGTTACCGTTCTGTTAACTACATCGATTAACCACTAATCTACCTGCCACACACAGTAATTATAACTAATCCCCGAGAGTTAGTTACCGACTTAGGGCGAATATTAGTTTCCCTTATAGTCGACAATTTTTGATAGTCTATTACGTATATATAAAAAAATGAGAGGTGTACTAATGTACACCCACGTTTCGCCGGTATGTTTTTGGTCCCATGTAATAGGGGGCGAGCCTATTGCCATCAACCGGGCACGAATCCACACTCCGAGCTGCTACTAAGAATTTCACAGTTTTCAATTTCAAAACCCCAATAACACTTTGCTCGACCTGGGAATCGAACCCAGTACCTCTTGCTAGGCAGTCGCACTGTACGACCATTAGACCAAAGAAGCAGTTTTTCTGCATAAAAAAAAACATATCAAGCTGAATGTTCTAAATTAACTTCATAACTAATGAACTGGTTTTAATGAAACTTTGCACAATGTGTACTTTGGTCCAAATTGAGAGACAGGGTGGTTTCTTTTTAATATTAGATTTTACGTAAACGAAATTAAGTAAATAAATAAATATTCAGGGACATTTTACACAGCACCATCTAGTCCCAAACTAAGCAGAGCTTGTACTATGGGTACTAGACAATGGATATAATACTTAATAAAAATTGTGAGCACAGCAGGTAGCATGCTATATGATGAAGAATATTTGTTGGTACTGACTTACCTGGTTAGATTGCATACCTGCCTGGCCTACGTTTCACAAATAAATAATTTGTATTACTCCTATATAGGTACATCTCAACAAATACGCCTACTATGACCTACTATGACCTACATCGCCAGGCTCACATATTGTAAACAAAGATGTTTGGACTTCAAAAGAGAATATGATTCTCTGATTTTGTTTCGGCATTTCTTCTCAGAGGTCGTCAGTTAGGAAATGCCGATGCCATCTAGTTCCTAAAATATATCTTATACAATATGTAAATGTATTATGATGTAATATATTATGTAAAAGTGTTTTTAAAAGATCTATTTACAGAAATAAATATCATTTATCATTTCAGGACTAGACACTGTTTAACAACAACTTGACATTTAAATATATTATTTTTATTACTTAAATACAAAGAGGACTTAAATATTTACTTCGAATAAATTCGAGCACTCGATTTTTTTATTCTTATCTATGCTTTCAATCGGCATGACGAGGGCGTAGACCCTTGTATTTCGGGCCCTAATTTACACGTATTTACGACTGCAAACCAACCTTAGTGACACCCAGTAAATAAGGCCGTATATCGTTCTTGTTGGAGCATAAAAGCCTCATAGATACGACCACCAACGTTTGCGGTTGACCTATTTTGAACCTTATAGCGACTTATAATAGGTGAAAAGTGGTCTACCGCAAATGTTTCTAATTTTACATATTTAGTAAGTTGAAAACCGACTAGGATAAGTAATAAAGTCACAGTCACAGAATACATACAATAATAACATACCTACCTATATTGTATATCTTGTTCATACATAATGAAAATAAGATTTTTTCATTTTCACACACACATGCATACATATACTCACACCTTTGTCTAATGAGGGTAGACAGAAACTGCATACCGATTGCTACCTGCCCTTTTGCTTCTACCATTATCAAATGAACTCATTTAATTCCTTTTTTCAATATTAAGTACCTACCTTTAAAGTAATAGTAATAAGGTTGCTATCATAAGTATACAGAGAAATATCTAAAATTACTAAAATCATACTAAAAATAAACAGGAAGTGTTATTTGTCAACAAAACCCGCAGAAATACCCCAAAGATCCCATCTTTCCCGAAACAAATCCTCTATCATTCATTCCAAAAACAGCACCACTAAAAGCATTCCTATCCAAGTAAACCAAGTAAATTTAACCTTAACACAAACGTATACAATACACTTTCGCTTCTCAGATATTAAAACGATAACAATAAATAATTTACTATAACCATCAGTTTCTCAAAAGTGAGATTTGCGCGAATTCATATTTCATTTAGATGGAAATGTAAACTTAGAAATGTCTTGAGGATTAATGATTCTCAGACTCGGCGGAGCAGATGGTGGGGACGAGTGGCCATCTGTTTATCAGATCTTGATTAAGCGGATCGAATCTACAATCCAACCAACCATTCCTAGAGTGGATGATGCTGGTCAGAAATTGGAAGATAGAGGGAAAATTGACTGCTTAAATGAACGACTTGGAGTTAGATTTTGGTCTCTGATAGCAAGCTTGGTTTCTTCGCTAAGGAAATAGTATTATTAGAATACTTAATAGTCTAAACGAATATGTGTTTTATTTGGTGAGATCTGCAATTAACACTTTGATATTAATAGAGGAACCTTAATCTTACGGGACTCAAAAAACAAGTCTCATATTTATTATACAAACTCTGAAAACTGTTTGAGGATAATTAAAATATTATGAATGTCATTACTGTATTCATCGTTGTTTACTTAAACAATATTCTCTGCCTGCAATTCTTAATGTCAGTTTGATAACAGCCAGATAGATAGATAGAGATGTATGATTAATTTACTATTTGGTCAAAGTATTTATTCTTCTCTCGACGTCATATACCTATAATATTTTTAAACCACTCAGTACAAAATTGTTGCCTAAACGTTTTTTTACAAGCAATAAAAGTGTTGTTTGCAGCAAATGATACCAGTTGTTAGGGAACTATGTCTCTACTATACCTCGGAGAGTACTTGCTGCTAAACGAGCGACCTTAAGTGGTCTCCGAGTAACACAAATTGTTCAAAGTTCCCAAAGTATAGAATAATAGTTTTATTCCCCCCTAAGTTGAGCGAATACTTCGGTTAACACGGAGCTGTGGTCGTTTGTTAAATTGATGTTTTGTAGAACTTGATTTGTAAGTTTGGGAACTAATTAACCCAAAAAATTCTGAAAGTTTTTAAGGTCAATGAAGTAAAAACTTTCGAAACGTTTTCGTATATTTTATAAAAGTACCTGGTCATTGAAACATCTATATTTTATTATTTTTGATGCGTTGTCACACAATCCTAATTTTGTTCTTTATTTTAATAGTGAGTGCGTTAAACGGACGTTAGAGCAGGGTTATTAGAATTTTAGACTTGTGTCCGATCTTTTGCAATATGCTCGCCCCCTATTACATTGAAAGAGCCAAATTTAGATGTCACCAATACACTTCTGTCTAACCTTTTAGGAATATAAGCGTGATGGCATGTATGTTATGTTATGTTATCAGCTATGAACTCAGCTATTAATGGAGCTTTTCTTATCATAATGTACATCTTGACTTTCCAAGCCATAATGACGTAAGCTAAAAGAAAATGATAAGATTAGAATAAGCCTGTCAATCATCCTAACCTCCTTGGAAAAAGAACACAGTGTAACCAATAAAAACAAGGGAATTTAGATTATATAACTAAAATGTTAAAGCGAAAAATCCTGTGCATTTATAAAATATTACAGTTCGTTAATCGGTGTAGTAATGAGATAGTAATGACGACAGAAATCTCAATGAAAATGGATCTGTAACTACTCACTAATGACTGTTTTCTATATTGTAATACTAAACGAGTTTATTTCCCGTGTTGTTTGTAACTGGGTCGCCATTGTGATTTCCTAATGGACGGTTCCAACTGTAACTTAGTTTCATAATTTATAGAAACTATATTATAACAATAACTACTGACTAATTGTCAGAGTTATTGAGGCATATGCGACGACAAAAACCATCGCGTTTTATTAGAAAAACATAACGTACCCCACACTAGGATTTTCTCGTCATCAACAAATACAAGTTACCCGTTTGCTTCGGGCGGGCATCGGATTCACAACCAATGATACAAAAGCCGATCGCTCAGCCCCTGCCCTTATTGCGGTTAGACCTTACAAGGTCTAAGCGCTTACAATATTTAAGGCTTTAATTGTACACAATTAAAGCCTTAAAATAGGTAGGTAAACCTAAATTCAAGTGCAAACTATTCGTAGATAATTGAATGTTCAGTATTTCTTTGAATCAACATAACTTTACCTTGCTGACGTAGTTCCATTATCTTGCTTTTGTGATAACGATATCCGAAACCCGGCTACGAACCCATAAGTGAGTTATGGATTATAATAATTAAGTATTCATAGCAAGCAGCCACATATTATTTTGTCTAAAAACTTGGTGACTATTATATAGTTAACGCATAGTGCGATAAACCTTAAAGTGTTATGAGTTTAGAGCAACATTTGTGATTTGTTCTTATTTTAAAATTCCCCCTTCTACCACAGAAAATAATGTTCGATACACACATAAATCGTTCAATATATTATCTTCTAATTTAAAAATTTTAATCGGACAACTGTCAAGTGACGTTGACACTTATTAACAGCTCAGAAACATCAAAAGCAAATAGTATTCATTCAATAATTAAAAATATATAAAACCTTCACGTGTGATTATTTCTACCTTATTAAACCAAAAAGACGTAACAAATAAAACACAGGATTTGGAAGTTTTAACTTTATTTAACGTATTTTTAGCCTTCATTTTGTATTGAACAAATTGGCCACCCGCAAAGCCTACAAAATAAAGATAACGATCTATCTGACGACAGCAACTTTGTTACATACAAGATTCACAAGATCAGCTGAGGAGTATTCGTCTTCGAATTCATTGGCGACACTTTATTCTCGGTGAAGATTTACTCTAAATTATTCAAGACGGAGCAAGACCTAAGTAGATTCAAAAGAGGCTTCAGTAGGAACTGTACGCCAGATGTTTATTGTTAAAAGATGCTGACGTGTTTTGTTTCAGCAGTTTTTTTCAAGCTATGTTCTATCTACGGTATGTTTTCAGATTATTTCCAGCGAGAGATTTAGGGGATCACTGAAGCGAATAGCAAATGGTTTGCCAACATTTTCACTGGCGTGTACACTATAAACAAAAACTTTGTTGTTCTGATAATAGTTTTGTAGCAAAATCGGACTAAATGTGTTTGAAAATGCAGACTTAATCCAAATTTTGAACTCTAAACACGTGAGATATTCACCGAGCCAGGAAAATATAGAGAGGAAACCTGCAGGACTGGGGAATGTTGTCGACGGCCATTTTGTTTTGACGATAGTCTATCCATTAGAACTACACAATCATGGTCTACTCCGGGACCCCAGCAGTGGTACGGCAAGGGCAGTTCTTCTATTTTACTATTCGGTGGCAGTTTTGATTATAATGGCAAAATCGAGTTATGCTACTTTAGCTCTTTAACAAAAGAAAATACCCATATTTTCTTACGCCAAAGTGCAAAATATGCAAACACAATGGTAGGAGGTTATTTGAAGAAGTAAATGTTTGCATTATTCTAAAGGTCTGTTTAATATAAGTATGTTATGTTTGGATAGCCATTAATGTGTGATTGTAATGAATATCAAGCAGTGGATAATAAATACCTAACCAAATATACAAAAGATCAATAACTTAAAGCTATACTTACGAGTAGTTCTTATCTTATCTGTCATCATAAATGAAGTATTGGCACTTGTCGATAGTCCCATTATGCTCTGGCGTAACCACCTTCAATAAGTTTTCTCATATCTCATCTCACCAGATCGATAAAATTACACTAGTTCATTGAATAAACACGTTCTTAATGTTTTTTTTTTGGAAATTTTCTGCGTCGTTTGTTACGTCATGTCACGTTTCGTCCAATGATGATGCGTTTTTAAAATTTGAATTTACCTTATTATGTTATTTTTTATTTGTATATGAGACGAATTTAAACGTAACCAAGTTATGTTTTAGATATACACATATCCAATATTCAAACAAACAATATGTAAACTTCATGCATATTTTCTATTATATGAATAGACTTTTAAACTTTATTCATTTAAGCTTTCAAACTATTTCAACTTAAGTTTCAAAGTGTTGATCGACATGAACCATTATTAAATACTTCTTTCAATATCTTCGAAGAATTTGAAAGGTATTCGAACTTTGGTTGACTTTAAAACGACTTTCAAAGCTAAAGACTGACACTAAAATACTGTCTAAAAATAATTCCTATCAGTATGTCCTTCACACCATCCCTTGTGTACTTTTAGTAATTTGATAGACTCTTACCAAGTACTTTGCGGCCTGTTGAAGTCTTGAGGGCCCTTTCGACGGTGGAGGGCCGAGAGTTCTTAGATGCGTCAACTTTATACGTAGGTCATTGCTTTAACCTACATTTTATACGTTGAGAGGTACTTAGTTGAAAGAAAATGTAGGTGATATAATTTTAAGAGTGCTTTTTTCTTCTCAAATATTGGTTAAATTAGCTTAATTATCGTACAATTATTGTAAAATGATGTAGGGTTGTAATTGGCCTGAGTTTATGTCATGAATGAATGAAAAAAAAAAGAATGTAGGTACATATATTTTAAACAATTCATTCCACTAAACTGTGCTGATTAGTGCGCCATCGAGAAAATATGTCTGCCTATATAAGTTCTCCCGGGACATTTTTTGTTCACAGTTGAAATGAGTTAGTTATTATTATTAAGTACCTGTGCCCCGCAAATTTTCCCTTTCTTTCATTTTATACGGTTCTTACAATATAAATCTGTTTAGCTTTATTATATTACTATACATAGTATATACATAGATGCCTAGGCACGCGATTTCGAAAATGATGATGATGCTCGAGCGATTGAGCTAGAGACGTCCCGTTCAGTACCTAAGTACCTACCTACTATTACTTACTACGGAATCAGATTGAACAAAGACCGATGTCTTTGTTCAATCTGATTCCGTCTCTGTCTATTGTAACTCATTTAAATTGCCTCCTATTCGAGCATAAAGCCCTGGTATCACGTACATCCATCCTGACTTTCATATCGCTTAGAAATCCAATATGGGCGCCAAGCTTTGTCTAGCTACTGCATACTGCATTATTAACCCCTTGAACTATGCAGAAACGGTGCAAGCGAGGCATAGTTCAACACCGGGGTACCTTCCGACCCCTCGGCAGCATCGTAACTCTACCAGCGTTAGTGTTTTGGATATTGTTCAAAAGATTTATTTAATTTGCTTTAATAAAGCTAGATATAAATATTAGAAGATGTTGCCATATTATTTTATTTTAAATTTGTTATATTGTTGGTGTGCCTTGATTAAATAAATAAACAAACAAGAACAGAAACTAATATACATAAATATTGACGACTTTCAAAGAGGCAATTAAATTTTGTCTTCTTTGAAAAGGTTATTTTTTTACTTTGAGTCTATACCTAAAGTTAAATTAACTAAGGCAAATAAATGAAACCCATGTACAACGATAACTATTAATTTAAATTTGAAAATCTAAACAGGATTCAGGTTTGCATGTCATGAACCTCTTGAGAACAGTTCATTTCAACATGTAAATACTTACTTAATACGTGAAGCAAACAATTTGTACCCATTTTTACGAAAATTGCGCGCACGGAGGAGTATGAAATTTGCCACACTTAAAGTTTATATAAAGAAGGAGAGCAGAATGTTAGTATTTTCTGAAATAAATTATAATTTAAATTAATTATGGTCGAATTTCGACCTCTGGGCGATCACTAGTTTACTTAATTCTCTCAATTTGATATTATTTTAGGCATCGTAAATTATTCGACGAATATCATCAATCATGCAATTAATGGCTGTTATAGTTAAATACACCATTTACTGTCTGAATTACTGATAAATGTAATTATACAGCTTGTATTGATGGTTTGTTATCGTAGCATTAATCAGTTTTGATACATTACAGCTTGGAATTGTATCATTTATACTACTGGGGATAAATATCAGTTTTTTTACAATCATGACGTCATAAACGAAATGCAATCGCAAGCGTTTCAGATACTTACAGAAATTACCCACAAAAAAAACTAAAGAATTACTTGTAAAAGAATATTCTTTTTACAGAAATTAATATGTATAATTTAACAAAAGTCTTTAATATAATTATGTATTTATGTTTGTATTACTAGTAAATAATGGGCTCTGAAATTAACGTTTATGTTTATTACCATAAACGGTGACAAAAAGTCAATACAAATTATACAACGGTAAGGTGATTAAATACGCCAGTTTGCCTCTCGCAAACAATTTGTAATAACGCAAATAATTTTGCATTCAGTAATGTCACGAATAATTGTGGATATTTTCCATTAAAAAAATATTTCTGTTTTCTCACATTATATAGGTATATTAATAAAACACGAAACTGAAACGAAAACAAATACAATATTTGTTTTTACTATTGTTTTATTAATAGTAAACAACTTATTGGTATCGTCCCCACCGTGGCCATTCTTTTTTGTTTGTCTTTTTGTGAAATTGGGGAGTTTTATAGTCAACATTTGAAATTAAGATATGAAAAAAAATTACAATGAAAGCTTTAAAAAGTAAATTATACAAAGTTGGATATAATTATCTGATCTGGCAATTGGAAGTAACGCTAATCTGAATATATCGCCATTTTTTTTAACGTCCTTCAGATTTAGGTTACACATCTACCTGGGTTTGGACATGTTGAGAAAATTAAGGATTGGCGATTAACAAAAGACATGTATAAGGCGGATTTCAATGGGAACTCGAATTTTTCCGGGATGGGATGGAAATACATCTACGTAATTGGCGAATTCCTTCAAAATCAAGTGTATATTTTTTATTTATTTATATTTATATTTCTGGACATTATGACACAGCGCCATCTAGTTCCATGGTAAGTAACGATGCTTGTGTTACGGATACTAGTTGGTTGATATACTACATGCATACTTTTTTTGTAAATACATACATGTTATGCATAGATACATCCATGACTCTGATACAAATGTTTATGCTCACACATACAAATGTTTATGTCGTCTTCTCGCAGGTTAAATACTGCAAGAAGACGACAGCGTAAATAAACAACATAAATATATACTTTATGTTATTCTGCAAAAACCTGAAATTACATCATAAAGAATCACTTATCAGCAACAATAACGAGGATAACGGACAACTGCTTTCTAAAAATATGGATGCCCACATTTCTTTCTTTGACGTGGAACTCGGGCAAGCACTCCATACAGCCCAGTTTTAAAACTTAAGCTCGGCTCGGTCGAAAGAGTTCTCTCTCAAGATTTTAACACATCCCAGTTCAGCTGAATTGCCAGTTGAGCACCGTCTCTTAAGGAATGATATGTTTTTTTTCACAATGAGCAGAAATAAAATTCTGTCAGTTTCAGATATCAATTTTCATAAAAAGAATGTTAAGTAAAGACATGTTCAAATACACATACATTTTTCGTTAATATAATGGTTTTGCGTTACCGACTGATCGTCAAACGTCAAGCTACAATTTTTTTTTATATTATGAACCAGTGCCACAAACAGACTTCAAATAGACGTTAAACTTATGTTGTTGTTATAAAATCGGTGACTCAAATAACAGTTAAATGACACGATTACATGTATTTTATAAACATACATAGCGAACTGTGGGTTCACTAGAATACGTCTGTTCGATCCGATAAGCGCAGTGTAATAAGACTGCCTCTGTGGTAAGAATCTTGCATTATATTCCCAGTAGGGACATATTTTAATTTTAGTTAGCTTCTTAAAAATACTGCGACTAACTAATTAACTATCCATACTAATTCCATATTTCATACTTTTAATATTATAAATGCGAAAGTGTGTCCGTCTGTCTGTTACTTCTTCACGCTATAACCGCTGAACCGATTTAGATGAAATTTGGTATACATACAGTGTTAGTTTTAGGGAAGGACATAGGATAGTTTTCATCCCAAAAATCAGCCCTTAAAACGGATAAAAAGGGGTTGAAAGTTTATATGCGGATAAAATGACTAATTTTATCCAGACCAAGTCGCGGGCAAATGTTAGTTAACTATAATTTCCCAGCAAAATAACCTTTTTTTTTTTGTTCACGGGGTGGAAATCCTCATGGATGTCCCCCGCCCCGGGGAGGGCGAGGGGGTCTGTCGGACTCTTACCGACTAAAACCGAACCCCGGTGTTCCGACTCGCACCTGCGCCGGGGGCCTCGGGAACTGAATATTCGTCCGCTGCCCCCGGCTGATAGCAAAATAACCTACCCTAACTATGAACTTAAGAGGATACAAGTAGTGGCTAATATCGCGTAGTATTACAAATATCTTTGACCTATCACAACACAGAGTCAATTTGTAATTGAGTCACTTGACCTTGAAGGTCCCAAACAAATTTAAACCTATTCTATCTAATAATACAAGTTCAGATTTGATTTATTTGTAAAGAAATAAGAACTCCTTTTATAAACTTAGTTCCCATTTATTCATACTTACATTACAAATTCGAAAGTATTTCTTATTGTTACCTTTTCATGCTTAAACCGTTGAACCAATTTAGATGAAATTTGGTACGTATATATAGATACCAAACTTAAAATCTTTTCAGCGGTTATAATGTGAAGAGGCAACAGACAATCACACTTATAATATTAGTTAGTAAGTATGGATTTAAAAAATATATAAATCATAAAAACATCCAACCCCCTTTTTGCCCTCTCAAAGCATGCTCTTAGGGATAAAATACCTACATCCTTTCCCGAAACTAAAACTATCTATATATACGTACCAAATTCACGGACAAAGTCACGGGCAATCCCCCAATATAGTGGTCCCCAATCTAGTGGTCTATAAAACTGACATAATTAATCATTTCATGAAAAATAAATAAGCAGATTGGATGGAATAAGCAACTCAAATTACTTATTCTTCGTAGATAAAGTCGCGGCCAAAAGATAATATCTATATTTATGTAGGTACACTCTAACAAACTAATTGGTTTACATCCCACACATGGATCGGTAGATAGTTGCATGTATACCAATTAGGTTGTTAGACTGTACCTATAATAAAAATAAAAAGTATATTTATTTCAAACAGACTTCTATCCGAATTTGTATAAAAAATATATAGGTTCGTATGCTAAGTATCTAGCATTTTTATTATAAAAGCTTTAATAGTGAAAATATTCTACAGTAATTAATTAATCTCAATTCTGTACGATCTAAATTATTATTGATGTCAGATTCGGAAGCTGGAGAACGATCCGATATCGATTTCCACCTTACAACACCGAATACAATTGACGACCTCTTCAAAGGAACACAGCCAATAAACTCATTATGCTAATTCCCTTTGAGAGCTTTGTTTGTCGCAAATATAACATTATAATGTTACAACTAGCAATAAATTATAACTGCTTCTTTGTTCTAGTGGTCGTAAGAGCAACTGCTGAGGTCTTGGGTTCGATTCCCAGGTCGAGCAGTGTTATTGGTTTTTTTTTAAGTTCTCAGTACCAGCTTGCAGTTTGGATTCGTGCCCGGTTGATAGCAATAGGCTCATCCTTTACATGGAACCTAAAAATATACCAGCGAAAAGTGGGTGTAGGTTCTTTAGTACAACAAGCGTGTACTAACTGCTTGTCCGTCGGGAACGACAAGCGTGATGTTATGTTAACTAGCAATAAGAATTGTTAATATAATTAATATAGAATTGTTAATATAGAATTGTTAAAAGCTGAGAAGCCAACGGTCTCGCGTTCGATCCTTAGATCTCGCACGATCCACAGACTATTCAAAGTAATATTCATCACATGTTAAAAAGCTTACGGAAAACATCGTGAGGAAAACTGCATGCCTGACGGATTTTCACGGATTCTGCTAACTCGCATTAAGCTAGCGCAGTTGGGCTATAAGCTATAATCCCTTTCAAATGGGAGAAGACACGTGCAAAGTAGAAGAATAGTAAATGATGATGAATAATTCGTCAAATAATCTACAGAGAAATTTGTTCTTAATTTATTTTGGTATAAAGGCTAATTTTCATCGATCCATCATAAATTTTATCAGCTGAAACTTTTTATATCCTCCCAACAAGTGCTTTCGAGTAAATTGATACATCAAACGGTACAGTTAGCAAAACTTTTGTTTTAAATTTTCTAATTTGCCTCCCAAAATAACTTTAATATTAAAAATTCCATTATTTACCTTCTGGTCCGTATTTGTTCCACAAAAACTCATAGTGCTAGGTAAGAATATTAAATACACCTTTAAAAAAATTCTTAGTGTTAGTTTTATTGGACTTTTTTTATGAATGTGTAATGTACCAGAAGTTACAATTGAGACGAGCGAAGCAGGGCGGTATTCAACGCATGACGAATGTAGAAAAAAAAAATTTAATAAAAAGCCTAGCAAAACGGACACCCAAGCTAAAAACCCGACTATGGCCGGTATGATCCGGACGCCTGGAGACACGGATTCTATAATATACTGCCAATATATTAATAGAGCGTACCTACATATCTTACACATACAGATGCATAAAGGCGTATTAATATATAATGACGTCAGCAACCCACTGTCTTAAAATAAATTATATCGAAGTACATAAGGACTCTTTTTATTTAATACAGACAGCTTTAATTAATTAAATGTTACAAGCAACAAGGAACTCGAGCGAGAGGGACCTAATTTAAATTAACACACATTTTAATCTTCCTACAAAATGGTACCCAACCGACTGTAGAAAACGTAACGAGTTTTACATAGCTTATATCATTACCCTTGTATCTGCAAAAGTGTAGGTTGACATATACTCCCCAGTGGATCTTTCAAGTTCTAGATAATAAGGAGGGGATATAGGGGATAACCGGGGATAACCTCAAACTACAAGCTGCTACTTAAAACCTTTGTAAATCTGCTTGACTCGGAGTCAAACAAAAGACCTCACGAGGTCACGCATCCAATGTTGACAAAAAACAAGAGTAATAATATACATACATACGTATACATACATATATAGTATTTTCTTTTCCTCAAGAAAGTCAAGTGACACGAACTGAGCACTATCATATCACTTTTCTTTTATTTCATACTCGTAAGTACATCTTGTCATACTATGTACACAAATTAGTTATGCTTCATGTAACAATTCAACTTATACTTTAAGTAATATTTTGTTGCCACGCCGCTGTTACAAAATGTCGAACAACACTGTCATATATCCAACAGTCCAAAACTATAATATTTTCTTACATCTATATGCTCGATTTTGTTACGCTCCGTTAAATGTTTTCAACAATGAAACGCTGATAAAAGTGTTATCAATAAAAAGGTTGTGCAACACTGCATAACGTTTTATAACCAGTTCGTATCTAGGAACAAAATGTTAAAATATATTGTATTTTGTAGCTATTTGTTTTTTTATTACATGACATGAAAACATTTGGTAAAATTTGTCACAAAATTTAAATGTTCAATAGCGTTTTACAGCTTAAGGTAGCAGCATTAAAAACGAATCCAATTTAATTAAACTAAAATTAAGTTTTAGACAGTCTAATTTCAACGTGATTTTATGATTTTACAAACTGAACTATTTAGAATACGCTTATTGGTATAATTTTAAAGGAATTAGAAAGTTAAATGGTAATTAAGTTCAACATGAATGTTTTACAAATGAGGTGTAAACGACCTCGTGTTTCGGAGGGAAATTTATTCAGTAATTTATCAAATTAATTTAGGATTTGCTTTTTTTCTTTTATAGCCATTAGTATTAAAATAATGTTGCGTAGCAGAAATAAAAACCAGCTGTTACGGGCAGACGTAATAGTATAAACCTAGCTACAGATATGTATAATTTAGCATGTTCGAGACCCTGACAAACAATATCTTAAGGTTTATAATTGAGTTAACACTTAAGGTTTATAGTGTAACACCTTAATAGATATGTGCTATACAGCCTATATTCCCAAAGGGTATGGTAGTGTGTACCTAATCGCATATGTACGCCAAGAATTCACTAGTACGCATTACAAAAGATGTCTGAACAAATCCAAATCCTCAGACTGAGCAAGTGAGCATCCACGCCTGAATACACTAGATCAATAAGACTGGTTCAATCAACTTTTAATATAAACACTTATTTGTTAATATCATTATCTGCAATTATACTATAATTGACCATGCTGTACCCGATAGGGTCCATAAATGTTTCTACTTTTCAGCCAACAAGTTGTACAAAATCAAGTTATGGAATACAATAAAGACTGGAGATTTTGGCACTATAAGATTATTTAATGTCGCACTATCGATCAAAGTTACCCTTAACAATCCGGAAGCTCAAACAACAGAAATTCTATCGATATCAACAAACAGTATTCTGTTTTCAAAGACGCTTAACCTAATCTCCAAATATCCTCTAAACTATAATACCGAAGGCCAAATCATATTGACATGACAATACAGTTACTGAAACTATTTACCGCTCAAGTTTCAAGTTTCGAATGCCTGCCGGAGTTGCCAGCTCAAATAACAGACGTACTCGCTTCTCGTGGTTTGAAGTTGAACTGAATAATTGAAGTAGGACCGCAAATTTCGTTGACACGGTGTTAGTTCTTATAAAAAGATCGAGAAAAGCTTGTGTTTCTGTTTGTGGAAACAGTGAATATTTCTTTTTTAAATGTAGTTTGTTTGATTCAGTTCTAAATTAGTTTTTTTTTTATAAAAAAAATCCGCCAACACAGCACCTTGTACTAACCTAACCTAAAAAACAATGATTAAGCTCGTCAGTCTCAAGAAAACGATTTCGCTATTCCAGAAACTATATTGAAACCAAGAAATAAATTGGAAATAAAAAGGTCTATATTATAGAGACCTGAAAATTGAACAGGAATCTACGAACTATTTCTATCTAAAGGTAAAATAAAGTGGGTTTATAGACTTAGACAAGACTTCTGCGTTAAAGCTGAGACCCGTACACAAGAATTAGGCAGTAAAAGGGTTATTTAAATAATTGAATACTTGGATAATACAAAATATAAGACACATGAATTTGCAATCAAAATCAGTAAAAAGAGTAATCAAAAATTAATTAAGTAACGTAATTAAATTGGAACAGAAAATATTCGGAAGATTATACGGAAATGCTGCGAAAAGGGACTTTAAAGGGAAGTGGGATAAAGAGGCTTAAAATACAGCAGAGATAAGAAAGGAGCAAAATAAATTTATTGAATTTTGTTTCACTATACTAAGGGGACAAAACCCTAAGGGAATTGGGTTAACTGACGATTGGTTCATGAATACAAAGTTTACTCTATTGACCTACTGTATACTTTTGTTTTCCGATTTAGAAACCTAAAATAAATCTGGAAAAGCTATAGTTAGCTCCAAAGTAGGCAGACTTACAAAGCTCCAAAACTTTTTATGTCCATATAAGGTACTTGATTTTAAGTAAACTTCCAATAGGTATACATATTATACTTCTGCATCTCTCATTATGTAAGCATTAAAAGAGACAGAACTACGTTTAAGGGGTTCTTAACATTGAGGAGCGTTTGAATTCACATATTCTTCCAAGCTTGAAATGATACGCACACTTTCATATTACCACTAGGAGGATATTAAATTTTTACTTGGAACTAGTGCTTCATTTTAATATTGAAAATAAAAACAAAGACTCCTATAAATTATAGATGGCACAAGAATGCAAAACTATAATCCAATATGGCGCCCATCCAGATATTAATCCCGTTATGGAAACAGCCGTCTGAAAAGTACCACTGAAAATTAACTCGAAACTTTCTCATTGATTTAAAAACTCTTAACTCGGCTCAGCGGGGTAAATCCCCAGAAAAATTGCAGTATTTTATATAAACCTGCGAGAGATGATGACTTTTATGGAACAGCTGAATCCTCAAAGTAATTGGTTTATCGAAAAAAATAGTTCCACACTATACATTTATTTTCTTTGTACAGCTTTGGTTGGTACTTCCACCTATCATGTCAACGAAACATACGATTGTGTCTATGTCTTCTACTTTATATTGAGAGTAAGAACAAAAGAATTGGTTAACAAATATGCTGACCATTTTTTCTGTCCACACCAGGATAAACCTGATAAATACTTTATCATACACACAGTTCACCCGGTATGTTTTAACTCTTATATTATATGGAGTGATTCACAGGACTCTCAAAGATAAATCAATACTATGATCTTTTGCTGGAGCTTTTTTACATTTTTGCTCAACCCGGAAATGAATACTCCACTAATCACATTGGAGCCAATGAGGCTGAGACTTAGTATCATTTTTAACTCCATTTCTTGTTTCAAATTTTTACTCACACTATTTTCAATTTTAATCCCGTTACTTAATATCCAAATTTCAAGCTAAATTACGTTATATAAAAACACAGTCTACATATTCTCACCCAAAACACATACAATATTCAAGAGATAATTTATCGGATGTTTTTCATGCATTTTAAATTCCATTTTGTTGAACGGTAAACTCATATTAAGTTTTCTTCTCTCACGTATTCTTTTTTTTACACATCATTGTGTTCATAGTTAAGTTCCCTGAACACAAATACGTGGCAGGAATCTATGTGTCGTTAAAGGGTTTGAAGTTCTAGTAATACTGGTGAATCTAGGTATCAGCTTAGAATAAGGACTCTATTTTCAAACCCTTAGTAACATGAATTACATCACAGAATAAGGACCTAATAAGACTTATTAAATGAGACTTTTCAGGCTTATTAGTCCTTATTGAAATAAAACTACTTTTTTACGAATTTTATCGCGGTATATTTATATTATTTTAACCGACGTTTCGGATCCTTTACAGCATCCATGGCATCACGGGCCGAATGTCCTAATTTTGAAAAGGGGAGTTTACGAAATTGTTTTGTTTCTACGAAATATATTGTTTAATTACTCCTTTTATTTCTGTGGGTCTACTGGTATAATTTTCAGCCACATTCATATTTTATTTCTTTCATTTTTTTATGTTTGGTTGAATTATTCAACGATGTGATGAGTTACCGAATTCAAGAAGCACGAGAGGTTAAAAATTTCAATGTGTATTAAACATATAGGTACAATAAAGCCGGCATTTATTCAGCCAATCGGTGCACGAAAATTTTGAAGCACCCGAAGGGACTATTCCGGATTTTAAATAAGAGATGATACCCACGGCGTTTTATGAAAATCCCACTGAAACGGAACGGAAAAAAATATGAAATGAGATTCTTCCGGGATTATTTTCGTATATTAATTTAACACTGAGTTTGGAAATAGTATTACTGGAATGTTTTGTAATATGGCCGCCTGGATTTAATAATAAAATGAGTGAAGATTATATTTAAAATGGTAATGCGCGCCAAATTAGTCTGTGTCAATATGAACAAATTTTTGTAAAATACTAATTTTAGTATGAAAAAAGATGTTATACGCTTTATGTCGATAAATGAAATTGCTTTATGTATTTGGAAATAATTTAATTTAAATATCTAAGGATTTATTATCATCAACTCATTTATTGTCCCACTGCTGGGCACAAGTCTCCTTTTATTTGAAAGGGATTAGCCTATAGTCGACCACGCTTGTCTAGCGGATTCAGCATTTGAGCATGTGATAATTACGCACTATGCATGTAACTTCGAAGTCAGTGGTGTTGGACTTTAACTCAAAATCTTTGACTTCAAAGTCCACTGGCTACACCACTAGGCCATGCATAAAAGACTATTAAAGATATACAGCATCATTTATCAGATAAAACAATTTCCCTAATCGTATGTTTAAAATCGATTTCAACAGTCAGCAATCGTTTTTAAGAGTCGATTTCTGTCTCTATCACATCCTTAGTCCGTTAAAATTAATAGCATTTAAGTTCGAAATCGAATGCTATTTTTAATTCGATAACAAGAACGTGTCCACACGGAGAAGAATTCGGCAAGAGACTCCATAAGTCTCTTGCCAAATTTTTCTCTCTAAAAATCAACTTCTTCTCTCTAAAAACAACTCAAAAAAGTTTTTGTATAATAAAGACCTTTAAAAATTTCAAATATTTATACTTTATTGATAAAACAAAAAAAAAATCTATTTTTTCTACACTAGTTTGGCCAATAAATTTATTAATATAGTTTAGAGGGCAGGTTACCAAGCTAAGTTCACGCATTCGACCGTTGTAATGAAGTATTTATAACACTCAATCCACGTGTAAAAACAGCTTTTATCGTAATAATGACTTTATGAATATTGAAAGACTCATAAAAGCGAAATAACCAAATCCCAGTAACAGGACTTTAGCATCACTTTATTTAAAGTGACTTGATTTTAAAATGAACAAATTAATCTTGACATGATAAAAAGCTAAACGTGGGTTTTGTCAGAATTTCTGACACTGCGCCATTGCAGTTAAAGAAAACAATAAATTTAATGTCTATCTAGAATATCAACCATCCAGTATCTGTAACACTATCTATATTGCTATGTCGAACACATCAGTTAGAAATCTCTTAGCAAATAATTTCTTTCTGGAAGACTCTCAGCAAATAATCTGCATTACATCTGGCACTACTATATTATTAACATTTATTTTGTTTTTTGTTGTGCACTGTAATTTTTGTTCATAATTGTCCTACATTATATTAATAAAAATAAGCTCTCATGTTATCCTATATCTACAATTTATTGGTGAAGATTTGTAATTGGCACAGGACTATTTGTATCTTTTCTAAGTTATCTTTATTATTTGTCTGTAAATCTTCCTTACAATAAATTAAAAAAAAAAAAACTAACGTGTATTAGATATTCGAAATTTAAATACAGGTTGGTTGGCGGCAAAAATATTCCTTGACATTGAGAAACCGTTAATATATAAAGCACTCTGCCCCCCATAAATTAAGGGGACCGAGGAAAATGTATCAAGACGAAATCCAAAACAATAAACAACCGACCCACTGCGAAGATTACGGGGTCTCTCAGGATTAGGAGAACGGTAGCTAATCCCCCTAAAATAAACAGATTATCATACCAAATACTAGGTGACTCATGGCGTATATTTGTTTACTATTTCATTATAGGAGTTGGTTAAATCTTGTTGGGAAAATCAACTGCCACGACTGTAGACTGACGTCTTATTTTACACTAGATTTTGCCTGCGTAGTTTTTTATCAATCTGATATTTATTTTTACTTTCCGTTAAGAAATGATCAATTATGCAAACTATCTTCAACACCCCTTTTCACCCTTTTAAGGGATGATTTCCGGGACAAAAACTATCCTATGTCCTACCCTGGGACTCAAACTATCTCTATACAAAATTCCATCAAAATCTGCAGACGTACTTATGCATTTGACGACCCAATTAGTCCAGCGGTAGTTAACACCGCCTTCTGTGTTATGGGCTCGAATCCCGGTGGGGACAAATGTTTGTGTGATGAGCAGGAACATTTGTATCCGAGTCATGGATGTTTCTATGTATAATAATTATTATGTACGTATTTACAAAAAAAGTATATACATGTAGTATATCAACCAACTAGTATCCGTAACATAACGTAACGTAGTATCCTCGTTGCTTAGCTCGGAACTAGATGGCGCTGTGTCATAATGTACAGGAATATTTATTTATTATTAATTTTTAAATCGGGATTCAGCTATTATTACTGCAGGTATACAGTAGTAATATTCAAAATTAAATTTTTTGTATGTATGTTTTAATAAATCAATCACGCAAAATTAGCTGTACAGTGGACGGATTTGAAAACAGTCAGATAGTTAATCAATTGGATTAACACATTATCATACATTTTATTAACATGCCACGCGAGCGATGTCGCGGTCCAAAACTATAATTTGAACACGTTCTTTTCCAGTTAAATTAGCTTGTACTAGACTGAAAATTGGGTCAACTGTTTTGAATTTAAAATGTATTATTATTTAATCAATTAATTATGTATCAGTTCTATTGTGGTATGCATAAAACGAATACATTGTTGAATTGAATTAACTAACGGTAACATAATGATATTTTAAGTAATTTAATTAAATAATTGTCATTAATCCATTTGCTGTCCCACTACTGGGCTCGGGTCTCCTCTCATTTTGAGAGTAGGCTATAGTCCACGCCACTGGCCTAGTGCGGGTTGACAGACTTAATACGTCATGCGATAAATATAATTATTTGAATTACAACTGTGGAGTGTTCATCATAGGCACATATAATGGAAATAATACAGTAGATAAGACTCAACATTTTGCAATGATATAAACAAAAAATATACAGAAGGTTCACTACGGTGATCCAGGGTTGAATAAGTTTACCATCACGCTTGCATGGTCTAAAGGTAAGGCAAAGAAGAAGTGAGACTGAGGCAAACAAAGAATTCGCTGATATATTGTATTATGTAATCATACGTTGTATTAAATCTTAATACACGAATATCTTAATACGATATGAGCGAGTTGCGGTAGACGTCATCGTAGCTTTTAATTCGAAATTACCATTTACCACAAATATGTTCGGTAGATAAAATATGTGGCATTTGATTATAATAAAAATAATCAAAAGCTCACTACGTACGTGCATATAGATAATAATATCATAAAAAACATATGACTAAAGTGCATATAATCATAGTCAAGTCTCTAATTCAAACCTAATGCACGACATTACTGACTTATCACAATTAAGTGAGTATTTTTCTCATGATGGACTGTTAGCCTGAATACCTCTCAAAAAAGATGCGTTTGTTGCGTTTGAAAATTGCATTGATAGTTATGGCTACGAATATTCTGCAGATTGTTTGAACTAGCCGACTTTGTGTTGAAATAATTAAGTCAAAAAAAAGATTTAATCTGCTTCGACGGTTTAAGTTTTTTTGTTAAATCATTATTTCTGACAATCAGCTTCACTCACTCACCTATTTCGAAGTTATGACGTGGAACCCACATATTGTATGGAGTGAGATTAGTGTACATGTTCTGTTTGATGTCATCGTGTTACCGATAACTAGCATTGTCAGTACGCCCACTAGTCAACGCGAACATCCGCGCCTACCGATAACGCAGTCAACGCGATTATGATTGACATTACGCCATTGTTCATATTTCAGGGCAAAGATGGTTGAATGTGCTATAATTAGCGATAAACATTGGATATTTATGGCTTATATGGCTAATTTTCTATGTGTATCTACTATCTGGGGGCACAGTAGTGCCCCTGCCAAGACCAAGTAAAGCACATGTGCACTACCAACCTTTTTTTGAAGCGCTTCATCGTACTCTTGAACTTGTCGTATTTTCGAACTTAGGCTTAGACTATGCCAGAGAGAAAAAAAACGGGATATGTTGTCAATAGCGGACTTATTAAATAAATAACGTAGTTATTGCATAGTGTATGTATGTATGTACTATTACATATTTTGACGAAGGTGTAGAATTTGTGAAATTTGATCTTGTAAAGTACCTTTTTGACAGTGCGAATCATATGGCAAGATTATATCATTTGCACTGTCAAATCTTCTTGGCATCATTTCACATGAAAATGTTTTTGGTGTGATTACGGACATATTTTCTTTTCTCATTATTATGTTGTTTTTTTTATAAAAAATATATCACGGTATATTTTAATAGACGATTTGATCTTTACAGCCAGCTCGCTCGTGACCATGGATAGTTGAAAAGGATCGCGATAAAATCCCTAACAAGTAGTAACTAGTATTTTAACCGTTTACATAAATGATAACAGGAAAGTTACGAAATCAGGTAATGTAATGTCTGTTACTTGTTATACAACTAAAATTAACAAATTTATATTTTAGCATTTTGCTGCTAGTAAGTTTCTGATCGATAAGCAAATGAAACATAAAAAAAATTATTCTGACTGTCAATGTGGTATTTAAAATCCGTTTGTAACTATACTTATATACATACATTCTCCCAACACAATTATCTTGAATTAATATCATTTTCCATTCGAACACCGTGTACCCCATAAGCCAGAAACAATTATAATAATGGCCTACACGATAAATAATGTATGTAATTATCACGCCAGTTAACTGCTTTGTACAAACATTCTCAAACGCAGTCTGCCCTCGGGGAAATTGAAGCTACCTAACAAACAAACCATTGTAAATCATCTTCCTATTGTACCACAGATAATAAACTTACTGCGCATCGAATCAAACTAATTTATGTTATCTGTAAATTGTATCGATAATCGCTTATCGAGATTACGAGAATTCATGCCTTAAGCCTTACAAAACTCGAGGCAAAGGTATTTTAGGGAGCCTCGCGAGATCCGCAGTAATTAATCTTCATCATCGAAGGATAGGTTCGGATAGTTTCGGGGATTGTTAAGTGCGGGGATACACGAATGATATCGTGCGACGGACGGAGGCCGGCCGATAAAAGCCAGGGAAACAAAGGTCACTCGCATACTTTACTCAAATTCGGCGGCCGTTGACATGCAAGCTTTAGATGGTTTAATTTGTGGTGCTCGAAACGTGTTTTATGTTAATTATTTAGCCGTCATAAAGAATAAATAAGGGACATTTATTTTTATATTTACTTAGCATTTATTGTCGACTAACTTTTGACGATTTAGACGTGGCCAATAGGACTTAGGTTCTTCATCCGCCTTCATTGAAATTGAAAACTTAAACACAAAGTTACTATCGCGTTTAAAATTTTAGTACGGACTACAAAATAAATACTGGTGGTATTTAGCAGCCGTGCAAAGAGTTTATTGTATTGATAAAAAATGTAATTTCATGGACCACGTCTTAATGTTATGGGTATAACATATCATTTTAACACTGCAGAATATTCAAAAAGTTGACAATTACAGCCATTACTATTCAATGCGATTGTCAACTGGCGACGAGAAATTCAGAATAATAATAGATCGATGACAGTTAATTTTGACAGCTGTCAATTATAGCGGGAATGGCTTGCGTCATTTAACTGACAGCTGATTGTTATTAAAATTAGAAACTTGACGAAAATATAATTTCAGGCTGTTACCATATTATCAAGTAATTTATTTGACATGACTCTGGCGTATCATAAAAATACATATTAAAATAACGGCTATGTAAAAAAAATATTACCTACAATAAAAAATTGTACTTGACTAACTTTCCAGCAAAAAATACTTTTTTAATTAAAGTGTAATGACGTCAGCAAAACTTTGTTAATTTATCTGCTAAACTCGGGAAATGAACTGGGAACTTTTAAGATAACTTCATAATAATTACAAGTTTTAATTATGTGTTGGTAGACTTTGTATACTTATATTTGTTCGTGCCTTATGTGTTTATTTCGAATTGTGAAGTTTAAGTAAGATCGTTACATAATATGAAAAAGTAACTGGACTACATAAAAAGTATTCGTCATCAGCCCATTTACTGTCTCCTCTAATTTGAGAAGTATGAAGCTATAGTCCACCGAGCTACCCTCGTCCGGTTGTTGGCAGACTTCACGCACCATCGAGAAATTATCTCAGGAATGAGACATTCGCAGATATCACCGTTTGAACATGTGATAAATACGCATAACTTGGAATAGTCATTTGTGCTTCTTTTAGTCTTGGGATTGAACTCAGCAAAGCTATATTATTATATGTTCTATGAAATATTTATGCATTTCTGCCCTATCCAATACGATGAAGTAAACTGTATTTTATTCTTCTCCATGAGTTGAAATTTACTAAGAAAACTTTATAGCAGATTAAACTACGTGAGGGTAGCGTCGGTTAAAACGGATTAGACGATATATGTAGCAATAAGTGAATTTAGGTCCGTCGTAACATAGTTATGGCTCTTGAAATTGATCCTAACTAACTTTGCCGGTTCTCGATGTACGACGACAGAACGTCCAAGTAAGGGACTTTGGGAGACGGTTGATTTTCAATTGACCTTCTTGAATTTACGGTGGCTAATTTCTGCTTTTTTTAATAAACGTTGCTCTACACTAGAATTTTCTCCTGTGTCAAGGTGCAACCCGAGACTGTTCTTGAACATATGTTATAACTTCCCCTGTTTTCCATGTGAGTTGATAAATCTGACATATCATTAAATAGTAACAGCAAGAAACCATTGTATACAATTGGATACACGTTGTTATTTGCTCGTAATTAGATCATCATCATCATCCTCATCATCACATCAACCGTTAGACGTCCACTGCTGGACATAGGTCTCCCCAAGGATCGCCACGACGACAGGTCATGCGCCGCCCGCATCCAGCGGATTCCAGCGACCCTCATCAGGTCGTCAGTCCACCTTGCCGGGGCCCTGCCCACGCTGCGTCTTTCAGTACGTGGTCGCCACTCGAGAATCTTCAAGTCCCATGGGCCATCCGTTCTTCGAGCGATGTGCCCTGCCCACTGCCACTTTAAGTTAGGCGATTTTTCGAAATTCGATGATACTGTATAAATAAATATACATATAATTTATAACGACAGAATATCATTATTTTTTAACAGCCCTTGAAATTGCTAGTTTCGTCGATACTGAATCGATTAATAAAAATCGATTTCTGTAATCTTCTATTTACAATGAGTAAAAAACACAAAAAAAATTGGCCCTTTTTGTTATTTTATATGATTTGATGTTGAAATATAATAATAATAATTTATTGCCAAGAGAAGTTTACAGAATTTATGTTTGTACGTTCAGATTTACAATGTTTTCATAGACACATTTGTAAACTACATAAATGGGCGGAGCGCTGTACTCCTAGATAGGTCAGATATTGACCTGTGTTTAGGAGATACAGTTCCAAACCCCTAACCAATAAGTCACCATAGAACGTGTCCATATTAGATGTCAATTATGATTAAAGATTGTACATATTAGGAAGGCATGTATTTAAAAATAAAATAAACTTTAATACAAGTGTGAGAATACGAGTGTGAGAGTGTGTGTGAGTATGAGAGTGTGAGAGTGTGTGTGTTTGTGTGTGAGTGTGAGTGTATGAGAGAGTGTGTGTGTGTGTGTGTGTGTGTGAGAGAGAGAGTGTGTATGTGTGTGTGTTTGTGTGTGTGTGTGTGTGTGATAAGTATGCCTCTGTTGGTATCACTTAGATAAGTAAGTTTCCGTTTCGTCATAGTCAAGATTGAGTAAGAATGAGCGTACTGTTTGTTTGCATTTATATGTTGATAATGCAAAAATGGGACATAGTGAGTTAGTTTTATTATATAAGGTTGGACCTAGAAAAACCGAATATCTTTTAGTAAAGGATACACGAATAGATGGCATAGCGCAAATTTTGTCTTTCTTTTGTTTTGTTAACCGTTGGAATGGTGTCCTAATGTGTTGCAATAGCACTGTGTGCAGAAGAAATATACCTACATGATTCTTTACCCTTAAGGCTGCTCCAATAAGTGGAACAAGTCCATCAATAATTAAAACACAATAACGGGCGTGTTCATATTGATAAATTAATAACGGCCATTTGTCACTCGGTTCAAGGCCTCTTGACGTAAGCCAACACTGAACTACCTATTTACTGTATGATTTAACAATAGACTTGTTTTGTTTCTCATGTTAGTATTAATTTTGTTTTTTTTACGGGACATCCCCTCCACCCAAGTCCCTACTACTGCAACTCCTGCATTAAACAATAGGAACCATCCAGAAAAACGTCGAGACAATGAAGCCCGACGTGTCCTAGGGGAATGATTTTAACTGTTTTGGAACTCGCAGCGAAATTAATCATAAAATTATATAGGAGTAAGAGAAATATCAGTTTTCCATTTCCCTCCTTGTCAAGCGAGAGACAGAATAGTTTAAAATTCATTGACCTATGAACAGATGTTTACAATTCTGTTAAGCCCAGTTGCCGAGTCAAATTATTTTTGTTTATTTTTTTTATACCACAAACGCGGCAAACAATCTTACGTAGCCTGCAGACTTTTGCAACCCCAGAGGTGCAACGCGCGCGTTGCCTACCCTTTTCATGCTTTTTTGAACCTCTTTCTAATCCGTTCTGATTCATTCCAACGTTTGTAGATCTTTATTCGGTAAAAAAAACTTAACGAGTAAGTGTCTACTTTCGCACAGAAATCTAAAATACGAGGTAATTAGCAGCGACTGTCGACTACGGAAACTCATTAGTTACTCCAAGTAATCTATGTACAAGCGAGGGTAGCTGTGAAAAATCTACAAGATTCACAACTTGAAAACAAAGAGGTTAAATGGGCCAAGTCAGGATAAACAGTTCTTTTTAAACAAACGGCGGCGTTAGTTTCTAAACGAAACAAAATAAAATAAAATGGTGTTACAAGAAAAATATTTTTCAAGGTACTAAAACATTTAAATGAAACTACCTTTTACGGATTTTATTTGTACAATGTATTGATAATATTTAATCCTGCAGATTCAGATCTTTTACAGAATGTGTGACGGGCAGGTTACTCCAAAATGTAAAAAGTCAAATTAAAGACATACCCTTTCGGCCAGGGATATTTGGTTTTTCTGTGGATACCCAAATACACTTTAAAAAAAAACAATAGGTTTACCTACGATCTTATCGTAACCGAACTAAACGTTAACAACACTATTTATACGGTGATAACTTTATTAATTCTCATATAAAAATGAACTTTATATTAGGTGTCAGTAAGTTCATATTTTAAATGACTAAAACAGTATATTTCAATACACAGTTGGCCATCAATTATATCTATTTGTTAATTAAATATAATGTGTTTGTTGTACGACACATTTGTATGTCTACACACATGCTTGAAATAGTAATGAAAACGAAAACGATGTAAACAAAAAGGTTACATAACAATATGACAAAATCAGTAACTACATATTGTCGACCTCTCATTAATTGTATAAAAAAAGTAATTAGTTCCATGCACCACAGATAATAAATCAGACACGGATCTTCACATCCGTTTCAACAGCGCTGTCGAAAAAAGTCGGCCTTGAGATAGTTTAACTATGCCAACATATTAAACTATTGTACTGATTTTTTATCTGCGAGACCTTGAATAATAATTAGCAAATGACATTATTCTAAATTGAGATGTGTGAAGGTTACTGACTGATGTCTGTTTTATCTAGAATTAATGTAGATAATGTTTGATGACAAAATATGTCATAATAAATATATCCGGAAATTATTACACAGCGCTAACTAGTTCCGAGATAAGCAGCGAGGATACAAGATGATTTATACATTACATAAACAAATATCTTTCATTACGAATCATATTTCATCGATCGCGATTAAAAATATATCAATATACTGCAACAAAATAACTACATTAAAAGTTATTTTATTTAATGTTTAATATTCGCGTCTAAAGCATAACGATTAAATAATGGTTCTTAGTCATATTTTTTGACGATCAACCACGATCTATGAGAAAATAGGCGCCAAATTTTGACCGCCAGCCATTTTATTCCTTTCTCAAACTTTTTTTACACGCTTTGATCACAAGTGTTTTTCATTTCAACTCTTTGGCTTTTGAGCAGCTGCAAGTTAGAGGCAGATAAAATTTTCGATGTAAATTGCGCTAAGTGGTTAATTTTCACCCTTTTTACTTTTAACCTTAAGTTTAAGTTCAAAGTTGTATCAAGAACTTTCGTTGCTAACCTGGTTGGAGAGGCTCTTAGTTGTTCTTCAATCAATTTAAGTTTATTATCTGCACGGGCATATTTCAGAGAAGGACGGAGAACTTTAATCAAGATCATCGTTTTTTTAATGCTGCAATATTAATCTGTAGTATATATTGTTTTCATCATTTAATTATTAACTTATTGTACACCTACGTAGTAAATCGATAAATACTCTAGTATATTTAAAGTTACCACGTTGAATTCTGGCGCCAAAACTAAAACAGCCGTTTTGATGGGAATGTAGAATACAAGTAAATACTAAGTTTAAAACTTAAAAAAATAATTAAACTTCCTACAACTCCTATCATTTTTAAAACTTATGGTACAGACAACTATAGTATTTTAAATTTAAATAATAAATCCATCTTTTAATTTTACAAATAACATTTCTCGGTTGCTTATTACACAAGCTACTTCTAGCATGGTTCGATATTACCCTATTATAGTGTAAAAATTGGTACTCCAGCTAAATATTTATTAATTATAGTAACCCCTTCAAACTTTCGAGCAATAAGGTTTTATTTACATTAAAAGCAAATAGTTTTGCACATACATAACATTCTTAACTGCTAAACTTACTTTTTAATTAACTCTGAATACTAACACTGGCGCGTTATGCATTAAAACTGACGAAGTATTTCGGACTGCGGCTTACCCGAGAGCTAGTAGACGCATTAGAAAAAAATAACAGAAAATTCACTCGTCACGCTATAAAAGTGTTTAAAGCCTAAATTTGAGGTGCCTAAATACGTATTTTATAAACGTGAATAGATTAATGTTTCTTCCTTTCTTTCAAATATTTTTTTTTTTTAAATATGTCAATAATTTATGAAAATTAAAAAAACATATATTATATTACTTCATAAGTCGTCAGGTATTCGACCAATAAACATTAATACTCTGTAGTTAAGTTAGTAAACACGTATGTAACTAATGTATCTATATTTAATTCTACATCTTATACCAACCGTTATTTTATTTTATTTTAGGTTATCAAAATATACTAGAAAGATAACCGACATTCAGTTCTATTTTTCGAGAATTGAACCTTCTAGTCTAATTTTACTTGGTGTCGGGGTTGAGGTCTGATGAATGAACCATCCCACCCCACCTCCCCTCTCGAAACCCCCGGGCCCTCGAGCCTCCGCTCTTATCTATTGTTTGTGAACAACTACTCCGCCTACCACGCTACCTCCTACGCTGCACTGTATGCATTTTGCTGGCTTGGCAGACTTTAAAATTCATACAAGGATTTCAAAAGGACAGATTTGTATTATGTTGGTGAAGCGAATCGACGGGCGAAGGATTTATTCAGCAAGGAGAACTGCTTATTATTTTCGCCTTTCAGATTTTTCAGGCTTATTTTAATATACACGGTTTTGAATACATGGCATAATACAATTCAACTTGTTCCGTAGCGCATCCCTAGTAATACATAAACTTCTCGCTCTAGTAGTACGTTGACCCCATCAGAATTAGTTTCTAATTACTTTAAGTCAATAAAAAAAACATGTAAGTATTATTGTTATCTATGAAAATGTAATATATTTAAATTGTATCATTTAGCTAACTATATTATGTTAAATTAAAAAAGAAAATGCTCGTTTTGTAACGTAAGACTCTTTAAAGCATCTAAAATTACGAGTAAGTAAGGACCTAAGTACTTTTGTAATAGCGCTAATAACCTTCTTGTAAAGTTCTATCAGTAAATGTATCAAGCATGACGCCACATTAACCGTATTGCATATTGTTGGAATAATTCATGAATTATCATGCAAATTAAGACAAGGAAAAAGTAAGCTGCATAGACAACGACTGCATGAATTACCATAAGTTACATTCAGATACACGGCGCTTGCCAAATAACCCCACAACAAGTTATTTTTAATGACAATTGGTCAAGTAATTTGGTTCATCCATCTAACGTTTAGTTACAAGTGCATATATGTTGGTATTTTTTCTCAAAATTAAAATTGCTAATTATTAGGTAGGTACGTTTTTTTATTTATCTATACGTATAAATATATCTACGTATGTCCGTCATATACTTTGAAAGAATATCCAATATGAAACATCATGCAATTATAAGAAAATGGAGTTAATAAAGAAACAAAATGTTGTTATCTTTTTTTTTGTTGGAATACAGAATTTAGCGTAGTTGCCACGCCGCATACGCGCTAGTTATTGATAAAAGTAAGATTGTGTACTACACGACACACGTAACCCATTTTCGAATCCGTACTCCTTATTTTCCATCTCCATAGAGACTATAGAAAGCATTTTATCCGTGGAAACCTCAATGCAACACAGAAAATGTATTTTATGAGAAATACGTGAGAAAGAGGTTTTCTATTTTAAAATCTGCTCGCAGAGTGGGTCGAGATTTACTGTGGAAGCGTTGAGGGGTTTAGATTAGTTACAATGAGATATATATGTATTTTCACCAACAAGTTTGCGGAGGTGTCGCTGTCTCGAGGATAAGAGGATTCTGTCTTCAAATAAAAGATTCAAAGAAACAATTTATTTGAATCAATATCAAGTTTGTTTCAACGGATAAATTTCTATAGCTCTATCTATCTTATACCTACGTTAGCTTATTTTATAATTATTAATGTATTCGCTCTTTTGTAATACGGTGAACTGAAATTTCAAACTTGTCGATTGGTTTTTTCTTATTACTTGTTTTGTAAAAAACCAAAAATAGAATTGTGTTATTTAATCTGGAAGATATTGTTCCGACGTTAATAGTTCCGACTTCACAGAAACGCCTTATTATTATAAAAAAACGCCTTAAAATTATAAATACTTACATAGCAAGCTTAAGAGAATGTGGTAATTACCTGAAACAATAAGTACAATTTGAATAAATAAAAACACCATGAAAACACAAAATTCTGTGATTAAGTAAATTCCTATTAGAAATTGCTGGAAATTACGCAGAAATATCTCTAAGCGGGGAAAATGTATTATAAGGTCATACATATCTACATAATTGGACCACAAATGCTTTCATCCTATAATCTGAATATAATCTCAGCTTCAAAGGAATTGATTCAATCAGCGGCAATACAGAGCCACGCTGAATACCTTTTACTATTGATATTACCTATATTATGTAATATCGTTGAGAAAGCCAGATATTTTAAATTGAGCGTAATCAATTGAAATAAAACTACAAAATCGTAAAAAGTAATAGGGATTTTATTACGGTATATTGATGGATATTATTTAATCCCGACGCTTCGGATCCTTTTAATATTACAGTATATATGGTCACAGGAAGACTAGATGCTGAAAAAGATCCGAAAGGTGATAAAATATTGTCTATACACCACGATAAAGTCCGTAAAAAGTAGTTTTTAACCGACTTCAAAAAGGAGGCGGTTATAATTATGTTCCATTGTTTTAGTCGTCAATATTTAATACACTTTCATGAAGCATA
This sequence comes from Craniophora ligustri, assembly GCA_905163465.1. Lineage (NCBI taxonomy): Eukaryota > Metazoa > Arthropoda > Insecta > Lepidoptera > Noctuidae > Craniophora > Craniophora ligustri. The sequence continues at coordinate 10,557,814 of LR990969.1, forward strand.
GTCATAATTTTTTTATATTGAGAATATAATAAGCTTAATTTAAAAGTAATTATCTACTTTAATAGCACAGACAATAGATACATTTTAGGTTAAATAGCGAATTCAATGACTAATGACAAATGCATATTTCTTCTCGTTCATTTGTTTCATTTCCATCCACGATTTACCATTAACATGAATTCCGATGAGGTTGTTAATTAAAATGTACGCATCGCATAGGGATGTCATTGAAGTAGCAAATAACATAAAATCATTTCTAAGGTTGGTTAAACACTGACTAGTTTAGATAGAACATAAACTGCCATTAAAAGTTCACGGTTTTTTCAGTTGATAAGACGTTAATAAGTAATATCAAATATTTTATGGATCTAGTTTCAATAAAATATACATGGTGATATTAATAAGAGGTGGAACTGTTTGAAACACTTCAAACGGAAGGTTTTAGCGAGTAATATTTTATTTGCACTAAAAAAACACGGGAATTGTTATTTAAAATATATTACAATTTGAATCGCGAAATCACATGGTTTTTCTTAAACAAGTTAAAAAAAAATTCTCGCCCGAGATTAAAGCCTTTAGACTGGCATGCGAGAATTTTTTACCTGTTTTTTTTATTTAAATCTAAACTTGTATTCAAATCTCAACCAAACAGCTCCCAACACCTTCAAAACAAAGATATCAACACAAAATACATAATATAAATAATGGCAACCCTGACATGACTATGCTATAACAATTTTATTTGTGGTGCCGCTCCACAAACTCCGGTACAATAATACAATTAAAAATCGATACCCAACACCTATGTATAGTATAATAAAAACAATAACGTACATTGTTAATTTCGTACACAAAATAAATGGGCCAGATTTAATGGTATAAGTATCGTAATTATAGCGGATTTAGGATATGAATCGCGTGTTCACTTAATTCGTGAATACGATACATAAATAAAGCGATTGGAGAGAAGTAGGTACTGTCTGGAAAACGATACATAAAACATTAAAAGGTGAGGTGATTAAAAACGTATTTTAATCACCTCACATATATACAAAATATGGAAGAGATTAAACTTGATTTTGTTTCTTTGTAGTTCACTAGATACTCTGAGAAGCATTTCATTATGAATAAAACAAATTTTACTTTGTTTTGTATAAAAAAGCAAAATCTAACTATTCAATATTATTTATTTTTGGATTCGGGCCAGCTATACTAAGTTATAGTGTAGCTAGCACACTTGATACTATACAAAGTTATTAAAAACCATACCGGTCCAGTACAGTCGGAATGAGTCCGATATATCCACCACTCCCACCTTTGGATCCAATAGATCCATCAGTTATTGCGTTAATCAGGTCGTCAAATATATCATAACATCAACCGTTAGACGTCCACTGCTGGACATAGGTCCCCCAAGGACCGCCTCGACGACCGGGTCATGCGCCGCCCGCATCCAGCGGAACTCAGCGACCTTCACCAGGTCGTTAGTCCGCCTTGCCGGGGGCCTGCCCACGCTGCGTCTTCCAGTACGTGGTCGCCACTCGAGAACCTTCAAGCCCCATCGGCTATCCGATTTTCGAGCGATTTGCCCTGCCCACTACCACTAAAGTTTGGCAATTCTTCGTCAAATATATAATCTAATCAAATAAATAATACTACAAACTATAAAGAATAAATTTAAATTATTATACCAAATCACAAAGAGTTATATTCCGTTCAACAACAGTTCAAATTTTCAAGATATAAATCAAAATAAGTTTGATATACGGCAGAGATGATAAAATAAAGATACTCCTATAATATGGCATTTTGTTCACAAACATGTTTAGTATGGGTAGGGCTTTACTGTGAGCCCTTCCAGTCGCTATAGCTCAGACAATATAGGGGACATTATGTATGTAATTTTCCCTTTATTTCACACGGTTTATGCGACAGTCACCAACATGTTTCTACAGTGTTCCATCACCCTTTATTTCATTCAAACATGTTAAAGAATGGCATTATATCTCATAGACGTAAAATTTGATAATCTAAACGGCTCTTTAACTTTTGGTTTCTTTAAAAAGGGAGTGAAAAGGGTCGGCAACACGTAAACGACACCGCTGGTGTTGCAAACGTCTTTAACCTACGGTAACCACTTACCATCAGGTGGGCCGTAAACTTATTTGCAACCATCACAAGTACAACTGTAAGTATAAATATACCAAATATTTATACTTACAGTTGTACTTCATCATCATATCAACCGTCAGACGTCCACTGCTGGACATATGTCTACATGTTGTACTTTATAATCTCTGTACATTCCATATTGTTGTATTTTTGGTGTATGTAAAATAAAAATACTATATTTTTCTATATTTTTTTCCTAAACCTACGTGCCGTCTACGGTATTTTTGTATTAAAGGCATTAATTATAAGCTACTTAGGTATCACTACGTGTCAACAGAACCCACGTCCTCGAAAAACGCCTACAAATCAATGTCGAATCGGCCCTTCAATATTATTAACTTAATATTAAATATTGTATAAACCTTGTAGACAAGGTTTATACAATATTTAATATTAAGTTAAAAAAAACATTGATTAAAATGTATACTTACCATATAACTCAACTGACACATAAAGGAATGTAAGCACATTTCACAAAAATCTCATCACACCTCAAGCTATTTTAATAAAAACATTGTATTATAGCTCTTTATGGATATAAGTAATACAATATTAACACGAGCTAAGCTTTATAATGCTCATTTAAAAAAAATGAACACTGAATACCGAAATTAAACGAAAAGAGGACGTTCCATTTTCCTTAATGAAGAGAACGGACAAGAATAATGGTAATGACATGACGTTTTAAATCGTGTTGGAGGGCGCAGTTAACGCTGGGGATTCGCTTGTGGGGATCGGAACGTTGAGCTAACGTCTAAAAAAGCACAGTGAATTATGTTTTTACATGACGAACCATAGCCATAAGAGTATTAAAAAACAAATATTTTACTGTAAATGTTATTGCGGTTTATTGTATTTGTTTAGTCCCGATTACAGCTTACATGGGTACAGGCAAAGTTGTTTTTTATAGTCAGACAGGCTGACAACGATTCAACTCATATATATTCTATTAGTTTTTGCCCGCGATTTTGTCTGCGTAGAATTAGAATTAAAACCTGCTTATTTATTTCCTTCCTTTCCTGCTTGCTTATTAAAATCCTTTTAAGGAATGATTTCCGGGACAAAAATTATCCTATATCCTTTCCTGGGACACAAACTATCTTCATACGAAATCTCATCTAAATCGCTTCAGCGGTTTAAGCATCCCATTTGCGCATTTATATATTATTAAAAAAATATAGAAAAATAAAAAAGATGGATACAAAACAATATACCTAATACAATAGGACACTAAACGATTATTAAAAATATAATAGCTTTTTTCTTAAAATAAGGACATCGGTCCAGATACATTTATATCTGTGACTAACTGTTACCCGCGACTTCGTCCGCGTGAAATTTAACGAAAAATTTAATGTTCATATTCATGCATTGGTCAGCTCCCGCGTTTTTAAGTCATACGGAACTCTAATTCGTTTCTTGTTCTTAAATTAAAGTAGCCTAAGTTATTCCTTATCACGATGGTGAAAGTCCATACAAAATCGGTCCAGCTGTTGCAGCAATTAGAAGGAATGAAGAGAGAGACAGACAAACATTTTAGAAATTATTTTTTTGTGTAATTACCGTATATATACTTCATATATATAAAATTCTCGTGTCACAATGTTCGTTCCCGTACTCCTCCGAAATGTCTTGACCGATTCTCATGAAATTTTGTGAGCATATTGAGTAGGTCTGAGAATCGACCAACACCTATTTTTCATACCCCTAGGCGATATGGATGTCCTTCACCAGATTTTTTTTCACTATTCTACCACCAACCCATATAATGTGGCAAAACAACGTTTGCTGGGTCAGCTAGTTTATATATGAAATTACAAACAGAAATTCCAATTCAAAAATATTTGCATTGCAGCAAGCTTTTATGTGAGTTCAACCTCTTTTGAATAAAATCGGATTGAGTTTTCAAGCATGTGTCAAAATAAAAAGTAATTTAAATTTTGATAAAATACGAAATACGTCTTCCATCAATTCTGTTAAAGAATGTTTATGCAAAATTTGAAGTAGATTGGACCAAGGAATCACGTTGTCTCGTACAAACTTGGTCCCCCCCCCCACCTCTTATGAGCAAAATTTCGGAAAATCCTTTCTTATCGGATGCCTACATCATAAAAAGACTACACTCGCCAAGTTTCATTGAAAATCAAAGAAATTTCATATTAACTTTGCACCCCCATTTTACCCCTTTAAAGGATGATTTTTGAATAAATATTTTACATATGTTTCATAACTTTCAATGAAAAACCTTCAAACCGAATTTCAATTGAATAACTTCAAAAACAGCAAAGTTACATACTAACCTTACACCCCCGTTTTACCCCCTTAGGGGGTTAATTTTCAAAATTCTTTTCTTAGTGCTCCCCTACGTTATAAAAGGAATCCCTGTGCAAAATTTCAAGTTTCTAATAATATATATAGGTCCTGCGTTGATATGTCAGTCAGTCAGTCAGTCAGTCAGTCAGTCAGTCAGTCAGTCAGTCAGTCAGTCAGTCAGTCAGTCAGTCAGTCAGTCAGTCAGTCAGTCATTCAGTCAGTCAGCTTCTCCTTTTATATATACAGATGTCAGTTAATCTGCGCTCAAATATTTTTGGAACGAGACTACTCCAGCTCTACTACTTTACTTCTTTGAATGACAAACCATTTTGATAAGTTCGAAAAAGACTTATGTTTTTTTTCCGTAATCGATGTTTTTGAGCTAACAAAACACAGGCGTTTAAAGTTTTATAGAGAGGGCATTGGAAAGGGGAATGACTCAAGAACGGGCTTACGTTTTGTTTTTAACTTGTATTGCAGTATTTGTTTTTATGTTATTGCAAATTGCCAACGAATATTTGGGGGATATTTTTTTGTTTTTCAAGTATACTCGAAATAGGGAATAAAGTTCAATTTGTGACCAAAATTTCAATTGTTTTTGTAGGGTTACTTTACTATTGTTTTGTTCGTACAATTCCGAGGGGGTAACTTGGCGAAACTTTTAAATAGGTCCTTTTGAATTATAACAGCTTCTTTATTCATAAAAGTATATGTTAACTTGAAAACATTTTTCCCTTTTTTGTACATAGATCTAGTTTTATGAAAATAAAGTTCATCGGGTGCACGATGAATTCATTTATATTTTAGTAAAAATTCTAAATAAGGTAATTCTAAAAAAAAGAAACTCACTTAATAAGACAACTCTCATTTTATAAGTAAAAAATCACCAGTATACTGCGCACCAAGAGTCAAGATTAAATTAAACGTTGAAGCGAGCTCAAAGCTGAAATTACCTAACAAAAAGCGTTTCGCGTTGTATTAAAACGACAATATGTAGATTAAGAGTGAGAGTACCACAGTATCGCGAGACACCGGTATTCTAAGCCAGGTAATGACATGTGCCAGGGAACACGGTAATGAGATCTTAGAACGACGCCAGGCGAACAGCCAGTTAAGCTGTGAACGGCTAATATTGCTCCTTCGGGTATTGGCGATATTACACTTTTAATCTAAAAGCGAAATTAGTACTTTGCTTTGTGTTCGATTGTAGAGGGAAAATTAAGCTAGGTTCATATCTAAGCACTTGATTAACATGCTGTAATTACCTTGAGTTTTGTATTGTTAGTAAAGGCTTGTAATGCCCTTCTGTCATTAACAATTGGTATGGTCAATATTGAATTTTTTCAAAGATTTTAGGGTAGGCAACGCGCTATCGGCACCTCTGGTGTTACATATGTCCATTAGCAAGGGTAACCGCTTACAGCGGGCCGTAAACTTGTTTGCTCTACTATCGTGATGTAAAATAAATAATTTAATCACAACATTTTATTCAATTTCAGATATCTCGATTGTATTCTGATTGACTTATTCGATAACAAGTGAAAATGTCTAGTTTAGTTCACAACAACGCTCACTAGCTTTTACAAATTAATCTCACACAAAATAAAGCCTTGCTCATTAAGTCGCCGACCCGTTTCAAATTAGACAAGGAAATTTCGAAGGAACCCAGCTTACGAACTGTATAGTTAGTGCCGACGCGAGCAATAGAATTGAATGGATCATTCCCGGCGTTACGTCATTACCGTTTATCGAGTTACGGTAATGAACCTGGAGTGCTTTAATCGACTGTTCAAGTTTATATATCTCCTTTTTAAGAAGCAAAACACGCATGATAAGATACTTTGATACTTTGGAATAAACTAGTAATGTCCCTTGTAATAAACTAATTTCTATTGTAGCTTCGATTTATCTGCATAAAGGTGTTCACAAAAAAAAATATAGTTTAGTGATATGAGTTCGTTTCCAAGTTGTACACAAACCGGTGACTTTTCCAAAGTCACGTTATCCTTCGCTAGGACTGGGAAAGAAAACATTGTAGGGCAAACTTCCTAGGCTAGAGTAATAGAATACAGCCTTATGCTTCGCTATCTAAAAGGAAGCCTGTGTTCCGACTTTATATGATAAATAAGTAGAAGATTACAACTAATGGACATGATAACTATTACAGATTACACTCTCTTCAGTAATAACTTTTCTTTTCAAAAAAATATTCAAATTTAAAACGTACAGAAAGAAAAGTGAAATATTATCCACAACGCACGATACAATTATAACTCACCAACAGGAAAGAAAAGTTTCGTTCATAAATTATTTATGTTGTATGTACAACATTAATGAAATTGTAGATGAGATCAACATCCAACGTCACTGAAGATTAATCAATCATCGGCGTTATTTATATATTGGCTTTATTATCAGAGTTGCCAATATTGCCAAGTTTATCAAACAAATACAGAAAACGAATGGGCGAACTTTTATTATATTACATATTTAGCGAAAAGCCTGAAGGTCTGGCCCGAGTCCCGAGATTATTTGTGATAGAATCTCTATTGCTATGCTTGAAACGAGATTTTATTTCGCTTAAAACGTTAAAGAGTTACAAATTAACTTCATAATTACAATTTTATCCTGATAGAAAAAAGGTAATCGAATTTGAACTTTAATGAAAATTCTTGTTTATTTTCTTTTGCCTCTCAAAAAGCTTTTAGACGGTAAATAATAAAATTATAGCCTGAGAAAGGCGGGCTGAATAATAATAGGCAATTTTTACAATCCATGTTCATTGCAAGTTATAAAATAGGGTGGAATGAAATATGATTTCAGGATTGAATACAAATAACAGAATAATTGTTTACATTATTTCATATTACTTACCTCACCTACAAGAAGTACAATTTATATACTATCAACCAATAATATAAACACTCACATCGATACCTTATTTTAAACGTAGCTATTAACTAGGAATTTCTACTGTAGGTACACAAATATTAAAAACGCACGAACATCCAAACCCGTAACAACCTGTAGGTAAGGATATACATTAATATACATATTTGTTCCGTGCAGGGATCGAATTTACGACACGCGGCGCAGAGACCGACCGGTCGACCACTGAACCAACCGTGCTGGCGACATACACACAGAAACTCAGAACTATTTGTAATTTGAATAGGTACCTATAATTTAATAATGCATGTGCCAGAGGAGATTTAATAATATTAATTTTCACTACATACTAATCTTATTATGAACCAACTGTAATAGTTTTTAAAAGAACTCTTTACCCGAACAATAATGGTGTTCACTTGTGTGGCTCTGCGTATAATGTAGAGGTTAATACAGTTATTAGATAATAATTATTATGAAACTAACTGAATAGGTTATAATCTATAATATAATACCGTAGACTTCAAGTCAATAGTGGATTTTTATTCTAGTACACCTGTACGTATTTATCTGTGTATATACAAATATAATGTTGACAAACACTCATCTGATTTATTGAGCAAGACACTAATATGTTTTTCAACGAAACAATGAACACTACGACTATTCAGTACCTTGCGTCAACAACGAACAAACGGTCGTCAATATTGATAAAAATGACACCTTGACTATTAATTATAATTCTCTGAAAAAATAAACAGACTTCATGGTCAATATTGGACCAAATTAAAATGGGACCACACGGGAAGCCAGCTTTCAATAAAAAAAGAATTATAAAAATCGGTGCACCCAGTCGAAAGTTATGAGGTAAAAAAAACACAGTCGAATTCATAACCTCCTCCTTTTTTGAAGTCGGTTAAAAACCTTTATTTTTATTTTATACAGGTACATATATTTGCGTCCGTTGCAGCATCAATAGCATCAACCTTTATCAATTATATTATTCTTTATAGCATTTATTTCAATGTCTAATATTCGTGTAAGCTTGAAAATTATTCAGTATTGTGTACAGGAAAATTAATTGATTACTTTCAGTAGTATCAGTACAATAAGCAAAGGTCACGATCACGATGCATAGCACTATTCAATCTTATAACAGTATATAACAATGGATGCAGTTCTAGACGTGCAATCACTTAAGATCAGTCTCGATAGTTTCACTTGACGTGATGATAATGGCGACATAGCAGCTTATTACGGAAACCAATTAACAGCCAATAGTTATCAGTACAACATTACGTGAAGATTGAGACACATTCACGGTTAAAACCTATGTGTCTACTATTAAACTCATATTTATAAATTTATCACTCACTATGTTTGGCATTAATTGTATTTGGTAAGATTTTATTTATCGCATTAATTGATATATTAACTCTTCCTAAATATACAAATATTACAATAAGCCGAATATAGACTGACTGCTTACCATTTACCTCCGTATACAAAAGTTTATCATCACCTGCCGAGCCTTTTCTCAACCATGTTGATAGTGATGATATGATGATGATAATCGTTTTTGTATGACCTGCAATCACTTACGACGCACACCCACGATTTATTGTAACTTTTTAGACAACTTTTAGAACACCAAACTGAAGTTGTAATGCCAGTTTCAAGACCCATTTTTGATGCTTAAATTACTATACTATTCCTATACTAAGATTTCCTCTTACAGAAAATCAAATGTAGATCTAAAAGAGATCACATTTTTGTGTCAAAACAGAAATTAGGCGAGTATTTTAATGATTAAAAAACTAATGGGTGCGTGTACTTATGTACGCGCGTGAGAAGTTATACTTCTTTGGCATCATTAAATAGTTAACCTCAATTATATTGGAGCACTTGAAAAAGTATATAAGCACAATTTTTTTCACTAATATTCACAAATAGTAAGTAATATCAATCAAAATATTCAATTTAAATCACTACTGAATATAATTTATTAGCACATATATAATTCGCACTTGTATGAAACTAAAACACGTGTTGTGAATGTATAAACTAGAAGCATGTTGATAAATATTATAAATATGAAAACAGTGATCACAGGTGACGAGCGTACCAACATGCGCGACTAATATCGAGGTTCAATTTCTATTTTGTTGGTAGCTTTTTTTTCGAGACTTAATGAGCGGTTAAGCAGACAGCTTCATACTGTTAATTTTGTGTCACAGATGCGCGCGCATCTTAAAATTTCACTCTCATCATTTTTTCATAACGCGCCTAAAGAAACTTCAAAAATTTAATTTAACGCATTAACGGAAACATTAATTATAAAAACAGACAGATCGTGTCAAGACAACATGAAATATAGACGCGTGTTGCAGACATGGCGTCTCTGACATTTTTATGAAAAGAATAATATTTAACCGACTTGTCATACGTGCGTCATCGTCAAAAGAAACCTCCAAAACTTATGGAGCAATAAATGTTGAGGTATTACCACTATTCATATTAAAAATACAATAGGCATATTAAGACGATTGCCATAGGGTCCCGGGTTTGAATCCCGGTAGGGACAAATGTTTGTGTGATGAGCATAAACATTTGTATCCGAGTCATGGATGTATCTATGTATAATATGTATGTATTTACAAAAAAAAAGTATCTTTATGTAGTATATCGACCAACTAGTATCCCTAACGCAAGCCTCGTTGCTTAGCTCGGAACTAGATGGCGCTGTGACATAATGTCCTGGACATTATGTCACAGCGCCATCTAATATTATAATATTTATTTATTTATAGATAAGAGTTTAGACGGTTCCTACGCAATAATTAAACTAGATATATTTTTAAATCTATACAGTACACTATAGTATGTATCTGAGGATAAATGCAAACTGTTATTATCTGACCTTTCCTTACCGAAAGTAAGATTGTGGGACGGGAAATTCTGCGCAGACTTGAGTCACTAAGAAAAGCTAGTTGATAACTAAGAATTCGAAATGTTTAAAGAATAAATAAATAATAAAATGCCTATCCATATTTTTTTTACGATAGAACTGACGCAGCACTTACTTCATGCTTGACGGTTTAATAACCGCACATATTTCTGCTAGGACTCAGTCAGTATGTATATGTGAAAAATTATGTTTGTAAATGCACCCCCAATACAGAAGAAAATATAAGTAGGATTAACTACATCAGTCGATAAACGGCATGTGAAGTCTACCTACACTCATTATGCCATCGTGATAGACTATAGCCTAGCCCAGCAGTGCGACAGTAAATAGATTGATGACAACTGTACAAATATATCAATAAAAATATATTCAATAACTACTATGTATGACATAAATAACTTATATTAATATTTCTTTTGTAGACACTTACAAAGTATATTTTAATACTAACATGCCGTCACGCCATTCGTCCTCAAAAGGTTCGGCTGAGGCGTACTAATGTACACCCATGTTTCACCATGTTTTAGGTCCCATGCAAAAGGTATTAAGCCTAATGCCATCAACCGGGCACGAATAAGTCCGAACTGCAACTAAGAATATCATAGAAAAACCTAATAACTCTGCTCGCCTGGGAATCGAAGCTCAGTAGTCGTACTTTACGACCACTAGACCAACGAGGTTTTTAATACTATAAGTATGCCGTAGTATAATTGTCTCCTAGGTGTTTATTATTTTTTATAGATAGCAAGATCACCATTTTATAAGTAAATGATTTACCATTACAAAGGGCAATTATAAAGGCACGCCCTATTGGGACATGGGACTTAAAACTTACTGGCAAAATTGAGGTGTACATTAGTACACCTCTGCCTAACCCTTCTAAACGACAGGTAGTAAGTGTTATTTACTTTTTATAAAATAAAGTATCAGCGTACCTATAAGGCTGCGGGTGCATGATCAAACCCTCCAGTGTTTTATTCTAGAATATACGATAGTAGCAAATGCGGTATCATCAACACAAGTATGTAAATTGTTCGTTGCTTGTCTCACGGGTGCTTTAAGTATATTGCAAAATAACTGTGCAGACGGATACACACTAAATATAGCAGCACTGCAGTGTCTGGTGCGATGGAGTGGTTATTTACACGCCTCATAAATACGAATGTGAAATGTTTCGTCTGTACCTACTAAATTAAATTTGATATAATTCTATTAGGGATCCAGAATATGCATATTGTGTCGGGTGAAATTCGATATGAAATATTTTATATTTCATATCGAATTTTGACAATTCGGAAGCACTATTATAGAGTATAAATTCCTTTTTTTTTGGAATGGGTAGGCATTGTCGTTTCAAGTCGATCGAAGGCTTCAATACTTCAAGATATTCATGCGTTCATATGTATGAGCGCGTTCGCCTGTTAAGGTTTCATTGCTCCGGCCATAAGCTACTCCAAAATTAAATATTAACAATTGAAAAATATTATTTAAAACATTTTTTTCCTCGTTTGTAACAAATTTACCCATTTATCACAACCGGAAAACTGATAATGAGCTGCAATTATACATATTTGCCTGTTATGATGAGGAAGCTGAGGACTTCTATTAATGTCCTGATGTATAAGCCTAACTAGTTCAGCTACCTAACTAGTTAAAATTTACACACTAATGGTTTTAGCAAGAAAACAATTGGAGAATATTTTATGTTAAAAGACATTATTAGTATATATCTAAGTGGGCGGTATAGGCACTTTCGCATATCTAAGTATTTGAAGTATTTAACTAATATTTTCAAACAAGAATGTATACATTGGTATTCGTGTACAATGTACCTACTTGGCATAAATGCCATTCCATTTGACAAAAATATCAAACCTTACAGCGGAATTACCATTAGATAATACATAATATGTTGTTATAATATTATCTTTTCCAATTTAAAAATATACATATCACCAGCTTTTTCGCCAAATTTCAGTCAAAGTCGTCAAAATGTCAGGCGTACATAAAACTACTCGCCTAAAGTATTCGTTTAGAAATAATTTTAATTAATTAAGAAAACTGTAGGTTCTCTCACTTATCAACGTTCTTTTGTGATGTCAAGCGTACATCGACGAATTTACATAAACCTTCTCTCGACTAGTGGCCTTATAAACGCTAAAATCAAATAACTACATAACCCAATTGCAAACGAGCACAACAAATCAACACTAAACGATGCAATGAATAATCAAGCACTGTCTGTAAACCGAACTACGCTTCAGCCCCTTAATTGCTTCTAATTGCTATACTTGTGCCTAGCAGCGGACCCCTTCTGCAGCAATTTGTAACCCCCCTTTTTTACTTCGTTATGGGGTTTGAAAAAACAGTTCAGCCTCTCAGGAAGGAAAACAACCATTATATTTTATATTTCCGCCAAGTTTTCGCCATGTTTTGGCTGTTACTTTTACATGTGTTATTGCGCAGAGTACTCTGCGCATTCTGTGAAAATATTCACGTTTTCTTTGCGATTTTACTCCCTTCGTCTGACCCCTAGTTATAGTTCATTCACAGATTACAAACTACTTCGTTGGGTTTTTGTTTACGAAGAAACCGATGCGAGGATTGAAATACTTTTACAACTTGTGCCTTTTTATTTCTGCTGAATGACTTGCAAAGGGTGCTCGTTCGATGTAAAGTAGCTTACCCTTGCGACTAGATTTCTATAGCGATTGGCGCAACAGAGTGAGAGAAGTTGGATACTGGTCTTTTTAGTTGGAATTAATATTAAAAAGGAACCCGCGGAAGGTTGAAGGAAGAAAAAACCAGGATTCATGTCAATGCAAAGATAAAATGTATATTTTTGTTTTTTAAATAATGAATGTTTATAACAGTATTATGTTACAAATATTCGTATATACAACATTATTAGGCACGCTCTTACACTTCTCACTGAATATAATTTGAACTCTACCGATCTAGCAGCTTTAATCAATGAATTATATTTGCTCAGTCATTCCTAATAAGAGAGAAATTTCCAGAATAAATGTGTGCGAACATAAATGTCTGAGTTAGTCTAATATAACCTCAAATTGCGAAACAATTAATCACGCATGACTGGGAGGAAACCCGACCGGGATCACTTCAAATTTACATTTTAATTTCGTTTCTGTATTTTTCTGGTAATTAAGTACAATGTTACTCAAATTTATTTGTACAATGTTACAATTATTGTCTCGTTAGTCCAGTGATCATCAGTGCGATTGCTGAGCGAGTGCAAGCGAGTCTTGTTTTTGATTCCTTGGTCGAGCAAAGTGTTATTGAGTTTTTATCAAATTCTCCATAGCAGTTCGGAGTTTGGATTTCAGCCCTGTTGATAGCAATAGGATCGCATTCTATGGCACCTCAAACATACCGGCGAAATGTGGATGTACATTAATTAGTACACCTCTGCTTAACCCTTTGCGGACGAGATGCGTGATGGTATTATTATTCCATAGAACAAACTAGCAGTTAATTAGCTGGAGCGTGTGTATGTTAGTCTAATTTATCCAATAATGCCTAGTAATGGAAACGATTTGTCAAATGTATTTTTTTCACACAGTTGAATAAATGAATGTAGGTGTACCTCGAGTTTCCAAAAATACTTACTATAGGTATTTTTAAACCTAGGTGCATTAATTTGTTACGTCTAAATGAAGGACTTGTAGTAACTAGATTAAGTTCACCGAGGGTATAGGCCGCCTTAATCGTGGAAGTCGGCGACTTAAAATGATGATACATGTACCGAGATTTCAGAGATTTGTGAAAAAATAATATCATCTCATAAAAAATATATCTTTAATATTGAAAATTGTTAATCTAAATACATGATAACTCAAACTCAAACGGATCGGGCTGAAAAGATCCGCTAAGAAAGGATTTTGATTAATTCTACCCCCAAGGGGATAAAATAGGGGATGAAAGTTTGTATGAAAACTATACCTAATTAATAATAATACTTCTTAACGCGAGCGAAGCCGCGGGCAAAAGCTGGTAGCCAATATAAGAAGAAATAAAGAAAATATAGATTTCGTTGATTCAGGCGCAGAAAGTTACCACAAGATTCAATAATATTTCCTAGGTAACAGCATTATCTAATAATTTCCGTGGGAGTGAAAGATTAATCTGGTTTGTCACCGAGATATTTTTACCGAAACTTTTATGAGTCACCTCTTCAATGACTTTCCCGTGATGTTACTAGGTAGGTATACCTACATATTATGTATTTTTAGTCATACATTTGCTCTAAGAGAATTCGCATTTCATTCTGAAGTACCTACCTATATACGACTTATAACTCAAAGTTGGAGTAATTATTAAGTAGGTAAATAATTAATATTATATTAATGGTAAGAGCAAATAATGATCATCGTAAAATCATTTTATCGCCTCACTGCTGGGCACAGACCCTGTCTTGGTTTGAAAGGGGTTGAGTTATAACCCCTGTCATGTCATATATACATTTATATGCATGTATGCATGCTAAATGCGGATTGGCAGGCTTCAGATGCTGGAATAAATTCTTCAGGCATTCACCGTTTCAGCGAGTGATAATAAAAAGGTACAGTATAGGAAAGTAATATGTGCATCTATTGGATTTCATTTAGGACTTTACGTAGGATATCCATAATAATATATTTCTCTTATCAATACTTTCAAATCGCTCGGTAGGTATGTAATAATGAATATGATAAATACATTCAGTTTGTTGCATCGAGGGGTGGAATTTAAAATTAAATAATATCACTTTTATTGAATGTAAAATTCAATAAAAGATAGTACCTATGCATAGTTTCATTTCTTGATACCAGGATCGGAATAAAACCTTTTTAATAAGTTTATTATGTATTCAACCACGCTACCTAGGTTGGTTGGCAAAGTAGACATCAAGACAATCTCACGTTCCTTGCAACATTTGCATAGTAGGTATTATTTAAATATGGTGATATTGCGTTCAATAAAATATTTATAAAATAAAATGCAAAAGTTTAACGCTGTTAATAAAACCAGCATGATATGCTACGAAGCGTGGTAATTGGTGATAACTAGAACAATAGTTTTCCTATATAAATAGTTGATATTATTTGACGAACAAGGAATATTAAATATTTATATAGAAAAAATCCTAATCTATGCAATAATAAAATATTAATATCTAAATGGGTATTACCCAAATTAATAAAAATTTATTCACGTACCGGATAAAAAGCCCTTGTACTATTATCAAAAATAATCTAAAACAAAATGGCAGCTGTCAGTTGGGTGGGCACTGACATTGTGCGCATTCCACTGAACATTCCTTTAGCATTTCACGTCGAATTGCTCCAATCAATCATTTGAATAGCTCCCGAATTGATTGAAGGTTGTCTACTTGTTTCAATATTACTGAAATAGAATTTCATTAACTGATTTAAAACTTTTGACAACGAAATTCTAAATCAAAAGAATATGAATGGATGGCAGACTTATATAATAGTCTACTATCCATTCATTATTATAATACTAGCTTCCACTCGTGGCCAAGCCCACGCAGTGCGTGGGCAGATATCCGTGCTATTCTAATGTATCTATTAAACTAATTACACTGGGAATTAGACCATATTCTTACGGTCAAATGGAGCCTATATTTACAACAACAAAAAACCGGCGAATTGAGAACCTCCTCCTTTTTGAAGGCGGTTAATTAGACCTCTAGCAACATAAACTGTATTCAATTCCATGGAGTCGATTTTGCGTGATGTGTATAAAAACATATAGACAGTCGGAGAAATATAAAATGATGCAGCTGTTGTTCTAAAGTTCTAACAAAACCTGTCGTATTCTTTTTTCTTCAATATCTAATGAATAAACATACATAGGTATATGTTACAATGTTATTATAAACATATTTAGATAATGACAATACGACATTTGCGTGTCATGAGTAGACAACAGATGACCCAAACGAGAACTGATTGTTTTTTTTTTATTGTATCAATAAGACAAGTTCGATACCAGCGAAATAAACACGTGTTATTGTTGTATCAGAGAAAATGATAACGTCATACGCATATTATTGATCGTCATGTTCTTTGAAATGCACATTCATCATACATTATACATATTGTATACCGTAGACTAAACCAACCCATAGACTAAACATACAATATAGGTTTATATTGCAGGTGTACATGTATTTTTTTTATATTATTCAATAGGCTGTTTATACAAAATTATACTGCAGTTTGCAATAGTTGTTAGTTTATTCAAGTTTTAAAACCACTTGTTCTTATCGTATATCTATGGAGTTGAAATTCGTATTTAAATAAATAAATATTCCTGGACATTATGGCACACAGCGCCATCTAGTTCCGAGCTAAGCAACGAGGCTTGTGTTACGGATACTAGCTGGTTGATATACTACATATATACTTTTTTTTTTGTAAATTCATACATATTATACATAGATACATCCATGACTCGGATACAAATGTTGATGCTCATCACACAAACATTTGTTCCTACCGGGATTCGAACCCGGGACCCATAGTACAGAAAGGCAGTGTTAACTACCGCTGGACTAACTAGGTCGTCATATTTTTTTTAAACTTATCTCGACACTAGCTGTAAAGGATGTGATGCGCGGTGCAAATGATATTCCACTAGTAGAAAAACTAATATATTTTTCTTAATAGGGTTGCATTACAAAGCCCCATGAAAGCGATCGGCGTGTGTTGTGTTTATCCGATGGTGGCCGACTGGCCCTAGTTTTCACCAAATGTTCGAGGTCCGTGGTGACCCCTCTCACCGCATACCCCGCCTCGCTTCCATTTACAATAACACAATTTAGAACTTAATATCAAACAAAGGTAAACTACAATGAATGATTGTGTCCCTAGCACTTATTCTAGCTGATTAAGCATAAGTATATAACTAACAGTGGACAATTGTTGTGTCTCTAACATATATTTGAGTACTTAATCTAAACAGTAAAGAACAGTGGAGGATTGTGTCCTTAACGCATACAAATTTGGGTAAATTAAACATATTAAGTAACAGTGGACGATTCTGTCCGTAACACTAGCATTATCTACTCTGCCATGTCGTGGGTGCGTTCACAAACACAAATACAATTACAGGTGCTTTTGAATTGTCAAACTAGTTGCACGGATCCAAAAAGTAGGTCCTGGAGAAGAACCGGCAAAAAGCTCCATAGGTACTCTTTTAAATAAATACAAATTACAAAATAGGAAGTCAATTCCTTTAAAATGTTTATATGCAACATCAATATGAGATTAATGCAATTTGATTTGAAATGTATGAACTATTTACCCAAGACAAAATAAAACTAATTCAGAATGCCATAGCATGTATGAGTCGACCAGCCTCTACCGACAGCACCCGTTCACGAGTATGACGTGTGTATCAGCGTCGCTCTACTCAACCATGTTGTGGGGAATAAAAGGACCCGAGATACAACGCCACGATCGGCAGGACATTTTAGTGAGCATGACAAGCGCAAACTGCTTGGTAAATATGTTTGGTAAGTAATGTCAGCTGTCAGCTATGCATATTGATTCTAATTCGTTTTCAGAATTAACTTTTACTTAGATGTTAAAGTCATTTCGAAATATCTAATGAGTATGCTTATTAGACTCACATTTTGGAACCTCATAAGTAAGCAAAAATTTACATATTCATTGCGAGATGGCGGCGCCAACTATTTTAACGGCAAACACTCGCTATGGGTTATCAAACAACAACTGAGTTGAAGTAAAATTACATAGATTGTGTGACATAGCCTTGACATTATTACATAAGGTATTATCCTACATTTCATAATGTACCAATATCAACCTTACATACGTAGAGATTAGACCAGTGTGCTTAACAAAACTTTTATATTAAGAAAGATAATTTGCTGGCAGTGGGCGCTTCTCATTTTAAATTCTTTTGTGTTGGTACAGCTAATGTCTCGTTTGCAACTTATACGAAGTTTTCCGGGCTTTCTCCACCGAAGGCAAAGTTCAAGTACTTTGGAAACTTCGTAATAAAACCGCAATTATAGATGTTCTTTCAGGATTAATATTTTAACGCGGTTATCTCTTAGCTCCCAAACAAATCGGTAGATGTTTAGTATGTATGGTTGAATCTACAGATTAATCTCTCAACTAGTCAGCCATGGTAGGCAATAGCTTCTAAAATCTGTATGCCCAGCAGTGAACTATTAAAGGTCATTATGATTGAACTACAATACCATCGTACCATCAGATGGGACTAAGGTATACTAAATATGCATAATATAAAAGTATATAAAACCCTTCAAAGGGTTTTATATAATTTACATCATTACGTTAAGACTCTGATGCCGTTTCGACGTTTCTTATCACACACACGTGATTTATTTTTATAGAACAAAAGTACTATCTTTAAGTCAAACGATTAATTATGTCAGCTGAAGATTCAAGTCAAATCATATTTATCACTGATCTATATTTTTTATTTACATAAATTATAAGAAATTCTTCTATCAAATTCCTATTACAATTTCCCAGTTCTCTTAAATTGTAGAGGCACAGAAAATATAAATTCTTTGCGTGAGTGCTTTTTACTCCTTTTCGAGCATCGTTCCTCTTCCAATTAGGCCTCCTTAAGCCACTAGACTCCAAAGCGTCTGCCTTTTGATTGAAATTTGAATATTTTACGAGACTTCTACTTATGTCTCGAGGCGTTCAAGCAAGCGCTAAGCTCTTTTGTTTAAACTTTTGTAAAATCCTACCACAACGTAACGGTTTTTCCCAAGTTTAACTTAGGGTTATCTGCACCACGAGAGGAATTTATACTATGAAAGAAAGTTCTGGATAAAGTAGGTACTTAATAGAATATAATCTTATAATACTACGAACTCAACTCGGTTTTGGTCGTCGAGCAGAAATACCGAGGTAGAATGAGAAACTCAAGTCTTGTGTATGAATAAGGAGAGGCAGTAGGAAATTGAGAAATGTTTTTTTACGTAAAATTAGAACGTAGAAACTACATCTTGTCTACAATATTTTGAAAAAAGACGCTTTGTTTTGGTTGACCATATCTTGGCCGTATGAGACTTGACTAATTTGTTTGACGCTATTTTACTTTGTAGGAATCCTAAAAATGTATGTGGGTATGTATATACTATATTCCCTTATTATTACTTATATACTCTTATAATAGGTTCTTATTGTTTCAATTAATACTATAAAAAATATAAGTCATAAGATTGAGTACTTGCCAGTCTAAATCATGTCAAACGCCAAAAAATCTCGAATAATTAATGTTCTTTATTATTTTTCTTTTGTAGGACCCGCCTGTCTGTAATTACTTTCTGTAAATATTAAAACTCCGCACAAAGCTTGCTGTGTAAAGATTTAGCGCGCTTAACAGCTGCATTTTTGCAATTTCGCGCCACTTTGTGGTTGAATGCAAGAGCAGGCGCCATTTTGAAATTTTCAAGCAAGCAAATGAGAATACCCGACGCCAAAATTAAACTGTGTCAGTGTTTAAAATAAATTAATATTAACGAATTAATTATCATTGTGTTAATCTTTGTGTTTAGTAGCTTCATAGAGTAATTGATATGATTGCTGAATTTATTATATGTGAGTCTGTCAGATATATTACATGTAAACACATACCATCAGGCTTGTGGTATGATATGAAATAACATTTCATTCGTTAAATCGATAACAGAGCGTAGCTAAATCGAGAGACAGGAATATAAGACGCGGGAAAATGAACCTATAAACGGAGAGTCAACGTGAAAAATGGCTTGAAAGCAACTTCAGCGCTTTGTGCGGCTGATTCAGGGACTTTCTTTTAACGATTTAGCACAAGAGCCGCAGCGGGCAAGCTATTTCACAATGAAGTGTGCAAGTTAGCATTTCAGTCCCGTTACCTTCGTTCTGTTCTGTATAGATTTGTTTAATTTAATTGTAATGCATTTTTAATTTATTTTTATCTTTTAGAGAGTGATTTTCTCACAATATTAAATAAAAACCCTAGAAATCAAATTTAAAAAACATCTGCATTCATTCATTCATCTGCATTATTTGTACTAATATTATAAAGAGGAAAGATTGTTTTTTTTTTCGTATCGATTAGGGTCCGAAACTATTGCATGGATATAAATATCTTTCAACATTAAAACGGTACATTATACGTGATAAACATGAGCTAATTCTATTTAAAAAACCATAAATACTTATATCTACGTGTACAGCCGGAGCCGGCCGCAATAGTCATTAATATGTATATTCAGTAGGGGCATCTTAACTACAAATAATTAAAAAAAAAACCGCCACAGGTAACAAATATCGCAGTTTTATTTGACGCTGTGTGCGATAAACACTGAAATTGAATTTGGAACGTCCGATGCGATCACACGACCAATAACATGGCGGCATTAGCGATGTGACTGAACAGATAAAGTAAGAAAGAAATGTTTGTCTCCGAGATTGTGTTGCCATGAGCTAGAGGAATAAAGCGTTCCTTTGTCGAAATCTCTAAGTTCTCGCTTCGTTTCTTCCCTCTCTCCAACCGTCTTAAACTAATACCAATTCCTTTGTCAGGAGCAAATAAGCTTTGACAGTTCGTTACTCAGGAATCATCAGAAGTTAGTGGAACTGTTCGTTCGACATTGCGATACGAATACGAAATAAAACTACTTTTTACGGATTTTATCACAGTAAGACCT
This sequence comes from Craniophora ligustri, assembly GCA_905163465.1. Classification (NCBI taxonomy): domain Eukaryota; kingdom Metazoa; phylum Arthropoda; class Insecta; order Lepidoptera; family Noctuidae; genus Craniophora; species Craniophora ligustri. The sequence goes on from LR990969.1 coordinate 10,578,885, forward strand.
TGAGCATAAATTAATATTGTAAAAGAAACGAAACGTAGCAATTAAAATAGTATCAATATGCTTTGATAATATGCATGTTGTTTTATTTCTACATTAGTATAGGTTTACTTTCTATTTGATACCATTTAATAAGATAACATACCATCATCACGCCTGTATTCCTGAAGGGGTTAGGTAAAAGTGTAGGTACTGCCCTCAGTTCGCCAGTATGTTCGTCATTGCCGGGCATAAATATAACTCCAAAACTGTTATTGAGACTTTCTTAAAGTACTCAATTCCTCAAACGAGGCAGTTTTTTATCATCATCATTATCAGCCTATATGCGTCTACTGCTGGACGTAGGCCACCCTTCTTGACACAAACTAATTAATTTAATTATATTAACCAAATCCACGCAGTTTCGGTTTGCTTATTTCTTTAGCGTTGTAGTGTTATGTTACTGCTTATAACCTTCCTCAATAATAGTATTATCGAGCGCAAAAAGTTTTTTTTAATCTGACAAGCAGTTGCAGACATTCCCGCGATCAAACATTATAAAAAAAACTCTTTAACGTTGTTGTATTATTATAGTCATTATCATAGTATAGAATACTCGTTCGTTTATCTAGATATTATGCTACATTATCAACGTTTAATTTATTCAAGCATTCTTTATTTACACACAAACATTCCTAGATTCAATGTCATACGTGCATAATATGTTACGTTACGACAAAATAGCGCGAAATAAAAATAAAACTACATCAATATAGCAATTAATATTAAGTAGGTAGCAATTACAGAAATCAATTACTACAATCATAGTCGATTAATCGGTTGACAACCTTAAAAAAAAGCATGAAACTAAATTATTCAACAACACTATTAAAACACAAACACTACGACGAATGTAAACATGCGTCATACTAACTACATAGTTGGGGTACTTTACAGTGTAAACTTCATAAATTGTAATTTGATCAAAGAATAATTGTAATGGGCAATTGGGCACATAATCTATCGGTATTTATTATATGCAGATTAAAAAATATCGATATTTCGATAATATTTTTACCCCAGAGCGCGATAAGCGAAAGTTTTGTCAAAATATTTTAAAAATAAATTAGTACAATTAAAAAACAAGATCATGTATTTTAATAATTGTACTTAAAATCACTTTAATGTTCAATTATAACGACATTTTATTACAAAGTATGATTACACACTACGTGTTACACAAAAGTTATTAATTATTATACTTAATGTGACTATTTGTAGTACAAGTAGGTACTTTGTAGTTCTTCAAATTAAATTAGAATAACAAGTTGCATATTATATAAATATATAGATAAGAATCCGCAGTAAAACGCATCTCATTCGCCAGTTAATTTGTGTCGTAATCGTATTCGTAATCCAGATACACGTAAAGATGATAAATCGCGCGATTTTTGCCATTCAATTTTAACTCTCTTTTCATCAAAACAAAAATAGTACCTATACAAATATAATAGTTAAATAAAACACGTGTTTCCACTACCGCGGCCGGGCCTCGAACATGAAAACACTTATCAGATAATTTATTACAATACAGTGCGCTCAGTATATTTTCGCGGGTGCTGCGATAAGAAATCGTTTTTACAGTGTGTTATATTTGACATATAATTGACATTGGTGTTTACAATCAACGCCTATCATAGTAAAGTAACACTGAGTGTTCTATAACAGTCGTATAATACGTCTTTATTTACAAAGGTGATTGTACGTTGTTATCACCAATCTAAGTCGGCAGTGACAACAGTCAGAGTCATCCTTATCAGGTCTATCTTCAAGCACTTAATACTACTATTATATGTATATGTAGTATGGTTTTATGATTTGTTTACATCTTGGATAAGGTTACGATAATGTCTGTTTCAGGAGTGTTAAACACAAATCAGAATTCAGCTCGTTTAAAATGATAAATACTATAGGTAACATATAAATATGTTACCATAGAGGAAGGCTCAGGATTGGTGCCTGCAGAAGGACGTTGCTGTCATGGAAGGCCATGAAACACATTGACGGCAGAAACTAGAGAGGAAGTTTAACAAGTTACTTACAATGTAGGTAAACAAAAACAACATGCTCGGTGGAAATGGAAAATATCACGAGGAAATCTGTATGCTTTAGAAATTTTCTTGATGGCGTGTTACATAACTACATAAGTCTACAAACCCACACTGGGCTAGCTTCGTGGGCTATGGTCTAATCTCTCTCAAATGAGAGAGACATGTGCACTGGGACAGTAATGGGGTTGATGATAAAAGCAAAAAAAGATATCAGCAACTTGAATAAATTATTTCTCTTGAGCGGTATTTTATTATAAGCAGGAATGCTTTTGTACCTACAAATACTATACGTTTTATTGTATGCACTAGCCGCCCACGCGGTCGCGCGTTTTGATAGCGAATTATTGCACTGTTACGTTTTAAGTATGCAATGCTTTTCCACTCCTGCGAATATCTAAGATAAACGCAATTATGAGTGATAATCAATTGCATGAGGCCTAATCTGGAGAGGCTCTATATCGAGAAACCTTTTTTTAAAAGTGTGGAGACTTTTAAAAAAACCCGTCCTTTGAGGAATCTACCGGGTCAAACCACGGTCCAAACCAAAGCCATGGCACGAGAATGCCCGGGTCCCTGTAAAGAGACAAACTCTGAAACATCTGTGCAACTCCTAAAAGACATGATCCCGGGGAGACGTGACATTTATTGCGTCTATAATTACAATCAGTTTTTTGACGAATTTACAATAAATTGGTAACGCCGTCTATTATTCCATCTTTGAATAATGTCCCAAGAACTTCAGTGACGGTATTTTCATATTTTAAAAGGCGTGATACATTCTCGTCACACGTCTTACGTCTCGACTTACGACACATTTTCAATACAGCCTTTATTATATTACTCGCTGCTTTTCACACATATACGGCTAGGTGAAAATATTATTTGGCAGGAGAAAAGACGCGAATTACACCCAATATATCTCTGTGGTTTTTTTTATATCTCTCACTAATGCTACCGGATTTAGGAAATCATGCGTGATGGAGGAGGTTGTGTAAAAATATATGTATAGCTAGAAAATGAATGTAAAAAGGTAGAGATATATCACACAGGTCAAGAAGAAACTAAGGATCATATTAGGAGGTCAGCGCCCGATTATGGTATTATGTGCTGCACACATCACACTTCCAGTGTGAGATAAAGATAGAGCTATGGTACGTGACGTTTTCTGACATGCCTTCATAATCATAATTCGCCTCTAAAGACACTCTTCGGCTACAAAATTAATCTCTTCTTTTTTTATGACGCACGTTTCTCCATGGCATTTTTGACATTGACAGAATTGTCGACATCGGCATAGTTTGCCATTATAAATAATTGAATTGAATTGACGCTTCACAATACAATTTGACTGTGCTTTATCTGGTTCAGAGTACATACATGTCATACATACACCAGAAACTCTTAAATAAAATAGCAAGTATTTTGCGTCGGTACGGTTTAGTTGCTACAACCAACGACGACAACTTAGTTCTTAACTTTTAACAGTCGAACATCAGCCTAAGAATTTTTGCATTGAGATCGAGAATCGAGAAAGAAAAATATATCTAAGTAATTGAAATACTTATAAATATTTTAACTATACCAAATCCCGCGAAAATGAATGGCAAAGACTAGAATAAAGTGCAACAACTTTTGAACCTTATCCTAAACTACGTAGGTTGATTCTTCTATGTCATCAACAATGAAACATGAAAAATATTGCATAGTTTTTTTTCTTTGATAAAGTCCAACTCTTATTTGAACAGTTTCCTTACAAAACAAAACGAGAGCTCTTCAAAGCGAAATAAACATCTGTGATTGCACAAAATGGATGACTTTCTGGAGTTTCGATATTATTTTCAATTTAGGAAAGGATATTTACAGTTGCCACAGTTCAAGAATTTGCCAATTAAATGCAATGGCAAATTCATTAACTCCAACTTTCCTTGTGTTATAGGAAAATGTTTATTTCAAATTTGTGTGTGCGTGTATGTGTTTGTGTGTGTATGAATGTGGGTGTGTGTCTCTGTGGCATCGTAGCTCCCGAACGGATGAATCAATTTTGATTCTGTTTTTCTTTTTGTCGAAAGTCGAGAATGTTCTTAGTTCGATGTTAATCCAAACTTCCAAAGTAACCGCCACAAAATGAATCAGGGTTTTTTAAATTTTAATAAGTATTTTTTTCAATACAAGATCCGGATCCGGACTAATGGATACCTAAATAAGGAAGAATACTCCTTAAGATGCAGCACGCGCTGGACATTTCTAATGAATTCTACGCTACATATGAATCATGGTGTCATATCACCATGGCATAACAATCATGTAAGCATTATGGTGCCATCGGAAACGGAGCATTACGCTGTGCGAATACATATAATTGTGCTGATATTACGTCATATATGCGCCATGTAGAGCTACTCATGCGACATAGTTAGTCCAGCGGTAGTTAACACTGCCTGCTGTGCTATGGCTCCCGGGTTCGAATCCCGGTAGGGACAAATGTTTGTATGATGAGCATAAACATTTGTATCCGAGTCATGGATGTATCTATGTATAATATGTATGTATTTACAACAAAAAAGTATATATGTAGTACATCAACCAACTAGTATACGTAACACAAGCCTCGTTGCTTAGCTCGGAACTAGATGGCGCTGTGTCATAATGTTCAGAAATATTTATTTATTTATTAAATTCAACATTAGTACCTAAGTACAGGTAAGGTATGACGAATTGATTCTCGGTATGTTTTTGTAGCGATCCTTATTAGTTAAAGAGGTCTGTTAACAATAGCATTAAGAATCTTTAAAAATTATTCATAATCATTGAATCTTTTAAATTTGTTGTACAAATGTTACTTATAATAATTTTTTGATATTTTGACAGGTTATTTATAGCTAAATTATATTATAATTATCTCAAAGTAACTATTTCTACTTAATTTCAATTATAAATAAAAATTTACTGATTAAAACCATTATTCACTTAGCCACTTATGTAAATGTTTTTCTAATTTATTTGTTGCAAATTACGAACAAAATTATTTTATACGGAAATACATCAATACAAGCTTCTACCCGCGATTTCGTCTGCGTAGTATTACCTATTTTCACCCCTTTAGAGATTATTTCCGGGATAAAAACTACCCTATGTCCTTCTCCGAGAATAATTTAAACAGACTCAAAGGTAAGCGTGAAGAGGTGACAACAGACAGACACACTTTCGCATTTATAATATTGGTATAGTATGAATGGCAGCTTATATTCAAATATGAAATCGTTTTCGGCTAGCGACCACCCACACGAATATTGATTGCCTAACGCTGCACCGTCCATTTTGGCTGCCACCTCAGGATTTATTTTGCATTTGTCCCTTGTTTGAAACGAGTGCTCTTAACTTGACTGAATTTGCTAGCGTACAGCGTAAGCACCGAGGATTGTACTGAAACCAAGCTTCCTGAGAACGACCAGAGTTTATCTCTACGTTTTGTGACATATTAAGACACACATACCAGTTTTTCTCTTTATTATAAAAAAATATGCATTTTAAAAATTACTATTAGTCTTATATGTTTGCATGTTAATTGCATTTTTGTCACTGTTGAAGTATTTGTTTCTAAAATTTTCTAAAATTTTTACTCGTGAATTGATAATATTGCAATAAATTGTATATCAAAATACAATAGTATAGTGCTTTGGGGTAAGATCGGCTCAGGGATTTAATCATTAAACTTATGTAATTATTGGGTTATAAGAAATCCTTACCGTATATTCATTCATATTAATGCACAACAAAACACTGTTACATTACAAAGAAAAAACAACCAAACAAATAATTTTTAATGTTCTGATATGATTCATTAGTACGTAGGTACTTATGCAATGCAACCTAAATTACGCAGATTAATATTTTACTACTGCAATTAACAATTACAGAGAATGTAACGTTGCAAACTGTTAATCTTATCGCGGTTTTCCACACACGTATTAATATGTATGAGCTTTGTTACTGAATATTACAGTTTAATCCCCCGATAATATCGCACAAAATAAAAGCGCATCAACTGTTTCATGTGCTTTTATATACATCTACTTACTTGCAATTTTTTTTTTTACTATGTTACTTATGAGAATGTTACTATGTTACTTATTAGAGGAAAGGAATGGAAGGAAGGTAGGGAGGCCTTTGCCCAGCAGTGGGATCAACCGGGCTGATAAAAAAAAAAAAAAAAAAATATGTTACTTACTTTCATAAGTACCTACTTACATAATGTTTTATTATAACATCCTGTTAGTTTAATATCCCTCGCACTGTCTAAGATGCGAGTTAAGGCAAATTATAAATAGACAAACAGGTTATAATAGTTAATAATTCACATAAACTAGCAATAAAATCAATTTCATAAATGAAAATCTGACTGCGATAAAAAAAAATCAACTGCAATATGTTATGCACTTAAAATTAACCATGCAATGTTTGAATTTCTTCAATACGTTATCGTTATACAATGTATTTGCATTTAAATAAATAAACGAACGGACAAGAATTACAAAACAATTTTGTTGTAAATATTTAATCAAAAACCATCACTTAGCTTCGCTTATAAATAAGATATATTTCGTAAATTTTCATAGATGTTTTTATTTTTTGATGGTTTTCAGAATCATCATTGATTATTATTGCAAATTGTATCTAGGTATATCATTCCATTAAAATATTAGATATGATTTTAAATGAATACAGTGTATACTTCAAGACAAATGATTCCTCCATCTTTAGCCAACTGTTAAAAATCATATAATTTAATTATTATAGATTAAAAGAGGAATAATATACATGTACCTACGTATCTCCGTAATTATATTATCTATGTTGATGGACCTACAATTATAATTTAACACAATCATAATTAATAAGCTAATACCGGGTCATCGACCTGTATCAGATGTTCGATTGAGAGCAAACACATTTTCCATTGAGATAAGTTCCACTATTTTTTTTTTAAATGAGTGAACTTCACGCGTATTTTATACAGTGTTTAGATGTATATAGTCTGTGGTAGAAGAAAGAGAAAGAAAACATGAAGTTATTTTTCTTCTCGCTTCTTTTTGTAATGATATCAGATAGTGACCAATAACCATTTACCATAAAATTATAAATGTGTGTGTGTGTGTGTTTATTTCCTTTGAGCTTTAGATGACACCTTGAAAAGTCATTGAATATATATTTAGGAACTAAATGGCGGCGGTACCTAATTGACGACCTCTGAGAAGAAATGTCAACAAAGAAGCAAATAATTATAGCCTCGACTCTCGAGTCTCGAGTTCGAACCCAAGGCACGCACCACTGAGTTTTCGGAAGTTATGTGCGTATTTATCACATGCTCAAGCGGTGAACGAAAACATCGTGAGGAAACCTGCATGCTTGAGAGAATTCTCAATGGCATGTAAAGTCTGCCAACTCGCAGTAGGCTAGCGTTGCGGACTATAGACTAATCCTTCTCAATTGAGAGGAGACCCGTGCCCAGTAGTGGGACATTAATGGGTTGATGATGATGATGCTATAGACAGTCTAACGTTGGTTGTCCTGATACGCTAAGTCTCGAGTCTCGAGTTTGAATTCAAGGTGACTGTGACTTCTATATAATGTGTGCATTCATATTTCATTATCAGTTGGTTAAATCAACTTAATGTCATGAAGAGACCTGCATACCTCAGAGGTTTAATGGCGCTAAGAGAAGAGGAGACACCTAGTCAACAGTAGGACGCGAATGTAAATCTATTGGGAGTTCGACGCTGAGTTGGCAGTAGCGTAGCGTGGGGGGGCAAAGGGAGCCATGGCCCCGGGCGGCATATGAAAGGGGGCGGCATCAAGTGCCACGTTGTTTTTATACTACTAGAAAAGGGGGCGGCAAATTTCCAGATGGCCCCGGGCGGCAAATACCCACGCTACGCCACTGTGAGTTTGTATACTTATGTGTAATGTTTATGATACAATTGATTTTTTGCGATACCTGTGAAATAGGCCATACATGCTACGGTTTACCGGAAAGGTTTGCCTGCGCAGGTACACCGGAGCGTGTGTGTGAATAGGTCGCCTGCACAGGTCTATTCCCACACACGCTCCGGTATACCTTATTATGACCCATATCTTGTCATCTGTTTTGCTTAACAACTGGAGTTAATCCAGTTGTAAAAATCTGATCTAATGCCAATGGTATTTAAACTCTATTCTGTATTTCGCTTCATAAAGAGGGAAGTAGAAATCAGAAAATATTTACTACTCCTCCTAATTAAGTTCATGATTACCTTCTTTTGCCGCGGGTTCCATAACAGTTTAAATAATTCTCTGCGACACGTCGGGTTACATTGTCTCGACGATTTTCTGCGTGGTAGCTATTTTGATCCTGGCTTACTGGGGTTGCAGTAGCAGAGACTAAGAGTGGCGGGCTTGTCACAAAAAAATATAGGTAGAATTGGTATACATATAAATATAACTGAGTGTACACACTACACACATTTGACATAACATTAGAGAGAGTTAGTAGAATTCAGTAAACTCCTGCTAATCGTAATAACTACTTAACCGAATTAAATGGGGTTTTCAACACTCGAAACTTTGTCTTACAAGAAGATTCAGGATTATAAAGTTCCACGCTGACTTAAGATATAATTAATATTCGACAAAACTTTAGGATTAGGATTAGAGGATCTGTCAGCTCGAGATAAGTCGCATCTTCTTTCGAAGTACCTATTATTTTAAAAATTAGATGCGCACTTAGAAGTCTGTCAACTCGTACTGCGCTAGCGTAGTGGACTATAGACTCTAAAAATTAGAAGAGATCCGTGCTCAGCAGTGGGACAGCGGATGGGATGATGCTGATATTTAGAAGTGAAAAAACTGTGATATCTTTGCTTGACTTACAATACTTTTACAAAATAATAATACTTATGATGACGGCGATCATTGACTCCTTTTGCATAAAAAAAGAAGAGCATATTTTTTAACCAACCATATTATCCACGATAGAATATTGAAATGAATTATAAAAGGCGTATGAAATGTATTGATAACTCGGTAATGATTATAAACAACGCGATGCAACAATACTTTCTGCACGTATCTCTTTGCACTTGCAATAATATTGTGGATAACACATTTTATTGTCTGTGGTATTAAAACCTCCCATTCATGCGTCGAGACTTTAACAACAATCCATTCAAGACATAATATTTTACTATAATGGTGTTTGTTTTCTATCTTGTATTGGAATTAAAATTCAATCTGCAGAGTTCGACAAACACTGGGTCCCATTACAGTGCATATGACCAAAATAATATTAGCACAAAAATGAATCTTATTTCGTATGAATTTTAAGGATTTTATTGCGGATATTGTTTTAACCCGACGCTTCAGAACCATCCATCCATGCCCACAAAAAAAAAACAAAAATGTAATTTTATTTTAATTTAGAGAAGTCAGAATAACCCTACTGACATACAGTAGGGTTATTCTGACTTCGAAATGATTTTGAAAATGTAAGATTTCTCGACGATTTTAAAGACTAATCTGTTGATGGTCTTCCACTCAGTCCAGTTCTAAACACAATAGTTTATTTTGTAGTTTATAGCTTTTTTAAAGTGTATGTTATTTTTCCGACGCATTGTTAGTAACTGATGTGGTAATGAAGACGGCACGACTTGTTACATACAAGTCTTGTTACGTAATCGGTTCTACGCGCTTCAACGTCGCATATAGAATTTAACTGTATTTTATATTATCAAAACATTCTTTTTATTTATTTTTTCTGTTATTTTCTTCTGCATACTTTCCTGCTTTTCCAGAATCCGCAGAATCACAGTGACATAACATATGTATTTTTTTAATAAACTTGCGGCGTATTTAGTTTTTTTTTTTGGGAGGAGAGGGAATCTAAAATTGCAAAAATATTTATTCAATAAATAAGCATTCCATCGATTTTTCGTCTGCAGAACCTAGGGATCCGCTTCATTTATGGGCTTCGGAAGTACGATCATGTATCGGAATTTCGAGCCAGATTGAAGTGGTTACCCATTCGGCGACGCCGGGACTTACATATACTTTGCCTTCTCTATTCTGTCCTTCACAACCCTAACTCGCCGTTATATCTCCGAGAGCGTTTTGAATACCTTGTCCCGAGGGACAAACTCTGTCGTGTCAGTTCTTCCCTTCTATTGCGAACTCCGGCACATTCTTCCAGCTGCTATGACAGTTCGTTTACTGTAAAAGCAGTACGGTTATGGAACTCTCTACCACACTCATTACGCGCTAGCCCTTCTCTGGGCATTTTCAGGGGGAGGACTAGGGAGCATTTTCTGTCAGAATAATATGTCAATAATTGTAATATATATTTATTTATTTATATAGCTATATATACACATATATCTATCTATCTTTCTATTTGTTTACTCGTATGCTATATAGAATTTCTTTGTTATTATTGTACACTTTGTCTTTTTACCCTTCTTTTTAAAACTCTCTCACTCAAAGGTTTGCTGGAAGAAAATTCAATCTTGAATTAAGCTCGCCTTTGTGCACAACACTTTAAATGTATTGTTGATATATGTTATGTTGTATCTTTTTTTTTTTGTGTACAATAAAGAATTAAAGAATTAAAGATTTTTAATTCGATCATCAATCAACAGTACTATCGTATATTCGTGGTCTTAATTTGTGAACACAATGTTCATGTTAATCCGAGTTATACTAGTATACAGGAACAGTGAACGGAAGTAAGCTCATTGCAGATACGCGTGAGACATTTACTTCAGGCTATTGAAGTGGAAACGATTGAGCCTCAATATCAATAGCGGCTACAACACTCACACCAGATTTGCCGGCGATAGTCACGGCTGAATCGCTATAAGAACTCAACTGTAAGAACAATGCCCAATTCAATACAGTTTCCCTACAGATGGGACTTAAAATGAACTTGGTTGATAAAAGTTATACTAAACCTCTAAGTTGTACCCGTTCCGATATTCGCTGGGAATTTTCTTCTGGGCTTTGTTAATGAGTTTTCATACATCTAGTATCAATTATCTAGTGCGGGTAGGTCCAACTTCAAAACATAAGGTCATCTAACGTAAGGGCAACAACACGAAAGGGCAATAATCTGACTTAGCTGGTAACGTTCGGGAAAATGTGCGGAACGGGAAAAAATGGTTCTTGAGTGAAGACAACGTTCTGGAGGACACATGGACCTGTCCAGGTAGTCCTAGTGGTAATGACGATAATGATGAATTCGTTCACGCTCAAATTGATAACTTTACAAAATTACAACTGCTTGCAACATGTCAACTTGAAATGCCCCCTCTGTACATTCAAGTTAACACATATATTGTTCAAATTCCATAGGAATGTGTCAGAAAATACAACAGCAACAACAAATATGTAATGTGTTAGTATTAAAAATAACATTTTATTTGTTAGTACTCCATATTGATTCGATAATATTTTAAGTATGTATTGATGAGTCCAGTCAAGGATTCATAGAGATTACGTAAGATAATCTTTATGTTCATAAATTATTAAACTAAACAACTACGTTTTTGTTACACGTAAAACTAACCATATGGCCGTGTTTATTATGGCGTTCGCCGTAGTATCCGTACGCTAAATACTGATGCAAGTCTGATTTAGTTAGGTAATATTACTCAAAGTAGAAGCAAGTATTTGTCTCTTAGAGTATACCATTTAATACCGGTTACTACGTGTAACCTGTTTTACCGGTAAACCGTTATGTACTCAGAATAAAACTTTTTATTTCAGTTTTGTAAAACCGAAACAAACCGGTATTCTCGAACCGATTGCGGGGCCGGTTTAAGGCCACTCTTCAGATTAGTTTTAAGGTTTTTTTAAATAAAGGTAGGTACATATATTGTGTTACACAAAGCTGCACAATTATGATAATTACTACATCGTTTTCCTTATACCTAGATTTTCCTTGTCATCAACACTGCAGGTAAACACTGCACAATTAATTAGGCTTCGTATAAATACTTAGTACAATACCAGCGTTAGATATTTCTTGTCATGACGCATCACTTAAACTGTTATATTTAACTACACGGATGAACAGAAACTTACGTAATCTATATGGTGATCACTAGAAAAACCTTAGGTAAGATAACGAAAGGTATCATAGGTCGATATAAATAGGTCCACTGAATTATTCCGGAATTGGTCTCTTGAGATGGCCCGGGAGTTCCATGGACTGCCGTGGTGGTTTTTAGTGAGGCTAAAATCCCACGCTTCCCGGTTTCTTCCATAGACCTATGGTGCCTTTTGAAGGTTTATAATTCGTTAGCATATTAAAGGAAGGTCTAGTGTTTTATGTGTTGTCTTTCGTTCTGTCACTTCCATTTTGAACTTTAAGATATAGCGACTCCCTATCCTGTTTTCGTGTGTTTCGAACGACGAAGATTAATGCCACATGCCTAAGAAACCTCAGTAAGAGCATTAGGACCCCATTAAGGCTGCGCGTCGGTAATTATTTAATTATCAGACGGTTTGCCTGTGTGCAGCTTGCTACAATGTTACTCCCCTTCGTAGCTGTAGACTCGAGACAATGTTTGTGCTAGTATTTCATTCTCAAACAATGTTAATCTCATTACAGCATTGTAGTTTGTGGATTCAGGTATGATTTACGTGTAAAGAATTTTTATACACGAATTATTGCAATGGTACAGAAGAGAAGAAATATGCAAAATTTCTACTGCAAAATTCTCATAAAGAAAGACTGATTTTATGATCAAATACATGTACCTAATATCATTTTTTTTTTTTTCAAAGTGTAACTTCGATCGAAGGCCTGGACTTTCTATAAATATTGGTATAAAGTATATTATTTCTATTTAGTGTATATCGAAACATTTACCGAGTCTGTACATTAATTATCTGCGAATACCAATCGGAATACATGATTTCTAGTGTTGAATCAATCCAAACAGACCGTTATGACGTCATACGGTCCAAGTAGCAGTCAGCGATAGAAGAAAATGTGTCATACAAGACGACCGACGACACACCAGCGCCTGTGTCGTTCACGCTTCCTTACTAACTTTATTTAATAAAATAGTAGCCTTCGAAAAACGAACGACAAAAATTTGTATCTAAAAATTTTAAAGTTAAATTGTATGTGGCAGACAGATCAAACCATGAAAAGAACGATCCAAGGATTAAGCGATCTAAATCTGTCGTGTTTTTATAATATAAGCATAAGTGGATAAACACACAAGAAGCAAGGGTAACGAACATATTGCAGTCAAGGTGAAACGGCAGGAGTTAAAAATTCCACTGTCGATCACGCAAATAGAATCTGCGTTACGGACTGTATGGCGTGCATTTTATTGAATACGAGTTAGGTGCCGTGAAGCAGAAATCTGAAGAAACCTAAAGATTCCTTAGCGATACCGGAATACCCCTATTGAATAAATGTTATATAAATTGCGTAGTATTGTAGGTATCTTATGTAATCAATCAGTTTAATGTCCAGATGCAGGTACGGTTCTCATCTTATTTTAGAGATATGAGGCTACAGTCCACGCTATCCTAATGCAGAATACGCATCACTATACATTTACTATTATCTTCAGCCATTAACTGTCTTCAGGAGGCGCAGTACCCTTATATATATACATAGGTCAATCGACATGATCAGCGTGGTTACTAGGTATTTAGCCGCAAGCTTAAGTCATAATGACAATGTATCTGTACAATTTTGTAGGTATGTATCCTATCGTCATTAAACTAGCCATTGTATGAACGAACATAGCATATACCACACAAACTATCTACTCGAATGATTAGAATACGGACCTAGAACAGGTCGTTCTTATATGCTAATGGAAGTGTACAAGAAATTAATGCGAAACGCAATATTGAACTCTATCGGAACCAAATTAACTAGCTTTGTAATCAATGATTTAGCAAGACAAGTAAATTAAAGACGTCTAGGCAAAAAGTTTAGCAATAAAGTCTAGGTTTTTTTATCCAGATTTCGAGATTAATTCTCTTGAAACAGCGAGATAACGTTAATTGCTCTACGGGAGTTTTTTTTTTTACTTTATTCAGTCTTTAGGCGAATTGCGTTTTTCAAATATTTTCAGATACCTATATTAAACTAAATAAAGTCATACTGAATGCAAACTTGATAAAAAGAGTCTTATCTTTGGTAATGATATTTGATATTTGGTCTTCAATAGTAATAAGTTTTATTAAGAACTCTGTTCTGACAGGTAATAATTTTAGTTAAAATTGTCCGAAAAAATACCTCTATTTTCATCAGATCTATGACGATAATCTGCCTCTTTATTGTATAAATTACCGGACAGTCGGATTTGTCATTTCCTCCTTAAACGATAGACCATTTGGCACGTACGAACGTATCGGAGTACAGCCGCGATACTGTGGTGCTATTAAGATAAAAATCACGTTTCTGAAACAATGATACGTTAGGAAAACGAAATAACATTAACGGGCTCGCGGCCGCGTGGCTGCATTAGGATCCTCCATTACCATTCCTGCACACATGGTGTCCTCTTCACACATGAATAAAAAATACCTTTGTTATGGATAAGATTTCTATAAAACCATGCGTACTTTGGCATCCGCATTGTTTTTATAATAATTCCAATTCGATTACAAGATTGCGTGTGCCAGATTCTTAAACTACCCACTATAAAATACATAAGTATTGAGCCATGAATGCATTAATAACAATACCTCCGATACGTTGTTAATTTTCTACATCATAAACTACGTTCATTGTTGAGGAATAAAAATTCAAGGAGAAAAAATTACGTCTTTATTAAATTAGTTTACATTGCATTACACAATCAAAGGTTAGTACGTAAAAATGCTGCCTATTACAAACACGTTTTTTTTGTTGCTGAGTCTTTCAAAAACATACAAATACATGCTGTAAGTTACTAGACATGCGGTAAAAACAAAAAATAAGGATAATAGTTTTAATTTAAAACCAGCCATGCAAGCTGGGTTCAAGAACTGAGGAGTTAGCGGGTCCGGGAGGATTAGTGCTTCTTTCTTGTGGGTAGGAAAGGACACAGGGCTCTGGAAAACAAATGGATTGATTACTACTGAGCCTCGATATAAAACATAATAATGGCAAGGCCACGTGTGAAACTGTGAGAGGCTCTCAAGACTCCAAGAAATCGACTCAATATGTAGACGGTAGAATCATCATCTCTTCCTCATTGACTAGATTTCTCGAAGCCTTGGTCTCCTCGCACGCGTTCTTCACTAGCGAACCTAAATCGCAAATATGACATAAGTTACGAAGTAGCGTATGCTTGTGAAGCTTACGACCTGAGATACGTTATAATAATGGTAACACTCGCGGTGCCACTTGTCGCGGTCATAATTTTTAGAGCGCTATCACGCGCGCTGAGGTATTTTCTCGGGGTATTATCTCGTCTCGAGCCATTGCCTCGGCACAAATATGTATCAAAGAGTGAGTGAGCATCAATAAAGGTGAAGACTTTGTTCTCTATCTAGCGACTTGTACCATTCTTTCCATACTACCCTCCGTGGCAACCGAACATAGGACCTAAAATTCTGGCCTGAAATCGTCTAATATTCATTGACCATTATTCAGTAACTGCTTTAGTCCACCTACGGTTTTTCGACGATTAAATATATGATGAAAAGATTTTTTAGATTTTTAGTTTCAAAAAGGTGTGTTACAATGCACAATAGGCATTAAAAAGGATAATGAGCGTGAAATAATCAATCGATCACGCTTGACAAATTACACGAAATTGTGGATCGATTTTACAAACTTTTGTTTTTACATACAGACCAACTTGGAATTAACCAAGTAAATTTTGAAATAAGTAGTAAATAAAAATGAGATACGGTAGATTTGATTTGGCACTATGCAAAGAGAATTATGTTACTATGTACATCGACACCTGACAGCGTTTGTGGCTTTGTACACAACTGTTTACGGGTTTGGTTCCGTACAGAATAAATGCTTATCTAGATTCTACAGAAATGTTCAAGACGCGATTCACATTTGTTCTATATATTTCGACGACCCTATTAGTGATTACCGACGCAGTATTAAAAAAGGCTGCATTCTGTGATAACGGTCCGGAGTTCGAATGCCGATAGGGGCAAATGTTAGTGTGATGAGCATGAAGATTTAAAGTCATGGATGTTTCTAATGTATATTATACTATATAATATGTACCTATATACAACATAAAAAATCTATGTAGTGAATCAACCATCATGTAGCCGTAACACAAGCCATATTATTATTAAATACGACTTTCAAAATGTTCAAATTTCAAAATGTTATAAGTTCCAGGATTAGATGATACTACGCAAAAAAAAATTGACGTCCATTTCTTTTTTTTAAACACACTTGTTGATAAATACAAACAGCCCATTATTACGTCACGACAGATCGCTACGTAAGATGTGGTTGGTAACGTCATTCCAAATTTAAATAGGTATGTAGTTACAAGCCAGTTAGTCATAATAATGTAAATTAAGTAGGCAAGTCGTCTCATTTAAAACTAGACTTAATTCCTGAGAACTAGAGTTCGAAGTTATATTTTGGTGTATAGATTTTTGTTGAATACTCTAATATTAAGGTGTAAGAATTCGGTATAAAACTATGACCTCATTGTATAAGGCATTCCTGTTCTGATAAAAAATATTTCTCAGAAAGGAAGTTCCTGGGCAAAGTATGAATGTTTCATTCAGATATGTAAAATGTCATGAATACATGTAAATTTACAGTAAACAGTTCATATTAGATTACAAATCATTTTATTAAATGTGAGGTTGTTGCTAAAAATAAGGCATAAACAAATTAATATTATAAAAGTGTGTCTATGGTATGTGGATTATTTTTAAATTAATAAGAAGCTAAGTGAAATGAAATATAAATATATTTTTCTGTTTCAAATTAAGCATTTAAAGAAATGGTAGTCTTAAAAGTATGACTATTGAAAAAATTTAGCTGTAGGTTAGGTTAGTCAGATAGATTTGCTCATGCTGTAAAGGAAATATTACAATGAAATTATAGTGCAATCACTTCATTGGGCACATCCTCAAGACAATATGACTTGTCTTGTCGAGGTCATTTCAATATTGGAGTGCTAAATTATTCTACTCCACTGTAACATCTAAGAATCATACAGCTAGAAACTTTTTGAAGAATACTCTGTTGTGTTTATCTTTTTAGAGTATGTACGTATTGTTGTATTGTATTGTCTATGGTTGATGTATGTTAACATATTGTTTAGTCGGACTTTTTACTCATTTCACTTACTTACTCACACATAAATTACTTTTAATAAGCAGATACTAATAACTAATGTGTCAATGAGTTATTAATGATTAATAATTATTATTATAAGTATATATATGAGCCCTCTTTATTTAACAGCAATATATGAATTTATGAATTTAAAGAATAAGTAATATAATTAAATTCACATAGTTATTTTATAATTGGAACTTAGAATGTAAATGAAATAATAATAATATTTTAAAATATTGCTGTTTCATTAAACTGCTTACTTAATAATTACATTCCTCTAAAAATGCTAATTTAATAAAGCTTTTACAAAAATATTTTTATTTTTTTAAAAAGCATAATAAAGTACTCTACAATAATTTAAAAATATATATTGTATAATTTAGCATACCCAAACAAATAATAAATATTATGTTAAAGCGATTCCATTTTCTTTATCTTAGTAATTTAGTTACTTTTCTAAAAGACTTTTATGATGCTAATTAAATTTGAATGATTGAAAACTCACATTACATTTGATATCAGTACTAAAATAACATGCAAAATGTAAATGTTTATGAGATTTTTGTAACAATATTGGCACTATAAAAATCCATAAAATTTCAACATTGAATAGCAAGTTTTGCATATATTTTATATGCTGTGTTTGCGATAAACTATAATAAAACAATATTTGCAAAACAGGTTTCTATAATTTGACCAAAACCATAAACTATTGGTGTTTAACAATTATTTATACATGTAAACATTAAGCAAACCATAAAAGCTTACCTTATCTATCTTCCACTTATAATTTCCGAACAAGTTGCGCCAAAAATCAGAAACGATTTCACAAAAAAACAAGTCTTTGACGAAAAAAACACTGCCTACACGAATTTGACAAATCGTTAACACCGGCTTCAATACACACCGTTGTTACAGTTACTTTGTCACGGGCATGCAATATATTACACAATATGATTATTATAAATCGGTGAAAGTGCGAAAATTTTATATATTGTGACTGCGGATAATTCACATGAAGTCATTACTGTCTACCGCAAACCGCAATATTCAACTGACAGCAGACATTGTACATGACATTTTATCGGTCAGAACGAACGTTCCGATGTTGCCATTATAACAACCAATTCTTCCCATAACTTTTGGCAATGGATATATAACCAAAATAGGTAATTTATAGCTCTTTTCAATTAGTTTATATTGATTTTTAGATTATGTTATCATATAACAACATTTCATAGAGATAACTCTGTTTGCTAAAATACACAAAACGTCAAGGTAGCAAGCGTTTTAGCTATGTAATAATGTGTGTGAAAATTAATTTTACAACCCCTAATTTTAAAGTATCAAAACATTCATAGAGTGATCACTGCAAAATGACTACAATACAAGTAATTGAAAATAGTATTTGTACTGTTTTCGCATTGTATATGTAATCAACTAAATAGCTGAAAGTAAAATTATTAATTATCTATGGTTATTTATATCATGATGGATTTTTTTTGTTTTCTCATAGCTTTTAAAGAATATACAAATTTATCTATAATTTTGCAATATTTGTAGAAAACTTGAGAAGATATGGCAATACACAAAAGTGCGTTCTGAATCGCGCAGAAACGTAAAGATTACAATTAATATTTTCATTTATTGAACTAAATTATTATAACAATAATATTATAATATTTAATACTAAGTAAATGTATTTTATGCATCTTTCAACTGGTTTTATTTTTTGTTACTAGTTGCTTACTTAGAGTGCATAAATGGCGACATCTATTGATTCTATAATTAAATAGAAACATGTGTTTTTTATACTGTATGCTGTCGTTAAGCTTACTTTTTTCATTTTTTACCCGACTGCGTCCGAAGGAGGGTTATTTATGATGTACATAAATAAGTAAAATTTGGACCCTCTATAAATTAATCAAACATAACTTAAGTTATAGGTACCTACCTACGTGACATACATACTATACGGTGGCTGTTGGGCCACCTGGGGTGGGCACTGGACATTTTGGAGTTATTTGCATTCACTGCATTGACCACACATTCTATTTACAAATAAATTTCATCACCTCATTCGGAGACGAGATCTATGCCCAGCAATCAGCATGGACACATTGTATAATTGTATTCACGACAGTTCTTTAGTCCTTAATTAGCTACTAAAAAGTACCTAACTTCTTAAATTTTCGCCATTAACATATTTTAATAATGTGACCATGAACGCAGGCGCTGTTTATTGTATAGATTAAATTAAATAAATAAAAAAATCTATTCCTGCCAACATTTTATTAAAATTTATAAATGCTTACATTGCTCAATTTGTCATTAAGTTCAGTGATATTATCGTTTCTTGGATTAATATTGACAGCAATGTGGGTACAAAGATGGCGGAATTTTGTAAACATGACCCTGTACTCCAAGTTGGACAGTCCGTCTTTTTTGTATCTTTCCACGGCCCTGCTGAGGAGGTGGTACCTGTTTGAAAAACGTTGAGTTACATTTTAAAATTAATGTAACGAACAATCAATACAGTGTGCCCGTTATTTTTTTAATAACCATATTGTAGAAGTCAGTTAATAACTAAGTATTTGTCATTTGCCCAAAGTTTCATGATTAACGACGAAATATTTGTTAATTCCGCGGGGTTACCTCAGAGGCGGTCAGTATCAGACTTAAAAATATTCATAACCACCTTAAATATTCCGTCGTCAAGCAATCATTGCTTATTTTCAGTGAGTGGCATTTTCGAAGCCTCCTTCCTAATTATGCTAAGTTTTTATTGGGAGCAGTTGTCAATAAAATTACTTGTTACACAAATATTGAATCGAATGAGGCCAAAACTAGTTTCGTAAATGCCTAAAAGATAAAATAAAACTTCTACAAACGTTCAGCCTCAGCTCTAAATTAATTTGCAAATTTATCTTACAGGAAACTCTGTACCAAACGAAGATATACGCTATCATTAACTGGGTACACATACATCCTAAATATACAGACACACCTAATAAATTAACATAATTGATTTAGTCTTTGGTGACAAATCAATAGTAGTGACCCGGCTGATACATGTTCAGGTAGGAATGTCGCTTTACTCTGTGGTAAACCATGTAGCTATGTGGCAAACATAGACACGATTCTAACATAACTGCAGCATACCATCTTGCCTTTGTCCGATTTGTATTAGGCAGAGCTATACTAATATTGGATGAATATCTTGTACAGTCGAACAAGCTAATTGGTTCACAATTTTACATCCACACATAGATCGGTCTATAGTTGCATGTATACCCATTAGCTTGTTCGACTGTACTAGTAAACTATGAACTATTCATTTACTCCTCAAATATTCAACCTCCGTGGTGTTACTGAGAACTTCCACGACTTAACTCTTCTGTTGAGAGCGAGGTACTGGAAACCCATGGAATAAAGAGTTGCCTAAACTAAACCAAAAAAGTTTCCCTTTAGCATGGAGACTGCATGACCAGCTACACCATGAGGTTTAAGAATTCACATTTTTATCTATAGATATACTACCTACCTGTAAGGATTAGGTTCTTCACGTGTATGTGGCAGCACAATGTATACCCCAATAGATTTATTGTATCTAACAAGAGGATACCCTGCTGCACGCAATCTGAAATAAGAAAAGGGCGGTTTGTTAGTCATACCCAGTATAATTAGTATTAATTAATATCGCTGAAACCCTTGTCACATATTAAATAGCCTTCAAATAAAAAGCCTCTTTCACTCAAGTACGTAGTGACAAAAGTAGCGAAAAAACGTCATAGAAGATAAACTGACGTCATATGCCAGACAAACGTATTAAGTGTATTCCCGTTCGTCCCCTAGACTTCGTCCCCCGAGGGGGACGAACGGGAATTTACAAAAATAATATTTAATTTGTTCCCGATCGTCCCAATCCTAATTCAAGAGAGGACGAATGGGAATATGTTCTTCGATTAGTGCCATTCGTCCCACTAAAAAGATTTGTGCAGAAGCCTACAGCTTATCAAATAAATGACTGTACTACGTATTTAATACTTTAACTGTAAATCCCCGTTTTTCAATCAAAATATTCGAAATTACAACCAAAAATACTGAATTGCACACTAAATTTGAACCGAATCGGTCCAATTCATAATTATTGGTTTAGGTTAGGTTAGAACTGTGACCACAACGCACGAGCCGAGCGAGCGAAGCGAGCGTGCCGCGGTAGCGGCCGGCGAAGTGCCAGAACCGAATCAGTCCTATTCATAATTATTTGTTTAGGTTAGAACTGTGAAAAAGAATTAATAAATTATTCCCATTCGTCCCCCCAAAAAATTTTGAGGGACCATCGGGAAAATAAATAACGAATTCCCGTTCGTCCCCCTCGGGGGACGAAGTCTAGGGGACGAACGGGAATACACGACGTATTAAGCTGTCGTCTCGAACATCAGACTGAGACGTGGGTGAAATACGTTATTGAAACGTCTCCATTCTATGTTTTACTACCCGTAAGAAATAATTTAGACTAGTATATACCTGAAATAGGAATAAAAACTGCTTCTTGGTTTCAAGGGCACGTATTCTATAACTGTCCTGATTATTGGGCCGTGCGTGGAACGACGACAACACAATTTTTTTTTATAGTACGAACATAAATGAAGATGGCGCTAGGAACATCTGCATTATAAATAAGACTTTTTCTTAAGGAGGTATTTTATGTGCCTAATGCATAAAATGCCTATTTGTTGTTAATAGTGTTCGGCATCCTGTACGACAGGGTTTCAACATCATCAATATACTGTCCCAGTGCTGGGCACGTGTCTCCTCTCATTCTTGAGGGATTAGGTTGTAATCTACCACAGTAGCTTAATGCAGATTGAAGGACTTCATACAGCAATAAGAAAATCTCTTAGGCGAGCAGGTTTGACCACGATATTTTCCAGCCTATCAGGATCATGATCCTAGTACCTAGTAAGATATAGGGTAAGTTATTGAACGATCGAGAGACAGGCCATAGCGAGTTTCCTCGCTCAAATTGAGCTACCCACCAGATGAGCCGGCAGCTCGTTTGAGTTACCCTTATCACCATAAAAAAACTCACCTCCAATACATATCGTTGTCTTCGCCTCCCCATCCGAAGTACATGTTGGAGTATCCATTGGCTCTCTCAAACTGTTCCACTGTCATCGACACCACGCCACCGAACAGCGATTTATACTGATATGTTAGACTGAAAATGTATTTATAAAGACAATTGATTTACATACTAAACTACATAGAAAGAGAACTGATGTAGTCCCATATTTAGCTGGTATATTTACTGATCCATAGGAGTAAAGCCTATTGGCATATTTCGGGTTCAAGAGTAGACTGCGAGATCCTGCTGAAGATTTATTAGAATGTTGAACCCATGCCTTCTCATAAATACCACTGAGTTTAGAAGAAGATAGAAAAATTATCATCAACCCATTATTGTCTCACTGCTGGGCACGGGTCTCCTTTCACTTTGAGGCTTTAGTCCACCACGCTAGCCTACTGTGGGTAGGCGGACTTCACACGCCATCGAGAAAATCTCTCAAGCATGCAGGTTTCCTCACGATATTTTCCTTCACCGTTTGAGGATGTAATAAATACGCCGATAACTTCCGAAAAGTAAGTGTTGCTTGCCTTAGGTTTGAACTCGAGACCTTTGACATCTCAGTCTAATGGTCTCACCACTAGGCTACCACAGCTCTTAAGAAGATAGAAATATAGGATTATATCATAACGTAAAGATCTTTAAAAGTGATATATACTTAGATTCTTTTTTAGCGTCAGTATCGTTGACCTTCGCGCACATATGCCTGGGTAACACTGGGCAGGTGTACAGGATATTCCCGTCAGTAGGCAAAAGGTCCAGATCATGTACAATCACACATTGAAATGTATTGAACTTCATCATTTCACGAAACCCAGCGTTGATAACCCTGCCTTTGTTGAATGGTTGGTCTCCTTTAAGTAAGCATACAATTTTAAATATAAATAAAGGACAGATAAATAAATGGTAAATAATATGTAGCTAAATTTAAATAGGTAGGTACTTACCTATGTATGATTTAGTAAATATTCCAATTTGACATTTGTATGGCGTAATTCAGCACCAATTCAGGTAATTAATTAAATGATAAATGAAGCAAATTAATAAGGGTCAATTGTTTGAGTTGAAAAAGCTATATACCTACTTATAACTTTATGGTTTTGATATAAATTAACAGTATTTAATAAAAAACAGTAGACGTGTGCCAGGGCTGTCAAAAAAGGTCGAAAATTACATATGACTACTTGTAAGAGTGAGTAAAAGAATAGTCAAAAGGCATCAACAGTCAGACGCGACAGTGTCTATATTCTATATCAGATACGAGTACCGTTAAGAAGAATAATCACCAATACAGTACGCTTCGCTTACCAAATTGTTCTATAACAAATATTTGATACTCAAGCTTCTGTTTCATCAAAAACGGGTGGATGTTGTATAAAAATACGCCTAAATTGTGTTCACGATCCCTGTAAAGTTGGTATCATTAATATTATCAGTTTTGCTGTTGTAGAGTGCTATCAGACACTATTAAATGGGCATCGGATGAACACTCTAAGCCTTAGATTTGAAATTATCATTCGCTGTGCACTCAACGCATACAGAAGCACCCGTAGGTACAAAAGATGGTGTAAACAAATAAACGAAATTATTTTAGAACGTTAAATTTAAGAGGTTCATAGAAACGTGCATTGACTTAATGCCTCCTTAAAATAAAATATTTTCTCTCTAGAAGATCGGACTTCTTTTAGAAATAAATCTTGGTGTTTAGATTTAGCTGAGCACTGAGAGCCATAGATAAACCCAATAACATTAGTCCACCTGAGAATCGAAACTATTGATTATTCTACGCTTGTAATCACTATAATTAAGTAATGGTAAATAGCGACTCGAAACCCACAGTCAAACCGCTAAACCGGTTTTGTGGGAAATTATGTAACATTTAAGTCTGTATTGTGCAATAATAAATAAATAAATAAAATAAATCAGCAATTTATTAGAGACTAGCGGCCCATTCCGGCTTCACATTCAAATTCAAATTCAAATTCAAAACATTTATTTCAAGTAGACCAGTATAACAGGTGCTTTTGAATTGTCAAACTAGTTGCACGGTTCCAAAAGGTAGGTCTATGGAGAAGAACCGGCAAGAAACTCCATAAACATGGATGGATATTTATTTTTTATACATTCGTCTTTGTGGTATATGAAACAAATATAGCCTGAGTTACTCACAAATAACGTAGCGTTCTATCGGCAAAACAATATCCATATTTGGTTTAGAAATTCCACAGAACTCCCTACCACCTCACAAACACAAACTTTACCTCTTTATAATATTAGTATAGATACTGAATATTGAAAGATAGGAACTAAATAAATATCAATTAATTTAGATTGCCGTACCTGTAAGGAACTATAATGCCGACCATATGCTTAGATTTGCAGTCAGGTGGTCTATAGTAACCCCCCTTCTTTACAAACGGGTACACGTCATTTGCAGTTAATTTTACACTTGTCTTATTTATCGATACACTAGCTGAAAAATTATTTATTTGGTCAATATTGCTATTGCTATTTGCCCCGTACGGGCATCGATCCAAAGACACGGAAGCCGATTTCTCAGCCTTAGATATAAAAAAGGAAGGCATAAACAAATTCTAAGGAGATATAACTATCTTACCATGGGATTTCTTCAACAGACAATGTGGTAAGTTTTCAGCTTTGACCTGTGCCTCTATTGCTGCATCTATAAAAGTTCATTTTAATAATACACATTTTTTATATAAAATTTGATTATACTCTAGAATTTTCTGTATATATAATTATATATTTTCTGTACATTCGTGCGTTTTTCCAGGTTATACCTACTTAGATATAAATATTGTCTACACCATTGAGTCTTACTAACTCAAACTCAAATGTTTTATTTCAATTAGTTGCAATACTAGCACAGTTCCAGTCTTATGGGCTAAGTTTCAGACTGGGCTAAGAAAAGTCTTTGAGTCTCATGCTGACAGTTTAGGTGAGTGTGAGATGCCATGAGGGACACCTTTAAGCCAAATACTGGGACAACAAATCACTTAGTTGATGATGATAAAGATGGCCTTCGAAGCTAAAAGAAGAAAAAAGTCACTAACTAAAAACTTACCTAAAATATCCTTCTTAGTAGAATAATCTCGAATCTCAATAGACTCCAAGTTACGTCCGGGAGTATTTAAAGTCTTCGGCGGCGTGAACACTGAGTCTAAAATGATAATAGTGCTTGCAGTTTACTAACAAAAATTACTTATAAATATAAACTAAGTACCTATGTTAGCAGTATTTCATCATAACGAATTCGTGTATTTTATGGCCAGAGTGCGTGCGCGCGGAAGATAAATCTAAACTCATAGTTTGATCACACCAAAACGGGACTCCTATAAACTCTTTTTTATATGATATACAATACAAAACATATACCCGCCAGACTAGCGTGGCCTATAGCCTAAATCCTCTCAAACGAGAGGAGACCCGTGCCCATAAGTGTGACATGGACAGTTAAGCGTTGAAGATGATACAAAATATAAAATTCATTTTGAATAAATAGGTTCCTCCTCATAATTTTAATTTGGGGTAAATCGGTGCAGAACTTTGCGCAAACCAATAATATAGATAAATTAATCTGTCATGGATAACGATTATATCGCGGTTATTTGATATTATTTTAACCCGACGTTTCGGATCCTTTACAGCATTCATGGTCACGGGCAGATAGGTGTTGGTCGTCTTGAAGTTATAATTACTACCAGCTACCTTACACTTTTAATTATTATAGATCAATATATTTTAGATAAGTTTAAATACCAAGATACTAACCTTCCTCTGCTGGATAATATGCGATCTTGTTTACAATAACATTTTCATTGATTTCAGAAAAGAATTGTACTTTCCGAAAGAACCCATATGCCAAAAGAGATAACACGAGGAGGAATATAATCCAAGGGTTCCATTTTTGTCGCCTTTTTCGAGGTTCCCTGGAGGAGTCGAGGCATTCTTGCAGAGACAAGCTACGCTCACGCTCTGTTTAAGAAAATAAAATAGGTAGGTAGGTGCTTCCTCACAGGACGTTGGTGCATGTTTTTTAAATTGTTCTATAATCCAGGGTACCTATTTTTTTCAAGTGTAGAAAAATCCTTTACGGGCTGTCCCGCCGCCTGTGGACGCAACGTTTAGCGACTACAAAACCGCAACCGTCACCGTCACCAACCCTATTGCCGGGGTCATGGGATTCGCGAAATCATCCACCACAACCCCGACGGGACCCGAGGTAACCTAGTGCTATGATCAGTGGACTGTGAAGTCGAAGGTCGCAAACCAAGGCGCTCACCACTTACTTTTCGAAATAATGTGAGTAGGTATTTTTATCACATGCTCAAACGATGAAGGAAGGCATCGTGAAAACCTGCATGCATGTCTACCTCTAATTCTCTGTTCGATTCTAGATTTATCCCTCTGTAATGAGGTGAGACTCGTGCCCAGCAGTGGGACGATTAATGGTACGATGATGAAGATTACCCGTAATGTAGCATATGTAGAGGGCGTAGTTGGTTTAGTCCCTCCATAATCAGACCATTTTTATCACATCCTTTGCGAAAAATATTTATCGTTTCCTCCTAATGGTCCTCCATTAAATATTTATCGCAATAATTGTAACAACTGCCTTCTACTACTTTATTTATCACTTACTCGTTACTCCCGAATTCACTCTCATCCCACTTTTAATTTTACTTCTGTACCTGAATAAAGTATTATTTTAATAAATTATTTACTCACTCAATATCGTTGCTAATTAACTTTTTATAGTGCGGGTCCCTCATACCAGGAGAAGCAACAAAATATGTCTTGACTCCAATGGACCGTTAAAATAACCTAACAAATTCCTCCATCCCATTTAGATTGGTCGATGAACCCTCTCATAATAAATTAAATATGATCTCACTTGCACTCCGATTTGTAGACACGACTTTTAAGATTTTCCTGACAGGCACGTACGTGTTCATAATAAGATCTAAGTAATACTGACACGTTACACCACCAGATTCTCATTTGTAAGTTCTGTTGTGATTTCAACACTTATTATAAGCATAGGATGTGTATACATTGCTCGTGTTGTCAATGAAATGGTAACTATTTGTTTGTTTATACGACATCCCGTAAATCAACATTAAGAAGTAAATGCATTAAACAATATTCTGAAAGACAAAAATGTTTAAATGTTTAATTGAATTTTGTCGCCATGACGATTTCAAGCATATAGTACCTATATTTTTTTAATCACGGGGGTCTTTAATTTTGTCTGATTACCAAACTAAAATTTGTATGTAATAAACCTCTTACCTAGATTTTTCGAATCGAAAATGGTACAGTTTCTTCTAAGAAATTACCTACAGCAATCACCGCTAAAAACTACTTGATCTTTGAGTGAGGAAGTTATAAAGTCTATGAGTGTTGCTGTACACCTGTCCAATTGTTTCCGGGTTTAATTCCAGTCATTTAGCGCTGTTCTGATGGAAACTGTGCTACGGAAATGGGGAATTATCGACACAGTCATTCGTGCACAGATGTTTATTAGTAGTAACTAAGGTTTTGCTTATTGAACAAATCTTTCTTTGTGCAATGAATCTGATCGCTCAGCCATCGTGCCAATCGTGTTTTTTTTATAGCACGAGGCCTCACGAGGATGGCAAATGAATTTACAGCCCGCCTAATGATAAGCAGTTCCCGTATCCCATAAAATGTTAATGTTTGTAGCACTAGGCGTGTCGCAAGAGTTCGATTCCCAGGTTCCCAAGTTTCTAGGATTCCTAGCAAAGTATTATTGGGTTTGGTTAATTCTCAGCAGCTCAGAGTTAGGATTCGTGTCCGGTTGATGGCAATAGGGTCGCTCCCTATTACATGGAACCTAAATCATACCGGCGTAATGAAGATGTACATTAGTACACCTCTACGTAACCCTTCGTGGACGACAGGTGTGATGGTATATTATTATAACAATAAGACTCCACAAAACAAATGCAGATCAATTTATTATTTGCCAATTATGCAAGGCCGTAATAGTGACACAGCGTGTACAAGGAGTATTTATTTAGTTTGATTAAAAAGGTTAGTGTTTACACATCAAATACACTATCTTTCTCTTACTGCCTACTTAAGAACGCTTAAATACGCTGTGGCATTTCCATAGATCATCGAAACTGATTGGTAATTAGGTTGATAATCTATTTTCCTTAACAGTAGTAGAGCAAATCATCAAGATAACAAACTCGCTCGCAACAATCATTCCCCAACGATTTTTGCTTGAGAAGTCGTTCTTGCTCAGTTTCCTCGCTGTAACCTGAAAGTGAGATAAACATACAGAAAAAATATTTCTGTATCGGAATAAACTCAAATAGTTGATATGGAAATAGCACCAGCCTTTACGGATTCAATTCGGATCCTTTACAGCATCCATAGTCGGAGACGAACATTGATTAATTTTTACAATTTAGATGCCAGATGTCTTCTCGTCTTGTCATGTCACCTCTCATTCACGTATTCATTTCGCAGATAAAATTACCCCCCATTCCACAATATGTTTAGCACAAATCTGCTCAGTGGCAGAAATATTAGGTGGAACTCCCCGGTTATTCTCATCTGAGTGTTACCACTCTAAAGCTGTAGATGATCTTACCTATTTCGGAGTTTAGAGGTGTGCGATCGGAACACAAATATTCCATTAGATTTACCAGCGATCTTTCGCAGAATTCCCTTGATTCTCCAGGGTATATATGTAGGGGGAAAGATTCGGCAAATGCTATCATTGCAGCCACTACAAGAACGCACAGTGTGGCCTTCATGTTCAAACTGGAAAACAGAGTGAAAATGAAAAAAATCTTCCGATATTAATTCACACGCAATGGAATACGGCCTCCAACGAAATGGGCGGTAGACCTAGACGGTAAGTGCGACTGCTGCAAGAGGTTTGGGTTCGATACCCAGGTCGAGTAAAGGGGATTATTTCGGATTTTTTCGCCTGAAACACAGGATTACGTAGTTCAGGCATATGTATTATATTGTAACTTTTTTTATACTTTCTATTACCTTAATGTATATGTATCTTAGCAGATAATGTTTACTGAATTAATTATTATTATTGGGGTTTTATTATTATATATATTACTCTGAGTTTGGATTCGTTGCCGGTTGATGTGATGACAATAGACTCGCGCCTTTTAGAGAGAACCTAGAACATACCGGTGAATTGTGGGTGTACAATAGTACACCACCTCTATCTTCGGGGACGAAAGGCGTGTTAGTACGTCTATGTAAATAAGACGTTGTTTTTTTTAAAGCTTCATAAGCGGGGCGCCGGCTGTCTTATCTAATAAAAATATAATTTTATTAAATACTAGCTGACCCAGCAAACGTTGTTTTGCCACATTATGGGGGTTGGTGGTAGAAGAGTAAAATATTAGGGTTATAAGTATTTTTTAATGCCAAATCTAAAAAAAAAATACAAAAATATATTTTGCAACAAAAAAAACAAAAGAAAGAAAGAAAACAAAATCTGGTAAGAGACATCCTTATCACCTAGGGGTATGAAAAATAGATGTTGGCCGATTCTCAGACCTACTCAATATGCTCACAAAATTTCATGAGAATCGGTCAAGCCGTTTCGGAAGAGTAGGGGAACAAACATTGTGACACGAGAATTTTATATATAAGATAATTATTAGTGTAAATAAAAGTAATTATATTAAAAATATATTTAATAATAATTTAAAAAAACACTTACAATTTAATGTTGACTGCAGGTTAGCGTCTCACTAAAGTCTGGAATTTTTGGTACATGCTTCCGTATATAAATACTTTCGTAACACAGGAGAAACGGCATAAATGGACATGGAACGTGCTATTCAAAATTGTGGCTTGATGGGGCAATGGCTGAGCAAGTCGGCTATTGCACTAGTAGATGAGGGTTCAAATCCCAGCACGAGAATTTGAGATTTCGCCATGTGGTAAACCGTTACCGTAGTCTAATGGGCGTTTGAAAGGATTCTTAAAACTAATTTCCATAAAAACCAAGGCTAATCGTTTATTTTATTTTATTTTATTTATTGCTTTATACTCGTATACATGCTTAGCTATTAGCTCTTCGAGTTTCTTATTACCAGAAAATGATAACTCAGCATACACATTTCGAGAGTTGGGGCGAGCGAGATTCCTTAAACAAATTGAGTTGCCCGACTGCAGTACCCGCATCCGCCTTACAGAACGCCGCAGTGTAACAACGATAGTTGTGCTTCTGCGAATGAGTAAGACCAGAGCTCGTTGGGGGAGTGATTATTCTGGCAGAATGGGAATTCCATTTGCTCTCAACAGTTTCTACAGGGTCGGCAACGCGCGAGCGATACCTCTAGGGTTGCAGACATCTATAGGCCGTAGCCTATGATATATGAGATGATAAGCGGTTACTGTAGTAACCGCGTCATCAGACGGGCCGTAAACCTATTTGCCACCCTAGCGGTATAAAAAAAACCATACTGAGTTACAACGTTTTTGTTCTTAATGTCAGAGAGAAGATTAACGAATATGGCGAATCTATAAACGTTACAGTTCTTCTCTCAACTCGGTTCCTCCATTAATCTTCTACCAAGTCTTGTATAAAAACCCCAAAATAATTTGTTTTCAAGATATAGATTTCGTACACATACGCGAATATTAGACATTGAAATAAAACTACTTTAAATAATATCAATATACCCCGATAAAATCCGTAAAAAGTGATTTCATTGTTTTTCAAGTTTGACATTTTAGCCCACTCTCCTTCTATTGAAACGATAACCTCAGTTCATCTAGACCATATAATAACTGATAAACTTTTGAAAATAAACAGCACTTGGGCATAACATGCGTTAACATTTGTTTACTTAAAAATATTTTACCTACAACCTAACGAAAATAGAAATATCTCATGAATCTAAACAATTATAAAGTTTTTTTTTAATATCTTCTGATAAGTTATATTAAACCTCAATATTTTATTTGTTGTGCTGACAACATTTCATATAATACAGACGAAGCAAAGTGGCATGCTGGAATCACAGCGCATATCGCACACCTAGATCTAAAGGGAGCTAAATCAAAAATCTAATATTTTGAGTTATGCACACCATCGAATTCCTTAACCGAATACCAATCGACCAATAAAACAGATTTAAAAATATGTCCACTGCTCGACGCTAGATGGCGCCAAGTGTCCCTTTTGTTAAACGAGCGAGCCCCGCTTTCCTCCCACCTACACAGGGATATCTCTACTTGCAATCAGGATTACAAGCGGAGTGCACGTGCCCGTCGTTACCAAATTGGAGTTATTTTGAATTGTACCTGTTTTGTTGAAATTTTAAGCAATGTTATTCTGATTTAGCGACTTTTAGATGGTTAGTTGCTGACTGAATGAATACAACATTTGGAGTTGAACCCGTATTGCTGACAGGATGAGTAAAGTTTTTATTTTTATTTTGAATTGTTACCGTGTTGTTGAAACATTTTTGAATTTGTAGTTGAGCCTGTTTTGTTGACTCATATTATAAACTCTTATATTTCTTTAAAAAACAACTTAAATTGAACTTTTTTGCTATTGGCGAGTGAAATCTTTTAAGCTTAGTATAATTTTATTTTCATACTAGGGTTTACGGAACTTGTTAACTTTTTATTGCTATTTTTTTGAGTTAGATCTCTTTAGGTGGGTTCCGCCAAATATAATATTACAACATCGCTAATGAGATCGAAAATGTTTATATTGATGACTTTTTTAATCGATTTGGCTGTATAAATTAGTAAAATAAACATTTTCTATTTCAGGCAAACAATGAATCGTGGACGGTTTTTAGTAAATAAGTAGAAAAAAGGGATAAATAAAACATCACTCCTATTATAAGTTTTACGCAACCTGAAACCCTGGAAGATGACTTTAAGATGTCATCAAGTCTCATCTAAGGAAACACGTGCCGTCTTATCGGTGCTTGATACGTCTATTCTCAGTACGTCTAAACAACAAAATTCTAGTGCACTGAACTATTATATTTCACCAATCCGGAGCGATGAAAGTGATATTGACGACTCCGATGAAGATCCCAATTTCCGATTGGTTCACAAAAGTCGGATCACACCTAAAGTCGTACCTGCAACATCATCGTCGACTTAAGTAGATTATTTCTCAGTCATAATTATAAGCAAAAGCATTTAGTCCAAGATCCCAGGGCCGCCAGACGTCACGTATTTTCTGACGGACTAAATGTGGATTATTGAGTAGTGCTAGTATGTACTAAGAACCCATGCGTACCAGCTAGCCTGCTTAGTGGGCCAATTTTCAGGTATCAGGTAATCAAGGTACGTACAAATATTACTTACCTCACTTAAATTCTCCACGCTGATTTTTACGTATGTTTTAGGCAATATCCTTAAAAATAAGTCGTCAATACTCCCAGCAAAATCAGCTTGCAGAACTTACGTGACGTAAGTAATATTTGTATGTACCTTGATTACCTGATACCTGAAAATTGACCCACTAGGCAAGATAGCTGGTAGGCATGCGTTCTTAGTACATACTAGCACTACTCAATCATCCACATTTGGTTCGGCAGAAAATACATGACGTCTGGCGGCCCTGGGGTCTTACTCTAATTGTATTTATTTACTTTTGTTGACCTCAGAGTTTTGAGTGCTTTTGAGTTTTCACTAAGTCCCGACTATAATTTTGTGATAAATGCGTTATTCATCATACTTTAATATAATATGTTAAATGTGATTTTTATGTGAATTTTAAATAGTTTTTCATAGAACGGAAGTTTCCTATATTTTTTTGTTTTATATGTTAACCAGTATATACATATTTTATAATTAAAATCGATATAAGAGACTGTCATACATACATACGTACATACATACACTCACGCCTTTTTCCCATGGGGGTAGGCTGAAACTACAGAATGCCACGAGAGACTGTCATTAGTTATTTTTAAAGTATAATCAATAAATAATATTGATTTATTTTAGTACTACTAGTGTTTTATTGATAATGCATCATCCAATATATTCCTACTGCTGGCCACAGGTAATAAGTTCAAATGATAGAAATGAACTTATTATAAAAAGTTAACTCAAAATGCTATTGCGTTTTAATAAACGGTGCTTCTTCAAAAGAGAGCCAACTAAAAAAATAATTCAGCAACACAGGCTCAACTCAAAATAATAAAATAAATATACAAACATTGTTAAGCTATATGGAAGTAACGCCAAAAGTCAAATTTTCAGCCCCAAAACATGATAAAATCACGAGATTTCTACAATATATTTTTTCTAGCTGCATATAAAAAGCATTATTTTATACAGATCACACCTGCAATACACAGGGCAAGAGTATTCAGTTTTTCGCTTTTACTGAAAAAAGTGCTTTTTTGAGTTAATACCTCTTTAGATCTAGGTGTGCGATATAATATATTCATTCCACGATGACTCACGGTGTGGCTCTTATTGTGTTCACATTAGATTTAAATTGAAATAATTCACACGTCATCGTGAATTGATATAGCGTTCTTAAGTTTCTGACCTTATGCCTTTTCCTCATGGGGAAAAGGCGTAAATGTATGTATTTTCAATTTCAATTTATTTCTTATTGATTCATTCATTATTTCTTTTAAGCAAATAATGCCTCTATTAGGAGAAGTATGACTGTATAAATCACGCCATAATTATACAAGGAGCGTTGTAAATTCTAGAAATGAAACAATCATTGTTATTTTTACTTTATTAATTAACAATATTACCAAATTATCAAATAGGTATTTCACTATAAATACGTAAAGATAAAGACTACAAAATAAATATTAGAAAATCGAATAAACTCTACGCCAAATATTTCTAACAACAAAATTTCGATAAAGATCTTTTTAAATTTGGAATAAGTATAATACTTTTAAACGTTACAAATATAATTAAAAAGATATTGAAAAGAGGTTTGATACTATTGTTAGAAAGCCACCAATTCCCTGAATGTAGACTTCAAGTCCAGTGATTAGATTCGCATTATAAAATGTAGGCTTTATTAAATACCTAACTTGCACTTTATTGAAGAAATCCTCCATAACGGTAACACTTTGAACGTTGAAAGCATGAGTATCTGTGGAAAAATAATGGATATACACATGCTATTGGTTTGATTAAGCCTACATGTCTGTCTTTCTTCATCTTATTATATGCGATAAATCTGATAGTGGAGCGGAGAAAAGATAAATATTTAAAGAACAATTGTTATGTTAAGTATAGTATTAATATTATTTACAACAAACAAGTAAGGTACAGGTATATTAGGGTAGTCACCTACCATTATATTCCATATATTGATTTCGCACATGTGGCAGGTTCGCTCATCGCGGTAAAGCTCCATTATAACGCAACATTAAAAGCTTTGTTGGTTGTCGTCTGGAAGTAAGAAGAAATCTTAGTTTCATTACTTAAAAACCCAAACAATTTTGGTACAAACACAAAAAATC
The DNA here is from genome assembly GCA_905163465.1 of Craniophora ligustri. NCBI lineage: Eukaryota > Metazoa > Arthropoda > Insecta > Lepidoptera > Noctuidae > Craniophora > Craniophora ligustri. Next base: position 10,613,931 of record LR990969.1, read on the forward strand.
GCTGTTAAAATCTGCAAATTAGCCGCGGCGTACAAAGCAGTACATACATACATATACCGGTAGAAAGTAGAGACTTCAACGAACAAAATGCCTACCATTTTTTTTTAAAAAGCTGATTCTTTGACGCTACAATTTTCGGTTGAAAGTTAGGGCGTTTTTTCAGTTGTTTGTGACACAACAATGTAAGTTTTCACTAAATTTTGTGAAAAAAGGAAAAGAAAATAAAAGAAAAAACAACAAATTAGTTTATTTGAATTTATCTCATAAAATTTGAGGCTATATGAAAAAAGGGTAAGTACAAAAGTTGTAGATCTTTTTATTACCTACATCCCATTTTTTTTTCCATAGGACTTGTAGTTTTGCTGGAAATCAAGAGAAACTGCATTTTACCCTTAAAAACGCACCCCCATCCACTTCTCGATCTTAGATCGATTCACATTTTTTCCAATGGGTTTCATACTATTATAATTTTTTTTTGGTTTCATAAATTATCGACACTGGTCTAATATATGTCAGTTGCCATTTGTTGTCAAATCAAGAATTCAATGGTTAATTTTCAGCATTATGAAAATGCGACCGCCGTTGCTACAACTAAAATCTTAACGTTTCATAAATTATTGAGAAAGTTTATTTGAAATAAAAACCTCATGATTTGATTTCATAGTAAAAAAAAAACAAATTAGCTGCCCCCTATAATCTTACTTTCTAAGCTCCAATATGAGAGTTAAACCTCTCAAGTTGAAACCTAAATCACGCACCACGGAGTTTTCGAATGTTATGTGCGTATTTATTATATGCTCAAATGGTGGAAGAAAATATCGTGAGGAAAACTGCATGCCTGAGAAATTTTCTCAGCATGTTAAGTCTAAAGGACCACGCTAAGCTAATGTCGGTTGACAGGCTATGTCTATAGCCTAATCTCTCCCAAATGAGAAGAGACCTGGGCCCAGCTGTGGGACAGAGAAAGAAAATGACATACACATAGCCGTGCGCTTCAACCGCAACCAACATGCGAGTAGGAATATTCCAAACACGTATATGAGATCCTCTCATTCTCAGGAATCAGGTCCACGTCCAGGAAAATCAGACAACACCAAGTTCTGAACCGCTGAGTAGTCAGAATAAACGCGATGTTGTATAGAGTACCTCTGTTGAACTTGTTTTTCTCCTGTAGTTTAATAAAATAATAATCATTATATATGTAGGAATATTGTAAATTTAAAAATGTATGATTAAATAGCAAAATTTGTTCTAGACTCCCTGATAAAACCTAATGAAACCTAATGAAACCTAAAAAAAATATTAATGCAAATTTAAAATAAAAATTTAAAAATCCTTATAAATTTATTTTTAACAAGATAACTCGAAAAAAAAGTCGAGTAAAAAGCATAAATGGGAATTTCGAAAAAAACTATAGTTAATAGCTCTCAATCGGGTAATAAGATTACATATTAAAATAACCAATATTATTTGTATCGTTCAAACTAGTTACGTTACCTAGATATAAAACAAATGTGTGGCCTCCTGTAAATTTTAGGAGCACACTTGTGACTATCCCTATTTATGTTTTTATACATGTAATTGTGTATTGTAAATGAAAAATAATACTGTTATACTGCCTACCCGTAAGGCTGTTAACATTATATCCACTCCACACGCGGCGTGATAGTGCGTTTGCACTAATCTCCCAGCTTGACATCGGTATTATGTTATTCTAACCACTCAAATTTTGGTTCATTCTTGCTGGCTGATATTGAACCTAGTGAACAGATAGTTACTAATTAGGCAGAGAAGTCCTGATGTAGATAGAATGTTCTAGAATCCTAGTATTAAGGATTCCAAAATCCAGGACGCTTACATACTGTGGCAGCTAGTTGACCTGGTGCTAAAAGTTAAATCAGGGTCTCCTAAACGGTTTTATATTTTACAATGCAGGCAGTGTACAACCAATCCACTTTTAAAATTGAAACTGATAGGGAATTTTCCTGATTGCCATAATTAAAGTCGTGTTGCAACCTATTTATTTAGATTCCAATGGTGGCATAGAAATTTAAGAAGTTTTTTAATGAGGCTTCGGGACTGCCCGAGCTTATGGGTCCGGGACACTGCCCCGCGAGCCCTTCCGTAACTACGCCAGTGATTACATAGAAAACCCCAGCCACGCATTACACGACCTGGGAGTCAGACTACGGACCCTTACATTAAACAGCCCCAAAAGACTGGATTAATTGTATTTTTTTTATAAAATGTAAAAATGCGACTACGTTGTATATACCCATATATATGTGTATATCGTGTCCTTACCCAAGAAAATCTCATAAATTTAACAGTTTGGAAACTCGCTTGAATATCTGGGATAATCTTCATTACCTTAAAAAAAAATAACTTGTAAAAATATTGCTTCGTTCGATTTATCTCTAGTACGCAGAGATATCAGGACTAAAGTACAATATTTTCGTTCACGCCTATTGCGACTTCATAAGCATGATAATCAATGGGAACGTATGAAAAATAATAACATACCACCACGCCCATCGTCCCCGAAGCGTTAGGTAGAGGTGAACTTATGTACACCCACCCAGATCCCATGAACCAGGGGGAAAGCCTATTGCCATCAACCGCGCCGAATCCAAACTCCGTGCTGCGGCTGAGAATTTTATAGAAAAACCTAATATCACTCTGCTAGACCTGGGAATTGAAAACCAGATCTTTTGATCAGCAGTGACAGTTACGACCACTAGACCAACGAGGTAAGCAGTTGATAGGCAATAAGCTAAGGTAACATACATATAACATCTAGACCAAAGCTTTGTTATCGTTAAAAAATATCGATTTATAACATAACACTAGGTCAATGTGAATGCCCGCTTTATTGCAACCCAGACTACAAATTGCGCAACAGAGATTAAAAATAACTTAGGTACACACATTATTATCACAAGTAAAGAGACATACTAACCCATTGAAGTAGCCAGATTCAATTGACACTTGTTATTATTAAAAACTGTACTGTTGGTGCTAGTATTGATATAACTTAGTTTTTACCGGTATATTAACCACAGAATTATATAACCAGCACCAACAGCCCTTTATGTAGTTATTGGTGTGTTTTCCTTCGTCAGAACTTTTGAAGCCACAATTGTCAGGGAATGAGTGACCTGTTGCTAAATTTCTGATGTCTTCTATCTTTCTTTATTAGTTTTAGCATGCATTGCTTTGTGTACCTGATACCTGTAAAAGACATGGACTCCCTTTAATCTTCTAAGAGGTATGGAGCGAGATTATTCGCACAAATTGAGCTGCGAAAATACCTCCGCCTTAAATAAGATCGCATTGAAAGCAATAATCGTTGTTTCTACGAGTGATTGAGGTCGCCAGAACTCGTTTGCAGTGACTATTCTGACAGCATAGGATTCCGTTTGTTATCAGAGAAGAACAAAAAATGTGCAGTAAAGAATTTTGTTAAACATCGGTCAAGAGTAAATGCACTCGATTATACAGTTTACCCCGCCTATTATTGGTAACTGCTTACCAATAATAGGCGGGGGGTAAACTTGTTTGCCACGCCAGTGGCATAAAAACAAGATGAGAATAACACAAGCGTACACCGAAGCAAGATTTTTAAACGCCTATTTTTGGATAGAAACAAGCGTTATTGTGCGTGCCTACACATGAGAATGAGTGTCGTTACATGGTGCGTGTTTTCGTACAAACATTAAGTAAATATAACTCACATATTCAGAAGAGGGATGTAGATACTCCAGATGCAGTTTCATGACGTTTTCGATTCCGTTTCGTTTACGTGCCGTGGGTGATTGACTGAACAGTGTTCTTTTAGGGTGACAGAAAAGTAAGAAATGTTAGTTATACGTTTTGTTAAAGCAATTTCTAAGCTATGATATGTTATGATCAGTGGATTGTGAAATAAAAGGTCTCGAATTTAATCCGACGGTATGCACCGATATAGAGCTGTGGTGGCCTAGTGGCGTGACCAGTGGACTGACATGTCAAACGTCTCGAGTTCAAACCCGGGCACGCACCACTGACTTTTCGGAAGTTATGTGCGTATTTACCACATGATCAAACGGTGAAGGAAAACATCAACATTCTCGATAGCATGTGAAGTCTACCAACCCGCAGTAGGCTAGCGTGGTGGACTATAGCCTAATCCCTCTCAAATGAGAGGAGACCCGTGCCCAGCAGTGGGACAATAATGGGTTGATGATGATGATGATGATGATGATGTATGCACCGATGACTTTTCGAAGGCACGTATTTTTTCATATGCTCAAGCGGTGAAGAAAAATATCGTGAGGATATCTGCACACCTGAGAGATTTTCTCGAAGGTGTGAGACGTCTATCACCCCACACGAAGCCAGCATGGTTGACTTTAGCCTAATCCTTCTCAAATGAGAGGACATACGTCCCTAGCAGTAAATGAGTAGACGATAATGATGAGTTAAAAACTGTTGTATTAAGTGATAATTAAATCCACAATTTTCGGGCAACAGTTTTAGAGTCTAGAATAGCAACATAAGAAATACCGGGAATGCATCCCGACGACGATTAGACAGGCACAACACTGCCGCAGGCCATGCGCCTTAATTATATCCCAACTTTTAACTCGAATCATTTGATATTTTGCACTATTTTTTTTTCGGATGATGAAATAATTTTCACGGCTAAAAAGTGACATCTGCCAACCAATAGACAATCGGCAAACATTAAAAAAACAAGTTTATTTTTAAGAAGTATTATTACCTGCGTGTATCTAGTAGGTACGTATGCACCGACCTCACCGTACGCCGCTTACCTTTTAAAAGTTATGCAGGAAAAAGAAAATTTTAAACGCTCCTCGTTTAAATTATTTTTTTCTTAATTTTACGTTTTAAACTGAATTTTATTGTGGCGATCCTTCGGGGAGACCTATGTCCAGCAGTGGACGTCAAACGGTTGAAATGATGATGATGATGATGAAACTGAATTTTGTAAAAAATCAGTGAGTACCTACTGATAATTATGTTTTCATCATCGGCAAGCAGTTTTAACTAAGCCGCCATATTGTGTTCGAAAAAACTGAAAACAAAAAATGAGCATGGATTTTATTATTTATGCAGTCATAGGTCTTGCGTCCAAGTAAAGATCATCAATGTGACTGTTAAACAAGATTTGCGATTTGAAGTCGCAGTAGCGTAGCGTGGAGGGGGGGCAAAGGGGGCCATGGCCCCGGGCGGCATATGAAAGGGAGCGGCATCAAGTGCCACGTCTTTTTTATACTACTAGAAAAAGGGCGGCAAATTTACAGACGGCCCCGGGCGGCAAATACCCACGCTACGCCACTGTGAAGTCGCAAACTGTAAGGAAGGAAGCTGGTAAATCAAAATAGTATCAATGACAGACAGCCACACAGCAGACAAAACCCTAAACGAGCACGAAGAAGATCGCCGCCAAGCACGTCAATTACTTAGTGTCATAACTTTTTGCTAGTCTCAAACGTCATACTAAAATATTATTTTGTATTTATGTGAAACTTGAGCAGAATATCAATAAGTATCCCTTGAAATGTTGAAAATTAATGAAAATCTTGACATACACACGCTTCAGCGAGCTTTTATATTTTTGGAATCGAAATTACGCCAAGAAATCAGAAACTACTACAGCACCAAAACCTTTCAAGATTAGAAGCATATTAGAAGCTACTTTTCTGGATTAACGCTGTAGATGTAGAGTAATAAATTTTAAGTACCCAAACCTGATAAATTACTTATGATTCACGACCTTAATGCCTTCATTTTAAAAGATAGATTTAGGATCTCTTTTTGATGCAGTTATTATCTTTTTCATCGTGGAAGAACAAGTTTAGAAGTATCCATGTTTTACATTCGAAAACAATGGATAATCATACTCTCAATACTTATCATACTCGAGAACTACCTTGACATCTCGTTCTTTAATGAACCTGATACAGAGAACAGCGAAGATATAAGCTTCGAAGGCAGTACATCTATGGTTACTTCTTCTATAACCTTTATCATGAAGACTGGATCAACAGTACCCTATAATGTTACTAAACAACCAATTATTATTAGTTACTATAAATATCCGTTAGCAAATTCGTCAGATGTGGCAATGGGTAAGTATTTCTTTATGAATTGAAATCTTCTTTTAGCTAGTTGGACATTATCGGGATGCGAAAAAAAGAACTAAACTCGCGTGACCATCACGCTCAGTCTCATATATGTTGTATACGTGTATATCATCATCATCATCATCAACCCCTTTTAATGTCCCACTGCTGGGCACGGGTCTCCTCTCAATTGAGAAGGATTAGGCTATAGTCTACAACGCTAGCCTACTGCGGGTTGGCAGACTTCACATACCATCGAGAAATTCTCTCAAGCATGCAGGTTTCCTCACGATGTTTTCCTTCACCGTTTGAGCATGTGATAAATACGCACATAACTTCCGAAAAGTCAGTGGTGCGTGCCTTGGGTTTGAACTCGAGACCTCTGACATCTCAGTCCACTGGTCACACCGCTCGGCTACCACAGCTTTTACGTGTATATACTTATATATTTTATTTAAATTATCATAAATTTATTAGGTAGTAGAAACTATAGATTACCTAGTCGTCGGTTTCGCGTTCGAAACTTCCAATCAAAGTACGCATCTATTTGCCTCCATGAACTGTGGCCAGCGGGTGGGCGTGACTAGGGGAGTCCGCTGCCGACCTGAAAATCTGAAAATGACCCCAAGTAGGCGGCGCGCGTGTTCGTCACACGTGCGCCTGTGCGGAGGATGCGAGGCGAGTGATGCCTCGCTCCTAGCCGGGGTCCAGCTATAAGAGCTGGTTCGAAACCCGCCGGGTTTGTGGTGCATCCTTTTGCGAATCCCATGGCTCCGGCAATAGGGTTGGTGGCGTTGACCGGTTCGATTTTTGGTCGGTAAACACTCAAGTGGAGTCCAACACACAGTACGGGGCAGTCTGTAAATGATCTTTGCGCACTTAAAGAAAAAGGTACGCTTCTGTTTGGCTGTTTAGCTGTTTAGATTATCTCGGCAGCATGTGAAGTCTACCAACACGTACTAGGCCAATATTATGATAAATTTAATAGTCTTGCTTTTCTTAACTTGAACGGGCACCCGGATCAATCAATCGGACACTAAATGCATTGATGGGGAATTACATTCCTTTAACTTGTAAGAACATTTTTCAATGCCTAAAATATAGCCATGCATCTCGGTGTCCGCCCGAATCGTCGTTTGAACATTAAAACAATAGTGTTACTGCTTTCATTAAATAATTGTCTTTAATTTTCAGATTATTCTCACGAATACAATTCTTCATATTACTGGTTTATTTCGATGAAACCATTTTTCAAGAATACCGGTCGGTATATTCACATGATTGATTCCATATTTAGTGTTGCCTCCAAAACTCTTGACAATTTATTCCTTTTCTATTTGTTTTATTTTTATTAGGCCCCAGTAGTTTTCTTCTCAATCTATTATTTTGAGCTTTTGATCAGATTCAAATTTAACATCGTGAGCCGTTGAACTTTCCGATGACTGATCCGGATTAAATTAAATTTGTTTTAGGCGATAAACCCTCTCAATATCTTAAAGAGACGCCAGTCTGTCAACTAAATGAAACTTCTTTGGGTAAGCTTTGCAGCTTTATAAGCTTTGTTTAACTGACTACGTTACTATTTTGTTAGGTCAAAGGACTCACTTCTAAGTAAAAAAGACTTCACTCTTTACTCGAACTAGCTTTAAATTTATAATTTACCAGCTGCCCCAGCAAACGTTGTTTTGCCACATTATAGGGGTTGGTGGACTACCCCTAACTTTTAGGGGGATGAAAAATAGATGTTGGCCGATTCTCATTGATACCGGATAAGCACAAAAAATTTCATCAAAATCGGTCAAGCCGTTTCGGAGGAGAATGGCAACGAAAACTGTGACACGAGAATTTTATATATTAGATAATATAAAATTTTCATTTTTAAAATTTTTAAAGCGCCAAAAATACGATTTACTACCTAAGAAACGTGCGAAATATGATTCAATATTTAAAAAGTATTAATGGTATTTTATGCTTCTAAAGGTCCGATTCAAGTGAACAAAACGAAGCTAGATATTCGTTGGGTGGAGGAACAGAACCCCGACGTGAAGCTAGGCGGCTACTATGCGCCTGCGCACTGCCGGGCGGCGCACCGAGTGGCTATCTTAGTCTCGTATCGGTATGTTACTTGCTTAATTGAACATAACCCTGTTTAGAACTGGATATAATATGAATAGGGTGTTTAACTTTTTGTGTAGGAATAAGAGTCCAGTGGTGGCAGCCGGCATGTGGGATTCGATTCCCACATGATTCAAATAATAGCATGTCATACAAACATTTTTCGGACTCTAGGACACAGTGGAAGAGGAATTTGGTTTTCAATGTTATAATATAAAAGTAGGTACAGTATGCGGCAACATCTCTACAAATTTAAATTCTGTGTGACTGTATGAAGTCATAAACTCAAAATGGACCGTGCGGATATTTATACGATTTTTATCAATGGACGAAGTAATAGTAATAATAAATATAATGCTGAATTTATATTTTTTATAAAATTATATGAATATGTAGTTAGACAAGGAGTTAAGACTGGCTATTTTGTACTTAGTATGTATATGGTAGTAGTACCCTGAGAAGTTTTCCAAAAGGCAGTGCATGAGTTAATAACGGAATGCACTCTAGTGTGAGATACCTAGCATAATAATTGCGACCATATGGTAACTGCTGAAAGGCAAAATTAAATTTGTTCGACTATACAATTGACCTGAAGGCACAAGCTACTTAAGTTTACAGACTTATTTTCTCTTAAACAAAAAGGGGAAAAAATATAACCCCTCTCTTAATCTCTTTTAGGGACCGCAAGACAAACCTCATTATTTTCCTTCATTACATCCACCCGCTTTTGAAGAAACAACTATTGGAATATAGAATATTCGTTATTGAACAGTTTGGTGAGTTCGTTTATTTACTGTCAGGCAATAACAATACAAAAATATAGGTATTATATTATACACTAGCAACCCGGACTTTTTTGTAGCACAATTTGGTTAAAAATAAAAACCATATATTTGAATCGGGTGTACAAAATTTGAGCTCAATCGGTGCAGATTCTAGGTACATTTATATGTATATAGAATGGTTTGGATTGGGATTTTTAGTATTGTTTTACTCGCAAATGTCAAAATATAAATACCGTTTTTTGTTATATTCAGATATAAATGAAATGAGACTCCATTATTCATTTTAGCGAACGTGCTGCTTAAAAAAACACGTTATTAATTGTCACCTTCCCATAAAGGTACAGAAAAATTCAACAAAGGCACTCTGTACAACATTGCGTTTCTGGAGACACAGCGGTTCGGCACGTGGCACTGTCTGATCTTCCATGACGTGGACCTCATCCCTGAAGACGAGAGGATCTTGTACTCATGCCCGGAGAATCCAACGCACATGTCATCAGCTGTAGAAACATATAAGTACGCGTAAGTGACTAAATATATTTATAATTAAACAAAGCGTCTTAGAATCCCTCTAGATCATTATCCCTTTTACGACCAAAGCGAAGCAGGGCAAAGCGAGATCGCTCAAATCGAGCTGCCCAAAAGGAGAAGTACCAGACTTAAGAAGAAGACTTACGACTGTATATTAGTATATTAGACAGAATAATAGTTATTTCCTGCAAATAAATAAGGATGCCTGAGCTCTTTAGGGAAGTGACTATGTATTCTGACAGCATGGGAATTCCGTTCGCTGTCCCTGTTTCCTTATTTAAAGAAAGTTTTCCAAGGTTGGCAACACACGAGCGACACCCTTGATATTTCAAACGTCCATGGGCTACGGTAACTGCTTACTATCAAGCGAGCTGTAAGCTTTTTAGCCACCCTAGTGATATAAAAAAATATTTTAAAAATAAATTTGTTGCAGTCTACCATACAACGCAATATTCGGTGGTGTAACAGCTCTAACTCCTGAGCATTATACATCTGTCAATGGCTACTCAAACTGCTACTGGAATTGGGGTGGAGAAGACGATGATTTTCGTCGCAGGTAGGTCTTTTAACTGATAATGATAATGATATCAGCCAAAAGACTTCTACTGGTAAACGAAGGTCTCGCATCGTGAAGGACCGGTCATATATCGCCCGAATTCAAATAAACCCATATCAAATATTTAAAGATTGAAAACAAAAGAAAATTTTCCAAATGGAAAATTTTAAAGATGTTTGCCATTTGCAAACCATTTTAAAGAGTTGTTTAAGTATTTGAGAAGTTAAAATATCCATTATTACGTTTTAGTCTTATAATCGGCCTCCGGCAAGGGATTAACGACCTCGTAAAGTCGCTGAAATCCATGCGGGTGACACATGACCGGTCGTCGTGGCGATCCTTAGGGGTGACCTATGTCCAGCAGTCGATGTCTAACGGTTGATGTGATGATCATGATGAATATTATAATCGTAATTTTTGCTTCTGGATAATTAATTTGTTATTCTTATTCTATTTTATTTCCAGATTAATATCGAAAAATTATACCTTGGCGCGGTATAATATTTCCATAGCACGGTTTGCTACACTGCCTCATCCCTGGAACGATTGTGGCAAAGAGAGGTAATACTTTATATGAGCACCACAAAAATAAATGGGTAGACTCAAACTTTTGAACCTTATGTCAATAATGTCTGCTTAATGATTCTAGATTAGGTATTACCGAAAATACAATACAGAAATATTTTAGATGAATTTCTTAATTTGATATTATAAAATCATATGTAGAAAATATATTTTCAATACATAGTTAGTATTTCGTGACAAAAGTCAGTTCACAGCGAGTTGCAGAGTGTTAACTTTTTAAGATTCAAAAACAGAATTTACTACACGAAATTGTTCAAATTTAGCAACAGCGCTAAATTAGACTGGGTGCGAGAGATCAAAAATATATCTCCGACTCTTCAGCGTTAGTCGGTCGAGAAGCCATTATTCCTATTAAACTTCTATTCTTCCTCAGGAAACTGCTTCTCATGCTGTCCAGGTTGCGGTTCCAGAAAGAAGGTCTCAAGACAACCAAGTACAAATTAATCAAAGTTACAGAAGAAAAGTTGTACACACATATTTTAGCCGATGTAAATCCAACAGGATTGAAACTGGACACAAAGAGTCTAATCCTGAGTATGGTTCAGATATATGGTAAAAGTATAGAGTATGATCGGGAGGATTTGCAGCTAAGGGGAATATCGGCAAAGGCTTTGCGTCTATTTATACAGCAACAGAGAAGGTATTTTACAAAGTGAGTGATATAAAGACTTTTCCAAAGCAAAAGTAGATATTTGGCAATGACATTGGAAATTGCGAGTGGATTTCGATTTGAAAATTGAGTTGAGGAAGCCTTCAAGAGTTGAGGAAGCCCCTCGGTAGAAGATCAGATTTTGCACTGGAGGATTAGAATTTGAATCGAAGGATCAGAATTTGTACTGAGGGATTTTATTATTATTTTATTCAGTACTGTTGTGGTCGGTAACACTAACTTTATTTTAATGAACATGACATTGAGTTAAAATAAAATTATCAATGATGTGTGTTATTTATTTTCTGTAATCTTCCTTTTGATCTCTGATTGAAGACACCTGATCTTAGTCAAGGAAATGATTCCTTTATACCCTAATCGTATCCTTGATTGAGTCTCAATGTATTTAATCAAAAGAATTTCTCGCAACTCCGTCCTCACATGGAACTTCAGATTGTAAAAGCGATCGGATCATTATCAAAGACACGTTTATTTCCACATTTGACAACTACATATTGTGACATTATATTGGACATTATTGTGTGTTACAGTGTTAACTAATGGATAATTTATAATTAATTTATTGAAAATTAAAATCTAAATCTAGAGGGCCCAATTTATAAAGATAGTTTGAGTCCCGAGGAAGGATATAGAATAGTTTTTATCCCGGAATCCATCCCTTAAAAGGGTGAAAAATGGGTTGGAATTTTGTGTGCGGATAAAATTACTAATTTTACGCAGACGAAGTCGCGGGTGAAAGCTAGTCCAATATAATGCCAAGTAAAACTTTTGTAAATTTTTATACTAGAAATTGACGGTGGTCACTACTTAGTCTCCCTATCGACAAGCATATTTTCTACAAAGATAAATTTATTTGCTTAAAATAAATTATCGTTTTCTTTTCTTATTATTTATGTGTTTACAGAAATGTTGTTGCATAGAATATGAGTAGCAACATGTTCTGCCACAATAAACGTACAAATAAGCCTATAGACCACGATATGTATCCATACAATTAATCTAATTACACGAGGATAAATAAAAAATGTGAGGATTGGTATTATAGCAGAGAGGTCAAGGTCTTTCTCAGAATCTATTCTACTAAAAGAGATAACCTCATTTTGTTAAATAGATTAGACTAAGTGAGGTACCACGTGGGTTCCAACAGTAAACACTGGTTTTTACGCAAACGCGTTTTGGGTAAACCGTAATCTACATTTAGATAATACAGACACAGCTTTTTTATCATATCAATAACATTAAGACCAGTGGGCTGCGAAGTCAAAGTCTCGAAACCAATCGCAAGACCACTGAGTTTACAAAGCTACGTGTGTATTTATCACATGCTCAAACAGTGAGGAAATATATTGAGGAAACATAAAAGAATTTCTCTATGGCCTGTGAAGTCTGCCAACCCGTTCTGGGGTAGCGTGGTGGGCTATATAACGAATCCCTCTAAAATGGGAGGAGATCTGTATTGAGCAGTCGTACAGCTAATGGGTTGATGAGTGAATGGATGACGATAATAGCGAAGAAGATTAATTACGCAGCGCGATTCCTTGCCAGAAACATTTTCCCTGATCGTCATATTACTTATTATTATTATTATATATCGATTTTCTGCAACTTGCAGACTAAATTTACCAAAAAGGTTCACTTCCAACCAAAAAAAAAAGCTATTGACAATATGTTACAGAAAAAAAAAAACAAATCGTCAAACAATCAAATTTCTTACAAACTTCTACAAAACACGTGTCACAGTTTCCCCATAGTTTTTTTTAGACACTATCCACAGGTTTTTTTTACACAATTCAAATGATTCTTCTCTGTTAATTGTATCACAAACAGCAAATGTGGCGTTTTCTGAATTGGTCTATCATCAGGGCGTACAGCATGAGAGCTGTGCCCGTCCAATTGCTGATGAAGAACACACCTTTGTCCCAAGGCTGTGCAATGTCTATTCCTAAATTAGAAGACCTCTCGACCAAACGTCCAGTCCCATTTGTATTTTTGGCTTTTTTTAGTAGCTCTGTCCAAAAGCTTTCAAAGCACAAAACCCTTACCAATTGTGATGAATAACAAAATTTTCTCCCTAAGAAACTAATTTTCATTGCGGATTTCTTTGTGTTTATTAACTTCCCCGTTCAACAGGAGCAATGTACTTTTATATTCACTGCACACCGGTGCGGTTTCTATCCACATTATTGCTTTTGTGTATGTTGGAGTTTTATTTTAATGTGTTTTTTTATCACAACGTTTCGCACAGTGCTAGACAATTTATAACAAATGGGTACAACAATTTGCATCATGAAACATTGGCTTATTATAAATATCCATTGATTAACTCGATGGAAGTCGCCATGGGTGAGTATTTTTCATTTGAATCACTTTTCTCATATATTAAAGTACCTTTTATATGTAATAGTCTCCCATATTTTATCTACATTCCATGTATGTAGTACCTATTAGACTAAAGAAATATCTGGTCATCAATTTTGATAATATTTTTAAGTGATAAGTATCTTTATATTTCTCGTCCGTTTGAGCGTTTTTAATCATACACTATTCTCTTATTTGATTGGATAAACGTCTTAACAAGCACCTTATTTTGATTTCAGATTATGACTTTGGGTATAACTCCTCATTTCACTGGTTTATGACGATGATACATTTGTTTAAGATTATTGGTAAGTATATAGGTACATCTACTTAAAATGCAACTTTGGTATAGTACTTAGAAATATTCAGTACCTTGCGCAAAACTCACTCGCTACAGTGTCGTTAATGTCGGTGATATAAGTATATTTTTCAGAATTTTAAGAGAAAGAAAAGTTAAATGTAAACTAAAGTAATAAATACGAACATTCTACTATCTTCTACCAGCCCATCCTGACTTTCCCGTCAAGGCTTTACCCTTTGCCGGCTTGACAATGATATTTATTTTGTAATATATTCGTATTGATAGCTTAGTAGTATGTCTGACTATTTGATATAAATAGCTGCAGTGTTGTGACAGTTTATAAAAACATACCATGCTTGTCATTCTCGAAGGATTAGGCAGAGGTGTACTACGGTACGTTATAGTGTAATAGGGGGTGAGCCTACTGCCATCAACAGGGCACGATTCCAAACTCCGAGCTGCTTCTGAGAGTTTCATAGAAAAACCCTATAACATTTCGCTCGACCTGGGAATCGAATCTCTCGTGCAACAGTCGCACTTACGACCACAAGACCAAGGCAGGCAGTTTAAGTTTTTAAAGCTTAACTTTCCAAATAACATAAACTCTTTAGGTACGATATCAATGTAATATACCTAGATTACAAAATGTATCTAAAAATACTTAATGATTAAATAAATAATATTTTTTTAAAGGAGATGAGGAAACTATAAGATATCCAGAAGAAACACCCATTTGCAAATCAAGTGAAAGCTCTTTGGGTAAGCCTTTTAACTATCTTAGAGTTGTAGGACCATGATGAGATCGTTTAGCATTGCTGAATATTTTGCCGCAGGGCAGTAACTTGTGCTTACATTGCTGTGTCAGTGTTTGAAGAGTACAGTGGCGGATTTACCAGCAGATTTTAAGGGGCGGCAAATGTAGTCATCATTTTATGTTTCTTTCTGTAATTAGCTAAGTTGGTTGATGTTATTATGATCATGATCATCAACTCATTATTGTCCCACTGCTGGGCACGGGTCTCCTCTCATTTTTGAGAGGGATTAGGCTATAGTCCACCTCGCAAGCCTACTGCGGGTTGGTAGACATTACATGCCATCGAGAAAATCTCTCAAGCATGCAGGTTTCCTCACGATGTTTTTACGTTTGAGTATGTGATAAATACGCACATAACTTCCGAAAAGTCAGAGGTGCGGGCCTTGGGTTTGAACTCGAGACCTCTGATATCTCAGTCCACTGGTCACACCGCTAGGCTACCACAGCTCATTATGATGCTACAGGACAATTACTTTTATTTGTAAGCTGGAGAGACGATAGTTCACAAGCCATAAAATTGTAATTCTTTGACAGTAATATATGTAATTACAATTAATATAAACTAGGGGAACTAGAATTTAATAGCCTACTGATAGCAAATGTATAAATTCCCCACTCGTCATGTAGCTTGAAGAATAAGTATAACAGCTTGAGCTGCAATCGCGAATAATGTTCTGCAATAAAATGTTCCAAAGGAAAGAAGGATTTATATCACTCTAACTGCTCCAACTATGTTTTCTAGGTCCAATAAAAGTAAATAAGAATGTAACAAAACTTGAGTGGATAGAAAAACAAAATCCTGACGTGAAAATTGGAGGATATTATGCGCCTGCGCATTGTCAGTCTGCGCATCGAGTGGCTATCATTGTTCCTTACCGGTAAATGTTTATTTTGCTTACATTATATAAACCAGTCATGGACCCTTGAGTTTATCCAAGTAGTAAATTATATTTGCACAGACATATGCCCTTTTATTATTGGAATATCAAACTGTATAGTTATACACTCTGTATGCAGCTGCAGAAGCTATGTTGCAGAAGTGCCTTTCGTTCTTAGCATGCTCTTACAAGCTTTTTAGAGTTCCATGATAAAAAATAAATATATATTAGGGTTTGAAGTGGTAGTCCAGTGGCTCCTACCCTACTAAACAAATAATCATGCGGAAACATTGTCACGGCTAGCTTAAAAATTAGCCAAACCAGACGGAATCCTACAATACGTGTTTAAAATACAAATTTAAATATAGCATTACCATCAAACCTGAATCTGATTTTGATACATATGAAAATCAAACCAGAAACCATTGGCATATAATCCAATTGCGTAGCAATATCCCAAATCGTTTAATCAAACGAAAGTTGAATACTGCATCGTTTAGAATCCTAATTCCTAACTAAATTGTATTCAATTGTACAATTTCAGAAATCGTCACGACAATCTTAATGTTTTTCTACGTTATATCCACCCATTACTGAAAAAACAACAGTTGGAGTACAGGATATTCGTCATTGAACAATATGGTAGCTGAGTATAAAGTTTACATTAAATTAAAATCCATTAATTTCAGGTGACCTCACCTTCGATCGCCTTCGTTTCACACTCTTTATTCCTGTATTTTATTTCAATGCATCTTCTATCACAATAACAGCCACGTCAGCCGACAGCACCTGCTAGGACAGTACTGGGGCATATTTTCATTTTTCTATTTCCTATCTCTCAGCTGGGCTCTGGTCTCCTCACAGAATGAGGAGAGTTAAGCTAAAGTCCACTGGGCTACACTGGGTAATTAACTAAAGACGTAAACACACTAACACGAGTTTCACCTTCCCATAAAGGTACAGAAAAATTCAACAAAGGCACTCTGTACAACATTGCGTTTCTGGAGACACAGCGGTTCGGCACGTGGGGCTGTCTGATCTTCCACGACGTGGACCTCATCCCTGAGGACGAGAGGATCTCGTACTCCTGTCCAACGCATCCAACACACATGTCACCTGCCGTAGAATCGTTTGGTTATGCGTAAGATACTTTAAGTTTTATTAACAACCTCTATAATGTTAAATGTATTATATACTAGCTGCCTTCCGCGGCTTTGCCCGCATCGTATATACATAAAAAGTAGCATATGTGTTATCCATGTAATAAACTATCTGTATGCCAAGTTTCATCCAAATCCGCTTAGCGGTTTTTGCGTGAAAGAGAAACAAACAAACATCCATCCATCCATACTTACAAACTTTCGCGTTTATAATATTAGTAGGATAGTAGGATAAAACTACCTACTCTTTCTTCCAGTTTGCCGTACAGGCTTATCTTCGGTGGTGTGACAGCACTCACACCGGAACATTTCAGAACAGCCAATGGCTATTCTAATTTCTATTGGGATTGGGGAGCGGAGGATGACGACTTTTATGGCAGGTGAGAAGCATACCAGTATGTTACGCAATAAATTACCTTATGATTGATAAGTACTATTTGTATACGTATGGGGAGCTCATTATACGTGGTCCTATTTAGCGCCAAAGACCTGTGACCAAAACAGATCTGACATATCCACGCATCATCATTATCAACATCAACCCATTATTGCCCCACTGCTGGGAACGGGTTTCTTCTCATTTGAGAGGGATTAGGCTATGGTCCACCATGCTAGCCTACTGCGGGTTGGCAGACTTCACACGCCATCGAAAAAATCTCTCGTGCAGGTTCCTTCACCATTTGATAACTTCCGAAAAATCAGAGGCGTACCTTGGGTTTAAACTAAAACGCACTGACTTTTGACATCTCAGTCCACTGGTTACACCAATATGCTACCACAGCTTGTATCTGCGTATAATCACTAAACCAGTGCAACAATTATGTAAAAGTAGTTATTAAGTTATACTTTTTTCAGACTACAGTCAAGTAATTACACCATATTGCGCTACAATAGCTCTATAGCAAGATACGCTACGTTACCTCACCAGAAACCTGCAATGGGAAATGAACGGTGCGTAATTGACAAATATAAGACCATTTATAATGTTATGTCTTTAATACAAAGGCAAAGTAAGGATTATAAATAATAGCGATAATAGTGCAAACTTCTTCTTCTTCTTATCGTGTCAATGGCCTAAACAACGTCTGAATAGTAAGAGGCCACTTCAATGGCATTAGGCGTGGCCAGACAGAGATCGTCCCTCGTGCAGGTTTGCATAGTGCAAACTGTGTGATTGTCGATGGTAAATAAGCTAATGCATAATGAGAAAAACAAGTAATGAATCATCTATATTGCTACTATTTACGTCGATAAATACTACAGTCAACACTAGCAGCGTTCCACAACGGTTGTTCTTGTCATGGGATTTAATGTAACCCTCCTTCTGACGAAGTCGGGTAAAAATAACTTTGATATAGATGCTTATCAAATTTTAATTTGTTATTAAATGTACCTTTACAACGCCCATAATTGTACTTTTACTGTCTGTGTATTCCATTTTGTTGCGTGTTGTAATGTGCATCTTTTTGATTGTGTGTATCTATCTATATATCTTTTATTATTCCAGGATTTTACTGCTCATGATTTCCAAATTACGGTACTTAAACGAAGGCCTTACAACCACGAAGTACAAGCTAATCGAAGTTACCCAAGAGAAATTGTACACACACATATTGGCCGACGTAAATCCAACGAGAATGAAGTTAGACACAAAGAGTTTGATGCAAAGAGTTCTTAACTTACATGGAAAAACTATTGTCTATGGACACAACGAATTTAAACTGTCAGATCCGTCAAAGTTGTAATTGTTAAAGCAGATCGCAAAAACAATGAATTTACTTGAAACGGTTTAATGAGGTTTTAGAGCTTGGTTATGGTAATTTGTAAAGTAGAGAGTAATTATATATCGATAGCTCTTATAAATACTCTATTGTAGTTCCGTATTTGATGTACGAAGTTAGTTAATAAAGCCATAATTGGGTTATATCTTCATTCCCGAGATAAGGTTTTGAGTTTACAACTTATTATAATAGGTCTGCCTTCAAAAACTTAAAGCGGGCGTTAAGTTACGTCGTGTATGTGTACCCTAAATTATGTCGTGTGTCAAGTGAAATTAATTTTTATATTAAAAATTAAGACGGACTAAAATGTATATACATTTCGTTGTATTATATACATATATTTTTAGTTAATATTGGTAGCATACCTATGTGGTGATATATTGCAGATTGTTAAAGATGAAATTTTTATTCTAACAGAATATTTCCATATTCGAAATGATATAACAATAAAATAAATGCTTCAAAAGAGTTGTGTTTTATCATTTCACTCATGGACAGTCGACAGAACAAATAAGTACCTATGCAGTCTACATTTTATAATAAAAGGTATGTGGGCCATGTAGGTACAGGACTACAGGTGTCAGGTCGTCCCTCGTGCATGTGTGTGGTCAAGACAGATACACTGGGTAAGTATAGCATAGTTCGAAAAGGATAAGCAAAAATTGAGTCGTCCATTAATCGATCTCAACCTTTTTTATTCGCCCCACGCGTCGTAGTAAATGCGCCTTATGTTTACCGTCGCGTCCGAGGCGAGCCGGGTGTAAAAGTACTGAAACCATCACGTACACATGCCTGCCTAAGAAGAAGATTTTGCAGGCCGTCGATGCAGCCCCTCCTTGGGGTTCCACTTGGGTTCACCATTGTTTCCGCGAACCTATAGGAGTGAAGGGGGTAGCATGTGAGTTTTGCCTACTGTATACCTACATGTAAGTTTAAAAATCGGTCGATTATTTTTATTACCGCACCACCGACATTAAATACTTTTTGGTTCCACGTGGTTCCACGAGTCTAAAGAGGATATGATGATTTCATCACGAGGCAAAAATATTTGACAGTATTCGCACGTCATAAATATTTTTTAGGAACTTCTTCACGTCTGGCGTGCTACTCTAGACTAAATTCCACGTCTAGAGTTTGAGATTGACCTTCACTTTTCTTGGACTGGATAAATACATTACGGTAATAATTACAACTAAGTTAGGCTCCAATATATGTATACATACAATCGTTCTAAATGGTTTTAGACATAATTATGTAATGATAAGTTATTGGGATTTTTTATGAGATTGCCAGTAGCAGTTCGGAGTTTAGATTCGTGCCCATTTGATGGTAAGGCTCACTGACCACTAAGGTAGCACCTATTACATGGGACCTTAAACATACCGGCGAAATGTGGGTGTACATTAGCATACCTTTGCCTAACCCTTCGGGGTCGACAGGTTTGATGGTATGTATGGTATTAAATAAAGCTTTCATATCGCTAATTACAGATACCACTGTTCCATCGACGTAAGAATAATGGACAGCTACGCTTACGGTTTTCACTGCACTCGTAGAGCGTGTATTTGCGTACTATCGTTACTTATAATCCTGGACTGCTATTTCCACGTCTATGTTTATTATAACGTACTTCGCGGTAATGACAACAGAAAAGTTTACGATATATACGCTGGGTCGGAGATACAGAATGAGACTATACAATATTACAAATATCCGTTAGTGAATTCGGAGGAGGTACTCATGGGTGAGTTATAATAATATTTATTACATAACATACGTTAGCCGACCAAATGGGAGGATGCGTTTCATAATCCTTTCATGTACGATCATGTGATAAATACGCACGTACCTTAGAAAACTCATTAGCTTTAGAAGCCTTTTACTTCACGGTCTACTGATCATAACCTTCAGAAGCTAACGCAGAGAATCATATATTTTTTCACTTTAATTAAAACCAATACTGAAGTTGTGGTAGCCAGTGAAGGTGTGACTAGCGGACTAAGATGTCAAAGCTCTCGAGTTGAATGAAACCAAAGGCATGCACCACTGATTATTCGGAAGTTATGTGCGTATTTTGCACATGCTCAAACGGTGAAGGAAAACATGTGAGGAAACCAAGCCTCAGCAGGATAGCGTGGTGGAATATAGCCTAATCCCTCTTAAATTAGAGGAGACCCGTACCCAGCAGTGGGACAATAATGGGTTGATGATGAGTAACACCAATACTGCCAAAGCAAATATCACAATATAGAACAATCTGGAATGTCCTTTGAAGCGAACAAAGCAACTCACAGTTGACTTATCAAGACGACATAAATAGCGATAAGTGTTCGTCGCACAATTTCGGGTTCAATGTTGCCTTTACCGCGTTTATTGAGGTCGCTTAATGCGTGCCTGGGGTCCAACAACTGGATCTTATTGCTGATTAGATAAGGTGATATTGTTGAAATACCTGAAGTATTAAGTATATTTGCTGGAAGCATAGGCGTACCTAGAGGGAGGGCCAGGTGGTCCGTGCCCACCCCAGAATGGTCCAGCGCCCGCTCTAGGTTGTAGAAATTCTCATACGGGGACTGTACCCACCAAAGGAGGGGCCTAGCCTGCCCTAAAGGTCTAGATACGCCCATGGTTGGAAGATTAATATCATTGTATCTGTCCATGGTAAATGTATTTTCTCATCGTTCTGATACTTAAAAATATCGAATTCCAACATCCGACGCTAGGGTTGGGCCTCACTGGATAAAATGGGTGAGAGTAGAACGTATGTATTTACAGCGGCATTTAAACAAGGGCAACTATTTCAAATAACAATATTAATATCATGATATTTTTTTCTTTTTGCATAGTTTTATTTTAGTATCGCAGAGGCTATTTGAACTACGCTAGCGAAGTTTTCTCAAATGAAAGGAAATTCGTGTCCAACAATGGGTCAATAATATAATTGGCTTGATGATGAAGATAGTAACCATATTATAATAAAATAAATAAATATTCCTGGACATTATGACACACAGCGTCACCTAATTCCGAGCTAAGCAACGAGGCTTGTGTTACGGATACTAGTTGGTTGATATACTACATTTATACGTTTTTTAGTAAATACATACATAATATACATAGATACATATGGATGTATCTATAGTTATAGTTATGGAACTCGAGTACAAATGTTTATGTCATCAACATTGGTCCCTACCGGGATTCGAACAGGGACCTTTAGCACAGAAGGCAGTGTTAACTACCGCTGGACTAATTGGCTCGTCATAAATTATAATTTAACGTAATCTTAATTTATTTCGTAGATTTCAAGAACCGATATAACTCTTCATATTATTGGTTTATGTCAATGCAACGTCAGTTTAAAAATATTGGTAAGCTATGATTCGCGTAATGTTTCTATTTTATACAGTTCATCTTTTTCTCTTTTATACCTGAAACAATACATCGCTTAATATTATACAGTTTTAAGGTGATAATTATGGTCATAGATGATTTCTATGTAAAGATTTTATAGTTACTATAAAACTTATACTTAAGTAATTTATAATATAAATTACTAATTACTAATTACTTCGTTGTGTACAAAATGTATACATTTTTTTTAAATATATCTGGTAGCAGCGGTCACTGTCGGCTGTCCTATTTCAAAATACTCACTTACAAAATACATAGGTCGCCTGGTTGGAGTGCTTAAAACTTAAATTTTTGTTCGTATAGGCGAAGAGATGAAATATCCGAACAACACACCTACCTGTCAGTTGAATATTACTTCAGGTAACTTAACCAAAACCTTGTCTTTCAATAAAATATTTTTTCAGGAGTCTGGTTTTCGTTCAGGAAAATTGTATTTTCTAATAAAGCGTAGCAGCCGTAGGCATATCATCGTAGACTCACTCGCTACGCCGTAGCACCGTTTTATTTAGAATAATAAATTTAATTTATTTGAAATAGTAAAAATAAGTATAGCCCATTATTTTTAATTTAAAGGTCCAATAGTTGTAAACAAGACTGAACAGAAACTTGAGTGGTTAGAAAAACTAAATCCAGATGTCAAAGTGGGAGGTTACTATGCGCCCGCGCAGTGTCAGGCCTCTCACCGAGTAGCCGTCGTTATTGCTCACCGGTAAGGTAAAATGCAATCCGGCAGTAGAACTTGCTATTCTTAAGCATTTCACTTCGAAAGAGAAAAAGCCTTCAGTCTACATACTACAATCAACTCCCACCTCGAAGCTTTAAATGGTGTTTCTGAGTTATAAAGGGGTTAAAAAAGGACCTTATAAAATATTTGGACAATACTATGGGATATTCGAAGAGCAAATGATATTCCCCACAGAATAGAATGCACGTTTTTTTTAAATTAACTATGACTAAGTCTCTCTTAACCACCTGCGCATAGGTACCTCTCCGAGTGCACTGCGTGCGATTCCATTACGAGACTGTACACAATAAGCAGTATATAAAAAAAAATGGAATATATTTTTATCAAAAATCTATTTTTATCCATGGCTGAGCACAGGTCTGCCCCTCCTACTACATCAGTAGTATATCATCTGATCTGGACTGTCTGAGGCCAGTCAGTCTGAAAAGTGACCAAAACCGTAAATTATTTGAGTCTTGATATAAGAAACCTTATTTTCCAGAGATCGTCAAGCAAATTTATCAGTTCTTCTCCGTTACCTTCATCCGTTAATGAAGAAACAACAGCTGGAATACAGGATATTTGTCATTGAACAACAAGGTATGTTCAAATGAGGTTATCAATGCTCGTACATGAGAAACATTGAGTGATTAATGGTAATCAGAAGCGCCGAATAACTGATGATACTAATTGGTACTTCAAATATAGACACACTAGTTTTTCCTACCTTTTGAATTAAAGTGTTGGTAATTAAACAGTACTAAGGTATTCTAGTAGAACAACTTGTAGTAGTATATGGTTTATTTGGGAACAATGTCAACGGGTAAGTTGATAAACCAATCGACGACAACGAATCTAACACCCGTAATAGAAGTAACCAACACAATAAGATACTGCAGTAAGACACGTTATGACTGTTCGTAATGGTCAATCTCCTAGCCAGCCCTATTGTCATTGATACCAATACCATATTTATTAGCCTCATCACATTTTTGTAAATATAGGTTCAATAGAAAAGTTCAACAAGGGCATTTTGTACAACATTGCGTTTCTGGAGACACAGCGGTTCGGCACGTGGCACTGTCTGATCTTCCACGACGTCAACCTGATCCCTGAAGACGAGAGGATCTCGTACGCGTGTCCCAAGCTCCCGACTCACATGTCGCCAGCTATAGAGTCGTTTGGTTATGAGTAAGTAACGATTATAGTTTTAAGTTGAGTTGTGTAGCACGGTCGTAATTTATATTATTAAACGGTTTTATTTAGTTTTTTTTATGCAAGATAGGATGATATAAATGATTCATAGGTGTATAAAATCATTGTATAGGTTACCTTATTTACCTTACTTAACCAGGTTATATGATATGCATTATGCTTCATTAAATAAACAGACAGAACTATGTTGCTGAGGAGTTTGTTGCGCCGCTTCTTCTTCCTAGCAAAAAATCTAGGAAGCGGTGAAGGGCAGGCGTTTTTGGGGACTAGCCAATTAATTTTGGCCTACTTTAAATAAATTATTATTTTGACTTTGACTTTGCTTGCTACAGCCTTCTATTGTTGGGAGAAATCTGGCACTCTGAGTCCCTCCAACATAAGTGCCAGGATCCACAATAGCTACCTTCAAGAAAAAAACCGTAATGAAGTTGAATATAAAATGAAATTGGAGACGTAGAAAAAACATAAGTTTCTACTTCCCTCCTGATCACGCCATTTCCGCAGTCATCACGATCGTCCTTCTTATGACACGACTTGTACTAAACATAAAAAACCGAATTGCAACACTTGCTTTATCGTCGGAGCCTCGGCACTCGTAAATACAATCACTACGATCCTTCCCAATTGATACCCCCATAGTTGTAAGGTATTCTGTATCATCACTTGGGACAGTCGACAATATTTTACGAGAGGTAGAGCACAGCATTTTTCGCTCAAATTGAGCTGCCCACTGGGTACAAACGGGGGACAAACAGGCTGTGTTTCTGCGGATGAGTAAGGTTTCCAGAGCTCGTTGCAAAACTTCTAATTGAACACTGCATGATTTAAGAGAATACTTTGAAACTAGACTGTGAAATCTTAAACGCTAAAAAATCGATGTAAAAGCACAATGTAATTTTATTTTTTATTATATTCTGTTAACGTAGTTTTACAATATAATTATGTAGTTTGTAAAAAGCTTATATTGTATGTGAACACTGTCCTATTGTATGCCTATGTAGGTAAATTGTGCAGTACTGCAAACTTATTAAGATCATACCCTGTAACCACAATTAGTGCAATAAAGATTTATTATTATTATTATACTATTCTAACAACATGGCAATTCCTTTTGCTGTCAGTTTAGTAATTACCTTCATTTAAAAAACTTACACGGTTTCTACAGTTTCGGCAACAAGCGAGCGACACCTCTGGTGTTGCCAACGCCTATAGACTACAGAACCTAACCGCTTTCCATGAGGCGGGCCTTAAGCTTGTCAGCCACCCTTATGCTATACAAAAAAGTATATGATGGTATCTGATAACCGTACTTGCTAATCATAATTTAAACTTTACGGAAACTGATTACAACTTCTTTCAGTCCCCCATATCCAAACAATTTCTGCGGCGTGACATCCTTCCCTCGGAAAGACTATGAAACTGTCAATGGATATTCTAATCTGTATTGGGATGAAGGTGCTGAGGTTGACGAGAATATGTACCAAAGGTAAGTGTGTAGGAATTAAGGTCGGTCAAAGTATATCACCCCTCCATGTAACCATCAACCAGGTGGGTAATAATTCTCGTTGGCTATAATAATATGGGGAGCTGGTTGTAAAGGTTCGATTCATTGTTAAAAATTGCTTGAATATATCGGCGTTGTGGGTTCTCATATTGAGGGATTATTTATATATGAGGGGTTTTAAGACAGATAATATTACAGCTTTAGATATCCCTTACCTACGCTTCGAAGAGTTCAGTTATGAAATAAGTAAATCCGAATTTATTCAATAAAAAAAGCAATGAAGTTGCTCACTATTACGTATTTGTAAATAGAGAAAGGCAGTTGATTGATGTTGCTATGATTTTTTTCTAGACTAATAATAGTCTACAACAGTCTACATATTAATATAACATAATGTAACTTCGGATCTATATATTGATTTAAAACTCATCATTATTTACACTATACCATATAACTAGTTTGTACCTACGTGAGATATTGTGTTAATTGCGTTTTATTTTCAGATTGAAGACTAACTACGTAAACATTTCGAGATATAATAATTCGATAGCTCGCTTCGCAAAGCTTTCAGACCCTAGAAATGAACGTAGGTTACAACGGTAAGTAAATAATCTTCCCAAACATTTCTCTAACATAATAATTTAAAACCTGTATACACCGTGAAATTATATAGGTTTATGGATCGAAAATTTTGGACTCTATATCAATAATGGAATCTATTTATGTAAATTTTAAATAAAATAAAGATATTTTTTTTTATAAAAAATGTGACAGACGAACAAAAAACTAGAACGAACCTAGGATATATGGTAACGCCACAAAATTTTACGTACTACGATTACTACGATCGATATCATTCAATGTTACTCACACACACAAACAACTAAGCAGTAAACCATGCCGACAAACAAAGCCGACAGAAATCATAAAAGCCGCCCGCGCCGCGCTCGCTGCCGCCAACTTACCTACTCGTGTCATGTTGCCGCCAAGCCGCAAGGCCGCACTATTATTACCTACCTAAAACTGCGCGGCGAGAGCGCGGCAACGTTGCGCCCAGTCGCCATTTCTCCAGTTCTGCTGCAACTCGCGCGCGATAAGGTTGCATTGTTTACGTTTTACGTTGCCACGCGAAAATGAGTCGTCAGTACGAATATTCGAACGCGGAGTACTTAGCAATGGTTCAGCTGTACGCTGTTGCCAACTACAATTTAGAAGAGGCCAGGCGGTTGTATTCCCGGCCGGAACATTTAAATGCGCTGCGGCTACGAGGGATTGAAAGTCCTCAAGTGCCTTCACCACATACCATCTTGTCTGCAACTCAGCGCCTTCTCGACCATGGGCAATTCCGTGTACCAGCTCACGCGCAAGGTCGAGGTCGCCTGAATAACTCGCCGGAGATCGAAGACGCTCTTCTGGAGTACTTCGAGCGGGATCCGCGGCGAAGCACAAGAATGGCGGCATAAGAATTTAATGTTAGCCAATACTTCGTATGGAAAACATTAAATACTAATAACTTGCATCCATATCATTTCCGTCGAGCTCACGTCATCAACAACGACGATGCACCGGCAAGAGTTGCCCTTTGTCATTGGTTGCTAAATAATAGTAACGCTTCCATACTTTGGACAGATGAGTCATTGTTTACTCGAGTGGGACTGTACAATGTACACAATGAACATTACTGGGCTCTTATGAACCCACACTTAATACGGGAAGATCATCACCAAGTTCGATTTAGTGTAAATGTGTGGGCCGGTATTATAAACGACCAATTAATAGGGCCTGTTTTCATTGAAGGCCATCTAACGGGCAGCTCGTATTTAGACATGTTACAAACGGTAATATCGGAGCTGTTAGATGATATCCCTGTAGCGTACTTAGCAGGGATGTACTATCAGCATGATGGCTGCCCCGCCCATTATTCAAGTGTAGTGCGTGCCTACCTATACACTCAGTTCGGTGATCAGTGGATAGGCCGCGGCGGTCCCGTGGCTTGGCCGGCTAGGAGCCCGGACTTAACGCCTTTGGACTTTTTCTTGTGGTCGGAAATCAAAAGACTTGTTTATACCCGTGAACATGAAAATCGTGACGAGTTACGCAGTGCGATAGTGGACGCCTTTGATAGAGTGAAAAGTGACAGAGACACGTTAAGAAAGCTAAAAGACAATAGTATAAAACGGGCACGTTTGTGTATTGAACGCGGCGGACTCCATTTCGAGCAGTTGCTTCGGTACAGGGAAGTGTAAATAAACTTTTTGCAGGTAACTTGTATGTAAAGTTGATTATTTTGTAAATAGCTCCAATTTTTTAAATACGCCTGAAATACCTACCCAACCTCTTGACTGTTTCAGCTATCTGTTTTTAATTGTTGATACAGTAAATACCTAAAGTTATTTATTGAAAAGTTATGTTCATGTAAAGTATTTCTGGCGGTCCTAAGCCCGTGGAAAGTATGAAGGAGAAATTGGAGTACAATTTACGTTATTCCGTGAAAATGTTGCCGCAATGATTGGTGCAGCGGCTGTACAAGCGACTGCTGTGCAAGACGTCGCGAGTTCGATCCTCGCACGGAATTGTATGATCTGCAGGTAATTGTTTTGTGTGTGTGTGTTAACTCTCTGCTTGGGGAAAAGTTTAAAAAATAAAGGTTTTTTTAAAGCTATGGTAATACCTAGGTACCTACTTAATTTTTAATCCCTTTTATTTAATTGGAATGTAGGTTTTACGTTCGTATCTCGTATCAGCTGATTCGCTAAGCGCCAATCTTGTCGTATTTCAATTTATACCTAGATAGGTAAGTTACGTAGATAGGTGTAAGTAGATACCTACCATCAATTTCGTCGCCATCTGCATCGTATTGCGAAATAAAATTTATTTCAATAATAAAATGACATCAATAAAGTATTGACCTACTAGCTTTTAAATAACGCGTAAGTACTTATTAGGACTTTTCGCTCAGACAGCCGTTTAGTACCAGCTGGCTGGCGTTCGGGTCATTGCCCCGCCGCCGCGCGTCTTTGATAAGTAGCGAGTAGGCGACTGCGGCCGATTTTGAATGAATTATTGGTGCACTACTACTAGCAAACTCGATCAAGTGAAAGTATTCTTTTCACTTGCCAACTTTTTTATTATAAACAGTAGAGTTAATCTAAGACTTTTTTTTGTTCTACTAATTATCATAAGTTTCCCACCTTTCGGTTCCACAACGACTACAATTTCACGGTGTATAATAATTATGTAGATATGCATTATTATGATGGGCTTATGAGCTTATGAGATGGGCTTATAGAGCTCTTCAAGCAGGGCGTGCTTAAGTGCTCGTCATGTCTATACATTCAAAGTGCTGACCAGACTACGAGCGTTTTCTGTCGTTTATTTTACTACTTACTTAGTCTATGTTATTTAAAAAAAAGGCTTGATTAATAAACGAATTCGCATTTTAAATGGAAATAGTAGTTAATTACGTGAACTTTGTTACGCATGAAATGAATAAAGGAAGCGAAAAAATTTCATATTTTATATAATACGTACTAAATTAAAATAGTTTAGAAATATTTAGAACCAAACGCCGAAGTCACTAACAGAGTGAAACTAATCCGAAGCTAAACAACGGCAGCTCAGCTAAGCTAAGCTAAGATAAACTAAAAATATGTCCCGTGCACACCAAGAACTAAACGAAAGCTCGGTCACAGGCACAGAGACAGGACAGCACTGGCAAAGGATGTGCGGAGGGGGTGCGGGGTAGGCGGGAAGGGCTTAGCTTAGCTCGTGTAGTTGCGCATACACACAACTAACTCAGCTTCGCATATTCTAGTTAGCTCACATAGCTTGTTTGCAGTATGTACACAAGTATGAAAAAGCTAAGCTCTTGGTCTGCTATCCTCTTAACTGTTGCTTAGTATAATAAATAATAATGTCGCATGAAATGCGTTACAGTACTGTTATTTATTCTGTAGGTGCAGGCTAGAACATAAATATATTTAAGATTAATGATATATGCACCCTCGTTATTTTTTCCATTATTTACAGGATTCTATTCCTCGGCTGGTACCGATCGAAACTAGGTAAAGAAGAAGGTCTGAGAACCGCGAAGTATAACATTATCAGAATAACCAATGAAAATTTGTATACTAACATTTTAGCTGATGTAAATCCAACAAAAGTAAAAACAGAAACAAGTCTGATGCAAAAATATTTATTCAATTAAAATTTTGTATTAAAAATAAGCCTTGAATAAAGAATATAAAAATTAATACACACTTACTTTTCTTTTCTGGAATGTAAATTTACAAACAAACTTTTTGCACTTCTTCGGCGAGGTTTAGAGCTGTAAATTTCTTCACCTTATGTAGTAACTTGCATATCGTAGGATCTGTGACGAATCTGCATACGTAAATATCGCCTACTTCTGTATCCACTTCTAAGCGCTTCAATACTTCTTCCACTCTGTCTACGTAGGGTGTTTTCTTCTCTTCTGGCACCATCACGAAATGCCAAGGCAAGCATATTCGCAAAACTTTCCAAATAACTGATTGGCTAACAGCATACGCCAAGTTAGGATCCTCCTGAAGCTCAGCCTTGTATTCTTCAATAACCTCAACTTTTTCCTCTGGCTTCTCTTCAACTTCAGTTACATCTTCACATGGTCGACAAATAAATGTGCTCTTTACATTAGTCTCAGACTGAGCCATCTTACTTTGAGAAATCAAGCTCTTCTGAGTTTTTGGTATGCGCGCACTTTGTGACATCTCAAGCTTCTTTGCGGTTTGTGATTTAGAAGATTTTCCTTTCTTACCTTTCTTTTCTTCTGGCGGCGCTATATATTCTACCTCTATAATAGTAGTTCCTTCACAATAGTTTACCACGTTCGTGATAATTTTATCAAGAAAATCTTGGGTACATTTCATAGCGCAAGCTAAGCATTCGTCTTTGTACTGTTTGAATTGAATCAATTTACAAACAACTTCTTCGCATTCTTCGGCTAAAAAACAAATTTTTTTACCGATAGCCATTGATAACGCTGTAACGAAACCTTGAATAGGATCAGTATGTTTACAGAAAGCTAACAAAAATGCGGAGTAATTCATCATGTTTTCCTGGGTCTCAAATAATTCAAACACGAAATGTTTTACTAAATTCTTTCTTAACTGCGCATGTTTATCTTCAAGATCAAAATCCTTTTCAAACCAAAGTTCTTCCGCGATGAAATCATCTCTTTTAATTAACTCAGTGGAAGAGAGATCCTTACATCGAAATCTTTTGCGTACTTCCAGCAGCTCGTCTACTTCAGGAAACCTTATATTTAAACAATATAGTAAGAAATCTCGCCAATCAACATATACCGTATCGCCGAACAATAAAAAAACTAATTTTGGTGCTTGTTCGGGGTCTACATTGATCCAACCTTCCGGAAATAGTGGACCTTTACATGACTCTTTCCCAAAGAAAAAGAAATCTTGAAGAAGATATATGAAAGCTTGTTGTAATGCTAGTCCTGTAGGTGCAACGACCTTTAACTGAGATCGTAGAGCTGCTAATTGACTGATTTTGAAGTCCATTTCTTTGGTCATCTCAAATGTATCTCCTGCATCGGCTGGTGGTTCTTGCGGAGCAAATTGTAAAAGATTAGGATCAATAATAAATGTGTCTTGTTCAAGAATAAGTGTTTCTGGGATTTTTCTTCCGTGTTCAACCGCCATTTGGATATACTTGCAAAGTCTATCAACAGATTTTATTTCGTTAATGTGATAATTGTTGATTTGGTCCTGGATTTCCATAAATGATCTGAAAATGTGATCGTTAAACAATTTCATATCACGGTAACATTTATACTGAAGAGCTTGCATTCGTAGGCTAGCTCTAAACATTTCTCCATTGATTCCCATTGTCCATTCTTCAATGCATTTCAGTGCATTTAGTTTAAAATTTTCTTCAACGTTAGCCGATTCTTCAGAAGTTGCATCGTCTTTCCTTTTTACAGGTATTTGCATTTTAGCAACTTCACCGTACTCTCTCGCCACCAGGGATCGATATGAATCATTAATTTCTTTAATTGTTTTTAAAGCAAACTTAACATTATTTTCAATGAGTAAGTTAAAAGGATTATTGTCGAAGTCAATTTCAATATTTTTAAGTTGTAGTTCTTGAAATGCGAGTTTCAACTGTCTGAACACCTTATCTTCACCTCCTTTTTTACTACCAGATGTGTCATCAGCATCTTTGTATATTTTAGTTAACTCTTTGAATGATAATCTATCATTTGGAGGTAATCTTTTGATCATTGCAAAGTAAAAATCATGGAAGGCTTGGAACGTCAAAATAGACCTGTAACATTAATTGATTATTCATTTTTTTTTGTGAAGTGGAAGTTCCAATCAAATATATAATGTGACTATTTTTTACCTGTTAAGTTCCGTTTGCATACACGATATATAGGTATTTACCAGGGTAGTTAATTCTTCCATAGCCCAATTGTCACATATTAGAGCCCGTCTTTGTTGCTCCGCATGTAATTTTCTTTCATCACAAATATCATATAACTTGTTTTGCAATTCCTTCACCCGACAGTGCCACTCATTTTTTGTCAAATTGATGTCACACCAATCTCTCTCAAAGTCATTATACTCCTTTTGAAAATTGCATACTAAATCTTGCTTAAGGGAAGGTAAAGTAATAATTTGGTCCATTTTGTCCTTGATGAACCTTGCGTAGGGGACCAAACAATTCATCTGTAATCTTATTGCAAAAAATAATACCTGCATGTCATGAATATAAACTTTTTCAATTTCCTGCCAACATGTTGCCAATGTTACACCTATTAAATTAGAGATAGGTATATCACCATAATCCCAGTCTTCATCTCCAGCCAATAACCTGATTTCTTCAGGACTTACTACTGTTTTGCTCCTAGATTCTTCTGCTTCGTCTTCCTCCATCATATGTATAGCGTCATCAGGAAATTCTTCAACATAGGGTTCTTTTGCGGCATTTACTTCCCCAAAAGAACTTTTGCTAGTTTTAGAACTTTGGCGTAATCTATCCTTTGATTTCGTATTGGCTTCGGGCTTTACAATTTTAACTTTAATGCGTTTGTCATCTGATGTTAGGAAATCAAGGGTGCTCAGAACATTTTCGCCAAACAAACTATCACATGTTTTTATTGGCATTACAAAATTACCAATGATATATCTACAGATTTGGGCTAAAAAGTCTTTCTCTATAATTTCATAATACATACTATAATTTATACCGATTACAGAATAGAAACGGTCAATTAATTCTGAGTTGCTTTCGTCCAAATCCCAAATAACAAACTCTTGCAAAATGTCTTCAGTCGCTTTAAGATGAATATAACATGTGAAATAACTCTCAAAAGGTTTTTCAATACTTTTTTTATGAGGATTATTGACCAGTCTTGATACTCTAACTTCTTTATACGGATCCTTTTCTTTTTTACGATGTTTTATAATACTATCTTCTAGAAGGATATCGTCTCTATCATCCAGATCAGTATCGTTGGGAGGTGAATAGCCTGAAAAGGTCTCTTCCAAGATTTGTGCCTCTCTATAGGAATTAGGATAATTTATTATGACAAACCCTTCAATGTCCTGTTGACCTTTTAGGTATTCAACTATCATGGCTGCTAAAAGATGATCTGTCAAAGAATCACCTAAAGCTAAAACTTCATAAGCATAACTCCCCAATTCAGCAGACCTAGACAACTTAATTTCTTCTTCGGGAATTGTTTTTGGAGTTTGTGTTTGTTTCGTATTTGCAGGAATTGTCCCAAGCATGGCAGTGACGGCTAAGTCACTATTTCTGCTCTTAGCATCATCATCGATTTTCATCAACTTTATGAGTTCCTTATCATCTTCTTCAGCTGCAGTCGCCATAAACTTGTCAAAACTCAAATCAATGTCAGTACAACCTACCATTTCATACTTGAATTTTCGAAGACAAAAGTTGATCGCAGTTTCAAGGCGTACTACGTGTATTTTTTTTAACATTAATAGAGTTTGGATTGGAACAGCAATCGATCTATCCGGAAGACCACGCAATATAGCTTTATACTTAAAAGGTGGCAATTGAGCTGGCGGCAATGGTGGTGGATAAGGATATTTCATCCCAAGTAAAGTATAAACCATGTGACCTAAAATGCGAGACCCCAAGTATTCATATTTTCGTTCTTCGGATTCAGGATCATAATTAGGTATTAATAAATCCAAAGTCCATAGATTCGAATATTCGTGATACTCTTTAAAACCACTATCGTTTAAAGATTCTTGTCGATCTAATTCTATCCTTATAATTTCCTCTTCCACGGGAGACGAATCCTCTTCAAAACGGTCTCGCAAAATATCTTCGGTGGGAGCCATAATATCAAATATTGGCTGCTGTTTGTAATACAATTTTTTCCATTCTTGAATAAAATGTTCAGGTATCTCATCTCCTATCAATTTCTTAAAATACGCGTATTTCGTTGCGTAGTCCACAAGTGATAACATCGTATCATAACATATTTCATAATACTGCTGACGTTTTCTCTTCATCTTTTCGGCATATAACTTTTTGTGTAGCATTTTTTGTCTTCCCTTTTCAAAATCTATTTCGACAACTTCTAACTGAATTTGCTCTCTCACGTTATCTAGATACTGATTGAACTGCTGTTCTCTCTGTTCTGCAAATTCTTTTTCAGCTTGAACTCTGTTTTTTATTAAATTTCGTGCTTGCTGCTTAGTTTCCATTATTTGTGTACACATTTGCTTTTCAAATTGCGATAACTTCATTACTTTCCTAGCGAGTTCAGTGTCAAGCTTGGATTCTTCTTCAGCAATAGACATATCCCACATAGAACCACTTATAACATTTTTGAGTTGTTTCTGGAATTCTTCAGAATCCGATTTTTTACGCATTCTAGTATAAAGATTATCCATATAACCTTTGGCCCAATCCGATCCTGAAATCGAACTTCTTTGTTGTAAAGCATTTTGTTCTAGAGCAAGAAGCTCTTCATAGGTATAATTTTCAAATTTACAAGGATATCTAACTGCAAATTTTTCCATTTCTTTTCGTTCTTTGTTTAAATATCTTGCTGGTAATTGTGCCTTAAAATGCAGTGGAGTGCTTGATTCTTCAATATTTTTAAGCATTTTAGAGTATTTATGTCTTATGTAGTCATATGTATCTTTAACTTGTGCAGTTTTCTTTTTTTGCCATTCTATAAAATGTTTTTCATTCAGTAAGGGCTTTGACAGATTATCGACAAATGATTCTTTCTCTTCGGGTATATTATCCACTTTAAATCTATGTCCCATTTTTTCTACTAAATTTGATACCATTTTTCTTTCACGTTTTATAAAATCTGTGCGATCTCTTCTGTCCAGGTGGAGAAACATTTGATAAAAAAGACGAAGTATAGTAGACCCTTTGCCATCCATTATATTTTCTAGATCCGAAGGCTTTATAAATACGTCTATGTCTGCTAACCACTCAGATAAATATTTCCAATTGCTCTTAATATCTTCTGGCAAGATACTGGCTCTTATCAGAAAATGTTTCTCTTCATTGATCACGTTGTAACTGTTGAGAACACTAGCAATTACAGAACCGTTTTTCATCATATCTCCAAACTCATCTGCTTCCCACTGTATTTTACGCTGCAATCTGTCTGTTAACCACTCTTTCAATATTTCTGCCATAATTTAATTCTATTTTTTTACTTTCAGCTAAAATAATCATGAAAGGTCATCAGTCTTGGTATATTATATTTTGTCAATTTGACAATTTTATAAAAATAAATTATGAATATAACAGTTAAATTTCTTTTTCTGATTATTTTAACAAAAAATATATCTGCAATTCACCAAAAATCTTCAATATTACGACTAAATTTTACCGGATAAAACACCTTAATAGAATTTTCTTTTAAACCCAGAATAAAATGTTCAATCATAAGTTATTTTGCTCTACGTAGATTTTTTATATTACTGGCAACCCACATTTAAAATTGTCATTCCTTATTATGACTTTTTTGTGATGTTTATTTTCACTGTTTTCTACCTATATTTCTTGAATTCTGCCTAGATCTAATCCAGGATGAAATGTAATGAATTCGAAAAAAGCGTATGTATCACCGAGAGCCTTGCATGACAATTAAATCTATGAAATAGGTTTATATATAATAATATAAATTTGCTGCGTTGTTCACAGAAATCTCGCCACATGAACCTGGAGAATTTGGATAAAGCTTTACACGACTTGGGTATGCTGAGCGCAATAACCGAAGCGCGCCGCGACTATTTACGAGAGACTAAGTCAAACTATAGCGTGATGCGTCTCAACACGCGGTACGTATCTAATGTGACCGTGGGATATTGTATGAAAAGAGCGACTAACAAAAACAGACTCTGCCCCTACGTATTGCCAATTAGGCACCGAACTAAGAGTG
Organism: Craniophora ligustri; assembly: GCA_905163465.1. Classification (NCBI taxonomy): domain Eukaryota; kingdom Metazoa; phylum Arthropoda; class Insecta; order Lepidoptera; family Noctuidae; genus Craniophora; species Craniophora ligustri. The sequence goes on from LR990969.1 coordinate 10,649,897, forward strand.
AAAACTCAGAGGCAATCGCCAGTGAGACGACCGATAGCGCGTGCGAGTACAAAAACAGTTTGTTAGAGCCGTCCACTAGCGGCTACAACCACGAGTGCATCAAGAGTCCGGCAAAGCGCTGCCAGTCGCTTGAAAACCTCAACCTGGCAGCGGACGCCTCGCCGCGTCCTGATGGTTCACCCGACATGGACTGTGTATCTACACGCATCCAGAAGTTGCAAGTCGAAGAATGACACCCATTAACTCACAACCACCTCGAAATCTAGTGTGATGACCTTCAATTCGTATTCACTCTTTATTTTGGAGTGGCGGAGGTTAGAAAAATTAGAAGTAGTATTCAAGTGATCTAATGAATGTTGAATAATGTATTTTTCAGTGTATTTGTACTGATGCATGAATATAAAGTGTAGAAGCTGATTCTAAATGTTCCTAGCTCCTCAGTGTAATTGAGTTAATTTTGCATGCATTTCCACCCCAACGAGATGGAGCAGCTATTTTCATTAATGTTTAAGCGAAGCAAATAATTGCTCAAAAAATATTTGGAATTGATACAAATATTAGATACAGTTTGTGTCTGAATTAGGCAAACTATTGTTTGAAAAAATTTATGAGTTTGTTAACTTTAAGAGTTTTGATTTATATGGTTACCGTAAAGAATGCCCCAGTGTTTCTTGAGAACAAATTGATTTTGTTTTGTCTAAGTCACATTGCACACTCACTCCATTTTTGTTAATCACTTATAATTTGTTTAAATAATTAAAACACATGTTTAATACATTTGTTTAAGCTATACATTTGTGTAAATGTAAGGTATCATTTAACTTTGTAAAAACTGTGCAAATATGACAAGACTGTATGAAGATCTCATTTCATCCGCATACTTCATGTACCTACTATATTCAATAGTTTAACAACACATACTATTTATTATTAATTTGTCATCCACAATGCTTTTGTGACTTAGAAATAGATACTTATGTTTGTTAACATATTTTGTTATTTTGTTCTTATTAATTTAATAACAAATATTTGAAATAAATATTGCTTTGATTAATATTCATAAGAATATTTTAATTACCAATAGGTTACTGACTTTTATTTAAGAGGCTTTGTGCACAATGATTTTATCATCTTGTTTGATTTACTAACCCTGTGTAACACACAGTAAAATCTACCCTCAAAACATAATATTCTAAAGAAACCCCCAGAAATACTGAACCATTGAGGTCTCATAAGATGAGAAACTAGCTGTGGAAACAAACTGTCCAGACTTATAAGTCCAGAAATATAAGAACGAAGTATCAAATTGCAATATTTTGTTGGATCTGAAACTAGCTTTTGTTATTCTATATTTTAAAGTTATTTTACAATATTTAGCAAACCTACTATTATAGTAATACTATATAGATAATCATTTACACTGTATTTACACAGTGTGTATGTGTGGGAAATGAAAATCAATAAAATTGGAGTAAATTATAACTTAAATTCATTTATTCGCAGCCATTGAGTATGTAACACTTAAGATAAATAACAAAAGTTCATTGTAAATAATATTGCATGTGACTGATTGCAAGTTATAAAACCGAAGCATCTGTGTGTGTGGAGCATCACAGGGCTTTCACTTTCAATTGCTTCATTTTTGGCGTCTTGCGCTTCTGTTGACGTTTTTGCTCTTTCAATTCCCAACGGCGCTGCTTTTCAGGGTCATCCTCCTATAAATACGCAACAATAATTATATACTTAAAATTCTGATGCTTCATGTGATAAAATTACGCACACAGTTTCGAAAAGGCGGAAATGGCATTGAGAACGAATTCGGCTTTCAACATCTCAATATATATAATTACAAATATATATTTTACACTATTATATTATTATTTGATGCTTAATAAAATATTTCTTTCAATAGTAAAGTGTTAAACCAAACACTGGAATATTTATAGTCGCGCAATTAAACAAAAATATATACAGCCCAAATATTCAGATTCCTTGATTATGAGAGAAGGACGAGTCTATTTTGGACGTCATTAAATTTTTTCACTAATCAAATTAAACAGAAGAAAAAAGATAACTTGAGGAGAAGAGTGAACAGCCTATCATTTCCAGACAAATTTTCAATTGTTTACAAAAAATATATGCTACTTTAGCACTCACAGCCTCAATTATATTTAAGACGTGTGTTCAAGATATTTCCTTGCAGATTTTTTATTAGTTTTCGTAGTACCTCGCAGCCGAAACTGCAAATCACCTTTATTTTCGCACATAATTTCATAGAAAACCCCAATAGATCATATAATAGGTCCACTTTGTCACCGGTGCTTTAATTCACTGGACCAATGAGACAGTAACAAAGCACAGAATGAAGTAATGAGTCAAGGAAGTACCGCCAGTATGCGTTCCTTCTCCTGTTTGCGTTTCTCCTCGCGGCGGGCGGCGGCCTGCTCCTGCCGCGCCGCGTGCGCTCCCCGCAGCCACGCCTCGGCTACTTTCTGCCGACGCTTCTCGCATTTCGCCAAAGCCTACAACATAAACTCAAATATATATATATATATATCTTATATATCTCAAACTGTTATATTAATGTATTCAAAGTAGGGGAAATCGTATTGGCACTTTTTGAAAGTCGACAATAAATACGCCCTCTAAAAGCGGTAGTTCTTCAGTAGCCTTGTGTTATACATAATTACAAGTTTCACACAGGTTTTGGCTCTGTGTTCATGAATCAGTCAGGACAAACGATTATAATGTATATATAGATAGTAATCTATCGCTCGATTTAGTGGTGTAAAAGTAACTCTGTGGGTTGGCAGACTGCATGCCATCGAGAAAATCTCGCGCATGCAGGTTTCCTCACGATGTTTTCCTTCACCGTTTGAGCATGTGGTAAATACGCACATAACTTCCGAAAAGTCAGTGGTGCGTGCCTTGGGTGTGAACTCGAGACGTTTGATATCTCAGTCCACTGGACACAGCGGTAGGCTACCACAGGTCATTCTATTGTCAGCAGTGTTATTATTAGTGTAAGATGCATGTAAATATGGGACAGACCTCTTTGCTGAGCCGCAGCCGCTTGAGCTTGTCCATGAGGTGGAACACGAGCTGCAGCAGCGGCCGCACCTCGGGCCCGCCGCCCTCCCCGGACAGCGCCACGCTCATCAGCATCACGCGCTCCGTCTCGGGGGGCTTCGTCACCGCCGTCTCTCTACCATTACAAAGTCAATTTTAGTCACAGACACATAGTTATGTTCCTTATGATGGCAGATAAATTTTAGTTACAGAATTATAAGTAGTATGTTGTGGTATAAGCAAAGAATCTATCTCCTTGATGATGATGGTGATAAGCAGAGAATGTGACAGATTAAGTGCTCGCTAAATTGGCCTATGACAAAGCAGACAAAACTAGACTATATCCTCCGTGATTCAAACTATCTGCATACAAAATTCCATCTAAATTAGTTCAGCAGTTTAAGCGTGAAGAGGAAACAGACAGACACACTTTCGCATTGACAATATTAGTAAGTGATTAGTATATGAAGTGGGGCGATGGGTACTGACTCCATCTGCTTGGGCCCGGAGTATCTGTCGGAGATGTGTATGTAGTGCACGTGGGCGTGGTAGAGCGCGAGCGCGGCGCAGGTGCGCGCGTCCAGCACGGCGGCCGTGGCCTCGGCGGCCTCGGACAGCACGGCCAGCGCGCCCGGCAGCCCGTGCTTGTCGCCCGCGCGCCGCTCCGGGCAGAACACGCTCTGGGAACATACAACACGTACACAATCAACTAACTCAACGTCAAAATATTCAAAGTGGACCAACATTTTCTAACTGCCTCGTTGGTCGAGTGGTCGTACAGAGCGACTGCCGAGCAAGAGGTCCTGGGTTCGATTCCCAGATCAAGAAAAGTGTTCAGCAAAGTTTGGAGCAAAAAATTTTCAGTAGCGGCTCAGAGTTTGGATTCGTGCCTGGTTAGTGGCAATAGGCTCGCCCCCTATTAAATGGGACCTAAAACATACCGGCGAAATGTGAAATGCTTATATTAGTGAAAAATTGTGTTTGTAAACGACACAGGAGAAAATATTAGTACGAAAAGATTAAAAAAAAAATTTGTAATTTTAAATGAGAGTACACCGAAATAGTTTAGGAAATTTAAAAACCAATTTCAAAGCAAATTTTCATTATTATCAACACCACTATTAGCGAAACTAATGTGATTACATAAAATTATTAAAAGCATAATCAAAACACTTCACGGATTGAACAAAATTTGAAAACAAAAAGCAAGTTAAGATAAGATTATTATTATGCTCAAACGGTGAAGGAAAATATCGTGAGGAAACTTGCATGCTTAAAAGATTTTCTCGATGGCATGTGAAGTCTGCCAACCCGCAGTAGGCTAGCGTGGTGGACTGTAGCCTATTCCCTCTCAAATGAGAGGAGACCCGTGCCCAGTAGTGGGACAATAATGGGTTGATGATAATGATAAATAATAGCCTATGTATTAATCCAGGTAATAAACTACATGTATGCTAAATTTCATTCAAATCTGTTAAGCGGTTTTTGCTTGAAAGAGTAACAAACATCCATCCATCCATCCATCCATAATAGGATAGTAGGATAGAAAATATGGTGTATATACACATACCAGGTCCTGCATCTCCTTAGAGAGGCGCGTGGCGATCTTCTTCTGCGCGACGCACAGCACGAAGGGGTCGCTATCGTCCTTGCCGAGCTCCACGCGGATCAGCAGCGTGTCCGGAGTTGGTCTAACTACACCCAACAGTACGTGCACTAAGTCCTGACGCTGTGGAAAAAAAAAGTATATAATCAAATTTCGCTTTTCCCAATGATGAGGTTAACTTTCAAGTTTCCACTGAAAAGCACCTAAATATGTATCTGTTTTTTACATGAAAATAACACTATTAGAACTCCGCAACATGCTTATTGGGCAACACCGGAAACCTAACGTTACTGCTTGTCAGCTGTTTTTTCGATTGTCATTACCATTGACGACCTCTGTGGTCTAGTGGTTCGAGTACCGGACTGCTTATCACGAGGTCGGGTTTGATTCCCACGGGGCACAAATATTTATGTGATGACTATAAGTGTTTGTGTTCGTCTGGGTGTTTCCTATGTATTATAAGTATGTATTTACAAAAAAAAAGTGTATAAGTATTCTATCAATAATCAATCAAATCTTTATTGCTGAACACAGGTTATAATAGGTACATTGCGTAGTTCCCATAGTACAAGCTCTGATTAGTTTGGGACTCTATGATGCCGTGTAAAATGTCGCAGAATATTATTATTATTGTTATAGGTATTTGGTAATTCCATAAATAAATATATCTGGACATTATGACGCAGCGCCATCTAGTTCCGAGCTAAGCATCGAGGCTTGCATTATGTATACTAGATGGTTGATACATTACTTAGATTTTTTTGTTGTAAATACATAGATATTATGCATAGAAACGTTAATGACTCAGATCTAATGTTCATACTCATTGCACAAACCCCTACTGAGATTTGAACGCGGGACCCCTACCACAGGCAGTCTTTAATACCGCTGCGCTAAAGCGGGTCATAAAATCAAACGTCATAAGGTATTAATATCTGGTGTATACTCATACCTTGATAAGTTTGAGTGTAAGCAGCATGCCTTCGCAGCACATTCGGCCACTACACCACATCGTGAAGCAGTGCTCTGCCTCGCGGCGCCACCCGCGCTCGTCGCTCGCTGCCACCACATCCAAACCTGTCTCACCTGGAAAAATGATCATTTGTTGATTAGTACATGTTAAATACAAATTGTTTATGTGGAAGGCACCTATCCATGTTTCTCATATGTAGTTTTTAATTGTATATTGGTAGAAATCATCTTATTAACTGTACCCAGCCATGCTACGCTGTCACACATTAAATGGAGAAAAATACAAAGCATAAACACAAACAATAGATAAAAATGATCTTTCAAGCCTTTGCCTCAATATGAGTTCAAATAGTGCATTTTTTTTTTGCATTTTTGAAGCTTACACAATCCAAACATGTTTAATTTAAATTCAAACCATGCCATGTTAGCTCAGGTTAATTAGATCAACTAAGCTTCTGTCTATAGTACATCTACAAAAATATTTCAGTGAAATTATGTTCTTACCGACTAATGTAAAATTATCATCGAGGAGCGGTTTGTGTAGTTTTAGGAAGTTGGTAGCGATGGAGGTGTTCTTCGCTCGGCCTACAGCGTACGCCAGCGCGTACGCGACCAGCAGACAGCACAGTATACCCTCCAGCCAGTACGCGTCCCATCGAGGACGGATCATTATAGGAACCTGGGAGACATAACGTTTAAATTTACATTTTGTGTCATTAATGAAATTTTTATTCATTGACTGTCTCGTTGGTCTAGTGGTCGTGCATTGCGACTGCCGATTCCCAGGTCAAGCAAAGTGTTATTGGGTTTTTCTATGAAATTCTCAGTAGCAGCTCAGAGTTTGGATTCGTGCCCGGTTAATGGCAATAGGCTCGCCCCCTATTACATGGGACCTAAAACATATCGGCGAAACGTGTGTGTACATTATTACACCTTTGCCTAACCTTTCGGGGACGACAAGTTGATGGTATGTTTATAACTAAATTTATGTGAAATAAAAATATATTAGGGTGTTTTATTGTACGTAAAAAAATATTAGTACTAATCAAACCGTTTTTGAAGTGTTAGAAGGATTTTATAGCTACCACCAAAGACCATAAAACCACTAACAGCGGTTAAATAATTGTTGGCTGCCACTAATTAAGTTTTTGTGCAAAACAGGAAAAATATTTTAACATCAATATAAAGGCACGAAAGAAATAAGATAAGTAATGGTTTGTATTATTTTGTGTAAGGACACACTCTCTCTCTCGCTCTCTAGTGAAAATTGAACAATACAAATGAAAATTGTCACTTGATTATTTCCTGTACCTTAGAAATAGTAATCTTTGGTTGCTCAGAGGTGCGCGGAGCACTGTCCTGGAATCCTTCAAACTCCTCAGGATCTTGGAAATGCTCAAACTCATTGTCTTCATCCTGAAAATGTTATAGTATCTAAATAATATACATTAAAATACAACAAGCCCATCATTAACAATGATGTATCTTTTATATCTGACTTTTAAAATATAATTGTTTGTTGTGACCAATGAACTAATAATCAACTATTAAGTCTAGAAAGCTGATACTTGTAATGTAATTCCTAAAATCAAATATGTGTAATAAATTTTATACAAAAACATTTACTACATAATTATTTTTTTAGGAAATTTTGCTGCTTACTGCAAGAGTTAGTAAGGACATTATGCTAGCATATTGAGCAACAGTTGTTGATTGTGAAGCAGCTAAACAGCAGTTTTCTCCTAATAATTCCTAGTATTGTGTTGTTTCTCACTAGCTATTCTTTTGGCTAATAAACTGACACTTATCCAATTGGTAATTGGGTGGTGGTGGGTAACACCATACTTTGTATTACCTATATGAAGATTAGCTAGGTAAAACACTAAAACTAAATATAAATAAACACACCTCAACCAAGATTTCATCTTCAGTCTCTATATCAGCTTCAAATTGGTCTTTTGATGACAACTTTTGTTTTGACAAAGGCACCTCTTTGTCTTCACTGAAATCTAATAACACACAATATCATTTACATTTTTCAGTAATCACTCTTAATTATCTAATGTTTATACTCTTATGCTATATTTCTTATTACAAAATTGGAGTTTATTTTGTAATGTCCCTTTTAGGCTTAGATTATAATAAGTGTTTTAGCATGAACTAAGACATCTAGTAGCTAGTAATGTATTAGTAATTAATTGCCTCATAAATTTGAATTCAACAAACATGTTAACAGAATAATTTCTGACATTTTATATTTGTTCAACTTCAACTGATTAAATAACCCTAACAATGTTTGAGAAATAGATGACCCAATTAGTAGTTACCACTGCCTGCTGTGCTATGGGTCCCGGGTTCGAATCCCATTAGGAACAAATGTTTGTGTCATGAGCATAAACATTTGTATTCGAGTTATGGAGGTATCTATGTATAATATGTATGTATTTACAAAAAAAAAGTATATATGTAGTATATCAACTGACTAGTATCCATAACACAAGCCTCGTTGCTTAGCTCAGAACTAGATGGTGCTGTGTCATAATGTCCAGGAATATCCAGGAATATTTAATTATTAAAAAGACCTCACCACTAGCAGGTTCATCATCATCGGCCTCAAACTGTTCGAACTCTGCAAAGTCATCATCTTCAAGAGCTTGGTCTTCATATGCCCGCGCTACATAGGTACTGCATAATAGCACAACTATTGATAATAGCACCCACCGCATTTTGTACCTGGGAAAAAAGGACAATGTATTAATCTAAACAGTTTGAAAGATAAAAGAGACCTTATGCAGGTATTATTTCTACTATATTAAATTTTCTGTACTATGTGCCTTTATTCTTTTAGTAAGAAATTAATAAGGGTTTATTAAGATTTTTTAAATAAGTCCTTATTATGTTAAAACAGGTTTTAAAACCGACTTATTTATATATTATAAATATCTGTGTGAAGTTACTATTATTATAAACCGTTGGTGTGTTATTTATCTACAATCAGTTAAAAACTCATAATATTTTAATATAGCTATCTTTGTAGCCACATCATCTAAGTATTTCATTAATTTGTTTACAAACTATAAGATATTATGTCTTCAAAGTAACTGATAAAACTAAATGTAGGATAGCAGAAAACAAATAGGTCTGTTGTACTTATGTAATGTAAAAAAAAACAAAAACCATCATTGTATTTTTATTGGAAATAAATTTTGATTTGATTTTGAATTGAAGTAAAACCTTTCTGCTCATAAGTAGAAACAAGTTGTTAAGTATGCAAAATAGTTTTCCTTATTCAAATACCCATTAGTATATTTTTAATTCCAAGAGGTAAGTAAAGGTAATCTTATCTCTTCCAATTCAAGGTTGACAAATAGTTTGTAAGGTTTCAGGAGCGAAATGTGGTGTTAGTGAAATTGATAACACAGTCTCTAATAACCTACTTATAAAATATATGGTAAAAAGTTATTAAGTATGTCACAAACAATTTAAAATGCACTTATGACATCAAAGTTTGGATTACAACTTTTATCTATAAACACCAAACTTTTCAATAAATGACTTTAACAGCATTATATACGACGCAAATTAGGTTACAATTTGGCACTCAAAGTGTTCTAAATATATATTTTTTTATTTTTACTGCAGAGAAATGAAGGGCTGACTGTGCAATTTTTACCACCTGAAATCTTTCACAATTTAGCATATAACACAAATTATCAGTTACCTGTTAACTATTTCTTGACGTTGTTATCACATAAACTAGCTCATTAACTTATTAATTAGATTATTTTACACAAATTCAATCACATTTCACCCTCTTTAATGCGGGATTGACGAAGTAAGTTTTCGTAACACAATGTTTAGTAATAAAATTATGTTATTGGCTGAAATTTTGACATTGATTTCTCCACCAATAAGACTACTAGAAATAGTATTTTATGTAAAATTGTTCGTATGTTGTAACAGAAAACTAACTAGCAAGTGTCATGGATGGATGTAACGTCACATGACATTTAATTTTTAGTGTTGCTAGAAATAAATTTTAATGATATCAACATACAAAATTTACCTACCATTTACGTCATAATCAACGCATATACGTTAGCAGAAAAAAATGTATGAAAAAAAAAAAACAAACAATCAACAGTACATTGTGGTTCGTTCATAGTAATTAGGTAAGTAAGTAAGTCATCAGAGTTAAAATCTTTAATGCAAATGTAGATAAGTTCAAGGACAATGATTAAAGTTTAATAACTATTAAATGACTCGCACCTAAATCACTAAGACCTCGCTCGATGAGTCAACTGAAATTTTATTTCCGCTTCCTGAACTAGATTTATTTAGGCGCAGTGACTTAAAAAATAATTATTAGCAGAAGGTATAGAACACATACATTACGGTATACAAACACTTTGTGATCTTATTCAGTTTTGCAAATAAAAACTGAATATTCTACTATAATATTTTGCGTGATCAGTGAGACAGTGAGTTGCCAGAAACGTAAATAAGGGATTTATGAAATGTACGTACTTATAACCCGATCACATCTGTGCACATAATATATTCATATTCTTGCCTACAATAAAGTAAACAAGTAAGTACTTACTTCCCATGAACGCAACTAAATAACACTGATATAAAAATATTTGTCACCAAATTCGTTCTATATTAGGCCAATGCCTAATGAGCCAAGTGCAAACCATTTAGCATGACTGTGCAACTGAAGGTTTAGAAGCTTTGCCCTCGCTATGAACACGATTTAAACGTAAAATCAGATACAACCGTATGTTGAGTGGTACCTGCATAGCCGTATATAGGAGGGGAATCGGGTAGGCCCGTCAGCAAAAATGCCATGGCATGTCAGGGGCCAGGCCCCCTTGACCATTGATACGCCAATGAGTGCCTGAAATGATTACTTAGTTCAATGAGGAGCTGTCATGGTGGAGGTGCACTCTAAGCTGGAAAGGACTTTCGTCGTGCATTAGTCGGCACAACGGGTCTTTCCATTTAAATATTTGCCACATAAAGTAAAAAAGGTCGGAACACCGGCAAGAATATGATTCGTTCTTATTTTTACAAATTAGAGCATTACATTACAGTGTCGCTTGGAAACTAAACAGAGTGACTGCTGATTATCATGTAAACAATTCTTTGCCGAGAGTTTTGGTAAAACTTTGCAAAAAGCGTTCTCGCAGCAACGTCGTCCTTCATCGTAATAACGCGTCGGCACATTCCGCTAAGGTAACGCATGCGTATATAAAGGTTTCAAACGTGGAAAGCTTAATAAAGCTTAAAAGCTTCACTAAGCCATTAAGAGGTGCCTACTGAAGACTAGTTTCACTGATTTACACAATGGGCCCAACAAACGAAAAAATGTATAAATAGTGAGATCATATACAAGCATATAAAAAAAAACAATAAGTTTTTTAATGTATCATACATTTTTATCTGTCTGACTTCAAAGAAAAAAGATTCACATAAGAGGATTTAATATTCTACCTATATATTTAAAAGTTACTCAGCATGGACTGTGTATGGCCGATGCCGTCATAGGACGAAGATTACGAGGCCAACCACCGCGAGATCCGCATCGGAAAGACTCATTGAGTTCCTATATCTTGATCAATGAATTTATTCAAGATTTATCAAATAATATAAATCTTTTGAACATTCATCTAGAGGACATTGACTTATTTAGAAGTAAAGCTACTTGGCAGATGTTCGTATTTTGTTGATTAAAATACAGGTTAGTCGAGGTGCAATATATTAAATCGTAATAAAACATTGTATTATGTTAACAAAGAGTTCATTCACATGATACAATGTAGTGCAATGTTGAAGATTGAAATGGTAGCCAAGTCCGAAAGAAATTCAAATGTTCGAAGTTCTGTTTTACGATTCCGGACGATTTCCCTGGAGGAAATAACTAGAAAGGGCCTTGCCGGATGGGACCTCATATCATAACCTAGCACTCGGGCGTGACCTTAGATATAGTCATGAACCTAACACGGGGATCTAATCATGCTCAACAGTACCACCTTCAATCACTTGGCTAATGGGTACTTCTTAATTTACGACTAAAATCAAAACATGGACAATGCAAATACTCCATATATTTTCCTGCCAGGTTTTGACTGCGACTCTACTATTTTCTAACGGCAGTAACTACATTCTAAGAAAGATCTGCCTAATGGAATAATAATCATTGCAATATTTTTCGTGACTACGTCTTCATTTCTTGCTATGAATGCGCACGTCCATAAGAAATAATTTAATTGTACTTATAGTTACCACAGGCCCTACAGCATTTGATCTTTGTCGGAACACAGCAAAACTATTAAAAATACATAATATCTTAATTTAAAATTAAGCACGAAACACGTCACACACCCGGATTTAGCCGTGATGGTAATTAATCTAATTAATATTGTAATTATATCAATTTGATTGTATTATGTAATTATATCAATTTATATCCACGTTGAGAATTTCAACGGCCAGAATAATTATTTCGCAATTTAGAAGTTTTACTGATTACAATTACATAGGTACACAAAATTATTATAATTACAAATGACAAACTATTCTTTAATAGAGCTATTAAAGAATAGTTTTAAGTGCTTTCAGGGCATTGATAGTAAAGTATCACTCTGTATCTCGTTGTGGGTGTCGTTTGAAGTGATTAAGGGACGTTAATCCAGAGGAACAACTTAAAAACACGCCTCAAGTCCTTCGCAGCCTGCACTTCCTGATTATTATAACAGCCGGTGAAAAGGTAGACAGAGAAAACCCTACCATCCCATCAAATGAAACCTGGCCTGGTAAACTGGTAACATAAGACTAGTACAATGAAGGCAAAATAAAACATCCTCTTCATGGGCGTATCTGGAGCAGGCATGGGCGTATATAGATTTTTCCTTCAAGGGGAGCTTGGCCCCTTCTAGAGTGGGCTCTAGAAGGGGCCAAGCTCCCCCTCCCCCAAATTTCATGTTGCTAAATCTACGGGAAAACTAAGGTACATACTATATCTAGAAAGGATTTGATTTCCTCGATTACGTATGAAATAACATGAATACTTGACGCGATGAAAGGTTGCATCGCAGTAAAGTGCATTCGAACAAACGTTCAGTTGACTCTCCGTTAATCGACCATATGACTTTCGCAATAACGTTACGGACCCCTAGTTTTTGGCGGGCTCACCCGGCTCCACCGCCTGACCCTATGAGTATATGCATATGATCGTAGTATTGATATCAATATAGGACGCTAGGTGCATGTTGCGATAAGGATTTGAGAGTGGGGCAATTTGGTTATGGACAACGGACAGAGGCTGGCTGAGTTCGTGGAATAGGAAAGACTTCATTAAAAATGGTTATAATATTGGAGTATATATCAATTTATACATATTTATAAGTGTGTGTAGGTACCCACGTAATGGGAAACTGTAACCGTACACAAATAACTTGGTCTATTGATAGAACTTCGATACCATTACCAACGCTAAAAACTGCTTTGTAAGACGAGTAAAATGACGTTTCTTCATGCACTGATGTGTGTGTTCTAGCATGTGTATGTGTGTTCATAAACCGTAATCTTGTTTGAAGCATTGCAACGGTTCTTTCCATAGAGTTTTTGTTTTACAGCACCTCTCAATATTACCCATGCCTTTATACATATAACTAGTTACTGTTATAACTGGTTTGATGCAGTAAATAATTTGTCGGTCATCGACATTTTCCTGAAAAGAATAATACTACCTACGCAGCAGCCTATCATATCATGATCTTTATTTGTAAACATATAATTACAATAACAAAAGTCTCGACTGGACTTCGCAAGATAGAAGAAGAAGAAGTAGAAGTCGCAAATTGTCATAATAAAACATTATTGATTTAAATCATACACATTTCGAGAATCGAGAAGGTTTTTATGTATTTTATAGTTTATTTATTTTTATTTAATTAATTAAACTTATATGGCATTAGGATTTCGTTTTTATTTATTAAGAATAAACGTACCGTAGCCTGTCGGTAAAACTACTTATTGGAGTAACATTTTCTTGAGAAACGTATCGTATCTCATTATCTGCTACTTCCCATAAAATATTGGCAGATGCTAATTAAATGCGTCCATTGATCTGTCTTTATTATTGCAATATGTATTATGTGCTATGCAAATTAATTAGCAAGGATATAGGTAGTTAGGTTGCTGTGGGAAATAATAATGTTGAGTTATGTGACAATTGAATAGAGCCACCGCTGTCAAAGAGACTAAAGCAAAAAGGTTGTTTCTGTTACTTAATTTTTTAAGTACCCGGCACACAACTTACGAAAAGTCAGTAGTTCGAACTCACGACCTCTGACTTTCACAGTCCACTGGTCATGCCACTAGGCTATCACATGTGTAACAGCAGTTAGAAATATATGTTGATTATAGGTACCAGAGATTTATATCATCCACCTTTTAAATGTTATCTTTATTCCACTAAACGTACCTCGGTAAAAGTCCCACGTAACCTTCTATTCTATTAATAAAAAAAAGAAACAGCCGGAACCGACCTCTTAGTACCAATTTAAACACTTAACAATATTATTCCACATATGATTTTAAATATCGAATAGTGGTAATACTATAGTCGTGACATGACTCCCATTTATCCGTTGGGGATCAAAATCGTGATGTAAATAAAATGATCGTGCATAATGCAAGAGAAAATTGAACTCAATATATCACAGAGCCGGGGCGAGTAGTACATAAATCTAATCAAAGTTAAATGGCCATAATTAATCGTACTGCAATCAGTATTGGGTCTTAATTAAAACTGAAAGGGCCAGTATTTTTTATTACTTAAAAGATTAAACTTTATTATCTTAAAAGAGGTCTTATTATCCACACGGATATCATCAATATCAATCAAGTTGCTTGAAGTCTTGAACCTCCAAACAGGATCTCTAATAATTTTATGTTTTCTCTTTTTTGTATTGGCAATTCAGCGCAATTAAATGTTTATTGAGGAATATACGAGTATTGATTATATGCCTTATATGCATGCAGGCTCAACATAATAATAAAGCATAACAGCGAAATGTGGGTGTAGATACATTAGTTGGGATGCCTCTGCCTAACACTTAGGGAACGACAAGCGTGATGGTATGTTATAAATAACGGAATAAATAAACTTTGTATGTGTCATCCGTTTTAAAACCCTACAGTTATTTTTCTCTTCTTTTATATACAAGTAGAAAATCTAGTGTAAATTGGTGTGCATAATTTTCCCACGAGAACTGGGGAAACTTAGATCGAGTGTCCTTTATTAGGTACATATTAATATAATCATGGAGGGGTGACCATATAAAACTTTCCACTTTCCCCGCCACCTCGTTAAATGCTGTGGTACAGCGGATTACCTTGTTAAAAAGGTCTTTTATTATGGTAGTATAAATTACTACGATAGAAAATGCGTGTACTTAGGTATCTATGTATATTATTTATTTTTCTTTCTTTACAAATACGTAGCGCCACAGTTCCCTGACTGCCATTTAATCCCGTATCATAATGAATGCGTATACAAACATTTTTTTTAGTGCGGAATAATACTTTTTGGACAGTCCCGTAGCCTGTGTAGGCGACGGTTTGTATCGGATTCCGCGTGAGCGTATACCGACCGTGAGCGTCTACAGCCTTATTGCCAGAGACATGAGATTCGCGAAAGCATTCACCACAACCCTGGCAGGTTTCAGTCCAGATCTTTTCGCTATACCCGCGACTAGGAGCGAGGCATCGCTCGCCTCGCATCCTCCGCGCAGGCGCACGTATGACGAACATGCGCGCCGCCTACTTGGAGTCATTCTCAGATCGGGCGTTGGACTCTACTAGGCGCACCCACCCGCTGGCCAATCCGAAGGAAACTTGCATGCCTGGGATCCTACCTGGTTTTCTTGACTGCTTGTGAATTCTAGGCTGGTAGTGGATAATGGCCCAATCATTTTCAAATGTATAGAGACCTGTGCCCAGCAGCAGGATGGGTGGTAAATGGGTTGATGAGGAGTATGTATGTACATATATAAGTATTCATGTCTGTTTGAAGACACGAATACTTAATAACGTACATACTCATTGACTGACGTAGCAGCACCAAGAATGAAGAATACTTTGTCCAAACAGTAATTTAAAAAGTGACATGTAAAAAGATTCGCTGGCGGTACAAGCAGTTGGAAAGCACTCTTCACACTAAAATACTAGTGGTTATAATAATAAAAATCTAATTTATATTTGCATACATCGATTTAATAAATAGGCCAACAAAAACTAGTTTTAAGAATAAATAATAAGAATAGTAAGTAGAATAATAATAACTGTTAGGAAGACCTAATTAATATCGAAATAAAATAAAGATTTATTTTCCGACCGTTTAATTAATTAAAAAATGTTAATTCAATGTCATCAATACAGCTCTCCGTTATTTCATTAAATCGCGGACTGGCCGTCTGCGTGGTTTCCTTTGCCTAATAGACATTCACATTTAAATAAAATTCCTGTTTTACTTGGTTGTGGAACCAGTTCCAAGTTTAAAAGTATAAACTTGAACTTGACAACGACTATAATTTTCGGTCCGGTTTGCGGTCGCCATTTTTACGAAATTCGGGGATAGTTTTCTAATTTATTTAATACCTTAAAACAGAATAACTAATTTTACCTACTTGGGTCATTGTCAATTTTTGCGCTGTCCACCCTGTCACCTTGCAGTATTATCAGAGATCGGAATAGGTAGAGTATATTTAGGTACTTACAGTACAAGGAGAGTTAGAAGAGCCGTCGTCTAAAATCCCGAAATACACCGGTTATTTATTTGTTTTTTTTCTACTGGGAGGAGTTCACCTGGTCGAGATTTGCCAACCTCCAACCCACGTACAGAACGGCCACTGTCCGCCCCTCGCTTACAATCGGACATACCTAATATAGGCAATGCCGGATTTAGAGGTCTGGAGGCCTCATGGCAACAAAGGAGCGAAGGCCCCCTGGCCCCAATTTTTGTTCAGAAGTCTGTATTGTGGGGGCCTTTTTTTGTTTAGGCCGGGGCTGTAGCCCCGGTTGCCCTCCCCTAAATCCGGCCAGGGCAGGGCCGGACCCCAGGGTGGACAAAATGCGACCCTGGGCTCAAGACCTAAGGTCGCATTTTGTTCCGTTGTTTGTTGTATTCTAATCAAGCTTACGAACAGTTAAGTTACGAAATACTTCTCGCTTATATTCTTGAAGTAGACATGAGTAATCAATAACATCAATAAAATAACTGCATAGCTATTTAAAATTGGATTGCATTTTTTGACGTAAGTAGGAAAATAACATACTTAGTTCACGGACGGATTTAGATCCGGTTGGTACTAAACTTTTTCCTCAGGGATTCTCCTTAGTGTCATAGAGCGTGACTGATTATTGTATGATTATATGTATGTCTCATATTAATATGTGTTTAATAACTAGCATTATAGTTCCACGAAAAGCGTAGATCATATTAACTAGCATAGGAATCACAATGGGGTAAGTATAATTATATTTTTAAAATGGCTTTTTAATCTTTAGGGTCGGCAACGCGCGGGCAACACCTCTGGTGTTGCAGACGTCCATAAAGTCCACAGTACCTTAACCGCTGAATAACAACCAGGTGGACCGTAAGTAGGGTTGCGAACTTGCGAACCATACTGTACCGCTCGTTTATACTTTTTACTGTTCAATGAAAAAAAAGTATACAAAATACTGTTTTCATACCACTGGTATTTTAAGTAATTTTACTACATACTTTACTTAGCTTAATTTACTTAGATTTGAAAATAAAATCGAATACTGTTTCTTTTTCTAAAATAGGTACTGTTCATTTTATTTTTCTGACCAAAATATACTGTATTTTCGAAATGTATAACCCTAACCGTAAGCTAGTTTGTTAGCTTTACCACCATTGTGGTATAAAAAAAAGACAAGAAGCGAAGTACTAGAACTTAAGTTGCTTTTTCATTATATGAATGCCCAATATTGGCGCGAAAACGAGGTGTGTAAAAAAAACACTACGACAATTTTAATAATCAAATGTCACATTTATAAATATCCTATTTAGGTACCGGCTGTTTGGGCAACAAACCGCTCATAACATTTTGAAAAAAAATATAATACCATCTTAATAACAATTGCCGTACTTTATTGTCAATAGTGACGTGTAGTAATTAGTTACGTCATAATAATATAATGCCAATAATAATAATATAAACCTACTTACCAAATTAAGAATTACATAATTACTGATAAGACTGCTTGTAGTTGTTGGTTATTTAATATCCTGTTTAAGTTAATATGTTATAGTCAGCGAATAATTAAAAAGATAATTGTTAATAACCAATTTGCATTTTTATTTTATATCCTATTTCAAAATTAATGTTTTCATGTTCATATTCTTTCCTGTAATTTTGGTTAAGTAAACATTCAAATACCTTCAAAATTTTTTTAAACAATATTTTTTTTTTAAATAAATATAATCTTTTTTTAGTATGACAAAATAGGCATCATAACGTGTCGCTAATATATGTTTGTATAAGTAAGTATGATAAGCAAAACTAACGTTTAAGAAAATAGTAGCATAAAACCCAATAGCGTAGCATGGAGGGGGGGCAAAGGGGGCCATAGGCACGGGCGGCATCAAGTGCCACGTCGTTCTTATACTACTAGAAAAGGGGGCAGCAAATTTCCAGACGGCCCCGGGCGGCAAATACCCACGCTACATCACTGATAAAATTTTCTACATATTTTATACAAAAAGAAACCCAAATTTCTCAACTACTTTTTTTTTCATGCATATTGCACGAAGCAAGGATAGGCTGCCCTTATAAGCATGAAAAAGGAGTTATATGAACTGTGCATAAAAGAAGGATAAACTCTTTGGTGTGACAATTGAAATTTGAGTAGAACTATAGATGATGAGGTATATATATTCGTGTTGTCGAATATCTACAGACGTATTACATCTTATCAATTCGAGAGGTAGGGCATAGCGAGATTCCTCAATCAAATTGAGCTGCCGGATTTGAAAAGTATCTCCGCCTTGCAGAAGACCGCAGTGAATCAACAATAGTTGTATTTCTGCGAGTAAGTAAGGTTACCAGAGCTAGTTGGAAGACTCCGTTCGTTCCGCATTCCGCATTCCGTTTGCTGTCAGTTGAGTAATTCCCTATTTTAAGAAACCTAAACGGTTTCTGCAGGGGTTGGGAACGCATATGCTAGTCTTCTGGTATTGCAAATGTCCATGGGCGGCGGTGATCACTTACCATTAGGTGAACCGCCTACTCGTTTGCCCCGTTATCACCATAAAAAAAAAATAACTACCACAATAGCTCAAGCAATCACCAAAGCTATCGCAAGGTTGACCGCCCAAGTATTATTAATTGTACTCGATGGAGTATTATGTTGTTTACATTACCTAAGTTCGGAAAACTATACAGTATGACATCGTGGAACTTCTTGTAAATGACTAAACTAAGCACATTGCCAACCCTATATAGGCATATAATCGTATGATATGAATGCGAGTACAATTTTATTTCATGACAACTTCCTGAAAATTTTGTTTAAAATATGTAACTTACAATAAATAAACTTTGTCCTAAGAATACTATACAGCGGGGTGAACCTAATTTATACATCAATTCAATTCGTTTTGGTTATGTACAACTTTTATATGTACGTATAAATATAAATAAAGACCATATGTGTATAAATTGCCCAGTTTTTACAACAGACAGAAACAATTAAAGTGGAAATAAATTTCTAAAATTATTCAGCAAGGATAATTTAACAGTTCATATTAGGAAATAAACAAAAAAAATGGATGGATGCACTTAAAAAAAGAGATTGAAATCAAAGGATACATTTTTTTGCTTCAATTGGTAATAAAATAATAATACCTCACTATGCATTGTATGCAAGTATAAATAAAATAAATGGTTTTTTAAAGTCATCGGTGTCGTTTAGATTGGGGAAATACATGAAACAGAAAAATCTCGTCTTTATTTCTGTTTTGCGAGGAAATTCCTGTAAACAGGTGAGGACTTGAAAAATGTAATATATAGACACGGGCAAGCGAAGCTCTTAGTAAATTATTAATTGGATTATATTGTACTAAATGAATAATTTCAAACACAGACAAATAATTATTAACGTATAAACAAAAAAACGTCGAAGCCGATAAAAACCCACAGAATTGAGCTTGCAATAAAAAATATAGTTATTATAAATTGAGCTACATATTTATCATATATGTTAAGTCGGACGGGCAGGCCACACGCACTACACGCACAGCACAATTTTTTTATTATTTAATAATCAATTTATTACTTCAGCAGTTCATGGCGGACAAATAACACATAAAAGTTAATCTTAATCCATAAATATGTTTGTCTATAAACAACACATAAATAGCAAATATTTTATTTAGGCGCGAGATTTTTGTGACGTCGATATCACAGTACCTTTATACCTTTTAAAAATGTCATCATATTGAAGTAAGTGAACCTTGCTACCTACCTAACATACATAATATCTAACGTGTACATAAAAAACTAGAATTCATTTAAGTAACATAAACACTCACAAAGAGAACAGAGCTGTCAACAGACTTCCAGTTACAAAAAGAAGTGTAACTAAATATATATATACAGGTAGGCTAGTATGTAGTAGTACAGTAGGTAGATATGTTTGAAAATCATGAAAAATCTTAAACGTCCGTCACCTATTTTGGCAATTTTGTATAAAGGATAACAATAACACGCGGATACAGATTGACAATCAAACAAAATCGAAATATCGAAATAAATTCTCGGAACATGATTCAGCCCATCCGACTGCAGCATATAAAGTGGCCAAAGGCCATGTTCAATGCCAGTCGGGTTCTGCGCGTGAGAATACACGCTACATTTTAATAATTACTTAATCTTTTTTAAGTTTATTTTTTCAAACCGCCGCTATGGCGTCAGCCGTGTTAAAGTTAAGTGCCATATTGATGTTGGTTGCTGTGTGCGCCGGTGATGTTTGTTAGTATTCCATTTTCTTTTATTTTTACTTGGTATATCCGGTTCCAGAAGTCAAAATAATTACATTTAATTGCCACTTACTCAAATGTCTACTGTCTTTAATATCATGTAGTCTGTGCAGATTTTTGAGTAAACTATGTAAAAAAAAACATCTTCAATGCCGCAATTGAATGTGAACTTTGTTTTGTACGATATTAAGTTTGTAATTCTAAAACTTAATAATTATTTAAATGTATAATATATTCCTTAGAACATTATTGTAATAAAACCGTCTCGTTGGTTATTGTATTTTTATATAAATTGTTGTTAATTTAAAAGTAGTTATCTATCTGCATATATTTAAAAAGTACATTAATTAATCAAAAGGGTGGTTCTGGGGTGAGTTTGTTCATGTCCTTAATAGTCATGTCCTTGACGTCATCTTGATAGGCATCTTTGACAAAAAAAAAAGTACAAGATTCAAAATTGATCATCATAAAACATTACCTACACAAAATTCAAAAGTAAAATAATCGATTGGTTGCTAGTTCTTCAGTAATATGTAGTGTAGTATAATAATGAATAAGTAATTAAGTATGTAACAAACGATAGACATTTATCACAATAAAATAAAACGCATCTGAGTACCTACGGTCTACGGTTAAGGCCAGATTATAAACATTAATAAATAATGATGTCAACGATCAAGGCGAGATACTTGTAAACATTATAATATTATATTATTTATATGTTTTCATCTGAGAGACGTGAAAATACTTTTACATATTTTTCATGACACAAGTAATTCAAAGGGGATATACGTACACAATAAACATTTGAAATAAATGTACAAATGACTGCCTCGTTGGTCTAGTGGTCGTAAGTGCGACCGATGAACAAAGCGGTCTTGAGTTCGATTCCCAGGTCGAGCAGTGTTATTGGCTTTATTATATGAAATTCTCAGTATTAGTTCAGAGTTTCGATTAGTGCCGGGTTGATGGCAATAGGCTCGCCCTCTATTACATGGGACGTAAAAACGTACCCGTGAAATGTGTGTGCACATTAGTACAACTCTGCCTAATTCTTCAGAGATAACAGGCGTATCAGTATTTCTTGATGATTATTTTTCCTTATATTCCAAGAAACAATTTTAATTCGCTGCTTAATTTTTTTATTTTAAAATTTTGAATTTAACGCTCTTTGAATGGTACTAAGCGTCGCTCTGCGCAAACATTTTTTACCGGATTGTGCAAACTCGTCCTATACGGTCAATTTATTTCGCCCCAAACAGTTTAATGCGTCGCGATCCAATTAAAGTTTTAAACCACTTTAATAAAATAAGGTTCTCAATTCTACGCGTACTTTATTTACACTTGATTATTTGTATGAGGCTGAGATAGTCTAATAGTCTATTGATAGTGTGACGAGAGAACAAAGTAAAAGCTTCCTGAGTTTCCAGAACTTGATTTTTCGTAGTTACGTGCATATTTATCACATGTTCGAACGGTGAAGGAAAAAAAACGTTGAGAGAGAGAGAGAGAAGATCTAGCTGATATGATGATGACGATATACTGCGCTAGGCTAGCATGGTAGACTATAGTCTAATCTCTCTCATATGAGAGGATCGTTGCTATGATGAATTTATATATGATGTAGCTACGTATAATAGGCTATGGGAATTCGAAGATTAGTCTTTAGTTTAGTATTAGCCTAAAATTGTTGATCGTTGTTATTTATTTAATTTTTTGCTATTGCTTCAAGTATACATAGTTCGGAGTTTTTGCTAGTCAGTAACAGGTTTTTTACAATTTTTTTGTTGTTTAAGTTATATTCTAATTATTCAGTTAAAGTACTTATGAAATGAAATGTGGATTTAAATAACCGTAAATGTGTTTTACTTGACATAAGTCATCTATATCAACATTAATATCCCACATTATCAACCCATTAAGATCCCACATTATCAACCCATTAATATCCCACAGCTGGGCACAGGTCTCCTCTCAATTAGCATAGCTCCTCACATAGTTAGAGTTATCGCCATATATTGTTTCACCAATAATACGGTGTTGATGAATGTTATGTATGATTATTGTAAATATAAAATAACGATTATGAAATTGCTATTAATAAAATAAAGGAGAGAAGTGTTGCAATAGAGTAATTAATGTATCGGAAATTAATTAGAAATAGATAGCCATTGTTAACGATATTAGCAATTAAAAGGTAATTCTGTTGAAGACAATAATAGTATCCCTACATTAAGAACGTGTTTGATGCTGTCAGTGTCAAAAAAATATAAATAGCTTCCACTAGAAGAAGAAATCTTCCAACTACACATTAAACTACATATTTGAAAATAACAGGAATATTTATTTACAATAAAAACATAACTTACAATTTAAAATATATATATTTTTTAAATACCTATTGATATTTATTCTGGAAATATAGAAAGATATACATGCACCTCTATAGGCATATGCGAATTCAAAATGAGAAATTCCCAACCATGGCAGGCATAGCCCCCTTTTACGGGTATATCTTGTGCTTATGCCCTTATATATGTAGTCATAATAAAACCTTCGTAATAAAAGTTTTTGCATCCATGCACTTCTCCATCATATATTTTTACGGCGTGGCTTCGTGCGCATGTATTAACTTACACCTTGAGTTAAAGACAAAGCTGTTCCCGCCAACGCAATGTACATTAATTATTTGTATGCCATATCCTAGGAGTATGCCGCCAAACAGGTCGCACATCTAAAGTCTATAGATACACCTCGCCTCTATCTGTAGATGAACCGGTCCCCAACCGGATCATGTAGTACTAAACAGAATACGAATTGTTAAACGCATTACTGCCCACGGGTCCTTCGCACGCCAAGTTTTTATGTAAATTCGTTTAAAGGTAAAAATGTATTAATAGTGGCCTTTAAATGTGTATTAAATTGTTTCAACTTGTTTACATGATCGAAACTATTTTAAAATATATCGCACAGCACTGTATACTTAACAAAGTTATTTGAGAATTTCTGACAATCTGTCGCACTTTTTCACACCCACCACGGCTCTCCTCAAAAGGGATGTTGATGCTTTTGCTCGGGAAGAATACCAATTCGTTACCTTAAACTCGACATTCAGTAGTGAGGCGACCACCTGTGGTTTCAGTTGGTAGTACAGCTATGGATAGAGTCCGATTGGTACACCTTGCCGCCTTACTCGGGCTGCGACTCGGAACTCGTCCATACGGAATTCCACATGACCAAAAGAAAATGACATGTTCTCTCGTCCACCAAGCTGGCCTATTGTTGAGTCAGGCGAACTCCGCTTTCAAGCATGCAGCCTTCCTCACGATTTTCTTTACCTTTCAAGCGAGTGATAATTTCAAAGATTCAAAGACCATGATCACTACTATCCTAAAATAAGATAATTTACATCCGGACTGGCTAGACTCCAAATTTTAATAATTGCTAAGCTATTGCATGGTAACTTTGAGTGTAGGTATGACATCACTTTTTGTCCGTGTGTTGAATGTCAAGCGGCCATATTAGGTCAATTTGTGACGTCATTGACACTATCAACATTGCAACGTGGTTAGAATCTACCACTAATGGATCTACATTACATTATGATCTACGTATTTATAGTGATTTATTGAAATAATTTCTCATAAAGACGTGAGTGGTATTTATAACAAGAAACGTACATGGAAACTTGTAGGTGAAGCATAATATTGTAGACAAGATTTTTTTTACAATTTCTCATTGAAAATATGTAACCATTATTATTTTATAAATAGAAGTAGATTTATTTCAAGATATTTCGTAAATTTTACGCGCGATTTTACTCCGATATTGTCCTACTGCTAGGCATGGATCTCTTCTATCTTTCACGGTCAGGGGGGGTTAGGCCACCATCCAGCACATTGGCAAATATCAAACGATTTCCCGAAAATCCCTGGGCATGCAAGTTTTCTTTCGATGTTTTTCCGCACTAGTTAAATAAATACGGCCAAACATTTAATTTGCGAAAAATCAGAAGCTCATGCTTCAAATTCGAGTTTGACCTCTTTGATCTTCAAGTCCATGGTCACTAGGCTATCACTTTAGGCTATAGCCGTCAAAGATTCCATTACTAAGATCCGTGTTAGCCACACCTTTAACATGATATATCACATAAGTAGATACCGGATTAACAAGTAATGGCGACTATCTTTTTGTATCAACGTAGGAATTGTACACGATCGTTCTTGAACTTTAAAAGGGATTTTTGCAATGTATTTATTCCTTGCACTCTTTAAATCATAATTTATTTATAAACAACCTAGACAATACGTTTATGTGTTACATACAAAATATATACATGTTACATAAAAAATATGTTTATATCTGTTAAATATAATTGTATTTTAATTCAATTTCAATAATAGTCAATTAACTAAATCGAAAATCAACAGCCAATTTTTGAACGTCAACAATAAAGACATTGTCTTTATATATTATTATTTATTGATTATATTATTATTTATTGTCTCCAAGGCCAACCAATAATATAGTAATAAGGCCTTGTGTTTTTGCACCATTCATAAATATTAGGTATTTGTAACTTAAACTTATTTTCTCGGATTTTCTTTCACTTATGGTATTATTATCATCATGAATAAATATCCTGTCTTCAGGATAACATCCTTAGTACTTATCATAAGCAATTAGTTCCGTGTTACTTATAATAGGTCAGTGACAAAGATGTAATACAATAAGTAGGCAGATTTCCGCATTGATCATATTATAAATATCTCCGTCCTTTATGCATAATTATGTTATATGTTTATTCCCTCAATACATGGTAATCTTATGTTAATTTATTGAATAGACTCAGGTGATTTATTAAGACAACTTTATTAAATTATAAAATCTATCCATGATAATGTTTTACCTTACCCATAGCAGTTTCTCATCCAAATATGGATGAGAAACCATTTACTACATACAGCATCAGATGAAAATTAATTCAATAAAAAAGTACTTATAGATAAATTCAAGATGTCAGAAAGGAAAATTACATTCACATAAATTATTGTTTATTAATCATCCATTATTACAAATATTCATAGAAATGTCGTAAAAACGCATTTATAGTTTAAGGAAACAGTAATTAACATGTTAATTGATATAATGCAATGTTATTAAGTACTGTGAGATGGAGGTACTTCACCGGTGGGGCAGTTCAATTTGAGCAAGAAACCTCGCTAAACTCGAAAGGATCTGAGTTGCACCGAAGTTTTAGTAAAAAAATATTATGAATAAATAATTAGGCCACAGGGGTGATTGGTACGTTTTTAAATGTTTCATGGAACTTAAAAATCACGAATGTGTGTGGTAAAACCATAAAGATATTGTAACACGAATATTTAGGTATTCGGGGAAAACCAAGTAAGACGGATTTAAGGAAAATCAGTATAATAAATATTTGACTACCCATTATTATTGTAGAATAATTTGTGACTGAAAAATTGGTGGCTTAAATGGGTAGAATCAGTTGAATCAAGCTGAATGTTGGTCGAAGACTCTCGTCATGATATGACCTCTTTGGTGACAGTAGGTACTAACTTAACATCTGTCGACCTACACGAACAAGGAGTTTTGGCAGTTCTGAGGCCGGATACCAAAATCAGCGTAACAAACGACACCGAATTTACGCGTTAAATTGTATTTTATAGACTTCATTGTTTTAATATCTTTTCATTATGTGACCTCCATGGTGAGAGTTCCTACCAACTAAACATTTGCCGACCTTCACAAAGTAGGAGTTTTGGCCAAAAGGTATACATACATACCATTAGCCTTCGGTTCAGGTGATTCTGAGACAAGATACCTGACACAACGTAACAAACGATACCGAATTTACGCGCCAAATAAGTATTATGTAACAGTTTTAATAGTTTTTATATCCTTTTTTGTGTAAATGTTTCACAGGCCTTACTAGGCAGCAAGGCCATTTACTAAGGAAATGATTAATAAATAGCTAAAAAAAGATAAACATCACACAGTTTTCTCGAATATATGTAGATAATAAATATTGTTTAAGAGTCGTATCTGCTACTTCTTATAGCTTTTCAAACAATTCAGATAAAAAAAAAATATATCACAAGCCAGTCGCTAAATATATACCTAGATCTATGATTTTAGTGCCTTCTTGAACTTCATAAAGCAATATGACGTTACCCTAGTACTACTTACATAGTTAAACGTGATTATTACACTTGTACGCTTGTTTATCAGACAACAAAGTTTATTGTGTAGCACTAAACTATGTATTTTATATCATACTAGCTGCCACACCCGCGGCTTTCCTCGCGTAGTATTTAGAAAAAGGTACCCTATGTGTTAATCTAGGTAATAAATATATCTATGCTAAATTTCATCCAAATCTGTAAAGCGGTTATTGCGTGAAGGAGTAACGAATATCCATATTTTCGCATTTATAATATTAGTAGGATTATCTTATATTATTTTATTAAAAAATATCTACCTCATCATCATAATTTCGGTTTTATGACGTCCACTGCTGAACATAAGCCTGGATTCCAAGAGCTTTCACGACTACAGATCCTGCGCCACCTGCAAAACAAGCGAACAGGCAAAAGCAAACAGCGATGCAATTTCCAACAAGATTTTCTTTTAGTTAATAGAAATAAAGATACTTGTCAAGTCACCCCAATTTTTTAACAGATTCACAATTAGGAGGATTTTTGCAACGTGTAACATACATTGACTACATTTAATTACCTACATACTTTGTTAGATTAGACGGAAACAAAAACACTAAACAAACTTTGTCAGTCATTATTTTTTCTAATTTTTTTGTTTTTGTTTTGATCATGACAAGTCAAATAGACACCAGCAATGGTGATTACAAAATGCTTACTCGGCCATTCAACTTTAGAAATCATTTTGGCTAAGCGAAGGTAGCTGTTGATAAAATTAGCGAATAAGTATGGTGCGAAGATGAATAAATATATATATATGACTAGTCTACAACATCATCTAAACAATCTAAACATAGATCCTTAGTTTGTGGTTATAGTACATACCTACCCAACCCATTGTTCTGTTGGAAGACATTATTTTGTGCGCGATGACGTGTATATATATAGAGATTATAAATAATAAAGAATTTTTTTTTTATAAATATACAGTTGCCACAAAAAACACCAATAAGATCATTTTTTTATTTAAAGGACTCTGTAGGTTTTAATAGGTCTATAAATAAATTGTACATCACTGCATTACATGTACATGTTTCTGTTATGGTCACAAACCAATGCCTTGACCCTAAACCTCACCAATTTACATACTGCGGTCATATTTACATATGTACACATTTTGTCAACACATGCAATGGTATGCAACCTTGAACGTGTTTGTTTTTTTTTTACAAGTGCTATAAAACCTTTATTGATCCATTCTAGTTTTAAAATAAGTTCGCATGACTTAAAGTTTATGGTCCTTTGTCTTTGTATTGATTTATAAACGATTAGTTTTTTGAATTTTTTGTTTTGTTTTTAATTTGATGGGTCACGCATCCTAACTTAATCATTGCCTAATAGAGTTGATGATGTGTTATTTCGATACTAAAATTATTGATTATTTTATCTAAAGCTACTCTCTGAGCTATGGACGCGCTAAATTAACTTAATGCTAATTGTGGCTTTGTTACCCCATAGTTAAAAAAGACATTTAACCTGTCAACAATATTTTTAATCCCTCGAAATGATATTTTTAGTACTTAATACGTATCTATTAACAAATATTTAAAAGTAACCAGAGTATTAAACGTGCTCCCATAAATGTATTTGATTCAGACCAGAATGATCCAGTCCAGTTTTTGTAGGATTATACTTAGTTTAGTAACTGTACTACTAAACTTAGTCATTATACCCAAAAATAACACTGTTTTTTTCCAAATTTCCAGCTCATTTATCGCCAAAGCCGCAGTTGGTGACGGAGGTGTGCCTGGGCTGCATCTGCCAGGCCGTCTCAGGGTGCAAGCAGGGCATCAAGTGCGAGGGTGATGCCTGTGGTCTGTTCCACATCACCTGGCCGTACTGGGCCGACGCCGGCAAGCCTACCCTCAACGGAGAATCACCTGACTCCCCCGATGGTGAGATTATGGAATGATGATGATATGTTTTATGCAATAGAGGTAGAAAGCAGGAAAGTAGCATAGATAGTGGTGATTGATCCACTGAAAAGAGCCAAACATTTTCATTATTTTCTGTTTAATATTGAGCACTAGGGGACGCCTACGTCGAGCAGTGGACGAATATAGGCTGATGATGATGATGATGATGATGATTGAGCACTTGCCTCTTCGTCTCGGACGATGCATAAGCTTCGATCGAAGCCGAATATAACGGAAGGATAAAAGACCCAAATAATTGACCCAAAAACGTAGATGGAACAACTCCATGTAGGTATATGTCGTAGCAAAAGTCTCAGAGGATCTTTAGCCTTTGCCTAGAGAGGGGAACCAAAGATGAGCTTCAATTATGAGTTCTTTGCGTTTATGGCTAGGGAATCTGCCAAAAGTAAAATAATGAGGTAAAATAACAATTGTTTCGGTATTTAGAGGCTAATTTAAATATCAATAAACGCGCTACTTAATTATCGTCAATATTTAATTAATATTTAATTTCTAGATCGAAGTAAAAATTAACTCGATTACATAAAGAAAATTGCCGCTCCAAATAAATTTACAATTACCTTGTTAATTAAATATCGATTTAAATTAAAGATAGTGACGTAAAAATGAAAACTTGATTTTAATAACAACGCATATTTCAATTAAACAAATATATAGGAATAAATGTTAATACCTATGCTTATTGGTTTTTTTAGTAGGTACTAAAATACTACATAAAAATTCTATAAAACTACTTGATGTAATTTTTTTTGGGAGCCATGCTTAGTTATAAAATTATAAAATAAAATAAAATCCATTTAATTCAGGAAAATATTCCCATATTTGATATAATAACAAATAATAATAAAAAATAAAAAATAAAAATGTTATGCTAATTTTGAATAAATAAATATACTTATTTGTAACAATTTTTTATAAGTAGTTAAATATGGTTTACCTAACAGAGATAGAATTAGTTTAGTGATATCATATATCTACTATATTCGCCCCTTCTCAGCCCACACAGTGGCAAGTTTTTGCTGCTAACTTTTAATGCATTTATAACTCTCCCATTTTTAACTATCCAATTTATAATATAACCTTATTTTTTCCAGCCTACCCGAACTGCACAAATGACCCATACTGCGCCGCACTGGCTGTTCAAGGATACATGGAGAAATATGCTCAGGTAAGCTATCACATAGTTTCAACATAACATTAGGCTGGGCATTAAAAAAAAGTTTATGTTTAGGCTCAGAGGTCCACCCACAGTTATCCGGTAGATAACGATAACGATAACGTCATAGACAGCAAATCTCAACTGAGAATTCCACATATAAGCACTTTGAAATAAAACTGTAAGAAGTAATTGATTTCAATGTCTGATATTAATGCAATTTATTAAACTTATCCCGACCTGAGAATTAAGTCGGAATCCCACGTTCAGCAGTCACCAAGTGCCATACCATCACTCGAGTAAACAATCTCATTTAGGATATAAGAGTGGGATGGTACTCTAGAGATTATACATATAGTGCTTGACATCCCATTCTTATCTAATGCAGCACTAGAAATTCAATTCTACAATTTTTTGTCATCAGTTTTTAAACTTTGTAGTTGTAGGCGTGATTACATGCAAATGTGTCAAGAAGCGTCCACAAGATTTGCATAAATTTGGACGTAATGACATCACCGAAGCAACCTAGCGAAATAACAATAATACATACATTTAAGTTACATATGCATTGTGGTCTTATAAGCCTAATACAAATCGTGACTGAACTCTGGTGACTTCTAAACAAATACAATAGTAATGTCGAACGCGGGTTAAAAAACTCATCTTGTGTTGGTTAGGCTTCACCATTTGAATAGGTCGATTTGTGGCTGCGATAAATACACATAAGTCCTTTGACCCGATTTCAAATTCCTCACATGTAGGTACTAAATTGCAGTGTGAAGCCATCGTTCATCAACATTGAAATAATCGTAAAAAGGGTTACGGTTTTATCGCGCTATACTTATTGATATTATTTCAATTAGAGATTGCAGGGTGGAGGTGCCCTTTTAGACATCCACCGGGCCCGGCCTTTCATACCGGGCCCGGTGACCGGGCCCGGTATGAATCATTCACTCAGGAAACTCTTCAAAGAAATAAATATTATGACAGTGCCCTGTCAGTATATCTTTGAAAATATAATGAACGTTAGGAAAAATATATCACATCATACAAAAAGATGTGATCTGCTTAATTATAATATTAGATATAAGTCAAAATTAATGCAGCCACAGCTTCGTCTCGCTAAAGTCTATACCTCTTTTGTGGGATATAGTTAAAGCTAAAGCTACTAAAGTTTATCGATGTTGATAAGACAAGGTTAGTACATTAGGCTGCGTTATTAGTTTCTTATTCTAATACTATGTTTTCAAATACATAGTTACATTAGTATTAGTAATTAACTTTAAGCAAGCAGGTCTTTCTCTTAACTCTGTATAGTATTATGTAGTAACTAACTAATTTTGTATTAAAAACTCGTGATTTTGAGACTGATTAGTGTTGATTTGCTGTTTTGAAATTAATATTATTCCGTATCCTTGAATCATTGTATTTTTCCTCCATTTACTTAAACCAAATTGTTCTAAAATACTTTAAAGGTTTCATCCTAATACATTAACCCGGACAAGCCGCCAACCCGGTATGTTTTTCAACCCGGCCGGGCCCGTCGGGCCCGGCCGGGTTGAAAAACATACCGGGTTGCAATCTCTAATTTCAATCCCTTTCCTAGTGTTTACAATTTTCTACATCCAAAATAGCGACTCCGATTTCGCGCAGACGGAAATTTTAAATAGATTACATTAGGTGTTTATAGACAAAAAATCTAGTAGCATGATCTAGGGCCAAATTAAACCCAATCCAAAAAAGGTATTTTTTCGATTTCAGATTTTGTACCTATGATTGATTGATTTAATAGATCTAAAGTTGTAATAAGATACAGTTATATATTGGTTCGATGAGACTTTATGAAACACAACCCACATATCTAAAAACGACATGAGAGTTACGTGATAACGTTAGCCTAAATCGATGCTTTTTAGAAATATTCCAGGCCCGGTCAATATTGGCGGAATTCAACAACTAGCTGAAAAGTAACGTTCTTTATTTAATCCACAGGATTGCAATGGTGACGGCCGCATCGACTGCTACGACTACATGGCGATCCACAAGAAGGGTGGATATGGATGCCAGGGAGACCTGCCCTTCAACTACGTCAACGTGTTCAACCAGTGCATCCACGCAGTAGCTTCTGCCCAGCACCATCATGGCTAGAGTTTAAGATAACTGGCGGAGGATTGAAAGAGGCTAGCGAGGTCTTATAAAAAAGAAAATGTCTAAGACGTGTCAATCCAGAGCACGATTTTAGTTATTGACTCGTATTTTTAATTCTACTATAGTACTTTCTTCGAAGCTGTTCATCTTTGAGAAAGAAGAGAATTTTCCGCTGCTGTTGGAGAGGTTTTAAGCCTTAAACCAGCGTACATACTTCTGAAGATATTTCGGTCTGTGCCGTGGTCATAAACCACGACACCACGACAGTTCTCTAAACTTTATATTTAAGCTGTGTTCCAATAGAGTTTGATTTACAATACTGTTCACTGAATTTGCGTCTTGATAGACCTCATAGATGCGCATTGTGATCTGGATTGACTGTGTTATCATTAACTTGGTAAATATTAAGGAGACAGGCTGATTGGTGTGAAATATCACATCAATTAGCTGGTTTAGGAGTCTCCCTTCATATTGGCAAAGTGGGCATTTTCCCAAACTTCACAGCAAATCGTGTTGTTTAATTATCAATGAGTTTGAGAATACTACGGTAGCCTATTTCACCATCCCCGAATAAAATTTAAGAACTGCCGATAAATATTCAAACTTTGATTAAATGTTTAGTTAAAAGCATTTTTAGTTTTTAATCGCAGTTAATAAACAATAATTGTATTTATATTTTTATATAAAAAAAAAATCAATAAAATCAAACTAGTCTTTAGGATTATAATTTGTTTTTATTTGCCTTTTCTTTTGATTGTTAACGATGGTTAAGTATATCCGCAGTTTGGCGGTCCCAAATAAGATTTTCAAATCCAGTAAAGTAACATTAGGCCACAAGGAGTAGGATATGATAATTAATAAAGTAAAATCAATGTGAAAAATTTCAATAAGGGTCGGTTTGATTCCCATCTTCATCAACCCCATTATTATCACACTGTTGCTCTCCACTAATTTGAGAGAGATTAGGCTATAGTCCACCAGGCTAGCCTAGTGCGGGTTGGCAAGCTTTACATGCCACCGAGAGAATCTCTCAGGCATGCAAGTTTCCTCACGTTCTCCTTCACCGTTCGAGCATTCATTTTTCATCCGCTCTGTGGAACCAGCTGCCGCCGGCGGTCTTTCCGAACCGTTACGACGTGGGAACCTTCAAGAGGAGAGTATATTCTTTATTGAAAGGCCGGCAACGCATTTGCACGTCCCCTGGTGTTGCAGATGTCTATGGGCGGCGGTAATCACTTACCATCAGGTGAGCCTCCTGCCCGTTTGCACCCTTATTTCCATAAAAAAAAATTGATAAATATTCTCGTAATTTCGAAAAGTTCGTGCTATTCCAATCAAATGGAACGAGCTAAGGACCGTTCACTTCACAGTTCACTAATCACACCACTTTAGGCTATCACACAATTTCAAGCACCGGATGGATCAAAAATATTTGAATGACCTACTAGTAGTGATTCCAAAACGAGGCATTTGAGTTGTGAAAGTTCGTGTATATTATATGCATCTAAAGAGAAAATACTTTATCCAGAAAATCCCTCACGATGTTTTCATTCATAGTTTCAACGACTGGTAAAAGTGGTATACGCACATGAATTCAAAAAGTCGTGAATTGCGTCCCTTGGATTTGAACTCAAAACATCATCATCATGTCAGCTAGAGGACGTCCAAAACACATAATTCTGTACATTCAGCGAAAAGTGATAGTCAAATCATGATTTATCACTTAAATCACTTTTCACTGAATGTACAGTGGATCCATGGTTATATAAACACAAAGCTAAAACTGCTTCTCCGATTCGAGATTCTATTGTTCAATCATCTATGACATTCTTTGTGTCTATCGTATAACTATTGTTACAAAGTCCATAGCCATTGCAATAAGCAATTATAAACGAAAATAGGTGACTCGTGGATTAATGAGAGCATCCTGTTGTCCAATAAACAGGGAAGCAATTATCAGACATATAAAAGAGATGTTCTTAATTTCTGGAGACAGTTCTTGTGTTAGAATTGTGTTGGAAGGTAAGTTTCTCTTTATTTACTTTCTTGTTTTGGTGATACCACCAAAACAAGAACCTATGCCTAACCTAACCTATGTTAGGCATATGGCAGAACATTATCAAGGATGGCTCGTTAACAGTAATATGTACACACAGTACAATATGTAACTGAATGATAACCAACATATTTGGAAATGAACGGCAATAAAAACTTTTTCTTATTACCTAGAATTTAGTTTACCTATAAAAAACACTTTGGACTGAACAGCTCAATTGATTTCCCAGTTCATATCTATCCAAATGCTAACTAAAAAAAATTAAATAATTCAAATTTGATTAAACCTTTAAAGAGGCAAAGATAGACGGATTAGATGCAGATACAATTATACTTATAACCCTCCTTTGTCAGTGTTTTGAACAGTATCCTCAAAAGA
This sequence comes from Craniophora ligustri, assembly GCA_905163465.1. Classification (NCBI taxonomy): domain Eukaryota; kingdom Metazoa; phylum Arthropoda; class Insecta; order Lepidoptera; family Noctuidae; genus Craniophora; species Craniophora ligustri. The sequence goes on from LR990969.1 coordinate 10,684,537, forward strand.
TCTAATATGCTTAAAATATCTGTTCACTCAACAAACCTAATTTACAATTTATTGTTAAAATCAGTTTACGAATCTCCCTGATTAAATATTAGTGCCTAATTGCCAAACGTAGTCCAAATTATTTCCATTTTAGAGGAAGATCTTCCTAATTTCTTTATCTGGTCGTTCCTATATTATTTTTTATAATAATCATGTCATCAGCGCCGAAATGAAGCTCTTCTATGCCCTGGTCGTGTGCACCGTCGCCATGTCATCAGCTGAGGAGCATAATCGTGGCAAGATTTATTTTATTTTTATTTTATTTTATAATTACAGGAAAACTTACAGCTAACAAATCTTATAAGTAGGCATATAACAGCAAAAGGCCAATTACAAGCTTTCACATATATCTAGGATTATGACTATTGACATGTAGCAAAGACAGCGATGTGTTACATACATAACTTACATAAGTTAATACTACGCTGTTTGTATTAGTTTAAAAATATGTATACATAAGAGAAAAGGAGAAAAATAAAATAAAATTTAACAACTCTCAAAGAACTTTTTAGTAATAGATTTTTTTAAATGAGCCGTGCTCGATGCAAATAGGTCAAGATCGACTCTTCGACACTCCTCATTAAAAGTACGACATGCTCTTATAACATATGAATTTTGTCTGTACGTTGTTCTAGCTAGAGGTACATCGAGAAGATTTGTTCTTCGTAAGTTTGCAGTGGGTACGCGTATTCCAACTTTACTTATCAACTCAGGAACATCAACTGAACTATTCATAACACGATATAAAAATGTTAGATCTGCTATTTTTCTGCGTTCGTATAGCGGGAGGATGTGAAACTTTCTACAACGGCTAAGATAGTTAGGAAAGTATGTATTGGATCGGTATTGTATGTACCTTAAAAACTTCTTTTGAATACCTTCAATGCGGTCAATGTATACATTATAAATTGGATTCCATATTTGTGAGGCGTATTCGAGATGACTTCGGACAAAAGCACAATACAGAATTTTCATTGTTTTGACATTTTTAAATTCAGATGATAGCCTAAAGATAAAACCTAACGCTTTGGATGCTTTACTTATAATATTATTAATATGCGAATCAAATAATAACTTTGCATCAAATGTTACTCCAAGATCTTTGATGGAGTCTACTCTGTCTACTGGTATATTACAGAGCATATAAATAGTTTTAATAGGATTTGGTTTGCGAGTGAAGGTACACGTGTAACACTTGGCGACATTTAAGTCCAATTTGTTTTGAAGACAATAAATTAAGAACCTGTTTAAATCAGCTTGCAGACATTTGGCATCCTCAGCGTTGGTTACTTGTTTCAATATTTTCATATCGTCGGCGTACAATATGATCTTAGAATCCTGAAAGCATGCGCCGACGTCATTTATAAAAACATTGAATAATAGAGGACCCAATAAGGATCCCTGAGGGACTCCTGACGGGATAACTACGGCTCTAGAGGTGTAACCATTCAGTGCTACTATTTGACACCTATTCTGGACATAGGACGTGAACCAACGGTACAGATTACCTCTGATGCCGATCCTGAAAAGCTTGCGTAATAGCAAGATATGATCTATACGATCGAAACATTTGCTGAAATCAGTGTATATAACGTCGACTTGAGACTTCTTAGACATACACTCAGTTAGATAGTCACTACATACGACGAGATTGGAGGTTGTAGAATGACCCTTTAAAAACCCATGCTGATTATCCGCAAAACTTAGTTTGAGGGTGGAAGATAGTTGTGTATGTATTATCTTTTCCATAATTTTAGCAAAGACGCAAAGTTTCGAAATCGGTCTGTAGTTTTCAACACAGTTCTTTGGACCCTTTTTATGAATCGGCGTTATATACACTGACTTCCAAATCAAGGGCACCTCTCCCATCGTTAATGACCTTCTGTATAGTATGGTTAACGGGATGTATATACACTTCGCACAGTTGCGGATGAATATTGGTGAGATGTCGTCGGGGCCGGCAGATTTGTTAAGATCTACCTGTTGCAGCAACCGAAGAACTTCCTCTTCTAATACCTCAACAGAGCGAATGTCACATAATGCAGAAGTATCCATCTGGTCTATAAAATCCCTCATCAACAGGGGGTCGTCAACATCCATCCCCGTTCGTTCTCTAAAGTTTGAATAGAAGTAATTACCGAATAGATTACATATTTCTTCGCCGCTATTTGATGATATTTCACCTAATTTTAGCACTGATGGGTAGGAGTTACTACACTGTTTCGATTTAACATACTGCCAAAATGCTCGGGGATTTTTTGCAATAAATACTTCTACATTTTTAATATAGTTATTGTACATAACCCTCTCTAACTCTTTAGCACGCTGACGTAATGTGATGAAAGATCGATAATCAGAACAATTATGGTATTTTTTAAATTTAGAATGGTACTTAGCCTTTTCCTTTATTAATTTAATCAATGGGCTTTTGTACCAAGGGGGAAATTTGGTTTGTGGGATGATTGTTTTCGACGGTATATATTGATTTTTTAGTGTGTTTATTGTATCATAGAACAATTTTACTGACTCTTCAAGCGTCCCGCGTATTAGCTCAGTCGTCCAGTTGATTTTATTCATCTCGCTTACTATGACATCGTAGTTCCCTTTTGCGTAATAAAATTTAGTACGGGGTTGAGAATGCATCTGACTGGTCTCAATAAAGTTAGCGGAGATACATAGTGCCTTATGATGTACGTCCTCCTGCACTAGGGGGTCTTGACTAGGTGCGACTACAAGTTCTGTATTAGACAGAACTAGGTCGAGTATTTTATTATTAATATTTTTAAATGAATTGTATTGCCCTAAATTACAAAGGGTGAGATTATCGCAAAAAGACGTCTGAATAACACCATTTATGTTTGAGGGATATAAGTAGTCACCGTCAGCCGCAGAGTGCCATTTAATATTAGGTTGGTTAAAATCACCCAGAACGATAAACTTATCTGAAGGGTATTTTAATACAATGTTAGTTAAATTGTCAGAAAAGTTACTTAACTGAGTTGTTAAAGAATTGCCAAATTGTTGATTACATATATAAACTACACATAAATTTAATTTATATGCAACTTTACGTTGACATTGAGCCAATGTCAAGGTTACCCATAAGTCCTCAGCTGATGAGCACAATTCACTCCGAACATCAGCAGCGAGTTCGCGACGCACGGCTATTAAAACCCCCCCACCCATAGATTGATTTGTTTCTAAGTAATCTCGATCACGCCTCCACACCAAATATCTACTATCAAACAGTTCACTATCATCTATGCCGCAGTTAAGCCACGTCTCGGTGAGGCAAATAATATCAAAACAATGAATACTCACATTTCTGTAAAAAGCAGATGTCTTGGTCCGCAGCCCCCGAACATTTTGGTAAAAAATGCTAAGCGGTAACATCACAAATGATTCTTAACACTAAAAGTATAGATGAAGCACTGTATGGTGTATGCATATTTAGGTAAGCCATCCTATTATTGTTGTATACTATAGAATCCAATTTAAATAAACAGTGTAAACATAATAAATCGTTACTTTTGTTGAACAAGTTTATCTTTAAAACATAAAAGCAATTAACTACAATGAAGGTATTAATATAATATTTTAATATAAACGGTTCAAACCAACGCAGGCAGATTTCGGCTTTAAATCTATATGAATAATATTTAAAATTAAATGCAATAACGACTAATGAATAGGCGACACCCAGCACTATGCAAACAAAAGAATGGCGAGAATGGAATGCGTATAAAAAATAGGATGTAGCTAGGGTTCTCAAAGTTGTTGCGAATACAAATAACGACAAAATATGAGATAATCGTATGGGTATGTATTCTAAAAATACTTTTTTAAATCGTTTTCGGTTTTGATGTGTAATTTTGGCGATGAATTATTTTTGCGAATAAAAATTTTGCAACTCCTAACCCACACATAATCATAGTTGCGTTCCTTAGCTAATATTTTAGTCTTATTTAGCAGAGTTTTATTGTCCAACGTCAGGTGATCATTAACGTAAATTTTATTGTCGCCATGAAGTCCTAAAGCACCAGCGCTTAAGTTCTTATGGCTCCTGGCTGCAGCAATGAAGTCATTCTTTACGTAGTTGTTATGGACTGAGCATATAATAGTCTTATTGGTGTTATCATTTCGCATAGGTATTCTCGCTATATAGTTAATCTGTTCCTTAGGCAGGGGGCAATTTATTACATTTCCTATCTTAGCCACAATGTCAAACAGGTTTTCAGAGTTGGATACTGGTACTCCCTTAATTTCAATATTGTTACTTCTAGCCCTTTGCTCGTTTTCACGACACTGGATCTCCAAACTTTTACAACGCTCCTGCAAGACCGATATTTCATATTTTGTGTTTTTTAAAGTTTCGACTTCTTGCTCTAATATCGTTATTTTACTTGTCAAGTCTCTAACTGAGCTGTGCACAAACTCGATTGAGGCTTTCATGTCGGAAATAGAGCACTTTACGTCATAAAATTCAGCTTTCATCGATTTCAACTCAGATAACTCAGCGTTAATCAAGTTTAAGCTATCTATTAATGATGGTAATGCTTCCATTTGAGTAGACAGCCGCTTGAGTTCAGTTAACACGATTTCCATATCAGCTGATGGGGTCTTTGAAGTACCCACGCGAGGACTTATCGCCAGACTTTTGCAGTCCATGCACTTCCACGTAAGCTTCCTATCTCCGAGTTTTCTCCAACCGGCCTCCTTAATACCAGCGCACAGAAAGTCAAACTTGCCTTCACAAACGGAGCAGGTAACTCCGTCACTTACTTCAGTTTCACATTTCTTGCAAGTAAACATTATTAAATATCGAACGAATAAATAGCCGAAGTTTGAGAAACGCAGGCAGCCCGTACAAACGTAAGCCTAAGTAATAATGTGTAAGCGTGCACACGGTTCGCTGTCAAACGGACTGACTGAAGATGATCCAGATGTGCGGGGCAGATCTCGCCAAAGCTGTCAAACGGGTTTGCGAAGACGGAGATCTTGATTTTTTTAATCTCCAACATGTGCAGCGTAAGTCTTTTAGTTTTCCTGCTTTCCACACCCGTTATGAGTCACTTCAGAGAGCATATTCTTTTCTGAAAGGCCGGCAACGCATTTGCACGTCCTCTGGTGTTGCAGATGTCCATGGGTTTCGGTGATCACCATCAGGTAAGCCTCCTGACCGTTTGGCCCCTTATTCCCCTAATAAAATTAAAAAAAAAACATTTAATTCAGGAAGATATTCCCATATTTGTCAATTAATGACTAACAAGCTCACAGTTCATCAGATGACAAATGAAATGCGTTGTATTACTGTGATCCGATTTTGATGGTTTTGTCCAACTTTGTACTTTTCAATATATAATTTTGACGTTTATTAATGATAAAGGTTTTTTTATGACACAAGGAAGGCAAATAAACTCTTGTCCTGCCTGATGGTAAGCGGTTACCGTGGTCTATAGATGTTTGCAACACCAGAGGTGTCGCTCGCGCGTTGCCGTACTGAACCTGTAGAAACCGTTAAGGTCTCTTAAAATAGGGAAACTACTTAACTGACCGCAAACGGAATTCCCATACAGTGAGAATAGTAACTCCTCTAACGAGCTCTGGTAACCTTACTCACTCGCAGAAACAACTATTATTGTTTCATTGTGGTCTTCTGTAAAATGGAGGTTCCCCAGTCGGGCATACCTCTCATAAAACCATTTAATCATTTTTTAATTCCAGATCATCATCAACACGACCACCAGCACGGACATAACCACGAGTGGAAAGGACAGGCGATGAAGAGAGACACCACCACCTCCCTAGCCGATCTGTGCTGCGCCAAACCTTGCCATGTTAAAGATTTTGTCAGCTATTGTCCTTAGATTGTACCTTCATATCTACTAAATTGTAATCATAAAATTAAATATATGTTCTATATTTCTCATTCTAACTCTTCAGAACATTCAAATATTATTTGAAATGCAATAAATATATTTATGACAATCATCATGTCAGCTAATTGCCTTGCACGGCTGGGTAGAAGTCTCCCTCATGGTTTTCCACGATGACTAATTCTGCGCCACCCGTATCCAGTGGATACCAGCGACCTTTACCAGGTTGTCGGTACACTGTCCGGTTGCTGGGTTCCTACCCACACTGCGTCTTCAATTTATGACATTCATGTGGTATTTCCGTGATATCCCTGATATTTATTTAAACCTTTATTATCATGCCAAAATCAACTCAATAAGTATCAACAAAAATTTTACTAACTCAATAAAAATTTTAGAGTTTAAAAATGAACATTACATTTAAAAAAATATTAAATCCCAACAATATACGTCAGTTAATAAGGGGACAGTTCTGTAAATACTCTAGTTCGGATAAAAAATCATTGAGAAAAGTAACGAAAAGTGAAAAGAAAAGGCGTAATAAAAACAATTGCAATTGCAACGCATTAGCAAGCCTTCAGGTGTTGCAAATGTCCATGGGCGGTAGTGATCACTTACCACCAGGTGAGCGGCCTGCTCGTTTGCTCCTTATCGCAATAAAAAAAAATTAAACAAAAGCTAGGTAATAAGCTGGCCTTTAATTTAAATTACTCGTTAACTGCGTCAACAATAACAAGGTAAGTAGCCTATTAACTTTATGGTGGTTTTCGATCCAGAAGGGACAGGTCAACACGAAGCTTTGTTTAAAAGGCGAAAGAGTATCTAAATATATGTACATTGTTGGACTCACATATTGTAAACCAAAGTGTGAACCTCAAAAGTGACCATTATTTTCTTAATTAGGAAACCAGCCAAAAAAAATAACCTAAGATGACAAATGACTATTTTTTAAACACCTGACATTGCAAGGTATAGGCAATACCTACTTATGTTAAGTTTATATAAATACTCTAACAGGATATTGAAAACTGGACCTCACGGATGTCACCTTTGCGTTCCACTAACTATGAATAATTCAAATGTATCGTGACAGATAGATACAACGTCTGGCACGAGCAAGCCTACGCAATTTGATTAAAAATTAATATGCACTTAGTACTTGAAATGGATTACAACTATTCTGAGATAGGTACAGATTGTTTTCTAAAAGTTCTTACTGTTATATCCAGCCTCCAGAGATGTTGTTTGATAACTAAGGGGGAACTGAATATGTGGATGACTCCTATCCTCCCTTGGACCACCATGAACCACCTCCAGCCCATATTTAGTCACGATCCCCACGGACATCAAAAACATCGATATCGTTGCCAATTTAAATCTATAAACTATTAACATTTTGATGTTTTTAATTACAAAATCCATATTACTACATTAATGAAGTTTACCACAAAGATGCTCATTGCTCATAAATGAAGAGAACGCCAATATCTGTGTAGTAAGTAACTAAGTATTTTTTATCATTGACTTGAATGCGTTTTAACATCATACCTGGTAGAAAAAGAAAGCTCAGGCAGGGTCCAAAATGGAGCACTTAATTCTAGTAAAACATTCATACGATAGAACACAATTGTACAAGTGTTATTGGGCGGATCCTTAGATCCTACCACCAAACATACCTAACCCACCAACTGGGTTTTCTTGACGCTTCTATTAGATACAACACACGTATTTTCCCAGCGTGCAGAAATCTTTAAGTAAACCACCTACAGTCGAAAAATATAATCATATGTAGATGTGATTAGATCATAAACTCCAAAGATCACCAATCCGATGACTAGCTAACTAATGACGTGGACAATAATACACTTTTTGTCAAATCTTTTTTAGATATAGTTCCATGAATCAAGGTACATTTAGACAGCTTTATTAACGGCTAAGTTCTTGGAACATCCGTTAAGTATAGACTATGTTGTGGTATAAAATATTACGTTATTGTTGCATTTACTTTGGTAATAGAAAGATGTGTGTGAATGTAGTTCTGTGCGCAGAAAATTTGTGGTAATAAAACAATGAGAGGAGAAACATATTTGGTGTCATTCTTTGGATTATTTTGTTTTATATCTTCCGTATCGGGTGAGTATTTGTTTGTTCCATTACTTGCACTTATTGTACCTACTTATAATTTAGTTAGATCCAAAGATTAAAATTTGTGGCTGGTTGGTTTGTATTTGTTTTTTACATGCTAAACTTTTCTTACTTTATGATTATTGAGAAAGTTTTTTTATCGATTGTTGCAAATCCGTACCGCTTTCTCGAAACAAATTTACATATTCTGTTAGGAAATATATAAGGTAGCATTAATCAGAATTGAACTACTTGTAATTATAATTATGCACCCAAGTCATGTCGGTTTTAGGACACAATGTTTCGTTAGTTAAGTAGATTTTGATGACATCTAGTAAAAAGAATATTATCATCACCAGCTATCTGTTGAGCATCCTGCCTTCAAACAAACTTTGATTCATAATTATTTACTAGTGATCACCCACTGGTCAAATCCGATCAGCCATTTGAAGATCACCAGTTCATTTGAGATTTTGTATATGTTTATCTTGGAAGGATATTCATAACGTTGAGCAGATTTAATTTTAATTATGCGTTGATGGAAAATTTCTTGGTTAATAAGTAACTATTAGGTATACACAAAGCGTCACGCTGTAAAGTTAAGGGCAATAGCCAATAACACAACCACACACACAACATTAATTCATAAATGTATTATTATAATCTATTCATAATTATAATCATAAAATACAATTGTGATCGTTAATACCTGCCGTAAAATTATATTGTTTCTCGCAAGAGATGTTAGTGCCCTAAAATGTCGGACGAAAGTCAATCCAAATGCAAGATAGTGCTTCATTCATTTAGTCGTGCACCGTTTTATATTTAGGGTTGCTATGGCATGGGTGTAGTTCGTAATATTATCATAACATCATCAGCATATCACTATATTAGCTAGATGACGTCCACTGCTGGCCATAAGCCGTTGAGGCCATTGGGGCTTAAATCTTCTTGAGTGGCAACCGCGTAGTGAACGCGAAGACGCAGCGTGGACGCTCCGGCAAGGTAGACCGCCGAACTGGTAAATGTCGCTGGAATCCGCTGGATGCAGGTGGCCCGGTACCGGTCGTCGTGGAAATCCTTGGGGAGGCTTATGTCCAACAGTAGTAGAGTAGAGTACACTAATCGGTTGAACCCATTTTGATTTGGTTGTTTTTTGTGAAATGTGACATAAACAATCGAATTTTTTACCTCAAACTCTGTTCGACCGTTTCGACATAGTCAGTTCTCGTCCAGAGCTTATTAAAGCTGTGGATTTCTTGGACTGATATGTTAATGATGAAGATGCATTACCAATATCATTCCTCGTTCTTCGGTTACTAATAACCTCAACACCACCATTCCTCAACATTCCAGGAGTTCACATATCAAACCTGAACGACTCGTGTTTGCGGTGCCTTTGCCACGTAACCGGGTGTGACGTGGCGAGGGGATGCAGTGAGGGTTACTGCGGACCTTTCTACATATCCAGAGTCTACTGGGTCGACGCTGATAAGCCGACCTTGCCTGATGACGACCCGAATAGGAAAGAAGGTAACCCTTCCAGCTGGAACATATGAGAGGGAAAAGTTTCTCGACTTAATAAAGGTTGCTGATGGGAATTCAGTAGATATCTTCCAGGAGAGCGTGCTTCACCCTAGACCACATCGTCACTTACCATCAGATGAGGTTGTGGTCACACACTAACCTAACTTCTATAAAATACAGTTAATTATACCTTACAGTTCACATATATGTGTGTGTAATAAGCCTTTGCTCAGCAGTGGACATCTGTAAGCTGATATGATGATGAGGTTCCCGAAAAATTGTGTCACATTCTCCTTCGCCGTGTTGGTGTCATTTACATACATACCTTAAACACACGCCCTTTCCCTATAGATGTAGGTAAAAAACTATAGAATCCCTGCATTTTATGCACTTTATGATTACACTTTAGGTGTCGTTTATTTAATTAACAATGGCTTCCAAACTCTAAAGTGTCCAAAACGGACCCTAAAGTGTTCGTCACCATTCGAATTTGGTCTGACCATAAGTATATTTTAATAATATTTATATCTTTTCAGCTTTCGAAGACTGCGCTAGAGATTTCTATTGTTCAATCAAAATCGTTGAAAGTTATTTAGCAAAGTTTGGACAGGCAAGTTAATATAAAATTACTTTACTTAAATAGACTGTTATTTATAACCATAGCCATAACTGTCTCGTTGGTCTAGCAGTCGTGTAGTAAGTGCGAGTGCTGAGCCTCTTGCTCAATCTTGGGTTCGATTCCCAGGTCGACCAGTGTGTTATAGGGTTTTTCTTTGAAATACTCAGTAGCAACTCGGAGCTTGGATTCGTGCCCGGGTCATGGCAATAGGCTCGCCCCCTCTTTCATGGGACCTAAAACATACGGGCGAAATGTGGGTGTAAATTAATACACCTCTGCCTAACCCTTCGGGGACGATATGTGTACTGATATATTTATATTATTTTAAGCTTCACAGCATTTATTGTCATAAAGATTCCGTTTGCCCTTTCTTTCTTTTAATTTTTCAATGAAGTATGAAAATAATTATATTTTTCGATTACGGACTTATTTACTCCTGCAAAATACCACCAAGCAACAATCGAATCGTGCGATTTTTAACACTATTGGTGTAAGTTTTCAGGAACAAAATACAATTCCGCATTATGAGTCGTTTCGATTCTTTTTATATTCATACTTTGATCCGCTTTTATAATTTATACCTTTTAATGTAATTATGTTACAAATTGAAAAAAAAAAACAAAGCAATGTCGTATTTTTTGTAGGTATATCATCGAATTCCTTAATTAAATTTTAGTGTGAGAACAATTCCTATTCTCAACGATGCTATCTAGATCTATCTTTTTTTTATCTCACTGTTATTACGGTGGATTAGGTTCGAATATCAAAATAAAAACTACCACTTTGAAGAAATCCTAAACAGTTTTCCTCAATAAGCTATGTATGCTAACGAATAAGTTTGAATATCACCCATTTCGAAAAAAAACCAGTACATTATCGAACATAAAAGAAACCTTATTACAATGAAGCTTCGATACATTTCAGGATTGCAACAACGATGGCGTGACGGACTGCTTCGACTACATGATGATCAACTACCACGGCGGACGCGCCTGCTCGGAGCCCCTGTTCCTGACTGAGTCAGGGAAAAGATGGCTCAGCTCATACCAAAAATGTCGGCTTCAATGACTTTACGGTCATTCGCAAAACGTATCTCGCTACCCTATCACTCTTACGCCTTGCGACAGTTGTTATAATTCATATATTTTCTTGGTTGAAAACTCGTACGGTTCCTCATTTTTTTAATAATACGAAGGTTGCAAGCTAGTTTACGGCACGCCATGATGATAATCGGTTACCGTAGCCTATGGACGTTTGCAACACCAGAGGTGTCGCTCGAGCGTTGCCAACCCAAAGTTCGTTCAATCGAACAACATTAATTTATTCCATACATGCTGAAGTACCTATAAATAAGTAGATACAATAAGGTAGGTAAAAATAGCGAACTTAATTGTTGACCGCTTTCCACCCTTATCTTTATAATTATAAGGTCCAAAACTGATTTATCGCCAATTTTGCTGATTGTATCTCAATTGTATATCATAGTAATGAAATACAATTAATTGTAATAATAGCTTTATTTATTAAAATACATAACATCAGTCAATAATGCTTAATTTTTATAATAATATATAATATACACTAATTTATACTATAATTTCTATTTATCAAGTCATTTATGTACTTATTAATGTCTTAACTTAACCTAAACGTACGTTGTTAAGTAAAATATTTACACTGATTATGAGTATTTTTCTGTTTACCAATGCCTGCAAAAATACAGAAAAGGAATTTAATAACTATAAAGAGTTTTATTATTAATATTAAAACCAGGAATCTGTCATATGATTCCGTGTGCCTCACACTTAGTTTTTAAAACAATATTCAAATTTAGTCCGTTGTCAAATCTCAAATCAACCGATGTGATTGGTTGGCCGTAATCATTCATAAAAATATCCAATCACATCGCTTGATTTGAATACATATATTTTCAATACCCTTGTTTTCGGTAGTCTTAAAATTTGGATGGACTATTAAGGTATTAAAATAATTTAGAGTTAAAAAATACGTAATATTATTTTTGTGCTCTGTTGTGGCTTAACGTTAAAAAGACTTATTTAATTCAAGGATATCCATAATATTACTATGTGGCCGTATTCTAGAACGCCATGCGGTACTAACCCTACTTGTCGTATTCTACTCTGTATTTGTCTTGAATTGAAGCTTACTTTACAAAGTCAAACGAAAGTACTTTTAATTATCTACGTGAATCTTAGAAAAGTCACTTTTTGGGGTATATTTATATTATTTATATCCCGACTTTTCGGATACTTTACAAGATCTTTAATGACGGAAAAGAGTATATTTCAACTTTTTCTTAAAAACAAAACTATACTAATATTGGATAGGTTTGCATTTGATATGTAGATTGTAACTAGTCGAGAAAACAGATTCTATCAAGAATTTAAAAAGAAATTGGAAGCAGGACTATCCATTCATATCGGTCTAACATCGACTACATTCCGGTGGGGCAATACTATTTGTCTAGCTGTCCAATGAAATAGGACTCTTATAAACCTTGACTTTAAAGCTATTCTAGAATACGGACAGAAGTCTGTATAATGTAATTGGCATATTTCATGCGAAAGAAACGAGTGGCGCGGGAGATTGCCAATCTTCGGCGTCCATCTCTTCATCAGACTCTTCTTGGAACCGCACCTATAATTTGATAACGATAAAATGTAATATTACATTAATTACTTGAAACCTGCAGGGACGAATGACCGCTTCCGATAGCAAAGTGTCTCTTAATCTCTAACTTGTTAGCACTTTCACCAACGCCACAATTATTTAACATAACAAATTTCTATGGATTCACTAGGCGGGTAGCCAGAACATTTATTCCTCACAATGGTGCACTCGCCAGGCGGATAACTGGCACCAAATAATCTGTTAGATCTATAACCAGCCTGTACGTTGCTCGAAGTTTAAAACCAACGCAGGCCGGACAGACTGGCGCTAGTTAAAGTTTCAAATGTTTTAGAATTCCTAATTCCAATTACGAATACTTACATCTGGCATAGAAAATAAAATAAATACTTGAATGACGTACCCATGGAGCTAGGCGTTGGTTTCCAGACGCCAATGAACTGCCTTGATTAAGGTTTGCTTGCCAAGCCTGAAAAGGAAATATAATTTCATTAATGAAGACAGTTAGTTATCAAACAGAAACACAATACTGTCTGAACAATACTGTTTAGTGGCCGCATGTTAATTAGGTAAAGCTGTTATAAGTAAGAAAGAAAGAAAAAATATTTCAACATTCTCCACAGGACAGTAGTGTAATGTGGAGCGTTTAGGTAATAGCCTCAATAGTTTTTCTACCATGTAATATCTCTGAGAAATAAATTATTTATTATTATTATTTATTCAGGCGGATGGTGGCCACATACAAAACAATATAATTTAGGTAGGATTCTTCTTGATGAACTCAACTGTCATCCACTCCAAAACGCACTTCAAAAACTCTCCTAAGACTATTTCACAGTATACCGTTGTCAGTCGCGATTGACACTCGACACTTACCTGATAAGCGTCATTGAAGGCGTGTGCCAAAGACAGCGCCAGGGCCCGTGCATGCTTCCTCCTGGTGCATACAAACACATGCACTACGTGGTTCTCTGCGGATCCACTCGTGGGCTTCCCTTCCACCACCGCGAAGACACGAGCATTTGCCGCATCCGCAGAGCAGTAGGAAATTCTAGAAGGGAAAGAAATGGATTTTACTGGGGTGATTATAGAACTACGTCAACCCGCAGTAGGCTAGCGTGGTGGACTATACTACTATACTATAGTCTAATCAATCTCAAATGAGAGAGGAGACACGTGCCCTGCATTGGGGCAATAATTGGGTGACGATGATGATGATGATTATAAAACTTGACTGCCTCGTTGGTCTGGCCGCTAGCGACCAGAAAATAGTTTTAAATATAACTATTGTATTTGCTCCGTGCGGGGATCGAACCCGCAACCCGTGACGCACAAGCCGATCGCTCAGCCGCTGCGCCAATCAGGTCGTCCTTTTGGAATTGGAATCTGTTATGACTAGACACCTGACCATGTTATTTCCCGTGAAGGTCTCAGTAATCGACAACAAATATTACATCATATAACTACCATCACGTTGCTATTTGCTGAAGGGCTCAGCAAAGTTGTCTCTACGTAATACGCAGTTACAGTTGGGGTAATTTGAACAAGGGGTGGGCTCTATCACCATTTACCCGGGTACAAATCCAGGCATCAAGAGTTCGCTTGACCAGTGAATAAAATTTGGCAGAGCTGATATACAGACAGACTGATAGGCAGACAGACTTACAAAAAGGCAGCTAAACAAAAGCCCTGTCATAAAAAAAGTATGTAAGTACTTAAAAAAAAAGAAGGCAATGTATAAATATTATAATTATTTTCATTTTGACGTATTAAGCATGTGCATTGATTATTTATGTCTTAAAATGGAATTTATTAATTACAAAAACATATCTATGCATATAAAAAAAACACTTTGATGTGTTATGAAAACTATTCTACTTATTTTGTTTTGAGAGAGTACAATCTACTAATGTCTCAGTCCACTTCACGTTAATGTTTCTATTAATTGCGCTAATATTAGCTGTTATTCATTATTGCCTTACATAAATTATATTAATTACGACATAACAAGTGTTGATAAGTTTAACTGTCAACGCCTTGTTAATTAATTATTTTTGTCTACTCGCTATTGATCTTGGTCAATAAATTATTTTTTTTCTTCCCGTACCAGGCACGAACCACCCGGATATAGTCAACTTACGTCCTATAATCTTTTATAAAGACTTATTGCGTAAATATATTATCTTTTAGAACAGACTTACAGCACGGCTCCTAAAGCTCGTAGCGTGATTTAAAAGTTGACACACCCCGCCGAAAAATTCGGAAAATACATACATGATAATACGTCGGTGTACTGAAAGGTTCCGGAACTGGCCACTTACAACAAAAAAAAACAATAGATTACGGAATTCAAAAATGGAACTCTGGCAAATTGTAAGTTCTATTTTATTGGCTAGACTGTCACCAGTGTCACTGGTATTTTCATTGTGATTGTAATTGATTTCTTAGTATATTGATATTATTTAATTCCGCTGTTGATTGTTATTATTTATTTTATATTTTACCTGTAAATTGAGACGCTCATGACGTTTTCCTGTGAGTCAGCGTCGGTCACTATGATTCCCTTCGCGCTTATGTCCAACTTCACTCGTTGTGGTTTCTTGTTTGTCACTGAAATGCATTAAACACTTTATTACCACGTATTGTGGTAGCAATTTTGTAGTTCCGAAGTTAATATTGATTTTAAGTTATGGACAGGCTTTGTCTTTTTTTATGTGTACCTACTACACACGATCGATGAAAAACAAAACAGAAAAGAGAGTTATTCTAAACGGACTTTTGAAATTGAAATAGTAAAAGTTGAAGTGTAAAACATCTATTTATAATTGAATTCCTTACTACATTTTTATATCTGTGAAGCTAACCTACCCTAACTTTACGTCAATACTTTGCAATTACTTGAAACCAAAAACAAAAATATAAAACAAAATACTACGCAAACCTTGTTTAAATAACAACGCAAATTGGGCATCAAATGAACGCGTAATCAATACAAACGCTTACAGTTATGCAGGAGATGATGACCCTTCAGTTCAGATCGTGTTCTTGACCGGAATATTCGAAGGCGCGATATCTCCGAGCGGGCTATAAATACGCCCATAAATCAACAATTATGATATAACATTATAATGATATGACCTTTTGTCTTACTGGCGTCTTCATTCACGAAGTAACCAGGCACAAATATTATTACGTGAAGTTATTTAAATAAGGAAGTATTTTCCAGCTGTCTTCAACCAGCTTGAAGAGTTATCTTAAGTTTTATACAGTATGTAATTACAGTTTGTTACAAAGGAAAATCGGAATAGACAGAGTATATCATTTGTTTCGTTAGAAGTAACGGAGTAGAACTCCTGCTGAAATCCCATAAGTGACCCGTAATACCGATATGAATATTAAATAAAATACATGCGATAACATTTCTTATCAACTTGAGACAAAATAAATCTGTAAATGTAATCAATCATATTCAGCAAGCTTATTTCAATTCATGGTTATCCTATCCTGAAAAATATTTATTTTTTCCTGAATTGGTTTCATAAGTTCAAATTTATATTAATCTTAAGGTGGAAGCTTCAAGGTAGCCCGCGAAATTCAATGTTTCGTACGTTTTTTGCAATTTGCCGGTCATTGTCAGACTGAACATTAAACAAAATATGATTTGCGCCTGTAATTGGTATTTAGTTACAGAATTATAATCATTTAAATCAATAAAATTAATTAATTGAATTTCGCGGGCTACCTTGAAGCTTCCACCTTAAACAAGTGGAACATAGGCCGGCATTTCATTTAAATCCATACAGTTGAGAATCCGGTGTTTATATGGCACCTACGCGATGCTGACGTAATAGTAAGTAGGTCGGTAGGTGACTACGCGTTGACTACGCGGTGTCTACGCCAAGCCTACGACGAATGGCTTCAAGGGGTAACTTATTTTTTTGCCCGATTTTTAACAGGAATACATACTTAGTTCGTTCATGTACTTAACAGCTATAAACTTAATATATATAGTGGGCTATTTGAGAGTTTCAATAATTAAATGATAATAAAATTCTATAAAAACTAATCGTTCTTTGAAGGGCGAAAAAGATCGAGTAGGAAATAGATATTCAAGAGTTTAGATAAGAGTGTAATAAATACATATATGTGTAAATACAAACTTTTAGCAGAATTCAGAGCGGTTCTGACAGCGAGGGCGGTAGCCGGTGCGGAGGCTGCGCGTTCCACGGAGGCAGCTCCCGCGTACCTCACGTCCACCTTCCCCGTCCCGGAGTCGCAGGCCTCACGCCACCAGCCGTCACCTTCACACTCTGCCAGCGCCCACTCCTCGCACAATTCTGGAAACATTATCATCATCATCAGCCTATATTCGTCCACTTCTGGACGTAGGCCTCCCCTAGTGAACGCCACAGAGCTCGATCTTCGGCTCTTCTCCTCCAATAATAATAAACCATAGGTATATTATACCAGCGAGCTGTAGTAGCCTGGTGGTGTGAACAGTGGACTGAAGTGTCAAAGCTCTCCAGTTCAAACCCGGGCACGCACCACTGACCTTTCGGAAGTTATGTGCGTATTTATCACATGCTCAAACGGTGGAGGAAAACTGCATGCTTGAGAGATTTTCTTTGTGGCATGTTAAATCTGCCAACTCGCAGTAGGCTAGCGTGGTAGACTAGATATAGCCTAGTCCCTCTCAAATTTGAGAAGAATCGTGCCCAGCAATTGGGCAATAATGCGTTGATATTATAGCAAGCAGTGACTGCCACCGCCGGCTGGTCCAATTGAGCGACTATTTGTGAAAGCAATGAATAGATGAGAAATTCCGAATAGGGTTCTGTAGGGCAAGGGATGCACGAAGGCGATGTTGATAAAGATGATATCTTTTAAATGGTTTCTATAACCAGGATCACCTTCTAGAATGAGTACTTTAATTAAAGTGTTCTGGATTAAATTGAACCAACTTTGGAATCGGAAAAATGAACAAGCACATATTCATAGTTAGAAGCTTCGGATTACAAGTTTAAGAGCGCATATTGACTCAGGACTCTTAGCGTGTAGGGTAGTGTAGTATCTTCTAATATCATAGCGGATATGCATAGCATATATAACACACCATCACGCCTGTCGTTCCCGAAAAGTTAAGCAGAGGAGTATCAATGTAAACCTACGTTTCACCGGTATGTTTTAGGTCCCATGTAATAGGGGGCGAGCCTATTGCCATTAACCGGGCACGAATCCAAACTCCGAGCTGAGAATTTCATAGAAAAACCCAATAACACTTTCCTCGACCTGGGAATCGAACGCAAGACCTCTTGCTCGGCAGTCGCACTGTTCTACCACTGGACCAACGAGGCAGTTTTTTCGAGCGTTTTACTATATACCTAATATGTAGCCTTAAGCCTTCAATAATCTATAGTCCTCATTAAGTAACTTAATGAAGCAGTAAAATAACAATTACGTGACTTTGTTAACTTACGTACCTATGTATTCTATTTACAAATCCGAGATAAAAAAAACTACATAATTATTAATAATATTTCTCCAGGCTGATATAAACGCTTATAAAAAGGGCGTTGTCACTACGATATACTTAGTTATAGCCGATAATTTTGCTCTAGCAACCCAACGCGGCAATTTTCTCAGCTAGATTCATTAGGTTATTACAATCTAGGCTGGTTTCGTAAACACTTGCAAGGCAATCGATCAGGCAAATCACCTGCACCGAAACTCAGTGGTTGCCTTGCCATTAAAATTTAATAGGATAATAAACCTACTTTTCATGTTATTCATTTCATTAACTTAGTACAACATTTTGAAAATATAAACCACGACTGCTAAATTCATGTTGAACCAATGTTATTGGGATTGTCTATGAAATTTTCAGTATTAAATTTATCGTGTAGGTACCCCAAGTGAGACCTTTCCGATAGTATATATTAATCTATGGTGAGACCTAATATGTATCATACCACCGACTAGTAGTTGTAGCTGTACTAAAAGTTGCGTTTTTTTTTAAATTAATTTGTTATAGGGTAAAGACAGTCTCATGTTCTTATGCAATTTATTTTTAATAATCTTCTTCCTCAATATATTCACTCTCAAACACTACACCTCATAGGTTATATATAAAGTATTGTATCTGTAATACATATGCATTACACGCACATAAAACGTAGATTAAAGATGAAATCGGCCATCTCTTCATTTACCGGCCTATCTATAGGGCATAACCAATCTATAAAACTTGATTTAAATAGCAGTTATGTTGTAATAAACTATCTGAACCTTGTTTCAATTTAATATTGCTTTAAGCGGTAATGTTAGTGCTCGTAAGTACAGATGAGTTCGTGAGGGAATACATCCGCCATTATTATATAATTACTAGCTTCCACCCAAGGCTTTACCTGCATGGTATATAGATAAAAAGTAATCTATGTGCTTATAACGTAATCAACTATCTATAAGTCAAATTCTATCCAAATCCGTAAAGCGGTTTTTGAGTGAAAAAGTAACAAACATCTACACATATGTATATCCGTACAAACTTTGGCGTTTATATATTTGTGGGAAACTACTAAACCCTCCTAATGATTACTTTTATATACAAACAACTTTTAAAAATAAAAATAGGTATCTATTATTTAGTCCTGATGTATCCTGATGGATCCCTTACAACATCCACTGGTCATTGACACGCTGAAATGTTAGTTAATCTCTTGGTGTTATAATTAATTAGGTAAATAACATCAATGTAAGTTATTAACAGTTGTAAATAGCAAGAACTCATTCAACTTTTTATGTTACAAAAATTATAAATTAACACCTATATATTTTGAAAGGAAAGATTACTTTTATTTTGTTTGATATCTCCAAAAGATTTCTTTTTCCAATCACCAAATATTACTAAGCAACTTACTTAAACAAATAAAACTTTGAACCTCCTCAGATTGCGATTGTCACTTATCATTATTTGTTTGCCACCTAAGGTAAAAAAAGTCATCTTAATCGCGTAAATACTCCGCAACTTCCTATTCAGATATTAGTTAAATACGCGTACCTACTTATCATGTATACGATGACATATCAGACGAAAGCTTACGCAATAACAACAACATCAATACTTAAACTTTAACAACATAATCAAGTAATCACAACTTTTCCAAACAAACCATTGTTTATATCCAAGCTGCGCGCTGCGTCACGGAATAAGGATACGTAAAACAATTATCGCATAATGGCCGCAATCAGACAGCTATTTTAGAAATATCTCGCTTCATCTAGGCCAGACGGGCTGTATTGATAGGGAACTAGGCCATAGGTCAGCTATTAGGCGCAATAAGTTGAACGAAACACCGCCACCGATCGCGATGCGTACGACCATTTGATAAAGCCATGATGCGCTTCTATCACTGGTTTTAACCGGTTGTGTGGCGTGTTAGATGCGTGAAGGAAATTATAATGTTTGATAGCAATTGCATTTGATGTTCGAGTGCGAAATCATATACGATACGAACATTAACTTAACCCATCAACTAGGACGTGTTAGACAAATAATTTGGTGTCCGTTTCTAGTTACATAATTTCACCCGAAATGTGCATCTGAAAGTATTTATTTATTTTTCTGAAGCCATTAAAATATCAAATGTTTTTCTCTTAAATCTCGTTACTTACACACACACTAATTAAATGTATTTATAGTAATAGGTAATAAATAGTCTTTTTTCTTAGTGTATGTTGGTTCTAGAATACTCAATACATATATTGCACGCCACAAGTTCGTTCAACCCATTCATTCATTTTAACATCTATGTATAGATGTTAAAATGAATGAATGGGTTGTTCCTAAATCGCAAGTACCTGAAGATTTTTTAAAGATCCATTTCTGATCACTTATTATACTTATCTGATGTTCAATAATAAAAGCCAAGTGCAGCCAGGACAAACAATCAGTTTAGTAGTTTTAGTAACCAAATATTTTGTTAAAGTTTACCTACAAACTTTTTATAATAACATGCTGTAATTTAACTTGCAATACTTCTTACTTTGTTTGAGTTGGTCAAATCATGCAAGCTGAATCAGAATCAGTTTTGATTATGCTACGGAGTCATAATTTGAAATGGTCATTCTGTTCCGACAGCAATGCATTTATATGTTAAAAAAGACCTTATCAAAAGAGATTTTTAATAGCCAACTAATTAAAATATGTATGAAACTTGATGACATGAAATTTTACGATTTTTTAGTCAAAACAAATAGAGGTACCATCCATGCTTTTAGATGCTGTGTAAAAAATAGGGGAAAGCCTATTTTCTTTAACCAGGCACTTTTCTAAACCCTGAGCTATTGAATTTTTTTATAGGAAATCCCAACCAACATTTTGCTCGACCTGGCAATCGAACCAAAAGCCTGTCTCATGCTCAGCACGTCTGCGACCACAAGACCGAGGTAAAAACAGAAACACGAACTCAAAATAATCTCTCCAACAAAAAATAAATTCCTACATATTTTCCAGCAGCAAAACGCATTTAAGCGCTTTGGTCCGATTAAAGCGCTACAATATTAACGCAAGCTTTTCCAGACAGCTTTCACGTAAGTTTTTGCGCTGCATGCTTTAGGCTAGATAAGTGCAACGTTTTATTAAGAATGCCGGCCGAACCGTTTAGCTGGCGACACGTTCTCTATGCGATCACCGCCTTTCATCCAATTAATAATTTATCACTTACAAAGAAATATTGCAATACTTTTCATAGATGAATCGGTTCATCTATGAGCAGATAAGAAAGATAAGAAATATTGGCCAAGGTTCATTTATGTTTAATAGTTTCAGATGGATCGTTGAGTTTCATTAGAAATCCTTAAATTATAAGGAGAAAGCAACCAAAAAGCAATTAGTTCATATTGTTTGCTAGTTCTGCAATATAAGGGCCTGTTATCCCAAGAAATCCAATTTTCGTAAAATAAGAAACGTCCAATAAAACTAATAAAATGTAGACTTTATCGTCGTCATAATAATACCTATTATAGTATCAATTGAACCCGCCTACTTATTCCCGATAATATAATTAATTACGAACATCGTTTTTTTTAAAGTATGCTATTCGGCTTATATACGATTCAATGTTTGTATTTTACAGGAAGCGACTACTATCACAAGTATATAGGGGCGATTACACACTTTCTGATCAAGGCAGATAGGTATAATGCAGAAACTGTTAAACTTTTGGACTTTTGAAATACGACATTGACATAATTTTTCTTTATCTAAATAGGTTTAAAACCAGCAGTCTACTGTATAACTTAAATGCATAGCTAACATTAATGATAAAAACAATCAATAGTTTTAACTTTCTAATCATTTCCCGTACTGTAAACCTTTAAAAAGAAAACTACTCGACACTATAGGTAAAACACGCTCTAATCAGCAATCACCTATCACTCTACATGCATTGCTGTTTTTGTACTGAACACGGTTTCACAGCACTGACCGCACGAAGTAATGTATACCGTACTTAAAGAGGCTAGCAACTTACGACGCAACTTTTTTCACTGTCTTCCATTAACGGCTTTGCGAGAGCTCCTAATTCCAAAGTAATTAGAGAAACTTGCGCCTGGAGATGTATCTACCTGGCCTTTTGCGAGGGTAAAGCCGTACTCGGAACCTTTAATGAAGATATAAAAAGGTGGACACAGATGATTGAGTGGAACATGAAATGCGAACGCAACATGTCTAATGCAATTTGGAAATGGGCACGCGAACGGGTCCTTATCGCGTTATAACTGGACCGCTGTTAATGAAAAAGAAAATCTGATGGACGCCCGCGCCCCTGCGTGCATTTCCATTTTTTCCGTATCTTTTGCTCTGGGTTTTAATTGACAGATTGATGAAACAACCTCAACTAGTTCCGTTATTTATAAAAAGTCTTTAAAAAACATTCAGTCCAATTGGAAACCGTTTCTTCTTCGGAGTCGGCCTATTTTAATTAGTAAATAATGCAAAGCTATTGTCTGTCAGACTTTTACATTTACATAAATGCGAAAGCAATAATTATTTACAGAAATATTTCTGTGTATTTATCATCACTCATCACCCCATTTTAAAGTGTTACTGACAAAAATTGGTTACCTAGACACCGTCTCGATTAAGGATAGTCCGCCATGAGCTACGAGTGATACACAATTATTCAGAAACTCGCACAGGTGTGTTGTTATTTATTTTCGTTATTTAATTTAATTCAATTAATGAAAACTAAGTGTTTTTTTTTCTCTGTAAGATAGTACAGGCACAAGGTACAAATTATATGTTAATTATTATAAATATAATTTGAATTCAGGCACATATTAAATGAAAATAAAAAAATACTCACTTTTGTGTTTCGAATGAGTCTTCCACATTTTTCGTAATAAAGTCGTCATTTTCCTTACTCTAAATCGAACTTAACAAAAAAGGTTGAATAGAATTTAAAAAAAAGATAGTTAATTAAATATGGCGGAGCGACTTTTCCCGCGCGTGGTTCCCGATCTACTGCACCACAGAATCGGAGAGCACGTGCAATCTCCAAACCAACCCCGACTGTATACACAACTGCGACGCGACGAGATACGTTTATAATTATCAATATGTAGGTACACATTATATTTTCAATAAACTTAATTATCTTTTACGGTACTAGAACTAGAGTACGCTTTCCGAACAAAAAATACTAAGTAGATTAGTAGGTACTGACTACCGGTCGGGCACATTGTACCTAGTACCTACATTTAGTACAGATTATGAACTTTGTGCCGTGCTACAGTTATTCTCGTACAAAATTATTAAATCGACTGAACAATTTACATCCAAAATAATCAAAATCAGTCGATTTTGATTATTTTTAAATAATCAAAATCGATTGATTTAGATTATTTTTACTGTTGTCGAGTGACTACTCGAAAACAGTTATTTAAAGGAGCCGGTTACTGGGCTGTGAAAGGGTTAAAAATATGTCCGAAGAACATATTACGCACCTACTTAGGCAATCCGGGGGGCTAAATGTATTTCTTAGCTAGTAATGAGTTGGTAAACCAAGGAGGGGGGGTCCTTAGTTTACCAACTCGTTTCTAGCTTCCTCTAACTAAGATGGGTTGGAAATTTAAGTCCTCATAGTAGGTAGTCTGTAGAATTATTTTGTATAAGGTATATCTATTGATGTGCCTCTGGAAAACATACAGCATTGTTATGAAGAAGCAGTGTATACTCTATAGTCTGTGGGGTAGTTTAACGTAATGACACCAGGTGGCGCTTTAAGTTTGACATAGTTTAAGCTATGTGGCGCTACTAATGCACCAGCAAGGCGGGAACCTTTTTCAATTTTAGAAGTCATAGCGTTGTATACTCGCGCCGTGGTCGGTCGAAATTTAAATTAAATTAATATTTCGTTTATCTATTATCCATTCAAAAAGTTTAAGTGCTAAAATCTTATTGTATTATAAAAATATTTGTTATTCGGTTAACTTTTAATCGTCGTGTAATGAATCTCGCGCCCGGTACCGATGGCGAGGAGGCCCTCGGAGCCCCTCAGCCGATCGACTCGCCAACATCCGAGAGGGTCCCAAGAGAAAAAACGGAGGAGTCCTCGAGTGCCAGCAGCTCATCAGGCAGCGAAGCAGAGCAGGAGGAACCTCCTCGCAAGAAACAGAGGCGAGAT
The DNA here is from genome assembly GCA_905163465.1 of Craniophora ligustri. Taxonomy (NCBI): domain Eukaryota; kingdom Metazoa; phylum Arthropoda; class Insecta; order Lepidoptera; family Noctuidae; genus Craniophora; species Craniophora ligustri. The sequence goes on from LR990969.1 coordinate 10,709,055, forward strand.
TCACAGGTAACGGTCGATCCCCGGATCGACGCGTTATACAACCAGGTCAGTTTCCTTACAAATTTAATAATGCATCAACACTATGCACCAAGCATGAGTGTGAATTCTAATGAAATTATAGAACAACCACCTAACAGTGAGTTTCTGGCTAACCCATCGACACGAATACCTAAGGCTTTGGATTTAGGTTCTTGTAACACAGATTTCGATGAGCGAAAAGTGCTTAAACCAGCTAATGAGAAACGGTTATTTGAACTGATAAGATTGCAGCAGTTCAATACCCCCACGTGGCAACATATTCGGTATAAAAAGGGGCTGGCAGACATGCTTGCTTTCCCAGGTTTTTGTAACTTAAAAATTAATGACGAGATGAGTTGTTTAAGTAAAGGAAAAGATTATTTAGCTTCCACTGAAGAAATTATGGCCGCAATTACCAACGCCTTATTACACCAAAAGGAACTGTTACAATTCGGTTTGCAGGGAATCATTGATTGGGCTCATAATAACCCAACAGAATTAAATTCAGATACCCTCTTTCACAAAATTTCTGAAACATTCGGTAACGCGTCCCCATCTTACAAATTGACCGAACAATCCTTGCAAATAATCTGTGGTAAACGAGCTGAATGCATAGAAACCAGACGTAAGAGATTAATAAACGAGATTTCGGACAAAAATATACAGGCCGCGCTGAGTAATATACCCCCTAGTGAGGAATTTTTATTTGACAAAACAAAACTTTTGTCACTTATCCAGTCCCTCGGAGGGCCTCATTTTTGGTTATCACCTCCGCAGACCTCTAAAGCGCGAGAAAATATAAAAAATAAATATAAGCCACCGGCACTACCTACATTTAAACATAAATCGCAAACAAAAAATAATTTTAGAGATACCTACAAAAAGCAAACAAAAGCGTACAAAGACAAGAAAGAGGAATACAAGCATAAAAATTCTTCCTTTCGAAACAAAGACGCCAAAAAATGACTATTCAATACAATTCAGGGGAGGTTGTTTAAAAACATTCAAGGACCGGTGGCAAGCATTGGGTGCCAACAATTTTATAATAGCAGCAATCACTGGCTTTCGCATACCCCTGTACAAGAAACCTCCCTTATTAATTCCTACAAAACATATAATGACTCAGTACGCAACCAAACCGTCGTCCGGGATGGATCAGATAATAGGCGATCTCTTGGATCAAAAAATATTGCAACCAGTGTACAGGGAGACTCCCAGCTTCATATCCAAGATATTTCTGCGGAGAAAAAGCGATGGATCAATGCGTCCAATTTTCGATCTCCGAGAGCTCAACAAATTCATAAAAATAAAACACTTTCGCTTGATTTCTCACATATCCGTGCCAGATTTCCTTCAACCTGGAGACTGGATGGTAAAAATAGACATCTCTCAGGCCTATTTTCATCTAACTGCAGCGAAATCTCACCGGCCTTTCATGCGAATCAGTTACAAAGATCGGCTTTACGAAATGACATGCTTACCTTTCGGCCTGGCATCAGCACCGCACCTTTTTTCTTCCATAACATGCTGGGTCGCGGAGACCTTGCGTGTGAAGGGATGTCGAGTGCTCGTATACTTGGACAGACGAGTTCGAGATAACCTTATCAGCACATCATATACCAGGAAGGTACAACATAATAGCGGACAGGCTATCACGAGGAAAACAGCCAGCAGAATGGCATCTCCTGCCCCGAGTAACTCGAGAGATTTTCCGGAAGTGGGGCCGACCGGAAATAGATCTGTTTGCAACACAAGACACTGCCGTAGTACCAAACTATGTATCGATAAACTGCAAAGATCGATCAGCAAACTACATAGATGCATTCAGCAGACTGTGGAACTATCAGCTAGCATGGGTGTTTCCACCTCCAACCTTACTACCCAGAGTCCTGGCACATCTAAACAGAGCCACCGGGATATATCTAGTAGTAGCCCCAGAATGGCCTCGAGCCTTTTGGCTCCAAGATCTAAAGTCCAGAGCCCTAGATCAGCCATACGAACTTCAGAACCTGTCGGAGAACATGATAGATGTCAGAACATCACAGCCTCCCCCACAAGTACAAACATTGACCCTGAAAGTTTGGAAAATTGGGGGTGGGGTGCCCAAATAAAGAACTGGTCTACGCAGGAGAAAGGATTACTGAAAAATAGCTGGCGACATTCTACCCGCTTAACTTACCTACCTGCACTTCGAAGATGGCTCACTTGGTGCACCAACTCGCAAGTAGACCCAAAATCCCCTCAACCAGCAGAGATAGCAAAATTTCTAATACATCTATTTTTGAAAGAAAAGTTATCCTACAGTACTATACTTGTACATAAATCTGCTATTTTAACTTTTTGTGGTCCTCATGTCGAGCAACAAACGTTTTCCAACTTTATTATAAAACATACCCTTAAAGCAATAGGAGTAGCCAAACCGAAAGTAATGAAATCGGCATTTATATGGGATCCACGAATCGTTTTAGATTGGCTTTCATCTAACCCAATGAAAGACACACTATTTGATTTAACTCGTAGAACTGCAACAATACTGTTATTAGCATCAGGCCGTAGGGTCCATGACCTTACCTTACTCAAAATTTCAGGTGATAATTATTTCGACAATGGTGAAAACATATATCTAATACCAGCATTCGGATCTAAAACTGATACTTATAATCATCGTCAATCTGCATGGAAATTTTCTAAACATGATGATAAAAATGTATGTCCTGTAACTATGATTAGGCTTTTAATTGAAAAAAATAGTACGAGGAGATCTGAAGCTAAAGAGTTGGATAGTCTTTTTATCACGATATGTAATAAGGTTAAAGCTGCATCACGCACTGTTATTGGGAATTGGGTGCGCACTGTTCTCAGAGATAGTGGCATTCAATCATCTCCGGGAAGCTGCAGATCAGCAGTAGCTTCACTAAGGTGGTTAGATAATCAATCTATAGATGATATTTTATCACAGGGTAATTGGAAATCCTCCAACACATTTTTCGAACATTACTGTCGTGAAATAGAACTCCCTAGAACTAATCGTCATTTATTTTTCAACACGTTTACACCATCATAGATTAAGTAATAGCATTAATATTTCTCATAATTATAGAATATTTAATCATAGATTAACAATTTATCTGAAAAGACTGTGTAATAATTAGTTCACAAGAAATATTACATTATATATCAAATGTATTTTGCAGTAATGAAACACATATTCAATCATTTGTATTTTTTATTTTAGGTATTTTCATTAAATAAGTTATTTAACTTAGTTCTGGCCTATTATTAACAATCATCATAGCGTTGTATTTGTACATAAAGTTATATTTACTTCACCAGCAGATAACAAACACGTCTTCATAACAATGCTGTATGTTTTCCAGAGGCACATCAATATAACGGTTTTACATAAAAATAAAACCGATATTATGTGCCGAGAGGGAAAACATACAGCATTGCAGGAAGTCCTTCCTGGTGAAGACTATGACTTCTAAAATTGAAAAAGGTTCCCGCCTTGCTGGTGCATTAGTAGCGCCACATAGCTTAAACTATGTCAAACTTAAAGCGCCACCTGGTGTCATTACGTTAAACTACCCCACAGACTATAGAGTATACACTGCTTCTTCATAACAATGCTGTATGTTTTCCCTCTCGGCACATAATATCGGTTTTATTTTTATGTAAAACCGTTATATTTTGTTTATTTTTAAATAAAGGCATATAATATTAAGAGGTAGTCAGGTCAATTTATTTGTCCATATACCTACCAATGATTTTAAATGTAACTCATAATTACAGCAAAACATTATATGGGAAAATAATAGCATACGTATTTAGCAGATACTATAAATATTGCAGTGGTTGGTAAACTGTGTCATAGAGTCATAAATTAATATTAGCATGATATCTGGCACAATCACAACACAGCGTGGCCGGAAATCCTAAGGGATAAATAAAAAACATATTTATGCGCAGTACAGCCAATAGGACTTTTATAATCCACCGAAAAACCAGTATCATCCACCTCTCAACGCACCTTTGGTAATTTAGCATAAATGTCAACAGAGCTCTATAAAAAGTTAATCAGGCCAATTAGAAGGCAGGTTTGAATCCCGGCAGGGATTTCCCCTAAACTAGTCCCAACTGGTTATGACACTGAAAAACCATTTTTTTTATTCATTCAATAAACCGTTCTTCGAAAATAGGTGAGTACAGTAATATTGGATAAACCAAGAGGGAAGTAGTAAGCTCCATAATCTTTATAAAAATCACTTGTCAGCTGACGCAAGCCTGCACATTCGCCGATCATGGCTGATGCAATATGGAAGCTTTTGCCCTCACAACTTGATCAGCGCGAGCGCACAACACCACTGTTTTTTACTGCAAAACCGTAATTACGCAGGCAATGAGTGGAGACATAATTATACATGCTTTAACGTACCAAATAACCTGCCCGGGTTTTAACCGAGAAATGTAATTTGCCCCTTGCTTTGTGACATTCGTGTAACATAGAATATTACGACTACTTAATCAGTAAATATTGGGTATGAACTAGTACATACTACCTATTTTATAATAGTTAAGATTACTTAAAATGATTAAATAGCTTCTGAACCACAAAACGCGGGTTCAAGACGCCTGCGACGAATAAATATCTACATACATACATATTCCTATGATTCGAGCTACTACAATTTCCGGTCAGTAGGTATGTGGTACGAAAAATCCGTAAAATGTTGTTATCACGATATACGTATTTATCGTAGCATCCATGATCATAAATGGGATGGGCAGAATATACTCGTCACCATGGATGTTATGTACTATATGTATAAAGCAAAAGGATCGTAAATTTTGGTATAAAATAATATAATTAGAGGTACCGCGATAAAACCTACTAAATAGTTTTATATCAAATTAAAAGTAAATAACATGTCGGATCTGTTAAAATATGTAACTATAACACTTTTCTAAAAAAAGATGAAGAAAAATAAGATGTAAGTAGCTACTTAGATCTTATGTTTCATCATGTATGGTTGACATTCTTCGAGGTCTCCAATTGAGACTCAATTTCTCAGTCATGATTCAGCCGTCCCTGGCTGTTCGCCCAACAACGCCCTAAGCTGTTTTGGAGGGTGAGGGTGGTTGGACAATAATATAGTCACGACAAAGTTCAACCATAAAGTGTATATTTAATTCAGTAAAATGCTCTATATATATTTACAATCACTATGGTACAAACACAAGTCATCCTAAACCTATTACAAAATATTTACACCAATTAGAATCAAGCTAGCGAGCGCGCGGGGCGCGAGGCGCGGGGCGCGGGACGTAGGTCGCATGCAGGTGTTCGAATCTATAAATATTGGTAGCGCGCGCGCGGGCTCCTCCATTTCGCGCCGCGCGTCGCCGTCGAGTGTAGCTCCGTGATCATCTCTGCTCCTCTGCCTGCTGTTGTGAAGATCGCTGCCTGTGTGCATGTTGTTACTCCGTGTTGTGCTTGCTGCTTGCTCCAAACCGCTCTTATCAGAGCGAACTGACGCGTGCAGCGGCGTAGCGTGTTACTATGCGCGCCGCGTCGCTGCCGCGAAAGCGTCTTTATCAAGACGGTGTCGTGTCTCCATGCAGCTGTCATAAAAACGTTATAGTCTTTTTCAAGACTGCTTCTTCGCTGTCTCTTGAGTAGCATGTCAGAACGTACGGTAATGGTAATGGACTCGGTAACGGTGGTAATGGTTTCGAAGGAGGTACGGTAAGGTAAGTGATTTGTGTACTGTGTCACTACATCACTCCCCCCTAAGCGAAGCGTACGTTCGGTTTCACTGAGCGGCCAGAACGAGTAACGTAGGTATCGCGCGTCGTCACTGGGGTCGTTGACCGAGGTTCCGATGGCTCGTCGCTTGTAGTGCGCGCTGTCCTAGGTTGCTGCCGTGTTACTGTTCTGGTGTCAGATTCTTCGTCTAGTAGGTGGGCTGGCTTCACTCTGTCTATTGAGACTACTGCAGTTCGTAAGGGCATCTGTATGGTGAATTGCTTGCTACCACGTTGCAGAACTTTGAACGGGCCGTCATATGGTGGGGTCAACGGACTTCGCACGGTATCATTTCGCACGAAAACATGAGTACACGTCGCTAGATCCTTGTGTACGAACGTGCTCGTGCTGTTGTTGTGTGATTTGCTGCATGGCGATAGATTCGACATAGTTTCGGTCAGCTGGCGGACGAAATCTGCGTCTTCAATGTTCGGCTGTGTAGGCACGAAGAAATCCGACGGTATTCGCAGTGTCGATCCGTAGGTCATCAGAGCCGGGCTGACTTGAGTGTCTTCGCGTAGAGCGGTGCGTAGTCCCAGTAAAACGGTATATAGTTCCTCGTTCCAGCGCGTGGCGGCGCTTCTCGCCATGAGTGCGGCTTTCAAGGTTCGATGCCAGCGTTCGACTTGACCATTTGCTTGCGGGTGAAATGCAGTAGTTCGAATCCTTGTAATTCCAAATTTTTTCATCAATGCGTTGAACAATGACGATTCAAATTGTCTTCCTTGGTCAGTGGTCACGCGCAACGGGCAACCAAATCGCGATATCCAACCATCGTACATCGCCTTAGCAACAGTGTCGGCAGTGATGTCACGTGTAGGTATTGCTTCGGGCCATTTGGTGCAGCGGTCGATCATGGTCACCAAGTATCTGAAGTCGTTTGACGGCGGCAGTGGTCCCACGATGTCTATGTGAACGTGTTCGAACCGCGCGGATTTTTGAAATTCCCCGAGCGGAGCGATTACGTGTCTTTGTACTTTCCCGCGCTGGCAACCGATGCATGATTTTGCCCATAGACCAACTTCTTTATTCATGCTCGGCCAGAAGAACTTGGTTGACATAATCCTCCTTGTTGTTCTTACACCTGGGTGACTCAGCTCGTGTTGCGCTTTGAACGCGGCAAAACGGTAAGTCGCTGGTAGGTACGGACGCATGTTGCCGGCCGATGTTTCGCATATGACAGGTCGCTGACCTCCGGGTAGTGTAATGCGTACGAACTTGAGACTCGAGTTGGACATGCAGGTCTTCAGCTCTTCGTCGGCTTCCTGGTCTTGAGCGAGTTGGTCGTAGTCTATTGTAGAATGAGATAGGTTGATTTCTTCGATTCGTGATAAGGCGTCAGCTGCTTCGTTCTTATCACCGGTAATATATTCAATCTTCGAACAAAATTGACTGACGTAATGAAGTTGGCGTTCTCTTCTTGGAGTGTCGGTGCTATTCGGTGATCTTGTTAATGCGTAGGTTAGAGGTTTATGGTCGGTGAATATAGTCAGGTCGTTGCCCTCTATCAGTCGTCGTAGATGTTTTACAGCGGTGTACATTGCTAATAATTCGCGATCGTACACGCTGTATCGTCGCTGCGTCTCACTCATAGTTTTCGAGTAGAATGCCAGAGGTCTCCACACGTCGTTGACTTTCTGTTGTAGCACAGCGCCGATACTTGTATTGGATGCGTCGGTAAATAAACAAAGTGGAGCGTTAGGTATCGGGTGCGTAAGCGTCGTTGCCTCGAGAATGCTTTGGCGGCATTTCTCAAAGGATTGTTCGGCTTCTTGAGACCACTGAATCGGAGTTTTATCGTTTTTCTTGCTGTTATGTAGGTACTTATTCAATTCATGTTGATATTCTGCTTGATGAGGTAAGCAGCTGCGGTAAAAGTTTATCATTCCTAAAAATCTTCTAAGTTCTTGTACTGTCTGTGGCTTCGGATAGTTTACTATGGCTTGAATTCGTTCTTGAGTGGGATTGATTCCTTCTGATGAGACTTCGTATCCGAGGAACTCGATGATTTTCTTATCAAACTCGCACTTGTCGATGTTTAGACTGACGCCGTAGGTATTTAGGCGTTCGAGTACTAATTCTAAGTGCCGACGATGTTCTTCCTTGTTTCTCGAGTGAATCAGCAGATCGTCGACGAAACAGAATACGATGTCATCTAGTCCTCGAAGAACTTCGTGCATAAAGCGTTGAAAAGTTTGACCGGAGTTTCTTAGGCCAAATGTCATGCAGGTAAACTCGAAGAGACCGAAGGGTGTTATTATGGCTGTTTTCTGGGCATCTTCTTTCGCGATGGGCACCCAAAAATATGCCATCTTCAGGTCGAGCTTAGAGAAGATTTTCTTGCCATGAAGTTGGTACGTAAAATCTTGGATTCGAGGTATGGGGTATCGGTCTGGCACGGTGACGGCGTTGAGTCTTCTGTAGTCCCCACGTACTCGCAGTGAACCATCCTTCTTCTTGACTACATGCAGAGGACTGGCCCAGGGACTGTTCGATGGTTTGCAAATCCCCATCTCGATCATACGCTCGAATTCAAGCTTCGCCGCTTTGTACTTGTCGGGCGGTAGAGGGCGCGGCCGAGAGTACAATGGCGGTCCGGTTGTTTCAATATGGTGCGTGACGTCATGTTTGACTGGAGTTTTCAGTGACATTGGTCTCAGTACATCTGGGTATTTCTTCAGCAGGTCGTGGTATGCATGGTCTCGGTTGATAATGTAGATCGATTCTTCGTTGTTATGTATTTTGATGGCGTTCACGCTGAGTTCGGTTACGCGGTCGACGAGTTTTCTTTGGTGTAAGTCAACTAGTAATTTGTGATGTACTAAGAAGTCTGCACCCAGTAACGATGTCTTCACGTCCGCGACGACGAAAGTCCACTTGAAGCTTCTTCGTAAACCTAAGTTGAGCTCGAGTGTGCGCTCACCGTAGGTTCGAATTTCTGTGCCGTTAGCTGCGAACAGTTTGTATGTATTCTCTGCCGGCTTCAAATGCTTCTTGTTTCGGGCGGCTAATACGGATATGTCGGCACCCGTGTCCACAAGAAATCTCTCTCTGTTAATGATGTCGATCACACATAGGCGGTGAGACTTTTGGTTTACATCGACGCCCGCCACAGTCGATGCACTTTCTAGTTTTCCTGCTTGGTTCTTGAGCACGGCGATTCACATTTTCGCGCCTCGTTGCCGAAGCGGTAGTGATAACGACACAGCCAATCGGGATCGCCGGGCTTGCGCGCGTCTTGTCTACGATGTCTTGAGTGCGAGCGAGAGCGGCTACGGTTTGCGTAGTGCGAGCGGGAGCGGTGATTCGTGGAATTTTGTTGATTTCGAAGCTCGGCGATATCGAGAGATAGTTTTTCAATTTGTTTTGATAACACGCTGATTTGAAGGTTTGTTATATTTTGATGTCCCTCGTTGACCGATGTGCTGGTTGACCGGGGGTTTTCTGTGGAGACTGCGGCTACTGTAGCTGGTTCAAAATGCTCCATCATCTTGTCGGCCATCGCAGCTAAGATTTCGAGCGATGACTCGGTGTTGACGGAGATCACAGCGCGAACTTGTGCGGGGAGATGGTTGAGCCACATAACCTTCAGTGCTTCATCAGACAGTAATTTACCGCTGAGGTCTCTCATCTTACGCAGCAGCTGGCTCGGTTTTTGGTCGCCGAGTTCGAGGCCGCTGAGTAGCTTCTGTAGCTGGCGATGGTCCGACTCCTGGTACGTCGAGATGAGTCGGTCTTTCAGCGTCTTGTATTTTCCGCTGGCCGGTGGCTCCAGGATGATGTCCGCGATCTGCTCCAGGTCACTGCAGCCGAGCAGCGGGACGACGAGGTTAAACTTCTGCTCATCTCCAACCTTACTGGCAGCAACCGCGGCTTCGAACTGCGCGAACCACAGACGCGGGTTTTGGCGCCAAAATGGTGGTAGTCGGGCAGGGAGAGATATTGTAGCCACGTTGCTCTTCACGGTTGTGACGTCCTGCGCATCGGTATATTCTTCATTAGTCGACATCTTGCAGGGAATTCTTCTCTTCAGGTTTTAGTTTTCTTCGGGGTCACCAATTTGGAGGATGAGGGTGGTTGGACAATAATATAGTCACGACAAAGTTCAACCATAAAGTGTATATTTAATTCAGTAAAATGCTCTATATATATTTACAATCACTATGGTACAAACACAAGTCATCCTAAACCTATTACAAAATATTTACACCAATTAGAATCAAGCTAGCGAGCGCGCGGGGCGCGAGGCGCGGGGCGCGGGACGTAGGTCGCATGCAGGTGTTCGAATCTATAAATATTGGTAGCGCGCGCGCGGGCTCCTCCATTTCGCGCCGCGCGTCGCCGTCGAGTGTAGCTCCGTGATCATCTCTGCTCCTCTGCCTGCTGTTGTGAAGATCGCTGCCTGTGTGCATGTTGTTACTCCGTGTTGTGCTTGCTGCTTGCTCCAAACCGCTCTTATCAGAGCGAACTGACGCGTGCAGCGGCGTAGCGTGTTACTATGCGCGCCGCGTCGCTGCCGCGAAAGCGTCTTTATCAAGACGGTGTCGTGTCTCCATGCAGCTGTCATAAAAACGTTATAGTCTTTTTCAAGACTGCTTCTTCGCTGTCTCTTGAGTAGCATGTCAGAACGTACGGTAATGGTAATGGACTCGGTAACGGTGGTAAGGTAATAATGGTGTCTGGTAACGGTGGTAATGGTTTCGAAGGAGGTACGGTAAGGTAAGTGATTTGTGTACTGTGTCACTACACTGTGATCCGAGCCCCATTCGTAGGCGACCTTAGTTCTTGTTGCTTAGTTTTAAACCGACTTCAAAAAGGAGGAGGTTACCAATTCGACTGTATGTTTTTTTAAATGTTTGTTACCTCATAACTTTCGACTTGGTGAACCGATTTTAATGATTCTTTTTTTATATGAAAGCTGATGCTCCCCGTGTGGTCCCATAAAATATTGAAATTGTGAGAGATCTGATGAGTGGATCCTTGGGAAATTGAGAGAAACCCTCAAATTTTCTACGTAGATGACGCGTTTATTGTTCAACCTATTACATACCATCACGCCTGTCGTCCCTGAAAGGTTAGGCAGAGGTGTACTAGTGTACACCCACGTTTCGCCGGTATATTTTTGGTCCCATATAATAGGAGGCGAGTTTGAAGCCGCCCCGGTCAAGATCACGCACGATGAGTATACATACCTTTACATTTGACTTGGCACCGTCTTCACACCTTTAAAACTAAAAAGTTAAAACTGTATTAAGTTATTTTTAACTTTTTAGTTTTAAGTCAGTTTTTTTAAACGCAGATTGTTATTAAGTTAAGCCTTGGCTGGAGGCACTGTTTTGGTGCTTCGCCAAATAGTCCGGTTACGTTGAAAAAGCTGCCTCGAGCTAGGGATGGCATCCGTCCGGGATTCTCCGGATTTGTCCTAGTTTGAAAGGCGTCCGGCAGAGGTTTTAAAAAATGTCCGGGCACTTGATGACAGAGAATAATATTATAAAAAAAAAACAGGTTAGTCCGAGGGAAAAGCGATACTTCGCCCAAATGTCCGGATTTTTGCCGTGTTTATCCGGCGTAGGCAATTTAGGTGATGGCCTTACCACGAGCTGACAACGTAGTGCATTAAAAACTTAGAACTTAACTTAACTTAGAGGTCTACACTTCTTTGTAAATAAAATATGAAATTATTAAGTTTAATCAGCTAGCTAGCAATTAAGACTTCATAAGATAATTATTTATATGGCCATATCCTATAGAAGTAAATAACAGTAAACTATTATATCAATCTAACGCCATCTACCGGAATTCACATCAACTATTAATACCCTTACCGTATCTTGATCGCACGTTAATATCAATAAGAATTCACTCAATACACACTACACAGGATCTCGTGATCCGTCAATCTCGTGAAGGTCTACTTGGGTCTACTGTTGTTATACGCGTCATTGCAGGGGATCTGCCCAGTATGTGGATGCTGTTTGTATTTTTTGATCCCATACCTATACAAACTGAGATATCAAAACTGCTTTCAACATATTTTTATACAAGCGTGATAATATTTATTTAATTTTTTTCCTTAAAAATATTTAGTTTTCATAAAACTATTTTTTTTTAAATGATGGTATACAGGTACAGTCGCCCGTCACTTCATTATCACCCTCCTATATTATATTATAGTCACTTTTTAGTTTGATTATCACTGAAAGCTTAATTCCCTTAAGAGCAAACTTTGTTTGAGAAAATAGTTAACTGAAACCCCCAAGCTTTATACTATTTTTTTTTCACTAATTGTAACTTAGGTTTTGACGACAAACATATAAATATTTGTGTGAGGCCCATCTAAAAGCTTAATCCATATTATTTACAAATTGTAAAATGAACACCTACAATTTTACTCTGAAATCTGAGGTCTCTGCCAGCCGTTTCTAATTTGTGGCCCTCAGAGCACACACAAAAGGCGACTTCATATTAATCACTTTCTAACTTCTCATCTATGGGCTGAACTTAGGGTCGGTAAAACAAACATATTTATAAGTAGTTTATAATATTTATTAAACACAATAACAAAACATTTATTCCTATTGGTGTTGTAATTAAGGAACAATTTAATTTTCATTTGATTTTAAATAATAAATGTAATTCATATCATTAAATTACATAGGCATTTTCCATTTTCTAGCCATTTAATGCACTGTTTTGTTATAAACAAGTTGACTTAAAGTTTTAATTTTGAATACAAACAATGATTTTGAGTTAATTAAATCAGAGAATCAAAAATATATGGTGGTGCAGTGTAGCAATTACCTATTATTTGAATTTCATTAACTGTAAATGATGTCGTATAAAGAACTTAAAAGAAGAAACACAATATTGTTAACTAGTATTACATACAGAGGAACATCTTTTATACAAGCCAGTTATGGGTGAAGGAAATGTGTTAACATGATAGACTCCACACAAGAGCCATAAACAACATTTATTCAAAGGAATACCCACTTTAATTTGTAACATTATCATATAAAATTTACCTAATATAATATGTTACAATACTAATAATATTTGGTGTACTCATTGATTATAATATTTATTGCCAGCTAGTAAAAAAGAAGTCAATAACTGCAATAATTATTTAAATATTTAGAAATATATCTTAATATTTAAATAAAACAGTCATAAAGCTTATAATTATTATTACTATATTGCTTTTGTCTCACAGATACAACCTAACACATAACATGAAAAATAATTACTTAGAACTCAGTCATTGTATTGTGATTAAATGTGACTATCTACAGGCATGTTCTATAGGATATTCTTATGATATATTATTTATAAATAAATATATATATTTTTATACATTTCTGTTAACATTATGGATGTTTATTTAAATTTAATGTTGGCATTCAATACAAACAGATCCCCCCCCCCCCATGGGTTTGTAGTGCAAAAAACTAAAGACATCTCCAAGAGTCCATGGTACTGGTACTTTATTATGGACTGTTCCGGGTGTGGTTTCACTATATCATTTTTATAAAAACTATGAATTTAAGTGAAGTGTTATTTTATGCACATATCTTATTCAGTGAAATTAATATCATTAAACAAATTGTTAGGACAATATATCTGCTGTATTTTTTATGTGGTAATTTATATATTTATGATTCTAGTTATATTACATATTTACTTATGATTTATTGCCTTTTTATAGGACTATCAATTTCTATCAATGCCTTGAGTTAGCATGTAGTTCAGCCACTGCACATAACACATATCATCATACAGAAGATGTTTCATAACATTCTCTTGTAGTTACAACTGTGTAATACTGAGACATCAAAAATAATTAGCAGTAAGTGGATATAATTAATCCACAACTAACAGTATTTTACAATGAAATACATATGTATTCAGTCTATTTGTATATTTATTTAGTGAGACAAAACTAGCACTTGAAAGCCATTTCTTTAAATGAAAATGTATAAAATAACTAGTAATTTTAAGCATGCAGGCAGGCTTGAGAGAAGCCCGGAGCCTGGTACAAGGTGCAACTTGTGCATGCATATAATTCATAGTTTATCTCATAACTTTCATTTAGGTTTTCAGGTCATAGCAAAGAACTCCTTATACTATCTGCATCATTACGCCATTTATAAATAAATGCTAAATAAGGCATTACAGTAATGTCATAAGTGTATCCTTAACATTAAAAAAGCTGCTATAACTGTATCTAGCATTTTATATATTAATTTATATTTTCATATCACTATATTATAGTTAGGGCAGCTGTTATTTAACAATATTAATTGAACACTATTATTTTGTGCAATTGTACATTTTTGTTATGGTTCTTTCATGGAAATTGAAATAACATATCCAACATTTGCAAGAGTATTGTGCAATGAGTACTACACTCAAACATTTTACTCATAAGATGAACATACATCTTAGGAGTAAAACTTTACATACTAAGGCTATAATGCAACTTTATATAAAACTTTTATATAAATTAACACAATATTATCATTGTATTTAATTTTCTTTTATCATGTATAAATATGACACAATAATAGAACAAAATACATTGAAAAACTTTCACAATTATTGCACATGCATTTCATGTATTGTAAAATTGTTTTATTATGTTCCTTAAATTATTGTAGTGACTTTATAATATCATCACATTTGTGTTTTGGGGCTATATTACAATATACTATTCTAGCTTACCAGCTATACTTATTAGTCACTTCACTTCTTTTTTTATAGTCACAGTCTTATCTATCTGTTTAGCTTGGGGTTTAACCGTGGATCATTTTTTCTTCCGATCCTGTGTACACTTAGGGCAGTACCATTTACCTTTGGGCTTGATTTTAAGATCTACACAAGCAAAGTGGAACCATTCAATCGGACAGTCTGGGTTATCACAACCTATCATCTCTCCATATGACACTTGATGACAGAGGCAATATGTAGGCTCATTAGGATCTACAGGCATGTCCAGTACATCACTTGGATGAGCCATGCCACCTACCGAATCCAAATCTGCATTTTCTTCCTGTTCTTTAGAAGCATTAGCAGTAGCTGTTGCACCTTTACGCACCGCCTTTTTCTTGGCAGCCGACCTGCCTGGAGCAACCGCGTCATCCTCGCTAGACGCACCAGCGCGCTTCTTTTTCCCCGTGGTTGCTGCTGTCTTGTCACTGATTTTACTCTTCTTCCTACCTTTCTTAACAGTAGTTGCATTAGGTTCCTGATCAGCGGCTGCTTGCTGCGCCGCACGTGCGCTCATTACTTTCTCCTGTATCTCAGATTCAAAACGCGCGAGGTCAGAGTCAAGGCGACGTATGTGCTTGTCAACTAACTCATATGTTTGTATGGCAAGTTGCACTTTGTCGTCTCCGTATTCTTTTGCCTTATTAAACAGGCCTTGTATGGTATTTACCTTTTCTTTCTTGGTTTCCTCGTCCATTTTAGGAATATTTGGTAGCAACTCGTCAGCCATAAGGTCGATTGTCCTCATTAGTCCGTGAGCGCGGTCATCTAGATCACGCATTAATTTAAAGTTCCTTTGTAATTCTATCGGCAGATGCTGAAGACTATCCAAATAGTGCTCTAGATAAAGTGCAGAAGTCATTTTGCAATATTTTATAACTATGCGAAAATGAAAGTGCGAAGCACTGTAGCTATCACTTAATGTTACACCTTAAAATTACAACTAAAAACTACTTAAGATGCTCTCAGAACGAATGCATTTAAATATACTGCATAACTTCATTTATTTAAACTTAGTACAGTTAAAACAAAACTTAAAAATCGCGTTATCGGTGATATGCACTTTACAATTTTCGTTCAAGCTCAAACAAGCGAATAAAAAAAAGTGTTGCCAGACAGCGAAAAAAGGATATTTTTGTTAATGGTGAGCAAAAATTTAGTGGCTGCCTAAGGCCACCAATAAATTCATTTTAAATAGTTTTTGGGAAATTTTATATAAATAACACATTGAAGGTTTATAATAAAAGTATTCGGGCAAATTAGCACACCTTACGCATCTTAGTATATAAAATACTTGCTTTACTTTGCTTGTTAAAATATATATTTACTATTTGGGTACATCGCCAACTACTCGTTTCTTCCTTCATTCAATTCTTGTCCATCTAATGGTTGTCTGGAAGAAATTGCTCTTAGCAATAAGACCGCCAATTGTACTTACCGCTGTATTACTGATTGTATTTCATATTGTGTCTGTTTTGGTTATGTACAACAATAAAGAATATTCTATCTATCTATCTATCTATCTTTACATTTTTTGCGCAAGTGGTGAACGGTGATCATTATGGATAAGCAGTAAAATATAAGGTATATATAAGGTAAAGCTAAGTTTAGTAAGTTAATTATTTCGAGCTGAACGCTTTATAATTTTGAATCCCTTGTAATATTGTATTCTCCTCGAATCTAGATTCTAATCTCCACGATCCTAACTACATAATATCACCATCGAGTTGTCGAATCACGGAATAAGGATCTTCATATTTTGAATCAGGGTTTCCATATTTCGAACGAAGTTTGCAAAGCCATACGTTGCACGCACCACGCATGGAGTTGTAGAGCGTAACGAGCGCGCCATCAGGTTTTTTTGTAATTACGTTCCGTTTCACTATAAAATGCTTTGCTATAGAAAAAATGTTTTATTATAAAAGTTTTTTTTATCATAACTTATCTAGATCCTACTAATATTATAAACGCGAAAGCTTGTAACTATGGATGGATGGGTGTTTGTTACATACACGCAAAAACCGTATAACAGATTTGAATTAAATTTAGCATACAAATAGTTTATAACCTGGATTAAAACAGGACGACCCATTTAGTTCAGCGGTAGTTAATACTTAGTAGTAGGCCTTTTGTATCGGGTCCCGGGTTTGAATCCCGGTAGGGACAAATGTTCGTGAGATGAGCATAAACATTTGTATCCGAGTCATAGATGTATCTATGTAGTTTATCATAGTGATGTGCCGAGTCGCTGTTTTGATGGATCGAGTCGACTCGAGTCAGTTTATACGGTATTCGAATCATGACTCGATTCCCTGATTCGAGACCAGTATTCGAATTCTATGTTTGGTATTCGAATATTGACTCGAGTCCAACTGGACTCGAGTCTAGAAATTTGAGCCCAGAATTCGAGTCTGAAAATTCTAGTCCAGAACTAGAGTCCGATTTTAGAACAAAAGGGAAAAATGAAAAGGAGTGAACTTCAAACAGCATGTAGGTTAGGTTAAGTATAATGACACAACAATAATAAATCAATAATTTTTAATGAAAGATAATTACTTATAAACATTAAATAAAAACATAGAGCCTAGGGGTTCTATGAAGTTAAACATAAAAAACATAGAACATACCTAATCAAATTTACTCACGACTTTGACTAGATATTATTTTTTATTTATTAGTAATTTGAGACAGCTTTAAGGAATCTTATACATCTAAACACTAGAGAGATATAGTAAGCATTAAAATCAAACCATTTTAATTTTACAAAAGTAGTACACAAACTCCACGGTCCAGGTTGCATAGGTGGATACTTTCCCAAATGTTATGTATAAGTTTATAACATTTGGGTAGGTATCCACATAAATAACCTAAACCACACTCACAATACCGTACATAACTAAATGAATATATAAGAAACAAAATAGAGACAAGATAAATTAATTTTATAAAAAAGTATAACTCACCTTCAAAAAACGTTGAAATAATTTCGGGACAAAGTCGGAAGTCGGTGGCTTGTTGTATTTTAGATGTCACCGACTTCCAAATTTGTTCGAAATTATTTCAACGTTTTTGAAGGCGAGATATATTGTTTTTATAAAATTAATTTATTTTAACCTTTTTATTGTCTATATATCAAGGTCAGTAAACATCCGAACTCATACGAACGCACAATATCAATACAGACTAATGGCCTGGCTCATTGATATTGTGCGTTATGTGATACATCGGCAGTGGATGACTATGTCGTCAATATACACAAAATCAATTAATTTACTGATAACTCAAAAATGACATGTGAACTATCATCATTCAAACAAAAAAAAGAATCATCCACATCGGTCCACCCAGTACAAAGTTATGAGGTAACATACATAAAGAAAAAACACACATACGAATTAAGAACCTCTTCCTTTTTTTGAAATCTATTAAAAATAAAAGTTATTTGAAATAACTGTTCAAAAAAAGTATTCGGTCAACATTCTTGGACTCCAGTCTATTGCGGCGTCGGTTGCACAAAAGACCAGCCTTAGAGAAAACTCGTTCCGAAGGCACAGAAGTGGCTGGAATGCATAAATACTTCAAAGCTATTTTATAAAGGCCGCTATTGGTGATTTTGCGAAGTTCCCAAAAATTCAGTGGATTTTCTTTTCTATCCAAATACGGTAGCTCTACGTACTGTTTCACCTTAATTATTGCTGATGTAATGGGGTTTTCCATGGTTGAAAATTCCAATACCCTTTTATCTAGATGCTCCCATAAACTTAGCTGGGAATCTGAAGATGAAGTTGTAGATGTTTCGATACGTGAAGTAGATGGCAGTAGAGATCTATTTGGCACCTGGAATTGAGCTTGAGATTCCTGTGTTTCCAACATCATCAACTCGTCAACAACATATTGTTGAGCATTATCTGCATTTGTCTCGATGCCAAAACCAGCTTTCTTAAATCTCGGATCCATGAATGTTGCTTTAGCAACAGTTTTGTTAATCTCATGACCGCCAAATCTTTTATCGAAAACGTCCAGTAGTTTTATTTTTAACCTTCTAGCGACTTCGGAATTACAACTGCAACTTCTTAGTGCCGTTTGTACGCCTCGAATAAGAGGTATGATGCAGGATAACGTGGGATATTGCTCGCCAGATATAATACCCGTCATTTGTTCCACAGGTTTTAAAACGTAAAGGCACTCGTGCACTTCGATCCATTCGTCAGCGTTAATATTATCCGGACAGCCAGGTAATGAAGAGATTGCAGCAGAAAGAGGTATTTTGACCTTATCGAGACGTTCGAGCATATAATACACTGAATTCCATCTCGTCTGGACGTCTTGTTTTAGTTTTAGAATTTCCAGCTGCATTTGTTCTTGAACCTGTTTTAATTTATATACAGCATTATTGCTTTTTTTGAAATAGGATACTATTGCTCGGCACTTTTCAATCAATCTAATAAATAGTTAATTGTCTTTGATGGTATCTTGAACAACCAAATTCAAAGTATGAGCTGCACAACTGTGATGACGTTTTTGCAGAATATCAACAACAGCTTTTTTTATATTAGCCGCATTGTCAGTTGTAACGCAAATGATTTTGTCCAAAATATTCCATTCGGTTTCCAATATATCTTTCATTTCTCGAGCTAAATTTTCTGATGTATGGGCATCCTTAACTTCCCTGGTCGATAACGTTAAAGTTTTAAATTTGCTATCATAAATGAAATGAATCGTCAGGGTCATGTAACTTTTGCTGCTATCGGAAGTCCACAAGTTTGTTGTCAAAGCAATGTAATCTGTTACTTTAAGCATCTCTTGCGTAGCCTTTCTTGCCAAAGAATATTGCTCTGTAATAATTTTTTCCGAAAGAATCTTTCGCGAAGGTAGCTCGTAATTAGGGTTAAGCGCACGAGTATACTCTTGAAAACCTGTATTTTCAACGATTTGAAGGGGTTGAAAATCAACACACACCATTTTCAGTAACGCTTTATCCACATTTTTAGAATTCACCTTTAGAGCTTGTTTAGACGGAAAGGTCATCTGAAGTTGCCGTTTACGTGACGGTGTTTCGCCCTCCGTCATTGACTGGGATAGATTGGAGTTCTTGTCCTCGATGACTGGCGTTCCATCTCCAGAACCAGAAGCTACGCTTAATAAATCAAAATCACTTTGAGCGGGAGTGGTAGTTGAAGAATTGTCAATTTGAGTCGAGTAAATAATAGGATGAGATTTTTTTAGGTGCTTTAACAAATTAGTTGTGTTTTTGAAATCTTTAAATACGGAGTCACAGTTTTTGCATTTTATTTTATCGCCGTCCACTTTCTCAAAACACTTCCATACTCCTGAGGTTTTTTTCGGCGCCATTCTATAATAAAGTTAATTACAATCTAGTCATTTCACTTCCGGTATTAATAAACAATTAAATATATTCGCTTAGTAGAACTCAGTACTCACAATAACTGCTAACTGACATAAAATAAAGAAATCAAAACAAAAAGATGCAGGTTCAAACTTGTTTGTATTATTAGGCACGCGCCACTTCATTGCTTAAGTAAACAGTTTGCGAGTACAAGCGATTTAACCAAACTCGAATACGAGACTCAAGTCAGTTGTTCTCGCATAAATAGAATCGAGTTAGCTAGTACGAATCGGTTCTTCCCGACTCGAGTACCGGAATCGAGTCCGGCTTACTCGAATCAAAATAAATTGGTATTCGAGTACGCGAGTTCTAAGCAGGAATCGAGTCTGACTCGAGTCAAACCGTACTCGGCACATCGCTAGTTTATCAACCAACTAGAATCCGTAACACAAGCCTCGTTGCTTAGCTTTTGCTTAGCTTGGAACTAGATGGCGCTGTGTCATAATGTCTAGAAATATTTATTTATAGGCTACTTTTTATCTACATATATACCTTGCGGGCTAAGCTGCGGGAGGCAGCTAGTCTCATATAATTTAAGTTGTTATTATTTATTGTTCTCTTTCTTCTTTTGTTTACACTTGTCTGTAGGCCTTCAAATTTGTTGTTAAAAGCTTAAAATACGCCGGGGCTTCCTCCGCCGCAGGCGACGATAGTACCAATACAACACGACAACGTCCATTCTCGTAGAAAGTAGGCGATACACTGAAGAACGAAAGTCCAGTAGCGTCGGATCTGTTAAAATCGGTCCTGTAAATGCTGTGTGAATATTACCTCCAGTAGCGTCGGATCTGTTAAAATCGGTCCTGTAAATGCTGTGTGAATATTACCTCCAGTAGCGACGGATCAGTTAAAAAGGATCCTGTAAAACGGATGTTCTATGTGTACGCGCCGTTAAAACATTATTTATTATTATGTCCAACAGTGGACGTCTAACGGTTGATGTGATGATGAAACGTTATTATTATTAATAATTATAATATATTAATAATAATAGAGTAATAGTACTTCGATTAATAATTATTAGATGTAAAAAAACTAAAGTGAGATGGGTGGTTTTTTTTCTGTTCCGTGGTAAACCCACGAAAATAAATAAATTTTCAATATATATAAATGTCACTAGGTTCTTCTTCTTTTTCTCATTTTTGAAGGAATGAGGATTGCTACTATATACTATCCGCTGCTAACCCGTGTGGTTTTGCGACTTGGCATAGTTGTTAGCCAGCTTAGCCAAATGCCATACAAAAAAGATGCATAATAATATTATAGTTACCACAGAACAGAAAAAAAGAGTATCAAACTGCATTGAACAGTTATTTCTTCAATATTATAGAAATTCAGTATTACCACAGATTTGCGATATACCAGTGTAATATTTTTAGGAATAACCTTTAAAAATTGTTACATTTTGGACACTGCCCCTGATATTAACAATTACCTTGCAGTTCGCACTAGAGCTTGCTTTACAGGGGTAGTAAATAAAACAACGTATTTAACTTATATTGTATTAGCAAATAAACAATTTATAAAATATAATTCTTATTACACATTGACATAGTAGTCCAGGATACGAAGCACTTCAGTTGGACATCATTATTGGTTACAGTGTAACTTTACAAGCTGCTTATGTCATTAACTGTATTTAAAGTTCTGATAAATGTTTTAAAACATCGTAACCAATAACTGGTGTCGTATTTCAGTGGACTACACAGCGATTACAACAATTTGCTTTCGATTTTAAAATTATAAACATTTAAGAAAAATGCAAATAAATAATTAGCAATTGCCACTTTCGGCAAAATAAAGAGGCGTTCGTATTCTACATAATATAAAACATGCTTTATCATTTCCTTACAGCTATAATTACATCTCTTACTACTTTATCGAGACCGTTACGTACATTACACTACTATTCTACATGCTGCTCATACTGATTATTACGCAACCAAAGTAGACATTTCCAAGATTTCATATTGTATAGATAAATTATTTTCTGGATTATACAAGATACACCTGAGTTTATATCATTGATTACTCAATAGGAGATAAGACTTGTTATTTACAAAAATGGCGGGTTCATTAACTTACAAAACATTTAAAGTATCAGGTATAAATCATTGAATGCATAGATAATAATTTAGAATTGTTTATAACTGTAAACTTAGGATATTCTAGATGTGGTATCGTTACAAAAAGCAATCGAAAAAATGTTATCCTCACTATAAACAATATTATAAGACAAGGTACAATTGACGATGTCAGAGGTTGATTACTTTTCTGTCTTATTACTGAAAGCACTAAGACAGAAAGTGACCAAACTTCAACAACCTGTGGTCGAACAAATACAAAATGAATTTATAAACTTATGTCTTAAACTAGGTACAACACTACATATTTAGAAAATTTGGTACACATTCGTTGCTCATTTTAACCTTTAAACATAATAAACACAGTCGCGTGGAAACAGTGAGCAACCAAACACTTCGGAATGTTTATTTTAGGGAATACACAGCTCACACAGAATAGAGAGAGAGAGTCGAAAGAAAACTCTGAGATTCCTTTCTTACCTAAAATTACGATAGAGTACATGAAACAAATTCCAGTATGTATAATTTTCCACTATCGGATGATACAAAATGTATAAAATGGAAGTTAATTGGATTACTTTTTTACTGTTACATGTAATTGGCACTACATACGCAGGTCACATATTATATGAAATTACAAAAACATGTTACATACCTTTATTATAATTTACTTTAGACATTGATATCTTAAATGTAGGAATAGGCATTTAAATTAAATAATTTTTCCTTCTAACGTGCCTTATGGAAATAAATTGTTCGTAAGTTATATTATAAGAATTTTTTTTAAGAATACCTAGACAGAACATTTGAGTGTTCTCATAAATCGTAATGACGCACCTTTTTTTTTGTTTGAATACAAAACTTCGACTAGCAACTTCATAAATCCTGTTTTTATTAAAGCGTTTTTATCATAAATAAAAATATACATGATATCGAGAATCTCAAACGTAATTTCACAACCGTTTATGTAAGCGGTTATCAGGGTCATAACGAATATCCGAATTTATTAACAAGTTAAGCACCATGCAAAATGTTGTGCTAAGGTGGGCCTCTTCTTAGTCCTAACACTAGCAGTGAAATAATTTAAAATATATTATTCAACAGACAGCTACATATTGTCAACGTAATAAAAATTCCTTCTGCCACCGTTCGTTTTATAGGGAGGAGTAGATATTTTAATTTTTAATAATATTATCTAACCATTCTCGTCACTACGCGTAAATAATTATATATATTTGGTTTTACATATGAAACATATTATATTTATGTCTGTCCAAACTCTCCGTAAGACTAGCTAACAAACCTTTCGTCTGATTTAGAAATCACTGTATTCATCATAATTCTTATGATCAAATGGATTCTCCACACAATGCATCACATTTCACTTATAATATCGACCTGTGACCTACTAGCCTATATATTAAATGTAGGATACTGTTAGTATGGAACAAAAATAGATATGAAAGACGCTTCCTTAAAAGATTCGAGACATATCAGTTTAAAATGTTTATATCAAGATATCTCTATAGGGGAAATCTCCATTCCGCAAAGTCATATATCACAATAATTACGAACGGAAAGGGCGGGTCGGGTCTGAGGAAGCGATGACATTAGACGAGCGTTTCGTACTTATCTAGGACGTGAGCTTGATTGTTTTCGTCGCCATGGGAACGGGAACGAGGACGGGGGGCCGCGTCGGCGCCGGCGCTCTTGGCGCGCGTCTTCTTGTCGTGTCCGCACGTGCACGCCACGGACGCCTGGCGCTTGAGCGTGTGCGCGCGCGCGCCCGCCCCCTGCGGGTCCAGCGACTCGCTGCGCGCGTAGCCGGCGCGCTTGGCGCGGCCCGTGGTGGCGGCGTGCTGCGGGAAGGCGGCCTGCCCGCCGTCCGACGCCGGCCGCAGCGACTCGCTGCGCACGCTCATGTTCCCGCCGGCTCGCCGGAACGAGTCCAGCACCCTCTCCTCGATCTCTTCGATGTCCTTCTTTTTCACGAGCCAGATTTCTTCGGAACCCCTGGTGAAGTAGCTCGAGCCCTTGCTCACCGAATACTTGTCCTTCGTTTTAAATTTACATGTCTTAAAATTATTCTGAGTATTTACATCGGTGTTGACCTTGTGGACTTCTCTAGAGCGACCGGGATCGGGCGAGGCGACGTTGCGGAAAGCGGTGCCGTGGGAGGGAAATTGGTCGGCGATCTTAGCGCCGAGACTGGGCGAACGGATTGTGACGTCGACTGGGGACGGCATCGGCTTAAACTCTGGCTTTATAATTTTCTGCGGCTCGGGCCGAACCTTTTCGCCATCAGAGGCGGTGCTATCATTGCGCTGCCAACGCACAGGTCCGACCGCGGCGTTCCGGGTTAGGCTCTGCTGCCGCTCCAGCACAGTGGGCGTCCGCTCTGCAGGAGTGGCGGCGGACAGATCGAAATGTACATTATCCTTAAAAGGAGTTGCCGGTGGGGGCAGGTCTTCTCGACTGTTATCTGACCCAAGTCGTTCGGTGCGGGGTCGGCCGCGAACAGAGCCAGGTCTCGACAGCCGTCCAGTGGGAGCATTAGCATCCTCGGCCGCCTTCTCGAATTTTTTAATTTTGTCGCCGACCCCGTTCGACTCCTCAGACTTTGCAGCTGCATCACTGTCATTCTCAGGTTTGACCTTTTCAACATCAGCCTTCACGACTTCATCAATTTCCGTCGGACGATCGATTTCTGTCGCCGCCAAGGATAGCTTTTCAACCCGGACGGGACCTTCCTTAGCGACTGGCGACTCGCGCCATGGAGTCCGCGGTGTACTAGAAGTATCATCGTTTTTGAGCACAGCCGTCACCGGCTTCTGTTCTGGCGCAGGTGGCGAAATTATGTCTCTGCGCGGAGGAGTTATCCTTTTTGAAGGAGGCGAGGTGATATCACTAGCGGGCGGCGGGGCAGATTGTCGCAAAGGCGGTGACTTTACTGGAGGAGAATTGACAGGTGGCGGGGATTTTACTGGCGGAGACTTAATCGAAGTAGGTTCGGCCCGACGCGGAGGCGAGGGCGGGAGGTTCCGAGCGGGCGCAGGCTCCTGGAAGCACTTGCCGGCCGCCGACTTCTGCGCCTCGATGTCGCGACTGAGGAAGGACGAGTTGCGCACGTAGCAGGCGCCGTCGGGGCGGGCGGCGGGCGGCGCGGGCGCGGCGGGCGGCGGCGCGGGCTCGGGCTTGAGCGTGATGGCGACGGGCTCGCCGGGCGCGGGGTCGGGCGGGCGGCGCGGCGGCGCGGGCTGCGGCCGGGGCGAGGCGCGGCGTCACGCGCGGGACTCCGTCTTCCACTGGTCGGAGTCGTCGGACTCGGACTCGGCGCCGGAGCTGTCGCTGTCGCTGAGCTCCACGGCCACGCGCCGCGCCAGGATGCTCGCCACGTCGAGGAACACGGGCGCCCCGCGCAACGTGTCGTAACGACCTGTGTTTTCGTCGCAACGTTTCTCCACCTTGCGAAGTTTTATGCCTGCAAAACAGAATTATTATCATTACAAAAAGGTACAAGAGTGGAATAATGTTAATTTCATAGGGCTAGGTACGCTAAATGTATTTTAGTTAAGGACTGATTTGAGTGATCACACTTCAGCAAGAAAATTGTTAGATAAAAATCACCAAACTTATGGTTGTTCCTGAAGTGCTCCAAAAAATATATGAACTATAATTAGCTTTTTTCAAACCGACCTGTTTGTTCTGTAAACATATATTAGTATTGTTCAGTCGATACATACCGTCGCGGATGGCCTTGAGCAGGTCGGAGCGGGGGTCCGGCTGCGGGTCGGGCGTGGGGCGCGGCGGCTTGAGCGCCGAGGCCCCGCGCAGCAGCGCGCCGGGCGAGGGCGGGCGGGGCCGCTCCTCCGCGGGCGGCGGCGGCGGCGGCGAGGGCGGGGCGGCGGGCGGGGCGGCGGGCGGCGCGGGCGCGGCCGGCGGCGCGGGCACCCCGCCCCCGGGGCCGCCCCCACCCAGAGTGCCGTCCGCCTCCTCCGATGACATCATACCTGCACAGACACAGATACAGATTTAAATCCATTCACAAACATAAAAAACCTTAAGTAATGCCTAGTCGACATTTTTTTAATATTTAATCCGTTAGTATCTTTGAAGTGCCCTGTTTTGTTATTAGGGACCGCACTGTAATTTTAATATACATATTTTTTTACACATTCCCAGATTTTTCTATAATTCTTATAGGTCTACTACTAAATCATACAATTTATATTTTCGGAAATACCACTGTATATGAACTGAGAGACTCAGTTCACACGCACATCGTCCGTCGGTTCACTTTGTTGGGGGCTTTCCCACTAGGTTAAGTTTACAGACGTACCTATAACGGCGTGCATGTGGTCGAGATGCGCGTCTAGCACGGTGCGGTGCGGCGGGGAGGCGCCGTTCATCATGGGCGGCGACACCGTGCCCTCGGGCGGCGGCGGAGGAGGCGGCAGCGTCGATCTGTACAACGAACATTTTATGTTAGTCACTATAATAAAATTTAGGAGGAAAAACATACAATGTTTTCTTAACCCCGTGTGGTCTTCATAATTTACAATACTGTAGTTAAATTCAGCTATCGCGGAATTAATATAGCAGTATGTTACTTCTCTTTCCTTTCCTGTTCCGCAGTTTCCTTCGAGTGCATTAGTTGTTTGCGCTTGCGGCAGCAGTTCTTTATGTTATCGATCATGAACGCTATTTACCTAGTAGGCGTGTGCACCGGCGGCGGCGACTGTGCGTGCGGCGCGTGCGGCAGCGGCGCGGGCCCGAGCGGCGCGTGCGCGGCGGGCGGCGCGGGGGGCGGCACAGACGGGCGCGCGCGCCGCGGGGTGCCGGCGCCGCTGCCGCCGTAGATCGGCTCGCCGCCCACCGACCCGTACGGACTCTCTTCATTCACCACTGTTTAACACACAAATTTTAATAATTTTATAAAGAGTACAACCCCGGTGCTGGCCAATGTTAATTTCTAAATATGCCAAAGTAATCTAGAAGAAAATACAAGAACAACAGCATTTTTGCTTTTTTATATTCGCAAAGATAGCCGAGACTACAATCCAGTACAAGAACAATCCAGGTAGGCATTTTCACGCGGAATTATTTAAAAAGACACGCAGAGTTTGATAACGCTGTGACGTCATGATTTCCCTCAACGCTAAGATAGGTATATCGCGCGAGCGAGACACCACTTTCGTTATGGCGGTGCGTACGACCACGATGGAGCATGGGGACCGCTGACGTCACACACCGAGTATAACAAGATAATAATAATAGTAGACATGCTATATTAACTACATGTCATAAAACTATTTCATCATTATTACGTTTAACTTCAAGTTAAACGTAATAATTTGTATAGCATCAATATAAACATAATAAATAATTGTATTACCGTGTCCATTTCCAGTTATTCTGGGCTGTCTATTTTGAGTGTTTTCTATCTCGATGGAGTTGGGTCTCGCCGGTTGCACCGAAGGCGGTCGATTCTGTGATACTCTGTACCCGCCATCCGATACGTTTGTAGCTGTAAAAAAATCATGTTATAAATACTGTATACACACAAGAATAAAATCAACGTGTATCGGAGTTTATTTTGACAGCTTTTCTCACAAAAAAATATTTTTCCTATTTACGTGTGGGTTCGCACTTAGCAAACATAGTCATAAACAAAAACACATTCTCTCCTCTCCGCTTTGGCAGAAACCGGGCCTAAAACAGATGTAGATTTGAATGGTTCTTTACCTTGATAGACGGGGTCAGGTTTGTACTGCGGCTCGATGTTGTAGTGGCGCAACTGGCTGGGCGCCATGATGTGCTCGCCGCGGGTGAGCGCGGCCTCCTTCAGCCGGTCGCGCGTGGAGTGCGGCGGCCGGACGCGCCGCGCCGCTCTACCCTCCGTTCCGCTGCCGCTGCGGGGCTGACGTACCTGGCCAACCAATCCTTAGTTAGTCAACGATCCCATTACAAGGGTGACCAAGCTGGCCGAAGTGGCTTGAATCTAGGTGATCAAGGGCACTGAGGTTAAAAAAGGTCACAATACCTCCTTGTAGGTTTTTTTATACTTAAGTATTTTTTTAAGTGAGATGAGGTTTATTTTCGTCTATAATGTCGCGAGCCACAAATAATCCTTGAAATGCCACATCTGACTCGCGAGCCGCAGTTTGACCACCCCTGGCATATTAGTTAATAATTTTAATATTGGGTTTGAAAGGATACGGACCGCCTAAATGTAAATAACTACCCTTACATAACAAGAACGGGTTACGCGCCAGTTAGCACGTAGAGAGATCAGTTATTAATCCTTCTTTGCACTGTACTCTCGCTGGCTGACTGACTCTTCAAATTCAAACACAATACTGAAAATATTTGGATATGGAAATCCTGGAATCAAATTGACACAAGCAATCTGCAAGTGTACCTATAGAGAAACGCTCAATCTTCTTTGAATTACAGCGAAAAAATTACAGGCTTATGTTAAATATCCACTAAACATCGAAAGCAATTTTTTGTCATGACTATTGTTTTTTTGTACAGTTTCTATGAATTAACGAATTCCTGTTAATTCTCGTAATCTTACCTTCTTCCCGCGATCATGCTGAATACGCTCCGTATCTTGCAGCATCTCTCTCCTCCATAGCTCGAAGAAGTAATCTGGATCCGTGTAGAACTTCCTAGCGTCCCGGCCGTCGTCTCGGAACTCGTTGAGCATCTCGAGCGGCGGCGGTCGGTCGCATCGCGCGTACGTCGACAACATGGCCGACGGCATGGAGTTGCGTGAGAACAACTGTTGCTGGAACGATCGCGCCGAACGGAACGCCTTGCGCATCTGTATGTCTTGCAGTGATACTGGAAAAAATAAAATATGTTTGATCAACTTGTCATAGTCTCCGGATAAGACAAATACGTCGAAGGGAATCGATTACAAAGATATGTGAAACTCAAAATGTTTTATTGGCAATGGGCCATCGAAACAGAAATTTTTGGAATCTTGATTTTTAGTTCTTTGTGACAGTGTACACAACTTGTAGTGTAAGTAAACTCTAGATGAAAACCCTAAAAATAAGGGATCATTTCGTACCTTCCTCAACGCCTGAGTCGAGCTGCGTAACTTTAATAGCCAACCGGTCTATCCTGGCCTGCAACACGTTCGTCCGCTCTGCCAAATTTGTCGCCTCTCGCGTCAGCTCCCCAAACATGTCCTCCGCATGTTTAGACAGAGATGACAACTGCCTGTAGAAATTATGAGTAGTTGGTTAAAAAAATTGGAGCATAACTTTTGGCTATCAAAATAAATATAAAAATAAAGACAATCAATCTATATTTTTTCTTGGATCCAGCTGATGTTATAAAATCGATATGTATTATTATTCATTCACAAAACTTATGTACAATCTTGCAAGCATTATTAACAATTAATATTTTTCACAGAACCGCAAAATCACAAATAACATTTTTATTAAAATGTATGGCCATTGGTGACAGTCTCTTACTGCGAAGGTAACGGAGATTACCATGAAAATGATTCAATATACCACATGCACTGCTAGTATTCACTACTTTTATATTTAGTGCAGAAAATTCTCCTAGATCGGTCATTACCTGGGGAAGTAGGACTTGTTCATACTAAAGCCTTTGCGTAGTTGGCACTAAAGTCAAGGCCATGGAAGCGTTAATGATAAATCTATAGGTATCATCACTAACGATTTTACCTGACAGTATTGGCAAGCGTGCCATTGGTGACGGCCTCGAGTTCCGAGGGCACAACGAGCCGCTCGGGCACAGTGCCGCGCGACACGTGCACCGGCTCCACGCAGCGCTTCGGCAGCGGCATGGCTGCGCGGCGGCACTGCTACCTTGTGTACATCACTGGAACAAACGAATCATTCTGTTAACATATTGACGTGCAACTAGTTTGACAATTCAAAAGTACCTGTAATATTGGCTTATTTGAAATAAAATATTTGACTTTGACTATTGGCTTGAACGTTAAACTGACCCTTTAAGTGAGAAATTGAGGATTCAAGGGATGGGCACACAATTATTGACACAATAAACGTGGAATAATATGTTTCGATTTGATTAAAGGGCTACGGCTTAATTCTCATCGTAAAGATGAGGCGTAGTGTTAGAGGCGAGGAAGAGAATAGACAGTCTGCACTTCCATCTTACCACATAATTAGATAGCTTTTACACCATTGGTAAGCATGATAATTACCTATTAGGCATTATACCTATAGATACTGCATCCATGGTCATGGGGAAACATGGATGCTGCGTGGGGTTAACAATAATATAAATATGCCACAAATGAACGTAAAAAATATATTAGCATAAGTGTTAGAAATCAATATTTAAAATTCGTTTCATTGAACTGTTACTCGGTACTACTATTATATTTATGGCATACGATTATTTGTTATAACGATAACGTTTTATAGAACAATCAAATGGAAAACTAGGGAAATACGTTAAAATTTATTACAATAACCTTGAAATGACGGAACCAAATAGCTGAAAGGTAAAAATAATATTTAATCAAACGTATTTTAAACAGTTTATATGGTAAATAAGTAATAATACTGACAAACCGCAATATTCTACAAGCAATATAACAAAATTACTCGCTTCCTCATTTAGTTCTTGCGATTCCCGTTACATAGACGACAGAACATGATCTGATCTGTAATACTTAGAACAAAAGTTATGAGTAAAAATGTATTTACTTATACATCATTTGTTAATCGTGGCTCGTGGTTAATCGTGTAGGTTCATAAACAAAAAATCTAGCATACTCAAACGCCCAGACCGAATAAACAGTTACAGAACAAGTGTCTATACAAATATATACACTGTGTTGTGATCTAAGTCGCGACACATAAGTATTGAAGCTGACCAATCAACCACAGCTCATATAGTCTCGCAAAAAATGCATAGTTGAAGTAAGATCACAAATTATCACCTATCATTAAAGCCTAATGTAGCAAAGCAGAAACGATGGCACGTCGTGCGTTGTTACAAATGTGAGCAAATTCCGGCCTTTAGCCACTTACCGTCATTTGTTCCTAGTAATTAGGTGTTATTAAGTTACCCGCTCGGCTATGCGGCGTGACGGCCGTGCGTGTGTGCGGCTATCGTGGAAGTGGGAATTAGGTTTTAGTTCCGTTAATAGTTTCACTGGGTAAACATTTTCATTAAAAATGCGTAGCAGGTGGGCCAATTTGAAGGGCTTCAAAATCATGCACATATTGAAGTAGGCATTGGTTTGCAAAAGAGTCATCGATGAACGTGTTACACTATCAGGAGAAAAATCTAATAAAATGCAGGGTTTAAAAAAACATCAGAAGTCAAAACTTAAATGTATCAGAATGGAGATAACTAAGAGACCAGATTTTGGAATATATTGTATCAATATTATTAGTTACAGTGAGTCAGAAAGCTTACAATGGACGACTTAAAGTAAGAGACTTGTTCTGAAATCCAAAAGACAATAAACTAATATACGCTACATTATGTATAAACGCTATTCTAAGTTACCTGTAGATGGGACATCCCTAAAGACCACTACATAGATCTGATTACGCTTACGCCGTAATAAATAATTTGGTACATATGACAGTTTTAGTATATGAGTAGGTATTATACTGGTATACGAGAGTTCATGGGGTAAAAACCTCTGGGAAAAGTTTCCAACACTCGGAAATAGAGTATGTATATGCGTTTTATCCTCACTATATTTAGAACAGCGTACATTTATCTGCTAAGATTAACAATTTACAGTTGTCACATCTGAATAGCAAAGGTCAATGACCTAGTTGTGTTTCCTCGTGACGGGTAGTTATAATAAAAAATATAAAGTGCTCCTTTATGTAGTGGAACCTATGTGTAGTTGTCATTTTAGAACAGTTGACAACACGATTTGGTTTTTGCTTTTCGTTGAAAGCCGCCTATGAGGTATAGGTCCCGCTGCTGTCTTAGTCCTTCAGCTCGTGTATTAGATGGGTTGAACGAGCAAGGAATCTTTGCTAAGTAGGTACGTAATATAGGACTAATATAATATTTGTTATATCTTTACAAATGTATAGATCGCAATAATGTTACAAAACTTAAAGCTGGACTAAATATTTTTTTAACATGTCTACTATTTATTGTATTATAATCTTTTATAACACATATAGTTCTTAAGCATACGTACGGTATCGGATTTATCAGTCACCCGGAACATATCTGATTGAATTTCACTCTTAGCCAAGTTCTTTTAATAAGTAATCATAATGTGCACCAACAATTATTGTGCGAATAAGAAGACAGTAACAGAGAAGTCTGTTCTCTCCCCTACTCTCCACTCTTCTGCTTTCCTTCGGGTTAAATAATGTAGTACTTTATATCTTGTCACTGTCATTTAAAAATATTCTCTTTAATTATTCGCACTCCTACTAAAAGGTAAGACGTGACGGACTGACGGCTCTTTATGTGACAATACTTGTATGATATTTTGTGGCAAATCTCAATGTATTGTACTGCAATAAAAGGGCACAAGAGACACTTGTCAACGTTGCTTATTTTTTTAGTGGTCCAATTCTTCATATATTGTAGGCCAAATATCTATCACTAATTCGTGGCGGTAGTATTCATATGTATACAAATAAATGAGAGCTAGTATAGTGTAATTATTAACTGCTATTACAAGTTAATCTTCAGCTATCTTTTCTAAACTAGAACTCATAGTATAGCCAGTTACTGGTTAAGATCGGCGAAGATAATGGAGCGTGGTCAGTTCCAAATCTTAATTCTCTATGAGTTTATAGCCACACTCACCTTTGAACTTTTGAGTTTCTTATTCTTAACCAGACATTTAGACACCTAATTACAAAATGAACACATCAACTACACAGAAAAATGTGACGAATTGATGACTTAATTGGATGTTACAGTATAAACTATTCCTCGACTACAAAGGTTTGTCTCAAGAACACTGGCATTAAATGAATGGCGCCGTTACGAAATGTCAGCGGCGTGCGGCGTGCCGAATCAAAACAATATTGAACCGAACGGCATGTGGCAATGCAGATTTAAATCATAATGCTAACTGTTGGCGCTCTAACTGTAGCAGTATTATTATAACAGCCCAGAAAATGCTTCAAGACTTGAGAAATTCTAATGAGGAAGACCCTTTTAACAAGCTAAGTTGCGGTTCACAACATATTTTTGATCCTGACGATAGTTTTTTGTCGAAATTTTGGTAAGCATTGAAAAGCGTAAACAAGTCTATGCATTATAAATTATCTGTGTTTTACGTATCTGCGATGATAAAAAATGTACTGTTTACTTTATTATAAGTAATTGTTTATAGAATTGGTAGACTTCGATCGTCAAAACAATACATGTTTACCTATGCTGTTATAATTAGATGAGTAAAAAATGAATCCGTAAAAGAAACTTCCCACGTTCACTATCATACAATACAGTAGTAATTAGTCACATTAGCAATTAGATCACAATGCGCTCGTAGCGATTACATATCGTAGTAAATGTGCCGTTATTTGAGTTGAATGAATCACAGGAAAACCATACGGATAACCATTTTGGTGCCGAATGGAAATATTTTTAATTGGGATCCAAAAGCATTAAGCACTACAGCTGGTATAGAGTAGACAGATCTCAGGTTTGACGGAGACGCGACGATTTGAGCTTATGGTATACTAGACCTTATTCAAAAGCGCCGCCGGTGTATGTACTAAAGTTACTACTGTTACTGTCCACTACTGTTGTGTCTGTAACTTTATCTGTGTAATAGTCTACATAAAATTAACATCATACCATGTGCACACATCACACAAGGTTACCTCGTCGTCGTCTAATGGACCCACATATTTTAAAAGTCAATCAAATCAAATCAAAATGTCAAAAAATGGGGCTTGAGTATCACGCTGTTTTGGTAACAGTCAGTTATCAGTTATGACCTTATTAGGACTGTTTATTTTCTACATACATGCCTACATACACTCACGCCCTTTTCCCAAGTGGGTCGGCAGAAACTACAGAATGCCACGCGCTACGACCCCTGCATACCACTTGTTTATTTTCTGTGTGTGCATATTACTGCACAAATTGTTGAATAAATAAATGCGGCTCACCTGATGGTCAGTGATCACACTGATCACCGCCGCCCATAGACATTTGCAACACATGAAGGCTTGCAAATCATTGATAATTTCTTGCGGATGAATATAGATACAATGAATAGAATTATAATATTTAATGTAGACATTATTTTGATTTTCTGCCTTACCAATGAGGAAGAAAAACAATAGCTTCATTCGACTACGTGTT
Organism: Craniophora ligustri; assembly: GCA_905163465.1. Classification (NCBI taxonomy): domain Eukaryota; kingdom Metazoa; phylum Arthropoda; class Insecta; order Lepidoptera; family Noctuidae; genus Craniophora; species Craniophora ligustri. Next base: position 10,743,469 of record LR990969.1, read on the forward strand.
TGTATAATATCGGCACGTGGAAATAGAAATAATCGATTAAACAATCGGCATGTAGGCTCTCGATTTGCCACGAATCGAATAGTGTGCTGATAAAATGGTGTAATCTTATTTTCTTAAACTACCAAAGTACCATTTAAAATAGTCCCTATGAATTTATTAGCAATGATAAGGATTTAATATATTTTTTTAGAGAGCTGTGGTAGCCTAGTGTTGTGACCAGTGGACTGACATGTCATAGGGCGTCAGTTAAATTGTCGGAATATTTGACCTCATTACATTTCAATTTGATGACAATACCGGTTATCTATTCAAATAAAAATTCTTAGTAGTGACTTTGAATAGTTTGTAGTAAACGTCTATACAATTAATAGTCTGTATTCATCAGTAGATATCTAAATGCTGTTCTGTTCTTATCTCTTAGCAGGTCAGTAATTAAAAGTATGGAGACCACGACCGCATGCGAAATTATCATTTTCCAAGGATCTTTTAATCCTAATATTCCTAATGTTCCCCCATATAGCTATGTCCATCCGGACTGAGGGATCTTTTGTTTAAGTATTGCTTTGGGGAAAAAGTGTTTTAATAGTAGGTAGGTAATAATATTTCTGCGGGAGACCTATCTCCAACAGTGGACGTCTAACGGTTGATATGATGATGTTGATGAATATTACTGCGGTAATAAAACGTTTCTTGCGGATTTTATCGCGGCATGTTCATATTATTATAATCCCGATGTTTCAACCGAAATCACGTGTCACCAATCCTTAAGAAGTAGTTTTATTTCAGTCTTATGTTCATCTAGACGATTAAAATCAGTGAAAACATATTTGGGGACCAAAATTTTATGTTCTCTGCATCAATTCAAATATAAGGTTCATATAAGTTTTTAGACATTGTATAAATTGGATCTAAACAGAAATAGTGCTAGATAGTTCTATCAGTTATAATAATACGTTCCTTAACATCTGTTGTCATGTTAACACATGTTTTTAGGTTAAGCAGGCTAGTCCTGTATTATATATTTGAACTCTGACTCTGTTTTTTTATTAGTACTGCGGACATAGTATAGTAAATAGGACTAAGTAGTTTTATAGTATAAAAACTGTCACTGATTCATTGCGAAAATGAGAGATCGTAATAGATCACGTATAGTTCCCTCTTTATCTCACATGGATAGTCATTAACACGTCATAGAATGGACGCTGAGCAACTACATGATGTGGTAATTAATAATACCTATCTTGATTAATAAAACATTTTATCGTAGATGAAACTATGCGCGTGATATATCTAAGATGTGCAAATTTTTCAGATAGATCACGAAGGCGTATGATTATAATTTGCATAGAATCACTTTTACTGATAAATACCTATACACGGGTGAAAAGTAAAAAATAAAAATGATTATACTGTCACATTTGCACGCGTTGTTGTAAACATTAAATGTTAACAGCAACGCGTGCAATCTAACCAAACTCAAAACTTTGTAATCATACCTACACAAAATCTAACACATAAAAATCTCGTGTTTGCTATCGAACTCCTGCGAAACTATTTTTATGATTTTTTTTGTGTATTTTTGTTACGTCTGAGAATAAGTCGTAAAGTATTTTTCAGCCCCTACCCCCTCCTCCAAAACAACGTATATTTCTTCTCTCAAATTGCTAAAATCTACAGATATTCAGATAAAAAAACTGGAATCTATTCAAATTTATATTAGCATCTGCATCTGCATTCTCAACGCTTTTGTTCCAATCAAAACAAGGATTGACATCATCGCCTCATAAAAGATTTTACGTCATACACACCACGTATTTCTAGACTACAGACTATATCGTTAATTGATAGACAAGCGATCCAGTTACAAGAATTAAACTATTTTGGCAATTATTGATATCCTTCGCCAAAATTGTCGCCGCAGTCATTGACCTGTAACTTTTGACTAACGACTTCTTTCAACCTGTCACTATGAATTGTAGTGCAATGTAACATAACATCACGCCTGTCGCCTCCGAAGGGTTGGGCAGATATGTACTAATGTACACCCACATTTCGCCTGTGATGATTTAGGACCCACGTAGATTCCAAACTCCGAGCTGCTACTGAGAATTTCATAGAAAATCCCAATAACCCTGTGGATCTGGGAATTGAAGACCTCTTGCTCAGCAATCACACACTTGCGACCACTAGATCAAAGAGGCAGTTATTATTTCCACATGTAGAGCATTGTTACCAATTAATTTAATGATCCACGCCTGGGCCTAGATATTCTTTCGAAATGAGAGAGATTGGCAGAATCATACACGGTCGTACTGAACGGTAGATTCCATACAAAACGACATACAATTCCAAATAAGTGCACCAATGCACTCAACATTGCTAGTTAATTTCGAAATAATAAGTGGTAAGTAATAATTACAGTAACGCGTTCGTAACATAATTCTCATTTGAAAATACTCGAACACTAATTAAAAGCTAGGTAATATTTGCTCATTTGAACGTACATCGTGTAGACGAGTAGAATTTAATGTGTGAACAAATAAATACGTTTGAAAAGCTGTTCTACCGGTCCCTTTTCTACATTACTGCGCGTAATTGAGAACCTATTGGTCAAACAGCATCTTACTCTTCGCCTTTCGTATATATTTTTATCTTATTTAACTTTTTATGTTGTAAACAGAACTGCTAGTTTAATTCTAGCTACTTAATGAAGCAAATAATAAAGAAAAATACGTAAGGCGAATTAATGTACTGATAACGATTTACTTATTTTTAAATTCGGTTAACAATAACATGTAGATAACGCATGCTATAACTTATTTTATAATTAAGACAAATGTTCCTACTATTTGTCAATATAACCTACGAATTAACAAAGGAAAACGACACGGGGAAAAAGATTAAACAACACGATGTTTCTGAATGTAGTTTATTCATTTTGTTAAGGAATTACTGACGATAACTGTTGTCCTATGTGTGTTGAGCTGATGACACTGATGATTAAGGTATTACTTCGCTAAATCTCCAAAGCTCAGCTGGAAGTCACGGTCAGGAAGATTTTTACCCTTCAGCATGATGGGTTGAACTTTAACAATCTTTTGAAACGTTATTCACTATTGAATAGTTCACAATTTTATGTGTTGCTTTACCGTCCTCGTTTATAAAGATGACGTTATAATATAATACAGTCCGCATACTTATGTTATCATCATTGTTTGCTACGCGCACCCATTACTAAGAGGTATCTACAACCAATAAGACTTAAATTGGAATGTACGTACTCAGCCGCACCTTTACTTATCTACTATTATAATTGTTTGTACTGTAAGCAAATTAAGACCTTAACACTTTTAAGCTAATAAAACGCAAAATAGAACTACTAATTAACATTTCTTTGTGGAATGAATAAAGAATCAGAGTAGTTATAATTGTATATTTTTTATGAAAGTTCGTTTAGAAGACAATCAGATAAATAAATTACACACTTTCGTATTTATGTGGATGTGTGAGAATATATAAAGAAAGAGAAATTATGGGAGTACCATTAATAAAACAAAGTAATTTATTACAATAAGTACTGTAATAATCTAATCATTCTCATAATATTACGTAATTTTTTTCACACAGAACATGTTATGTCCGTTCTTTCAACAAAAAAACATTATTCACGCCATTTATGTGGTTATTTTCTGAGCATGATGCTCATGTCCTGCGCACGATTAGATTATCCTGCGTTTTACGAAACTAACGGAACTGACGCATTATTTCGGTATATGGATTTGTGCTTTATGGACATACCTACTGCAGCTTCGTTATGTACATTTCAAGGTCATTGAGATACTATGTAAGTTCGTTTACTGATTTTAGTTTCGTTTAAATTGTCTCCAGGATATTCCTTCGTTTTTCAGTAGTATCTTGTTCTAGATTTAAAACCAGGGTTTACAGGTTTAGCCTGTAGAGTACCTAAATACGTACGACATAATTTGTATAAAACTATCCTATTAGTGTCTTCAAGGTCGTATACTAATACATTTCTAAAGATATTCTACGTGTACATAAATAATGGGACCAATTATTTTTTCATTGTTTCCCAAATGTAGTCATTCATTAGACTGAGTGGTCATCAGTTACCTACACTTTTTAGAGACAGTTTACAAGAACATTATACTAAATACATAATAGTTATACGTTTAACTTACTCGCAGATAGCCGATAGGTTACATCATCAAAAACTATTTAGGCTAATTGTAAACAATTGTCCAATAACAGCAGTCTATTCCGAAAATTAAATGAATAAAACGTCCGCCGTTGAAATTTACACAATCAAATATGGCACGTGATGATGATGTGCACGTACTTTCGTGAATTAAAATAGTATAGCAGGATTCAGGAACTGAATGAGATATTTTAATATTATAAGAATGTCCATCCAGTCTCAACTGGGCTTTAATCAGTTACTAAAGAGTAGCAAATAACAACTAAATAGATAAAATTGCTCTCTGGAGATAATGTATGATAGAGATCCTACATGTCTAACGCAACGCCAGACGGGGGTCGTCGGATGCTCGTTTCTTGCCAGCCAATCACTCAACTGGTATTTATCCAGGTCTCCTGCTACAGTATAGCAGCTATAATTTAGTTCAAAAACGACTTACTAACTTTCAAGATGCTGATTAACTCCATCAAGCTTAATGTAACTATTCCGATACTGTTTGGCCTCACAAGTTCGGAAGCTTAATTGTGACCGCAACTTCAATTGAAAAGGAATAAAAAATCAAACTATCTAAACAACAAATTTACTGTAAGCGTCAATCCTTTCCGGCTACCCAAGAATAATCTGTACAGACGGCATGGCGACATTAATCGGCGCACGAGTGCGGGATCAAATTGACATATCCGCCTTCCTAATGCATTCATGAACGGGAGACCCGGCACCGGCGGGAATACTTTACACTCACACGACACATTGAAATTACTCGCATAGTAATATTGACGGGTGGGGAAGAAAAATGCCGCTATTTTCCCTGCTTGAAGCTACAAAATCGACATTGCTCATATCTATCTTTCTGCACTTAATCATCTTATTATTCCTAATTTGTACAACGCCGTGATGGAATTTCTTAAATAATAAACTTATTTATCTATTGTGTTGTTGTCGACAATAGATCTTGAAGTTTATTCTTCAAGAAAAATATTTATAAAATAGCAACTGAACAGCAGCTATCAAGATATGTGTATTGCGATCGTAGTATACTACAGTTAATACAGTTGCAGAAGTCGCAGAAGTGCCCGTAAACAATTATAAAAGTTTTCTAAAGCCTCTGGACGAAAAGAACACAACATTAAGACATTTAGAATTATCTCCTGTATCGTGGATGAAACACAAATTCTTACCCAAACTAAAACACAGGAGACTTGTGGTCTAGAAGCCGACTGCTTAGCAATTACGTCAATCGTGTCGTTAATTTGATCATAATAGGCAAATAAGTCTACATGTCTAGGTTCGCTGTTAAGGAAGACCAGCATTCATTAACTTTGCAATAGTGCTATCGGAAATGCGATTGGAATAATAATGTGCACACTACCGGTATAGAACACCACGTTACATTTCATATACAAAGTTACCATAATCTTTTATGTTCCTTAGAATGGTAACATGGTTTGAGCGAGCAGTAATATAATAAAAAGAACAGAGTAAACCACTGTTCTTTTTAATACTGTCCAGATATTAAAAATGGGAAATACTTTATTTTGTAGAAAAAAATATTAACGGCAGCGATGCAATTTTGTTTCCTATCGTAATCTCCATGAAATTAAATTGAATAAAAAACGACAACTTTTCTTTGGATTAATTTTAAAGAAAAGAATATCTTAATTTCATTCTTCATTTAAACTGTTTCTTTTGGCATATATTTATAACATGTTCGGTTCGCAGAAATATGCACATTTCATTGATAATTTTTTAAGGTTTTAGGTTCTCTGTTATAGGTGCCAATAGGCTTGCCATCTAGGCTCTTAACTGGGCACAAATCCAAACTCCCAGCTGCTACTGAGAATTGTATAGAAAAAACACTGCTCTGCTGTCGCGCTTGCGACCACTAGACTAACGAGGCAGTTAGCGTAATTGCATTTTTTACCAAAATAGCTTTATTACACCCAAATAACTCAATCTGATGATTTACGAATGGCCAGAACATCGTAGGGTCCGTCCTCTTAGTTACTTAGTAAATTGGTATTATAAAAAAGTAACGATATTAATGCGTTGTAAATACCTAGTATAGAAATTTAAAAGAGCATACCAGCTCTAACGACATTTAATTCGGTGTCATACCGTAGACACCATTTCATTTGAGAATAATATCTAAAAGACCAAGATATTTATTATAATATCGTATAAAATATTTATGATGTGTGTTTAACAAAAAAAGGTAATCTAATCACAAATCTGACTAATAAGCTCACCAAGACGACGGAAAGTTCGTTCGATCGTGTTTACATATACCGTATATTTTATTATTTCTCCCAGAGAATTAGTATCTCGGTATTACAATAATTAATTTACAACAAACAAAATATCATCTGTATTTAACTCAAATGATCTCTAGTATTAATGTCAAATAACACTATTTTTTCTATAGCATGGAACTGCACAGATACGTTCTGTAAATTTCTTTCATTCTTAAAGTGAGATTATAACATTTTCTATAAACATTTTTTGTGTGATATTTTTGGATTACTTAATTAAATATTTTATAATTTTTCTAAGTCACTACTTCGTTTTTTCTCATGTATGGCCAAATGTTGGTTGGGTTTCTAACTGAATATAGATACTTTGTAGCTGTTTTTAACTTCCCGCCGCAACGTCGTGTCTTATCCCATAAACAAGGTAGGTATTATAAGTTTCTTCGACGTAATTGGAAACGGGATTGTGTAACAATAGCTAAGTTCATCCACACAAACATTAAATTGACGGTAAATATCTTTGACATTACAATACACTCGTGAGTACTGTTTAAGGAGATAAGCTTTGAGAATTACACAAAGCCACGCGCCTTAACTTGAACACAACATCTAATCATGAAAAAGCCAAGAATACAAGCATTGAAGACGTTGAAGTATTCGACCTTGTCTGCGCAGTGGTCAAGTAATCGACCTCATCTCCACAGACCGGGTAGGTAGAGCCATATTATTATTGTAGCGACATACATTTCTTACAATCTCCGAGCAAATAACGTTGTTAGAGAGCTGGACGCTTCCCTTCAACTCGACTCTGCGTCAGTGTGCCTCGCACCCTGGGGTTTCTAAACACAATACTAGGGACAATACATTTGTTTTACTACGAATAACGAAGATATATAAGTAATACACACAATTTCGGTGACAAGAAATTAGCGAGGCATCGCGTCCCAAATAATTAGATAATTTGGCGCGGTTTATGATGATAAAATGTTAACACAAGTGCCTGATAAGTGTTAAACCGAGATAGCTGCGGCGTTTCCTATTGGTAATATTTGCGCAAACAAAATTAAAATTGTATGTTATATATTCAGTTATCCCTTTAGGATGTTTCTTTGCGGCTCGGCTATAAAACACTATCTTTAATACGTTGTGGCTACACTAACCATATTTTTGCTTATTTCACTGTTGACATAAATGAGTGTGACTGTCTCTTGTCTGATGGAGGACATAGTGTCTAAGATGGGGCACACAATACAAGTAAATACTGACCTCTAGCTGATACACGTCGAAAAACGGTAAATCTGTTTGGCGTCGTCGGTATCATACGTCCGTAAGGACCTTTCCAACCATAACATGCCTGTGGACCTCATTGATCATAAACTGTCTGAATGTTGGACAAAGAGCCATCTCAAAAAGGATATTCTCACAATGGCATGTATAATAAGTGATTATTCTTTGTGGCATGCAGGAGGTCAGAGTGCATTTGCTTTGTGTAGAACCAGAACTATGCAAAATGCATCTGTTCTGAAGATAAAAGCGATTCTTCGGTGTAGTACTTATCTATTTTATCTTTATTCCTACACATTTAAAGCATACACAAGCAAACTTATGAAGAGCGTTTACGTGAACTCATCACCTACAACATTTTAAATGGTTTTTAGTTTCAAAAACTGAAAACAAAATGGACCTGAGAAACAAGGCAATTAATTTTAAAACTGGACTGTAAAAATCGATTTGCATTATAAAGCGTGGGTCGCATTCAATGGACTATTAAAAAAGTTGCACGATGCACTTTTTTATGAGCTGGTTGTAGTTTTCTTGCTCACTCGAGTATGACAGTAAAGCGTTACACATATCGAGTATTCTTTCCGCAAAATTTGCACGAAACGAAGGAATATGTATACTTTTTTAAATTTTTATTAAGAAAGAAAAATTCAACCTCTGGCGGGACTCGAACCCGCGTCTTCTGGATCGGTACTCCAGACGCTCTGCCAACTGAGCCACCGAGGTATCCGCCTGATGTGTTGAATTTTTCTTTCTTTATGTTACTTATGTCTTTACGGCGACATAGCAACATCGATTGGACAATTCTGCCCAACCCAGAATTCTCCCTTTACAGCGAGTAGATTCCGGATGATATTGCATTACCTTTATACAATCTTTTTGTATTTTTTAGCTTATTTCAAGCTAAGATTTTTAAATTTTTATTAAGAAAGAAAAATTCAACCTCTGGCGGGACTCGAACCGATGTTGCTATGTCGCCGTAAAGACATAAGTAACATAAAGAAAGAAAAATTCAACACATCAGGCGGATACCTCGGTGGCTCAGTTGGCAGAGCGTCTGGAGTACCGATCCAGAAGACGAGGGTTCGAGTCCCGCCAGAGGTTGAATTTTTCTTTCTTAATAAAAATTTAAAAATCTTAGCTTTAAATAAGCTAAAAAATACAAAAAGATAATATGTATACTGTTCCATTGGACCAAGTACTTGAAATCACGGAACGATTCAGCTCGATCAATTTTATCATGTTTTGTTATGAACATCTCAGTAGTAACTTTTTATTTCTGCTTTCATGAAGTTGCAAAACAATTCGGGAATTTTAGAAACATGGTGAATAGGCTCTATTAAATGGAATCTAGATCAAATCAAAACTGTCTTAGTGTCTGACTCTATGTTTGATTTTGAAATTGTTATTACAGCTCCGTTTATGACTACGGATCAAAACTGAATCATTTATAGGCACAAGTCTTTTCAAGATAGGTGTGACATCTGCTTATGGTCTCTAAATAACCAAGTCGAAAGTCTGTCACAGCAAAAATTAACCGTTTTAATCCACGAAGTCTGCGCACACGCAATCAGATGTGACGTGCAAATCCATTGACGTTGACTAATTGAAAATATCGAATTACTAACCAGTTTTCTCTGCACGTATTCGGGCTAGGCACTATGATAAGCGGATAAAACGAAGTAGTGTTGTGAACAATTGCGGTATAGCTCCACTTCATAACTCTTCGATGGGCATGTCTGTCCTCAAAAATGTTACGACTGTAGTTTCTGGCCTAGTGCGAATTGATAGACTAGACATGCCGCGCCATATACACACACACATTCAAATGTTTTCCTTCACTATTCAGTATTCATAGGCCCATAAAATTTGAATGGTAGATTCATATTAAATTTGAACCCAAGGCACGCAGATTTGAACTCAATCTCTATGACTTAGCCCTGACTTACATGACCTATTATCCTGAAGGATTAAATTACGGAATTACTCCTGTCTAAGTACTATTAGATAATTGAAATACACCTTGTCCATTCATGCCTACACTATAATAATTATTTGCCGAGATTTAAAACTACACACACAAAGTTATCATTTTGTAATTCCGTTTAGTACCTAACACGCTTCCGTCTAAGCCCCACCCTTAGCGCCATCCCAGTCAAACTAATATTAAATTATGGCTATTGTCCAATGTTAAATAAAGGTGATTTTTGCATGTAGAAGACAGAAGCTACAGATAACATTACCTACTGTGTTATGGCGTGCATTGATATCGCTCTGATACGTCACTAACTAGAGCAACCCGTTTCGTACGATTGCACATTTTAAATCCTGTATTGAGGAATTCATTAAAAAGTGTATCAATATTTCTCGACTATTTTATAGTCTTCAATTCAAATACAAGAATACAATATATTGTTAATGGTTAAATTGTTTTGAACTTAAACAAAGCTGACTTGATTACTTATAAACAGAACTGTCTCTTTATTTTTTGGTTTAATTTTAACTTAGATTATTATGTCTTTTTTTATTCTAGATCAAAAACACGCCGAAGGTTCGGTTCTGAATTTGAAACCAATTAGATATCGGGAGAAGCGACCATAACAACTAATATACGAAATACAATATTCGATCTAATATTATACATACTTCCATATTTCCATATTTATGCACACAGGAAAATAGACACAGAATCTTAATGAGTCATTGATTCATAATAAAAATAGATATTTATAGTTGCGATAATTTAACTGGACCCCCCTGAAGTTCGCGATGCTAATGCTATTTCACTCACTCTCGTGCGTTCCGTAATTTCTTCTTCCTGCTCTGTCATTTGAAAAGCCAACTTCAGAAGGGTAGTACATACCGGCCGTGTCAAAAGAATATCCTCGTTTATAAAATCATTCAAATAGTTTTATATTTACATTTGTTTTATATCCTTAATGACGTTAAGGAATTAACTGAAATAATTAAATACATTTAATATTATAAACAAATTATTCAATTGAGCATTGCCATTTATAATAATTACCCCGACTCCGCTAGAGATGAACAATCTATCTTAGTAGACAATATAAGATTACTAGCAGACCCGGCAAACGTTGTTTTGCCACACTATAGGGGTTGGTGATAGAAGATTAAAAATTTAAGGTTATAAATAATTTTCAATGCCAAATCAAAAATATAAAATGTTTTGTCAAAAAATAATAAAATAGTCTGGTAAGGGGGACATCCTTATCACCTAGGGGTGTTAAAAAATAGACCGATTCTCAGACCTATCAAATATACATAAAAAATTCATAATAATCCGTTTAGTCGTTTCAGATGATTTCAGCGACACTGTGACACGAGATTTTTATATATATAAGATATGCAAGGAATGAAGTTTTTAACATGTGCAATGGTTCTAGACATACACACTCCAGAAAATCCAGTCTGTCTTCATAATATTAGTAGGTATACATTTTATCATGTACACAACACGTGTAAAACTTGTTTGAAATAGGTAATTAGTCACTAAATTTGTAATAATAAATTAGATAACTATGGACATATGGGAGTAATGAACCTACTTTGAGAAACAATTAGCTAATTTTTCACGTCTATTATGGTAGTCACGAGCAATGAAATATATATATTTATAGTCTGAATTAGTTGTGTATATGTAAGTATAATATTTTATGGACTTTTAGATAAAACTATAAACAGAACCTAGAACCTCTTTTAAATCTTAAGATTCAATTATTCATCGTTTTACGAAAATAGAAACACTAGTAGTATACACTATACACTACTATTGTTGTTTATTAAAAGAAACTCGACATAGCCATGCTTTTTCTGTCAATATCATTTCCTGCTAATAATTAATGGTAATTGTAATATAGTTAGGAATGGGTTGAGAGTTTGAAACCTAACCTGACAGCGAGCTCTACAACGATCAAATTCGGCCAACAAACGGGCAGTATCACAAATAATCTCACTAAGATGCAGGCCACAGATAATTAAGCACACGTATAATAGTCCAATTAGATAATCGTTTGGTAGTGCAATATACCTCATATTGCGACTGTGAATGTAAATAACTAAGGCAGTTTTAATCACCAAACTAGTCTATAATTTAAAAAGATATGATAATACGGTGCTTGGCTTTGGTGTCTTTATTATTTTATAACGGTTAAAATCATACATCTATACTGACCATTACTGCATGCATATTGCATTGGATGCCATGCCCAAAGTTTCTTGAAGCCCCAAAAGGAATAGAGGAAGCATTCATATTTTATTTTAGCAATGGCTTTCATTGTAAATCTAGGTTTTCACATTTTTGGGACAGTCATAACAACAGCAACTATGCGTTCATATGTTATTTTGAATGGTCCATAGCAAGAACGCTTGAATCCCATGAATATTAATAAAAATGCTTTTTGGAGATTTCTCGCTCGATTCTCGATTCTCGCCGTTAAACGATTGTACGTTTGTACGATTATACGTAAGTATACAGATACTGTTTTATTTTTAATTCAAAAGCCAGTGTTGACTTCTTAATGGGACACAAAATCAAATGTTATCAAAATTAAAGTTTTTAATTACATCAAATATTTTCCGAATGTTTATTGAACAACGTTAGCGTTTACATATTTTATTTCAGCCTCTAGGTCGGCAATATAAGGTCGTCGTGATACATTTAAAAAATCTTGCGGTAAATTAATCGGCGTAAAGCCACGTTTACGATTTCACGCGCCGATCGTGTTAATAATTTGGTCAATAGATGGCGTGATTTTTCTATGATACTGTTACATAGCTGTTCGTATTAAGACCAGTGAAGCGACTGATGATTAAACCATCTCAGTTATTTCTATCAACCCGCAAACGCACTCACGACATTATAGAGTATTCAGCTTTCACAAGTCGTCAGTAAAGTTAAGTAAAGATGTGTCTTTTTCGACTCAAATTTACAAAAACATTATGATCCCAGTGTTGTCAGAATGGCACTTCATGATAATACTCCCGTAACTCTTTCCCCAAATCCAGGTAATAAGATGCAACCTTAATAGCTTTCTTTTTTGTCGTTACCTCTACTAAACTGCACAGCAATATTGGTTACTAGAAAGGCTTAATAAAGTCTACTGAACTGTCTGCCAGCCATTTCTCCGTAAGTTTTTAACATATTATGTCTCACGTTGCAGGCGAGTCTGCGGAAATCAATAGATCATTACGGTTGAGTAATGCAGACTGCACTGACTACGACATTATATTTAGACGAGAGGTCGGCAGGTTTAGTTTTTGCTAAAAATGCTTTGTGACTTCAATATGAGGATAAGATTTTAAATATCTAGTTTCAGTGAGTAGCCGCAATAGATAATTGTCGTTCCTTAATCCTTCATTGTTATTTAAACCCGTAGACACAACGTGCTGTTTGTCTTAAATACAATAAAATATTTTGTTGTCAGACACAAATATAAAATTTCAAAGAGGTATGTAGTGATTACCTTAACCTAAAAGGACCACCCTTGTAGGGTACAGTTTTCTTAGGTAAGAGAGATCAGAAAAATTTCGCGAAGATTTCCCTTCTCTGATTTAAAACAAATGGAAACTTCACACAAATTATATACTTTTATTCAAATTATATAATTTCCCCGTGGAAAGTTCTGTGCTTCTTTCCGTACACGTAAACTTAATGTTTCAGTTATAGCGATAAGTTGTTGGGAATGAATTCCACTTTGCGCCCGCCCATCTCAGCTTGTCAGCGCTTTGCTTCCGCTCCTGCGTCACGTGTCCGCGGGAGGATGTCGACTCGCGCGCATAATGAGTATCGTGTGGACACGCTATTGGCCGCACTAATAAACTTTTTCCAGCATTAAGTATGATAGGTTTGTGTTTCGAACATACGATAATTATGTTAAAAAAGAAAAACAGCTGATAAAATTAAACAGTAATTTTATATTTGAATGCTATTTTTGAGCTAATGCTATTTTATTAAAGCATTTGTGAGTGTTAAATAAAAATGTAGTGCCATTAAGTTGCCTACCAGAATTTAAGCATAGTGCCATTTTTAATAAGCCACTATCACATATTTTATATTATAGGAAGAATAATGAAATTTAGTAGGTAATGTGGCTTTCTGTGGTTTCTATGGAATTTACACACCACATTTTGATTTCGTTTATGGAATATTAATTATATATCTGTGAAAATAATTTATTTATAAAAGGGATATTTCCCGGTTCCTTCTCGTCCATTTGTAGTAAAAATATATATGTATATACAATTAAGAAAACCAACAGATGTTGCACATAAAACTACAATTAAAACCATATTGCAATCACACTCTTGCAAAAATTGAGACTGCATAATTTCAATGTTGCAACTAACAAGGTCATTGGTGTATGAACTAACCACATGCATTTTAGGACATACCTACTGAATTTATCTAGCAATGGTCTCATTTAAGGTTACCAGATCAAATTACCTTACTACCTATGTCCTATACATATACTAAAAAACTATTTTACGGGATTTTGAGGCCGTTGGTTGGAAGAAAAAAACCTTACCAAATTAAAGTAAATATATTAAAATTACCATAGCTTGACGAAAATTTGTAAGTTTAAATTATCTTATATATCGTGTCACGGTGTTTGTCGCTGAACTCCCCCTTAGCGGCTAGATGGATTATTATGAAATTTTGTATGTATATTTGATAGGGTTGAGAATCGGTCGTAGGCTATTTTATACACCCCTAGGTGATAAGGATGTCCCTCACCAGACTTTTTTTCTTTTCATTTTTGGCATAACATTTTTGTATTTTTTTATGGTTTGGCATTAAAAAATACCTACTTACAACCTTAATTTTTACTCTTCTATCAATAAACCCCATAATGTGGCAATGTTTTGCCACATTATATATGCCACGTTTGCTGGGTCAGCTAGTTGTTTAATAAAATTAACTGATTTTTCGGGAGACTTTTTACTTGGTCGAGAGTCGGGTGGACATACTAAAATTCGGGAGAATACCTCCAAATCCCGACCATCTCGCAATCGTAGTCTTATGACAGATTGAACAATAAAAGAAAAGATTGATGCCATTGCCAAGATTCAAGTTTAAAGGACCTATGGCACAAATAGATTTATTACTACATAGATTTATTAACGGCCTTGGTATTATCCTGTCAAGTAACACATACAAATAAGCTGTCTGGAAGGTAAACCAAAATATTCTTTTTTGTGGTTACTATGGCAACCACTCATGAATTGTTTTAATTAAATGTTTTCCATATTGTCAACAGATTAAGAAGGTTGTTAGGCAGTAAGTTCAAGACCCGCCAGTGTAAACAGTCCCCCCGCACCGCATCATTACATAAACACTGTTTCCATATGTTTGTGGGCACAAAATCCAAAAATTTCTTAATTGAAGTATTTACCTACTTGAAACTTTTACACAGCAATGCCTTTTATTAGGAGTGTTTTAATATAATTTTGGTAATAGTAGGTAGGTACATAGTAGATAGTACTGCCTATGCATGGGGCCTGATAAAGCCTGTATATTTATAAAAATTAGAAAAAATAATAAATAAAAAAAAACTATGCACATTTGTATATTTGTATGCTCAGGTTTTCTTAAATGTATGTAAGTATATAAAATATGGTCAACTTTCACTATTATTTAGAGAGTTTCATCTTAAAGGTTTTTATGAAAAATACATGCTAATCATATTTCAATAGATTAGTATGTTGCACCCATGCAATGTCGGTGTAGATTGCTAGAGCATAAAATAGAAATGTGAGGGTGAAACTTAGACCAATTTTATATTATTATATTTTGTAGGGTAATGTAATGCCCAGTATAGTATTGACACAACTATAAGAACACTACATTAATATGATGAATTCAAAATATCCACTTATGATCCCCTTCATAAGGAATGATTCATAAAGAGTGAAGAATGTTTTGTCTTGATCTGTGAAAAATCCTTTCCAGAGGAGAAATTAGGAATCTATTTACTTACTACAGTTTGAATATATGTATAGGCTTTAAGATCTGGAATGAATGCCGGCCGATGTAAGCCCTTAAGATTTGGCGATGAGTATGATTCATATAGTATGTGAATCAATTTATAAAAAAGTAATAGCAGGAAGAAGACAACATGGGTATTTTATAATACAACTGTTGAATATGTAGCTGTATTAAATCAACAGTCTGCATAGTTGATATTGCTTAGTTACTTCCTATAGGAAAGCAATAAGAAATACAACAAAAAAAAACAAAATAGTGTACTTAAATATATAACAATTAAAAAAAAGGTACTATTATAGTCATCTATGGCATCATATGGTTAGAATTCTGAGAATCATATAATATTCAAATATATAATCTCACAATACAAAGTTTCATTACAATAGAAGGAATGTGTAGATAGTTCATAACATAAGATTCATTACATTATATTTGTATTTATGTTGAGCTAAATAATACACTTAGCAAGATGTGTACCAGTATTATTCTTACTAGAACTTGACGAAATAATATATAAGTACACGTAAACCTGCATAATCGTGATGTTAGCCACTTCGCCCCACACTTACAATTATTAATTGTCCCAAAATTGTCTCAAATAACTTGGAAAATAAAACAATCTGATAAAACAGTAGGTACGTAGCTGACGGATAAGTGATGAGTAAATAACATAATTATAAGCCGCGGTAACGACTAAACTAATGATAAACCTGCACTCTTCATCACAACGCCCATTTTAGTGAGCCAATTGCCAATACTAGAAAGTATTCATAAATCAGAAATATACCCATCGAGGATAATGAGATAAGCACAGTTAATGTTGTGAGAATAGTGTTGAAGCATACGGTAAGATTAATAAGCCTTAAAACCCCGTAATATTGATATGAAGTACATACTCACCCTCTCCACCCAAAGAAGTCAACAATTATCCGCTGGTATAAACACTGTAATCGCCACTTCTTGGTGTTTTATGAGAAAACAACCGCACTACAATATATTTTCCACACTTTGTAAATAAATAAAAGCCAGATACTTTAACAATTCACATTTAGACCGCCGCTATAACCGTGCCACAAAACGAAAATGGCAGCGTTGAATTGAAATGTGTAGTATAGTCTGACGAATTCTAAATGTAAGCTACCTCCACACCCTCGCATGTTACGACTTATGAGAAAGAGAACGGCATCCGAACTTTTCAAGCGTATTCCTTAGCTCTTCTGAATTTTGCCGGGTTATAGTAGCTCGAGAAGACATCGCTAGGGATGAAGTTGCAACCATTAGTTCAGTAACATCAAAGCTATCGTGCATCAACAATATTTAATATCTCATCGCATCCTCGGAACAAGTAATTGTGAATTTTGGTAACAATATTAAATAAATTAGATTTTGTCGAAAACCACACACCATCGTAGGAAAAGTAAATCCTTATTCGGAGTAATAACCTTAGTATATTTGACAATGGGAACTATGCAAGACAAATAAATAATAAACTATCTAAAATTAGAAGAAGGATTTTTTGTTTCACTACATATTAAAACAATTTTATAATTCTGTTCTACAAATAATTTCAATCTGGTGATTTTATCGATGTAAACAAATCTTACGGTTTCTTGACAATATAGGGATCACTGACTAATCGCCAGTGGAGGTAAGGGAGACCTCCGTTTGTTAGTAACGTTCGTATGCTCCAGTGTGAAGTAATAATTCAACCGTAAATATTTTGTTATCACTCTACTCTGGTCTAGCATATTGCGGGCAACTCGACTTCCCGATGTGAAGTCGATTCGCTTATCAGCAGAGTTTTACAAAGCCAGAGATGATTTGCACTCAAAAATTTGTATCATTGTTAATGCTCTGTAACATAGCATGCCAGTTGCCATACATGAAAATAAAAACTATTTCTATTGGTCTATTAACTGACAGTTGACTTTATTGACAATTTGTGTTTTATCTCCCTCTCCCAGTCGCAGTCTTCCACTCAGTGTTTGACTTCATGTTGCAAGTTTGCAACTGATATTTTATTTGAAAGTTTCACTTTTATGGAATAACCGCGAGAGGAAAAGTGTTAGTTGAAAATCCCTGCTAATTAAATATTTTTCAGAAAATGAGTGATATTATAACAGTAAAAGCGCCAGTGAACATAGCTGTGATTAAATATTGGGGAAAACGAGACGAGGAATTAATTTTACCGTTAAATGATTCCGTTAGTGCTACTTTAGATACAAGTGTTATGTGCGCCAAGACATCTGTCTGCGCAAGACCAGAATTCACTGAAGATGAAATATGGTTAAATGGGAAGAAGGAATCATTTTCTAGCCCCCGATTACAAAATTGTCTCAGAGAAATTAAATCCAGAGCCGCTGCAGAAAAAAGCGTCGATGAAGATTCGTTGCAGTGGAAGGTTCATGTTTGTTCGAAAAATAATTTCCCGACTGCGGCAGGGTTAGCGTCTTCTGCTGCTGGGTATGCTTGCCTCGTCACTGCACTGGCCAAGTTTTATAAGGTAAAGTCTGATGTTAGTTCTATAGCAAGATTGGGGTCAGGCAGCGCCTGCAGAAGTGTATATGGTGGCTTTGTAAGGTGGCACGCAGGTTCAAACCCTAATGGCTTTGATTCTGTAGCAACTCAAATAGTTGATTCTTCTCATTGGCCTGAAATGAGAGCCTTAATTCTAGTTGTTGGTGAGTCAAAAAAGAAAACAAGTTCAACCATTGGTATGAGGATATCTGCACAAACTTCTGAGTTACTAAATCACAGAGTTAAGTATTGTGTGCCGCAGAGAACTGAAGCGATCATTGCAGCAATTAAATCTAAGGATTTTTCAAAGTTTGGTGAGATTACTATGAAAGATAGCAATCAGTTTCATGCAATATGTTTAGATTCATATCCACCTTTTGTCTATATGACTGATGTATCTCATCTAATCATAGATGTTATTCACAAGTACAATGAAGTTTCCGGATGCATAAAGGTTGCTTACACATTTGATGCTGGACCAAATGCTTGTCTCTACCTGCTTGAAGAAGAGGTACCAAAAGTAATATCTTTGATAAGGCATGTGTTCCCTACATCATCTCCTGAAAAGTTTATAACTGGGCTTGAAAATAAAGAAGAGAATCTAAGTTCAGAATTAAAAAATATTTGTGAGCCTCAAGGAAAAGATTTAGTCAAGTATGTGATTCACACCAAGGTTGGTGAAGGGCCTACAGAAATAACCGATGAATCACATCTTTTGAATGAAGCTGGATTACCAAGGAGTAAATAGTTCAAAGGGCAACTCTGACTGTAATGGCTTTTAGCTATATTTAGGAGCTATTGATGTTCTCAATGTTATCAGTGAATCTTGAATACGAATTATGAACATATGATTAGTGGTATACTTGGTGATTGTTCTCTCTCGATTATGTTGGTATATAGTCACTTATGTATCAGTATTATATAGCTAATATTATTAGTTACTAGTGCAGGTGTATTCAGGTTGTGGAATTTATATTTCTGGTGTGGTGTATCACATATATTCTAGAAGTGTAGTATTCAAATTTATTGTTGTTTATTCTGCATTACATGCTGATGGAGTTTTGACTGAAGTAGATCTGAACCTCTATCGACTTCAGTCTAAACTCTCAACTACTTTTATGCTGAACTAAATTAATTTAATCTACTTACCTGCTTGACATCACTAAGTTGTTTCAGTTAGGAAATAAGTTTATGAAAACTCAATTCCTGACTAATGCAGATTTTAAAATTGTATAATTTAAAAATAGTGTTAACTCGACAGTGTGTCATTGAGGCAATACTAGATTTTTTTTTCCAAAATGTCAATGTGTTTCTATTTGGTTTTTGGGAGGTCAAATTTTCTACTTGGTTTTGAGAGGTCAAATTTATGTGTTATTTATTTAAATTGTTTTTTTTTGTTATAGTTTCTTAGTTAAATAGGTACTTATTTGTTATGCTAAGTTATAAGTTAAAAGGAAGAAAAATGGTTTCTATATGTTAATTCTTTTATTTACATTAAGTGTATGTGCTAAAAATTACAGTATAAATTAAAATATACACTTTACATATAGTAAATTGTCATATGGAATAACTTAAGTCCCTTAAATCTAATCTTACACAGAGATCACAATGAAACTTCTAGTGTTAAACAATTCCATTTATTTTTATCCATTAATCAGACAAGTTACATAAATAGCACAAAAATAAATGAAACTATATTTTTGTAACTCCTTATCGAGCGGAGACTGACACTTGCCAGACTCTGATGATGTTGTCGGAGTAACCGGCAAAGAGGGTCTGACCATCTGTGGACCAAGCCAAAGAGAGGCACTGGGGTGGGTCTGACTTAGAGGTCTGGGTCTGGTTGATGATTTCTGGCCTGAGCTCTTCAACCATTTCCTTGCTTTCCAGATCCTGATGAATAAAATAAAATGTAAGTCACATAGGTCCTATAGAAAAATCTAGGCAATTTTAGATGTTTTATGGTTTTAATGTGATCAGGCCATCATTTGGAGGCCTATCTATATCCCGCAGTAGACGAAAATTAGTTTATTCGATATGAATGGGGATTGCGAATTTATACAGACCATTAAGAAAAAATATAACTTGTCAAATAATATCAAGTAATTTAACTTACCCAGATCTTGATGGAAGGTCCAAAGGCAGCACACAGCCAGTATCGGTTTGGTGAGAAGCACAGGGATGTGATGATGTCATTGTGGTCAAGGGTGTGCAAATGCTTGCCATCATTAAGGTCCCAGAGCATGGCTTTCATGTCCTTGCCCCCAGATGCGCACAGAGAACCATCAGGAGAGACAGTAACTGTGTTCAGGTATCCAGAGTGGCCAAGGTGGTTGATCTTGAGCTTGCAGTTCGTAAGGTGCCAGACCTGTAAAAATAAGCATGAAAACAAGTTTAGTTTAATGCCTATCATACTTTTAGGTTGTTAATAAATACTGATAAATAATATGAGTCCTTGTACATACCTTAACAGTACGATCCCAACCAGCAGAGACAATGATAGGGTTGGCATGATTGGGAGAGAAGCGGACGCAGGACACCCAGTCGCTGTGGCCATCATCCTGGATGGTGTACTTGCACTCAGCGAGTGTGTTCCACAGCTTGATTGTCTTGTCCCGAGAGCCTGACACAATCTGGCGGTTGTCCACTGAGAAAGCCACGGACAGGACATCCTGCACATGATAAAATAGTTATAATTTACGATAAAAAATGCAGTTTGGCTTACATAGGTATAACTTCTACTCTCTATACCCAGCAGTAAATAAGGAGTATATTATACATTATAGTACAGCTTATAAAATCAACAGACTATTAGAAGCTGTTTTGTATATGGCTGTTTAATGTTAGTCTTAATGGGTGAGAAATGTGTCTGACCACACTCTTACCTCTACATCCTTAAGCTCTTCTGCCTCGCTTAGGCACAATTACACTTTCTTCTGCCGCGCATCGGCACTTATAGTACAACTCTACGAATAGATCTTCTGCCGCGTGTCGGCACCGATACTACTGCGAGAAACACTATCACGACTAGACCTGATAGGTTATATACCTAGTTATACACTACCATTTCTTCAGCCGCGTATCGGCACCAATCAACAATGAGATTTCCGTTGCACAACACATGGGCACAGATACTACATTGAAACCCACATTTCTTCTGCCGCGCATCGGCACTACTACAGCTCGCATTTCTTCTGCCGCGCATCGGCACTGTTCTATAGCTTATTTCGGGTATCGACATTTAAACTATAACCCTATCAAAATCGTAAGTTCTGTCACACCTTGGTATGATCTTCGAAACGCCTAGTTGTCTTTCCGGCAGCAAGATCCCACAGACGCAGGGTCTTGTCCCATGAACCGGACAGAGCGTAGTTGCCGTCACTGGAAAGTACTACGTCGGATATGAAGTGCGAGTGACCGTACAAACGCTTCTGCGGCACACCGTAGTTGGTTTCGTCTCTGGTCAACTTCCATACGATGAGGGTTTTGTCTGAAATGTGATAGAGCGTGTTAAATGCGTACTTAAATAGAATGAGTGCGACTTATGGGTAATATTAACATCAGCCCCATATCCGCTTGCCGCTCAGGAATCGCGTGGCGAAGATTTGTATCATCATTAAAATAACAGAAATCCATAGATAGTCAAAACAAACTAGCATTAAAATACAAGTAAAGCATAATTCTGGATAGGATTGTGGAGCCTATGACCAGATGAACATGGATTTAATGGTAACGTAAAATATAACCTTACCACGAGAAGAAGACAAAATCATATCAGGATATTTGGGATTGGTCGCAATTTGCGTAACCCAACCATTGTGACCACAGAGGGTCCCTCGGAGTTTTAGAGTTTCAGTCATTTTAACAAAAACTTGTTGAGCGGGTAAGCACCAACGCACTGGTCCTCGACCCCGAATTAAAAAGACCCAGCGGAACCGCTTTTGACAGAAAGAAGGAATTGAATTTACTTTTTACTGGTACTTTTGATTGATATTTGGATACTAGTCTTTTTGTATCAATGCAACGGTTGCTAATCAACTTACGTTCCCATGGGGTAGTATGCACATATACGAAAACTAGACGTAAAAAATAATTAATATACATGAGATCCGATCAAACTAAAAATATCCAGCTGAGGGCAAGTTAAGATCAGTAATATTTCAAGAATCGACAGCAATCAAATTGCCACTAGTTTACCAAAAAAAAAAATTAGAATAAGTGAAATGCAATGTTAGTTATTTAGTTTTTTTTTCAAATAATATTTAAACATTCCTTTGCTGAATCAAAAGTAGCTAAGCTAAGTGAGCTTGTTGCGAGGTTTACTACTCTAATGCTCTATGTGGCGGCATGAAACGTAATATGATACCTAACCACCTTAGAAAAGGGAATATACCGTTCCTGCAATAAGGCAAACAGTTCAATCTTCACTATTTGTAATGCTGCGGTTAGATTGATCTAATCAACGCCAACAAATGAGTTTCATTAATCTTCATTGACCTAAGACGCTTATATCCAATAGATCGAGATTTCATAACAATTTTTCTGCAGAGAAAACTACCACATGTAACGTCTCTGTTTTCCTACTTTAACTATTTCTTAGATGAGAGTAATAGTAGTAATAGAATCGGACTTACCCCTTACCTTAAAATTCTAACTTACCTCTTTCCTGATTTTGTGCTGAAAGTAAAGAAATGTACTAAATTATCATATTAATCGATAGATACCCATAAATTCCATGGCCCTGGGATCTTACTCTATTATACAATGATCACTTTCATCATCATCATTTTAACAACTGTTAGATATCCACGGACTGCACTGGACATACGTTTTCCCCAAGGATCGCCACAAAACGAAATTAAGACGAAAGTTCTGACAGGCTCACGACCTTTTTTGTACCTTCGGAGAGCTGTGCTTTAAACCTTAGTAAAAAGTCTCACATCATCATTTCAACCGTTAGACGTCCACTGCTGGACATAGGTCTCCCCCAAGGATCGCCACGACGACCGGTCATATGCCGCCCGCATCCAGTGGATTCCAGCAAAGTCTCACATGAATTTAGTAAAATTAACGGTATCCAACAATATCTGCTTACCATTTCGCCTAAAAACTCCGGTTGCCCTCCCCCAAATTTGGCCTTGAGTTCTAAGGGTATTTAAGTAAATATTACCAGAACTTGGGGCCGTAGAGAAGAAAATGTGACACAAACTAAGGACGACAGAGTCTTGCACAAAGTACAAATAAAAATATTTGAAAAACGAAAGTGTCAAGTTATCAACAAAATTCAAAAGAAAATTGTGAAGTTTAATTATATTGTCTTGACATTATAATAAACTGAAAGAAGACTAATATTTTTTTGGCATTTATTTGCTTTATTATACGCTGTTTTAGGAACTACGTACCAATTAATATAATTTTCCTAAATGGATTTTATTGTGGAAGCACCGCAAACAATGGCTAAAGCAAAAATCGTACCATCAGACTCGTTAAAAGTAAGATTGTGAATTATGTTATTTACGAATAACAACAAAATACTTATTAAATATATAATATCAGCTACTGTTTTAATCTTGAGTCCTAAGCTAGGTATATTGAAATGTAGGAGAATACGATAGAATATGTTGGTGTTAATATTATTATGAACGCATCCATTAGGTGGCATCATCATCTAGTTCCCATAAAATCCGCTTGGAGTATTCCTTTTCTGAAAATTGACGTCACGCAAACGCCATTTTGTAAAGTGTCCGCCGTAGTCAGTTTTCTGGGCACAGTTTAAAATACGTAATTCGCATGGTTTTGTGTACATTTAAAACATAAAGACAATCAAAATCTAAGTTAACGTCTCGTACGTTAATCTCACAGACACAAAGTATGGAGGACAAGGCGTCACTAAAAGAACTGGATCAGTGGATAGAACAACTAAACGAATGCAAGCAATTGACAGAAAATCAAGTAAAAACGTTATGCGACAAGGTAATGTACCTTTGAATTCAATATTAGATAATGCGTGCATTAGATTTGTGATCGATTTCATACGTTTTGTATACATTTCCAATGGGTCGGTAGCTATACGTGTATGATTCATATACCTACATGTAAGCTAGTTACAAGCGCGATTTTAAATCGTTATAGGTTGTGGTTGAAGCTGTCCGATGTCGGTACGCTAATCGTTCCGGGATGTTGGGGTTGGAGAGAGTTCTGTTCTCGGACTTGTTCGATCTCAATGTTTACCACACCCATCTATTAATCTTTTCAGGTTGATATTAGCGTAATTGGTTAGGAGATATTTTTAGCCTCGGCGCGGAAAGTCTGATAATCAATTAGCACTAGTTTTATATCCGTTAGTGATAGACTTGTTGGTTTGTACATGTTTATGAGGGATGTTTTCATTGATTTTTTTGGTGCTTGATTTTTCTGGCGGCATCTCGCGTATACTGTTAGTAAGAGATTTTGTGGCCATACATATAGTATGGATGTTTTGATGTGTATTGTTAAAAAAACTACTCTATCACAATAACCAACCAAACAGTGATAATATTGTTTAATGGTTAATCTAGTGGATTATTACTATAGACTTTTCAGTATAAAGCATTATTAATTCAGTCCCTTGTGTCCTAGGTAACCATATATCATCAATAATTTCTCTAGGGACAATACTGTAAACCTTTTTTTAATGAAAATATAGTTGTTTTGTTTTTAACCAGATATTTTAACAACTAATGCTAGTTTAAAGTTTTGTTTAGTCATTATCAATGCCTCAGTAAGTCAAAGTACATTTCTTAAAAATAGCTATATCTATCTCACTATTGTATGACTCACTATTATTATTTTTGTGTCTATATTTATATAAAAACAATGCATCACATAACTTAGTTAAAGTCTCAACACTTTATGCATATTATATGTACCTATATCTGTACTATGCTTTGAACATTTATCTTAAAGATTGCATTTCATTTCACTTTCTTTGAAATTGATTGCATGTACATTTCCACAAAGATATGATGAGTAAAGTGGCTGTAATATTGTGAATGAGCCATAAAGGGCATTGATGATTATGTTAATTGATGCAAAAAATGAATGCCAGGGCAAAATAGGTACTATTCATGTAAAAAAAGTAAAATAGTTGGAACATTTACATGCACTATTTAGCAGCTAAAGTAACTTTTTTACCATTATTATTTAGAAGTATAATATGTAACCAATCCAAATATTATGCTTCTGCATATAAGGAGGTTGAAGTACTTTACAGACTGTTTGTCACACTTGTATTATATTTGGTTGTTTCTTTTTTATTTTCTAAAAAAGGATTCATTTAAAATCTGCAGTTAAATTGAAACCTCTCTGATCATTAAAATAGTATAAACTAGTGAAGTCACATCAAACATCAAGGCCTATTTTTTAACTTATTTTTTTTTTTGTATCATTGATTATTATTACATGGTTTGGTCAGCATTCTATTCATTTAGTGTCCACTGACTTGCTTTTAAATAAAATATTGGTTTTTGAATCAACATAAGACATCAAATCTCATTATTTCTCCTTCTATTATTGCTTTCTATACTAATAATTACTTTCTATTGTGTTTCTAAATGATAATTTCTAAGTACCCTATTACGGGTATATAAAATAATAAAGTGTATCCTGTATGATATTGTAATATTGTATTGTGACATTACAGTAACAATTAATTATCTGAAAGGATGTTACATCATACATGTAGCCTATGAGTTTAAGTGGCATATATTAATATTTTCTATATAATCTTTCTAATACTGTCCTCCATAGAAAATTGTTTATTTGAGTGTAAG
This sequence comes from Craniophora ligustri, assembly GCA_905163465.1. Lineage (NCBI taxonomy): Eukaryota > Metazoa > Arthropoda > Insecta > Lepidoptera > Noctuidae > Craniophora > Craniophora ligustri. The sequence goes on from LR990969.1 coordinate 10,769,548, forward strand.
TATAAATATATTGCATATCTTTGTTGGGATTCCCACAATGGACTTTATCTTGATAAAGAATATTTATGAAGCTTAACAAACTTGCTTAAAATATGTTGTTGAGTTATTAAATATCATAAATATGATGTATCCTTGAGAAGTACCCAGCCTGATACATATGCCTGTTTTGAAATTGATTGATACAAGTAATTGATAACAGCAACATGCATAAAATGCCATATAATTCATTTGGGCCAGTTCTAACCACTTTATTCTTCCATATCAGCTGTCACAATTTATCGCAAGCTAACTATTCCAATAGCATATAGTTTTTATAGCAATTAGTCTATGGTTTTAAAGAAATTAAAAGGTATTCTAATTACTGCTCTGGAGTATTTACAGTAACGTGTTTCATATAAATAAAGGTAAAATTAAATATGGAAAATAATCTAGAACAGTCTTTAGTACCTCAAGGACGAAATTACTAGTGCAACTTGTCTCTTATTATGAAATGATGCTATCATATGATATATCTATATATCATATACCGGGTGACTTTTTTTGCCGTCTTGATAAAAATAGGGGGTGATGGGTAAATGGAGTAGAAGCCTATGGCATAGTTATTTTACTTTTTTTTTTGTTTTACACTCATCATTTAAAATTTGTATACTAATATACACAAGTAATTTACAACCAATTTTTCATATTAAAACATAATTTTTTAATTTTCAGAGAAATTTTAAAAAAATAATTCAAATAATTCAAATTCTTAAACATAGTCACCCTAATAAACAGGCGGCATATTATGAATGATATCGTTTCAAATAGGTAAAACTAGATCTTCAAACAAACGCACACGTGTAGCCGCCTGTGATTTTCCGATGCTGACACAGGATCCCCGCTCCCGCCATCCCGCGCTGGACCCCCACTGCCCTACAGTCCTATTGTTATTATTTTAAATATTTTTTAGTCACATACGATTAGGCACTCAGTGTCGTCGCGTGATCTATTCGCAATGTTTACGTTACCGGGCATGTCTCCGTCGGTCGCTCACTGTGATAAAAGTGATTAACGTAAACAATAAACATGTACGAATATAACAATGTAGAGAACTTATTTAGTAATGGTGCAGTGTTATATCATGTCCCTTGCAAGTTTAAATGGTGTACGGCGAATGTATACAGGACCAAGCCATCTGCAATCTCTTCTTCGACATTCGGACTGTCGATTCGGAGTAGGTACCCCTACTCCGAATCCACAAACAACTCGTCCCATCCATAACATTCCATCATCGATATAATGTTAGAGGACGTTCCTTTGAATTATTTGCGAGGAAATTACCTACTTCCAGAGAGAGAGAAACGGTGGACACTATGATTACTGCGATATCGCTCAAAGGTACTTTTTTATTATTTTGTAATTAAAATCACTGTAATTTGTAATAAGTTGGTTTTAATATTTTAAATACGCTCGGTATGTAGTAATTTCTAGTTTACGCATACTCGTACCTAATTACTACTCTATTTTTTCAAAGAAATAATGACAAATGAAAAAGTTTAACATGTAACACACAAGTATACCATGCTAACAGATCATAAGCTCTTTAAAATGTTAAGGGAAGATTGATATCTCTACAAAACAATTCGGAGTTTATAAAATCGCAAAGGCAAAAAGCCTAGGTATTCAGATATGTAATTACGCTATTTCGCTCGCACTTTTCATTCATTGGAAATCACGGTACACGCAGTGTAGGCATCTATTTTACTATTACGCACGCGCCGTGTAGGATGTTCTCTTTTTCTGGATTTTCTTGGATTTTCAGAACTTCCATAATCAAAGTGCTATTACAGAAATAGTCTCGTCCGCAGATTCCATTCTATACATATAACCTACCCTATAATTATCGAGACGGTAAAAAAAGTCACCCGGTATATTGTATAAGAAAGAAATTTGTTTTTATCTAAGGTTTTTTTTTTGGCTAAGGTTGGTATTGGAATCTGTATGCGGTATCCAGAATGTTTGATTAAGTGTTCTACTATTCAAAATACTTATTATCGTTTTTATTGGCCCTTATTTTTTGGGTAGGCAACAGTCACCGTTGTTATATTTGGTAAGCGTATAGCATCATGCGGCTTAGCGGGCGCATTATTAGCGAGATCTCATCTCTGACGCGAAAACAAACAACATACCGTCACACCTGAAGGTTTCCCTGTAAGGTTAGTCAGCGGACGTGTACTGTAGTACACCTACAAATTAGCAGATAATTGTGATTATAAGTGCATATGCCATTTACCTACACCAACACTAATTAATAGGACCCATAGATAAATCCGGAGAAATATTCATACAATGCTAATTATCTCTTGTTATTCTATCGCTAAAATGCACGTGCCTTATACATATTTACACTAATTCTCGCCCACACGTGTGCTGCCGTCTGCACAATGGCTAGGCAATTGAGCCACATTGGACCTCCCTACTAGTGAATCGGCGAAACGCATATTTAAATTAGCTTAGTATGTTTCTCGTTAAAATGTTACGCATGCTGATTTAGTGGTTATCTGTGAATCATTGGTATTGTAATCAAACTGTGATGAGCTGATGATTACCTAAAGAGATTCTATGTATTTGTCTCGTTTACATACAATTTGCCAACTCATTATCCATTCGTTTTAATACTACTAAGGTAGCCATTTGTAATGAGTGCTATTAGAGTCTCAATAATCTTTTAAAGGCGGCTTATTTAGCTAATTCGCGATCAACACCCACGCGGGAAGGGTGATGGTATAAACAAGTACATTTACATAGAATTATTTTTCAATCGATTTCTTAACTTCACCTTTTTATTTTCGAAAGTATTGCTGTAAAATTTAACTTCATTTTTAATTTCGTCCCACACCTAACGTTGCACAATTCTTGGTATGCATAGGACCTAAAAAGTATCAATAAACAAGTTCGTACCACAATTTGTTGTAAAAATGAAGCTCCGGTGTACTTTTGTTATCAATTTCGTCAAGGTCTAGGAAAGACTAACAACAGAAATGACCTTCTTCACTGTTACTAAATACATGAATGTAAACGGACGCTCACCAAGTGGTTGGACTGCTTAATATTTAAAATAGCATTTAGCTTCTTGAGAATGTTGTCATTTTTACATTGACACCTATGTTGTATTGTTATGTATACTATTTGTATACATGTCTGGGATAGTATTACGTAGAAAAGAATTTGGCTCACCTTTCGAACACCATGACTATCCAAATATCATCAATTTGATCACTGCACAGGCACATGCAAGTGTGGCGACATAATATGAGTTGTAATGTACATATTAATTCAAATATGTCTTTGATTTTAAGTAGATTAGGCTTAGTGGTCGCTAATTGGATTCTGTGCGATTTCTGCGCCACTCGTTGAATCGTTACGAACCATAGTTCATAGGAACCAGTATGTGAATGGCCTCCAGTTTCCATAATTAACTAATGCCCACGATACATATACAAACCATAGAGTGAGATCAACGTCCTACATTAAAAAAATACGTTTTTGATACTGATCCATATCTAGCACGGGACACTTCTAAACCGACTATACTAGTCTAGTTTGGTTCGAGATTATAATCGTAATGTTAAATAATTATATGTTAATGTTATACAATTATTCCACATCATTAGAATTATAAAAGAAATCTATCACTTTTCTTTAAATACCAAGTCAAGAAAAGATTTATTGCTCAAAAATATAAAATTATTCTGATCAATCACGAACGGTAGTTATTTATTACAAGCAATTTTTTGCATTTTTGACATTTAAACAACACTAACTAAAACCAATAACATTACTGTATTCTGATACTGGCAAATAATTTATTTGATTTAAAACATGCATTTAAACATTTCAATAATTGAGATGCAGCTGCCGCGTTTTATTTTTGTTTTCTTTCTAACAAGCTCATGATTATCGTTATCTGTGTTATGTATAACATTTATCATCGCCAAAAGGAAAATAAAACTGGATTGGCGTCGCCTCGGGTCTTTCACCTTTACGATAGACCTAAGAACGGCATCACTACTTGTCATGTGGGCAGGGCAGAAGTGATAGCGAAAGATATATTAAATAGAATGAATTCTATTTAATATATCTTTCGCTATCACTATAACTTCAATACAACAATATATTTTATAAATTATTTTGTTTTAGTTGACTTGGCAGTATCCTTGAAATATTTCATTTTGACCTTTGATCGTCTATCATACATACATACCTATATTTTATAATATAATAAATTATGCATAAATTGGCCATCGAACTTGTATACATTCATAACTTAAAATCAATCTTCAGAATACACATACTAATTTGAAAATGAATAATTTACAAATTAGCATGTATATATTTTTTAACAATTCGTAATATTCTATGCATATACATTAAAGCAGTTATTTTAATAGAGGGTGTTATTAATTATTTGTTAATTAAAGTGTGTACATAGCTTTCCAGCATACTAGCACCAGAATCAAATTTACCAAAAACAATTCCTGGTGTTTTCATCAACATTACATGTTCTGTGCATAATCTCTCGGACGTGGTGTTATTACGTTTATTTTAATGTAAAAATCTAAATCGATAGATTCTATTTGTGTTTGCTAATATACACTGACTGGCAATACGGTTTATATTCAAATGAATGGATCTGTCCGTATTATGTATGCTAACAATTGACACTAATTTCAATCGGGTAGATATTTTGATTGCCTATATTGGAATAAACCTTTTGAATATACGTAATCGTTATAAATTAGGTTCGTTGATGTCTATTTTTATTTTGGACCATTCATTTTCAATTCAGACGACATAAAAAAGGTACTAAGCTAAGCAGAAATATTGTTAACCTAGACTTCTATCTAAAAAGAACATTTTACTGGGCTGTGAAGGATGTGTTTATCGATTACTAAAACACTCATTAGGACAACCAAACCCATACTTAAAGACAGTGTTGCTTTATATAATTATACAGGTATCGTGAAATATTCATGCTTCCATGCTTAAGTACACTTTGCCTTGAATTGTAGCTCTACTGGTCCTACACATCAAACGCTCTTCATACGCTCTGCTTGGAATATGAGCTAAGCGTATGAGATGCATGTCTGATGACGATGCTGCGATGTGTGTACACAGCTTTCAGCATACTAACACTGGACACGTGTTTAGACCCAAAGATGCCTCAGCTGTGTGCGTCAAGCGTAATGTAGTTCTAGCTTTATTACGTAATATGTTTTTAACCATCTATGTAAACAACATTAGATAATATAATAATAGTAATACATAAAACACTTTTTTCCTTGACGCACTGACCACTGGTCTCCAAAAGCGATGGTATTTTACGTCCGTGTTATTTCTACAACGAAAGCTTCCCGCCCTTCTATTGATTACACGTGACCCGCCGTCAACCTAAATACGAGCAATAACTAAGTTATGAATTGCTCGCGATTTCGCTGCGTAAGGAATTTAATCTTTTCTTGTTTTACAAATTAGCTGTTGTATTTCCACATGTACATCATTTAAAAGTTAAGTTAGTTTGTGTAAGGTTCAAAAACTCAAAAGTTCTAGACCTATTGACCACAAATTTTGACAAGATATACACCCGCTCCATAGATTGTATTAATCTATTTTCGCGTCAATACTTTGTGTTGTTTCTCCCCATTTCTCCAATCCAAATCTTCCCATTTCTCATACATGCAACCACAATACAATGTCACAGCTAAGCGTGGTAAGGTACAGTTAGTTTAAGATGATTTTCTTAGTCGTAACTGGACATACGTACATCTATTTCTGCTAAGAGTATGAGCATTATTGTTCTTAAGTACGTCAACATACTATACATTTCCACAATATTATAAAAGGGGCTGCTTTTTGGTTGTATTTCGGCTAACTAGCGTGCTGAACAAAAGACATCAAAATGTTTATATGACAAAACAATGTTGCGTGTTAATGACTCGTCCCTTGTTAAATTTTACAGATATCATAACATATTTTGTTAATTTTACAGTCGAATACATACGGTAAATGGAGAAAACACTAAAGTATTTTTAACTTTTCTTCACGTGACGGTAAACATGTTTTTCTCCAATATTTTGTTGGTCAATCCAAAGTGGCCACTCTTAATCATAGTAAATATTTGAGGAAGTAAATATATATACGTAGAAGTTAATTACATTTTCGAAATTTATTTTATAATTGATGTTTCCATTTGCATAAACTCTTTATTCCTCTTTAACTGACACTAAGGTCAAGACTTCAACTTGAAATACGCTTATTTATTATAAATAACTTATATGTATATAATTTTTCGGCTACAAAACGTCTGTATTACTTATATACTTCCTGAAATATGTTCAGTTATTGAAATAAGACCTTTTAGACAGGAAACAAATATTCAACATCTTTATTTGAGGGAAGCGAATAGAAGATTTTTGCCTAGAACGTTTTGTCTGACAGAGTGATTATATCAGAGCACCCACGCTAAATGGCCGAGACAAGCCTCTTAGTCTCCTCTCAGTCTTGTAGAACTTTTGTACCGCAGAAAAAGAAATGAAAATGTCATTTACACTCATGGAAAACTCCTTTTCCCTCGTGCAATTAGTTCTAACTTAGTACCTATCTGTGTAGGTAGGTATAGGGTTATATGTACTACAACTGTGAGACTTCAAGTTTTCGTTTCATGTAATGATGGCAATAATTATAAGCCTTCGCGACTCCCCGGGTTACGTTTCAACTTTCACTTTTAAATTTTTCTCAAATTTGAATTTTATAGAAATAGCTATACAAAAATGCTTGGTTGTTTCTTTTTAATGTTGCGTCTATGATGTCACTGTGACCGTAGACGGCCTATTGTAATCGGAGTTTGACAGCTGTGTGTTAGAGTGAGCTGTCTTATTGTTTTATTTTCAACACATTTTAAATAATATCCTACTTGTAGAAAGCGTCTAAACTACGTACTGATAGACAAGTGCTGCCACTCCCGCTATCAGTACATAATAACATAGGACCGTATCGACCGCTAGTTGCTAATCATTATACGTAATTTGTACTAGTCTAAGGAAAGGTTATCTGTTAACACATCGCTTTTATCAAGAATATCCATAATCTCTCTCACAGCCCTTGTCCGTTCACATAAATTGGCCATAATTTAACGTACAACCCACCAATAAATGGGTTTATCAGTTGTCAACCTGAGGTTCATGAGATTTCACTAAGGCTGACATTGTTTTATGACATTCGGCCTTTCAAGCTAAATTAAACCTTGTTGTTTATGATCTGAAAATGAAATTCAACCATACTGGCTAAATTCATTCGAGAAATAGCGATGTTTGAAACTACGAAAATCACTGTGCTAGATGGAAAATTGTTTGCCAATAGATGGTAATAAACTTCACAATACGGAAATTTATCCACGTAGAGATGCTATTAACAGTCTTCAAGTAGTATTCCACTAGAGAGTAGGTACTGTAGGTGTGTGACTCTCCTTATTACTCTTTGTTCAAAGACAGTCCACCATAATGTTTCCTTTAGGAATAGACACTAACAGAACAATACGACATACGAATTAACAACTTTATTTAACCGTGTGTTCCGTTATTCAGTGTCAGTACCAAATAGAGACTGTGTTTATCATTTGGATTTGGATAAATGGAGCATTGTTAGAAAACCTTGTTATTGCCATAATTCAGAGTTACAATAATGTAGAACAAGAAATCTAATTTAGTCGTCGGTAAAATAGTAGTCGCAAATACATGCAAATCTAATCAAATTTATCTCAGAACTTGTTATTAATTTATCATTTGCGAACGTCCGTCGGCAGATTCGCCCGCTTGTTGATAAAAAGTCTGTGCATGTATACATACTATTGTATACTTTAATACATACTATTGTATACTTTAATTCATTCAGTAGTTTTCGTGAACGAGTTACAAACATCTTCACATTCGCGCAAACTTTCACCTTTATAATAGTGTAATAAGATTTTGGTTTGGTATTGTATTGTTAGTATTTTTGGGCATTCATACACATTAAAATATAAAACCTCTATTCACGTGATAGTATATTATGCTGTTACTGTGTTTTATACCTATATTAAAGTATATATAATTACCGTATGATCGGTAAAAGGAATAATTTGCGTAACTATTAAGGTATTGACGTCTTGCAAAGCGTAATTTTTAGCACTATACCCCCAGCATTGTTTATTGTATCGTTGTATGTGGTACGGTCATACAACATATGAAATTATCGAGTACACTTCGACGGTGACTAACTTCGAAGATTAGGTTAAGTATTTGTTGAGTAAATAATTAAATAACAATGTTAAGATATTTTTGTTTCATTATTATAGGTATTTACTTGGGTTTCGGCAGCCTAAAGAGGCTTATTGGATGTTTTTGGAGACATTTAACACATTTGCCTGTTTATTGTTTTCAATATGGTTATTGTAAATTTTCAATAACCATACTGAAAACAATAAACATGGACACAACTGTGTCCAGCGTCAGTAGACATTTTTGTTAGTTTTGTCTAATGGAGATTAGTACAATCCGACTATTTGAACTAAAACAAGATGTCTATTTTAAGTTCTGAATTAAATTCGAATTCCCACTTATGTTATTTTTCTTTTTTTACAGGCAAAGGAGATCCTAACAAAGGAGTCTAACGTCCAGGAGGTGAAATGCCCGGTGACGGTCTGCGGGGACGTCCACGGACAGTTCCACGATCTGATGGAGCTGTTCCGCATCGGCGGGCGCTCCCCTGACACCAACTATCTGTTCATGGGCGACTATGTCGACCGTGGTTACTACAGCGTCGAGACCGTCACATTGCTCGTCGCACTCAAGGTAAGATAATAAAATTCAGCTTCAATATTCCCTAAGTAGTGTTTTTGTTTTAAAAACTGACGTTAGACCCTAAAACCCTACAATATTCACTGAGTCGTTGTGATAACTAAATCCCAAGCGGTCTTGCGTTACGATTTTAAAACCGAAGTGTCATACGTTTACCTTAAATATTTAATTGACTAAATTAAAGCTAAAATCTATCTCGTTGAGATTTTACGAGGCACAGTATTATTTAGGTCGACTAACCTTCAACATGACGAAGGTGTCAAGTTATTGTATTGCACTCGTTATTCAAAGACAAACGTAAAGACGTTGTGTACAAAACACACAATGTGTGACGTAATTGATTGGTCAGCGAAAGTGACGTTACGCGACTGTTATTATGCTTCGTGATGACGAAAGTAAAAGGGGTATTTGCTGTATGTTTTTATGGTAACTGACCACATAGACTCTTCCATTCGATCATTTGAATTGTTCAGTAATAAAACAAACAAGTTTTACTTCGACGAGTATATTACCTATAACCGTAGATAAAACTAGACGCCTGTATCAAATAGAAGCCTATAGTCTGTCTACTCCAAAGAGAGATAGGCGTGATACTACACATTTAACTCTCAGCTCACCATATTACCATAGACCGGAAACCTTATTCTATAAATAACTTTTATACTCCTTGGCGTCTACGCAGGGTGATCGGTATATCTGACTTTGTGGCCATACGTTTCTAACGGTGACAATAAGAAAACAATTGCTCCAACAGCTAACGTACCTATCGTAGTGCTTATAACTGTATTTTACATGAAGACATGTGATACGAACCTGATATAAGAACCTGAGATAGTACTTAGCTTTTGACGATACTTTTTACCCGACTGCGTCAGGAGGGTTATGTTTATCGAGGGTATGTATTTAGTTATATTGTCATAAAACCAGTAAGCAAAGTCACCTTCGGCAAATAATTGCGTGTGTTTACGGTGCTAATTTCCAGAAACAAAAGTAACTTGTAAATTAGTTTTGGTTTAATTTTTTACGTCAGTTACAAGCGATGTAACATTTTCTTTTGATAAACACAATACAAGCAACAGTAGGTTCCCGACCCTGTATCAACACTGCTCCAATTTAATCCGATTCGGAACTCTGAATCACTGCTAAATCAATTTAGCATTGATAATAAAACATACATTCCCGATACTTGATTTGATTCTGCCGTCAGTGTGGATTTTATTATAGAAACATTGAATCAGAAAAAAATTATTGCATCTTTATTGTTCAGGGTCTCTAGCGTAGGAACTTGGTTAGCAGCATGAAGGTAGATTAATTTTCATGAACTAGAAGATGATTACTAAAAACGAAGGAGGTGTAATCTACATACACACTAAATAGGTTCTAACCTATTTAGTGTGTATGTAGATTACAGCTTACAGTCATTAGAAGAAAGTCTTCCAAGGCTCATAATATCGTATGCTTTTATCATATTGCTTCTTATGTCTATGAGCAATATCGCAATATAAACTGCTAGCTGTATTACTAAGGGTTTTATATACATAAATAAATATGTAGACTTCTAAGAATATATAAATTAATATTCATGATCCAATAGATACTTTATTAGTTTTACGATATTTGTCTACTAATATTATATTATTAGTCTAGTTCATGGGAATCGGGTCCTCTGATACCGGACCTTCTTGCAAAAAGAACCAGAATTTTTTTTTAGTTGAAGTAATATTAGTGTGTATACAAAAGAGAATATTATACATCGTAAACAATTTCTTTGTTTGTGAGCCCGTGAGAGGACATAGCGTTTATCAATTGATATCTGTGATAAAGTTCGGCCATTGTTTATATAGAGCGTGTTATCTACTGGAATTCATTATTATTATTTTAGTACTTTATTACTGAAAACGTTTTATACCGAGCCTATAATCGGTAAAATATATTTCAGATTTCTACGAACCGATGTATAAATTCTCTTTTGGATTTTTTTTTTTTAGTATTTGGGATTATTGGAACCTTTGCATTGCTTTGAATTCAACCATATTTATAGTTTAAATATACGTAGTAAGTAAAAATATGTTAAGTTAGTGTTGGATAACACAGTTGTACCACTTATTGTCACAAACCGGTTTTAAATTTGTGAGTAATTCTACCAGAATTATAATGTATTTAATGTATTCCTAGCGTTCAAATTGTTTCCATACTTATTCACATCAAGCGGATGATCTTTAAATTAAATAAGCATAGAGGTTGACCTCTGCTCACATCTGAATGTAAAGTGAACGCGAATTGATGTCATCTCTTACGTTCCATACTTTTTGTTTAAACATACAAATTATTCTCTCGTTAATTTGTAACATTAAGTGATACATTACCATTTAGAAATACTGAAACAAGTTTTCAGATGTTAAATACGTAAATGTTTTTACAAAATTGGTCGCCTTTCGTGACTACAAGGACAAAACTATTTTGAACGAGGTTGTAATCATATGAAACGAAACCATTTTACTTTCAAAACGAAACTGTTCCACTAACCAGTTTTTATGGCGCGAGGAAAACAAACATTAACGCCCAGTTAATCCCAGTGATTAAATTATTGCTCACTGTACATATCTAGGGTAGGACCCTAGTAAGACTTAGGTAGATCTATTAATTTATTAAGGCTTGTAGTGTAGATATTCGTTATTTTTAATACGTGATATTTGTTGTGTGTGAGCAATTATGAGCAAAGGTATCCTCCGTATTTCAGTCCAACATTAACTACTAGCAAAAACTTAAATCAACCCACTGACTTAGAATTACGTTTACGGTCTTCATGTATGATTAATTGTGAATAAAACTGTAATTATAACTAAATAACATTTACAGGTTAGATACCGTGAGAGAATAACAATCCTCCGCGGCAACCACGAGTCGAGGCAGATCACCCAGGTGTACGGTTTTTACGACGAATGCCTCCGCAAATACGGCAACGCATCTGTGTGGAAGCACTTCACCGACTTGTTCGACTTCCTGCCGCTGACCGCGCTGGTGGACGGCCAGATCTTCTGCCTGCACGGCGGCCTCAGCCCTTCCATCGACACCCTCGACCACATCCGCGCCCTTGACCGTCTTCAAGAGGTGCCGCATGAAGGACCCATGTGCGATCTGCTCTGGAGTGACCCTGATGATAGGTAACTCACATTTTGTATACCTACATAAATTAATCATTATATGTCTTCACTGTTGAGGTAAAATAATAATAAATAACTAAACCCTTATCTTGCTCTACAATGCTGTAATAACGTGGATCGGTTCTATGCATATACGCAGTACAGTAGTAACAGCAAAGATATGTGGCGCCGTGAAAATTATACGAATATAAATATTTTCACATTAGTCACTGAAACTAAGTAAACGTGTTTATAATTACCTAACGTAACGTAATACTATAAATATTTTAAGTACAGTACAAATTGTGTAACCAAGCGGGGATGCGTAACAGGAAATCGTCACGAAACCATACAAGAAGTGGTACTTACGTGTCGCAAAGCGGCTTGTATACGCATACTTTGAAATAAAAGTTCATATAAGGTCATTGCATTTACGTAACCTTACAGATATCGTCAAATTACGGATTGGGCAGGCACTCAAAAAGTACAGTCAGTGATACGGTGGCTTCTTCCAAATAAAAATAAAGTATTTATACCACGATGACCAACTCCGGGAGTCAAGGACGTGTATTGTATCGTTCGACAACTAATTATAGCTTCGATGATGCCACATTTCCTTAGCGTTATCTCCTAAGCGAGTGACATGACATTAACTAGGTTATGATATTGAATTTACGATATCGATTGCATATTCAACATGTTTTCTCGAACTAATTGATACTTGCATGTTAATTTGGTGTATGACCTTAGTGTAGGAGAGATTGGTCCCTCATAATATTGAATGCTGTTTATGTTATTTTTCCTTTTAAAAATTAATGGAGATGTATCTTTACTATCGCTTTATTGGGGAAGTTACTCATTTGACAAGTAACATTTAGCGTGGTAAACAACAACAATCGGTCATGTAAAAACGATGGATTGACAAATAGAAGTAGCCCTACTCCTAAAACAAATATAAATCTCAACCACACTCCGGTTTAAATTCAATCTCAAGCATTTAAATTTGAAGTGCAAATAATTGCATATAAATTTGCACCTCCAGCAAAGCAAACAAACTTCTCCATACATTTGAATTTCGTTATTGGATAGAACTATGTCATTTGCAGCGTAAAGTAAACCCAGTATAAATGACGAACAGTCATTTACTAGTTGTTAACTTAGGATGCTTACGATCCCACACTCGTGTGTATGGAGCTAGAATAACAAAGCGATTTGATAAAAACATAAATAGACATAATCATTCATTTTTTCCATGGACTTTAGGTAAAAACTGCACCGGACGCTGTGTTCTTTTCGTACGTTCGTCCTTGATTCTCCCAAGTTTATACATCTTTTCAAACATCGGTTGCGGATCTTAATTTGAAGAACATCTTCTTAGGTCAGTATGTGTTCTTCAAATGATCTTTAATCGTTTGCTAATAAGTGTCTTTTTTCATTATACAGAGGCGGATGGGGAATATCGCCGCGTGGCGCCGGTTACACTTTCGGCCAGGATATCTCGGAGACTTTCAACCACAGCAATGGGCTGACACTGGTCTCCAGGGCCCATCAGCTCGTCATGGAGGGCTACAATTGGTGCCACGATAGAAATGTCGTCACTATATTCTCAGCTCCCAATTACTGCTATAGGTAAGTCCATATGATTCTAAATTTATCTTCTATATGGATAAAAGGAGAAGCGCTAGCGCTAGCCCTTCTCTGGACATTTTCAGGAGGAGGACTAGGGAGCATTTTCTGTCACAATAATATATCTATATAATCGTAATATATATTTATTTATTTATATAGCTATATATACATATATATTTATCTGTCTTTCTATTGTTTACTCGTATGCTATATAGAATTTCTTTGTTATTATTGTACACTGTCTTTTTACCCTTCTTTTTACAACTCTCTCACTCAAAGGTTTGCTGGAAGAAAATTCAATCTTGAATTAAGCTCGCCTTTGTGCACAACATTTTAAATGTATTGTTGATATATGTTATGTTTTATCTTTTTTTGTGTACAATAAAGAATTAAAGAGAAGCTGACTGACTGACTGACATACTGTCATATCAATGCAGGGCCTAAACTACATATAAGGGTTAGAAACTTGAAAAAAGTGTTCTATTACCTAACGGTTGTGTCATTTTTAAGAACTAGGTTTATTTTCCCGTGCAATAATATCCTGACGTTAGAAACGTCAACCTTAGCAACGTCAACCTTAGCAATAATTAGATGGCTCAGAAACTTGTCAAAACTGGTAGAACACTTTCCTGGTCGACTGTATGTACGTGAGGGATCTTTGAAAAAGAAATATATGTCAAAAATTACCCCAGTTGGGCTATCAAAATCTAATGCTAACAATGACTTAAGTTTATCTTAGTGTTTTAAGTATTTCAAAATATTTGTTTTGTTTACGTGAAATGTTATCTTACGTAATTGTAGTCATAAACCTAACATAGCCACGACTTTTTAAAATCACGAGTAATAATGATAAGTCAGTTCAAATCTTAAAATCGATCTTGGCGTTATAATAATATGCATAAAGTATGCTGATTATCAAGATAATTAACAATGGTTGCATGATGTACTCATCATGCATATTCATTTACTAATGAATAAAAAGAATATACCTACGGTATTATCAAAAATCTGAAAGAGTTTGTTTTGTTTGAATGTGTGTACAAAGTTTCTCCTTGTTTTGACATAACTAAAATGGGTTTGTTTACCTCTGCATTCATTCATGACTGTTTATTTATTTAAGCACTTATTTTCATGAGAACTAATATCTTATATTGATAAGGAGAAAAATATGCCACACCTGTGTCATTATTATCCCCTACAGCAGTACAATTATAGTTTACTGTTTGTATTGGTTATTTTTTAGTTTAATTACTCAATTTGTTAAGAAATCTCGTCAGTTTGTTGCTGTACCTAATTGTCACTATAATGCCAATTCATCGCCATGAATTTCCAGAATTATGCAACAAAATTGATATTTTCTCTTCTCTTACTATTTATGTATGATGTCTACAGGTGAAAGTAAACAATGATCGATAAAATTACATCGTGGAAACTTAACAAGCGAACCGGACACAATTCGATTAGATTAATTTAGTTCAGCGACACGTAGAACAATATGTCCTTATGCAACCTGTTATACGTAATGTAAACTTGATTGTTACAGATGCGGTAACCAAGCCGCCATTATGGAATTGGATGATGCGCTTAAGTATTCATTGTGAGTATTCTTTTTAACTTTATATCTTTGAGAACAAGCATTATTGATTTCTACCGTATCAATGAGGCAACTATGGTTTACCTACGAATGGTGATCTTACTATCTGTGTGATAATGAGTTATAGCCTGCTTGGTAAAGAAGAAGACCAAATGTCTCTGGGTTGTTTAAAAAACTAGAAGATTTTGACGCATTTCATAAACCATCTAAGTATCACACAAGTATGTAATGTGTCCGGAATAAGATATATTACTATCTAGTTTGGGCTTCCACCAAACGATTATTGGAAAACAGCAGTTTTTTTAAAGTTGACGAAAGGCAAATTTATATTCCCATTGTACAAAAAACCACACGTTAGATTATCTAGATACACTTCGGTGTTTGAGTAGTAACGATACTTATACAAAACACGTGCTTGTAGACTTCAAGAGTAATACTTAAGTACTTCATGTATATTTAGCTTACGAAGGGCTTCACTATTTCAAGGTGCCTGTTATGAATCACTAGTATGGACTTGACCTTCCCTACATGTAATAAACAAAGATTAAATTAAATCTGGAATGATTATCAGCGCAAAGTGATGACAAAAATTTGATATTCAACATCAAATTAATAAATCGACTATGTCGATTCACTATTATGGATAATGGAAATTATGACCTATTGTGCCTGTATAGGGCCATAAAATGTGGTTCTAGAATGCGATACTAATGTGTTTAAATTTGTTGCCTCCAGCCTTCAGTTCGACCCGGCTCCGCGACGCGGCGAGCCGCACGTCACGCGACGGACGCCAGATTATTTCATGTAGGCTGCACGTAAGTAAAATCAATATTTCTTACAATTTGGTGTGAAGTAGAATTCATCATAGCGATGATATTCAGACCGGTAAATACATATACCTGTCTATTGAATTTTCAAGACGATATCATCATCATCATTTCAACCGTTAGACGTCCACTGCTGGACATAGGTCTCCCCCAAGGATCGCCACGACGACCGGTCATATGCCGCCCGCATCCAGTGGATTCCAGCGACCTTTACCAAGTCGTCAGTCCACCTTGCCGGAGGCCTGCCCACACTGCGTCTTCCAGTACGTGGTCGCCACTCTAGAACCTTCAGGGCCTTCGGCCGTCCGTTCTTCGAGCGATGTGCCCTGCCCACTACCACTTGAGTTTGGCGATTCTTCAAGACGATATGGCAATTGGCTATCTGGATTGTGGGTTCGACTACCGTACAGGAATAAAAATGGATGGGTAGTTTATTTTTTAGATCTGGATATTTTTTGTATTAAATAGCTGATTAAAATTCAATAGGAATATAATATATGGGTAAATACTTGATCTTTGAGAGACCAGCTTGAGCTTAAGGGACGAAGAGATGTATAGAAGCTCGATATTTCATGCGAAGTTGCGAGTTCTGAATAATTGTTTAACACACAATGTATGTTGCAGAGGAGGCGCATATCAAGCGGGCGGCGAGTGCGGCGGGCGGCGCGCGCGTGCGGTGCAAGCGGACGGGCAGCGGCGCCTCCGCGGCCGGGCTGTCCGGCGTGTCCGGCGCGTCCGGGCTGGCGGCGCGCCGCTCGCGCCGCGCGCAGCTGGCCAGCCTGGTGCGCGTGGCGCACTGGCTCGCGCACGCGTGAGGCGGCCGCGCGCACAGCCACCGCCCGCGCGGCCGACTCGGCCCGGACGCCCATGCGGCCGCTGGCAGACGCGCTTTAAATTGTAAGTGGTTGTCACCAGTCGCAAAGTTAGGTTCTTGCCGTTCACTGTGCATTCGCTCCGCGCTAGTTAGGCTCGAATTATATGCATCCGAGCGGCCCGGTCGCCGCTCTATGAGACTACGCGGGACTGACGTGTGAGCGACCGGGCCGCTCCGTGCCGCGGCCGAACCGCTCGACCGGGCCGATATTCAGTTTATTACTCGTATAAACAATTTAATCGCATCGACGCATATTAAGCGGACGGACGATTTGTATAATAGTATTGAAATTGCCGTGGCCTTGCGTATAGCTCGAGCTGCAGCCCGGCTACGGCACTCCTCGGCTCGGCAGTGTGCCCCAGCTGTTGCATATAATTCGGCGTTTATGCTGGTATGTTCATTTCTTGCGGCCGGACGGAGCCCGACGTCCCTCACATTATGATTCTATACAATATATATGTATCGAAGACGGTTGGACCTCATTAAACTCGTACATTTACTAAAACGGTAGTTTTATTTCGTTTTCGTCTCGTGTCACCATGGATCGACAGGCGACCAATGGACATACCATCATAATGTTATCTTTGGTGACTAAATGTGCGCCGTGTTGGATTCCCATAAAGCTTATGATCTTATGTGCAGTAATGGAACTTATAATTAGTGAAAACAACATGATTATTGTCAGTCTAGCAAATATATTGATGTTTTTCGACTAAGTTTCTGTAGATCAAAATCATTTAAAGTGCATCAATTAATTTGTATGTTTAATTGTCTTTACAAATGAAATACATACATATTAAAGTTTTTTTTTATATAATTTGATATTCACATTACACAATTACTTTACGAACTCTGGGGGTATTGATCTGTCGTGGTCTATATATAGCAATAGCGAGCATTTAATTTTATGACAGAATGGCATTATGTAATATTATTTTTATTATATAATTTTTAATATACATAATATATTTAGTTCGACTGTAAGTCTGCGTAAAGTATTAGGAATCCTTATTGTTTATACCCAGTGCAATCATTCTGTCATAAAATGTTTAGAGAGAACTAATATTGCATTTTGAGATTTATTATTTGAAATTCTCCATTTCTTGTGCCACAGTACCTGTATGACAAGGAATAGTGTTTCACAAGAGCGGAGCTTTAAGTTCTTTTTTAATCTTTATTTGATTATTAAATAATTTTAGGTAATTGTGTAAATACCTAAAGATCAAGGCACCCGATAGGTTGTTATTGTTTAAACTAAGTGTCGAATATTTTCCCATTAATGTACTCAGTTCGTAAAGAAGGTAAGTAACTAAATATATTAATAACAATTTTATATGAGATCATTGCGAAGTGGGAAATTGTTTTATAACATCTTAGGATAGAAATTTATAACAGGGGGTTATACTGAAGTGTTACAAGCATGTTTTTTAAGATTACATACTCACCGATAAGCCCTGGTTTCCTTATACGAAGCATTTTTTTTTCTATTTATAGAATAACTGACAAAAGCAATTTTATATTCCATTTTTCATGTAGAAAGCGTGTACTTATTTTAGAATCTGAACAGTAGACAGTTTCTTTTGTCAGTGCCATCTTTCAATTTAAAAATAAAAATTTCAGATTTATAAAATAATTGTAATATTTTTTTTATTTCCTAAATTAAACGCGTGCGTATTAATTATACAAAGACCTTACCCACCAATGACACCTGAAGCCACACGTTTCGTTGATCTAAGTATTAAGTATGTAAGTTATAGATAAAAATAAAATATATCCTTAAAGAAAAAAAATAACAAAAAAATGAGAATGTATGGCGAGCCTCGTTCGCGTGAAATAAAACAATAACTCTAGCACAAGTTGGTTTCTCTGCTTTTAGCGTTATTTCACCCAATCGAAGCTCGAGAGTCAAATTAAAATTAAGGCTTTCCTGGCAAACTGCGTAGGCGACATCAAATATGTTGAGACAAACTTGATCTTTTGTATGCATAGTGTGTTCATGTATAAATGGGACTCTACACTGATATTGCGCCGACTACAAATTAAATTTATATATATTTCATCATACATACATACATACTTCCATCTGGAATCGCTACACAATGGCAATAATTTAAATTGTAAACACAGTACGGTAAAATAATTATTCTTGCAACGTGTATTATGCCTGTTGATAGGAATTAGATATAATAAATAAAATTAATTATAAAATTAAGGATTTTTCATTCACCATTCCAACGTCGCAATTAAAGTCAGTAAGCATTACATGAAAATAATTTATTTTATACATATCTTGTTACATGTCTAATTATGCACTTTTTACATATGACCAATATACATATTTTAAATAAAATCTTGAAATTATATAAATATTACATTTAATATTTTTTGTTTATTGTGTCTTTGGTGCTAGAACTGTACGCATATGATGATAAATTTGACATTATAATACACGCTAGTTGAAAATATTATTTAGAGCAAGAAGTTTACACAAGCGTCCTCCATAATACAAATAAAATATATAGAAAAAAATTAAGTAGACTTCAAATGGTATTAAAATAGAGATTTTGTACACATTAAATGTGCGTACAAAATTTACATTTACGTATAATAATACATTTTAATTATAGTTCTTAAAATATTGCTTGACTAGAGTATGAGAGTTCTCAGCTTTAGTGACAACAAGTGTTTGCAATAAAAAAGACCTACTTAAATTGACACTAAAAATCTTTGCACGCATGAAATAATAAAAATAATACTACGGTACATATTCTATAGTATTATAATTATGTGCATGATTTTGATCAGTATTTTCTCAGACTAATCAAGCTTTATTTAAAGGAATATAACTAAAGAAAACGCCAGACTATGCGTGGAATGATACCTCTTAAATACTAGCCTACTGAATGCTGTAGACTCCCTGTCTTTCAGCATCACACAACATTAATCCTATATCTCAGCTTGGTTAGTTTTAAACAGTGCCAAAACTCAAGACCAATTCTCAAATATTGTGTGCAATATTATGACATGTAGAGATACTTGAAATTGAGGTTGTATGCTATTCGATAGCACTGCTTATGCAGTCATCTAACAGGTCAAATCATCACTTCGGTTGAACTTGGTCCCAAAAATATCTGTTGCTTTAGCACAAATCTAACGGATATTTTAAATACTAGCTTCATCGGATGTATCAACAATTTTATAGATTTTTGTGCACATATGTGTATTTTATTTGTATTAGTTTTTAGTGCTTATTATAACTGCCCATAAAAGGTAGCTGTCAATGTATGCCAGCCGCACCTATAGTAAGTATAGGTGCGGAGCCTCAACTGTAAATTGAACCTAAATTTACAGTTCAGACTCAGACTACCATCGCCATCAGGTGTTACAAAATATATTTTAGACGATTTTTCTTTATAAAGTTATTTTAGACGGCGCCACAACGTATTTTGTCAGCAGCTACATTTTGTTAAGTTTGTCGATGTTCTGTGAGACTTATATGAGGTTGAACTAAAGACTAGTTTAGTCTCACTGTACTGAGTAGTAAAACGATGAGAAATATCATTAATCATAAAAATCAAAAGCTCTAGTCCACAGTGCCTTGCAAATGTCACACCAAAATTCGATCTTAAATTTTCTGTGTATGCTGTATTAGGCTGTCACCTCGCACTATATCGCTTTTCTAATTCAATGCTTTAAATAACACGAGTAAAAAAACATGAGTAAAGTAAAAAATATACATTTTACTTCTTATATTATAGTAATTTAAACAACAAAAACACATCAATCCGAATGTGAATCCCAATACATTTCAAAATTTTGAGTGCTGCAGCAATATTTTTTTTAAATTGTGCGCTTTGTATTCTGACTTTTATGATACACTGGACGTGAATCTTGATTTTATCGTACAACATAAATGAGATATATTAAATAGAGTAACTGACTCTTAAATTAATATGGTAAGCTGTATTGTTAACTACTATGTAGAACAATAAGGAATGAAACTAACGGAAACAGTATTATGTATTATAAAGGCACAGAATTTACACTTATTACTAGACTAAATCTTATTTTAAATATATTGACAGGACATACACATGGAAGAGTCATGAATTGCACGAATTAAATTAACAAGAAAATATTTATGTATATTCAAGTGCTGTATCAAAGCCAAGCATAGAATCTTAAAAATATAGAATAGATGAAAGAATAACTTGGAATATTTAAATATCAGCTTATGTTTAACAACTTTTATTATATTAGGTACTGTGGAATATCTATCACGTGTCAAAAACAAAATGAGCTTTAACAATGTTCAAATACTGATTTAATAAGTACTGTAAGGACGAAATGAATGCGTGCTTAAATTGGTGTATATCATTCATTTAGTTTAATTAATATTAGAGCATAATAGTCATGGTTCAAAAGCTTATTTTTTATGACCTTAGGCCTAAATAGTCAATCTAGAATTTACTCAATTCAGAGTTTACATGAAATTAAGATTTCTGTACGATTCTTTTTATTGTGTGAGTCAATCGTTGTAGGTCAAGTGTTAAACTAAAATCAATTGACGTGGTCAATAATATAATTGAATTGAATTATAATTAAGTTTAAATTGGCTAAATATGTATAACATTTTTCACTCTAAAGTTGATCTTTGTTGAAGTTTATTTAATCGCATTTTTAATTTATTGTTAGTATCATACGGCCAGTTTGTCAATGATTAATTAAATATAACCGAAAAAATGTTATTTAGAAATTATTCAGATATCTATCAGCTTAGATTTAATCTAACTGATTAGAAACAGGAATCAAATGAGTATTCAACAATGTTGATTAAAAATGATCAACTTCAAATTATACTAAAATGGAGAGCATTATTTGTTTTAAAAATCAATTAAATTCGCCATAATATACTTTTGCTAACTAATATTACGATACTTTCATCCCTGTGTCTAGCTGCAGCAGTTGCTTCATCAGCTCGTAGGTGGAGAAGGAGGTGGCGACCATCGGGATGGCTCGGATGTAATTGATGCTCATGCCGCGGTATAGGCCCTTCACTATACCGTTCTCACGGTATATGAGGGTCAATGTTTTCACCATACCAGTACTGAAAGGTTGATAGTAAATAAATAAATTAATAACTGAAAAGGAAGTACTAAAATTACAATAGTTATTATTAATTAGGGTTATAATAAAATAATTAAAATGTTAACTGCGTAGAATGGGGTAAATAGATACCAAGGCCCACCGGGTTAATAGAATTAGACTGATCATCATTATTTAAACATATAGAACGAAAGAATATACACATGTAGTTGATGAATTATTTAATAAACATATTCATAACGCCATATTTATTATTTAATAAAATAACAATGATTGGTTTATTTGTATTTACCCGTGTGCTACTGTTCATTCCATTTTACGTGGTTTACAATACATGGCATATTATATAGGTACTATAATTACAGTAATAGAGCCTATGTTGGGACGGGGTTATTATGTCATTGTCCTACGGTAGGGTTTTTATTTTTTTTAATGACTGCCATGATATGAGTAGTGTTGCAACCTATTTAATTTTTGTTTACATTCCAGTGGTGGGATAATTTATGCTAATTCAATAACAGGTCTGCTAATAAGGACCCGTCGAACTCGAGGGTCTAGGGGCACCGCACAAGCAGCTTCGATAGCTACGCCAGTGGGTGTAACTGATGTAGAAGTCATCAATGGTACGCGTTGTCTAGTTTTTTCAAGGCACACACCTAATCTTAGCTAGTACCTAAAGGAACCTATATAATACTCAGTGGGATTCTAACTTATTATGTACATTCTGTTTTAACATGTCTTATTGAGCAAATAATTTTGGTATAAGCGTTTTATACTTTTTTTTTATCAGGAAGCAATATATTCTTTACAAGACCTGTTTTAATTTTACCAGGTAGGTACAGACTTTTTTTCTGGTTCTTATCGTGCCGATAAGCAGTGACATATTTATTTAACAGTAGGCATCGGTTGGTTAATTTGTTATCCAGTTTAATACGGGTTTAAAGATACTACATACAACAAAATAAGGTTTACTGAGTTTCTAGTCGTTTAATTTTAGTTACGAACCAATATTTGTTTTTAGACGTCTATGTTAGGAACTACGTATTTAATATAAGCATTTATCATCCACCACCAATTTATACAACAATTACTGAAAAATACACTTAAAAGTAAAGTATCCTTAGTTCTATTTTACGCTGTTACTTAATAAATAAAATATACAAAAAATATGAATAACCAACCTCCTGCAAGTGTTGCCAACCCCACGTGTAAATAACATGCAATCAGAAACGGTGCTGTATTAGATAAAGTGGTAGAATAAAGTAAGTAAGTATATTATACATGGAAGTGGAAGGTGCTAGGATATACGACGAATAGTTATTCACAATTATTATAAAGATCTTTTGTTGTTCAGCTAGTGTTGTGGCCGAAATATCTTACAGCCTAATCCTACAGCCTGAGAGGATTCTCCAGCTAAAATTTTCAAATACTGTCAGGCGATAGGACATTAAGTATTGAATACATGCTTTTCACTTTAGTTCCACAAGGAATCAAGGATTGATTATATGCCGCCCGCAGCCAGTCTACTCTCAGAGCCACAAATCTTAGGTGACTCTCATTGACCACGTCGTCGGTCGGCGATCGTCTCTGTACGTGGTCTCCATTTAAGAACCATTCTGCCCTCCTAGAGGTCATCACGATTCACGACTACAAGCTACGAATGTGAAGCATTCGTAGTTCAAGATCATAGTCGTGAATACTGGCTACTTTAGTATCTACAATATTTAATAACAGAGAATCGTTGGAATTCGTGCAAACGAAAATCTACATGAACTTCCTCTCAGGCATTGTATGACTCGTTCTTATAAAGTACGAGTTTTCAGTATAACAGCTTTTCGCCTCGGATTTTTGCGAAAAAAATATCAAGATACGTGTTGTAAGATCCGACATTATTATCAAAAGAACGGTTCGGCCGACATTGCTAAATAAGATAGAGGCTTTATCTTGTTTAGCAAATCGGGAATGTCGGCCGGACCGTTCTTTTGATAATAATGTCAGATCTGTTAATGACAATGAGTTATTTTATATACATCCTACTTCATCATATCTCATAATACATTACATACACCTCCTATATACATGGTTAATTGTAACTAAACATTAGAACAATGATGAGACAAAAGGACGTTCGAAAAGTTCAACAAAAACGTAAAAATTAAGTACCTAGGTAAGTATATTTTTTGCCATGTGGGTGAGTAATTATAATCATACTGTAGAAAAAAAGGCAATTCTTACGGATACAGATAAAACTTAGATACAGATTTACGGAAATTATCCTTGAAGATAGCGAAAAGAGCGGTAGAAGTTTCTACGCAGACGCAGTCGCGGGCAAAAGCTAGTAGAAAAATATACTACAACTGGTTTTGAATTTAATAAATCTGCAGCTTTATAATTTGCGTCCTATTTTCTCCCATCATTACATTTGGGTGTTATCAGAGGCCCAGAGGAAGAATCGCAGCTTTGAAGAACAGAGGCTGAGTATTATTATTAGAAGAGGCTAATATTATAAATTCGAAAGTAGGTATGTCTATCTGTTAGTTACACAACAATTCTGTTTGTTGAAAATATGATGGAAATAGTTAATTTCCCGGAAATCATCTTTAAAGAGAGCGAAAAAGAGGGTAGAATGGTCTGCACAGACGAAGTCGTTGGCAAATGCTAGCTATAATAAATCCGTACCCGAACTTGGCGGTGTGCGCGTCCATGCAGGCGAGCTGCATGCGGCGGCGCGTCACGTCCAGCGGGTACGACACCGACTGCGCCACCGCGCCCGCCAGCCCGCCGCATACCAGCTTACCTGGCACCGTCAGCACTAGACCACCTAGTACACAACAAGAATAATATGATAATGATAAGGCAGGAACTAGATGGCTGGAAGGTAGCTGGCAGCAACTCGATGAGAAGAGCCGTAGATCGAGCTCGGTAGACCCAGACCCGGAACACCGATCGGGTCGATAGCTCAAAGTATAAGGTGAGGACAGGTGAGGTCATTATGACTGCTCTATAGTATGATATAGACTGTATTATATATACATAATTATGTACTTTAAAATACACCCGGTATCACGAGTACTTTGTATAGGCAATGAACTATTCGCATAGTCAAGTTTAAGGCAACCAGCAAATAAATTATTAACTTTACCTTAGTGAACTATAAAAAAATATAATAATGAAAACTTCATTTCGAGCTCTCACCTACTGGTTTTTATTACTCCTGCATATAGCACACATAATATAACTATTTAAAATGTAGAACGAATCGAGATTTTTTTATTACCTACCTTTGATTTGAACACTATGCACAATACACAATAGTACCTATATATAAGTAGCCATAGATGTGAGATTAGTATGCAGCTCATGTTTTATTTGTAGAGTAGAGTGTTTTACTTGGTCGGCGTGCATTATATTTATATTGTCTTCGGAATTCCCAAGAATATAGAATAGAAATAGTGTATCGAAACAAACATTCCAATCCAAACTAATTTTATAAATTCGAAATTATGTATTTCTGTTACCTCTTCACGCTTAAACTGTGGAACAGATTTGGATAAAATTTTGTATGGAGATACTTAGTTATACATATATACGTAATAAACCAGAAATCAACCTTTAAGAGACCAAAAAGGGGCAAAGAACTTTCTACGGAGAGGAAATCGGGCAAAGGCTGGTATAAAAAAAAAGTATTACCGGTATTTCTATCGCACTTCTTGCAGAGTGTGGTGGGCATATACTTCATACAGAAGAACTTGAGTGACTCGAAGCAGTAGAAGCTGAAGCCGGCGTAGGGCACCATGCCCACCATTGTGGGGACAAACCCGCGGTATAGCGCGCGGATACCGCCCTCCTAAAACACCAATACGATTAGCCTGGTATGTCCCACGGCTGGGCAAATATTTGCCATTAATTTTTTCAACCATATCGATCTCTGTGTAAAATAAAATAAGTCATTTCTTTCTCGCCATAAAGCTCTCAATCAGTGTCAGGCTTCCATTACGTCGTCATGTTGGCCAAAAGGTCCTCTGACATGGGTCAAGTAAAAATATAAATGTAATTTTATTCCAGGTTTCTATTTGCAAAGGACTAGAATAACAAAGAAATTGGGAACAGTACCTAGATCTATTTTTAGAAATTAAATATGTCTTCAAAATAGCACTTTCTGATAGGGTCAATTTTAAGTGAGCACAGTTTGCAATCGCTACTAGCGCATGGAGTCCTGTGTTAGAATACCAGTGTTAATCAAAGTTATTGGGTATTCTATTAAAATAATAAACCTTTATTATTTATAAATAATTACTATTTCTGTTTTTCAGTTATTCAGCGGTTATTTTTGTTAAAACCTTAATAACTGTATTCTTAAACTAATGTAAGTATAGTTAATTAAATTTGATTCGGCGCATAACAATCAATAAACAAAGATCACTAAATTAACTTAAATTTTAATTAAATCACCAGCATTGATTTAATAGGGCTTTTTAATTAAATCAATGATCTCCAGCGATAAACATTATAACGTAATTATTTAATTTGCTTGGTATTAGGCTCGCCTTGTTATCTGAGTCCTAAAACATTCTGGCAAACTGTATACTTCGAAGAACACCGTATATTTCCGAAGTTAATAAGGCCTTTCGAACTGAAATAAAGCCTCATATAATAATGTTCGCGAGGGTTGGTAACACGCGAACGACACCTCTGGTGTTGCAAACGTCCATATGCTCCATGCAGTAACCGTTTACGATCAAGCGGGCCGTCAGCTTGTATGATACTCTTTATATAAATAATAATAATAATACATTGTAACGTTTTTTATATTGACCTCGCACACCTGTTACCAGAATATTGTACTGCAATACTCTTATTAAAGAGTGTCCATGGAGTTTCTTGCCGGATACTTCTCCATGAGTTTTATAAGAGCTTGAAAAAATGAATATGACATAAAATCTTTTTTTAGAGGAGGTAGGGCATAGCGAGATTCCTCGCTACTGCCTTACTGCTAATTGCCCGACTGGGGAAGTACCTCCGCCTTACCGCAATACCGCAGTGAATCAACAATGGTTGTCTTTCTGCGAGTGAGTAAGGTTACCAGAGCTCGTTGGGGCGTGACTATTCTGACAGCACAGGCTTTCCACTTGCTGTCAGTTTAGTAATTCCCTATTTTAAGAAACCAGAACGGTTTCTGCAGGGGTGTGCAACCCTTCAGGTGTTGCAAATGACCATGGGCGGCGGTGATCACTTACCATCGCGTGAGCCGCTTGCTCGTTTGCTCCCTTATCGCAATAAAAGTAATCATACCGTTCGGAACATGGTGGTGGCGGCGTGCGCGATGCCGGTGTACTTGTGCTCGCCGGTGATCTGGAAGGCGAGGCGCGCGCGGATGGTGTCCAGCGGGTACGTGAGCGTGACGGCCGTCACGCCGGCGCCGGCGCCCGCCACGAACTTGTCGCCGTGCTGCACCACCGGCAGGTGCACGCCGCTCAGGTACTGGGGATGCAGAGGATTCATGTGTTAGGTCGATTGCGTTAAAGGACATTTAAGGAAAGACATATTTTTTAAATGACACAAATTTTCCTGACTTTGTAACCATTGGACGAGTGGTCGCAAAAGTATTATTTTATATGAAATTCTCAGGCCGCTCGGAATTTGGGTTTAACCCACAAAGTTTGGACAAAATAGTAATATTAATCTGAAAAGCAGTCTTAAATAAAAGTGACATAATATTATTCTTGTAAAAATAATGTCATATCTCGTGATAATTTTTCTGAAAATGCTCAATAAAGGATGTACACTGTGTTTTGTCTTCGTCGTTAACAAGAACAGATGCGCTGTTGTAAATCAAGAAAAATCGTGATGACGCGTTTAACAAGTAGGTAAGCGCCAAAATATTTACATTATCTGTTATTTTAACACGCATTGTAATAAATGTAAATGGAAAGTTCAAATTGGTATTATCAAAACGTAATCTATTTGGGGGTTTGGAAGTTTCATACTATTATTAACTATGTAGAAATACTGTAATTGGTTGAAGACAGCCGTTGTAGTTAAATAAATAAATAATATATAACGTCAGTTAATACTTCTGTTTAATTGTTTATTTAAGATACTTTATTAATACAATAGAAACTCGAGTTTTACATCCAAGGCCCAGTCTAAGGCCTTTACGCTCAAACGGTTAAGGAAAACATTGCGAGGAAACCTGCACGCCTTAGATAGGGATATCTTCGATGGCGTGTGAAGCCTACCAACCCATGGGCTAGCGTGGTGGACTACAGCCTTGTTACGATTCTATCGCGCCCGTGACTATGGAGGCTGTAAAGGAAACGGCGGATTAAAATAATACCGTGGGTAATAAACTAATAAGTAGTTTTATTTCAATGTCTTATATTCGCGTAAGTGTAAGAAATCAATATACCAGAGCAGATTGCATCGTTGGATACCAAATTGGTATAATTGGACGATGTATTGTATCCATGTGGTATCTACTATCATTTGGTATAATTCGTTACAAAGCAATAAGCTCACAAAAAAAGGTCATGCCAAGAAATTGTCCG
Organism: Craniophora ligustri; assembly: GCA_905163465.1. NCBI lineage: Eukaryota > Metazoa > Arthropoda > Insecta > Lepidoptera > Noctuidae > Craniophora > Craniophora ligustri. The sequence continues at coordinate 10,798,142 of LR990969.1, forward strand.
CTGACTCTGTATAGGATCACAGGGAGGCATTTGAGATAAAAAAAAACAGGTCACATAGAATGGTAATATGGTATAATACCATCAATGGCATAGCCGCGTTGTTTACTGGCAGCCCTGAAATATACAGCAGTTTTCTTCTTAAATGAGATGAGATCCGTGCCCAACAAAGGCGCAGACGATCCACACCTACTATACTTAACATTATAAATGCGAAAATGTCTGTTACATCTTCACGCTATAACTACTGAACCGATTTAGATGAAATTTGGTATCAAGTCCTTAATTGGCATAGTTTTCATCCTGAAAATCATCCTTAAAGAGGTTTGAATGCGGATTAAATTACTAATTTTACGCAGATAAAGTTGCGGGCAAAAGCTTAGTGTGTCTATAAATATGTTTAGCGATATAAACTAAACTTAAATGGGTATATGGGTATTGACGTCATTCAGAGTTTCCTGGACACAATGAAGAACTAAACTTATGTCCCAGTTGGTCGATCTTTAATGACTAAACAATAGTAGTAAGTTAGTCTAGTCTAGACACAAATGGCGTCGAACAGCATATCGATTTCGATGTTACAATTTCATTGACCTTTAAGTAAACGAATTTATTTATAGAAGTTATCATATCTTTTAGTCGGGTTAAAGATAAATGTCTAATACTTATTATTATTGAAATACAAAGTGTATTAGTGTAACAGTGTATAATTTATGTTTATAGATTTTTATGATTGAAATTGCCTCGTTGGTCTTGTGGCCTTAAGTGCGACAGCAGAGCAAGGTCTTGGATTCCGTTCCCAGGTCGAGCAGTGTTATTGGGTTTTTCTTATAACTTTCAATAGCAGCTCAGAATTGGTTTCCTACCCGGTTGATAGCAATAGCCTAGTCTCCTATCACATTAGACTTCAAACATACCGGCGAAATGTGGGTGTACATTAGTACACCTCTGCCTAACCCACGATACGTGTGATGGTATGTAGGTAAAGCAATATTGACGTTACACATCCGTGAACACAACAACTGCGCAAGCGCACATCTAATCATCTTATATGACAATACCCACACATCGTCAACATATATCGTCATTGACGGCCAACAGTCAATCACAGAACAAATAAATACGAAACTATTTCCGTTCAATAATACAAGCAAATTTATTTATCCTGTGTAGTACAATAAAAGCAAGGACTCATTAACTTTTAACTAGGCCGTTGACCCGTATCAGCACCACACTAAAATTACTGTCCAAATTATTGTTTATTAACCCCTGTGGGTAAGAGGATTGTTATAAGTTTAATGTGTACATCTGTGTACAAAGGTACACAAAGTACATGCGTCTTTCTGTGGCATTGTAGATCCTAAAATCCTTAGTTTGTTTCATCAAAAACTCACTCAAATCTACCGAGTTCCGATAAATCATGTTATTAGAGTTTATATTTATTATCAATAGCAGGATTATCAACTGGTCGAATAATGTATGCAAAAAACAACCATACATAATTATAATTACAAGCTAATCTAAACGTTATCATCATACGAATTCATGTTATATCATTATTATTATGACCATAACAAAAGAAAATCAGCATGAAAATTATGTATTGCAATATATCTATAGTTTATTTAAATGTACAATACTAGTTGTACATCAGTTAATAATTAATAATAAGACTGTGATAACGCTACGGACATAGGTCTCTCCCAAGGATCACCACGTAGGTTTTATTGTTTTAGTTTATAGACCATTTTTTTAAACCAATCGTTTCCTTTGAAATTTTAGCGGTTGAATCATTCTGAGACTCCGAGAATAGGTTACCGCTATCACTATGACACAATTTGACACAAAGCGCGATGAATTCTACTTATTTTGATGGTCATTCCACACAGTTTGGTATTGTATTATTGTACAATTCACAATACACGGAGTCAATTTGGTCGCATACAAAAAACATTTTCTTTATGAATTTGTAAGTAGCACCAACATGATAGTAACCTGATTAAATCTAGTACGGTTATAGACCAACTGTTTGTATGACGTGAAGACTATGTCTAATTACTATGGGAGCTTCGTGTACACAGCGGTTGTTAGTGGGTCACCACTGTACCGTCTTGTCACAAGCACAAACAGACACACCTCAAACTTAACTCTCTCTGTCAAGACAACGTTGCTTCGTATTCATTTGTGGTATACTGCCAAAGGGCTATGTTTCGGTAGCGATCAGAAAAAAAAATGAAACTTATGAATACATCTGCTATATTATTTTGACAGATCGATGATCAGACTTTAAGGCATTTAAGAACTAAGTGTAGTTTAAAGGAGAGAAGAAAAGACCTAATAAAGCTATTTGAAATAAAAAAAAGTTATTCTGTACTTCTAGAGTACCAACTTTAGAACCTGACCAATAAATAAATAAATATATTGGGACATTATGACACCACGCTATCTTGCTCCGAGCTAAGCAACGAGGCTTGTGTAACGGATACTAGATCGTTGATATACTACATATGTAGGTTTTTTTTTAAATACATACATTATACATTCTACAATTCTACATATTATGTAGAAATATTAATGACTCAGGTCCAATTTCTATGCTCATTGCTCATCAGTCATCACACAAACAGAGATTCGAATCCAGGTCGTCATTATGACGCACTAGATATTATTTGAGTTAAATCCCTGGAAACATGAGTAATAAAAACTATAACCGTAATACATAACCGCAACTCATTTTGGTATTAATTATACGTAGGTATTCGTAATTATTTTGCAGGAACTTGCTTACAAAACCCACAACAATTTCCGTGAGAGAACAAGCTATTGTTTGGTAACTTGTTACAGGGAAAACGTTTAAGCGTTTATGTTTTCTGCATAACAAAAACATACGCACATGTAATGTTTATGAATTAAATAATAAACTTGAGTACATGATAATTGTAAAAGACACACATTATTGCTGTATCTAGTAGATAAATATTAAACATACGTTCTGAGAAAAACAACCAGAGATTAGTTAAGTAAATGAGCTTACGTGACAAAATTATTGCAGAAAACTCATAGGACTAATAGCGCAATTACACTTAGTCAAAATCAAAATCAAAATATCATTTATTCAAAGTAGGCCAAATTGGCTCTTTTTGAACGTCGACAATAAAGACAGCCCCCAAAAACGCCCGTCCTTCACCGCTTCCTAATGTTTTTGCTCGTATCCGGTTGCCTATGGAATCAATTGAAATGGAATGGGTAAACGACTAAGTGTAAATGAACGGCGTCGAGTACGCCCGTGTTCGATCAGCTTTGTATTAATCGCGCAAGTAATGTAATTAATGCATCGGATGATGTCTTTCGTGTACCCGAATACGGGCAAACGACTTAGTGTAATTGCGCCCTTCAGCCCGAAATTTATCTACTGTCTCATAAAGTAATGAATCGGATATTGTAATTATTGTTACATCAGCATTTCCTACAGTTCAGCCTTTTAAACTGGGAAGGTCAAGGACAAAGGCACTAATTATTGTTACATTAGCATTTCCTACAGTTCAGCCTCTTAAACTGGGAAGGTCAAGTACAAAGGCACCTGTTGGTAGAATCTGCCAGCGTCACAGCACCGGCGCACGCGCAACGGTGTGCCAGTTACCGGTCGGTGGCCTCACCGGGACGGAACACCGGTTCTTTTGAAAGCGAAGCCGACACTTACATGTAGGATGCTTAATGAAGGTAAGGAATGTCGTATCTTCGAAAATATTGAATTACCGGCTTTCGCCCGTGTCAACGAGCACGCTGGCAATATGTTTAAACCGTAAAGACGTAAAAAGATAACGGAAATAAATATCCTCTTTCGCATTTTCGCAACGTAGCTAAACCAGTAATGAAGACCTCTTGGATGTATCGCATTGTCTTCAATCAAGGTGTATATCTCAAAATCTAGTGACTTTATTGAGGGACAACAGGTTTTAATATAGTGAAAATCCAATTTAAATAGATCAATCGTTTTTCCGTGATTTGAGTTCACACGCAGACAGTAAATATTATAAACGCGAAAGTTTGTGTGGATTTATGTGTGGACGTTTGTTACTTTTTCACGCAAATCCGCTTAACGAATTTGAATGGAATTTGGCATACAGTTAGTTTATTACTTGACATAGGCTACTTTTTATCTACCAATATGCCACGAAACGAAAAACTAAAGCCGTGGGTGGAAGTTAGTAAACAATAATTTGAAAACTATATGTTATGCATATTGTGACTACCCAATTATCAAACAAATTAATCCTTACACAGAAGGTACAGAAATTCTATGACATAATGAATGAAATGCAGTAACTATGTCACCTTGAACTTGACAGTGGTCTATTTAAAAACATCCTAAAATATAGGTCTGTCTTGGCACACGGCGTTTATGACGACCACACCGGATGAGATAATATACATATAAAGACAGTTTTATATATAGTAAGTGCCGTTTTACTTTTTTCGCTGCAATGCAATTGTGCATTTTGAATGCTTGTTTTGCCACGTTGAAATTAATTTACTCATAGCGGAACTGCACAAAGGGCATGAGACATTTAATGTCGGCGAAACCATGACATTTCTTGCGTCTTTTTGGATTTCTTCCGTCAGTTTTCCATCCAAAAAATAAACTTGAATATTTCCTACTAATTTTATACGCACATTTTAAATTATTTTGTTGAAGTACCTCACAAACTACGAATAGGTAACTAATAGATTGGCTTGAAACCACAAGGAGAATAATAATTATATATTATACATATAATAAAGCTTCTAGAAATATATTAAACAAGTTAATTATCAAGCTAATATACCAGAAGAAAAGAAAAACATTGATGAATATTAAACTTATATGTTATATGCAACATAGTTATATTTCAATAGTTATTCTGTGCTACTTTGAATTCAACGGTCATTGCAGACATTGCTGAATATTAAAACCTTCACTAGAACTAACACAGAGTAGGTACATGTACGAATATTGATGAGCATAATTTGCATAATGTAAACAATTCTAGAGAAGTACTTACGTACTATAATACCTACTAAGAGGAACAATCATAATTTAGAAATAGGTAGCAATTATATATGACTCATTATTGTCCCACTGCTGGGCACGGGTCTCCTCTCATTTGAGAGGGATTATGCTATAGTCCACCACGCTAGCCTACTGCGGGTTCGTAGACTTCACGCGCTATCGAGAAAATCTCAAAAGCATACAGGCTTCCTCACGATGTTTTCCTTCCCCGTTTGAGCGTGTGATAAATCACACATAACTTCCGAACAGTCAGTGGTGCGTGCCCGGGTTTGAAGTCGAGACCTTTGACATGTCAGTCCACTGGTCACACGACTAGACCACCACAGCTCCATAATACCTACATTAACTTTATTGGTGAAATCCTTCAAAATGCATTGAATGTGTCTTTCTATAGTTCTTATCTGCCCCTAAGAGAAAAAAGCGTGATTGTATTTAATTTTGATGACGTTAGCGGTAGTTGTTAACACTGCCTGCTGTGCTATCGGTCCCGGGTTTGAATCCCAGTAGGGGCAAATTTTTGTGAGATGAGCGTTAACATTTGTATCCGAGTTATGGATGTATCTATGCATACATATTATAATGTATTTAAAAAAAACGTATATATGTAGTATATCAATCAACTAGTATCCGTAACACAAGCCTCATTGCTTAGCTCGGAACTAGGCGGTGTTGTGTCACAGTGTCCAGAAATATTTAAAATAAAAAAAAAGGTACAATATCCATCAACTAACGAATTCAAGTAAAACAGTTACGAAGTAACCAACGGGAGGAAGTGATAATAGGCGCAATAGAAAATATAATATTATACGTAGCTACCAAACTATGATATTTCGGTTAGTAATTGGATTAAGATAATATTTATAACCTTTAAGCGGTAGAAGATTTAACTGTTATCTGACTTATCAGATTTCTGATATTGATTAGGTTTAATACGCTAAACACGTACATAGGTAGATATGAGCCAAGTAAACTTTTGTCTACAGCGATATTGATTAAATAATGGTACATATTCTATTTCAAGGATAGATATACTAACTACACTGACGTAAGATTCTTTACCATAAAACATCCCTTTATATGTGGCATAAAAACTATATTATTCTATTAATATAGAAACTAGTAGAATATTCAGCTCATAGTATTGTCATAATGAATACGTGATGTAAAAAATTTGCCATTAATCGATTCATGTAAGTTTTTAACATTGATAGTACTTTGCTTTTGAAGAATGGAAGATACGTAATTTTAGTTAATTAGCAATACAGATAGAGACAGTTAAGAAAGAATATTACTTTTACAATATTCAATTTTCGTACGTTATAAATATTCCTCCGCGTGGAATTCCTGATGCATGTTTTTTATCAACCGTCAGTAATCTTGATGATTTATCTATGTATGCGTACGTGCATCCGTACTGTGGGTTTTATGAATCCTAAGTTCGTTTAAATCATTCTGTGTATGGTTCAAAATTTAAAGATTAAACTTTTACGCTAGTAAACCACCGTACATTCAGGAATGCAGACTGCTAAAAATTTAATTTCAAACGGTTAATGTTTGTTTATAGATGGTGTTTAGTCTGGCTAAATCTTTGTACACTGTTGGATTTCTTTCGAACAATTCATTCTTTCAATTGAGATTTGTTATAATTTATAATAAGTTTAGAAAAAGATTTTTATGTTCATAGTCGCTTCTTCTTTTTTTTGGGACAAGCCCGCCACACTAGGTCCAACAATCGCAACACTATAGCATCCTGAAAATCGCTGAAAATTGTCCCAGTGAAATGATTTAAAGTTCTAAACTGTCTCGGATCCCACAGCGTCATAAACAGTGAAATTAAACTAAGTAGGAAAGAATATCAATTTTGCCTTGCCAGCAAGATCGCAGCATCTGATTTAAAAAAAAACGATTAACTAAGTACTTAAATAAACTGACCTTTTTATAAATCTCGAAGCTCGTAAACTGCGTGGCTGCGTAGGGGAATATCCTGACCATTTGGGCGCCATTACCCTTGTAGAGAGCTATGAGGGACTCGTTTTTAACTATGGCCGTTAACCCACCGACGACGCCGTGGTTCTTGTAGTGCGATGACTGGGCTTGGAGGAGGATCTTCATGCGGTCTAGTGGAGCTACTGTGGTCTTGGCGCACATGCCAGCCACACCTGGCAAATAAGGATTTTGGTGTTAGAAGGTGTAAAGGAAATAATAATAAATATCTCTGGACATTATGGCACAGCGCCATCTAGTTCCGTGTTAAGCAACGAGGCTTGTGTTACAGATACGAGAAGATTGATATACTACATACATACTTTTTTTTGTAAATACATACTTATTATACGTAAATACATCCATAACTCGGGTAAAAATGTTGATGCTCATCACACAAACATTTTGTCCCTACCAGGATTCGAACCCGGGACCCATAGCACAGAAGGCAGCGTCGACACCACCTAATATACTTGCGCACTATTATGCATTTATAAAACACTATATTCTATCACTATTTTTATGTAAAGCATATAGGACTGTTAGTACGGAAGCACTACCAGTACTCGCGGGAGTGCTGCCGGTCGATCTCGAGGCACAACGACGTGCTGCAATGTATTTCGCTTCAAGAGTGCACTTGAAAAATGAATTCCTTTTAGAACGTGACCGGGCTAAGATTATTAGATTGTTTATACCCCAGGCCGACGTTTGGGAGGAACTCTTAGACGAATGGCAGATAAGGTGGGATTCTTCTACTAAGGGCCGCCATCTCCACCAATTCTTTCCATCCGTTCGTGAGCGGCTGGCGAGGACTTGGTTGGAGGTGGACCACTGTGTTGCCCAATTCCTTACAGGACACGGCAACTTTAAAAGTAAATTGTTTTCATTTAAGCTTGTCTCCTCACCATTGTGCCCTTGTTCAACGTATAACTGTGAATACGAGCAATCTGCACATCATATCCTGTGGGAGTGTAGTCTATGGCAAAGTGAACGCAATATTATGCTCAATAGTTTGCAAATTATATCTGGGGTGATTTATTACTCGGACCTTGTTGCGACTAGGATGAATTTCCGTGCGTTTAAGCGTTTTTGCCATACCTATTATTGGAATCAGATATAATAGCTCACATTATTAGGACCCATAACTTATTAATTTATCATCCGTGGTGCCTGGCAACTGGGCTTAACTCAGTTGTAAACATCTGTTCTCATATCAATGACATGTAAATTCTATTCTGTCTCTCGCTTGATAAGGAGGGAAGTGAAAAAACTGATATTTTTCTTACTCCTCCTATATAACTTCATGATTAATTTCGCTGCGGGTTCCAAGACAGTTAAAATCATTCCCCTGGGACACGTCGGACTTCATTGTCTCGACGATTTTCTGGATAGTTACTATTGTTGATCCTGGTTTACAGGAGTTGCAGTAGTAGGGATTTGGGTGGTGGGCAAGTCCCATAAAAAAAAAAAAAAAAAATATTCTATCACTAAGTCTTCCCACAGAACCACAGACACCCTACATCACCCCATTAACATCCCACTGCTGGGCACGGGTCTCCTCTCATTTGAGAGGGATTAGGCTATAGTCCACCACTCTAGCCTACTGCTGGTTGGCAGACTTCACATGCCATCGAGACAAATCTCTCAAGCATGCAGGTTTCCTTCCGATGTTTTCCTTCATGGTTTGAGCTTATGATAAATACACACATAACTTCCGAAAAGTCAGTGGTGTGTGTCTTAGTTTGAACTCGAGACCTTTGACATCTCAGTCCACTCACCACGGTCAAACCACTAAGCTACCACAGCTCATGTGTATGCCATGTCGATATGTAACTGTTGCACCACAGTTAAAGATCAAGTAATAGTAATAAGGACACCATACCAAAAGAGCAATCACATTGGATACTATTTACCTACATAATTATATGGTGTGCTACAGATATTTCTCAAACAAGAACCTCCAACCTGATGTTAGAACTTAGAGTGGCTCTTTTTAGGCTGGTCTTTTTAGAGTCTAACTCTAAGCCAAGAACTTAAGATACCTTAAATTAAGTGAAAGGAAGAAGACAATTATACACTATGTGTAAGTTTAAAGAATCTTAAAATTATGAGCTAATGTGCAATGATTCCTGATGCTTATGCAAATATTACATATTTAAATAAGTTATTTTTAATCGATTTAATGATGAAAATTAAAAGCTATTTTTTTCTACAGTACACATTTTATTATAAATCTCAAATTAATGTTGTAACATTTTTTTTTCAATTAATACACATACACTACAAATAAGTATAATCACTTATAATTTAAGTGAATAAAATTATCATAAATATGTATCATACACAAATTTTACATAAAATGATGTGAGGTAGATAGACTCTTTGTAATGTAAACAACCTTTTTTTAGATTTATTTTCATTATACTAGAATGTTGTCAATGGATTTAGATCAGATTAAATTTTGTTATCAATTTGAAATAAAGATATAGTTATGTATGCAAGCATTCAATTCATAATTTGTGTTATTAAAAATAATACACATAGATTGTGCTACTTAATTTATTTGAGTTGGCTGATATCTTTACCCTTTAACTTTAAAGATTGAGTGAAACAATACATGTCTGAAGTTTATTCACTTTGTTATAGTTCAGAGAGATACAACTAAGATATGCTTACCTCCAGCCAATAAGTTTTTGAGTATAAAATCAAGATCATTCTTCTGTTCCATTGTTAAAGCCATCTTCACTTTAGTTCATTAATATATTTTTATTCACAAAACCAATGTTATAATTATATTCACATTTACTGTACTTTCACATTTGCACATGAATTATTAAATAGAAAACTCTCTGACCGAAAATCACCAATTCACACCATGACATCCTATAAAAACCGTCCAATTAATTTATTCAAAGTACATTGAGACAGTGGACATTACTTGACGATTGTACACGCGATTACTACACCGACTTTCACCACCGATTATTTACGGATAGGAGACTTTTTATTCACAAATAAGTCGCTCGCAAATGCGAAGTCAGCGGCGAAATGAACGAGCGCCGTACCTGACGGAACGGAACTGACTCCAATTGGAATGTTAAAATTCGTATTTATCATTCTTGTGTGTCGGCTGTCTAGAAGTCAGCTGAGCTGGTTGATGCGCTATAGCAATACCACACAGCAATGCGGTTTTGACACAATATTATTATGTTTTCTTATGCCTATTTCTAAGATGCTTCATTTAGAAACACTTTTGAAAAGTAAACAAAAATCTGCATTGCATATGAAATTTGACGTTTTTTCATTATTTCGAAGTTTAGGGAAAAGGAAACCGTGAGGAAAGGAAATACTCTATTTTTTTATGTTTTTTATTTTCCCGCTTTGACATTGACAAGTGACTGAATTGACAATGCAATAACCGTCAGTAATGTCAATTCAATAAAAATTTTGCATATGGCAAATGATGCAAATGTTAAAATAATTAATTGCTATAACGAAACTTTTGAATTTTTTTATAAAAAGGTATCGCAGGTGTTGTATTTATAATCAAGATTATTTTACTTATTTAAAAACTATAACTAAACTATATGTACATATACCTAACCTTTTCACCTTATTGTCTAGTACCCATAGTACAAGCTCTGCTTAGTTTGGGACTAGATGGTGATGTGTAAAATGTCGTAGAATATTTATTATTATTATTATTATTTTAAGAAATTCTGAATAAAATAAATTAATATAAAAATAGAAAAAACCGACTACGTGAAAAGTAAAAAACAAGTAAACGATTTTAACAGTTGGTACCCATTATTAGGAAACCGGATTTTTTATGGGTCCCGAGACTGTTACGGCCAATTAGATTTTTCCATTTTTTTCACAGCCTATGTCACTTCCATTCACAACAAATCTAACGACATGACCCAGGACACCCCATATGTTAAACCCCAATGGCGTTATGTAATGAAATCAGGATATAATTATTATATTATTATTAGGTAAATTATGCTGGTACATGAACGACGATTACATACTTGAGATTTCAATTTGAAATTTATGTAAGCAAGATCTCCAGATAACGCTTACGTTATTGCAATAAATAAATATAAATATATCTGGACATTATGACACAGCGCCATCTAGTTCAGTAGTAAGCAACACCGCTTGAGTTACGGACTTACGGATACTAGAAAGTTGATATAGTTAGTACTTAATTATATACTTTTGTTTTTGTAAATACATACTTATTATACATAGATACATCCATGACTCGGATTCAAATGATACTAATTGTCATTTGTACCGGGATTCGAACCCGGGACCCATAGCTTAGGTATATCTATACATATAATTAAAAATGAATCGCCGAATGTATGTATGCGCCCAACTTCCGAAAAACTGCACCAAATTGGGTTCGTTATTGTCAGGACAAGGTTTGTCCAAAAGAAAATAAAAAAAAAAACGAAAAAATAAGTGGCGGTATGAAGATCGGTCAGCTAGTTTATAATAATTATTTGAAGACCCAATTAGTCCAGCGGTAGTTAATACTGCCTTCTGTGTCTAGGGTTCCGGGTTCGAATCCCGGTAGGGACAAATGCTTGTGTGATGAGCATAAACATTTGAATCCGAGTCATGGATGCATCTATGTATAATATGTATAACTTAATATGTATCATATGTATGTAATTACAAAAAAAAGTATATATGTAGTATATCAACCAACTAGTATCCGTAACACAAGCCTTGTTGCTTCTCGGAACTAGATGGCGCTGTGTGTTATAATGTCCAGGAATATTTATTACATAGGAACAACAAATAATAAGGATGAAAAAGGTTATTCTCATCCTGAACGTGTTTTCGATTCTGAAGATAAAGTTTATTTTATCAATAAAATTCTAATATCTCAATCCATATCGGCTTTGCCCGGGTATCTCAAGATTACCTACGATATCAACTCCACCTAACTCTTACTAATTTAAAGATTTAAATGTTTTCTTTAGAATACTTATTTATATATTTTTTTAGTGGAACTTATAGGTATAGGGGGGAGCCGGGTGGGCCGTGTCCACACCGGAATGGTCTAGTGCCCACTCCAGGATCTTGAGCTAACGATTCATTCTGTAATGGATGCGAAAATGATTAGTCACATATTTGGACTAAGGTGTAGAGTTTGTGAAGTTAGGCTTTGTAGAGTTAGGGCGTGTTGAGTCAGAAGCTTAGCTGTACATGACATCTGATAACTATTTGACAGTACGGGTCTCATTTTACATGGAAATGTTTTTGGTGGGATATTATTTAAAGTTAAAGCTTCTAACCTTAAATCAGATTTAATAATTTTTATTTCAATTCGCTACATAGCAATCACCTAAGTAAAGAGTTTAATATGATCGTATACACATGTCAGTTTTTTACACCATATTAGTACTCTGGTGTGTAGAGTAATTAACGCAATGTACGATATCGTTGGCGGTCGTGTATTATTGGTCAAAAACTCGAAATTGAACTAAAAGATTTGATTTCTAGAGTTTTCATCATGGATGACGGTTGAGATACGGGCAGCTGCCAATTTCTCTACAAAAAAATTTTTCTTTGTCCTTTTCCTGCGATCTTGGCTTCGCCCCTGGTTTTCATATCATTTATAGCTCGCTAATATATAACTTTTTAGAAGAGCTGTGGTAGCCTAGTGGTGTGACCAGTGGACTGAGACGTCAAAGGTCTCGAGTTCGTACCCAAGGCACGCACCACTGACTTTTCGGAAGTTATGTGCGTATTTATCACAAGCTCAAACGGTGAAGGAAAACATCGTGAGGAAACCTGCATGCTTGAGAGATTTCTCTCGATGTCATGTGAAGTCTGCCAACCCGCAGTAGGCTAGCGTGGTGGACTATAGCCTAATCCCTCTCAAATGAGAGGAGACCCGTGCCCAGCAGTGGGACGTTAATGGGTTGATGATGATGATGATGATATAGGTTTTATTAGTAGGTACGCTCTATTTATTACTTAATAATAAAAGCAATTGCTAGGCACGCTAGCACTATTGACTTTTCAAAATCAGTACGTACTACATGTGTATTTATTAAGCGGTGAATTTCTCGATGGTTGGTGTGTAAAGTAAAGCCCATCCGCACTGAGCTAGGGTAGTGGACTGTAGCCTAATCCCTCTCAAATGTTAGGAGACCCGTGCGCAGCAGTGGGACAGTGGGGAAACGGGTTCATGATGATGAATAATACATATTATGCCTACCAAAGTAAGTATTCTATTATTTTTTAGCTATATTATTGTTCGAACGAAATATATTCCTTGCCCTACTTATACAATTTTCCTTTTAATTTTTTAACTGTATTACTACCTATTTGAATCAATAAAAATAAGTAAAATAGGTAGTAGGATGGAAATCTTCGGTAGGAAAAATATTTGGAATTATTACGACATAATATTACGAATTGCATACTGCCTGTCGCTTGATGCAATATTGTCGTAGATGTTGTTTTTAAGATGGTCACAGAGAAATTATATTGGTTTGGAAATAGCAAAACTATAAATCCCTGCAATAATTTGTCTATCCTGCAAGGAATTTGGTTTAACCAGTACTCCTGTATCACCGAAAGGTAGGTAAGGCTGAGGCGCACTTCAGTAACTATGTATTTAGGTCACTTGTAAAAGGGAACAAGCCTTTTGCCAATTGTTCACTACCTAGGTACTAATTAAATTAAATTAAATTGTGAGGTGGACTTGTATTGGGAATTTAAACTTAAAAAACTAGATGAGTAAAGGGGTGTTTTTATAGGTGTATAGCTATGAATCTATTAGGGAAAAGACTAATCGAAATATATTGAGTAAAAGTTAAAGAAGTTTGCAGAAAAGGGTTGAAAAGTCTGCGCAGATGAAACTTAGTTTCATAAAGTTTATTATCGATTTCGACTTGAAGGTCACCTTGAAGTTTTCGGTGGCGCGAAGCTTAAATAGGTTGTGAGTGACGCGCCGTCAGTCTGGTAGGCATCTACAATCTACATGGCGCTTACCACGTTGCTCTTCTACGATATATATAAAAGTAAACAAACATTGCACCAGCTTTACTAACCATTTCAACGTGATATCGAACGCGTGCGTGGTGTCCGCTCCGCACAGTTTTTCTTAACCGTTAAACGATGCGCGCGTATTCCAGATTATTTGACCATAAAATAAGTGATCTTAAAAAAATATTTGTATAATTTTAGTGACAGTTAATATAAAAAAAATACAAAAGACTCAAAATGGACGTGCCGGTGAAAGAAAATGTTTTGTGGCGTAAGTATTTTTTTTAAAAAAATTTACGTCATATCAATGCGCGGGAAATTGTAGGAATCATTATTTTATTTTGGTTTAATTTATAAATTTAAGTTTTATGTTATTTGATGTTAATAAATTATATTTTCAATTAAGTAACTGTTAAACAGTTACTTAATTGAAAATATAATTTATCTAATGCGGTGATTGATCAATTAGAATAAAATATTTTTTTATCTCACGACACAAAATGTCGAATAACAAAAGTGATATAATTTTTAAGATATTTATTTATTTATTATATTTAGGTATTATTAAAAATATTTAAAATTCTATGTAAGCAATCAAAAGAACTAATACATACTTATTAGATAGATACAAAAACTTTAACAATTTAAAAGCATCCCGTCCTTCGACAAGGTCATTGAGAGACGCGTTCCTCTGGAAATGTAAGGTCATTGAGGTCGACTTCAATGTTTGTGCATTATCCTTCAGGATTTTCATTTGCGATTTTTTCGTTATTGTTCCAATTTTGGGGAGGTTTCCGAAATAGTTTTCTTGGTCTAAGGCAATATATGCTATGCGTATTTTCAGGAGTTCGAGAGAAGATTTAGAGAGCATTAAATAACGTTCTTGAGTTTATTTTTTAATATTCATAGAAAAAGTGAATGTTGTACTGACTGTATGATAAGTTCCTTAAGAACTATTAATCTGATTAAAACTTACCGAACATACGTTTAAAGGATGGCTACCTCTGTATTTATGAAACAATTAAATTGTGGTTTCCTGTTATTATTTCCGCTGACGACAATTTTAAATAGGTACAAGATGTTTACTTGTCTTTCAAATTATAATTAACTTCTTTGTAATGAAGTAGGTGAATACTGCCTTAACTCATTTTAGGTATGATTTACAAATTACAATCGGTAGGTACCTACACCGATGGTTTCTTCAAGTATTGTAAAACGTCCGTTTAAATTTTTATTGGAAAAATAAATGATTGAAATCGTACTCAAGAACCCACTTTTTTCTTTTCATTTTTTAAACTAACTAACTAAGTACTATTAATTCGAAGAATGTTTTATTCTGAGACTATTTTCATATTTTTTTTATTTCAATTTTTCATCATTTTTATTCGTCCCTCAATCCCCACGAGCATTAATTCTTTATCATTTATATGAAATAATTTTGTCGACTGTGTAGGAGTACCTAGATATGGATTATGTAGTACTCTGCATAATCCATATCTAGGTATCAATATTTTGCTCGTGTATTTTGCATAAATGTTTATCATTGATTGTTTACGGAAACACGCAGATGGTGATATTAGAACCATAACATAACATGTAATTACCGTATTCACTTAAAACAGTATTTTCCTCAATCCATACTAATGTTATTAAATAAATGCGACAGTATGTATTTCTGTCTGTTAAATAAATGAACCGATTTGGATGAAATTTGGGATGGAGACAGTTTGAGTCTAAGAAAAGAATATAGAATATTTATTTTATCCCGAAAAGCATCCTTTAAGAGAGCCGAAAACCGAAATATAGACTTTAAAAGAGACCATGGTTCTCCGAGTTTGAAACGGCATTTCATTTTAAAGGTTAAAATATGCCGCCGACGTCATCATGTTCCAAAAAAAATATTTTATGAAAACGTATTGTTTTGCAACAAAATGTAGGCATCTTAATATAAATAATATCGCACTTTTATACATAAACTTAAGATTAAAAGTTAACTTACACATGGATTTAAAGCCCGTATAATAATTATATGTACAATTGTACATTGATGTACGAGTAGATATAAGTTATTAAATAAATAATAAAAAAGTTAATTTCTCATCTCTAATCATTGCGGCATGCTAACCTAACAATACCAACTTAATTATAAACAATTATCGATTTTTATCAGCAATAATACTACTTTTTACCCCAAACGTGAGGAACAGGCGAGTTTTACCCGTGTTCGTAATAGACGGTCAACGTCCTCTAGACGACTCATCTGCAGTTGACTTATTATTTTAAGAACTCTGCACATACTCATTTCAGTTTTGCGTGGAGTAACGTATTTTATCGACATTAAATGCTATAAAAAAACTGACAGCAAGGATTTATTATAAATAATAAATAAAATCCATTTAATTCAGGAAGATATTCCCACATTATTTGTCAATTTTTAACCGACTTCCAAAAGGAGGAGGTTATCAATTCGACTGTATTTTTTTACATTACATAATTATAAACGAAATGTCATAAATATAATAACAAATAATAATAAAAATTTTATGCAAATTTTGAATAAATAAATAATGAAGTCAGTCAGCATGCCGTGGCTACATGCCTATTATTTTGGCAACCATCTTTTTATAGATTTTAGTCCAACAACCCGACATAAATATTAACAAAATTGTAATTGAAACAATCTCCACGTAATTTTAAAGCAAATATAAATATGAAATATTTCAGATGTGAAATGGTTACTATGCCAAGATGTAGACGTGACACAAGTCGCATCAACCGGCCATTGAGCCAACGAGTTGTGCTTTCTCTATTCAAACGGAAATGCGTTCGTGACGTCTACCACGTTCAATGCTATTGGTTGGGGAGTTCCGAGTGACCCAATCGTAGCGCCGAACGCGATTAGAGACAGATAACACTGCGCTGCGCTAGGCACTAGCGAAGTTGACTAAGCTTATTCAAATTTATATTTTCGAATTGTAAAATTATACTTATATTAACACCCAGCTTTAACTAGCTTTAACTTTTTAACTTAAGGTGTAGATAAAGTTAAAATAAGTATATTACTACTGAGTAGCTGTAACCCGCGACTTCGCCCCGTGCAATTTAATGAAAAAAAGTTTCATACTAACTTTGCACCCCTGAGTTACTTAGGGGGTGAATTTTCAAAAATCCTTTCTTATAAAATGAACCCTTGTGCAAAACTTCAAGTTTCTAACCCTTATAGTTTAGGCCCTGCGTTGATATGTTAGTATTATAAAAATAAGATGTGTCAGTTTTTTATTCTTATTTAAAAATAAAGTCTTCGATGTCCTATAATAACTCAAAAACCGGCTCGATGGAAACCCTACTCTCATTGTAAGTGACAGATTCTTCATACGCAATAACTCTACACATATTTGTTGAAGGTGTGTCAACATCTAACGATGATCACTTAAAACATACTTAGATATGATTGCAAAAAGGTGCGCCTTCTGCTTGTATTGATAAAGAACTAGGTATCAATTAAAATTGAAACATATTTTTTTACATTAGGTACCCTACCCATCAATTTTCTTCCTTGTGCCTTTACCTACATACACAAACATCCAAACTCGGAACAATGATTTGTACTGTACGCCATATAAATATTTACTCCATGCGGAGATACTATACGCGACCTGTGCCGCAGAAGCTGATCACTCGGCTACCACCTACGCCAGTTGTGTCGTCATAATCATGGCCCCAGTGCGGGCCACCTGGGGTGGGCAAGATCCGCCTAGAATTTTTAATCGGTAGGCCAACAGCCTATGGTGGCACTAGGCACTTCAGGAGTGGGAAAGGCTACATATTTGTATGATAACGTGTACTGACGCATAAAAGTGCTTTCTGACACAAGAGGAGTACTGATGTGTTAAGAATGATGACGCATTCATGGACTGACCTCGCAGCTCCAACATTATGTATTGATTGATGAACGAAGAAGCCTCTGAAAAAAGCGAAACTCCTACACTTATTCCCAATTAATTAGTCAATCACATGTCGAAATATACCAATGTATGTATTTATATTATATGCCACATGTTCGAGAATAGGTATTTAAATTTCGAATAATATACTATTTGGTAGGTAGGTACCTGATGCAATTGCGCACACATCGCGTGCGTAGACAGCCGCAAGGGTTTACGTCTAGATTTTGATAGATTTACGACTCAATCAACCAGACATCCAGATTCCAGAGCATAGTAACTACATAGTATTGTATAGTAGTACTCATCAACCAATGTACTTTAATTTATCCCTTTTGGAACAGATTAAGCCAATAGTTCACAACGCATAGCCGTAATAGGAAAATACCTCTGACAAATAGGTTTTCGCACGAAGGATGTATCTATTCTCTTAGCATTCTACTCATCTGTTAGAAATGTGTCGCATGTGTATAGGCATGTGTCGTGACGAATATGTATTGTAAATCTAATAAAATAAATGTATTTATCCTCGTTAGATATAGCAATAGTAGAATAAGAACCTGTTTGTTTTTTTTTTTCAGGTGTATGCCCTGCCAGATACATCCTAGCTGTGCTTGGATCAATAGGCTTTGCTATAGTCTATGGGCTGAAAGTAAATCTATCAGTAGCTATGGTGGGGATGCTGAATCATACAGCATTACGACTGGCGCAAGGCTCCGAGGATGGCAGCAATGTTACTAAAGGAAGCATTGGTTCTGGCGATGAGGAGTGTACTCCTACAAGTGGAAACAGTCATACTACTGTAAGTACTTATAGATACCTACCCAACATCCTAGTAAATCTCAATATTATCTAAATCTATATATTAATACTAGAAGCAAAAACTTTGGACCCCTTCTTACGAAAATTGCGCGGAGGAATATGAAATTTCCTATACTTATATTTTACAAAGGAGTGCAGAATGGTAATACTTTTTAAATGATGCAGAAATACCTATAATTTAAATTAAATATGGTTGAATTTTGACCAGTGGGCCACAAGTAAATTATAAATACAGTATATTTCTATGTTTGGATGTTTGTTACTCAATTATGTAAAGACGGTTCAAACGAATATAGGAATGAATTATTGCATATAGATAGTTTATTAACTTAATTAACGCATAGATTCTTTATCAACATACATACCACGCAGGCCGAACCGCGGGCGGGAACTAGTAAAAATAAATGACTATAATTAAATAAGCAAAATAAGTTAATTATGAAAGGCAAACTTATAGATATCTTATCGTACCTTCCAACGCCCACAATGCCCAAACCTCTAACTTAAGTCAATTAGGCATGAACTATTATACATATAACTAACAGAATAGCTTATTTATGAGGTTGCTTTAACGATCACTTAGCCCAAATTGACGTGTTTGACTGCTGCCCATTAAGGTATTAAATAAACATACTATAATTATGGAATGGCGGTATTTTTCCTGAACAATAACTATACCTATGATCGACCTTTAATGGACCCAGTGGGCCTAGCTATCATCGATGGAGCCCGGGCTATTGCCGATGGCCGATGGCTATTGTAGACAGTGTCACCCAAAACAACCAAAAAAAGTATTAATTATTGTTTTATATTCTTTTTTCTCCTCGCTACGTCACTCCTAAGTGTGGGACACTAGGGCGAGCCGCCCCCCTCTCTATCTACGCCAATGAACGGACCCTCTCCTACCAGGTCATGATGGTAAAGAAACCAGGTTGCAATAGCAAAAAATCTCGCATACACACACACAAAACTGGAATTACTATCTATATTTTAAGACTACTTTTGTTTATACGTACATAAATCACGCCGGTCGTTCCCGAAAGATTAGGCAGGGTGTACTAAATTACTACCCACATTTTCGGTATGTTTTAGGTCCTATGAGGACGAGCTTATGATGTATATTTAGTGCCGAAGCGCAAAACATATGCATACAAATATTTGTAGTGGCAGATGAGTAGTTGCCTAAATATAGTTTGATCTAGAGGTTTGTGTCAATGAAATTTTCTCACCTGACATTATTTTAATACCTACTTTTTTCATTACTTTTTCATAGTGATATAAACAATTCAATAAATATATCCGGACAATATAGTTCAGAGCTAAGCAACGGAGGAATTAAATTTATAATCAGTTATCAGAGTGTTGATTTTTGAGCTCTTTTATTATTTATAAAGACCTCTTATAGGTAGGTATCCACCAAATGTCACCCTGATAAACGATTAGATTTGACACAGGAAATAACCCTAATCTGGGACAGCGACTAAGGACTTGTAGTGCAGTGGCTAATCAATTGGCTTCATCACCACAACTCTTGGAAACGAATAGTCATAAATTAATCAATTTTTATGTAATCCGACATTATAGGTAGATTATAGTCAGAGTTACATTACCCCTACAAGGCTTGTACTTGTATCTTCGTATAATAAGGAAAGTCGTTCGTTTTACGTTCCCCGAATGTCATTTATAATATCATTTCGCATTGACCTAATTTGTATCGCATATAAAAACTGATATAAAATGAATTGTTTTTAAATAGCAATTGGGGCGACCGTAAACTGTGATTTACGCATTTGATGCGTTAAATTTATGTTAAGTAAGCTTTTGTCACTTGCAACCTCATAAAACAAAACAACTGCGGAGCTTTCTCTGAAATAATTATATGTTTACTGTTTACATTATTGACATAATTTTTAGCGTTTACAAAGTTATTTGAATGACAACCGTATTTCGTTGAATAACACAGTATATTGATATTGGTTTAAATCCCAACCTTTCAGATCATTTATATGTTTATAGCATCCATAGTGATGCTGTGACTATATACTGCGATAAAATCCGTAAGTGTAAGAAATTAGACAATAATTCAGTTCTTTTAAAAAATTGAGCAGATAGATTGACGTAGCTCACGTAGCGCAAAACGCGGATGCTAAGTCTGTATTTAACAACCGAGTACCTACTGTGCTACGCGTGATACACCCGGGACGATTATTTTGATGATATTTGTACGATTTCTCAAGTACTGGTTGCTTTTGTACATGATAATTTGTTTAATGCAAGTTGCACATTCATTACACAATATATTATTATCGATTGGCCATAAATCACATGCAATTCAAACTAATATTAAAGACCTTGAGACAGTGATTATTATACTTTTGGGCCAATTCCAAACGGTAGGAATATTCTGGAAAAAATAATTACGCAACTGTTGCTGTGTGCAAACGCTATGTTCTTTGCAAAGAGTTATAAAATAATCAGATCCTAATTTCTTGGGTCTAAGGCTCTCGGGATTATAGAAAACATTTACGTATTAATTTAACTCCAGCTGAAGTAAAGGAAAGCTTCACAAGGAAACTTGCATGCCTGATATGATATGTTTTCCACACCCGCGCTGTATTATGAAGTATGCTAGAGTAGCACGTTCCATGCGGCAGATTTTTCTATTTCTCTTTCCTAATTTCTTTTCTGTATTTTCTTTTTATTCCTACAGTACAAGGCCTTGTATACCTGGTCATAAAACTATCACTTTTCTTAGCCGCAATTAAAGTGAGATATATAAATCTGGACCTGGTTTCACACTCAACGTGCTAGACGAGCGTATATAAGATAATTATATTACTAATATTTTATTCAAAGCTTTTGAACCTGTTTAACCCTTATATACACGGTCACTTCAAGGACAAACGTCGCTCCGCATAAAATTCTAGTTATATAGCTCGTCCTGTCTGGTGGTTTTACGTTGAAGATATGTAACCTTTCGATTAAAAGATGCGAAAAGTTAGATAAAAATAGACTATAAGGGTCAATGGACAGATTTAATGTTAGTCCATAAAATAACATTGTAGAGACAGCTAGACAGAGAGATTTATACTATGTACCTATGAGATTAAACCTCCGCTACCCTCTTAAAACTTTATATACGCAATAAACTAGAATAATTAAGACGACTGATGAAGCCATTTGCCTAAGTTTACGTAGTATTAGATTAGATGCTTATTTACATTAATATATATATGAAAAATATTTCGCGCTCTAGATTTTATTTTGGTATGAGCTACGTGCATTCGTAAGTCGTAATTTTTTCGGTCATGGACGCACGTAAACTTCGATCATGCAGATGTATATTTATCGGCTTCATTCGAGATATTTAATCTATTTTAAATTCATTAAGCAGCAGGTATTGTTGGTCATAATCATAAATCCGGAATGTGTAATTGATAGAACAATTTACAAAATCCATAACTTGTACCTATCGAATTTGAATTAGACGGTGTAAAGCAATCATATTGTATTAGAAGACTTTTAGATAAAGAAAATGATTTAGGTGCAGATATATTTTGCTTTTTTTCCATCACGCAGCACTAGAATATCTCAGAAATGCTTCTTGAATTCACACACGAACATCCTTCCAATATTTGATTTTATTTATTACAGGAGTTGGATGGACCCTTCGAATGGCCCTCCAATATTCAGGGAATTGTCCTCAGCTGTTATTTTTGGGGATATTTCGTCTCTCAGTTGCCCGGTAAGTACAAATGCTTTTTTTTTAAGTATATGAAGAAATTGTGTTTGTTAGGTATAAGACAGGTAGTTAATCTGTAATACAAATTTTATTTTTGCAGGCCTGTTTTAAGGTGGAACATAAAGATCTGTTACTATCAGATGTTAAGAACCTGTAACCATGTTACTGTGCAAAATAAATATATTTCTAAGAGTAGGACAGATTAAAAGTGATATAGGTACCGGCACGAGTCGCGAGCACAAACTTCACTTGCGCATTCCATAAATGTTCGTTCTCTGACGAATGCGGCGGAATGACGATGGCGAGGGGCGCCGAGGCTGAACATGATAGTTTCTGACCGGTAAACCGATACTGAACAAATTTGTCCGAAACCGTACATGCGCAAAATTGCTTTTACTACTAAAATCTGTGCTCACGACTGGTGCCGACAATTATACCTTACCTAAATTATGTAAATAAAAAAATCTACCTACCTATACCAATGCACAGATTTAAGAAATTAGAGATGCTCCTCTAGTAATAGCTATAATTGTTAGGTTTATTTGTAACTCTTTGTTCTTAGCTGCCCGAATCGCGGAGCTGTACTCGGCGAAGTGGGTGATGTTCTTCAGCGTGTTCATCAATGTGGTGTGCACTCTGCTCACCCCAGTGATGTGCGAACTGCACTACGTTGCTGCCGTGTTCATGAGGATTGGCGAAGGCATTGGAGGGGTAAGCTCGTTTAATAAAATGATGACCTTTAATAAACTGTTTAATTAAATGGGCGACGCCCTAGCATTTCCAACCAATAATATTGTTACTGCCGGACACGGGTCTCCCTTCTTTGGATTTGACTGTAGTCCATCCCGCTAAACCAGTGCGAGCTAGCAGACCTAACATGCCATCAAGAATATTTCAAAATCTGTTTTCTTCACAGTTTGAGCATGTGATAAATAAGCACAGAACTTCCTAAAGTCGTTAACGTAAGATCGGATTGACAAAGACCTTATTCTCCTTTGTACGTAGGGCGTGACATTCCCCGCAATGCACACGCTGCTGTCCAAATGGGCGCCACCTTCGGAGCGCAGCTTCATGGCCGCGCTGACCTATGCGGGTACATCACTTGGCACCGTCATCTCTATGCTGATGGCTGGCGTACTTACTGCACACGTTGGTAAGACTTTCCATTGATATTTGAACAGTTTTACAGCTATCTAATATTGACGTAAGCGAACTTAAAGTTGGACACTTTATTACTAAGTTATCAATACTATTTTACTGCATTATTCAAAGGACCCTGAAGGAGCTGAAGTTTAGCCCTATATAAATCTCAATCAGAGTTATCTGCCTAAAGATATAGTGAATGTGCGAGTCTTTTTTACCTGGAGCATTACATTGTGCAGATAGAGGTCAATATGCTATAAACTAATCATTCAATTTTGCAGGCTGGAAAAGCGTATTCTACGTTATGGGTGGTTTGTCACTGATATGGTGTGTCTTGTGGGTGGTGCTCGTACAAGACTCTCCGCAACAGCAGCCGTTCATGACCTTAGGGGAGAGAACCATGATCCTTTCCGCGCTCGGGAACCAAGGAAAACAGAAGCAGAAGGTAAGATCAGTTTCCAGAATACAATATTTGGGTATTTTCTAGTTGAAAGGGACATCGCGGGTAGTTTACCTACGCACACATGACCCAACCCTCTAAAATGAGAGGAGACCCGTGCCCAGCGGTGGAACGTTAATGGGTTGATGATGATGATGACATGACCCAACCTAAGCTAAATACCTAATGTAACGGCAACTGGTAAAAGCAGTTGTAAAATTTCTAGTTTGAAACGTGCAAAGTGTGAGTTGTCTATTGGGATACAGAACTGTACCTATTGTATGTACTCGTGATCTTTCCCTCCAATTAGCCAGGCAGGTCCATACGGTCCCACAGTTCCATGGCCATTTCGATAGCGTTTCTTATCCTCTACCTTGATTTACAGGAAAACCTACCGGTACCTTGGCGTGCAGTCTTCACGTCACCAGCATTCCTCTCAATTCTGGTGGCTCACACATGCTCTAACTTCGGCTGGTACATGGTGCTGATAGAGCTGCCATTCTACATGAAACAAGTGCTGAAGTTCAATATGACAGAAGTGAGTTGACGTGGGATAAAAGTAAATAGGAATACTCTTGCTTTGACTCTACTGAAGCAATTCGTACTGCATTTCGCAATGTGTCGCAATCAATTAATTATAGGCCACTGTGTTATAAAACCACCATCAATCTATTTATAATAATTTTGAACAAGTCGAAATAATATGTTGTCGAGCCTGTATTTAAAACTGATTTTCTAGTGGTTCTCAACTGCGGTTTCTATTAATCATAGGCTTATTTCGACTACAATATGTCATAAATGCGACAATTTTCAGAACGCATTGGCAGTTTCCATGCCATTCCTGTCTCTTTGGTTCTTCAGCATTTTGCTGAGTCGAACCCTGGACTGGTTACGTGGAAAGTCTTACATCACCACAACTACGGCGAGAAAGATTGGCACCATATTCGGTAAGATCAAAAAAACAAAGATTTTTTATATCAGTCAGATAAAAAAACTAGCACTCGTCAAGGGGTGGTGAAACAGGAATGTTTCTGTCTGTACAAAATAAAAGTAGGTATGAATAAATAAGTTTATGTCAAATTCAAATTCACTGTTCATTTTATCAAATTAACTATTGCAAGCACTTTTAAACGTTAAGATTGTAATTGAACTCTATACTACTCTTGACTGATGAGTAGGCGGTAGTACCTACTCAAATTTAGAAATTTGTGCCATGTATTTTGCTAGCAACTTATACAGAGATAGGTACTTCCGTACTTAGGTACCTAAATAGTTTCTATTTAAACTTAATTCCTCTCCACCCACATACCCTTATTTTCTTAGCATCTGCTGTGCCAGCCGCGTGCCTCCTCGCTATCTGCTACATCGGCTGCAACCGCTCAGCAGCAGTCGCCCTGATGGCGTTGGCCGTCACCTCCATCGGCGGCATGTTTTGCGGTTTCCTCTCCAACCATATTGATATCTCACCTAATTTTGCCGGTAAGTTTTATAAATGTTGTTTATTACACTGTCCGATGGAAGTCATGTACCATTTAGGAAGCACAGAACAGATTTTACCGCTTATCTATTAACTACATAGGGGGCGGCTGAGTATCAATATTTTTTACGTATACAAAGAAGTCAAACAGAAAGCAGAAATATACAAAATATGGGGTAATCTAAATAAGAAACGTGAATAGGGACTGTAGTTTTGAGGCGTTATGTCTGATCTGATTTAGCGTACATGTCACAGAGATGTTTTGCGTAAATTGTTTGACACAGAAAATTACATACGCGTAACAGAATATTGTTAACACCAACACAGTTTGATATTTCGTCCAAAACGATTATCTCCTTCCTGCTTCCTAAGTACACGTATCTTTCCTTTCCGTTCTACCAGCTATTTTTGACATATATGAGAAAAAAAAAGGTTAATATACTCAATTATATTGAGTCAAACCACAGCTTATTTAAGTACTATTGATTATCTAAAATCTTGTGGTTTTCCTCAGCAGGTACCTATTATGCAAGTGTGTTCTTCGCAGGTACTCTGATGGCTATTACAAACACAGCTGCGACGGTCCCTGGGATAGTGGTGCCTATCTTCGTCGGCTATGTTACCCACGGAAATGTAAGTAGATCTTAATGATTTTATTTAAATATATCGATTAAAACCTGAATAGAAGAGTAAAGAACTACAGAACCTGTCAACCTGAACAGTAAATTTCACATGAAGAATAACTATAATTTTCTCAGCAAGTAATGATACTTAATTAATGATACTTATTATTTCTTTAATTATGATATTAAAGAAATAATATCAGTGGAATGAGATGTCCCGAAAAAGCTCCCGAGTTCAAACCCAATGCACGCACCACTGATTTTTCGGAAGTTATATGCATATTTTTCTGATGCTCAAACGGTAAAAGAAATCATTGCAAGGGAACGTGCATGCTAGAGATTTTCTCGATGGCATGTGAAGTCTGCCAAGCCGCAGTAGGCTAGCGTGGTGGACTACAGCGTAATCCCCCACAAATAAGAGAGAACCCATGCCCAGCAGTGGGACAATAATGGCTTGATGATAATGATGATGTTAAATTAATTGCATACCTACAGTTACAGTGAACTGTATCAAAACGATCATCTTAAATAAGGTCCCAAATGACGCAGCTTTAGGTATTAAAAAAAATATATTGAAAAATATTTTCAGCAAACAATATCAGCGTGGCGCAAGATATTCTTTACAACTATAGGGCTGTACGTCGTGGAAGTCATAACATACACTTTATTTGGTTCCGGAGAGGAGCAGCCCTGGAATAAAGTAAAGACCGAAGATGAGAAGGAAAATAAGCCTCTTAATAACGTATAAATGTAAACCGCGTGAATTAAATAGTTAAGCTTTAGTCGAATAAGCTTGACAGTTGTCAGTCAGTTTAACTAAACTATTAAAATTCCGTTATTTACGATACTATGTTTGTATCGGAGTTTCAGTCTCTATACGCTTATAAAGAGCAGAAATTATCAATAATATTTATGTCTTTTATTAAAATGATATGTACATATAGAAAATCAATTTACCTAGTTTCGAATCCTCTGTAGTAGGATCACAGGTTGCTCTGAAACGTTTTATTTTTAATATTCGCGCAAGTCTAAGAAATAAAAAATATTTCATTTCATCGTTTTAACTGACTTCATTAGTTCATTATAATAAACGGTTTCATGCTTTAAATGTTAGTGCCGGATAACATATTATTATTTAGTGTGTTACAGAAAATTAGAGAATAATATGCTAGCTTTTGTAGAAGGTAGGGCATAGCGAGATCTCTCGCTCAAATTAGGCTGCCCGACTGGGGAAGTACCTCCGCCTTACAGAAGACCGCAGTGAATCTTAATAATATAATAATCTTTCTGCGAGTGAGTAAGGTTCCAGAGCTCATTGGGGGAGTGACTATTCTGACAGCATGGGAATTCCGTTTGCTGTCAGTTCAGTTACTCTCTATTTTAAAAAACCTGAACGGTTTCTAATGGGTTTGGCAACGCATTTGCAAGCCTCTGGTGTTGCAAATGTCCATGGGCGGCGGTCATGACTTACCATCAAGTGAGCCGCCTGCTCGTTTGCCGCCTTACCAACATAAAAAAAAGCTTCAATATGATGTAGGTAAATCCCTTCAGTTCAAGCTAAAATAAATTACAAAACCTGAATTAGATTTACACCCATAAATAAATATTATACACACTACAGGATTTTTTCAGGAATTATTATGTAATTTTACAAGTGTCGATAGAAATTTTAGGGGCTAACAATAATATGCTGTTGCCAATTCTTTCAGAGGCTGAATACATTTTGTACTTAGTTTGTAACTAATAATTAATAGAAATTGCTACCTACTGATAATAAAATGGTGGCTAAAACAGAGCTTTATTTATAAGACTAACAAAAAAAATTGAGATTATTCTTTTAAACAATTGATAATATTTTTATTCCTTGCCGAACAGTTTAAATTGGTAAAGAGAATTTAATATAATGTTTATAATAATAACTTTGTACTTAAAATTAAATTAAAGAATCTCAAATTCATGCTTGATAAGTGCCATTTGAACCTTAAAGCTAAACAGTATACTTAACAAGCTATAGACTATAATTATTATAGCGCAAGCTGAACTGTATCTTAGACAAGCAACTTGACATTTTCGGCATAAGTATGGCATATGTCTTATAAAATATATCTTCATATATTGCCTACTAAAATAGATTTTTAGAATATTTTAATATGAACATTTTTCGATTAACTTATTTACCTAATATTAGCAAATTTTATGAAGATTTTATAAGAATAATATATGTACCTATGCATTTTATGTAACTTATTATGTGTTTGTAAAAATGCTTTGTATGTCAATCCATATCTTGTCTAAATACTTACCAAAGACATTTTGAATATCGAAATAAAAAAAACATTATTGATTTAAAGTTTTGTTTTATTATGTACAATATTTACAAAGAATCTATTTCAAGAACGAAACAGTATTAGAATTTGTGGTAACTATCTATCGAACGCGAACCAGTTTGCTGATGTATGAGGGTCCGAAGTTGGCGCCGACAGAGGGCGTCACCAGCTGGCCGTACTTGGGCGCCGCTGAATCGCTGCCAAGCACCAATGTACTGCTTAAACCGGACATAGACGCTGACATATCCCTGTAAATGCATTAGTGAGCTTCTAGAACGTTCACTTCATTTGTATTTAAAATTAAACTTTTACGGATTTGTTGGATCTTTTACAGTATCGATAGTCATAGGCGGGCCGTAGGCCATGTCTACACGTGACCAAGTTAATGGTAAATCATCAATAAAGTTTAACACATTATGGTAATAATCAGATTTAAGTAGTATGTATTTTTCTAACAATTAGGTGGTATTTAATCAAGCTATTTAAGGTGGAACCTCCACGCTAGCCCGCGAAATTCAAAATTTCGTACGTTTTTTGCAATTTGTCGGTCATTGTCAGGCTGTACATTGAACAAAATATGATTCGCGCTTGTAATAGGTATTTAGTTACAGAATTATAATAATTAATATCATCAATACAACCCTCACAGTGCATATAATTGGATTGAATGACTTTTTCATGAAATAGACAATCAATACAGTTATATGCATATTGAGGGCTTTATTTTGAGGGATTAACAAAACATTCTACCAGAACAAAACATAATATTAGTACCCAATTTTATCAGGTATACCTAAATCCCAATAAAGTTATTCGCGATGCTCTCACCTCGATTCTTAAAAAGGTTACCATTTGTTTTACATGATCAAGAGAGTAATTTAGACTGCGTTTAGGCTGAGTACTCACTTGATAGTAGCGACGATGCCGTGCGTCTCGAAGGCGTACTTGAGCGCCATATGTACCACGCCGTCGTTCTGCACGGGGCTTAGTGAACATGTTGAGTATATTACTGTCCCACCCACTTTGGCCAGTCTTAAAGCGTTACTGAAATATCAATTTATGTTAAACATAGGTTTACAAAAAATGCATATCTTCTGAATAGGTAGGTAGTTAGGTACAGTGCGCTATGTTTTATTTCTGGTAAGACATACAAATATGGGGTTTTTTAATATATAACTTACAGTTTCATATTAATTAATAAAATACAATGCTAAAAAGATTAAAGGGTGTCATCTAAAAACTTGTTAACAGTATAATAACACAATAAAATTGCCTCAATAGTCAAGTTCTCCAGTTCAAGTAGATTCCCAGGTCGGTTTTTCTATTAAATTGGCAATAGGCTCGCCCCCACTTCATGGGGCCTACAATAATACCATCGAACTATGGATGCTTATTATTACAGTACATACATCCTTTTCCTACCCTTAGGAGGGTAGATGTGTGGTGAGAGGTATCCAGATTGTAATATTATTAAAAATAATGATGTGTACTGAGTCTAATAAAAACTTGTACCAAAATTCTTCAAAATTATATGAACTTTGTGTGAAATATTTCAGTAGAAAAGATGAATTACATCAATTGGAAATTTGTCCAAAGCCACTGCACTCCGCGGTAAGAAAGTGTGTTATAAGTAGTGTAATAGGGGGAGCTAATTTACCTAAACTTCAAAGAACAGAGACAAAACTGGAGACTTCCGTACAACAATTTTTTTCGGGGAATTTCGAAACCGAAAATTATTTGTGCTTACAAACACAGTCACAAGACTGAAAATCATAGGAGAGTATATAATATATAACTATTACTCACACCAGCAGCTGTGACTGCATTTCAGGTATCCGCAGCCTCTCCTTGATCCTGTCTGGCCTGAACATGTTGTTCTCATCATCGTTCATGGAGTGCCGGTCCGTCGTACACGGAACGTCTACTAATACCTGAATAAACAGACATGTTATTTTTTACTATCGTTACCCCGCGCTTTCGTCTTTTAATTTGTAATTTAGGTAGCTTATTTTGTATTCCAATCAGCGTATATTTTTATTTGTTATGAAAGGTTAAAAGACCTTTTTATGAATTTTTACGCTAGCTTAATCAATGATTTGAACCTAGATTAACACATACGGTTTTTATCCACATACATATATACCATGTAGCAAAAGCCGCGGGAGGCAGCTACTATCTTATAATTACAAAATAGGAAGAAGTGTTATAAACCTTATCAAATCCTTGGTCGTCAGTGTACAGTCTACCATCTACCCTCTTGAAGATGACGCGCTCCCGCCATTTGTTGCTGGTCGCAAAGTCGAACAAATAATCACGAAACGTCCGCTGTGTTCTGAAATATTTTTATTAGTATTTACATATTTTAAATTAATTTTTTTATATAATACCTTTTTAGAGGCAAAGTTATAACCAAGCTGATCAATGGATCTGTAAGGGCAAGCTGCCGATCTGTTTATAAGTGAATGGGTAAATATTGGTATATATGAGAAACCTGAAAATCTTTATTGAAATATGGCTATTGATCAGTAATAAGGCTTCGTGTGAAATTTTAATACTGTGTAACTTTTAGAAGACGACCATTTAATTATTATAAATAAAATTTATAAAATGTTTTTTTTTATATGGGAGTGTGTAGTTTAAACCTAAGGTTTTAGTACAACAAAAATGAAAGCTTACCTGTTTGACCTGGATATAGAAATATCATTGCATATAAGAACGTCTGGCAGTAACGTCTGCAATGCCACTAGGGATTTGCCCCCTGGAGCTGAACACAGGTCCAGCACCCGGTCCCCAGGTTCGAGTCCCAGCGCTAATACTGTTAGTACGCTCCCACAGTCCATAGGATAGTAGTTGAAAACACCTAAAATATATAATTAAATTTTAATGGAGTGCTACTTGAAACACCACTTTCGAAAAAGAGCAGAAACAAACACAGAATGTTTGTTTGTATTTGTCGGTATTTATATTTACCTGTTTCACATCGCCTGGGTTCAGGGAAACTGACTAATTCACTATCCATCTCGTAAGTATAAACTTTCAAGTGCTCTGGATATTTTAATGCTGCGTCCGGTTCTATTACTAATGGGAAGTCTTTATCCTCTGAAAACAAAAATGGCAATATTGAAAATAATTTGAATGTAGAATGTTATAAATAAAGATTTTTTGTATTCAATAGACCCCGAAAATACTGCACTGATCTGAATAATTCTTTCACAATCAATTTCAATTCAATTTTATTTAAAACATAATTAGGGATTCTATAGTTTTAGTTCCTATATAGCCGGGGTGGGCTCCCATTAATTAAATAATGTTTATTTCTAGCTTGTTTCGAGTTTTAATAATACTTTAAAATAAATTTAGTGATAGATTAAGATGAAATAGGAATTTGAAAAAAAAAAATACAATAAAGGTATACACATTACACATACTGGAATAATAGGAGTAATGCAGTGACTTTGGGACCCATTCGTCCATGCCCTTCAGCTTTGTGGCCGGTAGGAACTGATACAGCGACTCCGATGTCATTCCTAAGGATGGGTCTATGATTCTAGATTCATCTATTTTAGCATCTGCTATTGATTCTTCTAGGGTTCTGTTTGGGTATGTCCTGTAATGAAAGAATAAAGATATATTTTTTTAGAAGAATAACCTACATAGCCTACTTGGCAAGACATGAACCTGCAGGTAGTCTGGACACTGTAGCTTGTTGAGTTCAGATTCCCAACAGCTCTCAGCTTTTTTGGTGTATGCCTATCTAGATAGGCATATAACAAAACACTGGCTGGAAGTTTCATGATTGTTCAGTCCAGTTCTATGGGCTAACATTTTGGCTTTTCTATAACAAGTCACAGTTTTAAAATCGGTCTTCCATTAATTTCGTTAACTCACAAAGTGAGTTAGTTAAAATCCGCGGCGGTTAAGCCATAGTGCCCCCTAAGCCTAAGGTGGAATTTGTCTTTTACAATATAATAACTTTAGAAATATTAGCATGTAAATGAAAGTAACATGAAAATTATTTATTAGAAAGTTGATTAGGAGCAAGATCTAATTGGCAGTGCTTTTAAATCTACAATGGTGCTTGATAGTTGAAGTAGTAAGGCATTTCTATACCTATGCATAATAATCTTTAGTTGGATTGGGTAAGCTTCAAAATTTAAAAAAGTTCTGTACTTAAGTAAATTTTAACACTATACCTGACACATTTCGAAGATAGTCACAGCAAAGAATGGCAGGATTCAGCCAGTTATTTATAATAACCTGTTTAACTTGAAGCATCTATTATTAGAATACTTACACCTCATCTTTCTTCTTTTTTTTGACCTCTGTTTCATCCACATCATCTCCCATATCCAACCTCTCAGGCATATTATCAGTATTTGGATAAATACTAGATATTTTTTCTTTTTGCTGTTTTTCCATGTACTCTGCTAGTCTATTTGTTTGTTCATCTGTCTGTGTATCCTTTATTTCGGTGGGTGATGTGATATCATATTCCTTATGAAAATCTTGTTGAATTGATATCAACTTACTTAGGCAATGAGCTCCTGAAAAATATATAACAAATAGGTATTGAGTAGATAATAAGGATACCTGTTTGTTTATTATGATAATATTAACTTTATTTGGTTCATATTTGGATGGTATTTCATTATAATATCTTGCAATCAAGGTATATTAGTGCAATATTATTGATTTGCATTGAGCTGTTAGACCCACATTACCTCATAATACGGAAGTATAGACATATATTTATTGCATTGCATAAAATACATGCATGCATGTTAAATGAAAGACAGCTTTGTGCAATATAGTATGGCTATGTGCAAAATAGTATGAGACTTTTGTTTAGTTCAAAAGTGTATGTATTCTTTGATACAAGTAAGATAAAGTGGAATATTCAAAGTATAGTTTCGTACCTCTGTTTGTAAGTTCCTCGATAGTTTTGTCCGAGTCTCCATAGTTGTTCACTACGGCTACATACTTTGAACGGCGTAGCATCGCCTCCCGCATTGGCTGCCATTTATTACCAAACACAGACCCGTAGAAATCATCGAAATGGTTTAATGCTTTATATTTAGGACCAGTCTTTTTCTTTAACTTTGCCTGCGAAGTAAAAATAATAAATAAACTACATAACTCAATAATGAAGTGAATAGTTAGTAAAAGTCCATTTACCCAATGTATTTTCGTCTTATAACGAGCTTGTAGTACTAGATAAGAAGTAACACAAGTGTTTTTGTAAACACTGGATATATTAAACATTTTAAACAAAAAAAAACAAAATTGATTGAAATATCTTAATTATTTTGAGGTTATGTCTAGCGATCCTCTAATCAATTGTCATTTTTGACTTAAAGATGTTGAGGTTTAAGCTTACGTTTAGTAATGGAAGTTAATAATAAAGTTAGTGTAATTAAATAAGCTTCGTCTTTTTTATCTATTGTTTTTGCCATATTTTATTTAAATAAAGCAGAATATTGATATAATACGATTTGTAGCTGAAAGCGGATCATGATACGTTTTAATAAAATTATATCGGAGTAGCAGACGTATTCCCAGTTGGAATTTGGAATCAAAACACAAATAACTGTCAATTTGACATTGTCTAACTGAAATAGGAACAGTTTTCTTATCTACTCGCACTTGTACCCGCGAACCGAACACCGAATTCAAGTATTGATTTGTTTACAAGTAGAGTGCCCGGAGATTTTTCAAGTGTCTATCTTGTGTTATAGCTATATCCTACAGCCTTGTCAGAGATAATATCCCGCCTAATTACTCCCTTCCGTGTCAGACTTTTATCAGTGGTTGGTGCCAGCTGTGAGCTTCCCCGCAAGTTCCGACGGCTTAAAAGCTAATTACTACTGTGTGGGGCGAGTTGTTTTATCGATTACTCGCCCTTCCGTGCTCCGGTATAGTGGTGTTCTGCGAACCGCTGCGCTGCGAGTCTCGATAAAGATCTAAGAATGTGCGACGAAATGATATATGCCAGTGGTTTTATTCACGAATTGGGTCACCGATGAATTTCTCTTGGCAAAAGCGGTGTATTCGCGCGGAACAGTCGATAATGGTTGTTTATTTATTCAAAGTGTAGTTGCGTCTCCCAGGCAATGGATAGTGCAGTGATTGTGTTTTGAGAGGTATCAGAAAGCAGTAGTCATGTATGGGATGTTGTATGTCGGATCTTTGGCGGGTAACAAGGTGGCATGGATAGCGGCAGGCTGGAAACAGCCCCTTCCGGGGCTGTGCACTTAGACACTGTAAGGGCCCTGCACCAAACTGTAGTGTCACTTAGAACAGCACTTGAAATATCAAAGAATGAACTGAAACAATTAAAAGAAAAGTATGAGCAGCACTCCCATTGTTTAGAGTATGCTGATGTTATAGAAAAATTGACTTTAGAGAACCATATTCTGAGGCGCAGAATTATACATTCAGATTATGAAGAAAAGGACCCTAATGCACAAAACATCAAGTTGGAAGTTACTTACAGCCCTCAAGCACACAACATTGAAGATTATACAAGCAGTGAAGTAGTAATTGCTACTGCCACTGATAGGAATAGCACAATTGATCAACTAGAACCTATTCCACAGGAGTCAGATAGAGATAGTAATATTTGTTCTGCCGAAAAACTGACAGAAATTCCTGAGGATTTAGGTGAATTATCTGATCCTCTTGATTTAAATGAGTCAGTAGAATATAGTCCACCTGATAACGAAAATAATAATAATACAGAAATAGAAGAAATATCTCAGATATCTAGCCTACCAAAGCAGACTGAGGAATCTGAAGATTTCCACCAGCCAAGTTTCAAAACAAAGCTTGAACTGCTTTCAAAATTTGATGTAAGAATAAAAGTAAGGACTTTGAAAGAAGGTTCAGTTATTTCCAGCACTACATCAGAAAGTGACTCATCAGAAGACAGAAAAGGTTTTGAAAAAGACTCAACCTCATTTAAGACTGGAACCCATTTTCAAGAAAAACAAGATAAGTTTGACTTCAAAGAAAACGGAAATAGGACTGTAAATATAAAATCATTTACGGCAGACAACGTAAGGATGGCGGTGCCTAATGAGGCAGATGTTAAAAGTAAAACAGACAAGTTTGATGTCCAAGTGCGAATCACTTCAGAAGAGAATCTAGTTGTTAAGGAAAATGTAGAACGGAGTAGAAGAAAGGACACCCTTAACTTGGATGTGGATGACTTAAGTCTCAGGTAAGAAAAAGAAAACGAGTTCTTTGTGCTTGCTATGAGCTAGGCATGAAAAATACAAAAAAAAAATATCATGAAAGAGTCTCCCTTTGTTATTGAGCTGGTGGCAAATTTTTTACAACCTACTTGAGGTTTCCTGTGCAGTTCTTAGTTGGAGTTGTTGGCTTCTAACATACCTACCAATAAATATAATTACCTCAGCTTGTAGATGATTGACAGATAATTAAAGTACCTACATTATGTTTCTTTTTGTATGGAACACATTTTAAATAGAAACACCCATGACTAAGGTATATATCATTTGTCATCACACAAACATTTGCCCCATACAGGGATTAGAAACCCTTTGGATGAGATGGCCCTTACTATTGATGGTAACAGCATTTATCATCATCATCATATCAAAAGTTAGATGTCCACTGCTGGACATAGGTCTGCCCCAAGGATCGCCACGACGACCGGTCCTGCGCCACCCGCATCCAGCGGATTCCAGCGACCTTTATACCTGATAGCATTTATACGTCTACACTAATAGAATCGACAAAATGGCCTGCTCTTGTCTTTATTTTCCATATTAAGAATGAAATTTCTCATCAATAGGTATGTCAGAAGTACCATCGTGTGCATAATGTACTACTGTATCGTCGCCTTCACGATCGCAAAACCTTTGATTTACAAATTAATTGAATTGATATAAAACTAGCTGATTACCGCGACATGTCCGCGTGCACATTAACTAAAAAAAGTAAAAGTTTCATATTAACTTTGCACCCCCGTTTTACCCCCTTAGGGGGTGTATTTTTAAAAATCCTTTCTTAGCGGATGCCCACGTCATAACATCTACATGCATGCCAAATTTGAGCCCGATCCGACCAGTGGTTAGGGCTGTGCGTTGATAAATCACTATGTCAGTCACTCAGTCACCTTTGAATTATATAATTATATTTTTATTTTATTTTTATTTTTTGTACAAACACACAAAATACAAAGGACAGTTAAAAAATATATAAACAATGTACAAAGGCACTACTTATTTCTACAGAAATCTCTTCCAGTAGGCCTGAGAGAGGAGACAGTATAAAAGAGAAACATGAGTGTGTGTAGGTGAATAAACTTACATAGACTATAGCTACACATATACATAGATACATATATACTATATTATATAATAATATACATACATAAATTTACAAATGGCTAGGACAAAGAGGAGAGGTAGTGTTGTTTCACTTTTTTCTTAAATAAGGTTATGGAACCACAGCTTTGTATATTAGGCGGGAGACTATTCCACAGCCTGACCGCATGGACAGAGAAAGAGTAAGAGAAGAAGTCAGTTTTGTGAGATGGACAGCTAAGACGGAATTTAAGGTGGGATCTACACGAAACATTAGGTGTGTTGGAAAAAGAGAAACGATCCCGAAGGTAAGATGGATATGAGGGATTGTGAAGGACATTGAATAGGAGACATAATATCCTCGTATTCCTGCGGAGGCGGATTGGGAGCCACTTGAGATCCTTGCGAAACTGAGAGACATGATCATACTTACGGAGATTAAAGATAAAACGTATACATAAATTTTGCAAGCGCTCAAGTTTATCCAAGAGCTCCTCAGTAGCATCCAAATAGCAAGAATCAGCATAGTCCAAGATGGGTTGTAAAAGAGTTTGAGCAAGGGTAATTTTGGTTTTTAAAGGCAGGAAGCTCTGGAGACATTTAAGCGAGTGGAACGTATAATGCATTTTTTTGCTGACTTCGCCAATATGAGCCTTCCAGGACAAATTGCTGTCCATAATAACCCCGAGATTTTTTGCAGTATTTGCGTAAACAATTTGAGTGTCGTCCAGCAGGATGGGTGGAAGAGATTTCAGGTCTAAACCGTTTCGCATTTGCCTGCTACCAATAATCATGGCCTGAGACTTATTTGGGTTTATATGGAGACCAAATGACCTAGCCCACTGACTAACAGCAATCAAGTCACGATTCATCGCAGTAATGGCTGTTCTAATTTCATTTAAAGTAAAATGACGATATAGCTGCAGATCGTCTGCATAGAGATGGAAGTTAGAGGAGATAATTCCAACAGCGGAATTGATGAAAATGGAGAAAAGTAAAGGAGATAGTACGCCGCCTTGGGGCACGCCAGCACTGAGGTGAAGCCATTCAGAGTACGACTCCTTATGGCATATCCGTTGCGAACGGCCCCGTAGATATGAATCGAACCAGGCCACAGTCTCCGAGGAGAAATTAAGGGATCTGAGAATTCCAAGGAGGACATCGAAATCCACGGAGTTGAAAGCACTACTGAAATCAAGTAGCACCAGAACCGTAAGAGACTTATTTTCCATGGCCCAACGGATATCGTCGGTGACCTTGAGTAGAGCTGTTACGGTACTGTGACCAGGCCGAAAACCAGATTGGAAGGGACTGAGAAGATTATTCTGTGTGATTATATTTAGATTTCCATTCCCTTTCGCCCGTTTGTGGTTGTATTTTCAAAAATGTTAAAACACCTATGCATTTATTTTTTATTTAATTTTATGCATCTTCCTTGAAAAGGCATAAACTTCTCTCCGTAGACTTTTACGCGTTTACAGGTAACATTTCCAAAAAACCGCCGAAATTGCTTCTATAAAAAATTGCAACCTTTCCATTGTAGTCTAGCGGTGTGATCAGTGGACTGAGATCTTGAGAGGTCAGAGGTCTTGAGTTCAAAACCACGACACGCACCACTGACTTTTCGGAAGTTATGTGCGTATTTATCACATGCTCAAACTGTGAAGGAAAACATCGTGAGGAAACCTGCATGCTTGAGAGATATTCTCGATGGCATGTAATGTCTGCCAACCCGCAGTGTGCTAGCGTGGTAATAAATCCCTCCCAGATGAGAGGAGACCCGTGCCCAGCAGTGGGACAGTAATGGGTTGATGATGATGAATTCTTATATTGAAAATTACGGCATATCAGGACTGTTGTACGTGTTGTACCGACTGTAGTGCGGAATTTCCAAAAATCCATCCTTAGAAGACTATACACCTACATACATAAATTTCCAACATTTCAAGGTTTTAGTCAAGCAATTGTTTTATGTTTTGCGTTGATGAGTCAAGCCAATCATTCAGTCAGGACAAGTAAGTTATTATGTATAGATCGATATAATATAATACTAAAGTAACTACCCACCGCTAGCTAATTCGAATTTGCCAAACTCAATCTTTAGTAGATTGAGTTTGGCAAATTCGAATTAGCTAGCGGTAACAACATACAACGTTTTATCTCATCTGATAGTCGTAATTTAAAATCAGTTTTGCCGTCGGTTCCAGACGGCTTAAGCACTAACTAAAAAGAAATGTTGCTTGAGAATGTAATTTCGAGATAACAACGTTACCAAACAAGTTAAACTGACGCCCCGATTTTAAGGTTTTTATAGAGTCCCCAACTTTATAGTTGAGTAAATCATAATGAAGTCGACGAAGAATATTTCCATAGTTCAGTCTTCTTTCAAGTCCCTCAACTGCGTAGTTGTCCGCTAAAATGTAGCATAGATTGAAGTTTTTTCCTTAGCTGCTTCGTTATATTATGTGACACACATTTCTTTTCAATTTGAAATGAATAGTCGCCATTAGGGTTCTTCCATTTAAAAAAATTACACACGCAATCCATGTCACGATATCGACATCGCGTTTCATCCAGATGTCTCAAACTTCAGCGCTATCAATTCTACACATTTCTGTCTGCCCTCTTTATTTATGATGCGCAGTATTGCGAAGAAACAAGATATCGTGTCGATGTCAGGCTAAGTATATGCATAGATAGAGAAGCCACATTTATTATCAACTTTTTTCAATGGGGCTGAACTTGGTATAGAAACTTGCTTCCCCATTTTAGGAAAAATATGGACGCTACTACTTTCCTATACTATCATTAATCATAGTTATTTGATATTATACATATATAATAATTTTATTAATAAATAGGCAGAAAGATGTTGCTGGGGAATTCATTGCAGTGCTTCTTCTTCTCAGCATTAGGTGGTGAAGGGCGTTCGTTTTAGGGGGCTTATCCTACTTATAATAGATTATACATACTTTGATTTTGAATATCATTTTGAAGGTCAACTGATGTTTTTCACTTGATAAAGAAAGTTCAGATGACATCGTTCATACAACTATAAGTATCCCCACTTTGTTAAGAACTGTATCAAATTACGTCGGTATCGAATTTTAGCTGGCAGACAAAACAAACGGTCTCTTAGTTTCAGGAACGCGTGATTTTCAATGTGTGTCATGTGAGTCATCAATGGTTTTTCTTATAGAAGAAAGGACTTTTATACTAGGCTAGTGAACAGGACCTAAATTATTATTGTACGTTATAGTGGTGCTAGGCCTACTAGGTAGAGAGTAATTATTTTAGTATTGTGTTTGCAAATTAAATCAAATAGTAATATGATAAAATCTTTTTGTATTTTTTAGCTTATTTCAAGCTAAGATTATTAAATTTTATTAAGAAAGAAAAATTCAACCTCAGGCAATCCAGAAGACGCGGGTTCGAGTCCCGCCTGAGGTTGAATTTTTCTTTCTTAATAAAATTTAGCAATATGATAATTAACACTCATACTGCTAAATGAAAAATATTTACAGCAATCTTTTCTTCGAGTAGAACATATTTAGATGACCAGATTTAGAACGACACAGATATAATAAATACTCCGTTTAGGAATACTTTTTACCGTCTACAATAGGAAACCCTTTGTAAGTAGAACGGGGTCGAGACTACAATAAGGTTTTATTATGTAAAAGATATCATCTAAGTGCACAACTGTATAAAGGACGTACTAATATATCTGCGTATATTAAAACGAAGCACTGTGATATCAGGGACCATCATTAAGTCTTTATACATATGTATAGCAGAGATCAAAATAATGATAGTTTATAAGTACGTATGAAAAAAGACTTTGAATAAACCGCTGATCAGAAATCCTAATAGTTAAGACCAGGGGCGTTTAAAGGGATTAGTAGATAGTAGATTAGGTCTAAATATCGAAGAAATAAAATCTTACTTGTAACCACGCAAGAATAACTACCATCAGTTATTAATATGTCGTGTAGAGTCGTGAACTTGTGACCTTTTCAGTGGATCTGAGCTGTGTTACGCCAGGCAACTAGATCTTTTACAAACTACACATTGTCCCAAAATCGCTCATTCAAGTTTCATGCGTTTAAATTTACCATA
This sequence comes from Craniophora ligustri, assembly GCA_905163465.1. Lineage (NCBI taxonomy): Eukaryota > Metazoa > Arthropoda > Insecta > Lepidoptera > Noctuidae > Craniophora > Craniophora ligustri. The sequence continues at coordinate 10,839,152 of LR990969.1, forward strand.
CAGCATATTAATTGTTAATATGGTAAAGGCTTGGTTTCAAGAATATTGTGTTAAATTTAAAATACACCCAATCACAAAATACTCTGTCATTGTTTATCTACCGAAGTTTAATATGAAATGTTATGCTTTTAAATTTACATAAAGTTTAAGCTCAGTTCAAGCGAATTCATAGAAAAGTTGAAGCATGAAAACAGAGGGTTATTTTAGGGTTATTTTTTTTGTATAACTAGGTATTGCTAAATCAGTATGTGAGAAATCTCTGATATTTAGATTTATGATTTCAGTGTATGTAGATTTATTTTATACGAGTTTTGTATCCGGTTGATGTTATTATATGCACAATAAAACGCTTTTTGAATGGGGCTACGATACAATAAGCGACCTCTACCTATTTTTTTTGCTTGAATCCCGAACCGCTATTTTCTTGCTCTCGTTTTGTTTGAGCAATTTTGTTCAAACGGAAAGGTATTCAGAAGCGCGCTATTAAATATGCACAAATTGGGTACGTCTTTTTATATTTCGCACCTACGAGCTAAGTAAGGATCATCTACTTACGTCGTATATTAAGGTAGTAACAATGTTTGAAGAAATAATTAAAATGTTGTAAACTAATACTTAATTCAGTTACCCAAAATGGCGTCGTGGATTATTTCAAATGAGCTTATTACGAGCTCATCAGCTCATATCGAGTCTTTATAAATTTATAATGCCTTGCATCCATACTCCATAGGTATGAGACTGTGTTTAATGTTTAATGGTGTATGTATAGTGAAAACCATCTTGTCTTTTGTCAGATTTTCTGTAACCTTTTTCAAAAAAATTGTTTGAGAGAGGTGAAGTAGCGACCAAAAGACTGATTAACCGGACTTTCACATTTATTCCAATAGAATAGAATGGCATGCAGTCTTATGACAATATTATAAATAACTGTTATAAACAGAAAAGCTTGGCCTAAATAATTTATCTTTTGAAATGTTATCGCTAACGCATTATCGTGATTATCATATTTCTATTATTCATAGGAAAGCGTCTTATTTTATGCCGACTGCTCTCGTAAACTGAAATAGAATAGTAAATGGCTTGCTATTGAGCTGATCTCATGCCTTTTTACGAGATAAACTCAGACGAGAGATAGGCTCAGACGTATTTAATTACTTATTTTTATATACTCCTCTTACTTTAGCATCATTTTTAATTAAGTTTCACCCAGAGCCTAAACAATACATAGGATATAGCAAAAGTTTGATAACTAATTTCTGATCCAATATTTGTGCTAACAGAGTATTAAATAAATATACGACTTATTACCATTTAGTTTTTAACCTACAAACAATTTAGATTCATTTAAATATCATCATCATCATCATCAGGTTATACATATAGATTAAATATACTAAGATTGAAATAAAACTACTTTTATTCGATTCGATTCGATTATATCTATGTACACAGCATCCGACGTTTTGAGATCCATTACAGCATCAATGGTCACGAGCAGACAGGTGTTGATTTTTTTGAAGTTATATACATATATCAGCTAATTTGGGGTAGCTGTTAGTAATTATAACACTGAGACGGATATTTATCTATCCGAAACGGCGGGATTAAAATACCAGTATACCGCGATCAAATCCGTGATAAGTGGTTTTATTTCAACGCATATAAAAATACTAATTCAGTCATGTTTCTCTTAGGTCGATGTCGGAAGGCGACAACTCAGTATTCTCTGAAGGAGGCACAACACCAATGGATCCGAATTCTGCTGCAGTAGGCGATGAGAAACAAGAAGACAACGCTAGTGAGAACGAATCTGAAGAAGTCGATGATATAGAGTTAATATTCACCACAGATGAGTCTAAGGATATGAGTAATTTGCAGGTTAATATTATGCTGTAGTTTTTTAGTTGGTACTTGGTGAGAAAGAGAGATGCGTGATTGTAGGGCCGTACGAGGTACGTGTACCACCCTGCTGCTAAAATAATAATGTTGCCATAATCGCTGTGGGTTGTGGAATATACTTGTAAAGTAAATAGTGATCGCTTTCATACAGGATTTTGATTGCGTCTTTTAACTTCATTGGTAGACTCTCGTTATTTGTAGCAAAATAAGAGTGTGTGCATTGTGAATCTTTTTGAAGAGATATTAAACACGAAGCTTATTCTTAGCAGTAGGTCCGTCATTTTATACTTATTATAACTTTAAGTAGCTATTCTTAAATTCAAGCAGTGGTTCTTCCCCTTGCTCGTTAGATCGATATCCGGCTTACAGGGGCGAACTTTATATGGACGTTGAGACAAAACTTGAGCAAAGTTTGAATTTTAATCGTACGATTAATTTCCTGCTAGGCTAGTTTGAACCTTCGGGGAAAGTTATGGGCAGTTCTTGGATTTTACCGCGTTTACTTTAAGCTTATTAAGTTTAATGAGACCGGCGAACTCGCAGCCGTAGAGAATTGTTCTATTATTAAAAAAAAACCTTTTCAGTTTTTAATATTCTTTCTTTTCTATTCAGGAGGATCTAGTGTCGATACGCGAGGGAGACCAATGGACTCCTCATTCTGCAACAACACATTCCACTCCAGTGCTCATAAAGTTCCACACTCTGGATCCGGACTTCCAACCGGGACTCGACACCAAAGACAAAGATAGTTCCACTGAAAACCAAGAGAACAACGAACAGCCCATAGAGGTTTCGAAACAGAAAAGAGTTTCGTTACCAAACGATAAAGAAATCAGACATGTCGCCTTCAATGGTAAGGGGAACTTGGATTTACCGAGTCGCAGTATTCTGAAGAGCTGTGACAATAGGTCTGAGAATATGCTGTACAGGAAGAGTCCTAATACCAGCACCAGGAGGCTAGACAGTGTTGATAGCCTTACGTGCGAGTACAATAGAGGCTTAAGCTTTGATAATACAAAGTCCTCGAGCTTCGAACTTGGATCCAGCATGGACATTTTGACCAGGGAAGAGAGTGTGGACAGTTTCCACAGGAATATACATTTGGGACATCGGTATTCGGTGTTTGCTGAAACCGATATATCGAAGTGCGGGACTTCTGAAGACGATTTGGCCGCGAATTTGAATGTTCGCAGGAATACTTGTCCCAATCCGTTTCAATATAGGTGAGATTTTTTATTTATTTATTTTTACAAAAATTCCTGAAAGCAAAGTATCTGTATGTAACATGCGAATTATTCATTTCTTTTTGTTCACGTGCCTTTCTCCATAGGTTTGTTCTTATAGACTTGAGATATAAAGATGATATTGGTCTGAAAAACGAAACAAGTAATTTTCTTAGATGCAGCTACTTATTAAACGATGCGGGTTTCTGTTGATCTTTTTGGGTGTACCCGCTTAGTATCTAATTTATTTACGTGAGACGGAATGAAAGGACTGATAGGCTTTGTATTAATTCCAGAGAGTCAATAATGTTTAGCAAATACTGTAGTTACTATACAGTGCTGTGGGTACTGTAGGAGTACTTTTCGTGATTCGGACAACGAGCTCTGGTTTAAGGTTCCCAGAGCTCGATGAGGTGAAGGGGTGGCTATTCGGACAGCATAGTAATTCCGTTTTCATTTTGTTCAAATTGGGACTCATCCAGTTACAAACAGTACCCGATACCCTGAGTATATTGGTGTTCAAATAGACTACAATCTATCCAGAATTTTAGTTATGATGGATTTGGTACACAGGCCATCGGGGTACCGCGGCGTGTCCCGGCCGCCCGGCCCGTTCAAGGCGGGCGCGGCGCGGCTGCGGCCCGTGCTGCGGGACGCCGCGCTCGCCCGGCGCGAGAGCGGCGCGCAGACCGACGTGTGCGCGCTGCCGCCGCGGTGGAGCTCCGACGGCTACCTCGCACATAAGGTACATACCTAATATAAAGCTGACGACCCGTTTAGCTCAGCGGTAGTTAACGCTGCCTGCTGTGCTATGGGTCCCGGGTTCGAATCCTGGAAGGGACAAATGTTTGTGTGATGAGCTGAATGAGATGTATAATATGTATGTATTTACAAAAAAAAGTATATATGTAGTATATCCACCATCTAGTATCCGTAACACAAGCCTCGTTGCTTACCACGGAGCTAGATGGCGCTGTGTAATAAATGTCCGGATATAAAAAAAAGTATAAAACCAGGTAAAGAATCACCGCTCCTTAGTTGAATAAATGGCGTTGTTGCTTAAGTAACCGGTGTTTTTCTTTCTTGTAGAAAAATAAATAGCCTAGTATTGTCCCTATTCAAATGCATCCCCGAAGATTAAAACAGAAAAGTTCGCTAGTGGTGAGGCCAAGCCTTTAATCTGTTACTCATTTCCAAGCTGCTTCTGAAAATTTCCCAGAAAATCCTAATAGCTTATGTTTTTAACCTAAGGTCCATCGCAAGAGAGAGCTTGAAATGCGACTTTTGCATTCATTTACATTTAAAAAAACATTGATATAAAGGTATTACTGTATACTGGTATTTATTTGTAACAAAGGTTGTGATGTTTTGATAAAAAATAAAAGTTTGTCGTCATCACCAGCTGCCGGTCCCGCCAACAAGCGTGGTGCCGACAGTGCCGTCCCGCGGCGCCACCGCGGCGCGCCGCCTCACCGTGCCGGACGCGCGCCCGCCGCCGCCCGCGCGCCGGACCGACGAGACGCGCCGCGTGCTGCTCAGCGACATCGGTAAGATAACACACGAGTTTACACGACATGCTTAAGGTGGAAGCGTGCCTGTAATAGGTATTACAGGCACGAATCATACAGTTACAGAATTATAATCATTTAAATGAATAAAACAGCCCTCAAAGTGCATATAACTGTGTTGATTGTCTATTTCATGAAAAAGTCATTCAATCCAATTGTATGCAATGTGAGGGTAGTGTTGATGATATTAATGAGCGGGCTAGCGTGGAGCTTCCACCTTAATAGACATTATGGGTTTCGAGATCTTCTATTGGGTAAATATTGGATAAAAATTTAAGAGATAGCCATGACAAGAGACCCATGCCCGCCAACCTAAGTCTACTACAACTCTTGTAAACCACGATCAACAATAGTAACCAACCAGAACGTCGAGACAATGATGTCCGACGTATCCCAGAAAAATGATTTTAACTGTCTTGGAACCCGCAGCGAAATTAATCAAGAAACTATATAGGAGGAGTGAGAAAAATAACAGTTTTTCACTTCCTTTCTTATTAAACGATAGAAAGAAAGCTTCTCAGCTTTGTTTTTATTAGAAAGCAGAATATAGCAGCCTTTGCTATGTTGTAGGGTTCACATCGATGGTGCCCGAGCTGTCCCGCTCAGCGGACCCGGTGTGGGCGATGGGCAAGAGACAGTCGCAGGCTGACGACTCCACTACCACCTCCACATCCAAGTAAGTTCATAACGGTAGAGTAAGAAGTGTCATACAGCATGGATTCTTTACATATTGGCAGACTTGGCTTACGTCTTTAGGAACCTCTAATGCAAATCTTCAACCCATTTACGACGATAATTTTGACGATCTGATTAGCCCAGCGCTGCCTTCTGAGCTTGTTTGTGTCTGATCACACATTTGTATCCGAGTCATGGATGTATCTATGTATAATATGTATGTATTTACAAAAAAGAAGTATATAGGTATATGTAGTATATCAACTAACTAGTATCCCGTATCACACATAGTATATCGTAACACAAGCCTTGTTGCTTACCATGGAACTAGATGGCGCGGTGTCATAATGTCCAGAATTTATTTATCATCCCACAGCTGGGACAATACGAGTCTCCTCGTATTGTCCCAGTTATTATTAGGCTAGTCTAGTAGCCCACTACGACACTGCCAAACCGACACTAAGCAGAATGTCGGTTGGCTGATGTCACAGGCTATCGGGAAATCTCTGAAGCTTGCATGTTTTCTCACGAGTGTCTACGATTCTTAATCGAGCGTGATATCACTAATCATCATATCAACCGTTAGACGTCCACTGCTGGACATAGATCTCCCTCAAGGATTGCCACGACGACCGGTCCTGCGCCACCCGCATGCAGCGGATTCCAGCGACCTTAACCAGGTCGTCAGTCCACCTTTGCCAGGGGCCTACCCACGCTGCGTCTTCCAGTACGTGGTCGCCACTCTAGAACCTTCAAGCTCCATCGGCCATCCGTTCTTCGAGCGATGTGCCCTGCCCACTGCCACTTGAGTTTGGTGATTTTTCGGGCTATGTCAGTGACATGAGTTCTTCTACGGATCTCTTCATTTCTGATCCGATCACGTAGTGAAACTCCTAACATAGCCCTCTCCATCGCTCCCTGAGTGACAGTGAGCTTCCTAATAAGGCCCATTGTTAGCGGCCGTCGGTGCCGTAAGTCATCACTGGCAACACACACTGGTTAAAGACTTTCGACTATATCACTTATAATGCAAACTCGTTAATAATTATTATCTCCCTTCTTTCTTCTCTTGACGTGCAATATGGATCAATATCCTTTTGTTAGTGTCTGCTTACCTCATTGAGATATAGAGGTTAGTTATGGTACGTATGTTATTTTATTTTATTTTATTTTATTTGGGAAAATAAACAGTTACACATTCAATATTATACACTAATTAAGGTAAATGAATTATAAATGTATAACCCACAACATTTTCCACAGATTATTAATTAGTGATATTAATAGTACGATGTGCGATTCTTATCTTAACTAAGTACTTATATATATTAAAAAAAAAAGTAGTAATATTATGTAAACTATATAAAATGGTTTGGCATATCTAGCGACTTAACTCAGATATGGTTTTATGTACAAGGTTTCGAAATTTTCCTGTAGAAACAGCAAAGATATCTAAATTTTGAAAAAGCTTGTTATATTGGCCAGTGAGGCGCCTGAGAGGTGCCCGTAAGCCCGCATTCGTATGGCAAGATGTTACTGCAAAGAGGGGCCGCGAGCGCACTCCTCGGCTTACTGTAGTTCTTGGCACCACATAACAAATTCTATTGATTATGTCTATACAATCATATGCATTTTTACACAAATCGAATAAGAACATTGTCTCCAAAATTATACGCCTAGACTTTAAATTTTGAAGTTTATACATATCCAATAAATCATCATAAGATGTGTTCGACCTAAAGCAACGGAAGTGCATGGTTTTCAAAAACTTACTTTGAACCCTTTCAATAAAATCTGAGTATTTACCATAAAAGGGGTTCCACACTGAAACCGCATACTCTAACTGAGACCTGATAAAAGTTATTATCCTTTTATTGATAATAATGATTATTATTACAGATTCCTGTCTCGCGGTTCATCCTACCGCTCGCCATGCCTCAGTATAGACCGGAGCAACGATTGGACGCCACAACACGTCTACCTACCTTCATCCCGAGGTACCTACATACTTTACTATATTAACATATGCATATATATAGTTTTGTCCGAACCGATAGCAATTGTATGTAACATAATAAGCATTTTTTTTATTCTGAAATGTGGAATAATAGAGTTACATATCAACAATTTATTTTTAATACATGTGTACAAAGTATTTTATTTATTTCATAGAAAGACCTAGTATTCGAACGTATTTTATAATGAAACACTAAATAAATGAGTATGTACAAGAATTATGTTAATGCAAAAAAAATGTGGAGAAATCCATTTCTGGTTTAAGAAGAAGTACATCCATGCCCAATATGGTAATTACGTAGGGTAATGTACTAAAATAGTTTATTTTCCAGAAGGTTCTCGCCCATGGCGCAGCTCTCTGCCAGATGTTCGTCGAGATGACACGGATGAGTTACTTGAGGAAGCTGAGATATTTGTGAGGCGTTCTATCGACAATCTGCAAGCCCCAGCTATAGACTGTGAGTTTAACTTATAACTAAATTGACAAGCTTTAGAATAAACGACCTCATATCAATTGGAAATATCAAATTGGTTTTGTTATCATTTATCTTATCATTCTGAAATGGACTTAGTTTTTATACTGTTAAAGTCCATAGTTGTGTGTAAATGTACACACTAAACAAGATTTTATACTATTCTAAATTATACTATTTCTAAATTTCTGATAAAAGTGGTTAGATATACCTATATTGTGGGTAATAAGTATAGTTTCTACCACCACGCGGTAAAACATCCCACACAGAATAAATTTGTATATATGTCACAATTTTATTTTCATAATTATATGTATTATATTTTTATTTTGTTGTTGTTTCTAGTGGAGAAATCGAGTGGGGTGACAGGTCAGCCATACATCCCAGCTGAACCCCGACAGCTGAGGCTCGGACACACTGTCAAAGTGATAACGCCTCTTGGACGTATCGCGGTCGGACGCGTTAGGTAAGGACATCTTTTTTGTTTACTATGTGGAGATCCATTTATGGACTTCCCGCTACCTCCCCGAGGGAAGTCCGTGTATCCAGGGTGTGTTGGAGACCATAGAGTAAGGGTAACTACTAACTATAACCATACGAGGTGTTTCGCCTCACTGAGTGCTGGGTGTCGCGGGTACGTTCTTCCTCGACCTAAAAAAGCAAGGTAAGGACGCGAGTGAGGGTATAGTCTACCATCCTCTCTTAATTGGATGTCTAGCGGGTTGGCATACATGCATCCCGTACAGAAAGTCTTTCGGTTATAAGTTTGTTTTTTTTTTGTTAAATAAATTGCGCGTTAATGAATCTATTTGTATATGAATAACTTTCTCAAATACTAAAATTAAAAGTCATTTAAAATGGCAACACCCTAACACCGCCTATTTGGCGGATCCATCGTTTCATCAAAGACAACTTCTCTAACATACTATATTACCACACTATTACTCATAGGAACATTTATATCATTATAATCCAGGTAAAAAAACACATTCTTTTAAAAAAATATGCGAGGCAGTCGCTGGGGTCTGCCAAAAAAGTGAAAACGCTCGGAAGTATATCTATGTACATATTATTATAAACACAACATACACAGCTCATGGAAAGCTTTGACGATGACGTGGGTTCCATGATTTTTGTTCACCCAAAAAGTGCTCAACGCGCCTAAAGAAGTTTTGACTTCAAAATCTAGGTATTTGTTTTGTCAGGTACGTGGGTCTGGCCGGCGCCAGTGCGGCCAGCAGCAGCGTGGTGGTGGGCGCGGAGGTGGTGCACAGCCAGCAGCCCGGCCTGCCGCGGAACGACGGCTTGTATCGCTCGCGCCGCTACTTCCTCACGCCGCCCAACCACACTGCTCTCTTCGTGCCCTTCTCCAAGGTCGTCATGGCTTGGGCCAACTAAACGGTACCCACATTCCTACATTCTGCCCTGATATAAAGTACCCTGGGTTCGCCCATAATACTTAAAACATCTTGGTATCTGCCGTAAGGTCCAAAAATCGTATGTCAGTTGCAGAAGTTCTTTTACTGCACCATTTTAATAAACAGACTAATTAAAACAACTTGAATTGATTGCTCGGCGTCTAAATATAAAAATCGCGACAGTGGTTTGAGAATAAAAGCTCGCAATTTGTAAAAGCGAAAACAACATCAAGAACTGATAAACTTTCGCAATTAAAACAAATATCGTGTTTCTAATTTTGAAATAAGAAGAATCTTATTAATGAATAATGAAATAAGAAGAACGGAACTGTACTAGTATATTGAACATTGTCAACAAAATGGGAATAGTGTATTGTGTCAAGGCAGTGAAAGATGGGCCTAACATAAATAAAAATTGTGAAGTATTTAAAAATGGCTGAATGTAAACAAAGAAATGAAAATGTGAGGAGTTGATGGATTGTTTCGTTAAGAAATACGATTGGTTCAGTAATGTCCTTGTCAATTTAATAGTAACAGGACACTTTTTAATGTACGAGAGGAAAGGAAAATGACTCTTAAAGACAAAGGATCTGATAGGCACAGTTTTAAAGTCGAAGAAGTTTTATGCATGCTTGATTGTGAGATATTGTAATCGGACATTACAATTGAGGGATGTAAAGGATTTTGATCCGAAATGTCAAGTTATTAAAGGTCATAATAATTTACTAGATTATATTATCTTAAATTATTCTGCATTATAGTTACTATTCGTAAGTACCCCAGTGAGTATAAACAGAGAGATCTTTTTATAGATACGTTAATTTTTTTAATGTATTATTCATATTAGGCAGTGTAGTTCTATGTAATAATGCAGATATATTATAGTAGGGCTGCCATCACCTAAATTGCCAAAGCCGGATAAACACAGCAAAAACACAGGGGGTTTTGGGCGAAATATATTTATTTCCCTGGACACCTCTAAAAAAATATTTATAAAAACATCGTTATATTTTTTTCCCTGACAACAAAAGTGTCCACACTGTGGACACTTAAAAACCCCTGCCGGACGGCCCCCGGACGTCCTTCAAACTAGGACAAATCTGGGAAAACCCGGACGGATGGCAGCCCTATATTATAGTAACATATGTACCGTATGTAACTGACAATGTCTGTATACATACTCTTATATACATTATATATACTGATATAGGTATAATTTTCTTGTAAATTCTACTAGCTCAATAACTGTATTGGCTATTTTAATAACATTTTAAATGTTTTAGTAAATTTATGGAATTGAATGTATTGCCTAATTATGCTTAATGGAAACTTAAGAATTATTAATTATATGTATTATATAGCGTATATATTTAGTTATGCATGTTTGTTTGTTATGGGTGTCCTAATCTGAAACGGCCATAGAATACCGGAAATAAATAAACAACTTTCCCAAATACAATAATAGAATAGTCTTCTATATACAAAATGAAGACAATCTTGTAGATTATTAACAGTGAACTTTTTACTTGGTATATTATATGTACAACAGTGGCCTAAACTAATATGAAATGAAGTCGGTTAAATAGTGAAATTAAAATCTATTCTACTTTGAAACCCAATCTCAAAGAATTCTCTCGAGATTTGGAGGATAGACGATAAGACGAAAATCTCCCCTTACCAGCTTATTTAGGCACTGATACTATAACCTCCCTTTCAGATTAGTACATTCTGTAAAAAACAACCTAATATAAATATTTTCTTGACATAATAGAAGGTTAGTAATAACCGAATAAGGGGCTGTCCATTAATCACGTGAGATTCGAAAGGGGTTTCAGCAAAAGACACTAAATATCACATCGGGAAGGGGGGGTATAGTACGATATCACGTGTACTAATTTTTTCGTCAAACGCGTGATTTCTAAACCTAAAAATAGGTAGTATTACAAACATTTTAAGATTCTTTGTAGGTACTAAAAATACACGTGATTTTTGGTGGGGGGTGTGGGGGTAGTCTTAAACCTCACCACGTATCACCATGGGGGAGGGAGGGGTTAAAAAATGTTAAAAAAACATCACGTGATTAATGGACAGCCCCTAACCGTTTCGTGAGAATAAACACTGCCGACTTAGTTGACCTAAGAAATAGATATGTCGATATATTGAAACCGTAGCCAGAATATTCGCCTATTAATTTACGCCTTAGCTGAGAGACTATTGTTGTCTCACTTTATTTATACTGACTGACTGAAATGACAAAGGCAGTTAGTTATATGTTTGACAGTGTAATTCGTTTTTAAAGAACCTATTTGATAAGAGATCTGAACAAAAACAGTTATTACTGTAACATTTTGCAATGATGATTATTAATTATAAAATAATTAATTGGAAAATAACAAATATTTGTTAACACTTTACTGTAATGGGAAAAGCGACAAAATTATAGTTGATTTTGACTTAAAAAGCTTCTTTTTGGATGAAGTTGAGAAGATTCTCTTCTTATGTAATTTTGAAAACAGATCTACTCTCTGGCTACGGTTTTGAAACCAATTTTCAAACAAAGTTCGTCGACATTATTCAAATACGTTTAATCGTACATTTTGCAGCTCATTATAATCGGTGTGAAATTATAGCGAGTTATATTTCAATAGATTTTATTAGTGAGAATATGCACGTTACGTTAAAGGACATAAGACCTATAATGGATTGTGTTCACTTTATACATAGGCTAGTTATATACATTATATGTGTGTATTAATATATGCCTAAGAAGATACTCTATTGGAGAATATATTGAAGTTAAAAAGGAGGTTAGATTATAGGAATTATAGAATAATAAAATCAGTGTTAATTTTTAAGAATAAATGTTTAGAATTAACGTGATTATCTGTGGATTATCTTGTCTTCATTAAATGAGTCAAGAATAAAAATTATTTCATGAATATTGGCAGTTTATAATTAATATACTAGAATATTCTAGTTTAAATAATAATTCAGCTGCTAAATGTTATAAATGTATAGGCGTTTAGTATGTGGGATTGCTGATTTTAAGACCTGAAGTCATGATGAAAATATATGTATAATATTTTAAATGTACTGTACCTAACCTCCTAATTGTCATCACGGCAATACGGTCAGATATAGCTGTGGGGCTAATGGCTAATTGTTAACCACTCAAGTCAATCAGCAAAGAAAGAAAGAAGTTAAACTGCACTTTCCGTGGTCGGTCTATTGACGGGTGACCGTTTATTAAACACCAAGACATATTTTTTTTTTGGATTTTTTTTTGCCAGGTGAAATGTGTTATTGAACGAGGATAGATGACAAATTACAACCCATCTATAATAGATAAATGACCAAGCTATAATATTAAACTAATGGAAATATGAATCTTAATATTTGTTTAATAAGTTTCATATTACATTGCCACGACGTTAATCGAAATGCCCTAAACATTTTCGGAAAATTAAATATGCATCATATGTCTTGGGTGATACGCTCCATTTCAGATTAACGAGTACAGTGTGACTTAACACTTGTCTGACCGCATTGCAATGTATAAGATACTTGAACTGCTCTATACTTTATATTCGTGTAATAATATAAAGGTAATAGGGATTTAAGGGTATATATATTATTTATTTAAAATATTAAAATGGGTAGATGTGTTAATTGTGTAGATATATGGTCATATTAATTATTTATAGTGTTAATTATTTAGTGTATGGCTAAATATTGCTCATACTTCTACAATGGTGCTCTGTTAGTTTGTCTTTTCTATACAGGATGTTATGAAAACGGGATATTGTTTTTTTTTCTTTTAAAGTCATGGTTTCAAAAAACGTATTCTAGTAAAAAGAGGTTGGATATAAATCCAATCTCTTCATACTAGAAGACGTTGTAGAGAACGCCGTTTGTTGATACAAATATCAAAACTAAAAAACGGTGTTATTGTTGTCTCGCTTCTTTGATGTGAAAATGACAAGGGCAGACAGTGTTAAGTTTAATGACCATATGTCCAGTTTTCATAACATTTTGTAGCAACATATTTGCTTATTATCAATTTTTATTGCTCGCTTGGTTCAGATATAATTATGTAGTACAAACACTTGCATATATTATTATGAATTTATTTACGCAAATATTTTTATAAATACTTATTTTTCTATGCAATTCTACAATTTTGTATTGTACCGAAGGTTTGGTGCGAACGGCGCTCGGCGTTTTGATTTATATGAACGGTCAAGGAAGGCTCTCTTACGTTCTTACTTACGGTCCATTATTATTATTAACTAGCTACCCAGACAGACTTCGTACTGTCAAAAGTTAATAATACCTTCAAGTATTAAAACTTTCCGTGGGCCAGGAACATACCAAAAAAATTACCATTCTCGAGTTATGCGCTTAGAAACATTCATTATTATTTATATAGATTTAAGAGCTCAGCTCTTGTCGGTGGAGCAATCGGTCCCCTAAATGACGGTAAATATCCAGTAGTCATATTATAACAATGATATTTTAACGATTCAATAATATCTGCCAGATATTGGGCTTTAGATGAAGTTCTCAGTAACGGCTCGGAGTATGGATTCGCCCCCTATTACTTGGTACCTAAAACATACCGGTGAAATGTGGGTGTACATTGCTGCTTCTCTGCCTAACCCTTCGGGGACGAGAGGCGTGATGGTATGTATGTTATGTTAATCAATAACAATTGACATTGGTAAAATAATCCATGAATGGACGAACTTCCTTGACAGTTACGGCCTGCCATTGCATATCAAAAGAATATTATAGTCGAACAATATTTTCCTACCCCCCGCGTACCAGCGAATTTTAAAAATATTTTAGAAAGCCTAGCTTAGCCATTTGGAATGTGTATTTGATGTATACTGTAAATATATATTGTACCTTTTGTAATATACTTGACTACGATCATCTATCTGCTATGTTTGGGAACGAGTTATGTTTATCTTACCTCAATGGCATTACTATTGAGACATCTAATACAGTACAATTATCGAATATTATGATATTTTCCTACAATATACATATATAGCTGTTCACTATCCTAAAGGCGTGAAACTACAAAAAAAACTACTATTAAAGCTATGAATAATAATAATGACACAAAAAGGTTATCGCACGCAGAAAATCTTTCAGGAGAGAGATTTTCTTGATGGCATATGAGAGAAGATTCTTGTCCAATTATATCAAATCATTTATTTTGCGACATATGGGTATTGTAGACATAGTTCTTAAGTATAAATACAGAGTATCACCATATATAACAGTAAATAAGTTGATAATCATAAAGAAGGATATAAAAATGTAGATAGAATTTTCTAAGGCAACTGGATACTTAACATTAAAATAAAATCATTATTTTCTGATCCATTAACCAAAAAGTCGACATTACTTATGTTGAAAAAACTATTTACCATTTCAGTAAACTTGATTCCCAAACATAGAAGATAGACGTGTAGATTTTTACGAAAAAATATATTTCTCTACTTACAAGTACCTAATATACTATATTCTAAACTATTGAAACATGAGTATATAGATATGTATGCCTTCTATTTAACACGCATAGAAACGTACCAAGATATCACAAAGAATTATAAATTTGCTTTCAAATAGAAGAAACTTGCTTTTATATAGTTTTTTTTTTTCATTTCACTATTTATGATTTGTTATGTTTTTCAATACTTGTAAAACATGAGTCTACGTAAAAAAATATATGTATAGTACACATAATTGAGACAAATTTGTTTTTTAACCTATCTTTTATCACAATAATAAATTAATAATATACAGGTTATTTGGTTACAGGTTGATAAAAAAACAACATATTTTGGTGTATAATTTATATCGTATTATATAACTATATAACCTTTGACGACACATTTGGGGAAAATAATTTTCAATTAGAAAAAGTGACTACTTTTATTTCCAGTACTCGTCAAACAAAATAGTTTATGATATATATGTTATTATGTCGTAGATTTGGTCGCTTCTTCAGTCTAACAACCTGTATAGTGAATTTATTTAAATATATATTTTTTTTATCGTCAATTTATTTTTCATACAAGTAGGTATCAACTGGTGGAGTAAAGATTTTGATAGACAGAAGGTAAAAGGATGTGATTATCTGATAGTGTCTTATTATATACGGTACTTAGAATATGGGTAGTGCGCACGCAGACTGGAGGCACGAAGTAAGGATTGTGAAAATGTTTTACACAAGTTACAACAAGTACATCATTATAATAATGCATGAAATGTTGATGGTTTTATAAACATAGTTACATACTATACATTTATTTTATTCAAATATACCTACTGTCAATGACAATGTATATACATTTAATTTATTGGGAATGCTCGTGTGTCCTGCAGTGGCGGTGTTGCGGTAAGACCACACAAACAGTTGAGAGTGAATAATAATAAATAAATAAATATTCCTGGACATTATGGCACACAGCGCCATCTAGTTCCGTGCTAAGCAACGAGGCTTGTGTTACGGATACTAGTTGGTTGATATACTACATATATACTTTTTTTTTTGTAAATACATACATATTATACATAGATACATCCATGACTCGGATACAAATGTTCATGCTCATCACACAAACATTTGACCCTACCGGGATTCGAACCCGGGACCCATAGCACAGAAAGCAGTGTTAACTACCGCTGGACTAACTGGGTCGCCAAAATAACATAGCGAGAGTCGCTTTAGATAACAATTGAAGGTTTATTAATGAAACTTGACAGTGTTAAAGACTTTTCTTTTCTTGTTACCCTTGTTATTGAATATCCTCCAACTATAGATTTATTCGTATTTTTATTAAGCCTGCGATAAGAGTAACTTATGATTTTGTAAAACCATTCAAATTTCAACGGGTATGAACAGTATAGAAGGCCTCGCACACTACACTACTATGGCAGATATTGTTATTAAAGCAAGGGAAAAGGCTAATATAGTATTAGAGATGCAACGGATAGTGGTTTGGCCGGATACAGAATACCGGATATTCGGCCTGACCACCCGCCGAATATCCGGTGTCCGGCCGCCGAATATTCGGCCGGCGGTACTATACCTATATTTTGAGTTTCGCAGGTGCGCGTCGAGCAGGTTTTGACCTGTTTCGTAGTGAACGTTCGCGCGGACACATTTCTATGGAACCAAACGTGTTTTATTATGTCATAATGTCAGTACGGAGTAACTTCATTCAAAAGTACACATGCTCGCGTATTTTTGTGTTAATTATGTTTATTACTAACTTTTTTTTACATTTCATTTTTTACCCTCAAAATCAGGCAACTTTACTATCGGGTATCCGGCCGGATAGCACGTTACTATCCGGTATCCGGCCGGATAGTAAAATAAGGGCTGGATAGGCCGGATACCGGATAGTAACCGGATATTCGGTGCATCTCTATATAGTATCATAAATCAAGATCTCATATGTAGCACACAATTCAACCGTTTAGAGTTCCATCTCTCTCACACACGCGAAGAAAAACATACATCTATGAATGAGCGTCCACTAAGCGTGTTCCACGTTTTAGCTTCTATAAGACAACTGTCAATAAAACCAACTGTCGACACAACAAGTCCACCGACTGCTATCCCACCCAGACTGTGAATGACTTGTCTGCTGAACCGGCTGCATCTTGGTCAACCCTAAGTTGCGACCGCAAACACTGTCGATAGCCCTGTAGTGTGCGAGATCCCTAATTTTGCTATTACAAGTATTAACCTTAAACTGTATGAAAGTAAGTCGATTTCAGAAAAACAAGATATAAGTAAATTTTGGTAAAACTATTACATACTTGTCATTTCTACAGTGTGGCTGAAGTGTCTATACCTTGCTATCTATAACTGTAAAACATTTTGTAAAGGAGGTTTAGCGAATAGTTGCAAGTTTAATCAACTTTATAGCTCAAATGTATTAAAAATATACCTAAGTTTTGATCTCAAATATTTATTTTAATTTATTCGTTTAGACCTGTAAGCTAATACTGTGATTTCTAGTTTATTCTGACTGAGTTTAAACAGTATTATTTATTGGTCAGTGTTGCTTAAGTAGTAAATTATGTGTATCGTTAATACAGTTACTAAACTTCACATAAATATTGAAGATATCTGTTTATATACATTTTGTATCCGTATTAATAGCTGCTACAACAGTATATTATAGTTCTTTTTATTGCTTATTAATGGCAAGTATCAAGATCATTAATATTTTCGCGCTAGCACCTGGGTTCTTCTAAAAAAAGTCTTATAAATAGACTTACTGAATATTGTGTACCAATTAAAACAATGAAATATTGTATAAATGGCTATAAATTGGCTTACAAAGAAAAAAATAGTGTTCATCAAAATGTGCCAAACACTGGCTAAATGTCATAAAAATCTATGTATTGTAGCATCTGTCTGTACAAAAGCCTTCTCAATAAAATACAAATTATTAATTAAAGAAATAATACACGAACTAATTTCACGCACAAACTCTTTGAGTAGAATTAATAACTTGGCAACCCCGAAATCGATGAAGGAGAAAAACAGAAAAACATTGTACTGTTGAAAAAACAATGCCTGATGATTCTGAAACTTCCGAAAATTCTTCTTGAGAATTCTTCCCACCGTATCTTTCGTAAAACAAACATCTATGTACAACTCTGATTCGTATTGTGTGTTTACCTGTTACCAGAGTATGTATAGGTAGTCTATGTCATACATGTAAGTAGAATCTTAGATCGAAACACCTCTATCTGCGCTGTTAATGAGATCAAAAGAAATCTATTTTAAATATCATTGTACGAGATTATATGTTAAGTGTATGAAATAAAAGTATTCAAAATATCAAAGCTTTTGATTTAAAATCTTCAGTTTGAGTATTTAGTTCCTCCTACAAAAAATTTAAGTTCTAGTTTTTAGTTCCTCCTATTAAAATCTAAGTTCTGTTTTCCCAAGTTCCACATTCTATGCATAATAGCTACTTTCACATTTTATTGAAAACCTTAACCAAAACGCTTGTTTGTATTCTTAATTAATTGTGTATTCACACTATGTAGTTATTAATTAATATAATAAGGTACAAGCCGATACTGGAAAAACCTTTTATTAAAATAATAATGTGGAGAGCTTTTATTAAAATAAAAATAGGTACCTACCTATCTTAGATTACCTGCTGGGGTTTTTGGAATAAGACAAAAGAATAGTTGGAACAATTTTTATTAATAAATGTTTTCTGTAGGTATTTGAAAACAAACAATTTGAGTAATTAACAATTATTTAATTAACAACAACAAGTAACAATATTGTGCAACAAAACTTATTAATAATTTGTTCTAAATTGCACCAGGTAGCTTGGTATAAAAAAAGATGCGATAGAATAAGTTTTAAAAATAGTGAAGATAGTGTAGTGAGTGATAGAGAAGGAGACGAGAAAGGAAAGAGGGAAAGAAAAATGAAAATGTAAAAGTAGCAGAAAAGAAGAGTCAAGTTTAAAAAGTGAAATTGGAAATGAAGAAAAGAAAAAGCATAGATAAAGAAAGAGCAGCGAGTAAGTAAACATTGGTTAAAGAAAGCGTGAATAATGAAAATAGTGGAATTGAAATACAAAGATAAAGAATAGATAGGAAATAACAGAAGCAAGGCGAAAAAAATATGAAGTTATAGTGTAAGTAAAGTAGTGAGCATGAAGTTTTAAAGTGAAAAGGAAAATATAGTGTAGAAGTGAAATAAAATATAGCGTATATACACAGAGTTTGAAGTAAGTCAAGTAAAGACGCGTGAAAAGTATTAAATAGTAGGTATATTAGGTCTAAAACAAGTAGCAAGAATGAAATTGTATAGGACAAGTAAAGAGAAGAAGAAAAATAAGTTTTGAAGAAGAGGGAAAAGAACATTTTAAGAGCTTAAGAATAAGTAACATTATTGAAAAAGTGACACTGATAGTAAAGGTAAGGAAATTTAAAGTAATAATGTAGAAAAGAAACAATGAAATGTGAAAAGAAATAAGAGTAGATATTGAGTATAGAATTAGCGGAAAGGAAGATAAAATCAGCACTTGTAAAAAAGAAGATAAAATGAAATAACTTTTTAATGAAGTTTGACGTAGAAGAAATATAAAGAAAGAAGTGAAACAAGATTTAAAAAGTCAAAAGATTAAAATAAGAAGAAAGAAGTGGAATAGAAAATGAAAAGAAAGCAAAATAGTAGTAGGTATTTCAAATATAGTAGACATTGAAACGGTAAAAGAAGAAGAAGAAATAAAAGCATATCATTGAAACAGTATTTGTGAAGAAATTATAGTGTCATTCAAGTATAGATGGAAATATAAAAGAGAAGATAACCAAGATTTACTGGTTCAGTTGGATTACCTGCGGTCTAAAGATGCATGTATAAATACAAACATCTGTTTACAAGTCGTATACCACTCTCAATTACGTGCATCATATTATAATGGATGATAAGAATACTGCATTTTGACTACCTAACTAATAATTAGATAAATCATGGCTATTCAGGATACACGCCGCAAAAATCCTCGCCGGTAAGTCATATGGCTAGTAGGCACCGATTTCCTGGTGGCGTAACTCGTCAGTCCATTATCAGATCTTGGTACGAGCATAAAATATCGTGCATAAATCCTTGTAACCAACGTGACCTGTTCTACTTTCTAAAGATTTTTATATAAATTTGAACCTATGTTAGGTTTAGGTAGGCCTAACGCAGTAACTGTGAGAATTTGTAGCCTCAATAGAAGTAAGGGTTCCAGCAAGATGGAAGATGGTTGTTTAGGCCATTGACACGATAAGAAGAAGAAGCAAGATGGAATCAATTGGATGAAAACAAAGATCAAGCAAGAAAGAGAGAGAAAAGTAGTATACGTGATTGCAGCTTATGCTTGCAGAAATGAAGAAATAATAGGAATAAAAACTTAATGATGATTTATAGAAAAGTGAATGATAGCAATAACAGTATGTTTATAGCTTAACGTTTCTTCGGTTTTTTTTAATAGATAATAATAATGTGATGATGTTAGATAGAGAAGGTAAAAAGGTAAGAAAAAATAAGGAGAAAAGGAAATAAATACAAGAAAAAAAATGTTTGAATTAAAGAAATTAGGAAACAATAGTTGATAGATATTATATTGAAGTGAAGAGTTAGAAGTAAATAATCATTAGATTGAAAGTAGAAAAATGAATTTAGAGCTAAGATTAAGATTATAATTAAAGAAAAGAAAGAAGAGTAGCAGATGGAAGTAAAAAACTAGTAATTTAAATTTTATGATATGATAAAGTAAAGATCTTAGTTCATAGTCAGATAGAATTAGATAGTTTTGATTGAAATAACTGTTATGATATCAAGATATTTTCCCTAAAGATATAAAGGTTGTATGTGGTTGATAAGAACGAGAAGGGTTTTCACGATAAATAATAAATTTAAGAATAAAAAGGAAATCGAAGATTTGTAGATTAAAAGTAACATGAATTGATATATTTCTCACATCATATAGAAAATAAGGGTAGATTGATAGAAGATAGAAATCGTGAAAAAGGAATAGATAGATAGATGACGGAAAGAGATAAACTTTCAGTTGAATAAAATAAGTTGTAGATATACATGAAACAGATAGTATATAGTAAGAAAAAGTATGAAATTAGGATAAATAGAAAAAGAAGAGAGAAATAAGAAGAAAATAGAATACATAGTAAAATATACATACATATGATATACTTAGTGTTTAAGAAAATATAAGATTATTATCAACACTTCCAATATAGTGAATATAATAGAATTTATAAAAGTGAGACAAATTGAAATATAATAAATAAAAGAATAATGAAAAATAGATCGACCTAAAATAAAAATGAAAATTAGAAAAATATATTTAATTATAGTTAAGAATATAATATATAATAAAGAAGTAAAGTAGTATATCATTGAATATAATATACACAGATATGATATAAACATATGTATTTCATATGCAAAAAAAACAGGTAAAGAAAAGAGCAAATAGAATAATAGATAGAATTATAGAATAGATATAATATTTTAACAGATGATAAGTAGAAGAAAGAAATCTTTAGAATTTTGGAAACTATAAACATGGAAGAAGATGAAAGATTGATATTTCATATACATTACGAAATATGCAAAAGGCAAAGAAACTTAACACCAAGGAAAGGAAAAGTAGTAATAGTAATTAAACAACATAGAAAAGAAATTTGAGCAGTTGTGGAGTGTGAAATTATAGGTGATAAAATAGAGGTTGAAGAAAATGATTATGATATAGCTAATGTTTATAAAATGTGATGATTTAGAATAGAATTATAAGGAAGAAATTTATAAGTATAGGTTTCAATGACTATACATGACGTTTCTGGATGAAGATGTAATTTCGGTGTAGGTACCTAAAGGTAACACGCAAAAAACTATGATGTTGGTTTTAAGATGCATGCAAGTGAAACCTTCAAGCTACGCTTAAGTTAGATTGAAAGAAAGTACACGATTATTCTTCTGTTGTATAACAGCAGAAAAAAGTAATAAGAAATATGTATAAGATAAAGTAAAGTTTTAAGTGAAATAGTAAAAATGCGTGATTATAAGAGTTGAAGAATATATGACAGTGAATTAATAGTATGAAATGAAACGAAGAAGAATGTAACAATTTATATTTGTAAACAAACAAATAAGTCATGAAAGCGATACAGTAATAGCACAGAAATATAGAAGATAAATGAATAATGATGTAAGAAGTAAGTAACACAAGTCATGATGATATTGTACTTGACATATTGTTATATGTAACTATTTGAGTACAACAATTTATGAAATAAAGCGTGAAAAAGCAAGCATACATAATAGTGAAGTGCAAGAAATGAAAGAGATAGAAAGAAAGGAGAAAGTAATGTAAAAGATGAAGCAGGCAAAGTAGGAAGCACTACCTTAATACGTATCACAGTGTACTTTGTAAAAATAATAAGGAACTAACGTCGAAAGTGCATTGAGAAAACGTTAAGCGGAATGAACCGTTTGTAACAAATGTGCGGTTATTCAGCTATTTATACCTATACTAATAATATCACTTGAAATAATACTGTCTTTGGTCTTAATTAATAACAAGTGCTTGGCAAGATCATTGCATCTACGAGCCTCTAAATTGGTAAGGTTATGAGCGAGAGCTTTCCTAATTATTTGGAAAAGTTTACCCATTGTATACTGTAATAGCAAATATGTATTGATACTTTGCTATCAAAAGCCTAACAAGAACTTCCTAAGTTATTGTTTAATAGATTAAGACGCGATTGGGTATCCTATTTCCAATATCCGCTCTATTCGCTCCCTATATTACCTACTTCCTGTAACTGGAATCATGTTGGTTATTGATTGGATAGTCAGCGTACCAGCCAAAGGCTCCGTTGTCACCGGTATGAGCCCCAAAGTCTACGTACTCCCCGAAGTCGGGCGGTCTCTCCGCGAATTGAGAGGAACCGCCAAAGGATGCTGCTCCAGACACATCTTGCGGTTGCTGCTGAAGTCTCAGAAGTCTTGCTGGGGTTTCATTCTCTACAGGTGCGATCGAAGCTATAGCTGTAATGATAAAAGTCTTACCTGTATTCATGATACTATAATTAAGCCTGCGGTTTAAAAAGTGGGCGACCTACTGGCGGTAAAAAGTGTTCGCTACCATAATTGTAATATTGCTGCGAACTAAGAATATATTTCTAAACGAAAGCTGATAATTATAAGTGAAAAGGAAGTTTAAAACAGCCCCATTATCTTGATCCAGACAGTCTAGATTTCAATGCAGACTGAATTAATGAGCATATTCTCACGGTCAATACTTATTCTTATAGCAAACATTTCAAAACCCGAACTAAAGGAAATGCGTATGTGCATTCATAATGCCGTTTACGAAATAGGTGGTAATAGATTTTTTTACATGCACAATCCGGCACAATCATTGAATTAAGCGTGCGTGACCGTACTTAATTGGGCAACGCCAACACTAAATGTACCGAAGTACTATAGTTGCTAAAGTTGCAACACGCTGACGTATCCGAGTCACTTACTCTAATGATTTACGATAGAATTATGCTGCACGAACTCATGAATCAACTACATTATCAAACTAAACGCTCTATTCAGATCACGACGAAATCGAAAGTGGTTACGATGTTACAACACCATCGGATTTTGAAAACAAACCTTTTGCTGAATTACGTAAATAATTTTCAATGTTCAACAATGGACGAAAGTAAACGGTATTTTAAGCTGCTACGTCTTTGTTCGTTGAATACATGGACATGATCCTATTGAATGTAAAACAAGTTACTAACAAGATGCATAGAAAGTAAGCTGGTGCTTTGTTCTGAAGTGAAAGTGGTGGAGTCGGAGTAATCATGATTGATGTGCGTCGGAATCGACCTGATGGATACATTCGGTTAGACTAAATGAGTCGTCAAATATGATGAAAGGTGTCAGGAAGTGATGACGAAATTTCACGAAGTGATAATTGCTGATAGGCGGTTAAAGTCACAGCTGCGTAAGAATCGCTTTGGAACTGTTACCAAACAGTTGTAAGAGGTATAATTAAACTTGAGTAATAAATAACACGTTTGCCATTCTTTCCAGCGTGGTTTCCTCTTGACTAATTAATTAAAAATCAAACAAATGCTAATCATTGCTCAATATTTTTTATCTTTTATAATAATAAAGTAGTGGCAATAACTAGACACTAATTATTTTAATAAGAGAATTAGAATATTAGAAATCATCGTATTAGATCAAATTGAACGTATTTATTTTGCCCTTGTGACCTGTAAATAAATAATTGTTTATATGACATGAAACTCACGTTGCTGCTGGTACTGCTGCAGTGCTATAGGCTGGTAGTCCTGGTTGTACAAAGATTGGGGAAGCTGCGGGACCGGTGGCGGTGACAGAGTCTGTCTAGGCACTCGACGCACGTGTAGCGTTGATAGATCCACGAACGCGATCTGGTCGGCGGGCACGGCGATGTAGGATGGCATAGCCGTGGTTACGGCGGCCAAAGCAGCCAGGATTAATGCGTGCTGTAAGAAAAATACTATGTTAATACTTTAGAAAAAACTGAGAACGCGATAATTACAACAGGATAGCAAACATACGAGTCGATTCGTATCAAAGAGACGAAGACGAAGAGTTTTGCAACCCTAGGCTATAAATTTAATAGAAACCGGGACTACTGTTTAAATATTAAGGCGCGTGTTTAAAGTGGCAGCGAACTGAAGCATTCTAACACCTGAGTTTCAAAACTTCCAAGATATTTATCTTCCGTATCTTTAAATGTAATGTGGGTCGAACTGTCACTATCTTTCATCGCCGAGATACATTTAGACCGGTTCTTATTGCTCTAGAGTTTCAAATGATTGTGCAAAGAGAATACCGTTTGGTCCTGCCCAAAAATAGATACCTCAGAGCACTTCTTTTTCTTGCAATCTTCCTGCAATGATTGAAGGGCCAATTACTAGGGTCTTATAAATTGGTCCTTTGAATCGAAACTGAGGAGACCATAATTAAGGTACTGATGGTGGTCTTGCCTAACGAGTAAGTAGTATTGGATGGGTAAGCATTAAACGTATTATTAATATAATAACTCAAATTAAACTAACAATATATGTGAAAATTTGTGTTTGTAAACGCAACCACGACACAGGAGAAAATCCTAGTGTGGGGCAAAATTAAAAAAAAAGAAAAGTAATAGGTAATAAAATAAACAAGGACTAGTTAGTAGTTCATCTATTTCTACCTACACAAAATTCTATTCCTACGAACTACATGATATTGGCATGTCTCAATACGTTGACCCAAACGTGGACAGTAGAGATTATTACTATGAAGTTGATTGATACAAACAGAGGGCTTGTTGCGTTAACGGTAGGTCCAATAATAGCGTCAGATTGTCGTGCATAATGTAGATAAAGGTGATTATAATGCAGTTAGCTACACCACGTAACAGCTACCACTAAGTCATTTGTCACCGTAGTTGGGTAATACTAGACAGTGAATTATATTTTAAATTGCCTCTTGTATAGATTTATTTCCCGATGTAGGATGTAGTGTTCTGCTTTCTCTTGTTTGTGATTATGTTTGAAAGTCAATGACATTTAATCAACGATGGCAAAATGTTTTTGTACCTATTTGAAATATTTTTACTTAGGTCATCATTCATATAATATGCAGTAGGTATATTTAGTATTTAAGATTTTAAGTTTAGTTTTTTTTATTATAGAGTACCTATAAGAGAACGAGATAAGCACAAAAACTTGTAGCTACATAACGACCATATAAGGAGCATTTCCGATTATCTCCGAAAGACGTATAATTTACTCTGAACACGATATGTTTCTTGCAAATATGTAACTTCACCTCTATTGCTTCATAAATGACACGGTTTGCAATAAGGGAACTGCTAGTAGTGCCAGTAAGTTAACGTTTAGCGCCGTTTGCGCAACAGAAGTAATTGGAGCCGCCCGCGTTGCGCAACCAGAGACATGCGCACTGGACCGCAGAGTTCATTGTTTACACAAAAGCTTTCAGTGTCGAAACGCCGAACAATTAGTGAGAAAAAGATTATATCGATAGTTTTTTTGCGCAAGTTTTTATGTGACTATGGTATGAGCTGAGAATTTGAGAGATTTTATTTACATATTATTATCATGTATCAAATACTTTTTCAAAAACGGCACAGTAAATACAAAAAAGACACTGCAGAACAGTGCTCCTAAACAAATTATACGCATTTAAAATAACTTCGTACAAATCTCGGTATGCGAAAACACGTATACTACGTAATATTTCTAACCTTTCTTTTATGTAATCTAATTGTAAAGTGGGTGTCATTTTGTTTTTTTTTTACTTTTCCTCAATGCGGTTGCGGGTATAATAAGAGTTTGCAGATAAAGATACAAATACATATATAAATATCACATTGAATTTCATGATTGCAGTATATAGTTATATACTCTCTGGCCAATTCTCTTTGCCAATTGTCTTTATTCAAAATGATACCATATAAAATTGATAATGGCCAATAATAAAATTAAGCCTTCGAGGCGCAAATACCGTATCGATCGACGATTCGTGATTTGAAATCGTGTCACGTAGAGCAATTGTTACCCTTCATTAGCTAAGAAGATTAGACTGTTACTCTGCTAGTTAGTTTACTAGCAAATACCTAGATACCTTAATTACTACGTTTATGTAAGGTAGTTCAATAAAAATAAGAATAAAATTCTAGCAATGCAGTACATTAATTATTTGCGCGTAGAATCTTTTTGTTGAATTGTTTACCATTAACACCAAAACAATGAAGTTAAAGTATTTAATAAAACTTTACAACGATATTGTTGTTATGTAATTTACAGCTATTCACTCTAAGATACTCATAAATCAACACTCAAAGTAAGTGTGAATGAGTCATAAATGTTGGACTCAACAAACGGTTATAGATTTATATCGTGCAAGTACATAATATATTGAGTGAGTTATTGAAATTGCATAATCAAACAGTTCTATTTTGTGTAGGCAGTGTATGTGGGTGTCGTTTGTTAATTTAATTAAATAGTTACCTAAACAGTGGGCGGTGGAAAACAACGCCCACACTGGACTTTCGATTTGGACCTTGAAATTACCTTTTACGTACAACCTTACCGACTGTCGGGACAAAAGCTTTTTCAATGGTCAGTTTATAGCAATTCAAATGTCACCACGACTTCCATATATGCACATGCGGTAATTTACTAACTCTTTTAAGAGGATTTATTGACCTAAAATGATTATGAAATGAGCTTCCGAGAGGAATACAGGAAGGCAATGAAAGTATCAATATCGCTAGAGAGATGCAAGCATCTGTATAATTAGATTACTGAGAAAGATTGTTCCTGATATGCATTACAAGAGTTTTTTTTTTCATATTAATTAAGGCTAATGATTACTTTATACACTGATTCGTTCTCAGCTACTGTTACCATATTTTATTTCAAACATGTCAAGGTAGATGTACAATGGTGAGCCGCAGTTTTAACACCACGACATCAAACAATGTAACATTAATAAACAGCTTGAGAATCTTCACATGTTTTGTTAAAAAATTTCACACATTGTGGTAATCAGTCACAATGCTTGGTTGAATTTGTGAACGCGAAATAATTTGTATTACAAGGCTGAATGTTGCGTTTTTGCTTAATGCTCTAATATCCAAATATTTTTTAATTATTTTCCTAATGGTAAGCTTTGATCAAAATCATACGTATACGTCTTAAATGTTATTTTCAAGATAGGAATTATTTCTTGAAAATACTAATGCAATCCTCGAATGGCTCAAAGGACCAATATTTTTGTGTGTTTATTATGGCCGTCTTAAGTTCCGCAAGTGTAATCACAACTTAAAATTTTATTATAAGTAAGTAAGTAGGTTTAGTGTTTAAAATATAACCTTATGTGATAAGAATAGATAAACGCTTATTTTCTTAAATATTCTAATTTTTTGTCACGATTACGTCTACGAAGGTGTCTGTATGCATTAAAGTTTTCTTGGATTTGTGGTAGTTACCTATCCTATCTACTCACGGTTTACTTTCAAATAACCGTAGCGAAAAGAAAAATTACATTATGTAACAAACTGACTTTTTATGCCAGATTAGTTGTCAAAATACTGGAAAGTTTTTACCAATATTCACACCTAACTGACAGATAGTTTAAAGAGTCATTTTGACTAGATATCTGTATTTATTTAAGTGCATTCTCTCATTTTAATGACCATTGATGTTTATGATTATAACTAGAATCTAT
Organism: Craniophora ligustri; assembly: GCA_905163465.1. NCBI lineage: Eukaryota > Metazoa > Arthropoda > Insecta > Lepidoptera > Noctuidae > Craniophora > Craniophora ligustri. The sequence goes on from LR990969.1 coordinate 10,867,286, forward strand.
CTTTAAATGATTTTTTCTTTGGCAAATATTGAAAAAACAGGTATAAAACTTACGTTTCATGAATAAAAAGATAATCTATAGGTATAACGTGCTTTTAATTAGTAACGTTATATTTTCAGAACATTGGTTTACTGTTTATAATTTTCTTTTCTATGTTAAATAGGTGGTTAATTCGAAACCAATGAATGTAATCACAACTGTTACATCCGAATTACGATTAGAAAGTAGTTTAAATACAATTTCATGGTTCTAAGAACTACTTTGTATCAATTACACAACTGTTTTGCACCGCCGAATGGCTGCAGTTGATTAAATAAATTCATTTTCTATTATTTGGAACCGGAAAGACAATCGATTTTAGTCTTTTGTTACATAGTTTTAAATGGCAGATACCGTATAAAATAATGATGTTTCTGCTTCAGCGTGGGAAAGTAACTGGATTTTAATTGAAAGTGAAACAGTTACATTTGCATTAATTTATTTTAATGGATAAGTATATTAAAATGATTATGTCAGAAAAATATAATAGTCATGACGCTAATTATGCCGTAATACATTATTTTCATACTTTTTTTATTATAGTTACGTAAACAATATTTTAAACATTTATATATATATTTTTTTTATTTCTTCACAAAATAATGGTACAGTCTGTTACAAATTAAAAATATGAACAAGTAAGGAATAACATTTAAATGAGTAACAATGGATAATCAGATCTGATGCCCTTACTAAGTTACAGAGTAGCCTGTATTAAGGAAAATCAGCCCTCTTTTCCCAAATGTAGAATTAATAACAAAGGTAAAGGTAGACTGCTAGATAAAAGTGAGAAAACAAACATTGAACAAAGAAAACCTATTGACAATTAGGTGTTTGGTAATGTGAGTGGTAGTGGGAAGATTAGTTTGATATGCTGCATAACAATTAAATAGGTATATATATTATGATCATTTAATTGGTTTTGTTTCTTCTAAAATATACAAATGAAGAACCGCATTGTATAAGACATTTCACTAGCTCGATTTTCAAAAAGAAAAAGAAAAAGCTTTGGAAAAGTATTCTAATATGAATTGAAATCGCTAAATTCATTGATTTAGCTAGTCTATCTGCAATAGTTGCAATACAGAGCTATATACATAATTAGTAAGACTTAAGTCCCTCTTCTCAGTTTGGAAAACGAAATAAATATCTATATCTTCTTTTTTGGGACAAGCCCGCCGCACTAAGGCCTACTCAACTCAACGCAACTCCTGGGCACCAGGATCAAAAATAGCTATCATCCAGAAAATCGTCATGACAATGAAGAACGAATTTAATTAAATTACATAGCCTAAGTAGGATAACGAACGAGGTACGAACACTGAACACTTATTTTTATTACTGCGGGAATTAAAAGTTAACCTATATAATAAATAAGGTTTTATGTCCGGCTGTATGCAACTGAACTTGCCCGCCCGTTCCTGTTTGCCTTCAATAAGCAGTTATTTCCGCGGGTGAAAGGTTTTTCAATGCCATTTGCTTTTTGTAAGTATAACATTTTAGATAATATCGTATCCACAGCTACCGTAATATATTTGTCGTATCAAGGTCGGAACAGAAAAAGTTAATCGATTCGAATTGTAAAGTTTTTTATTGAGACACAAAGGAAACTTATTTTTGTTAAGAATTGTAGGCAAAAGCATAACTGTTACTCTTTTTATGCACTTTACGGATCTTATCGCAATATATTGATATTATTTAGTATATCCCGATGTGTCACTTAACTTACAATAATATCTTTCTTTTCTTTGAAATTGTTAATCATATGAGAAAAAAACGATAATATGTTTTCATAAATTATGATTTTAAATAGGTATTTCAGCATTTATCAAGTCTCAGAAACAGATTGGGCTAAGGCTGGGTAACGAAATATTTAGAAATGAAAATATCAACACAATTTATAATTAGGTAACTGCTAAATGATTAATTTAACTAGTTAGTATACTTGTGCAAGTTTGACTATTTTATAAATTAGATTTCATGTCAAGGCTTCTAATACTGTTTGATATCTGGCCATTTTCATTAAATCATTTTTAAATTAACAACATCTGGAACGTGAAAAATAATTATGAATCGCTATTGAATAAAATTTTCCTTCTTAGGCTGATGGTGATAAATATAATACAAATTATGAAACTCATTTGATAGCACTTAACAATTGTTAAAAAACCAAATAAAGGAAAACTGATGTAAAAAATATAGCATAGAGTACTTCCCGTTTTGTCCTTCGAAACGAATTAACAAAATTGCTATTTGAATATAATTAGTATTGCCTTGAATATTTCGGTTAGTTAATGCTCTGTTAACTCTTCACAATTAGTATCTAATAAGTTTTGAAACAAATTTTGAAATAATGATTTCATTAACAGCGTTATCACTATTTCACGAAGGTGACAATTTGTCAATTTGTCTATTGTTCTGAAAATAATACCTGAACTCGTATCAATTGAAAAGAGTTTATTATAATATAACACATCTGGCAAATTATTCAATTAATATTAGTAAATAAAGATAAATGATAGTTATAAAATATATACTTTCACTAAGACACTAAAAATAAATACACTATGATATTATCACTAAATATAAATAATACACTATGCATAATAAATATTACGTGAGTTATCTACGGAAAAAAACAAACACAAATCGAAAGTGAATTGAGAACTGACCATTTTTGTCCAGAGATGGTGTGACTCACACGGCACAGCGCGCTAGCCTCGACTGAGCTTGGTACAACCGTTGCTACAATTTTTATAGTATCCGCACGAAGTGGTTTCACTTTCTACTTAGGTCCGGTCGAACATGAACCACTTTTTTACGGTCGCCATAACTCTTACGCCTTGAATCGTAAACAAAGAGCGTCTGTTTCACCCCCGGGAGAAATTACCATGTGATTAAATTTCTGGTCCTTCGAGTCACTTATCTTATGACGTGATAATACTCAAGAATTCAACATGTACGTGTATTATAAAAGTGGAATATTTGCATACAAAGTGCTCTTAAAACGACGTATCGTGTGCGGCGAGCACTACAATAAAAATATACGGTTGAACTCGTTACCCCTTAACGGTATTGCGTGTGTGATACCCGTCATGTTGCTTCACTGATCCACTGGTAACAGGGACACCACGAATTCATGAGTTCGTAAAAAAGACAAGTTAAATAAATAAATAATCGTCTATTATTTATTTATAACTTGTCTAGAGAGTTATTGTCAAAGATTTCCTATAAGGGTCCGTAATACCTAACCAAGGTTACTGATATCATTGATATATTTTATTACTAGATATTATATTATCTGTGCCAAGGTAGTAATAAACTTAATCTTAATAAAATATATTATATATTTATAATTATCCTTTTAGTTGTCGTGAAATTAACAAATAGTGGGTCTGTTTATTTCTTCCTCCTCTGTCTTCCTCCTTTGTTTCTACTAATTAACTGACTAGTTATATTTTTTTGTAAGTACTATTAATAATATTATAACTAAATGAATAACAATTTAATTTAATATCGCACAATTAGTATAGTTAATATGTTTCGTTTATCCGCCCGTATTTGTGAATTTCATAGGAGAAATCACGTTACCTAACAATTCTCTAATGCGTATGATATTGTACAAGGGAAGAGATAACCTACAATGACCTCAATTGAACAATACCTTAGACGTGATCTGTTGTAACGATTACAAGACTTTACGCCAGAATAATTTATTTATTTATGAGCACATCATCAAATCTCTATTTCTGAATTCAACCATTCTGGATTGTTTATTAAGATAAAAATGCAATTTAAAACAGACGAACATTAACCCTTTGACCGAACTGTAGTTGGATTTATATAACAAAGTTGACAAAATTATTTGTTAACTCGATAGAGCATTGGCTTAGCGATTCGATGCAGCCTTATGGGTCTAGAGACAATAAGGAGAAAATAATAGTACCTATAGACCAGGGGTGGCCAGCCTGTGGCCCTTTTCATTTATGCAAGAGCGTAGTAAGGATTTCTATAAATGTAGGAACAGGCAGAAAACGAAAAAAAATGTTCGTCTCGGGCTATCAATGAGGTTGGCCACCCCTGGTATAAGGCCATAAATAAACAACAATTGGTGTTTCTACGGTGATCTCAGGCGTAATTGTAAGTATTCTCTCTTAAGGAGCCAGGATTTGTTGGTTGGCGCAGGTAACAACAATCCAATGTAAAAATTCATACTAATATTATTATCAGTGTAAAAGTATGTCTATCAGTCTGTTTGTTCCCTCTTCACACTTCAACTGCTAAACCAATTTAGATATAATTTGGTGTGGAGATACAATACCATATGGAGAGTTCGAGTCCTAGGGAAGAAAGTGGGATGGTTTTTATCCAGGAAATGATCACTTGAGGCGGTGAAAAGAGGGAAGGTAATTAGTTATTTAAAAGTAAGGATATATTCCCGCGAATTTTGCACAGGCCGCTTTTTCTCACAATACTCGTAAACTTCATATTCTCATGCAAATAAAAGAAAATTTCTCTTTGCTGTGTCTAATTTCGTTATGACAAATATGCATTCAACCTCCAAAAAGACCAGTAATGCTGGATTTATTTTCGAAGTTTAAGACTGCATTTTTGTTTATGTTAGTTTTATAATTAGTAATTTGGATAGCTTATTTTTTATTCAACAAAAAGTTAGAAAATAAAAGCTTAAAAGTGTGAACTTGTACGATCAATATCAATCGATGAGGATATAATTTGTACCTCTCGTTAATTCATATGATAAATATTTTTTTGCAAATTCTGTGGTACATTTGGGCCTTGAGGTTGAACTTGACATCACATTTAAGGTCGGGCACGACCCCCCCTGGGCTGGATCTAGGTCGTCCATAAAATACTTTCTTAATCGAATTGGAGCCCGTACCTATAACTAGACTATACAATCAAATCTACCCTGGCTTGAAAGCTGGATCCGCTCTTGGTCACACTACTAGGGGAGCACATCATCCACAGCCCCAGCAATAAGGGTGAGTACAGCAAGTAACTGTATGTTCGTGATGTCACTAGAAAAACCCTTACATAGAGTATTTGTAGGGGTTGAAAATTCTCAATATAGAAAGAAAGAAAGAAAAAATATTTATTTAGACCCCGTAGAGGGTATGACCAACATCACAAACACAACAGTAAAAAATATAGTGTCATCAGGAGTACTTTTATTAGTAAAGTCATCCTGACGTTCTTGCGAGTCGTATTCAGATATTTAAATCTCTGCCGTGCATCCAGTGACAGTAAGAGGCAGATTTTTTTTTTTGAATCATCTATTGACTTACATGAGAACATTATTGTGCTAGTAATTACAACCAATTTAAAACTCGTTGTCGTACAGATAAGTTTAACAAAAAATAAACTTAAGATTGATATTTATGTCATTTTATTTGCATAAAATAACGTAAGTTAGTTCTAGAATGCACAATCTAAAACTGGGTGACCTTGGTGTTGACATTTTAATGGGGAAGCATATTTTGTTGTTTGTATTTATTTTGATTAACGCCTGTGCTCCAGTTTGAGAACAAGTTTTAATAAAACTAGACTAGATGGGTATTTAATTTGGCAGAGGATGGAGTCCTTTTTATACCGTTTGAAGGCAGGATTAGTAGAAAAGCTGAGCGGGTGGGGTACTCGAGGAAGAAAAATTTACTGAGGGCAATATTAAAAAGAATATCTATGCAAACATGTCGATACTTATAAAAAAGGTCAGGTCATATATGCAAGTATTTTGTTGTCTAGTTTTTACAATACTAACCTTCAGTATTTTTCCGTCAGTTGTTCGGTGTCAGTTGATTAGTTAGAATACCCGGATAATGCCATAGATACAATTTTACCTGTCTCCTTCTGGGAAATATTGAGACAGTATTTCCGGGCAAAATTATGTACAGATTTACCTGCTAATTGGTTTTCGGGATCCAAGTTGCTTTGCCTAATGCCTAATTCTGTTCGCGCGTTGAACTGAAGTAGGACTACATATTCAGTAGGTTAGTAGGAGCTGTTGGTACAGATACATACATCGATTAAAACGCACTTGCAAATTAAACTACTATAGTTGTACAACACCAGTCTTGATTGCGTCAAAAGATGTCGTGTGCCCGTAAAAAGGCCCGCAGTTTTACAGATTTTATCGGGTGCAACCGGCGTGGCGCGGGCGCAGACGTCAGATAATTTCGTCACACGTAATATAACCGAGTTAGTTCTCGCATTCTGTCCGATGCGAACCACGAGTTCAGCATACGAAATGCTTGCTTACCCCCTTACGCAACTGGCGCGCATTTCTAAGCTTGTTATGGATACAAGGATGGGATTGAATATAAATATTATGAATTGCGACGGAAAAAAGAAGAGAAAGTATTACGTGCTATTAATCCATACAGTTACCTACAGTCTTGCATCATGATGACCAGAGTATGATGCTGTGCCGGAAAATGAAAGAACTGGAACAACAATGTGTGACATACCTATTGATTTCATACATTTATGCGAATACTTTTTTCGGTTTTTAATGCAGTATTGAATATTTGACAATTCGATTAATACGGAACGAGGTAACCATCTTTAAATAAATAAAAATATATACTGTCTAAGTACGGTAGGCTTTAGGCTACAAGATATAAGATTAACAGCAGTTTCAGCAGTTTAAGCAGTTTCCCATACAGTAAGAAATGAACTTAACAGAAAAAAAGTATCGTTGGTGCCCGTACTAATGAATTGATACAATGATTAATTCATTAGTACGGGCACCAACGATACTTTTTTTCTGTTAAGTTCATTTCTTCCTGTATGGGAAACTGCTTTTATGTATCTAAAAATATGTTTTTCTGGAAATAAATTTTATTATTATTATTATTTATTATAATAACATCGGCCTCAGTCTTCAATATAAAAATGTCTAGTCTACTCGTTAAATAGAAAATCCTAGGACGTATCTATTGTTTTCCTTCTTAATACAGTCAGAAAACCCATCAGCACAAATCTTGTGGGAGGAAGGAAGTCTTATAAATGACGAACGAGAAAGAAAGATTGCTCAATTAAACTATAGTTTATATTTACCTACGAGGGTAAGACCACGAGAAATCGTAACATAATTAATTCTACCTATCTTGATATCAGTATTTTCCTACATACAAACTATAGCAAAAAAAACTCTAAGTCATATTATAAGGATACACATTCAATTACGACTTCTCTGAGGGAACTACATATAAATAGATCAAAATCATTAATTTTTGTCTATCAGGTAATTTTGAAGTAGTTCAGGAAAATATGGAAATATTCACCCGTACTTATCCTAAGTAGGTACTTTACTTCCAAAACATATAACAACCCTTAACGATACTGGAGGGGCGATTTTATGGAAGATTACGTCATAAATGTCCATATGTAATCCTGTTATTTCAATGCGACCATTCTTTATGCTATGTTCATACGTATTTACCTATTTAATGTATGTAAACGCCTTAATATCTATGCATGCATATTGCACTATAATTTAATGTTGCGACTGTATGAGTTACTTCACTAACCTACTATTATAAATTTTACACACGACTTCAGTCACGCAATATTTAAATAAAACACCAAATTAACAAATTGAGTAAAATAATTGGACTTGTTTGGTATGTCTAGACCAGTAGTTCCCAAACTTATATTTTTCGTGGACCACTTACAAAATTTTACTGGTTTCGGTGGACCCTCTGCTGCTACATTTCTACCACATTCTTAAAGTCACCAAAAAATAAAAAAATTATCGCTTCTGAGTTCTGTCCCTTTATTCCGATAGGTAAAATAAAAACGAAAAATGGTACATTTTATAACACTTTATTTATTAAAAGAATATAATTACAAGAAAAAATTAATAAGGTAATATAGGTTCAGGTGATAATTTTAATTAATGGGAAGGATGTATTTGATGGAGTGTCAGCAAACGATCAATGTTTGGCTTTATTTTTGTGAGCAAAAACCGCAAATCCCCCCGCTCTGTGATGTTTAATTTGCTTTTTTTTGTTAAGAGGTTTGTAACGGCACCAATACTCCTTTCGACAAGGTATGACGAGGGAAAAGCTATTAAAAATCTCCATGCGATTTCCCACAGTCCAGGATATTTTTCGGGTATTTCTGCTTGCAGCCAAAATGTTTCAAAGTCAAAGTCAAAATATCATTTATTCAAAGTAGGCCAAATTTAAATGGCTCTTTTTGAACGTCGACAATAAAGACATCCCCCAAAAACGCCCGCCCTTCACTTGGTAGCTTTTTGGTTTGGTAGCCTTTTCTAAATTTCACCTTCAGCTCCTCATTGGTGCTTAGCTCGAGCAGCTCCTTTTGTAATACAAAATTGGCCACTTCCGTTTCATCAAATGGATTTAGGATCCATGGTGGTATATCCATCGTCAGCATATCTTCAAACCTGGTTTTTAAGTAATTGTACGTAATATCGAATACGCAAGTTTGAACAAGTAACAGTCGCTTGCCTTATTAAAATATTATCTGCTTAGTTTGGTACATAAAACAATGTAGGTAGTATGCCCTTATAAAAACTATGCTTACATTTTTGCTCTTTACTATCAAAAGCAGATAAATTTTCGTGGACCCCCATTGACATCTTATGGACCCCCATTTTTAGTTCACGCCTACGTAGACCCCCAGCAAGTCTCCCGTGGACCCCTGGGGGTCCACCTGGACCACTTTGGGAATCATTGGTCTAGACAATATTAAGAGTAGGCTGGAGTCTAACTTCTCCACATTCTAGATTTAGGCAATCTCTGAGATATCCCTAATATTTCTGATCAAATAGTAACATCTATTGGTACTAAGTAGTACTTAGGTAAGTATAGGTAGGTAAAATTTGAAATTGAGAAATGTTCCAATACGAAGTAGTTAGTATGTGAAGGAAACCTAGAATGAGGAGAAGTCAAACTGCAGTCTACACCAACCTAGCGGGGTTAAGGTGTTCAGTTGAGGTATTGAACAACGGTGGTTCTTGACGGACTTGCTAAGTTGCTTAGTAGGCAGGTGTGTACACTGCCTACATGAATTTGAGTCGAAGATGCGTTAAGTTTTTGGTAATGTCAAGAGAGTAACTCAATAAATCAGCCTTATATTTTCTTATGAGAATGAGAAATGTAAGTAGAGGTACGTATGTAAGTATAGGTAATATAAAAGACGATCCTTGGAATAAATGCTATTCAGGCTAATGATTTATGTAGATACAATATTACATCTATCAACGGAAATAGAATAATCTAGGAAAAAACACGAAACCAATATTTCATAGTTAATTTCTTTCGGCTGCTTGTGTTATCTCAACTGTGATATTGTCGATAGTTTTCGCTTAAACACTTTCGATCTTACGCAACGACAAAAACTCCGATAGTCCGGTGGTAATCGAGTCGATTAAAGAGCACAACCCTATAAAATTGGTATTTTTTTGCGGATCATATTTACGCAATGTTATATAACTGTAAAATTTTATTTTATAATTATTATTTTATACTTATTTATTATAACATGCATTTTATATGCATTAATAACTTTTCAAAGTTACGTGCGTCACATGCTCAAACAATGAAGACAAACATCGTGAGGAAACCTGCATGTCTGACAGATTTCTGCGATTTCGATGACTTGGGATGTCTACCAACCCGCACTGGTGAAATATAACCGTGGTGAAATACCTATAGCCCTCTCTAAAGTGGGAGAAGAACCATGCCCAGCGGTGGGAGTAAATGGATCAATGATAATGATGTATTTTTGCAGGTTTTTTATCAAAACGAGGGCTTTTATATAGAGTAATTACCTACGTACCTCACTCAAAATCAGTGCTCTGTTATCTGTTATCTGGTCTCGTACGCACGTGCAACTGCTTTAGTTTTGTTATTTTATTATTTTTAAACTATGTGTCTCTACACCTACGTGTTGTCTTTGATAGGTATATTGATAAATAATTTTATATATCTACATGGGTACAAAATGATTACTCAACACCATGGTGCAACGGCCTGGTTACCGTAGGAGTACTAAGGCTGCATTCCGTAGTAAAGGTCTGCGGTTCGAATGCCAGTTGGGGCATATGCTTGTGTGGCGAGCATGGACATTTGTATCAGATTCAGTAGGTGAGTGTTGACAAAAACAGCGTATAGGAAACTATTGATTATGAATTTTTCTTTATTATTTACTATTTACGGATTATTTAATGCACACGTTTATCATCCATGCACTAATTACTAACATTCATGGCCACGGCATATAGATAGATAGATAGAATATTCTTTGGCACATACTTAGTCTTCCTGTAAGACATTGCAAGAAAACCTGCCTGCCTTAGAGACTTTTTCGATGTGAAGTTTGCTCCCTCACCAGGCTGACACTGCAGCACTGCTTCGTTTGTTTTTGGGATAAATAATTACCAACGGTCAGATAAAATATCTCCCTTTAATATATATCTATAGAGAGATAGATCTCTGCTTAAGGGCCATCAGCTCAGCATTATGTCAAGTGTCCTAGGTATTGCCACCTGCCGCTGATTTTCAGCTGTGGCCAGCGCCATACGCTCCATTGGCAAGTAAAATAACTTATATTTTAAATAAGTAATTTTTTTGTCGATAGTTTATTTATTCATAGTATCGAGAGGGTTCCATACTATGAATAAATAAACTTATCGACTATAAAATAATAAGACTGAAATCGATTTCAAATATAGGTACCTAGTAATAGCACGCGTTGTTTCAGTATTGCTAGCTTCCAGTTAAAAGTATTTAATTATTGAGATATCCTGACAAGCCGGAGTAAGAAACTAGCACCCAGCCATACTTCTAATAGTTGAATTGACACCAATTTCTTTATCGTACCTGCTTCCTTTTCTAGACAGCGTGTTTCACCCAGTTCCAGATTTGCACATATCGTGAAAGTCGGCCGACTAACCAGTGAGATTTTTTTACTGGCAATAACGTTTATCCCATGGCCCCGTGTGGCCAGAGCCCCGAATGGATGGGGACTCAATAATTATAACTGCAACATACAAACCATCACGCCTATCGACCCTGAAGGATAAGGCAGACGTGTACTTATGTACACCCACACATTTCGCTGGTATGTTTTGGGTGCCATGTAATAGGAGGCGAGCCTATTGCCATCAACCGGGCACGAATCCTACGAGCTGCTACTGAGAATTGACAAAATAAATGTGATTGTGAACTACGGTATTGGATTGAAAAGGCCAATAGGGGCGGCAAAGTTTTAATACCCTTATGGGGACAAATTGGTAAATCCGCCACTCTTACACTTAGACTAGCTATTGCACGCGAATTTGTCTGTTTAGAATCAGTACCTAATTTTATCCAAATTGTTTTTTTATGAATCTGCTTATTTCTTACCCTCCTCTTTTTAAGAAATTACTGATTCTGCATAAAAATTTCTACCTCTCCCTTTTTCGCCCTTTTAAGTGTTGATTCCTAGGAGGAAAAATATCTCAATACCAAATGTTATCTAAATAGAGATAACAGACAAGCAGACACTTTCGCATTTATAATATTAGTACCTATGGAATAGTGTGTACCTGTTTGTATTGTTGGAAAGCTTGTGATCGCGAAGGGAAAGCCCGCCATGCATATCTAAGGCCTGCAAATCTAGTTAGTCAAAGCTAGAGTAAAAGTTGGCTTGGGATATTATTATACGGTTGCTATGGTGTCCTAGTAGTGAACTGTGAAAGAAAAGATCTCGAGTCCTAACCCAAAGAACGCATCGCTGACTTTTCAGTGTTCAGAAGTTATGTGCTTATTTATTACTCCCTCAAACGGTGAAGGAAAACATCGTGAAGAAACCTGCATGCTTGAGATATTTTCTCGATACCATTATGAAGTCTGCCAATTCTCACTAGGCTTACTTGGTAGGCTTTAACCTATATCCCTCTCAAATGAGAGGAAACCTGTGCCCAACAGTGAAACAATAATTGCGCTGATAATGCATGCAACACTTTTAAATTTAAATGAATAATATTAATAAATCATTTGTTCTATAACATGATGCCAACAGTAACTTAGTTAAAACCTACGTCGACAGAATACAATATCTAAAGATAAATTATTAAAACTAAGGGGCATAGAAAATAATACCAAAGCCAATGTAAATATAACCAAAATCATTACACGAATTTCTTTTCCTCAAATTCAGTACCTGTAACACATTTAGCTAGTTATAAAACACTTCCAGTATTTATACAAACACAATTTCTATTGTAAATTGACCTTTATAAATTAATAAACTGGTGTAACGTAAATAACAAGTTTTTTAGCGTGAAAGTTCCCGAATACAACCGAGGAATTGAACCCGTGACCCGTAGCGAACAATTTGGTCGCTCTGCCATTAAATAAAAGTAAAATTTTATATAAAAAAATATTATAATATGAATAAACTTATGGTGTTTCCCTTGTGCCCAAAAACCTGCACGAGGGACGATCTCTGTCTGGCCACGCCTAGTGCCATTAAAGTGGAAACTTATTACCTACTCAAACATTGTTTAGCCATTGTCACGATAAGAAGGTTTTCAAAATACTTATAACTGTTTGAAAAATCCTAGTTTATTAAAAATAAAATAAAAAATGTAATTTAGAAACTAATACAATGCGCTACAGCAGTTTTATAGGACACTAGCTGATTCCCGCGAGTTCGTTCGCGTGCAATTTAACTTAAAAAATAAAAGTTTCATATTAACTTTGCACCCCCGTTTTACCCCCTCAGGGGGTGAATGTTCAAAAACCTTTCTTAGCGGATGCCTACGTCATAACATCTACCTGCATGCCAACTTTCAGCCCGATCCGTCCAGTGGTTTGGGCTGTGCGTTGATAGATCACTATATCAGTCAGTCAGTCAGTCACCTTTGATTTATATATATTTAGACTAGCTTTTGCCCGCGACTTCGTCTGCAATAAACGTCTACCCCCTTATCGCCCTCATAAATGATAATTTTCAGGATAACAACGATCCGATATCCTTCTTTGGGACTCAAACTCCATACCAATTTTATCTAAATCGGTAAAGTGTGAAGAAGTAACAGACAAACAGACATACTTTGATATGATTCAAAAAAGATAAGTTCGATTATGCGTTGTGTTTCAACGGATATTCTGTTGAAACTGTTGAAACAGTGAATCACTAGCGGAAATGGTTATTCAATAGTTTGGTAGGTAAGTGTTGAACCTTGTCGCGAGTTATTATCACACGCAATCGCAGTTGAACTTACCTAGAGTAGTTTATTGGGACTTTGGACAATGGGTAATATTACAATTATATGTATCTACAAGTATACTTACTGCCTGTGGATTGCATTTACTATGTACACTGCCAACTACTCATTTTCCACTTCTCTCAACTCTTGTTTGTCCGTCCAATTGTTGTCTGGAAGAAATTGCTTTTAGCGATAAGACCGCCAATTGTACTTTATACTATTTTTATAATTATGTATAATCCATATTGTTGTCTATCTATTGTCTCATTAGGTTAGTGTTTGCTAGCGTGGCTGTTGAGCATTAGGTTCGGTTCTCGTATCGAGCAAAGTGTTACTACGGCTAGGGTTTTTCTTATGAACTTCTTAAGTAGCAATTCGGTGTCTAAATATGTGCTTGATATATTACTATCCCTCTTAATTAGGAGAGGAGACTCGTGAGGGCATTCAATAGGTTGATGATTATCATTGGCGAAGCTAGGGTCATTTTTCAGTCCCACCCTGAAAAATGACCCTAGATTTGCCAATGAAAATAATAAATCAATCAATCTGAATATGTTACGTATTTTCGCGTCCATCATAGAATTTCGAATAGGTAGTCTAACATCCTTAGGTGTTCACGGCACCCAGTTTTTTACATAGTGATCGTGTTATGCAATACACGACATAATAAACGACATGACGTTTGGTAAAATAGTAAGTTAAGGTCGACAATACTGTACTGACGTACCTACCCGGTCCAACCCGGTCAAGGATATCTACACCAATAAAAGCGTGGTAATATTTTATATAAATTCACACTAAATTATAAAGTTTTAATTACAATTTACGTAAGTAAATAATTATGTCAATTTTACAGTTACTGAACCGTTATTGTGTTTTGTTATGACTAACGTTTCTTATAATAACTATGTATCGCAGGCTTTAATGGTGAAGGAAAAAATCGTGAGGAGACCTGCGTGCCTGTGAGATTCTCCCGTTGACATGTAAAGTCTGGCAACCCGCGCTCATCTAGCGTGGTGGGCTATAGCTTAATCTCTCTCAAATGAAAGGAGACCCGTGCCCAGCAATAAGACCATAATTGGGATTACGATGATGAAGTAATTGGTAGAGATGATACTTTATGTTCTTTTGTACCAAATCATTTCGTAGAATGCAACTGCCGACGAGAAAAGAAATTACAACGAGACAAAAGGATATCTACTGAAATTTAACTTTGTCAAAGAAGAAATGTTACTATATTGCTATTTACATAATAAGTTTATCACTAGACTGATAATTTCGTCAACACGACGGGAGCGTGACAACGATCGCCTTTATATAATACTGTACAACGCTTTCGTCTGTTGCACTTGGTTCAACAAATTGTTACACTCTGCTCATTTTCGTTTGGTCTAAGAAGCAAACTTGTTACGTCATTTATATTTTCAGAAATGTGTATTTACTTTGTTAGTCTTTATTATTTAGATTCATTATTTCATTGTTGTATCATATTTGATTATTGTTTAGCAGGCTAGGTTAGCAATATTCAAAATTACTTTGCGTAATGTTCGAGTGTGTAGGTATGTGACCTACGTCAGCGTTTAAAGGCACCTACTACAACATTTTTCTACTAGGTACCATTTTATTTCCCAAAAACGTTCTACTATTAAGTTTCATTTTTATTTAGTTTACATCTTCTACTGAACACTAGTAGAAATAACATACAAACATACATAACCTGCATCGTAGTAAACTCAGTGTATGAGAATCTCCCACCGACTTAAGATTTGATAAAATAAAATGTAATTAAACTTACGTAAACGTACAAAACCTGATTTAAATGTTACTTTTGCAAGTATTTATAGATTTCTCCTAGATAGGCGGAAAGATTGGAAGTGTCTAACATCCTGCCAGATATTGGTGCGGCAATATACGCTGACGAATACCCATAGGCCGATGACGATGATGATGATATAACTAGATATATGCTGTACGCAGATGTAGCGTTTGGCTTCTGTTAATAAAGCTTTGTAAGTAACACTTGAGTATGTATAGTAGACTGTTTTGAGACTATTTGGGTTTTTGAAATGCTTATTTATGTATTAATGTCAATACCAGATCTAGATAAAAAATCTGACATATTTTAACCTTTTTAGAGAATTGCTGCGATAGTGTCTAAATATCAGAATGAGTTCGTTTTGTATTTGAATGTAATGATGATGCAATTCAGTGTAAGCAAAGCACGTCGTAGCCGATGTACGTGACAAAGAAAAAAAGGTTAGTGAACTTTTGACCCAATTTAGGTAACACCATGCAACAATATTCTTTTTATTCACTTGTTTCTCAGTATCCTTTAATTGTAGGTACTTTACTATAGATCAAATTATATACACCATTCTTTATCTAATATATAAATACCGATCGACCACGGGTCGGTATATTTGGTTAGTTTGTAAACAGGTTTTAAAGTATTTAATTTTAAAAATTCAAATCAAATTCAAGTCAAATCGCGATTTAGTATTTTTATATGGCAGAACATTTGCCGGGTCAGTAAATAAACTTAATGTCTCTTCATGGACATATTGTATTCTAATTTGTGATGACTAGGTTCATTCATCGAGTTTATTCGAGACTGTCGTTGTTTTCGTGGAAACGTGATGAACTGTTTGGTGACTTCTACCTAATCGCCGAGGGATTTTCCTGCAACATCAATAAATGGTCGATGCATAATATATGATGTAGTCGAAGCCAAATATTTAAATGCAGACTGCGTAAGCGCAGAAAAAAGTGAGATACGCAGCTCGTTCAATCATTATTTTGTCTGAAGTCAACTCAGACAGACTTTATTTTATTTTTTATTTGTTTATTAAAACTTTATGCACAAATAAATGTACAAAGGCGTTCCATTCATGTAATAGGATACAAGTTACTTTACAGTTTGTGAACCGAATACCTTGGCCTTGTAAGGGTGCATCTTTCCAACCATAGAAGCAAAATACACGTAACGTGCTAATTAATGACTTTAGGTGCAGGCTGCCCTTATTCTTATATTCTGTTTAATATGTTGAGGTTCAATGTTTTGTACCATCAGGTACACGATAATTTGATCCCAATTTGCGAAGACATGGGGGTTTATGGCAAAAACTTAGATTGATCAGAAATTCTGAATCATAGTTGCCCCAGATTGCTTGTTAACCAAACTCTAATAGGTATGTGCTGCTTTGTGTATTGTTCGTATCACTAGATACGTTTTCAAAAAGCATCAAATTTACCGGTCTCCGCCGAATTTGGTTCAGTAAAAGAATCTTTTCAACTCCGTTCTCATTCCGTCAATTTTCATCGCTTGTGCCACGGTAACAATGATTTTAGTTTAACAACGACCATTCGGTCCGTTTCCAAAGGTAAATTGATAACAATTCGCGGAGAGAGCCCCACGCTTTCGAGACATTGTTACGACTGAAAGCATTATTTACTTGTATGTAGAATAACTGGAGGCGTGTAATGTACGACCTGTGTTCGTGAGTGTAATTTGTAACGGAGGTTCATAAGCAAGTAAATGATGGACTTTAATGATAGTTTTACCTGCGGCTTACAACCCACGATATAAACGAGCAGTTTCTAAGGCCTTTTGAGGGTATATTTGTTTCGATTGTGATTTTTAACTAGTGTCATAACGATATGTAGGTTAAATTAGGATACTAGCTATTGACCGCGACTTCGACTGCGTAGAAACTTTTACCCCGCTTTTCGCCCTAGGATGATTTCCGGTAGGAAAACTATGCCATAGCGTTTCTAAAGTTTATTTTAATCGGTTCAGCGCTTCCAGCATGAAGACGAAAGACACAGAGACATATACTTTCGCATTATTATAGTCATACGTCCATGTACCATTAACTTGACGATTGTTCATTAAGTTAAAGATTTGAAGTTATTATTAGTTATACATTTAAATACAACTCTAGATAAAAGCTTAGCAACTATAAAATGGCAAAATGCTGCTCGTCGGAACTAGACTAGGTGCCTTAGATTTCGACAAAATGCTGGCAAGTTTGAATAAGCAATATCAGGATCTATAAAAGGTACGGAAAGAAAAGATAATCAAGTTCTTCCACAAATTTATTTCTATGTTGAAAAGGAATTTAAAAAAGTACAACATTTTACAAAATATATTCGAGTTATAACAAAAGTCTCTACCAATAGACACTTAATACTAACAAAAACGACAACAATTTAATGCGAAAACTATAAAACAATACTTATTTCGCGTAACGCAAGTTTGTACTAGAAATGGTATGGCACCATTTGATATTCAGTTATAACCAATAGCAAAGCAGCATTTTAAACATTTATAACGCTTTCGTTTCTGATTGGTAGACATCGTAATGTAATCTGAGATGCTATTTATGACAGTTCACAGTAAAACAGAAAGCTTTGATAATAATTAACAAAATATAGGCTCTTAAATAATTACAGTTAGTTTTAAATCCAAACCACTATGATACGTGGTAATTTAGAACAAAATTGAGCATAAAATTAATAAGTACAATATCATCTTTCCATTTTTTACAGTCACAATATAATTATACCACGTTTTTTAAACTTATTTCTTGTACGTCTGACGCTCTAGTATGAGTTTCTTTACACTATCGAACGAAACGTAAACTTGTTCGGCGCTCTGATTGGTCGATGACTTTAGAATGGAACAATCGCAGCGCCCTACCACAATAAACGCGTTTAGTTTCAACTGTGGATAGAAATTTGGCTCTCTGTTTAGTTATTTTGTAAATAAACTACTTCTTGATAAGCTAAGACTTGAAACTTTAAAAATAGCTCAGTTATAAACAAACTAGAGAAATATAGAGAAATAAGAAAACGAAGATAAAAAAAGATGTAGTATAAGCCCTGTCAACGATTTGAAAGTTCACAAAAACGCGGTACTAAAATATATGCAGTTTTTTTTTTCATTAATATCATTTGTTCTTGCTTAAGAAAAAATAGGCGTCGTTAATTTTGAATATGAACAGAATGCCAGAATGCTGACGACAATTTTTACGGTAGGCAATTTTCACCCTTCTTTTTATACGCATAAGGTACAAAAAATCTACAGTTTACAATCTAAGTCCGTTTTTTAGCACCATTCGGTAATAAACTGCACCATACAATGATGTTAAATACGCTTCTCGAGTATTCTCTTACCCCTGCAGGTTTAGTATGAACATTTATATTTAAGAAAGTTCTAGTAAAAGTCCATACTATACCTGATTCCCTATTGGTATAGTAAAATTATTGTCCATGTAACAAAGTTATTCGAGCCCGGCCAGGAAGAACGCCATAAGTGCCAAAAATGGTACAATCAAACTAATTTTTTTTAATAATAATAAATATTTTCGGACATTATTACACAGCGCCATCTACCACCGTGGTTTACAACGAGGCTTGTGTTACGGATACTAGATGGTTGATATACTACATAATGTACATTTTTTTTGTAAATGAATTCACAATACATATTATTATTTTCAAACGTAAGTTTTTCTAACCTATGGTTCAGTTTAGGATTTTTTATATTCTCCATGTATAAATTATGTACGGTTATAAAAGTGAATATGTCGCTTACGATATTCTTTCTGACTGGGTAAGATTATATTATTATTATGTAAAGTTTGGAGAAAAATACCCATAGCCTCAAAATATGTTTATCATTAGTGATTTTTCTACAGATGTTGTATTTGTGACAATAAGGTTTTAATGTGTTTTACTACTTAGTTACTATTGCCACTTAACTATTAATAAAAAAATATGATAATGTTTATGTGTTTGTTCTGAAACAACATGTAGTCAGAAACATAAAGGTACGAGGACAATCGTATGAAAATGTAAGTTTTGAAGGAATATTATAGGATTATAAACTGATACATAATATTCATTAATATTAATAGCTAGTAAATTCTCCAAATACCTTAGCTTTAAGTCCCAAAATAATGTGACACTATAAAGTTTAGAATCATGTTTCTGAAACATCTTGTGACAACAAGATACAGCAAAAAGTTTGTCAATGAAATGTTGTCGACTAGTGTAGATGGCAAATTAGTTCATGTTTTAATGAAAAACGAAGAATACATGTAACAAAATGCAAGCAAATTACTATGACTTGGCAGAAGATATAAAATAAATTCACTTACTACTAAGCTTCCATTAGCGCCTACTTTTAAGACTATGTTATTTACAATCACAGAATACCTAACAATTAAAAAAAATCTTACGATTTAATTTTTTATCCCATTTTTAAGATAATATTCGGAGGACTAAAGAAATCTCAAGTTTCGTGTTAAATACTGAATGATTTAAACTGCAATATTTGTAAATACTATGTAGTTAGAACAATACATTTCAAACACTAGTTTTTAGTAACACCAGTGTTGTATACTACATAAAAACTGGACATATAAAATGTTGAAATATAACTGAATGCAATTGACAACTCTATTCACTTAAAAATAAGATTCATATTAACTTACGGTACTACGTAATTATGTTAAATAATAAAGAAAGGATGAACTAGGCTCCG
The DNA here is from genome assembly GCA_905163465.1 of Craniophora ligustri. Lineage (NCBI taxonomy): Eukaryota > Metazoa > Arthropoda > Insecta > Lepidoptera > Noctuidae > Craniophora > Craniophora ligustri. Next base: position 10,887,118 of record LR990969.1, read on the forward strand.
TATATTTAAATTCTCATTGGGCTCAGTTTTTCGGTATGTATGAAGCCGGTTTGTCGACTAGTGTATTTTTTAAACCAGATATATCATTAGTTACCCTGACACCGGTTTAAACTCAATACATAAAGAGAATTTCGTTTCAATGTACTACAGCAACAGATAATTTGGGCTAAAGGAGCACTTCAACCGGCTATACGAGACGAGACGAAGCGAGAATATCAAAATATTGTGCAATTTTCATTGCACAATATTTGAGTTGCAAATTTGACTGGATTTTTAATTCAATAATTACCAATCAATGTTTATCTGCATTTAAAACATTCAAACGCGTTAGTAAATTCAAATTTACATGCCTTAGGCACATTAAGACCTACTTTCTTCTTTCTAACTAATATAGTAATGGTTTGCTTTCTAAAGTAAGTAAAGTAAGCTTTTAAAGTATTTCTTTCATGGTAATAAAATTGAAACTAAAGATTCCAGTGGCTTAACCAACTCAGGGTCCATTTAAGGTATATTTTTGGTGTTAGATTTCAATTCTTGCTTCGTCTTAAGTACGTCGGTCCGATTGTCCTTTGATTATAAGCAACATAATAACTATTTATACACTACACACATACAAATTTTTATTATACCATGCTTTCGTCATCATATGGCTCTTTCACTAAAGTTACATAAAGACAGCATCAGTATTTCTATTAGAAAAATAGGAACACTATACATAAGCAGAAACACCTACTATTCTCTATAGTTGATATATAGAAAGAAGTAAGTTTGATAAACAAAATATTGTATTACCTGTTCTATATAAATTAAAGCTCTTTTGAAATTCACTGACTAAAAAGGTACTTTTTAATTTGAACAAAAATAATAAAAAAAGCTATTATAATATTTTAGATTTCTTCTGTAGAGATCGGAATAGAAGGTCCAATATAACAGAGATGTTTAAAAAAGAGTAGGACTGTTCTGAACTCATGAATATTACTAATTTTGTTTTTTTTTATTCTGACAATCAAGAGCTGTATGTTATTCTACCATAGATAAATTATATTCTATCTATTCCGACCACAGAGAATAAAGTAATTTAAACAGGTAGTAATTGACTGCATATTAAGTAATATTTATATCATTATGAGCAACAACATCTCCCTATGATAGCAGAAAAATGTTGTACGATTTTACAGTCATCACTAAAGAAAAACTGGCAACATTTGTGTTGTCGTCACGTATTGGTGACAAAAGATTACGAAGACTCGGCTTTAATAAGGATATAATGTAATATTGAGACTCACTTGACATAATTATAACACGGGTAGAACTAATCAGTGCCGATTTTGTCACTAATACGGATTACACTAATTCACCTCATGCAGGGGCATGACCGTATTTTAAATTAACATTCACTAGATTTTTCCTATCGTATTCTCCAGTTATATGTTAGAAAAACATAATAAACAGAATCAGCACTACTGTCTAACCTAAAATAGTGACCCCTCCAATTTACACGTCTCATAGTCGCATTAAAAGCCATAAAACATGTTCAGTTCTAATACTACTATTGTATTCATTGAAATTAGAATTCCCTTTTACCGTGGTTGTGTTTACAGATACAAGTCCTCAGATGTACTTCTTTCTTTCTTTTTTCGAATATTCGAAGCGTAGATCAATATAAACAAACAGTGCGTTCATGGCAATTCTAATTTTGTGCATAAAAGAAACAAAAAAAAATGTTTAGTCAGTTCACAGAAAATGTAGGGTACCACTGTTTTAGTTTAAATAATCACAAAAATATACATAATTAGAAATAGCACTACACACGCATCTTACACATTGTTTTCATGTACTTAAATGTTTATACAATACACAGTTATCATATAATTTACATGACAAAAAAACGCAACGACCAAATCTGTACTAATTGATCTGTAAAAATAGGACTTGTGAAAAACTTATTAGTCAGATTTGACATGAAAATTTCGAAGTTCGAAGAAATAGAAAACTGAAAAATAATCATAAATTTTCTTAAGTACTAAATTTCGGGAACCATCAAATACGACTTATTAGTGTTCCGCAAGTATAGGACTATATAATTGACTAAGGGTTCTCTACCCTAAGGGGTATAGGACCGAATATGTACATTTCTGAATTTCCTTTGGCTGAAGTCCATTCACATTGTCCGTTGGAATGACGTTCTTTAACACTCTTATTCCGTAGACAGAAGGATTTTAATAACCGGTTTTAATCCAGACCAGACGTTGTCGCATCAGATATTCAGACCAGTCGTTGCGACACAGAAAAACAACTCTAATTATATGCTACATATTACTTATTTTCGTGTGATCTAGCAAGAAGTTCAAGATTACTATGATGGGAATCAATCCTGTTCATATTCGCTTTGAACTCGTCCCGGGGCGACTTTGAAATAATAGGGGTGGAAGGGACTAGTGTTTCCAACGAACCTTTTTCGATATTACCTTCCTTATCTATGGTCTGTTTTTCCATGTGCAGGAAGTTTTCGTTGGAGCCGTTCTGTGCTTTGGATGAGGAGTTATCAGGGTAAGAGAGGTCGAAGTTCGATATGGAGAGGAGCTTGTCACCCGCTTCCAGACCCGAGCCCAGGGATTTCGATGTCGTAATTTTGTCGTTATCTGGAATATCATTCAAATAATAAATACATTACATATTACAGGAGCTGTCGTAGCCGGGCGGTGTGACCACTGGACTGAGATGTCAGAGGTCTCGAGTTCGAACCCAAGGCACGCACCACTGACTTTTCGGAATTTATGTACATTTTTAGATACTCCTACATAATTTTTAATACAATTTACCAAATCATAATATATTCTAAATATCCAATATACAGTGTGAACCTACCTTTGTTGGCGTTATCTGTGGTGTTGTTGTCTTGTTCGACGCGGTCGTCTTTATGGTCCTTAGGTACTGAGGAGCTGCGGCCACCCTCTACCATGCCTAACACCCTGATGAACAAATAAAATCAAGTGAAAAAAAGTGGTCAAGGAATTACAGATATTACACAATACAATTTAAGTTGCATTGTATGTCTTAGTAACGTTCATTGGTTGTAAAAAATAATAATTGTTCAAAAAAGAGTGGAATGAAGCCTGCAAAGGCTATATTTAAGTACTATTTAAAATTCAGTTAGTATAGTTCACTGCACTGAGATGTCAGAGGTTACGAATTCAAACCCAAGGCACGCACCACTGGCGTTTTGGAAGTTATGTGCGTATTTATCACATGCTCAAACAGTGAAGGAAAACATCGTGAGGAAACCTGCATGCTTGAGAGATTTTCTCAATGGCATGTGAAGTCTGCCAACCCGCAGTCGGCTAGCGTGGTGGAGTATAGCTTAATCAATCTCAAATGAGAGAAGACCCGTGCCCAGCATTGGGACAATAATGGGTTGATGATGATGATAGTTCAATGAGGAATGATTTTTCTGACACTGAACAGCCGGACTAGTACCTCTGGGTCCATTCCGTATCAAGCAAGAAGGAAATATAAAAGCGTATTCTTATTTACACGCAAGCTCAGTCAAGGATGATTCAAACATAGCGAATAATGATATTATAAATAAATGCATGTTTTACTATGCTTTGCCGGTCAGGTTTCATACGGGCAGCAATAATAATTTTCTTTTATCCTAAATCACTGTGTATTTACCGTGAGTTGCCGAGGTCACCGAAGGGCGGGCGGTGTGCCGGCTCGGGGCGGGCGGGCGGCCCGGGAACTGCCCATCCCTCCTCTATCAGCGCCGCGCCGATGTCTACCTCTCCTTCTGCAATTATAGTGTAAGATATCTTTGAACATACCGTCACGCCTGTGTGTTTTAAGTCCCATATAATAAATGCAAACTACGAGCTTACTACTAAGAATTTCATAGAAAAACCAGATAATATCGGAATTTCCTTTTACGTTGTAGACATTTTGGTTTACAATATAGGAGTCTTGACTGATTTTCTCGACGGCGTGTGAAGTCTGCCAACCCGCACTGGATTAGCGTATTAGGCTATAGTCTAGTATAGCCTAACCACATCCAAATGAGAAGAGATCCGTGCCCAGAAGTGGGACAGTAAGTGGGTTGAAAATGCTGTAAAGCAATTACAGTGAAAACCGGATATAACGACATCGTTTATAACGACGGATCGGTTATTACGACCGAATCGCAAGGTCTCGGCTGAATCCCTATATAAACAATGAGTAAACATGCCGCCTATAACAACATCGGATACAGCGACATATCGCTTAAAACGACGAATATATGTCGACGTATAATCAATATCGACTATAAAATCATCGGCTAAAACGACCAACCGTTTTACTTGTTCCAGCAAAACAAAACAATACGAGCAATTGTCTAACTTACACGTAATTTCTTCCTCCACATATAAACCTCTTGCGCGTTTGAGATTAAACCCATAAATAGTACATATATGCACACATTTAAAACATCTAAACAGATTAATGACAATTAATATGATTACGTGTGTAATTGCTTACTTATACGAGTAACAACAATAAGGACATAAGGTCCGATATTTGCGGTCCCTTCAATGTCGTTATAACCGGTTTTGACTGTATGTGAAATCCACTACATGCTATGGAAGACATAGGAACATGTATTTACCTTCCGTGCTGTCAAACAGTTTGATGCCGGGTATTTCTCTCTCTTTCTCGCCCTCGGCGGTGGCAGTCTTCTTATAAGTACATGTTTTCGACATTAACGGTTTCCATCTGGCGACCTGTACGAAAACAAATATAAAAATATTGCACAAATGTAATGAAAAAAAATCTGCGGTCTTTTTTAAATTATTTTATCACGTTGACCGTTAGTCTAATTTATCCTAATATTTTCGAGTCCATTTACACATAACATAACATACATGTTCCAAGTTTTCTAGTAATACTGAAGAAAACCTGTTTAATTATTAATTAATTACATTAAACATATATTTGTGCGAAAATAAATACTTTTTCTTTATTTCTTTTTTCTTTCTACGTCTGTTCTGTACCTGTGTGAGTTCCTCGAATCTCTCGATGGCCTGTGGGTGCCAGCGTTCTGGCTCGTCTGCTGCAGTAGCAGGCCTCACGCCAGCTAGGAAACATTCCATCGCCTGTAGGACAAGACATCATATTTTATATATCCTTATAACAATAATAACTAGCTGATCCAGTGAACTTCGTAGCGCCATAGTTTTTTTAATTCGTGAATATTTGTTCTTTATTTTATTTTATGATAACCTCATCCTGGCATGACCGATAGCAAAAAAAGATATCCAATTTGGTGCAGTCCTTTGGAAGTTATGGGCGTCCACACAGACACTGGATATATTTCGGAATTTATTTATTTTCACATAGTTTTTTTTTAAAGAAAGACTAAATATTTTATACATATATTATGGCCATGGGCGTATTGCTGGGTGGAGAGTGGAAACCAATACGTCTTCTATCAAGTTTGTTTCTGTAGTTTTATTTTAATGTCTAGAAATCAATAATCTTTATTTTTTGTTAATACTTTTAATATATTTTCATACATTATATCTTTAAAGAACCAATTATAATGTTTATTTTTGTATTGGCATTGGGTTATGGACTTAAGAAAAACCGTTAAAAGAAAGAACTCTTAATAACCTGGAATCTCAGCCTCAGCAGGTCAGCTCGCAGTTCACACAGCTCATGCGTCGCCACATACTCGCTGTCACCGTAGTCCAGGAAGAACACGTCTGCTACCTACAACACAAACACATTAAATAATATTGCGCTACTCAAGAGTTCCTGAAAATGGACTGGACCAATGGTAAAGACATACAAACATTTATTTTTATTTAATACTACCTTTTAGAGTGATACCCCATTGATGTGACCAGTGGACTGACATGTTAAGGGTCTCGAGTTCAAACCCGGGTACGCACCACTGACTTTTAGGAAGTTATGTGCGTATTTATCACATGCGCAAACGGTGAAGGAAAACATCGTGAGGAAACCTGCATGCTTGAGAGATTTTCTCGATTGCATGTGAAGTCTGCCAACCCGCAGTAAGCTAGAGTAGTGGACTATAGCCTAATCCCTCACAAATGAGGGGAGACCCGTGCCCAGCAGTGGGACATTAATGGGTGGATGATGATGAAAGTTAGATTATTTGTAATATTTCACCTGTTGTGAAGCGTCGAACTCGTTGGCTCTGATGTCGTGTACCCTAGCCCGGTACCAGCGCCCGTCGTGGCGGAACACGGCCGCTACCACCTGACCCACCGACACGTGCGCCAGCTGACGAACAAACATATTGTATTATAATTTCTCCATCACTATATACATACACACGTCTGTCATTGGATTTTGATCCTTATAGTGATGTTTTTAGAAATCACTACGCGTTGAGACGAGTGTGAATATATTACGGGTTTAGACTATATTGAATGAGTTTTCAGTCTGCCCAGAGGCACTTCAATATTAGTATAATGAGGAGGAGTTTTATACGGAGCGATCAACGACGCGTTTCAGAACTCTGTACAGATAAAGCAGTTGATAGATAGCTAAAGATATTTATATGACAACCGTTACCGTGATCTCTGAATCACTAAGGGTATTAATAATGGTGACCCATCCGTAGACGATCAGCAGACAAGCTTAACCTCTCAAATATCTTCATCGTTGTTATTTAGCTCCAAACCTTTCCAGGTACATATTACGGCATTGTTATTCTTTTCTTTTAAACCCTAAATAATGACCACATAATACTTCAAAATTCAATTTACCGCATGAGCTTCCCTGTTCTCCTTCTTGCCGTAGTACTCGGTCATTTCTTCAACCAAGGAGTCTAGCTGTGTCACCTGTGGCCCAACGAACTGGACCCAGAAACGGGACGGAGACGACACGGCCGATACATACACCTCGATGGGAGCTCCTCTGTTCTCTGAATAAAAATGGAGGGGAGAGATTATTTGCCGGATCATTTTAAACCCTCTAGGAATATTTAATTACCTTTAAAACAACGACCCAAACCTTCCCACTCTCAAAAAACTCCCCAACAGACAAAACCGCACACAACATCACAAAACATACAAATAAATACACACACATATAAATACAAAACTAAAGATATACTTGTACTCACACAGGTGCATACCACACGGGGAATATTGGTGTAATATTTACGGCGTTAGACATTACAGGTTGCAATAATTTTGGGGTTTACGAGTACTAAAACCATACCAAAGGTTCCATTTTCTGTCCGTATTCTGTATGACCATCGACGCGTGCGCAAGTTATGGTTCTTTGTGTCGAACCAGCCTTTTGTAGCTATTGACTTTGGGACAGAATGACTGCTTGAACATATGTATAATGTAAGGAATATTATAGGAGAAACATTTGTATCTATTTAAATAATGTTACGAATCAAAAATGTATATCTAAGTCATTATTGAAAGTAGACAACGTTATATCGACACATCACTTTTTAATAGTATGCAAATTTACATTACTTATTGTGTTATTTTTAATAGTATTTGAACGAAAAACGTGTAAGATACTTTTTAGTTTCCAAATTACAAATTACAAAATGGCAAAATAAACTCATATTTTTTTCTAGAAAAATGATCGTGAAGTCCTTTGTTTTCCTTTATTTATATATTTGTTGTCGTTATTTTATCGTGATGTTATTAAGTATTAATATAGAACCTAAAAACGATACTAACTAGACACAATAAACCTAACTTACATTTTTTTATATTGGCAAGAATATTATGACAAAGTGTAGTATGTGTTACCTTCAAATATGGACTAAGGACATATTAGCAGCATTTCTAGGTCAAATTATTGTTTTCTTTACTAATTAGGATCTATTTGTTAATTAGGATAATCTATTCAAAATATTACAGAAAATATATCGCGAAAATATTGAAGGTTTAAAATAACACTAATTGGCAGGATTTTATGTCATATCGATCACTTTTGAAAGTGTTTCTTTTTTTCAGTAAAGCGTCGTAAATTACTTGAATAATTTACGACTGGAAATATAGTTACCAATATATAAAATATTAATTACTCTCTTATTTAAGATTTAGTGCTTTATGTAACTACGCGAAGTATTTTATTGTTAACATCTTTACTATATTTCTTAATTATTTCATTATCTAACTGGCCTTTTCATTTTCTTATACTTTGAGGTTTGTAGGATTTTGTCAATATTACGCATGACTTAAGGGCGATAATACGAAAACCTAGGCCATTGAACTTGAAGTCGTTACATATAGGCGTAAATAATATACTTGTGATACTTATATAATGCGACATCGAGCGAGAACTCACCTTGTAGCTGTAATACTTTAATTGACTTAGTTACACGTGCTTTGTGATGCGAAATAATATAATACAATTAGAAGTCGAGATAATTATATCAAATTTACGACAACGCGGTCTAAGTGATCCGTTATATTTTTAATCATCGTCTTGTTCATGGGAAGCTCAGACAAAGTGTAAAATGGAGCACGCAATTCACGCAATTCAGGTAAATAACCTAATTTTGGCATTGATTTCCTAAAATGGATATAGCTAGACGAATCATTAGATCCTATTACCAAGCAAGCAAGGTTTTGTTGAGTATCAACAGGGTTTTTTTTCAGAATTATCAGTATTGGGTTATCGCCTTTACGGGTCACAATATAGTGTCGCATCCTTGGATAGTATCGTGAGTATTGCCTTCTTAGGAAGCATACATATAGGAAATGGACATAGGCCCATAATGGTTATGGTCCTAATAGGTCCATGTGGTCCTTTTAGTACCTTTTTGATTGAAAACAGGATTTTTAGGTTTTAGGTATTGCCTCTACAGGTCAAAACATAGTGTTGCCTCCCTCCTCATATCGTGAGTATTGCCTTCTTAGGAGGGACCTCTAGGCCCATAATGAATTTGGTCCTATTACCTACCTTTTTATTTTTTTATCGAATCTTTCTTGTAACTTACTTAAGTAACCGATCGGTGAGTACTCAGTGGATATCGCATAAGGTGACCGATTGTAAGTTTCCTCTTTTGTATGCAGATAAAGAATACAACACAAAACATGGTGTCATTTTGAATACTGTGATTTTGACCGGTCTAGGAAAAAATATAAAGGGCTAAACAGAAGATTTTTTGTTTGTGCGCCATTTTTTTATGCATAAAAAGCACCTTGAACCAGTACCGACCAGCACCTACTTATAGATTTCATCCAGCTTTTAGGGAATTTTATTATTTGTTCATGCTCGATTTTCATATAAAAACTTTTAACTTTAAATGATAAGTATATTTAAAAGGTCTAGTTTTATAAAAAGTAGATCATTTAAATATACTTTTACAAGTCAAGTACGAGATGGCGTTTGTAAACTGACAACACGTGAGAAGAAACGCCAAAACAATTCAGAGCATTCTGTTTATGAGCCAATATTTTGGTATATATCATGGAATGTACATTGGGCAAAGTTTGGATTGACCCACCAGGCATACCAAATTAGTGAGACCTATCTCAAGTCTCTCATTCGCAGAGTTATTCAATTCGGAGTTCATTAGAGGAAACTGACACTCAGTGCTTTGGAATAAAGGTGCATGCTGTTAGCAAATCTTACCAGGCCTCTTATATTTGACATGCCTGAGCACTTGTGAGTCACCTGACGCGTCCTCCGCGTGCTCGCTGGCGGTCGCGGACGGCGTCGGCGACGGAGACTTGGAAGACGACACCACGTGGCGCGGGCTGCGCTTCGCCTGTTCGATCTCACGGCGACATTTCTCTTGCGCCACCTGAGAATGTTAAATAATCCTCTATATATCATCATCATTATATCAACTGTTAGACGTTCACTGCTGGACATAGGTCTCCCCCAAAGATCACCAAGGCGCGGCGACCGTTACTGCGCCACCCACATCCAGCGGATTCCAGCGACCTCTACCAGGTCATCGCGTGTAAAAGAAATTTTAAAGTGTATCTATCTGTTTGTCTGTTACTTCTTTACAACTAAACCACTAAACCGATTTAAATAAAATGTCGAACGGAGATAGTTTGATATATTATATAATAATATTAATACGAATCCCTATTTCCCTTGGTTCCAGTATCATGTATGAACGACTGAACCAAATTTGATAAATTTTAGCATTATTAATTATTGATATAGACGGAACTTTGGAGAAGGATATAGGCTACTTTTTATCAATCGACCACGTGGGCAGAGCCGCGGACGGTAGCTAGTATGTAATAAAACTCAGGTACAGAAATATAAATGTTGTTAACGAGTACATTAAAGTTAAAAAAAAAATCAAAACTTACAGAGTTTTCAATAAGATCCATGGCAATCTTAATCTGTTCTTTGGTGCCCCAGAACTTGACTTGTCTTTCCGTCGCCTTGTCGCTGCTTGTGAGGACCTTAATCCTGGCTCCACTTCGGTGGCTTATTGAGCTTATGTTCTCGCCTTGAGTACCTGGTGATGAAGGGAAATGGCTATATAATATCCCTCTAAAGTGAGTGGAGACCAGTTCCCAGCAGTGGGACAGTGGATGGGTTGAAGATAATAATAATAAAGATCTAGTTCCGAGCTAAGCTGAAATTCTGATTAAAAAGAGAGTATTTTATGATCGACCTATGTAAGCCCAGCTATCCACCATGGGAAAGGGGGTTATAATTATGGTCCCCATGACCCCTGAATCTACCCTTGGGCCGGTGGATAACTTACCGATGATCCTGCCACAGGCCCAGGCAGGGACGCTCATGGTCTCCTCGACATTGACCGGCTGCTGATTGATGAAGTCATGTATGAGGGTCTCCGCCATCTGTGTGGTGTCGCTCCGCCCCCTGATGACGCACACGACGTAGTCCTTGTCACTGAACTCCTTCATGTGGACCTTCGCTCCTGTCGTTCTCTCTATTTCCTTTATGTTGGAACCGCCGCGGCCTGAGGACAAAAAGTACTATGTTTTATGTGGGTTATTCTTTCCACTACATTTTTCCACTGATATAGCTTTTTTAGTGGCATCTAATAACATAATCATCAACAAAACAAATTATTGACCCACTGGTCACACTGGACACGGGTCTCCTCTCATTTGAGAGAAATTAGGCTATAGTACCCTACACTAGCCTAGTACAAGTTCGCAGACTTCACATACCATCGAGAAAATCTCTCAAGCACGCAGGTTTCCTCACGATGTTTTCGTTCATAGTTTGAGCATGTGATTTGATATGATACATACGCACATAACTTCCGAAAAGTCAGTGGTATTGACTGATAGCCTAGGCTACCAGTTATCACAGCTCTACAGCTAAGCTTGTTGCTAAATGGCGCAGTGACTCCAGAGATCGGCTTCTGTGCAACAGCTAAGGGTCGATTCCCGCACGGTTAAGTGTTTATAAGGCCTATAGGTACTTCCAGGTCTGGATGTTGATGAACATAACAATTTCGTGTTTGCAAACGCATCTACGACATAGGAGAAAATACTGATGTGGGTAGCGCAAATTAACTCAACTATTGATTGTTTCTTTAATAATTTCTTCGACTAAAACTCGTAGTAAATTTTTTTTATTATTGGGATAAGGCGGCAAACGAGCAGGCGGCTCACCTGATGGTAAGTGATGACCGCCGCCCATGGACATTTGAAATACCAGTGGCTTGCAAATACGTTGCCAAACCCCTTAGAAACCGTTCAGGTTTCTTGAAACAGAGAGTTACTGAACTGACAGCAAACGGAATTCCCATGCTGTCAGAATAGTCACTCCCCCAATGAGCTCTGGTAACCTTACTCACTCGCAGAAAAACAACTTGTTGATTCACTGCGGTCTTCTGTAAGGCGGAGGTACTTCCCCAGTCGGGCAGCTCAATTTGAGCGAGAAATCTCGCTATGCCGTACCTCCTACAATACAGTAAATACTTATTACGCTATTACAACAGCAGTGAATCGAATCATACTTATTTTATGTGTATAGTAAAAAATATATAAGTATTATGTAATCCTAGACTTAATTTCCTTGGCTTAAAATTCATATTACGTTACAGCTAATAATATAGCGGTTATTCAAGTATATTATTTTCTCGACGTTACTGAATTACTTAGGTATATCATATACTTATGTTTATAAGATCAGTTACTTTGCCTACTTTAACGTGTTATGTTACAACTGATTCCACTTTCAATGTTTTAATCTAATTGCGCGATGATTGCATTGATTGAAGTTTAGCTTGAAGTAAAACTATGAATTGTATCGCGATATATTTGATATTATTATAATTAGGAAGTTTCAGATCTATACAGCCACTGGAAAAACAATATTTTGAATCTAACGCTGGATATCTCCAGTGAATAATGGGGTGTATCGCGCATTAGGGAGCGGAATAAAAAAATTCAAATATAGCACCTAAAATAACCTTATTCTATGATCATTGTGGCTAGCTAGCCTCTACCTTCTAATAATGACTACATACTTCACAGGTTTTATAGTTACTGACAATAGTCCGAGTACTTGTAAATCGCATTCGAATAAAATATACCTAAAGTAATGCTACAGAATTAAGCAATCACCAATTTTCTGGAGCAGATCAAGACGTTGATACTAATAATGTATCGCCGAAATGTAATTTTAAGTGTTCGACTTGTGCCAAAAGATTTAATGCTGGATTAGCGCATGACTAAACTAAACTAATTTACATTTCAGGTTGTAAAACGCCACATTTTACGAAGAATTAGTGTGTTTTAGCGTGATTTTTGTTGTATTAGGAATAATATCGTTTTGTCATGGCGAAGGCCGGGGTGAAAGTACAAGGGCGCGGTTTATTGGCACGCCATGCTACGCGACACGTAATACTTAGAAACACACTGCTAAACATTTACATAGGCCTGCTTTAGTATTACTCAATATTACGCCAACACAGTATCAGCAAGTAAAATATGTTCTAATCCAGAGTATCCAGTGTGAATTTGTTTGTAATTGCATACTCCTCGTGTATGTAAATGCTGCAAAAATAGGTTTCCTTAATAAACAGATAGATTACTGATGAATTAATCTATTACATTGTACAGACTCATATACACCTATGTCATACATTTTATTACTGTGAGTGCTAGTGTCTGTTAAAGGTCTGCCTATCATATTATAGGGGATTTCCTGTAGACATATTTTATGTGTGTATGAAGACGATGATACATTATCGACAATGACGTAATTAAGGAAGATATTATCGCAGTCATGCTCCAATCTCAGACTACGATCGTGACAAAGTCACCTAAAAATGGAGATGTCGTCAGAGCAAAGAACACTTTATTTATTAGGCCCACAGAGTCGTAAGTTGTGAAAACCGAAGATTTATTTACGTATTATGTTTTCAGTAACATTCAAAGTTAGTATAGCGATATTCAGAATTCGTTACTAGTAACAAAACACAGGATATCGTTGGATTTCTATTGCTTCAACCTTCATTGAGCATCTGACATCATACGCACGTTACTGTTAAATATAATGTTTGCACATAGTAAGTACTTATCTACAGCGGGTATTGAAACAACGCTGGATTATTTTCTAGAAGCTTCTGCACTTGATGTCGCGGGTTTGGTCCCCGCACAGGACAACCAATATGTTCTACTCAACAAGTATGGTCTAGTGTTAGTGGTTCCGGGTTGTGCATTAAGAATATTTGTGTTTATAAACGCATCCAGGACACAGGACAAGTTCGTAATAATAATCATCATGTAAGCCTAATGACATCTACTGCTCAACAAAAACCGCCTCTATACATTTCACTATAGATTATAGTGATAGAATAAAATATCTACATTGCATAGCTAGGCCACATAGGTACCTAACCTACCGAAACACTGGTTTTACTCCGGTCCATGGTGTAAATATGAGAGCCACAGCCTAAAAAGACCTCTGCTCAAAATGCATACTGCACTTTAATAAAAAGGAGGCTCAAATTTCATTTACGTCGCAGCCTCTTCACAAATTCATTGACTGCATAACATGATTTCGAGAAAACAAAGGAACATGCATTCAACTACTGGTAACTTATGTCAATCTACATGTTTATAACTTTTTACGTAAGTATAAACCCACCTTCTTGTGTATATATGTTTGAGTAGAACTTTGTAATTGATTATTTACACTTACTCAATCGCAATGTGATACCTGTATAAAATAATATCTATTTCCACCTAGCCCAAAATAAGCTGTCATTAGTCCTAGTATATTGTAACACTTAAAAAAAATCCTCATACATTTACAGTTATTGTGTATTACAGATATTATTTATTATATTTATCCAAGCCTGAATCTAACACCCAAACTATGTTTTTAGTGCGGAAAAATGCCTTACTGACTGTCCCGCTGCCTGGGGAGGTGACAGGGTGTGTCGGACTCCGCCTAGCGTGAGAGTTTAACTTAAATACCGCACTCGTCAACGCAAATGACCCTATTGGCGGGGCCATGGGATTCGCGAAAGCATGTACCCGGGATTCGGTCCAGCTCTTATCCCTGGACCCTGGCTAGAAGCGAGGCATCGCTGGCCACAGCTCATGGACGCTGGAGGTCTGCTTGCTACTTGAAGTTGTGATTTCTCTCTCCCTTTCCGCCGCCTCTTTTGCGCACATGACTTCCTCGCAGTAATAAAGAGGCGGGGGCACCCCAGGCGTTCCCGTTTCCGACCATGGATAGGATCACGACCAGTTAGAGTCGAATTTGAAATGCCCATAACAAAAACAATAATATCCAATTGAACAGATTTGATATTACTTATGATTAAAGTTCATATAATAATTATTAACCAAAATAACATAATTATCTAGACTACATTAAACTTATTACCTCATCTTTAAAATAACATATGACCTAAAAACTTTTTTATGATAAACATTTGTATTAGTAAGTTTTGATAAGGAAGGAAGGAAACACTCTACGGAGATCGTCAGAGGTCTAAAGGACCCTTGAATTGATGCCAAACTTCCATGATGCAACATTCATTGAAGTGAAAACTTATTTCGGCATATTGAGTTGGGTGAACAACAAAAGCTATATGAATGCTATGTATACATGTTCATAGATATACCTTGTTTATTTCTATCAGCAGAACCCAAAGACTAGCCTACAAGTTTTTTATTTATTTACAATTACACACAATACTTTTACAGGCATGCACCCAATACAGCATGAAGTTATTACTTATTAGGCAATATTATATATGTATATATATTAAAATGAATGTTAAATAACTTAATGTAACCCTCTCAAATTCCACAAACATACTTATAATTAAATATATTTAATTGTTGAGTTACACTGTTTAAGATGGTAATAGCCCTTACTAGTGGTGCAAACTTTAATAATTTTGTGCATATGACTGGCACATCAAACAGTAACAAATGTTAGAAGCTGTCAACAATAAGCTAAGTTACAGGGTTTATCTATTACGGTACTAATAACAATTACAACAGAAAAATCTGTTTTATTCTGCCGCAGCACTCACTCAACCCAAGATGTCGTAATAATCCAGTACCTTAATCCTAATACCGTATATACTATTGAAGGGGTGCTGACCTAGCACTAGACAGGAGGATATGGCGCACTTTGATGTTGGAGGCCAAAATCCACTGTGGGTTGTTGAGCCAGTAAAGTAGTATAAAAAAAAAAGATATTTTTTTCTCCTACAAACAAAAATAAATCAAACTTTACTTACCAATAAGAGCAGGTACAATACTTTTTGGTACAGAAACCTCAATAACATTCATTCTTGTAGTCTTTACTCTTTTATCCTCCTCATCGTCTTCGTCTTTCTTGAATACATAATATACCACAAAAGCACTGACTGTCACTAGAGATAGCCCTAAGGCCACTGGTAATAGTAGCTTTGTGTTTGACATTTTTCTGAAACAAAATACATAATTGTGAATTGTAAATTAATTTGAAAAATTTCATATACCTCATGTTTTAGTAGGTAATATAAAAATAAATTGTAACAATATTTTTTAGAATAGAATAACATGCTAAATTGTATATTAAAACTATAATTTTCAAATAATTATTTGTCATTAGACAATGCTCTCATTTGTATTTAAATCTCTATTGAGGTGTACAACTTGTAGTAGGTAAGTGTTTTCATTTACAAATAATGTATAAAACTGCAAAATAAAATATATTGTATGCTGAACTTTTTAATAGAAAATCTTTATTTTTCTCACACAAACAACAAACGCAGTAGCTATTAAGGTTTTAATTTTAACATGACAAAATAAATCACCCTCAATATGCACCTGAATGAATAACCAGTGCAGTGGAAGGTAAGGAGAATCGACAAAAAATATCTTCTCTGTGCGGTCGTCGAGAAAATAAACCAACTAATGCGATTTTAAATAAAACATCTATTAACAGCTATGACATAATAACAAAAGTAAAAATTACTTCACAAGTAATCTGATACCTTCATGCTATGTCGTGCACAAGAATTAGGTACTTTATCATTTATTTACCTTCAGCCTTCAACAGCACTAAAAATATATGGCACCAACAGTAGGTTCACTCCACTTCGTTCACTTCTGAAACAATTTTTCAAGTTTATCGCAATTCTCGGAAAGATCACCAAGGTATTTTCGATTTGACACTGACAGTTTGACACCGACCGTCGACAGTTTGACACCGTTTGGTTTGCTCATGTCTGTCTGCTATAGACAGACATGAGCAAGTCGAGCGAGACCAAAGCCATACTAAAAAGAGAATGGCGCAAATATAGCAAAACAAAGCATGCAATATAATCTAACGATAAAAATGATCGAAAGCATTCAAGTCATTTTTTTT
Organism: Craniophora ligustri; assembly: GCA_905163465.1. NCBI lineage: Eukaryota > Metazoa > Arthropoda > Insecta > Lepidoptera > Noctuidae > Craniophora > Craniophora ligustri. Next base: position 10,903,930 of record LR990969.1, read on the forward strand.
GTGTTATGGCTCCATCGACGAACATTCGATGATTTTTCCAATGGGCTTTCAATCATAATATTATTAATAAGGCGATTGACAGTCGAAAATATAATTTTACGAGCCACATGGGAATTTGTAATCGTTAGCCACTAGCTCAACATACAAAATATATATTTTTTTAATGGAATTTCGTTGGTATTAATGATGGCAGCGCCATTAAATTCTTCAGAAGTGTCAAGTATTCAGAATAAGGACTACATAATTGCTGGAAAACAGGTCCTTGTGGAAATTTATAGGAAGAGGTGTTCAGCTGTGGACATCGTTCAGATGCTATGCCACCAAGATGTAAAAAATTCCTTCACTATCTTCGGTATAAAGAGTTTAAGTACTCTTTATACTCTTGCATTGTTACTACTATGCCTACAATGTGTAGTTTAGTTGGGAAATCTGAATGGTTAGGCAGAAGTGTCTATATAAACTATACTGATAAACACTCACTCACTCAGTTCCTTGGTATGTTTTCTGGGCCAAAGATGTGGATGTGGGTGCAAACTCGATACTGTTATTCATTTTTATTTCTTTCTTATTTCTCATTTCATAACCGAAACACCCGTTAACACTGCTTGATATGGAACTCAAACCCAGGTTCTCAGTTTCTCATGCTAGCAAAAAAATTCTTCCTTCTAGTCTAGTTTTAACTTCTAAAGTTGCGGGCCGCTCCCGCCTCTCCCTCTTATGTACGCCACTGCTTACGTCAATGAATTTACCTCAAAACAGTACCAAATATTTATTAAAATACATGTTTGTTGTCATGTCCCGCATGTCCGCCATGTAGACCTGTGTCGATAATTTACCAATTTATTTATTTAAACCAAAATAAAATATAGTAGGTAATTTAATTTTCCTGAGATTTGTGTTATTCTCTTCCTTTTCCAATAGGTTTCATCCTACTATAATTTCTCTCACTTATTACCATTTTGAATGGCTTTTCCACTGGTCTAATGAAACGGTACCCCATGCTGGAGGCTCCTTGTTACAAAGAAGGTTGACTTCAATTTACTTTTCACACCAACTCTTATAAATCATAAATAGACAGGTTTTGTAATTTTGCAACGAATAAAACGGTGCCACATTCATTTAATTACTATTAATTTATAATCATATACCTACTTAGAAGAGTTTTATAGATACAGGTTTGTATTGTTTTTATATGAGTAGGTACCTAGGTACGGAGAAACAAATTTACCAATCACCCAAAGTTGACCTTAATAAAAGTCCACTGACTGTGAAAATATAAATCACCGATCGCGTAAATGTGTGAAATGGGTATGAAAAAAAAATAAAGATAACGGTGATAGGCCCTCATTCAGCTACCAGTACTGAAATTAGGTGAAGGTTAACAAATAGCGAGATCGGCATCAATTGAGAGCTACGACAACGGATTGAATGTTCATTTTACCATGAGTATGTGACGTCTCATCGTTGTTGTGTTGTCGCTACTCTATAAGTAATAATAATTCAGGGGTAATATTAAGATTAGTTGTGTATGCAATCGCGTGACTAGTATAAACACGAACCTATTCCATCAGCCGTCAAGAAATGGCATCGTTGTTCGTGCATAACTCAATTTCCTTTAAATTGTCCACACTTGCCGGTTCTCACAATGAATGGAAATCACTAATTTCATTTATATTTTCAGCGTTTTGTTTTACGGGACTTGGGACAATTTATATGTAGTCACTAGCCAACTTTGGATCTATTTACAATAATAGTATCATGTCTTGGGATATCACAGTAGGTAAGATCAAATATTGTTCTTCAATAATACACCTAATAACTTATTCATGAACAGGTTATAATAATACTTAGTACGGAAGGGAAGGTATCTCAAACTATAATCGCTTGAAATCTAAGCAAGATTAGATGCTTAAGGACGCTGTTACATTTTCGACGAACTCAAATTTAGGTATTTAGAGTCGCACACAGCAACATTACGGGCACGCACACATTGAAACCACTGAACGCTCGATTTTATACATCGCTTAAATAATCTTGATCCTTGTTATTATTTCTTATTTTTATTTGAATTGATAGAGTTTAGTGATCGTACTATTTTCGTGATAATTAAGTTATTTGCTACCTGGTGACCTATTGTACATTCGATACGAATTACTTTACGTTTGGTCTGCAGATATCCCTAAGTAAAATATCTTAAAGATTAATTTATTTCGTTATATGTGAATTCAATGCGCTGTAATGCATTCACAATAGACCGAGTCATTCATGACTCGGTCTATTTTGCTATATCTCATTAATTATGATTAATATGTATTTATGTTTTTAAAAGTAAAAAAAAAACATAATGGAAAAATATTCGTTTACCTTTATTAATGAAAACTAGAACTACAATAAGAAAACTAAATTTAGTTAAAAAGCCACGAAAAATTTAGTCCGCCATAATATTGGATTTAGAGTGATGTTACAATATTTTTAGAGTTATTCACAGCAAGCCTATAATTTGATATCCATATTGTAGGAAAGCATAAAAATGTAGAAATTGTATTTAGAGAGACGTCATTTTATTTTTTGAGTTATTTTTAGTAAGTTTTTGATCCCCATGTTGTAAAGTGCATCACAAATAACTAGTCCGCCATGGGTGTTCCGGAATGACGTCACACAACTAAACATCCAAACATGTCTATACAAAATTTCAGCTCAATCGGTTGAAGATTCAAAATTGACTTGCAAGAATCCACCTGAACAAACATAATTAAGTATGTAGTTAAATATATACATTGCAAATTAATAAAAAGATTGTCAAAAGTTTACGGTCAGAGATAGGCTTGTATAGTTCACGTACTAAGTACTAATAAGAATTAATCCCGACACTGACAAGAACAAACTATTACTTTTCCTTATTATTACATCATTCTTTTAGTACTACGTCGTTCGTTCGAGATGTCAGTATTCTTAGTTTCTGGTTCTGAACGAGTAGTCGCACGCTACAAGCTAGTAAATTTAAAATTTTAAAATTTTAAACAACAGTCTGCGGTATAAACTACACATACTTATACCAAAAAATACTTAACAATAAAATTTACAATAACATGATACCTATATTTCATTTTAAATTTAACTCAGAATATATTTTCAAATAAAAATAATATCATTCTACAAGGCTTAATAAAATTGAAAATATCTAGATCATTACAATTTATAGTTTAAAAAAATTCAAAACGTGCAATAAATAAAATAAAATAAAAATACATAAACATATCTAAAACAAATATAGAAATACTTATTATAAAATAATTATATTATACTATACTATAATCATACATATTTTAATGATACAATTTAATTTAATATACCTATATAGTTTTTATCTTATTTGACAAAGAGCGCCTTCATCCTCTCTCCTATTAAAAATATCTTTTGCTGTGCCCGACAGGGTCCATAATTGATCCAATGTTTAACATACCTACCAACTAATGTACACATTATGAAATGCAATAAAGAATTGAGTAATTGAGTAACTGTAGGACTGTAGATACTTGAAATACTCGAAACGCGACTAAACGAGCGGGAGCGATATAAAATCAGTGTATGAATAAGTGGGATGCATGATAATATTTCATATAAAGAATAATCGGGTATTGTAAGAATTATAGGCAAAACCTGCAAAGTATGAAGGAATATAAAATGTAATTCATTATATACTGTACTATGGTACTGGTGTAGGTGGTACTAATAGTACCAGAAGACAGAACTAGTGCATCTGAAAGTTTTACCTACTAGTACAGTCATTCAGTGGCCGAGTAAGAACAAGCCTAGTCAGGGAACACCCGTCAGGAACGGAGTTGACATCTTAACCCCACCCATCAAGTCTCGACCTCACTAACAAATGCTTAACCCTACCCATCCTTTTCTTGGACTCACCTACAGACTCTTAATCCCAATTATTCTCGCCTTTTTTTAGTAAAATTTGATCTCACCCATCCAATTCTTCACCTGCCCAACAGCTGCTTAACCTCACCCATCTATTTGTTAACTTGCCCAACAGCAGCTTAACCCTACCCATCTACTTTCAGGCCTAATCTAAATCACAGTATTAATATGACTTAACCCCACCCATCCATTTCTTCACCTGCCCAACATCTGCTTAACCTCACCCATCTATTTTTTAACTTGCCCAACAGCAGCTTAACCCTACCCATCTACTTTCAGGCCTAATCTAAATCACAGGTTTAATATGACTTAACTCCACCCATCCATTTCTCAACCTTGTCAACGACTGCTTAGCCGTTAGTATCCAAATCCCGATCTTATTCATCAATCCCTAAATAACATTCTGATAATAAATTTAATAATATTATTAAAGTCGTATTTACTTTTATTTAGGTTTGAAAAAGTATCAACATTTTCCGGTCACGATAAACGACTATATGAGTGTATGACACAGACTTTTTCGTAATTTATTTTTTGCGACAGAGCGATACGCACATGCTTCCACAAGCGCGTCTGAGCGCGGAATGAAAGTCCGCGAGTGAAAAATGTATGAAGAAATTTGCAAGCGTTCATATTTTTGCTGTTTATTGAAAAATGTAATGATTTAGGTACAAAATAATTAGTCGGACGTATAGAGGACTATATATGCCGTAATTTTATATAATTTTGATGATAAAATATGCTCTAAGTTTACTTTAAAATGGTACGTAATCTGACCCTATTTTTACACATTTTCTGTGATTATTGTGATGGTGAAAACGGATTTATGGGAAAAATTTGTATGATGTGATACAATTTTTGTGATGCCAATCTGAAGATGAATAGATTACCTTTAAATTGAGACCATAATATCTTCACATATATGATTGCTTATACATTAAAATTGTACCTGAAAAACACCGTTATTTGTAGAAAATTGTAATAGCGTCCTTAAGTTTTTATTCTATTATACCGACCTAAAAAGTCTTATGGTTACATATTGTGATTAGAAGAGGGTGATAAAGGGCTTGAAGATGGTCCAAGGTGATCATCTGAATGAATTCTTGACGACGCACGGTTTTGTCAAATATAATAAAAAAAGCGAATGTACCTAACTAATTAGCTAGACATTAAACCAGTTGAAGAACAAAGATATGTCAAACTAGGTCACCAATACGATAGCTACAAGGAATGTACGTATAATACAGTAATAAATAAACATTTTTACTATGTTATGGCATTGACACGACCTTTGCCATTTTTTCATGTCTTTCAGTTTCATGTCATAAACAAATGATTCCCTCGTACCGATGGCTGATTTTTTGAGGTGACCATGATGTACGTTTAATTCCAGAATATAATATGTGGAATCTAAGAATGACGTTATTATTCTTAATAGAGTTCTCTTACAAATTTATATTTCTAAGAAGTTCTATACTATAATAAGTAACTTTTATTCAATTGTGTTCGCGTTCACTGACTGAATACCTATATATCGGTATCTACTATGGCCAGTCAGTGAACATGTGAAGGTAATGAGAGTTATTCTGTTAGGAAATGTGCACCAATATGTGTAGCACTAGAGTAACTATAATGATTTACTACTTTGATTCTTTTCATCTGAGCAAGCACTAACATGGCAGGTATGGGTCAAATTATACATTATGTGGAAATATGAGAGACGCTACTTCGATGAGCTACTGCTCGAGGACGAAATTTTTTATACACAGTAGTCAGTACGAATACAAAAAAAACATAATCGAATAATTACCTATTTAAATACAATGTTCGAAATTATTACGAAGCTTGGGCACATTTACTTTGGCAGCGAGCGTGCGCCCCAATAAAGCGTAATATGGTTGAATTCGTCATATTTTTTTTATGATTTCTACCTACAAGCACGAACGCTACGCGGTCCGCATGTCTATTCAGTATTCAGGGATCGGCAGTGTAGTAAGTGAAGTTTACAAACATGCAGCGACCTTACTCGCGCCGGTATCTGGCACCCAATAATATGGGAATAGCCTTTCATGGCGGTAGTGTTTAAAAAGAATTATTGTATTTTAATAATTAAAATATTTTTTTTAACAGATAAAAGTAACCAGACCAATTTATATTTGCCGTTATTTACTGTTCCTATTGAAGAAGTGTAAATAATTGCGTTATAGTGATCACTGACTAAATCTTTGCTAGAGAATCGTGGATGATGGATGGCCGGTACTAAAATGAAATTTATTGCTTTTAGATTTCGAATATGTTGTGACTAAAAAACCTCAACCACGTATATGTTTCGGGTCGACACAAGTGCGCGAAGCGTTGCCAGTGCAAGGCTCTGCAGTAAGCCCTTTTATGCGACGATACACTACAGAAATAAGAGAAAATGTAGGACCCGGAACTTATGAAACTAAGCGAGATGCATTTTATAAAGTTACAGACAGGGTTCGTAATGAATTATAATATAGTATAGTAGAAATTATATTCAGGCACTAATTTGGGTAATTATTTCATGGCGTTTCCTTGGATGGACGAGGGCACGGCATGCATTGGCCCAAGTTTGTTGAAGTAAATTTTTAATGGTGAATCTATTGTCTTTTTTGAGACATTTGTGTCTATCTGTGGCTCCCGAATAGATGAACCGATTTTGATTTGTTTTTTTTTGTTTGAAAAGTGAGTTAGTCGGGAGTGAGTGTTCCTATCTAAGTTTGATGAAAATCGGTCCGAGATAGCCGACACAAAATGTGTCGGGGTATTAATTTTTATTTTATTTATTATTTTTAGCAGTCTTTTGCTACTAGATACGCAGGACGGGTAAACAAGAAAGATGTTAATGTTTTTATAAGTAAATAGTAATCGTTGTGATAGTTATTAGTAGTTAAACTGATTTTCAGGCACAATAAAACAAATATAATGTAAATAGGTACATTTTTGTTTCAGATTTATAGTAAACACGGTTTAGGCGCCAAAACTTCTCGTTGGCTAGTAAAGCACGAGTACCAGCCCCCGCCACGGGAACCCTCACTAAAGAAGCCACCTAAGCAGAATTGCGCTCCTTTTAATGCCACATCCAAGAGAAAAGGCCTATTTACTTCCACCTCCTTTCCAGCGTAAGTGATATATTAATCTCTATTTATTTAAGAACAATTAGGTACACTTACATAATTATGTGTGGGTCTAAATAGTTGGTATATTTTTTTAAAGACACTTAAATGTTATTCATTTCTGTTTATCGTGTAGGTACATTATCTTAACGGAATCTCAACTTGTATGTGCATACAGTTGAGGTGAATAATTTTCCAGTTTAATATATTTAGATCTTGTGTATCGAGAACTTATAGTAAGTACTTCGTCATAGTCAAGCAACATTAGCCGACATTATGTAAATACAAAAATAAAAACTTAATTTTCTGTATAAAACCGATCAGATTTTCCGTACTATAAACAATAATAAAGTATTTTGTAGAGACTCATTCTAATAAATGTGGTTTTTGCAGACCCTGTGATTATTGTCCTGAATACATAAAGCGCCAGATGAAATTTGCATACGCCTTTTCTGCGAAAAAGACTCTTAGATGCGCGGTAGAGGTAAGACTATAAGACCAGCGTCGATCAATCTTAAAACATTGATACTTAAGAGCGAATTACTGTTGAAGAACCCAATGTCGCTTATCCAATATAAGTGCTATATCATATTCATCATTTTTTAATCCTGCTAATAATTTTATTTACAAAAGCTACCTACTTATTGAGATTAGAAATGTTTCAATATTGTTTTTATTTCTTTAGATTAAATGCGTACCATACAATTTGGATGAATGTGGATATTGTGGCTGTTCGTGTTCGCAACAGGGTGACTACTGGCAATTTGAAAATAGAATATTCTTATGCAGAAAACATTACACACGATTATTCAAACATTGCCTCTCTAAATTCCAAGGCGCAAAACTTGCTGAATTCAAGGTATTTTTACGTAACAAGCTAATGTTAATTTTAGTAGAATTTATTAGATCATTAATATTTTGTTTGTGTGCAGTCGGTGAGGGACTGTTTCTTCGCGCACGCGCACAATAGTTGCAAAGCGGCCCTCAAGATAATGAAGAGTGAAGAAATTGTTAAAAAGTTAAGAAAGGAAGCATATCTGGACCTGTTCTTTCCTCAACGTCGATTTTGTAACAACTAGTAATTTATTTTACTGGTTTATATATATGAACATAATAATTATTTATTATCCAGACGTAGCGTAGTATGTTCACTGTAAGTCTTTGGTAGGTATTTGTCTCATGCAACTAGCAACACTGTCTTCGATTCTGATTGGAGTTCGCACAAATTACCTACAAACCGAGCCGAAGCAGGAACTAGAAGCTGGTAAAATTGGGTAGAATCTGGGATACAACCACCTGGTAACCTAGCGAATCTGTGGTAGGTCGATTAAAAAAACAATCATCTGACTTTCATCTACAACTCTTTCGTGTATTTATTATTTATTTTGATAACGAATCGATATTTTGGCGAAAGCAAAGCAACGTAATCATGAAACTAGACTCGAATAATAAAATGATAAATAGCGAGGGTGGTGCCGACCTACCCGAAGAAGTAGTGGATCCGCGACAGAATGCTGAAGATATTATTGACGAAATACTTGCCGAGTTTACTGAGCGATCTCCTGATGCCGTTAGGAATGGAAATGGTATACCGGAAAATCTGTTCAGCATGATACAACCGCCGAGGACGCGGACACCAGCAAACTCTTTCTCTGAGAACGCTTCAATTTACGATATAGATCCCCAGTCAGATCTCGGTACCTCCATAAGGAACAAGTGCTTGGAACTGGAAGAAATCCTCCAGAGTCTCAAGTCGCGGCTAAACCACGTCGTTTTAGACGAGAATATTGTTCTTAGCCCTGAGGCTAACTCCATGGAGGCGGAATTAGAGCACGACTTGGACACAGACTGTCAGGAGGACCTGTCTCTTCAGGAATTCCTGGAGCTGCTACACTCGCAAAACAAAATAAGCCCGACAGGCGTTCAATGATTGCTCAATGGAGAATCCCATGAACTTATTACTAATAAGGCAAAATTTACATGAATTTACTGTGTGCAAATTTGAACTTTAGTTTTTATTGAAATACTATTAAATATTCCGACCTAACTTTTGGTATATTATTTCAAGGTAATAAATAGTACAAACCCATTTTTTTTTACAAAAATATGTTTATTAATACAATACAAAATAAAACAATATCACATCTACATACTTAATTACACTCTTGTGAAACAACTATGAATTATTTATTAATCATCAAACATATTTTGAACATCAGTACTGATAGTCAATTCAGCAGAATTTGGAATAGTATCATTTTCATACATTTGACTTTCTTCATGGGAGAACTCATCATTATAATTGCTCAAACTATTTTCTTCTTTCAATATAAAACTGACTTGGTTCTCTGTAATTAATTTCAAAGCTTTATTATTATCACACTTGGCCAGTTCTGCCTTCAATTTCTTGATCCAATTGTTGTATTCAGTAGGATCAGTTTTCACAAATTCACTTCTTAAGTGTTTCATGGCATCTAATGCTTTGACATAGTTGCCATCAATATTATAATGGATCATGCTTTCTATTGCTTTTATCATTCCTGCAGCTAGCTCTGATAGAGGTTTATTCTGATTTTGAAGTGCTTTGAAGTCTTCAATGGGGTTTACAGTGCTAATATTTTTGATTTGATCAACAATTTCTTTAGCAGGCATCTGAATCTTGGGCATATCTGGAACCTCTAGATCACCTGATTTCATGTCCCCGAGAGGTCCATTGAACTGGTCTATATCTAATGGAATATCCTTATTTCTCTTTTTCTTAATTTCAACTTTGGTCAAAGTAAACAATTCTTTTAATTTCTCCAAAGGTTTAGCAGCATTTTCTTCTAGTAAGGGTGGCACTTTAAACAAGGTCATTATCTCTTCCCTTGGTTTAGGGAGAGGTTTGCCTGGAGTCAAAGCCCGGTATGCCATGCAGTCCAAAACATACTGAGCAGAAGGGCTGACACACTCAGCTATGGGGAAAGCTTCTGTATCATCAAATGTGTCATCATATGCTTTAGTCAAATCCATTGCATTGATGAGTTCCTTGAAAGCATCTACTTGTTCTGTTGAACATGCATACTTCTTTAAGTTAGTTGCTGGGAATGACATCTGTTTTATTTCTTCCTTATAACATATAGCAGCCATTGAGAGGCACACATAATTATTTGTATCAATGACAGGCATCAGTGCATACATTTTTGGTACATTGTTATTGTTATGTACTTTCCGCACAATACCAACAAGATTAAGTTCATGTAAGCACTCTACAAGGCACCTGATAGCTTGTTGTGCTTTTTTATCTCCTTTCCTACCAAATATATAATTCAAACCTTCTCCATTTAAGTTTTGCCATTGAATATTGTCAGCAGATGTAAAACCATACACTGACAAGCTTCTTACACCTGACTGATAAAGCATTGATTTATCACAATCAGAAAATGGTATAATTTTCTGGCCATAATGATAGCCTTGGAGTCTTTCAGATACCACAACTGGCATTCCACTTTCCTGATTTATATATTCTTTCGTTTTTAAAACTGCTTCTGATTTGCTGGCTGTAGATGTTATAGGGTCAATTACAGCTTTCTGCCATTTTTTAACAGTTGGTTCATCTCTAAGTCTGAGGAATGATGAGATTGGGATCTTAATATTTGGACCAATACTTAAGTCAATATTCCATGATTGAGGATTGATTGCCTTCTTTCTGTGGAAGAGTAAGCCATACTTGATGTTTTCCAAAGTATCTGTGCCACCACCAGTTACTTCCACAAATTGTTTTATTAGATCTGTAGACTTATTATCATATTGCTTGGAATATATATTTGGACCAATCACATTAACCTCATAGCCTTGTTCTTGGAACCCGTTTATCACCTGAAAATATTATTACATTATTAAAGAATTCAAACAATAAATTAAAATTTATATTTAATCAGATAAACTGAATTAAGCTGTTTTTTTTACAAAGCCAGACAATAACTTAATTTAAGATAATATTATTAATTGATTGAAAATGAGGATACCTCTTCAACACTTTCAGGATCACAAGCAGGGGACTTTGTAAAGTTAGTCATAAGTATAATCTGCTTATTAGAAAACTTAATACCACTTGTTCTATTCTTGTAGTAGTCTGCTGCCACTAAGAATGCGTCAAACCAGTCAGCTTTTTTATCAGATGGCTGTAAAACAAAATTTGTATTTGAGCTTATTTATGTAATATTACTAGGAATAGAAAAAAATTATCAGTGTCGCCTTAGAGGCGGAATTAATATGTTATGTGCTTTACAATACCTTTTCTGGTAAATCTCTTATCATTTTCCAAGTAGGGTCCTGCAGTTCAGATAACACTTCGATATATTTGAAAGCACCATCATACTGCTCTGCCATATTATTCTTGGTTTTATTAGATCCCAATAGGATAACACCAACTAGGTTTTTTCCCTGGCTTAAAATTTTATGTTCTATGATACGAGCTGTGCATTCTTTCGCCTTCTCAAAAAAACTTTTACCAGCTTTTTCTTCCGCAGTAGAAACATTTCGTCCTATATCCAAAATAATGATTGTACCTTGAGACATTTTCTCTTTATTTGTTGGATAAGTATACTCTGGAACTGGGCGGACACGAAGACGAACAGAGAGTCAGAGACACTACGTATATCAACATATAGATACGTACGAACGACAGAATTAATAATAAAATTTTCCTCAAGTAAACATAACAAACAAGTTGCGACAAGTTTACGCGGCCTTACATATTTTTCATAGTTTGACATTGACATATGGTATGAGGATTCTATTATTATTGCTATGCTGTGGCGATAGATAGTTCTGCGTACACATTGGCCCAAATAATGCCAGCAAATGAATTTCGCTAAAATATTCCTTTCATGAATGACTTTAGTCTGAAACAAATTACGTTATCTTTCACAAAATCTTCCAGATAGAGCCAAAGAAAGTTCATGAAATCCATTTGTAGGGCCTATCTGTGCGTAGCATGTGATATTTCTGATCGTTAGAGTCAATTGTCATGACTGTATATTGTCATCAATGTCATATGTGTGGGCGTCAAATAGAAACCAAAGTGGAGGAAACCATCAAATCGATCGATTGTTGTTAACATTTGTTTACAAAAGTAATAAATATAGATACGATTCAAAGTTCAATAATAACAAAATGATAATATATGGTAGCGTGGTTTCTTTAGTCTTGTGGATCGGTTACAAATTAATTTAAGTTCTTTCATTCATGCTACTAAAAAATGTGAACTAAGAAAATATTAGATATTTTTATAAATTGTGTTATCTTTATCTACAATGTCCACAACTATTACAAATAGAAGTAAGATCATAACCGAAATGATGAAGTTTTCGTTTCACCACAGAGCTTTTTATTGTTATCTTGGTATGAGTGTTTGGATATTTTTTCTAATAACAGGTAAATCGGAATTTATTTTATTAAAATCAGTTATCATTGCATGCATATCTAATTTCTCTTTATCTCTGATAACATAAAATTGTCGTCTTTATTTTAGAATGGTCCCATTAACCCATATTGGTTTTTCGTTCCTATTATCATTGCTTGCCAGCATCATATGTCTCCCCATCTTTGCCACCGTTATGTGATTCACAAAATATATTCATCCTATTTTGTTGTTGTAGGACATATTTGTTTAAAAAAAAGAAATGATAATAGGTACTGTGAACCAAGCATTAGATAAGATCTTACTTTTTAAATGTTCTGAAGTTTTTTCTTATCCAAGGTGTAAGGGCTTCAAGGGGAAACCTTCATTTTCATTTGCAACTAAGAAGTCTAAAAAATTAACTTACTTATGTTTCGTGTTTGGTTTTCCAGTCATGTACAAGTATATGTCATTGGGAGAAGAGACTATTGCTGTGAAGAAGATAGTACACAATGAATACATATCAAAGAGTGATGCAAAGTTTAGGAAGATCTACTTGAGGGCCTGTAATCCTCCTGATAGCATTGTGAGAGGGTCTGAAGGTCTGTGACTTTTCTTTTCATAGAATATTTTTTTAAGAATTAGAAAATGTGTTTGTAATATTTTCAATAAAATAAATATTTTGGCTATTATGTTTGTTAGTTGATACTTTAGTTTTAGTTGGCCTGCTGTTTGTAAACAACTTTGAAAAGAATATGCTTATATTCTATCATTATTATTTTATCCTTCACCTTCCTTCGTGTGAAGATGATGATGTTTGAAACCTACATTTAGCATCATCATTACATCAACCGTCAGATATCTAGGTTTTATTTCCTTGGTAAATATGATATCAGTCCTCTTTCATATCCAAACTTCACTAAGAAACCATAGCCTATAGAATAATTGGAATTATCCTTTGCACTCCACAAAGAGTTATTAAACCTAAGACATAAGTTTTCATTCTTGACCATAGGTGTTGTGGACAGTGATACATGGATGCTGCAGGGGGCTCTAGTGGTGACAAGGCATGGTGACAGAGGACCACTGACACATCTTAAAAATGGAGATAAGCTGCCATGTGATGCTGAGCCGGTATCACCACTTTATAAAAGGTAAGCTGATATGTTTTAATACTATATAACTCATCCATTGTTTCATTATTGTCAGCAATATAATTTGACTTAAAAAATCTAAACATTTACTAGTTTGGTAGTTCTCACTGTACATTGTCAGCAAGACATTGCAGCCTTAAAGTCATAAAATGGGGATTTTATTATTTGTCATATTGAGAATATTAATTAATACCTATACATCCTCCACTTGATATAATAAATTACAGATGATCCTCATATCTGTAACTTAAATATAAATTTTACCAGGTACCCCTAAAAGAGGTATTTATTTATTTATTTTATTTATTTAATACAGAATGAAAGGCTAACAGCTAAATACAATTTTAATAAAAACAATTCAGGCAACATTGAGTCAATTACAAGCCTTCGCTTTTTAAGAAATTGGATAGCAATTAATGTTAGCAAATAAATGCATTATGAAATAAACGCAGGATTCAGAATGATGAGATTCGCGCGCGCTAACGCGGTCTAATATCGTTTTTAGCTATGAAGCGTTTGTGTCGAACGCGAGTTCTTCAGGGCGAGCGTGGTGGGTGTCAGTAGCGGGTCCGTTTCACAATTTCCCGTCGCTTCCGACGAAAGCCGCCGGCACCCGCTGCGCGCTCGGACAGCTCACTCCGCGAGGCCTGCTGCAGATGATAACTGTAGGTAAGAAACATATGGATACTATAATAATATGATAGTGCTATAATGTGTAGTGTCCTTCTAACCCTTTTATCGTCAACCCACCAATTATTGTCCTACAACTGGCCATGGGTCTTGCTTCATGTCAGGGGGATTAGGCTCCCGCTGGGGTTGTGGTGCATGCCTATGCGAATCCCATGGCCCCGGCAATAGGGTTAGTGGCGTTGACGGGTGCGGTTTTTTAGTCGGTAAACGCTCAAGCGGAGTCCGCACCCCGTCGCCTCCCCAGGCGATGGGAAACCCCGTAAAGAACTTTTACGCACTTAAAAAAAAAGAGGGATTAGGCTATAGTCCAGTACGTTAGCCTATTGCGGGTTGGCAGACTTCACCCGCTGTCAAGAAAAGCTCTTAAACATGCGGACTTCCTTACCTTTCTTCCTTGTTTTCATTCACCGTTAGGCAAAGTGATGACTACGCATATAACTTTGAAAAGTTATTGGTATGTACATATTTGTAATATTTTTTTCAGGTAACATTTTAAGAGAGGCGTATGGGGACAAACTGAATCTCGAAACTGTAGAGCCGCAAGGGAAAAAGGATACGGGTAAGTTTCTCATTTATTTTGAGAAAGATTATTATCAAAGAACATCAGTTCTTGACTTAAAAGTTTACCCATAGATTTCCACACAGACTATTTATTTAGTGTTGATGGCGCTCCATCCACAAAATAGTCTATTTCCTCAAAGACTATCGAGTCGACTGTTACTAACGATAATGATGTCTATTATTCCCCCATCCATCTATGCCTATGAGTCTATGAGAACATTCTAGGGTGGGGCCGGGGTCCACGTGCCCCCTTAGCCCCCGGGGCTCATGTATCCCGTATATAAACCGTAAGCCTTTTTATTGATATCGCAGGCGAGATGGTATCGTACAGCACGCGGTACCGCCGCACGTACCAGTCGCTGGTGGCGCTGTGGTGGGGCGCGGCGCGGGGCGCGGCGGCCGGGCGCGCCGCCGCCGCCCGCGAGGCGCACAGCGTCGCCTTCTGCTTCAGGGACTGCGCCTGCCATGCACACCATGCACTCAACAAGTTCGTACACGTCACCATATCTCGGGTTTGAACCTTAATATAATAGTAATTGTTAGTTATTATAAAGTTATAATAAATCCCAATTCAGCGGGCGATAAGGTCTCACAAAAATGGTAATATTACAATTAGAATTTTACGTACGTACTTATTGTTATACTGTATGTGTTCTGTTCTGCTCTGTTCACAGTATTGTCACAGATTACAATTCGTCTAGTTTCATGATGTGACAGTTATTTAAATTATTGTTCAAATCGTTACAGGAAAATCAACACGCAAGCGAAAACCCGTCTCGAATCTCATCCAGCAATCATGGAGCTAGTCAACAAGCTGTCCAAAGTCTTGTTCGAATCTCAAGAGCACACCGACGCGGACGTGGTGAGGGACGCACTCCTCGCCTACATGTGCCACGATGCTCCGCTACCATGCACCGAAAAACCCAAACCACCAAGTAAGCCCAAACTTTCATTAGATAAAAAACACAAAAAATTTCGCAGCAACACCATCCCAAACAGAAAAGTCCTCGACGTTGACATAGACACGCTAAATATGGAATTAGACTACATAAACAATCAAATGGACTTCAACAATGAAATCGGAAGAAAAGCTAGAGATATTATAGGTAAATATTATGATAGCAAACAAAAAGCGCCATTAGATTTCGACGCACAAATGGAGAGAGAAAAGTTACTGTACTACCAACAAAGATATCTAGATAACGCTGACGGCTACGAGGATGTGGTCATCGTGAAAAAGAACCTAGACGCCGATTTCAATTTCCCGAACGACGCCCGAATGGACACGGACTTCGACGAAGATTACAAAGAACCGACCCCCGAAAGTTCAGATGATTTTTGCATAAAAAAAGAACACGTTATGTCCTTATTTGCGTATTTAGAATGGAGTTATCGGCAGGAAATTAGGAATGTACATAATAGGAAGAGAGGGTTGTTAGTAGCCTATGGATTAATACATAATATTGTGCAGAATATGATACGGATGATCTCAGAAAATAAGCCGAAGATTGTCGTGTATTCTGGACACGACAAAACGCTTCAAGCGTTGATATTAGCTCTAGGGCTCAACAATTACCAGCATTACAACATACAATACGCGTCTAGAATGATATTCGAGGTATACAGGAAGAAGGATTTGCGCGATGAATTCAAATTTACGAAACGGAAAGCGGTCGCGCAAGACTTTTATTTCCGCGTAGTTTACAACGGGCAAGATGTAACAAATAAATTAAGTTTTTGCAAATCAAGACAGAATATCGTCATGAAGGTAGTAGACCCAGTAGACGATGTGAAGATTTATAATACATATCTCTGTTCTATAGAAAATATTGTCAGGTTTATACACGACGATTATTTTGCTAGTTTTAATGTGACCAATTTCAAAGACGCTTGCGCATCCTATGGGAACTCCAAACATATCTATTGATGTATGATTTTTTAACGATCGTTGATAAAGAAATGAGAATGTAGGAGGGTGGAATATTATTATTTTGTGAATACATATTGAAATAACAAATACCTGAATTACGAAAAAAATTTCATAAAAGAATTATAAGGGCAATAAGCTACTCGTCATCATGGCCTGTTTTGACATGTTAGAAAATTTATGTGATTAATTTTACATTTATATTAAAATATATATTTTAAAATATATTCGGGTCCAAACCTGCCGAAGCCATATTAGCCGCATCGCAACTGGGCACATTCGAGGCGGAGGCCTTAGTATTGGTTGCAGATATATTTGTCATACCTATATTTATTTGATTGTATAATTTAATTTAACTAAACAAGAATAGTGACTTTATGCTTCCCTAGTACTTTAAAGAGAGATTCTTTAAATATTATTTTGTTATATGGTGAGAAAATAATTGATATTTGAAACGATCTCAATTTATCAAACAAATGGATTTTATGAATAACTAAACGATTGAAACTAATAAACTTATTTTTAAGTTCTAAGTACAACTTACAATATAAATACATAATTATATGGCTGCTTTAATTTAATTGGCGAAACTACACATGGCATGAAGTATTTAGTGTAGTGCCACAAAAGTTGAGCGAATTTCTTGTACGGGGGAGCTGCAGGTGATGTGAAATTTGTATCAAAACGTATATGGGGAGAAGAGACTTTATCAGAGTCCTAATCTCTGCCTACCCCAGTGAGAGACAAGCGTGATAGTATGTATGTAAAATTATGCACCAATAAGATACAGATTTTTTATTATTTTGATTAATAAAAGAGTACTTAAGCCTTTTTGTCAGCGACTGATTTACTTTTAACCCTGTGCAATTTCGCCAACTTTTTCGAAGTAAATTAATTTAAGTACAGAAGGCATTTAAATTTAGAATAGTTTATACGTAGAGGCATATCAATAAAACTTACAAGACTAATTTATTTAATAATTTAAATAATAATTGTGATTATTTTTAATAATTTTGACTTATCAGTCCAATTGATGTTATAAATATTATATTATTTAAGCATATTTATTGAAAATCAAATCTTTATAATAACATCTTTGTACTGTTTTGGCATTTGACGATCCGATTAGCAATTGTTGTGAATTAAGAATTCGTCGTTATTCAGCATATCAATAAGACTTCACTAGCAATATTCTTGTCCCCCTGAAACCCCTTCAATAGGGGGTTCATTGACTCTTCCTCAGACCTAAGCCAGATATTTTTGCCATTTGGCATTTAGGCTGGCATCACCCTGACTTTTCAGAGATGATCATGGGTACTTGTATAGTATGTTGGTTGATATAATTATTATCATACCCAGAATTGGTGTGAGGCTTATCTATCTGTACCATTTCTGGAGTTTTATCACAGCGTCGCGTTCGGTGATGTGATTGGCCCGCTATAAGTTTTCACATTAATTATAATGCAAAACGCCAATGATATTTGCATCTCAACAGCGAAAAGAAACTTACACAATACAGTCATAGTACTCAGTTACCCTTTTGCTATATGTACTTAAAACAAAATTCTTCTTATTTAGCAACTTATGATGCTGCCTGTACCAATTGCCATTTACATATCTCCCATCGATAACTTAATTATTATAAGAAGAAAAAAATATATATTAAAAGACTGCACTTAAAATCTTATTTATACCAGTATATTTTTTGTTATTTATTTACAATTGAAAGTAAGCGGTAATTAATTGTAATATTTAGTTTTAGTGATTTTTTTAAAGAAACTTTTTGTATGTTGTTTCTGGCTTTAAACAAAAATCCGCACTTAAATAGAATAAAAGAACAATAAATGATGTATAAAAATAAACAAAAAAAAATACCTAATGTGTACGAAATGAAATGATATATATTTCTGTAAGTAAATAAATATTTAGAGAGTAGATATTACGTTTATTGCAAGCAATTGAACCTGTTTAGTCTGATCTCATCTCCTCTGATCTCCACACTGGGCGACTTAGGAAATAGGCAACATTCGCAATATTCGCAACTAATCCCTACTTAAAAAGATTTCAACTCTGTGTAAATATAATAATATTAAAATATAATAATAAAATTAAATATCTCACTATGGAATGATTAATATTATTATACAATAGTTGTGAATATTATTGCTTTGAACCTTAAAATAGTTATCCGTGTAATAGGATAGAAAGCACCAAGCAAGCTAATATTTAAATTTGTTGTTTTAAGTATCTTTTACAATGAGTAACCCAGGAATCTTTTGTAAAACTGTTTCTATTTGTAATTTTTACTTTTATTCAAAGATTTTATTTGTTCTACATTTTTTTAATGTTATTTTTGCTTATAGTCTTATATATAAAATTCTCGTGTCACAATGTTCGTTCCCGTACTCCTCCGAAACGGCTTGACCGATTCTTATGAAATTTTGAGAGCATATTGAGTAGGTCTGAGAATCGGCCAACATCTATTTTTCATACCCCTTAGTGATAAGGATTGTCCACCAACCCCTATAATGTGGCAAAACAACGTTTGCTGGGTCAGCAAGTAGTAATATAATATTATTATTATGGCATTTACTTTATAGAGTTTAAAACAGCACCAGAATTTAAAATTGTTATTTTAGATATTTTTTTCACCATTTATTGATGTAACAAAATGATTGGAATGTTTTGATATATGAATTGATATATCAGTTTCCAAAAAATGTGAAATAAAGCCATATAAATTTTATTAATATTAATTCAAATTCAAATTCAAATTCAAAATAATTTATTTCAAGTAGACCAGTATAACAGGTGCTTTTGAATTGTCAAACTAGTTGCACGGTTCCAAAAAGTAGGTCTATGGAGAAGAACCGGCAAGAAACTCCATAGATACTCTTTTAAATAAATAAAAATTACAATATAGGAAGTCAATTCCTTTACAATTTTAATTTGCTACATCAATATGAGAAACAATATCTAAATAATATTACTTTTAATGTCCAAAACAACAAAAGCAAACAAGTATTATATCTTTACTTTATCGTTATAATAATTATTTCCGTTCTTGGGTTCTTGGAGTACAAATACAGGAGTGGTTGGTTGCTCGTTTGTTATTTTTTTTGTATAATGTGTCATATTTACATCCAAAAGCCATTAAAACCTTCAATACTAACTTGTTGTTTTATTTTTGGCCAGTTTTACCATACCTGCTAGTCATTCAATTAGTAATCTTTAAGCTAGCGGGATATCACACAACTGAGTGTAGTGAATTCACACTTTAGCTGGGCTAAAAAATCCTTACCAATCCAAACCAGTTATGTCGGGATACGGCCCCGTGCGGCGCGACTTCGTTGTTCCACTAACTTCTGGGACATGCCCGCCGTTCTAAGCCTTTACTACTGCATCTCCTGTAAGTCAGAGGATCAACAATAGTAACCATCCGAAAAATCGGTGAAATTAAATAGGAGGAGTAAGAAAATAACAGTATTCCACTTCCTTCCTTGTCAAGCGAGAGACAGAATAGTTTCAATGTCATTGACATAAGAACTTACTACTGGATTAAGCCCAGTTGCCAAGCACCACTAGCGCGAGTCTACGTACAGATCGTTTGAATAATTGAATAACTGAATAATTCCGGCATAAACATTTATTTTGCTCAACATTTTCGAAGGAAATAACCAAGCCGATTCGACTTGATGAGGCGATTTGTGAAGCACCTAGCCGCATGTCGAAAATCGACCCGTGTAAATCCCCCTTTAGACGCCTACTAAAACTAAATTCACTCGTACACGACGCGTCAGTGTTATATTTCAATTGTAGGTTTAGATTAGGTACTGGCCTACTTGCCTTCATACTATCATGCTGCATCTACTAAGAAATTCTCTGGAATCTTGGCAGTTATATGTATGCTATGTAAATGAATAAATGCTCAAGCACCGACGCTCACACCTAGGAAGTCCATTTATTGTGGACGAAATAGGGAACGAAGAAAATATTCCATAGATCAGGTTTTAATTTCCGATCTTATGTGCCAGCTCGTTGTCTCATTACTAGCCAATGGCCTTCTTAGAGAAGATTAACTAGTCTCTTTAAACAAACACTAGTTTCTAGATGCACACACGTAAGTCATTATTATTCTTCTTGCAATAATTCGGTCCTCCGAGGTTTTTTTTATTAAATTAGTATTAGATATTAAAAACCTTGGATTTGAGTACTTTGTGGGTTCAAGATAATTATATAGGGGCTACAAGGATTTTTACTATTTTTTAAACGCTACGTCCGTGCACAAACGCGCCTCAGTTTGCCAATACTACGACTACGGAGTAGGTACTATGGATTAGTATCTGTATCAGTGCCGTGAAATATCGACTGTGGCCAAGGCTGAAAATATCAACCGCTCGGTTACTAACCCCAGGTAGCTATGTAGGTGACTAGGTGAACGCAAATACCCGCAAGTCGTGCCTACGTGACCGTAGTAGTGTGTACTGATCATCTGCCATTGCCATAAAATCTAGTAAAACTGATTCAGAAGACACTGGTCCAAGCCCTGCGCGACGCCGAATTCTGTAAAATCTGAGTAGGTATCTATCGTGGAAGTTGCAAAAAAAATGTAAAGAGGCGTTGAGAAAGATTAGAAATTAATGTAACTATATAGAAGAAGATTTCTGCTGAAATAACTGCATGATCATAATAATATAAAGATTACAATAGATCTGCTATGGCATGGGCGAGACAAGGCCATGAACAGCACACTTATTAATGGATAGCAAAAAATAAATATTGATTCTTCTTATGTTTTTTAGATCTTAAAGTGTAGGTTCCTTAGTAGACAGTAGTGTAGAATAATTGTAATGTACGAAGGAATTTACCAGAGTCAAGCCATACACATAAGGTCATACTATCCGCGTGGACGATGGAATTTCTCTCATGGAATGGCATATCATATTATCTTGTCGGAGATATGTGCGAATGTATCACATGATCAAACGGTGAAGGGAAACATCGTGAGGAATCGAGAAACGTCTCAGAGATGTTCGCGATGGTGTGTGAAGTCTACCAATCGGCACGTGGTGGACTATAGTCCAATTTATCTCAAAAATTAAGGAAACCCGTGCTTAGCATTGGGACCGTAAATGGGTTGATGAATATAACAGCATTTTAACCCCAACTTAACCCTTTCAGGAAATAAAGTTATTTAAATCACGAAGGAGTTCCCTTTGCGATATTTCATGCTTGTAAACTCATTAATTTAAGTATGTATCAGTGCCTGTCATTAATTCTGTGTTGCGACAGATTGAGTTTTATTAAGGTTAGGTACCTACTCGTATATTGGCAGATGGGTCAATGGACGTGAACGCGTACGTGATTGTTGTACCGTCTGCTGAAGCTTTGTTGTTCACAAAACGTGATATAAATAAACTGAGTGATGATCTGACGACGTAAATGTAAGTACGGACTTCATGACCGAGAGTTGGAGAATTTAGACTAATATCAGTGCAGATGAATAGTTACCCATTGCTTATATAGCAATGGGTAACGGCAGTAGCCGTGCAATTACTGGCCATTTGCCTTAACAATATGGGAGTTCAATTGGACTAGTTGAACAAAATATTTTGTATGTAGGGTACCTTTCCCTGCGGTCATACTTTGGTAGTTGTGAAGATGTTAATGCATGTATGGTTAGTGTGTTTGCAAAAGTTTGGTTCGTAGAGACCCAGTAGGTATGGGCATTGATTTAATAAAAAAAAATGGTATGGGTCAATGTAGGTATGATTATCGTAGACTTACCTATAATATTCTGATAGGAGTACAATACTATATGATAACTATCATTTAGAAAGATATATACTCTAATATAGGAAGTCACTCCAGTTTCTGTAACTCCTAGTCTTTCTCTTCTCTTCTAGAAGTCTTAACTCTGCCAATGCACAACGACGAAGTGCAATGGCCACTTATTATTTTAAGGCATACCTAAGTATGTCATTTTTAAAACACATCTAAGCGTCCCTGGCGTTAAAACATCTTTCGAGTATATTGAATATACATATGATAATAATATAGTTAACAAAGGTAAGAGTGTGCAGTTTAACATTAACGGGATCGGTTCTCGTAGATAATGGAATTATTAGTAGGTCCGAATGTGACTTTGTCAGTCCATTTGCTTGCACATCTTCACGCAAAAATTATACCAAATCGATTTTGATGTTTGAAATATTCTAATGAGGTAGCGAGAAGTTTACTTAGTTTAATTGTACTATATCTTCTTCATATCGTGTTACTGGCTAAATAAAATTTGAATAATAAGAGGCTTCCTCATTGCGCATCTCTATTGTATACCTAAATATCATGCAGACAAAATAGCGGGCAGAAGCTAATGTATACATAAGATAAGACAATGCGAATTCTGCAACAAACTGCCAACGCAGTTTTGCAATACCGGCCTATGTGGGGGCTAAAGGGCGTTGGACCAAGGTAAGCACAACTCCGCCCAGCACAAATATGCTGTCGGGGCACATTCTGAAGGGACAACCCAACAAGGTGCGCCTAGCTTCAAAATCTCATCATAATGATCGTAATGATTGTGAGGACAATCTTTGAAATATTTGTTTGTAAAACAAATACCTTCCCTTCGCGCTTCCGTACGGTGCGGTAAACGTCAAATCGGCTCCTTATATTATTTCGTGATTTATTGGTTTCGCGATCGAATCAGGACCGTGGTTTGTTGTTTGGTTGTGTGGTATTGTTTTAAATGCTGGCTGAGTAAGTTTTTATACGTGTAAATATTAATATTTGTGATTTATTGTTAAACATTGGATTCGGTAAGTACAATTATTAGTTTTTTTTAGTATTGCGGGTGGAGTGAAAAACTTTCTACGACCGTTTAGTTTGTGTTCGGTTATTCGTATCTAGTTTTGTTTCTCGTTACCTGTTTATTCTTATAGTAAGATCATGTCATCTACGTATAATGATGACCCGCCCGATCGAGGTGGGAATGTATTTCGCAGAAGTGCCCTAACAAACAGGTCCCCGACCTCCGCGAGTTCTAAACGCTTATTCAGCGAAATGTCTCCGTCTTACATTTCGCCCGAAGATAGATCCAAGCGGTTACAAGTACAACCATCTAACGTCATTGATAACAATTCATCCTTATTGAATGCTAGTGACGCGAGCAATGCCGACTACTGCGAACTAGTGTCGGAGGCATCGGCATATTTATCGAAAATTAACGACCTTGTCAACGATCAAGGATCCCGAATTAACGTTGCGAACAAGTCTGCCATTATGGATATGACTCAGCGTATTACGGCAATTGTATCTCTGCTCGCGATTAAATCTTCCTCTACTGAAACCAAATTAGTTCGTACGGAGCGAGAATTAGAAAAAGTAAAATCTAATGTCACAGTTAGCCCGAATAATAAGATTTCTTACGCGGAATCATTGAAGTTACGGACTTCAAAAATTACTCCCGCTTTACAGTCGCGCCCGCCGCTGCCGTGCGTAGTTGCATATCCCACCACGGAGCGCTCAGCTGATTACGCGTCGTCGTCGGCTACAAAACAGGCGCTAATGAAAGCTATTAAACCAACTGATGATGGCTTCCAAATCGTCGGTGTTAAAAAAACCGCTAAATCCGGTGTCGTGTTACGTGTAGCGAATGAGACCCAAATAAAAAAATTGCAATCTGTCGACGCGATTAAATCTGCCGGCTTGCGTCTCGAACAGCCAAAAGGCCGTAGACCTCGAATTTTAGTAAAAGACGTTCCCTATTCTATGGAGGATGGTGCCTTTCTAACCGCGTTATTCCGCCAGAACATTAAAGATGAACTATCAATTATTGAGGAAGAATTTATTAAATCCACAAAGATTATACGCAAACGTACTATGGATAATGGTAGGAAATGGATAGGTATTGAATTAGAGCCTGCGGTGCGTAAACATTTAGTTAACACTAAAGAGAAATTATTTATTGATTGGGCTACCTGCCGCTTTATAGATGACATTGATGTTGTCCGCTGCTTACATTGTCAACAATTCGGACATGTCAGGAAACATTGCGCTGCCGAATCGCCCACCTGTGCTAATTGCGCTGAGACCCATGACACCAAAGACTGTCCGCATAGAGATAATATAGATTTCGTACCAACTTGCGTAGTGTGTAAACGTTTTAAAAAAGCACACAACCATCGCTGCGGGTCACAAGACTGTGCTTCATATAAACTTAAATTAGAGCAACTTGTACTTAATACCAACTACTAATTACTATGGTTAGTTTTGCTATAGGACAATTAAATCTTCACAACGACAGGGTGGCGACGTCTGAGCTAGATAAATTAATTATAGAATATAATTTGGATATTGTACTAATTCAGGAACAATATCAAAACGCCAGCTTACGTAACAATGTAGTTCAACTAGACAGTAAGGCACGGGCTGGAATCTATGTATCACGTTCGTCAAACATTACCGTAACATCATTGCGTAATCTCATGACCCCACACTGTGCTGTAGCAGAGATTTCATCGGCTTCTTTTAAAGTTTATGTTGTGAGCTATTATTTTCAATATTCTGACCCTGTTGGTCCTCATATTCACAACCTCCGTAATGTCTTGCGGTCACTTGCGGGCTGCAAAGTAATCATCGGCGCAGACGTTAACGCGTCTTCGCCGCTCTGGTATGGCAAGGTTCGGTCCACAGATACTGAACGGCGCAATGCTGTTGAGGATTTCATCGCTGAGATGAACCTATCAATTCATAATACTCCCGATGCACCACCTACTTATTGCAGCCTCATGGGCGAATCTTGTATTGACGTCACACTATCTAGTGCCGACGTCCGCTTGGATAGGTGGCGTGTCCTCCCAGACGCGTCATGTAGTGATCATCGCCTAATCGTGTACGAGTTTATTCCTATGTTGTCTCAAGGTTCTAATCAACATCAAGGTCAAAATTTTAGATACAAATCTAAGGGTGCAGATTGGAATTTTTTTAGTTTATTGTTCGCCTCACATGCCAAGGACTTCACTCGCGATGGGCTATCGGCGGAAGAGAGTGCTGAAATTATGTCAGACACTTTCACTTACTGTGCTGATATCGCCATTGGTCGCGGATCTATGACCAATATCCGGAGATGTGATTGGTGGAGTGCCTATTTAGTTGAACAACGTAAATGCTTTCGAAGAGCGCGCAGAAAGATAAATAAACTTAAAAAACATAAAGTTACGGGAAACACGTTCACCGTTGCCCTAAATGCGTTTAGAGTTGCCAAGTCTCGATACAAAGCGTACGTTGAAAAATCTAAAAGCAATTTACTGCACAAAGTTGTCGAACGACTTGAAAGTGAGGGTCCGTGGTCTCCTTTATACCACGAGTTCAAAGCTAACAGGTCAGTCGACCTAGCTTACATTCAAAACATAAAAGTAAACGACATACATACCGCTGGTATTGAAGAGACAACGGAATGCCTGCTTAACAGTCTTATTCCGGACGACTCGGTTTCTAAAGACAACGACTACCACCAACAGATTAGAGCGTGGGCAGCTGAGCCACCTATGTCACCTATGTCAGACCTGCCATCTATTGACGAATTTTCCAACGTTGTTAAAAAACTACCAGTAAATAAATCATCAGGGGAAGACAAAATTTCAAATCGGATGATTAAAGAAGCATGTAAATCCGCTGGTGACATGATACTAACTGTTTACTGTCGTTGTATTGCAGAGGGCGTTTTCCCGCGTGTTTGGCGTCGTGGCTTTATACGAATAATACCGAAGAGTGGCGACAAGCCTCCAGATGACCCTAAGTCATATCGGCCTATAACATTACTACCTTCGTTAGGGAAACTCCTCGAACGCCTAATCGTCCCACGTTTGTTGCCGAACGGGCCGAAATTTCATAATAATCAATTCGGGTTTACTATAGGCAAATCTACAACTGACGCCGCGCTTTCTGTTAGGACAACTGTTAATAAATCGAAATGCAAATACGTCGTAGGCATCTTCCTCGATATTTCTGGTGCTTTCGACAATGCGTGGTGGCCAATGTTACTGCTTAAATTGAAAAGTCGAGGTTGCTTTAGAAATATTTACACTCTTATATACTCGTACTTCTTACACGGTACTGTTAAACTGACACTTGGGCACCATTCTATGTCGAAGGCACTGACTATGGGATGTCCTCAAGGATCTGTAATCGGGCCGTATCTTTGGAATCTGGGATTTGATGATTTTCTCGCGATACCGCTCCCGCACGGCTGTTCATTGACTGGTTACGCGGACGATGGCCTTCTGCTCATCCAGTCCAATACGCGGTCTGGTCTCGAAAACTTAGCCCACTCGTGTTTACGTTTAATATCCGCGTGGGGCAAACGGAACCGCTTAACCTTCGCGCCGCAAAAAACCTTTCAACTAATCTTGAAAGGTAATCTTAAATCCGCGCCCAGCATCAAATTCGATAACGTCACCGTTAAAAGAAAGGAGTCGGTATGTTACCTCGGTCTCGTACTAGAAAGAAATTTTTCATTTATTGAACACATTAAAATTGTGGGTGAAAAAGCTAAACGTAACTTTTATGCTTTGACTAGAATATCAACGGCTACATGGGGTTTATCTTTTCATACATTAAAAACCATCTATGGGGCTACTTACCTAGGTTGTATGTGCTACGGAGCACCTGTTTGGGCCGATAGAGCCACCATAGGCGCAGTACGACGTAAGTTACTTCAAAGTCAGCGTTTAGCATTGATATTTTTATGTAAAGCATACAGGACTGTTAGTACGGAAGCACTACCAGTACTCGCGGGAGTGCTGCCGGTCGATCTTGAAGCACAACGACGTGCAGCAATGTATTTTTCATCGAGAGTGCACTTGAAAAATGAATTTCTTGTAGAACGTGACCGCGCTAAAATTCTTAGACTATTTAAGCCACTGGCTGATGTATGGGAGGAACTTTTAGATGAATGGCAAGTAAGGTGGGATAATTCTTCTAAGGGCCGCCACCTTCACCTGTTCTTTCCATCCGTCCGTGAACGGTTGGAGAGGACTTGGCTGCAGGTGGATCACTGCGTTGCCCAATTTCTTACAGGACATGGCAACTTTAAATGCAAGTTATTTTCTTTTAAGCTTGTTTCCTCACCATTATGTCCATGTTCAACATCTAATTGTGAATACGAGCAATCTGCTCATCACATACTGTGGGAGTGTGGTTTATGGCAAAGTGAACGCAATATTATGTTTGACAGTTTGCAAATTATATCTGGGGTGATTTACTACTCGGACCTTGTTGCGACTAGGATGAATTTCCGTGCGTTTAGGCGTTTTTGCCATACCTATTATTGGAATCAGATATAATAGCTCATATTTTAGGACCCATAACTTAATAATGTCATCCGTGGTGCCTGGCAACTGGGCTTAACCCAGTTGTAAACATCTACTCTTATGTCAATGACATGTAAACTCTATTCTGTCTCTCGCTTGGTAAGGAGGGAAGTGGAAAACTGTTATTTTCTTACTCCTCCGATTTAATTTCATGATTAATTTCGCTGCGGGTTCCAAGACAGTTAATATCATTCCCCTGGGACACGTCGAGCTTCATTGTCTCGACGATATTTTGGATGGTTACTATTGTTGATCCTGGCTTACAGGAGTTGCAGTAGTAGGGACTTAGGGTGGTGGGCACGTCCCTTTTAAAAAAAAAAAAAAAAAAGGTGCGCCTAGCTTCAAAATCTCATCATAATGATCGTAATGATTGTGAGGACAATCTTTGAAATATTTGTTTGTAAAATTAGTTAAAGACTGATCACATAAAATTATAGTAGGAAGTACACCAACGTGATGTTTCATGCGTGCTGTCAGCTTGACTATATTAAATCTATGCTGAAATGGTTTCCTACTCATAAGAACATTCTTGCCGACTTTCTACATTGTTACCTACACGTGTGTAGAATTGCTATGAGGCCTGGACTTTAAAAGGCACCATGCTGTCAGAGGAGTTCAGAGGTCCTCACAGCAGTAAATAAATGGTGCTATGCTTTTGTAAAAAAAACCATCATTGACTTGTAGCTGTCTCTCGATATTTTTTTCCATTCTCAGTGCGTTTGGCACCTAAGCTTTAAGCTTAACTTTTGAAGGTAGGGTAATACAGGATGGAGGGTAATACATATCTGTGGATATGGGTGACGTTATTACACTGTCTGACTAATGGTAGGCTTCTTTCCTACATTTAAGAATTACTATTCTGTATGAACCTAACCTGCCGTATAACGGTTGATATGATGATGATGATGATGAACCTACAGTCAACTCTCGTTAATTCGAAACTCGAGTAATATTTTAGGAGATCCTTAAAATATTACGAATTATCGAGTGTTTGAAATATCAAATGGTTCGAAATTTTTGAGAGAAAATAAATAAAACTTCGAATTATTAAGTGTTAATTAATTTTTATTTATTAACTGCTATTCATTAACAAAGACAAAAGTATAGAGGAATATAATGTGAATTAATTATTCTTTCGAAAGCACTCTGTTATACTGGTTTGCTTCAAAACACATTGCTGCTGCTATGACTGCTCAATAACTTTTTTTAAGAGAAAAAGTCTCTGAAATGCTTTTTCATCGCTTTCGTTTTGTGGACAGAAGCTTTGTAAGATATCCAATGAGGCTCTTGCTTCCTTAACTGACACCTCCGCCAAAGGTTCAAAAACAAAAGCGCGTGTACGATGATACAAGTTTGAACTTGCTTCAAAATGTACATACCTACAATCTTTCTGTGTCTTTCTCTCTGCAACTTTGAATTGTTGAGTGTTTGACGCCGACGAGTTCGAATTAACGCGTCGATTTGTTGCGTAGCACTGATTTTTTCGTTCGAATTACCAAGTGCAAAAAATGTACTGATTTATTTCAAAATATCAAGAGATTTTGTAGGGTACTCGTGTTAACTTTGAATTATAGAGAGGCTCGAATTATCGCAGGTTTGAATTAACGAGAGTCGACTGTACTGACACTGATGACAAACTAGTCATCTGGTAGCCTTTACATTATGCACTTCGCCAATG
The DNA here is from genome assembly GCA_905163465.1 of Craniophora ligustri. NCBI lineage: Eukaryota > Metazoa > Arthropoda > Insecta > Lepidoptera > Noctuidae > Craniophora > Craniophora ligustri. Next base: position 10,933,762 of record LR990969.1, read on the forward strand.
AGTGCGTGAGAATGTTGGTAATGCGACGGTTGTACATGTTGATGATTAGATAAAGTATCTAATATTTCAATAGACTTGCAAATTAAGCAATAAATTTGCGAGCGAGCGGAGCTACTTACGTGTCGCCATAGGTCTTAGGTACCTTATTGATTTCTTATACTTATGCGAAAATTAGACATTGAAATAAAACTACTTTTTACGGATTTTATCGCGGTATATTGATATTATTTTAACCCGAGCGACGTTTCGGATCTATTCATTAAAACTACTATTTAAGTACTTAGTTTTATTTCAATGTTTAAGGTACCTTGTTAGAACTGTTGTGTATTTTATACAGTATAGTTAATATGCTATTATTTTGTTTTTTTTTGCTTATTGTAGTTTCCCACGTGACCGCTAGAGGGCTTTCAAAGAGTATGTATGGCGTCAATTGTTTATTTGATTGTTGGAATGGTAATACAATAAATTCATGAATATAAAGATACCTAGGTACTTAAAATTATTTTACAAGGGTAGGTCATGTTTATTTACCCAACTCTTTTATTTTATTTGCTTTTAGGCCTGTATAAACTTACATAAAATTGCCGTTATTCAATATGGCGGTTTATTATTGGCTAATAGACTGTCGCAGATTTATCATTCTAGGACACTAGCTGTCGTTAAATTCGAATGCAAGATTAATGTTATTATTATACGAAAAGATTATTAGGTGCGCGTAATTTAAATGTGACGGATAATGATAAAAATAAGGGTTATGTAAATAAAAATAAAAGAGATAGGAGGGGAGAGATAGCTATCTTTATAAAGCTGTCTGAAGTGTTTCTCAGGAAATGGCGTCGTATTTTTTTTAAATAATGGCATTGTGAATTTGTTTGCATTTGATAATTATTATTGAATGTATTTTAATCATTCACCTGAATGAATATAATATGCAGGTGTGCAAACAGTTTATATAAAGACACTTAACATTGTGTAACGAAAAATAATGTCCCTACCTACCTCCTACCTATACATCTACCTACTCTGCCTAATTAGGATTTAAGGTCCAAATAAAATCAAAAGGTTTTACATCAAATAATCTTTCTCAAACATTTATAAAACGTACCTAAAGATTCTAGTTGCATGGTTCCAAGAAGTTGGACTTATGGAGAAGAATTCGCCAAAAATCTCCTAAAATCCACATCGAATTTCTCATTATTGACGCATCTGCTCTATAGTAGAGTCTATCTTACGTACACCATTATAAAGTACTTTAAAGATTCATAGGTAGGTACTCTTAGCGACAATGGCTTAAATCCTCACGATCTAGAGACCATTAGAAATGTATAGGGACTAACTTACTAAAAGTTAAGTAATAATAATAAATTGTACTACTCTACTAAAATAATAACTAGGTACTCTTCTATTCATCCTTTAATTAAATATAAATTATGGGTTACTTATAAATGCCTGAACTAGTGCTTCACGTGCTTCAGGCTAAGTGAACGAATTTCAAATACTTATACTATAACTGGCACAGACACAGTCTTGCATATTTCTCAAAAAGATAGAGTTAAAGAGGATTTCTTGTTTTCTCCCCATCCCTTTCTCGAGGCGAAAATGAGGTCCCAGTCAGCAGTGGAATCCAAAAAATAATTTACTTAGTTATAAAAAGACGATCGGATTCAACAAAGATTAACATTTTGTAAATAAAACTATTTTTGATCAACGTCCGATAAAATGATGTAAATGAGACCAAAATTTCGTAATCCTTTACCAATTATAAATCAACTCGTACTTATCTTATTGTTCTGCATTGCTTGATGGGTTAATTCGAAGGTATTCTTTACGATATCGCAAGTAAACAGCAATGTAACGTAAAGACGGTATTTCAAATCGTGTTGTTTATGATTCTTGGTATATGTAACTACGCAGTTTATTGTCAAGGTCACTTCATCGTGATGCGTGATGTGTACACACTATATTTTTTTATATTAATGGCTTAAGCGATGGCGATAAAGCGACTCACTGTTGTTAGGCACAGTTTGCGACGAACAAACGCGTTTTTTTTGTGTTATCTTAGCGTTTTTTTAATGTTACAAACATACAATGCGTTTTCGGGATAGAATTGACATGTGGAATATTATTAGTTGGATAAATACCTCGTATATTGAATTTTTTGCGTGATAGTAAGTGATGTATTATGTAGGCCTTACCTAAGTAGCTGCCTCCTCCGGCTTTGCCCGCTTGTTCAGAGATAAAAGTAGCCTATGTGTTAATCCAGGTAATAAACTATATGTATGCTAAATTTCATCCAAATCTGTTAAGCGGTTTTGCGTGAAGGAGTAACAAACATCGATACAAACTTTCGTATTTATAATACTAGTAGGATAAAATTATACCTAGATATTTTTACATTGCGCCATCTGGTTCCTAGAGCTAAGCAACGAGGCTTGTGTTACGATATTAGTAGGTGATGATTGTTACGTAGATTTATTTTTGTATGTAGGAACCTGTCGTATTTTATTAGTAAACATATTATGAGTAGTTTATGTTTAATTAAGAGTTATTAAGTAGGCACCTATATCATTTGAAATACCTACTTAGATATAAACTCGTTTTATATCACAGTTCTTCCTTAGCTTATGAGTTTAAACCGATTTTCGTCAAGTCCTTGATAGCTACACTAGGGTACCAAGTGGCAAGAATACTGATTGCTGAATAAAAGAACAAAAACTTTCGAACGAAATTCTCAGTAGCAGCTCGGAGCTTTGATTCGTACGCGGCGTAATGTGGGTGGACATTAGTACACCTCTGTTTAACTCTTTCGGGACGACAGGCGTGATGGCACGCTACGTTATAAAAGAACAAAAGATGTACAGGAAGTGGTGGAGGGATCAACTGAAGTCACAAGACTGCAACCTCGTATAATAAGACAAGTTCAAAGTTGAAGCCCCATTAATATTACTTAATTTGTCAGAATTTCAATTTAACATAAATGAATACAAATTACCTAATTTGTCTCTTGCAGTGGATTCCCTTGACCTATAACTAAGTTCCGTTTTGTTGACTCAATTAGGTTTTATATCATGTGGAATCTACATGGCACATAGCACATGAGTAAAAATATATGAAATACCTATTTGACAACTTTTTCATTAGTATACCCTTTGTGATTATGGCTGAAACAACTTTTGTCGTAAATGTCGAAAGATAGTGTGTGTTCCTACTACTCGACGCAATGGGAAAGGCAACACGAACCTAAGACAGATGTCAGCACATTCGATTGTCCCTATTTCAACCAGTGGCAAAGCCTAAAAGAAGAGAGAGACAACAACATTTATCAAACAGCCCATGTCACGTGTTTTAATTTTAATAATAACACTATAGTCAAGCTAAGCTGCTCTTATGATAATAATAATATCGTATAATGTAGGTACTACGACATTAAGAATATACGAGCATTAGAAATTTACTTATGTAATGTAGAGATTTGGTTATCTGGCGTTGATATGGTTATCTATCTAAACCAATGTAAACTGTGTTATCAATCATCAATAGGGCTGATACTTGTTCATGACTCAGTTTTTTAAAAAGAAAACAAGTCCCCTCTCTTGTCTCTGCCAGCTAAATTGTTATTTTTGTATAGGTACAAACTCATCCAGACCCCTGAATAATATTTTAAGAAATTACTACCTACTCGATTGGTGTACCTAGTGGCAGAGCGTTCGGTATTTATGTGACGGGTTGTGGGTTCCATTCCCAAACAGAGCAAATATTTGTACCATCTACAGGTACTTAGTTAGATGTACCGGGTCAGGGCGTTTGTGTATGAGGAAATTTGTGTTTTTAAACGCCCCTACGACACAGAGGAAAATCCTAGTGCGGGGCGACGTTTTTAAAAGTAAAAAAAGGAATTTATCTCAGCTAAACCGAGGACAGTAAGACAGATGGATGGGTGTGGCGAAACTGGGTTTGTGTGAAATGTAAAAACTTATTTAATTTTCAGCAGTTAGGCGTAGGAGCTACGCGACGACCCTACATAAAAATATTTAACACGGTTTATTTTAATAGAATTCGATAACAGTGTGTATGAGAGAAATAATATATACCTACCTAGCATATGTACTCCAATCCAATGTATCATGAAAATAATCTTGTAAATAGAAAAAGAAAATCTACTTGTTTGTTCTCAATTAGAGAACAAACAAGTAGATAAGTATGTAATATAATGTGTTGTGTGTTATCAAGTGACTTGTTTTGAAGGTTAAGTCAACCTACTGAATATAACCAGTTTTCAGAGATTTTATATTAGGTACGTTATCGAGATATACAGACGTTTAGTTTTTTACATCAGATTTATTTACTATATTTGTATGTAGTTTAAGTAAGTAATTGCATTCACACTCGGATTATTAGGCATATTTAAAAAAAAAACTTAAATAGTGAATATTCATTAGAACGTCTAATTTAATTTATACATAACTAAGCGTGACTTGTCAAAATGTAGTTCGAAATTTAAATTTGACGTTCATTGCTAGGATATTTTTTTTCTTCCGGTGTCCACTACAAAGCTAAAATGGAATCAAGGTCAAATGTATTGAGTTTATAGTACGAGTTTTTTAGCACATAGTAGAATAGTATCATGTGGTTATGTTAATGTGTTTTAGTATTTTAAATCTGGTTCTTAAATGCCTGATGTTTGTAGCAATATTATAGATATTGAAAAATTAATATGGTACCTATGGTCTTCCTCGTCATGGAAAAATAAAACACAGATTATCCCACAAACATAACCTCATACTTCTATTTAATTGGTCGATGATAAAAAATATTAATGACACGCACAAAATTGCATCATAAAACCAGTATCACCACGGATATTAAAATAACCACAGATTATTTATCAACCTTCACTGTGAAGAATTAAACGTGATGTAAAGTTTATTCAACTAAGACCTTGTCCTAGTCAGACAGAAAACGGAGGCCTTGGCAATGAACTGCTGAGCGTCCGGCCGTCCAGTCGGCGTATAAAAGACATCGACATAAATACAATCATATTCATGATGAATTCGAGATAATTGTCGTATTCGCTTGAGTCATAAAGGTCAAGGCACGTCATTATCATCATTTCTCGTTTGAGGAATTGGCCGTCTACCGCGCTAGCCTAGTTCGGGTTGACAGACTTCACGCGTCATCGAAAAATATAATCTTTCAAACTGGGCAAGGCTTCTCTCTCATTTGAGAGAGATTAGGCTATAGTTTGCCACACTAGTGCGTGTTGCTAGACTTCAAATGCCATTGAGATAATCTCTCAAACATGCAGGTTTCATAACGATGTTTTCCTTCACCGTTTTGCGCATGTTAGAAATAAGGACGTAGGTAACTTCCGAAAAGTCAGCGATGAGTTCCTTGGGTTCGAATTAGAGAACTTTGACTTGGTCACAACACTAGGCTCTTCTAAGTGCAATGCCAAAGCACGTAATTTTTTGCATTTTTAGGACATGACTGTGTCTATTATTTAAAAAAATAGCACTCGTTTAAAATGGCAAAGGTAAATAGGTATCGTGACAAAATTTGCATACGAGAGATGTTTTCAACGGCGCGGCGTGTGAGGTCTGCCAAACCGGACTGGGCCAGCGGGGAGCAGTGAATTTGTTAAAAATGCATAATATGTGTATATTAGATTATTTAATTAATTATGTTCTCGCTCCATCTTTAGTTAGGTAGTTATAAGTCTTCCATATTTAGAAATGAAACATCTTCAAACAAAATTGATATGATATATTTGTATTTGAAGACCATATTTCTTGAATTAAAAAAAATATAGAACTAAATTTTGTTATTGTAGACACTGTAAATACTTGATTGGTTTTTTACGATAAAAACTAACCTCATATACCGATATTTGTCAATAAAGTACATTTTCAACCGACGAAACAAAAAAAAACGGAGGAGGTTCTCAAACTGACGCGTTTTTTTTTATTCAGTTAATGTTAGGTAGGACTTAATTTCCTTATTATTTGATTTAAGCGTCAACGTCAACGGTTTTATTTATTTCGGCAGGTTGCCAATGCCAATTAAGACCACTTACAATGACGTATATCGATCGCAGCAAAAAACGCGTCGAGCTGGCAACACGCCTAACTCTTCAAACGAATGCATTACAAATGTAGTTTATTTTTTCAATTATTAAGTATTTGATATACTCAAGTCATTTATAAGTATTTCTCAGGTAAGATTTTGGCTACAACCCATTAATATTAAGGAGATAGAAAGACTGGGGAGTAGTATTGCTATCTCTGCCATTTTTAGTGGCTAGCTCGAACATTTTAGAAAGAAAGAACATGTAAGTATTCTTACAGTCATAACACAAAGCAAAATACAAAACAAAATGATTGGTAAGTTTTAACATTACTTAAATACAAGTAATTTTACAGTTTCTTTATGAGTTTATGGTGTTTTATGTGTTAGGGTATGCATGTAACTATTGATTTTATGAACCGGAATTATATAAACCATAAACACGATTGAATACATTGTCACGATTCTTTTTTTTTTCTATTATACCATGAAGGCAGCAAACAAATTTTCGGCTCGTCTGATGGTAAGCGGCCTACTTGCAGGGTTTGCAAAACCAGAGGTGCAGCTCCCACAATGTCGATACTATACAATCTAGAAAGAAAATCTTAAGTAGCCTCTATTTATATTTATGATTTTGCGAATACATTTTAAATCAAGTATGTTTTAAAACGCAGGCAATTAATATTATCTAGATTTACTGCAACCAGTTTTATTTTTATTTTTCATGTCACGGAGCATTGACGATACCATTGACGTAGAGTATGAGCGGTCGACTTTGTCAGCATAAATTATTGACGATCTTATGGTTGGTCTGAGAATGTGAGAAGAATTAGTACCTGTAATCGCATTATCGCATATCTACGACCCACGAGACACCCCTAATGTGAGGAAAATCAAAGGTCTCGAGTGCAAACCCAAGGCCACTGACTTTTCGGAAGTTATGTGCGTATTTATGACATGCTCAAATCGTGAAGGAAAACATCGTGAGGAAACCTGCATACTTGAGAGATTTTCTCGACGGCATGTGAAGTCTGCCAACCCGCAGTAGGCTAGCGTGGTGGACTATAGCCTAATCCCTCTCAAATGAGAGGAGACCCGTGCCCAGAAGTGGGACAATAATGGGTTGATGATGATGAAGAACCTTAAAACTGTGTTTACCAAGTCGGCAATTTGCGAGCGACACCTCTGCTGTTGTAAACGTCTTTATGCTACTTCAGGCGGGCATAGAGCTTGTTTACCACCGAGAAAGTATAAAAAAAAACAAAAGAATATACCACTTTGGCACTATTAAAAGTATCTCCTAAAGTGACAATATGTAGGCGTAGTTGTCATCTAAGTCATTTGGCAGACTCTAAGCAGTCAGGGTCTTAATATTAAGCTCGCTTAAATTCTACCTATTGTGGCTATTGTGTAACTTAACTTAACTCACGTGTTAGCACGGTGGAATTCGGTGAATAGTCTCTATCTTTGGAGGTAATAGAACGTGTTTCGACTTCGGTTTTACAGCAATTCTAATATTGCTGACAAACATAAGGCTAGTATCGCCTGCTGGCATGAGAATTATGAGCCGCTTCGTATTCTTAATACCTGTCTATTAATTAACGATACAAACCATCTTCGGGAGGGAAAATTTTGTCAAAAAGGAACGAAGAAGGTATATCATCTTTCGGCTTCCTAGATAAATATTCTCCAATAAAAAGCTTCAGTTACTAGCCGTGGTGAAAACAAACAGGCTGACACACATACTTACATTTACATTATATGTACTTTTATGTGTGAATAATTAATAATTTTCCACATAAGTCACGCAATTTATGAACTATTTTTATTACAACGCAAAAGCAAGCCGTACAAAAATAAGAAAAGCGGAAATGCAATTTATTTTCCATTCACTTCGAGAATACAATAGAAATTACCCTTACATGTTGACATAAGAATGCATTTAACTGAATTAGTTACGCCATGGTCCGCCGTCCTTGACAATGACCGCTTATGTAACCATCTCCATATTGTTTTGCATTCCATTCACGACACGCTTGTAGAGTACAATTGGTGATAATGCCGAAGGTAGCTTACATAGCGAAAATTAAAAAAAAACAAGTATTACATAAATGAACATTTTGGGTAACAAGACGTTCGGAAATTTTACGACTAGGAAAAACAAACTTTACTTAACTTACTTTTAACTTTTAATTGATTTGATCATCATTATTTTGGTAATGGGGAGTTTTCGAAGAAAAGGATCATCTATTTATGTAATCTTTAACCATTACACGTAAGAAATTTGTTATGAGTTGAAGACAAATTGTTACATACACAAGAGAGCAGAAATGTCATCTCTAGGCCATGCAATTAACATTTGCTTTGCCTGCCTGAACATCACGTCCCGTGGCTCAGAAACTAGACGTTCAGCTACTTTATATAAATCCTTTTCGACAGAATAAGCTGAGACTGGACTTATTTACCTGTCTCCTGCATTAACTCTGAAAGAAATAGTAAATTTTTTAAGTCGCTGCGAGGAGATTAAAAATAAGTTTAGATTGACGTACATTGTTCATAAAACATTCGAATTTCAAATTTACTTTTACAGTGCTTCTATTTTAGAAATATTTTTGTTATTTAAATAGTGCTCGTGGATCAAAACACAATATTTTGAATAACATAATTATATCCTTAAATATACATATAGTATTTGCTTATAATTTAAATTTACAATGCTATACGAATTAGTTGTTTCATTATTTACACTGCTCTTATCACTATTTTAGTGATCAAGGACATAATAAAATTCCACTAGACTTGTTTACTATTCTATAGGTACGTATGCCGATTCCGATTTAGAAGTCATTCAAATTGTTATTATACTCTGTGTTAATTTTTTGTTTTTTCACTACTACAGCGTTTTCATTGGCCGGCTGTTTGTTGTAAAAAAACGTGTTTTTTTTTACTTGTAATGTTTTTTCAATATAAATGGTTTTATTAGGCAATGTTGCGTAAGGTCAGGTGGAAATATACTCTGATGAGTTTTTTATTATGGTATCTAGAACTTGTAATTATGTGTTTTACCATATAATAACCCGATAGTATTTGATAATAATAAATTAAATGAGGCCAAAGTTAAATTGTCCATTTATTTATCTTGTACAGAATATTCTAACAGTAAATGATTCGATCGAAAACGAGCTTAAAAATCTAAATAAGTTATATATAAAGTAGTTATTCTTGTATTGAATTACACGTTTCTATTTTCTTTCTAATCCTATAGTATAGTTTGAGGAAAGATAAAAATAATATTCTAACAATGCATCTTTCTTAGCCTTAGCATATGTCTGTCGCATTATATGCACCTAGCAGAGAGTATCTTGACATGTATTTAATCTATATAAAAACTTTGTTTTTACTGATTATAGATTTCTATGTATAAGATAAATAAAAACATATTGTTATACATACATAAACTAGCTTTTTTAGATTATATTTACCTATCTATGTATTATCAATTTATCATATAATTAATATTTTATTTAGGCTTATTATATTATTATGTTGGTCTAAATTTACTGGGTTTAATGTTAAACTATATCATAAATGTAGTAACCGAATGATTGATTGAATTAGTGCAATAAAGAACTTGTATTACACATAATTCAGACGTTCATTATCAACAGTTTTAAACTTTGAGATTAGAGGGAGCATTTTTTTTTCTATTATGTTGGTAACTGATTTTGGTCAGCAATGTATTATGTACAGTCTAAGAAACTAATTGGTATACATGCAACTATCGACCGATTCATTTGTGGATGTAAACCAATTAGCTTGTGAGAGTATACAAAGCTATCAGGATTTTGATACAATATTTTCAGATTAGTTACATACATATTAGACCAAAACAAAATACTTAGAAACGTCATGAAGGTGTCTCAGGAAACACCACACAGGCACACATACCACACCACAAACTTGTTATACCTGTGGCAGGATGTGTCACTCTCACATCGGTTTATTTAAACCAAAAACATTGTCTCCCAGACAATACCTACACCATGAATCGAAAAGACGAAGAGGATGTAATACTTGTTACATAATTTGTTACGAGTTAAACATGTTTACACCATAAATAAACATTGTGACATTCTTCCCACTTAATCCAAAGTTATTACAATGACGCACACTGAGGCCATATAAAAACATTGAACACAAATATAATATATATTTTTTAATAAATAATTTAAGCAATTTTGTTTAAAAATACTTCGAGGGGTTACCTACGCAACGAGGGAGAGAAAAATCCTTGAGAATTCTTCAACTATGGCCTCTTTGGGCCACGTTTTATAGAATTGTGAAACATTTGTCCCCCGTTTACGAAACATGGTTAATATTGTGTTGATTACATCATTTCACTTTCATCAGATTTTTTTATAGCACAAGGGTGGCAAAGTTTTTGATCCGTCTGAAGGTAAGCGGTTACCGCAGCTGCGGGCCTGTGGACGTTTTCAACAACGGAGGTTTCACTCGCGCGTTGCCGACTGATAGGTTAACAATCCGCCTTAACAGGCTAGTCAGTTTCCAGTCGTGGTAGTATATAGTGCTTTTGCGAATCCCCTAACTCCGGAGATAGGACTGGCGTGGTAGGATAGGGTCTTTAGTCGGTAGGACGCTGAGATTGGGGACACTGTCCGCCCTCTAAATGATCTCAGTGAAGAAAGTAGCACAGTGGTCACGTGTTGCTGTGAGCTGTGGTTTGGGGGCGACCTCTTAAGTCTCCCTAGGGATGTGCCTTTTAGGCGTTGCACAGGGGAGCTGGTCTCTTAAGAGGACACGGAACCTCCGTTCGTGTGCAGACGAATCCGTAACCTCCATTCGTGTGGTGACCACCGGGGTGGTTTTAGTGAGGTAAAAATCCCACACTACCCTGTCTCTTCCCTAGATGCAGGTGCTATGATAATAAAAAAAAAATGGTCACCTACTCTGGGTGGAGTCCCTCCTGGACAACAGAACATGAGGATATTTCGCACCTAAGAAAGGACAGTTAACCTCGATATCAGTCTTATAGGAAGAACCAATGCGTAGCTCTTCATCATCATCAACCTAAAGACGTCCACTGCTAAAACAAAGCCCAACGTAAAGTTCCAAAAAAAGCTCATATTATTTGGGCACTAAATGCAACTTTCAAATGACTTGTGAAATTATATATTATGACCTTTTTGATTGGGTGAAGTTTTCTATTTAATAGGGTTATTATAGTGTTAGTGTCTTATGTGAAATTTTCAACTGTCTAGCTATCGCGGTTCTTGAGATACAGCCTGGTGACAGACAGACAGACGGACAGACGGACAGACGGACGGACAGACAGCGAAGTCTTAGTAATAGGGTTCCGTTTTTACCCTTTGGGTAGGGAACCCTAACAACGGTAATAAGCAGTTGTATTTCAAAATCTAATTAAATTAGCGTCTTGTGCAAGAAATAGTTAATAAAAATTTTCGTTACTCTGAAAGTTGATAGATATTTAGACAAGTTATGTGTGAAATAAGTTTAAACTCTTTAACAATCACTAAAGACATATATTCTAGCAATATACAAAAGAATCAAAGGATTTCTTGAGTCATATTGAATTCAAGAAATCAGGTTAATCTTTTGTTTACAAAAAACACACGTGACACGGTAGCACTTGTATCTATAAATAAATATGAAGTATCTATATGTATACAGGCTAACCCAACGTGTATGTACATATAACCAACACTATGAAATGAAATTTATTTGACTTATATGTAGAGAGAACAATACCATGAATCCCCTATAATCTATACTATTATTATAAAACTGAAGAGTTTGTTTGAGCGAGTTAAGGGTGCTCACCCTATAGATATATGCTTTGTCAAGCAAAATGAGGCATAGCAACAGGATTGAAGGAATTTGACTCAGCATTTACTCGACACGAGTATAGAACATTCCAGAACAATTTATGCTGAGATTTACACTTAATTCTTGCACAATAGGTTATTTGATACTCCTTTATAAAACTAGCTTTAAGTAATTTTCCCATAAGATTGTATTCTGTTCTGAGTCTTCGCTCTGTAAACATTTGTAAAACGTATTTTTATTCAATAAATTTATTTTTATTAATAAATCGTTTGTCCATTCCTTGACTGGCGCAGCCGGTAAGTGACCTTGTCGTTTGGGTCCTCTGTGCCACCGCGAATAAATTTTCGGGCACCGAGAAAGCTCTAACGTTCGTCTCAACGATTCAACGGGTCATCGAACAAACAAATTCGTCAAGAGAAGCCACGGCGCAGAGCAAGCTGAACAGATTCAACCATCACAGAAGGAGAGCGGAAAAACTGAGGGTCATGTGAGTAAATCTTTTCACTGTCCTGTCAATTTTCCTTTGAATTTTCCTGGTGATCTTTATATGTGTTGCGTGTAATAGGGATTAGAAAAAGCCCGTCTGGCACGTAGCTCATAGTAATAGTACATAAAGTGATAAAAATCTCACGTTAGCCTAGATATTTTAAGTTATAATTATCTTTAAAAATAAATAGATAATAATGGAAGACATCGTAGTCGTACCCCCGGGAGTCCTGAAAATAATTCCATTATTCAGCGGAGAAGCAAGGCTTTTGTCGCTATTCATCCGTAAAACTGAATATATTATTAATTTATATAGGGGAAATGACATACAAAACGAATATCTTTTTAATGCAATAACTAGTAGATTGAGTGGAGAGGCTGCGAATTTAATTGGAGAACGAGATTCGATACACTCTTGGGTAGAATTGAAACGGGTTTTACAAGATCATTTTGGGGACCCAAGGACGGAAGATTGCCTCGTCCTTGAATTAGAAAGTTTGAAAATAAATAAAGGCGAAAGTTATTTAGATTTTTGCCACCGAATACAACAATTAAGAAGTATTTTAATCGCAAAAATTAACGAATCTAATATAGATGCAGCTGCAAGGTTATCTAAGCAAAATATTTATACAAATCTTTCTATGAATGTTTTCTTGTTTAATTTACCTAAATACTTAGTTAGATTAGTAAGACTCAAGAACGTTTCGACACTGGAAGATGCATTAAAAGCCGTTTTAGAAGAACAATATTTCCAAGAAGTTTACGACCAGAAACAGTCGCAGATCCCCAAATTTAATCAAAGCTTCCAGGGACGAAATAGTTCGCGTAATAATTTTAATTCACAAGTGCCGCCGAGTGCAAGCACTAGTGCATCAAATACGCAATGGTCTAATAACGATTTTAATTTTAATCGTAATTATCAACGTAATGTAATGCAAACACAAAATAGATATAACGTTCGCGATAACAATATTTCAAATAGTTCATGGCCGTCTAGGAACTATAATAGATATCAGAATAATTCTTATCACCAAAATAATCCATTTCATAATAATTACAATACATTGGAACAATCTCGACCGCAATTCTTAGGTCGGCAATTTGCTGACAACGCACAGCGTGGCTCGCAACAAGCGCAACCGACGCCACCGTCCGGATCAGGTTGCAATACCGACGTGACTATGAGAACGGCCAGTTCAAGACGCGTCAATTACACCGATTATAATGATAATGGAAATAACGTGTTACCAAGTACTTCTAATGAGAATGAACAAATAGGAAATTTTTGCATAAGGGCCTCGACACACCAGAGCGAATTAAATTAAATTGTAGTATATTAAATCTCCCGCACATACGTATACCAGAATTTAATGCAATTTTTATGGTTGATACAGGAAGTCAGCGTTCGTTTTTAAACCCGAAGTTAGCGGATCAACATTTTAGTGATTTTAAGCGACTCGAAAACTTTGAAGTAGTCAGCACCCATGCTAGTAGTAAACATAGTGCGGTTGCGTACATACCTTTACCTAGGACGTTTAGAAGTAATGAATGGCACAAATTTTATATATATTGTGTCGATGATAGATACGATGGCTTAATCGGTAGTGATTTATTGATGCAACTTCACGCGATTATTGACATGAAAAATAGAAAGTTAGTCACTAAAGATACTTGCATACCAATTATGTATAGTCCACCAATGCGCGAATTTTATGTGTTACCTCCGCGTAGCGAATTAAGGGTCAAACTTCCAGTTGATTTGTTACACGGTGAGGCCATAATAAATTTTACAGAGTTCACTGATGGAGTTAGAATGCCCACAGCTTTAGTTAACTGTGCACATGGTTATGCAACAACGGTTATTCAAAATTGTAGATCCGAACAAATGGAACTAACGGTTACCAATAGGTTCAAGGTCGAACCACACTTAGGAACTACTTTAGATAATAGTGTTAACTTGAATTTTACTGATAATGATAGCTATAAGTTAGATCAACTGTTAACTGATAATCTCTCTAAGTTAAGAGTCGATCACATGAACGAGGAGGAGAAACAATCTGTTATTAATATCTGCAATGAGTATAAAGACGTTTTCTACTGCGAGGACGTACCTCTCTCATTCACAAACGAGGTAAAACATAAGATTAGGACTAAAAATGAAGACCCAATACATATTAAAGCTCATAGATTACCGCCTACACAAACAGTAGAAATTAGAAATCAGGTAGAAAAAATGCTCAAAGACAATGTCATCCAAAAATCATTTTCACCATGGAGTGCACCGGTTCACCTAGTACCAAAAAAAATTGATAATTCCGGTAAACAAAAATGGAGAATGGTGATAGACTATAGACGCCTCAACGACATCACGATCGATGATAAATACCCTTTACCTAATATCAATGACCTTTTTGATATGTTAGGCAAAAGTATGTACTTCACTACTTTAGATTTAGCAAGCGGGTACCACCAGATAGAAGTAGAAAGAGAGGATAGAGCAAAAACCGGTTTTAGTACACCTTTTGGGCATTATGAGTTCAATAGGATGCCATTTGGGCTAAAAACGGCGCCGGCTACATTCCAGCGCGCCATGGATAACGTGTTGAGAGGTTTGCAAGGTATCCATTGCCTTGTATACCTTGATGACGTCATAATTTTCGCGAAAAGCATTCAGGAACATAATGAAAAACTTAGGGCAGTATTGGAAAGATTTCGTGAAACTAATTTAAAGGTGCAGTTAGATAAATCCCATTTCTTACGGAAAGAAGTGCTTTATTTAGGCCACACCATTACCAGTGAAGGCTTAAAACCCAATAATGATAAGATAGAAGCAGTATTAAAGTATCCTATACCCAAAACCACGACCGAAATAAAAAGTTTTCTTGGTCTAATAGGATACTATAGAAAATTCATAAGGGACTTCGCAAAAATAACTAGGCCCCTTACAGTATGTTTAAAGAAAGGTAAAATTATAGACTTAAATGACGAATATATAGAAAGTTTTGAAACATGCAAAAAACTGCTTACAAATTCTCCATTGCTGCAGTTTCCAGATTTTTCCAAACCGTTTATTTTGACCACGGATGCATCAAATTTTGCAATCGGGGCAGTACTTTCACAGGGCACCATAGGTTCAGACAAACCAGTAGCATATGCTAGCCGAACGTTAAGCGATACCGAGTCAAGGTACAGCACCATAGAGAAGGAGCTTTTAGCAGTAATCTGGGCGGTAAAGCATTTTAGGCCGTATTTATGGGGTAAAAATTTTTACATCTATACGGACCATAGACCCCTGGCTTGGCTCTATTCGCTAAATGAACCAAACAGTAAACTTACTAGGTGGCGCCTTAGACTGGAAGAATATGATTTTGAGATTAATTATAAGAAAGGGGCACAGAATTCAAATGCAGATGCATTGTCTCGTATAAAAATAAATAATTTAGACATAGATAATATCGTAGTAAATTTAAATGGTAGTAAAATTAGGGAAATAAAGGTTAATATATTAGATAATTATACTGAGTCCATGCAAGTAAATGTAGGTAATGAGGAATTTGTTAGAAATTTAGAAGAAAATAATGACGGGGAAGAAATAATATGCTTATCAGACTCAGACTCAGATAAGTTAAGCGTAGATAGAAAGGAGGTGCCTGTCATAGATATATCTGAATCAGATGACGGAGCTACGGCTCATTCTATATCAAATAGGGAACATGAGGGTATACCAATACTAAACGAAGCCGTAGATACCAAACCAAGACAAATACTTGTCTATATATGGTATAAAAACGAGATTCATGTAAAAGACATTTCTAATAATAATCAGAAAATAATTGAAGTACATATACCAGCTGTTAATAATGAACATTTAGTTAAACAATTTTTAAAAGAGTATATAGATTTTAAGCAGAAATATTTCATTTATTACGAAACGGAAGCATTTAGAAAAGTATTTAGCAATGTAGTAACAGCATTATATAAAAAAGGAACACAAAATTTAATAGAATGTACAGAGAGAGTAGTCAATGTAACAAACGAAGAAGAACAAAGAGAAATTATTATTAAGTATCACGAGGGAAAAACTGTTCATCGCGGTATTCAGGAAACACTTACAAAGCTTAAAAGACACTATTGGTGGTCTAATATGAAAGACACAATCTCCGCTATCATAAATGCATGCGAACAGTGTAGAAAAATGAAATACGACAGAAAACCAATCAAACCTCCAATACAACTTACTCAAACACAAAACATGCCATTTGAAGAAGTTTTCATGGACCTTTTGTACATAGAAAACAATTATTACTTAACAATAGTGGATGCTTTTAGCAAGTTGGCGCAAGCTTTTAATGTACCTAATAGAAGTACACCAGAAATAGTGAAGGCATTAATTAAGTATTTTAGTATCTATGGATTGCCTAAAAAGATAAATAGTGACCCTGGGACCGAGTTCAATAACCACCTTGTTAGAGAACTATTGAGTCTTTACAAAATCGAAATGCATGTAGGGACTCCGAATAATCCGAATTCTATGAGTATGGTAGAACGTTTTCATTCTACGATAATTGAGATTTATAGGTTAGCAAAATACGAAAGAAGTGATCAAGATGCAGCATCAGTGATGACGTATGCCATCATGGCATACAATAACACTATTCATAGCGCGACAAATTTCACACCTTTTGAATTGGTATTCGGACACACAGAATCAGGAAATATATTTGATATAGATAGAGATAAAAATCTTTTACAGAAATTAGTTCAGGATCATAGAAAAAGACTCAAAGTTTTATACGAATACGTTAGTGATAGGATTAAAGAAAATAAAAATAAAGTTGCAGAGAAGAAAGGCGGTGAAAAACCACCAGAGATAAGGGAAGGTGATAAAGTTTACATGAAAACTACTAGGAATCGGAAAGCTAAGGAAATGCCACGATATGAAAAAGCTACAGTTACAGGGAAAGTAGATAGGAATATTGTACCGGTGAAGTTGAGAAAAAGAAATACGAGAGTGGCAATAAAAAACGTTAAACGCCCTCCACAGGTGGTGGCAAGCAGTCTTGACGCTCCTGGTCCTAGCGGAGTCAGCAAGCAGCGTAAACCTGCAGGATATGACTCAGAATCCTGGAATAGCGCCGATACGGATAAGTGCAGCAGTGATTCAGAATAATCACTGGACTATTTTTAAGACGTTAGATTTATTAACTATTGTTAGGTACTTAGATAATAATATTTACCAATATTTTAGATTAAAAGACACGATTTACTCGCAAAATGAGTCACATAGTGAGCTTCTAGGATTAGTACTACAAATAGAATCTTTTATGGAACTTACAAAAGATAGATTGAAACAATTAATACCTAGTAGAAGACTAAGAAGGGGTCTAATAAACCCGTTAGGTTCTATCGTTAAATTAATTTCAGGCAATTTAGATAACGATGACGCTATACGATATAATTCGGAGATTAGTAATCTTAAAAATAGAGAACATTCGATAGAAAGAAAATTTTCACTAATGCAAAAAGCCTTTGATAAATTAGTTAATATTTCAGATGACTTGAAATACAACTTAATTCAATTAAATATTAAAACTTCGCAGCTACAGACATTACGGTATAACCAGACCAAAATACATAATATAGTGAGTCAAATGAACACTCTATATCAAATCTTAAACAACTTTCGTACTATTTATAACGTAATTCAAGAGACAGAGACGGCAATCGCTTTCAGCAGAATACACATACTCCATCAATCTATAATTAATTCTACAGAACTTTTTAATATATTATTAGAAATAGAGAAACATCATAGATTAGTGTATAAGGTAGATAAGGACAGCCTTACAAAGTTAGAAGGCACTATAGTTCTTAAATCTTATTCTGATAATGATAAGTTAGTTTTCGTGTTAGAAGTCCCCTTGTTAGACACGGTCACATATAATTATTACAAGATTATTCCTATACCTATATACAATCCTAGTTCCTTAACAACATCCATAATCATTCCTAAGTATCCCTACCTTATAGTGAATGGATTGAAATACAGACCCGTGTCTACCCCATGCGAGCAGATCGAAGACGATCGAGTCCTCTGTAAGGAAGATAACATTGTGCAATACGCTGATACGACGTGCGTTGAACAAATAATGTTACTGAAAAACTATTCAGCATGCCATAAAAACTTTATTCAAATAGAAGATGTAAGAAGTTACACCATAGCCGAAGGAATGTGGTTACTTTTCACACGGAAAAATACAATACTTACCGAGAACTGCAATAATGAAATTATGAAGTACAACCTGAAAGGAACATTTTTGGTAATCCCCAATAGAAGCTGTGAGACACAAATTGGAGACAAAATCATCAGTAAGGTAGCCGAAAGAAGGACACTCGATGCAAGCTTGCTGCAGAAAGTCGTAAAGATGCCTGAACTACAACAAGAAATTAAGGTAGAAGACAGCCAAGTCGACCTTCGTGACGTGGACCTTAATGATATCAAGGACATTTTAAATAGTGCAAAATACAACAGTGAAAGTGTAGATACAAGTGAAATTTTGGTTACCCAAGACATAAGTGTATGGACAATAAGTATTATAATAATAATGGTTGTAATTACATTAGGATTCATAATTGTTAAATTTAAAGTATCTAAGAAAATCTTTGTACTACGGCAAAATCATCTGAAACCAAAAGATTTGCCATCAGCTGATTTTTCTCTTAGGGGGGGAGGAGTTAAGGGTGCTCACCCTATAGATATATGCTTTGTCAAGCAAAATGAGGCATAGCAACAGGATTGAAGGAATTTGACTCAGCATTTACTCGACACGAGTATAGAACATTCCAGAACAATTTATGCTGAGATTTACACTTAATTCTTGCACAATAGGTTATTTGATACTCCTTTATAAAACTAGCTTTAAGTAATTTTCCCATAAGATTGTATTCTGTTCTGAGTCTTCGCTCTGTAAACATTTGTAAAACGTATTTTTATTCAATAAATTTATTTTTATTAATAAATCGTTTGTCCATTCCTTGACTAGCGCGCTTGTCTCAGGAACTACTGGTTGGAATTGAAAAAATCTTTTTGTGTTGGATAGTCCATTTAACGAGGAAGATTATACTGGTTATAGATTATGTAACATCACGCTACGACCATTAGGAGCAGAGCACAAATGAAAAATGTTGCAAAAATGGGAAAAGTATTATAATTTTAGTGCAGGTCAGCTAGTTATGTATATGTAGGTAACCTGTTATAGCCTAGTGTTGTGACCAGTGGCTTATGAAGTCAAAAGTCCTGAGTTTGATTCCACGTCTACCACTGACGTATCCAAATAAGCTCCAGTGCTGGGCATGGGTCCAATTTTGAGAGGGATTACGCTATACTCCACCACGCTACCCTAGGGCGGGTTGGCAGAATTTATAGAGAGTTGCATACGCTATAGAGAGAATCTCTCAGACATGTCCGTTTCCTCGCTATGTTTTATTTATTTATTTAAATTGGTTCCCCAACAATTGTTTACACTAGTGTTGTGACAATGGTAACATGTTAGAAAGCATATGAAAGTGTAACAATCACTTATAGGTAAACTCTGCATGCAATATTAAAGAAAATACATTAATTTAAGTCATACATTAATATGCTATACTAATTTATATTAATTTACGCTCATAAACACCTTGAAATCTCAAAACAGAAGTAAATATTGATCAACGATCAATCAACGTTGAGCATGGATCACAAAGATGTATAAGTAGTTAATATTACAAATTAAACTTAAATACTAAGTATTAACATTAAGTGCTTTATTAACCAGCGCATGGGTATGTGATATGTGATAAATACGCATGTAAGAAGGTAACTTCGAAAAATCAGTTGTGCGTGCAATGGGTTCAAACTTTTGACCTTTGACTTCATAATCCACTAGGCTTCCTAGCTTATCACGCAATCTAAATCTAAAGTTTGAACTTGAAGCTTGTCACTTTTGTTCGGTACTTCTTAGGCGCAGTAAACTGTGATTTTTTAATTTTTATACTAGGCACCGACACGGGAAGAGGAAGTGTAATTAACTGTAGTAAACAAGACTTGAATATTACATCATTTACTAGCAGCTTAGAATGTCACTTAGTATTCTGACATAACATAATACAAGGTGACTTCACCTACATTCCGATCATGTTACCCTAGTACTTATGTATAGATGTAATTCAAGTAACAGAACTTACAGAATGCAAACTAATGTTTTTCACAATGAATGCAGAAGTGAGTTTGCAAATGAATTACTTACAGAATAGCATTCTTGTACACCCACGGGCAATAACATTATCTAAATGAAACATACGATCTTACATCATAGCGCACTATAGGTAGGGTGGCCATCCGTACGGGTTTCCCTGGATTTGTCCTAGTTTAGAAAACGTTCGGACAGCGTTCGAACGGGATTTAATTTGCAGTAACCACTGGATTTTCCGTTGCCATGTCCAGGTTCCAAAGTCTGGGAATTCCATGCTTCTTGTCCTGGTCGCTACATTTAAGAGATGGTAACCCTAACTGTACAATCAAATACAACGTTATGATAATGTTAATAAGGCACTTAATGTTTACACAATTGAGTCCTAAATCCTAATTCATATTGAAAACGACAAAATGGCGCCGTGTCCCTTTAAAACTATGATGGCGTAGGCGACAAGTTGTTCCTGTTATTCATACAGCAACGCGGCGATAAATTTTAATAAAGATGGCGGCTGATGCCGATGTGTTCTGAAAACATGTGTGTGTACACGTGGACGTGGTATTGTTATTTTGTTGACAATATTTTTCTATGAATATATATTGTTTTGATCTGCTGTATATGCCTGGAGAATGCAAATTAACTTATGCCACAATCATGAACCTATCGTATTTTATTGGTGAAAATAAAACAATGCATTTGAGTATCATTTTATTGGGATTTGATTAAGTATATGCATAAGACGTTTGATAAAATAAATTTCTTTCTGGTTTTCCCCAAACTACAAAGGCTGGCAAACAATGTTGAGACGTAGATCAGGCTTATAAACAATAAATGTTGTTGGATCTCTGAGAAGGTATAAACATCATGCAGTATCTTTGAATTTCGTCTTAGGTAGACGTGGGAAATTTGATGTTGCAATTTCTTATCAATAATACCACTATGGCGTAACAAAATTCGTTACCAAAAACAAAAACAATATACGCTATCAATCATGAAGAAACAATAGCATAACACCTCAATGTCACGGCTATCTCTGCCTTCCGAACACGTGTCTATTAATCTGTTTACAAATACGTGTGTAAACAAGGGGGCGTGTCCACTGACTCACTGATGCTCATGCGCACTTATGTAACTGAAAGTTGAGCGCAGTTTTTGTAAACACGCCCAAGGTTCTTATCGCGCGATCGCTCGCGCCGGTGTGAGCGTGACCGGTTGCAGAATGTTCAATAACATGTGACGTTGCGATTTCTAATGGCGACTTAGAAATAGAAGTTCTGTATTGCATATAAAATTCATTCTAACTTATTTACGTTTTTATTACAGGATATTATACGGCTTATCCGTTTATGGTCTTATGTCTGTCGTTTATATTAACATCGTGACTCATTAATATAGCGGTTGTAAGTGTCACTCACTACCGGTAGGCGTATAAATAAATAATAGGCAAAAGCGTTCATGAAGAGTCCAGCGAAAACAAAAGCAACTTTAAGCAAAATTATTTAGGTACGTAGATGCCAAAAATAAACACAATTGAATCGAAATTTCTTCGGAAACTCAAATCAAAATTCACACACGATGAACGATTTGTTTGCATATTGAATATTAAGCAAAAACCGGTCGCAGTTTGTCTTTAGTCAATTCGTATTCTATAGAGATAGACGATCGTACGTTCAGAGAATCCATTTGTATGAAAATTAACTGGCGTTACATTTGCCCTTGGCAGTAATCAACTACATTGTTTTGGAGTGAATTTATTTTCGCTATATGACTACAAATTTCTATTGTCGAGTGTACATACATACATAATGTGATCATACCTGGAAAGGTAGGGCAAGCTTATCAATAGTTGATTGTCAATGTGATATATCCATGTATTTTCTGCCCCACTGCTGGGCACTGTTCTCCTCTCATTTGAGAGGGTTTAGGTTGTAGTTCACCACGATTGGCGACTTCACACGCCATCGAGAAATCTCTTAGTCATCCTGGTTTCTTCACGATGTTCTTCTTCACCGTTTAGGCTTGTGATACATGCGAACGTAACTATGAAAAGTCAGTGGTGCGTGTCCTAGCAACTGGTCACACCACCAAGCTATCACAGTTCTTCTTGTTTTCATAATGTAAGGAAAAATAAATAAAATGGAAATTAGGTTATCATCAGTCTGAGGGCATCCAGTTCAGTGGATATGTATTGACGCAAGTACGTGATTTATTGCAATGAAGGTAGAGCCATTTAAAAAGGGAAATATATATTTGGTACGAAAAAACACACAAATTACGAAAGTTTACGAAACAAGAAATAAATGGCGAAGCAAATAAAGCTCAAACTGTGTTACAACAAGACAGTTTCAAAAATAAATATAAACTAGGAAATTTCTTTGCTTTACTGGGGTTTATTTCTCACCAAAATTTTCACAGTAATTCGTACAAAACTCGCGAACGAATTCGCAAGCAGATGACATAAAAGAATTTGGTTCAAATCATTGTTTCCAAACGTAACACGAAAAACAATAGGCACAATAGCAAAAGTTACACATTAGTCATAGTCATACAATACACACATTCCATACAACTACAAACATACATACATTATTCAAATATACGATTTGTACTAGCTTCTATAAATACCAATTAAATTCAAAAACGTGTCTAATTAATTGCTTTCTAACTTCGGAACCCCTGAACCGATTTTGATGGATGATTTTATTTTAATTCGTTACTGAAGATATTGTTTGATCTTAACTGATGACATGTGACGTACCGTTTAACCGTAGTTCTATTTCATTGTCTAATATTCGTGTAAGTGTAAGAATGCGGTGTAACTGTCGAATATTAGCATAAAATCATACTTTGTTGGCTCAGATTATATTTAATAATTAGCACGCATTACAGATTTATCAATCTAGACATGTGAGCAATCTATATGATTGAGTACCTAGAGCCGAAGAAAACATATAGAGAACCAACTTGTTCGTGTAATATGTAACTTTCAAGATAAATTTGACGTTTATTATTGTCTAATATGTATACATATTTGGTTAATGACCGTCGTAATTTTTTATCATAATTATATAATATTAATTAAGGAGATAAGATAACGTACGTGATGTAAACAGAGTTTGTCGAGATTGGTCCGTATAAATCAGTTTGAAGTTATTCGTATACCACGTCTGTCGTCCCCGAAGAGATGAGCAGAGGTGTACGAATGTACACCAACATTTTGCTGGTTTATTTTAGGTGCCATGTAATAAAGGGGGCGAACTTATTGCCATCAACCAGGCACGAATCCAAACTCCAAGTTGCTACTGAGAATTTCATAGAAAAACCACTTTGCTCGACTTGAAAATCGAACCTAAGACATCTTGCTAAGCAGTCCCAAGCACCAATTCCTATAAGATTATGTTAACAGACTACACATTAAATTGCTTGATATTAAATTTACAAGTCATCTATTCTATTTTCAGCCTACATTCTCTTTGAGTGGCAACTTTTGTAACCACAATACCATGGAGCCAATTCTGACATAAATGAGTTTGAAGTTATAAAGGGATAGGTATATGATTATAGAGGTGTTAG
This sequence comes from Craniophora ligustri, assembly GCA_905163465.1. NCBI lineage: Eukaryota > Metazoa > Arthropoda > Insecta > Lepidoptera > Noctuidae > Craniophora > Craniophora ligustri. The sequence goes on from LR990969.1 coordinate 10,957,983, forward strand.
ACGTGCGAGCATATACATATATGTATATACATACGTGAGCTACTGACATTGCTTTTTAATGACGAAAGTTACAATGCTGTGTACCTACTGCGTTTGTTTTCCCTTAAGCTTCATACGGAATTTAGATTAGAGTTTTACATTCGTGTCTAGTGTTCTACTAGGATTTAGTTGAATTAAAAAAATCAAATTATCTATCAATATTTTTAATCGCTGAAGTTGAAATTGTTAAACTTGTATAACGCATTTGTCGAGATGACATTAAATAGATACCGAGAAGCCACAATCCGTCAATCTGTCAAGAGGCTACAGAGGGTCATAAAAAGTTGGATACACGTGATAAAATATCAATATGGAGTAGTTCGGCGGTACTAAAGGCTGTTCTATGGTCAATATTGAAATCCTGGTAGAGGTGAATCTTTGTGTGATGGGCATTTGACCTGAGTCATGAATGTTCCTATGTATAATACTTATGTATTAACAAAAACTATAGATATAGTGTATCCATCAAGAATCCGTAACACTAGCCTCTTTGCTTACCTCGGAACTCTGCTTTGTGTCATAATGTTCAGATATTTATTAAGAGAGGGAATGCATGTGAAAGAATAAGCTTATAAACAAACCAACGGTACAGGTGACTTTCTTAGCAAATTAAAATTACGTCTTAGTTCTCAGACTTGTAAAAATAAATATTGGTTTGTTTGTCTTGCTATCAACACAGTATCCTTGGGAATATGTGGCGACACAGTCAGGCGTTTGTCGTCAAGGCATTTACCCCAGTTAATGACGTCCATTAGCTTAATGACACGATAAACAATAAGGATGACAAGTTCAATGCCTCTGCCATTCGTTTGGAGAATGTAGTTTAAAAAAGTGAGTAAGGAGGCTGGCGAAGAAAAGTATGATTGCACATATTATATTTTCTATTTTATTTGACAGCTCGTTTTGGGATTGTTGTTGAGAGTTCAACTTTTAATTTTGAGTCTTGCATTGAAAACACATTTTAGTAGGAATTATGTGTGTATTTCGGTAACTATCTATTTATTATTGTGTATGTACAGTAGCGCTCATAAGTGCAGTAGCACCTCTAAGATCGTATTCGCTTGCACGGTAACTGCGTGTACACATACATGTGTGAGTGATTGCTACCTATTCAAACATTTACATTTACGTCAAATAGTATAACTACGAGAAGGTGATAGTGTGTGAGGTCAATACGAGACAAAGATACCAATATACTTGTTTTCTTAATGTTAGTGTTAGCAGCGAGCGAATTAATTATTCCATTTTATTTCAAATCTACCTTCATACTTTTTACATTTAATGTTGATCTTTGCTAAAGTTTAACAAATAATATTCTACTTTAGAATCATATTTTATTTATAAATGAAATACAAAAAGTGATTAGCAGGATTGAAGATTCGAACCTACCTTAGTATAGTATTAATTATAAACCTCTTGCTAGAACCACTCGGCCACCGGTCGCTAATGTAGTTATAACGAAATTATCGATAATATTCCTACGGAAGAACAATTTATATGTATGCGTGTGAATTGTCTTAAAAGAAAAAGGTCACAAGTAGTGCTAGTGTTGACGCTATAGTTGCGTAGGATTGCTATTGCACTTATGAGCGCGATAGTACATTTGGCCTAAATGTAAGAGAAAATCCCAGCCAACTCATGAGATGTTATTTTGATTTTCATTTACTTCATAGGATTAGGTACGTACTAGCTCTTGCTTGCATTCACATATCCATAGACACATAGAGTGACTTTCCCATTTATAACATTATACGTACTATAAATCATTTAACCAATGGGCCATAACGACATTAAATAGAGAACAGAAGAATTTTGTAACTTACCTAAAAAACAAATTTAGTATAAGTAGGTAAGTATTTAATAATATACGTTGGTATATAACTACTGGCAAATATTTTCTTTCGACGTAAAATCGGACCCAATTTAAATAACAAAAGAAATAAATGCGCCATTGTTTTTATGAGTTTTTTTAAACAGTACCTATTCTACTTTTATTTTTTTACCAACCGGTAGCTTTTGCGCAGTTAATAATAGTGCATGCAATAGAACATAAAAATAACAATATGTTATGTATTTCTTTGTGAATTAGGTACTATAAAAGCGAGGAAAACTAGGTCATCAGTTGAAACATGGAATACTTTTCAAAATGATTACTGACTGTTTGTTTTGGCTGTATTAGAAGTGGCAGTAAATATAAAGAATACCGTTTTATGAATAAGAATCCCAAGAATTCCGTATTTTAAAGACTCTTGAATTAACCCCACACGTAATAAAAAACTGCGTTAAAAAAAACCGACTTCAAAACTAAAAAGTTAAAAATAACTTAATACAGTTTTAACTTCTTTTTAGTTTTAAAGGTATGAAGACGGTGCCAAGCCAAATGTAAAGGTATGTAAACCCATCGCGCAGTGTACAAACCAGGCACTGGCACCGACTTCATACCTTTAAAACTAAAAAGAAGTTAAAACTGTATTAATTAATTTATAACTTAAAAAGTTAAAAATAACTTAAGTTTTGAAGTCGGTTTTTTTAACGCAGTTTTTTATTTTATTTTTTACTTTTTAGTGTCTGTAATAGGTTCGTTGTATTATATGTCTCGTTGGTCTAGTGGTCATACAGTGCGACTGCCGAGCAAAAGGTCCTGGATTCGATTCCCAGGTCGAGCAAAGTGTTATTGAGTTTTTCTGTGAAATTCTCAGTAGCGGCTCGGAGTTTTGATTCGTGCCCGGTTAATGGCAATAGGCTCGCCACCTATTACATAGGACCTAAAACATACCGGCAAAATGTTGGTGTACATTAGTACACCACTGCCTAACCTTTCGGGGACAACAGGCGTGATAGTATGTAAGAAGTTGAACAATAAACGCGTAGAAAATTTTCTACGTTTGTAGAAAATTTGAGGGTTTCTCTCGATTTCCCAAGGATCCACTCATCAAATCCTCACCATTTTTTATGGGACCACATGGAAAGCATCAGCTTTCATATAAAAAAATAATTTTCAAAATCGGTTCACCGAATCCACAGTTATGAGGTAAGAAGTTGAACAATAAACGCGTCATCTACGTAGAAAATTTGAGGGTTTCTCTCGATTTCCCAAGGATCCACTCATCAGATCCTAAAATTTTTTTTATGGGACCACATGGGAAGCTTCAGCTTTCATATCAAAAAAGAATTTTCAAAATCGGTTCACCCAATCCACAGTTATGAGGTAACAAACATAAAAAAAAAAAAAAAAAATACAGTCGAATTGATAACCTCCTCCTTTTGGAAGTCGGTTAAAAAGAGGGTTGTTAGAAGTTTGAAGTGTCTGTCTGTGACAGTGAATGGATCGATTTTGATGCGTTTCTTGTTTTAAAGTTGACGTGGTGGAGATGGTTCTTATCTACAATTTATGAAGATTTAGTTATGTCCTTTCTGCATAAATCATACGATTCACATCGAACTGCACCAGTCTCATATTGATAATACATGAATCACTGTAGAACAAAACCAACTATCTTGTAATTATGTAGGTATTTAATTTAAAAAGAGTATCTATGGAGTTTCTTGTCGGTTCTTCTCCATAAAACCTACCTTTGGAACCGTGCAACTAAATTCAATTAATTCGATAATTCAAAAGCACCTGTATTGGTCTAATTGAAATAAATGATTTGATTTGATTTAAAGATTTGTTAGCTACGCTTTTTATTTGCTAAAGTAGGCATTGTCGAGGATTACTTAACTTTTATTTCTTTTACGTAACAGTTTGACAGACATAGACACAGACGGATTGCAACGAGGACCGGCCCTGCGCCACCCGCATCCAGCGGATTCCATCTTGCCGGAGTATGCAATTATGAGACATACACATCATCACGCCTGTCGTCCTCGAAAGGTTAGGCAGAGGTGTACTAATGTACACCCTCCAATCCCCGTTATGTTTTAGGTCCCATGTAATAGGTGACGAGCCTATTGTCATTGACCGGGCAAGAATTCAAACTCCGAGCTGCTACTGAGAATTTCGTAGAAAAACACACAACACATTGCTCGTACTGGGAATCGAACCGACGACCTCATGCTCAGCAGTCGCAGTGTACGACCACTAGACCAACGAGGCAGTAACTATTAAGTAGGCAGGCAAGTATTATGAGACGTAAAAATGATTTAATGTATTTGACTGTAACCAGATATTTTGTAATGACTACCCATTTAATCATACAAAGGCCTACTATATACATACTCCTATAGTACTTAGTGGTATAATGTTAAATATTCTTAATACACGTGATAAGCTTGGTAGTTGCTCCTCGACGCTAAACAAGCGTACATATTTTATGAGCTGTGAAGTAGGTCAGACGATAAGCCCGATGAATCAAATATTCGTCAAGTTAAGGAGAAACTGTGTATTTAAATATGTGTTTATGATGGTATTCTTCTATGGCAGGCTCGAATTTATGTATCTAGTTTTATAATAGTGAAGGAGTTATGGTGTTATTGCTCGATTCTTCTCCGCGGTTGCAAGAATTTGGTCTTGGTTGCAATAATCTACCGTGGGAGTAGTGTTAATCTATATATTCCATACTAATACAATAATATAATATGTATTATAGTGTATACGAATGTGTTTTTTTTGTCTGTCTGTTGCGTAAGTGTGTATGAAAGTCCGCTTTATATGAAATACGATAGGTACCTTCAGATAGTTTGAATCTCGGTTAAGGACATAGGATGGTTTTCGTCCCGAAAATCAAATCTAAATCGGTTCAGTGATTTAAGCGTGATGAGGTAACATACAGACGGATACACTTTCGCATTTACGATATTAGTATTGAATTGAATGGAAATGTTGCCACAATAAATAAAAAAATAAGGTGTCTGTACTATGCGGGAGAGTCGGAGTCGTAATAGGTGTGTCACATACGTAAAAAATAGGGCTCCTACCTGTAAAACAGTCCGAAACAACCATCATTAATCGTCTCTGTGGCCCATATTTGTAGCATTTGTCACTCAGCAAATGTTCATCTCGCATGCTGAGCGATGCGTATCATTTTTTCGAAGCAAAATAGTGAAATGTGGGATTATTATTCGTACTCTGCGTCTTGTGTTTGATTTTAGTTTTGGTGACTGGCAAACCTGCAAACATCCATATCCATACTAATATTATAAATGTGAAAGTGTGTCTGTCTGTCGGTTATCATACGTAGTATCTATTAGTCTGTGCGGTTACCTCTTCACGCTAATAACCGCTGAACTGATTTAGATAACATTTTGTGTTGATAGTTTGAGTCCCTAGGAAGGACATCGGATAGTTTTTGTTCCGAAAATCATTCCTTAAAAGGGCGAAAAGGAGGTACAAGTTCGGTAAAAAGATAATTTCTTAAAAGAGGGTAGATATAGAATAAATAAGCAGATTGGATATAATTACTAAATCTACGCAGATGAAGTCGCGGCTACAAGCTAGTAATCAAATAAAAGTAAATCTGTGCATCTTATTATAGCCGTCAAGCTTTTAAATGTGCGTTGGTCGGGAGTTACAGAAATACACCAATAGAACCAGAAGTACCTACTATCTAACTATACCAGTGTATATTTGTGTACACTTTTTAAATAAGCATTTGCATTTTACAACGTTTTCATCTGTTCACGTATTTTTGTATTTCCTCATCGAGGCGATGTGGGAGTAAGGAGAGATATTAACGTAACAGCTGTTTGTTTTTTTCACGTAAACGTGAAAGCAGTTGGGTATAGTAGAGGTATCGGATACTCGAGTTGTTTATATTTCGTTCATTTTTTTATAGGGCAATCAGAAGTATTAGTTATCACAGTTCTAAGAATAAAAATAAATTATGGATGTTTAAAATAAGATAAAAAAAATAGATTGAATATAGTATGTATCTATCTAGAATTCTAGAGACTAGAATGAATATAATTGAATACCAATACAGATATTTTTTCTTCTTTTTTTTTAAAGAAAACGCTATGTATGACTTCTTGCGTCGTGCTTGCGTTTATAAACACAAATGTTCTTATGCTCACGTGTGCCTGCCCAGACCTTGAACAACTCCCATAATATGTCCCGTAGGTACGGGACCAGACCTGTGACAAGTGGCATTAAAGCCACTGAGTAGAGTATATTGTTTTTAGAGATGCAGGGCATTGCAAGATTATTGCTGCTCTCAGAATATACAATCGACCAGAGCTTGATATATGTATATATGATATTGCTTACAGTGTAGTGACTATTTTAAGAAACATAAAATGCACCCTATTCCTTGGTGTTTTTAAAAAAATGGGAGTCAAAAAGTTTCCATAGCGTCGGCAACGCGTGAGGAACACCTCTCGTGTTGCAAACGTCTATAGGCCACGCTAACTATTTACTATCAAGCGGGCTGTTAGCTGGTTTGCCATTCTCGTGGTATAAAACTATATTTAAAATCCATTTTAAAAGTTCATGATTTGGTCAGTCCTTGCCCCCCCTAATGTGAGAGATGAAAGATAATGATGATAATAGGTCGTTAAGTATTTCTGAGTTATTTTTCACCTTCCTACCTGCTCCATCCAACTCCCATTTCTGTGCCGCAATTTTGCTAGATCTCTTATACAAATGTATATGACAGAACAACGTTTGGCGAGTCATCTAGTAACTCACAACATTATCTTGAGGTAGGTAATATTTTAATGTTATTTAAGTAGTAATATAATAGTTAAATCATTTAAAACGTCCGCGATTAGTCGTGCAGACAGCTAGCTGTTGATGCAGGGCACCACGTAATCGAATTCTAACGTTTTGTCATTCGCTTTTTGTTTTCATGAATAACTTTATGTTTTTATTACTGAAAATTTAATGACATACTTTCACAACATAGAATCAGGGTCACGAGTTATGAATTGTTAATTAGAAATTATTAAAAGTTAAAGTTCTACCTCTCGAAATAATAGCTCTTTGTACACGAAGGTTTAGGTAGGATTGGGTATGGGTTTTCTTAGACCCTCGGTTTCTAAGAACTGTTGCCTACGGGAGTTTGCCACGAGATCAACGAACGACCAGCGCCGAATTAAGGCAGCCTGATGCCTTTAGAAATCTTCCTAGAATCTATGGTGGTGGTCGACCAAAACATAATAAGACAAGTTTAAAAGTGCGATGACCTTTTTTTAGCCCCAGCACCCATTACCACGTAGCTACGCCATGGATGGTATTTAGTACGCTATTTTTTTCTCGGTCGTCTATGGTGCATCCCTAATCGGGGCGCTCTAAGCAGTCTAAGCAATTGCTTAAATGGCTTATAGGTTAATCCAGGACTGCGAACTCCTTGCTGTAAAGGTTCCAATTGTCCATGACTATGGATGCTGTGCTATGTGCTATGTGCTATGCGTTTATTTAATGTTTATGTTATAAACATTAAATAAAGGCATATTTGTATGTAGAATAAAATAGCCCTAGCCTAAAATGTTTTTGCTTTGCTGTGCCCAACAGGGTCCATGATGATCTAATTTTTAATTTAAGGCCATCTGTAAAATGACCATGGAATCCAATAAAGAATTGAGTATTGAATAAAATATAAATATAGAACGACACATACAGATATTTTTTAAATTAAATCCGTGAAAATTTAAAATTAAATATAAGAGTATAATAGGTATCTCACATATATTTAAAAATATATAAAAACAGGTAAGTAGGTATTCTTCAATCGCTGTTATCAAATTTTCTCGTGTCATTGTTGTTATCAGTTCCTATAAACAATGACTACGTGCTTAAATGCATGGGAATTTTCATAATACCATCTCACTGAAAATACAGACTACTTCCTGTTGACTTTTTGTTGAAATCCAATTTATCTGATAACTTTAATACTTCGATTTAAGATTATTGATGAGGTGCTTACAGCAGATTACAAACATAAATAAAATATCATTTCAGAATGAGTTCTTCCATAATAATATGCATTACATCGGACTTAATAATAATATATTTCATACGGTCAATGTGTGAGAACTACGGTGAACTGTGAATGCACATTCACATCACGTATTTGGTAATCGATTGTTTTCCAACTCTTCTTATCAAGGGATCTCTGCCAAATACTCTGGGATCCCAAGTAACACATAAGTATATGTAAAGGCGCATTTTCATTAGTGGTTAAGTCGGTCGTTACCCCGTATGCGGGCTCTGAAATGAAACTCATCGGTCGATAACTTAGTCGATTAAAAGCGTATGGGAGTGTAGTGTATGTATGAATCCCTATTACCTATGTATGCATGTGTGTCCATCTATCTTATTAAATCATGTATTATTTCATATTTGAGTCAGTAATAAATGGTTACTCGTGTGAAGCAGTGTTTCTCTAAACGCCCAACCTTATAGGAGCTCCCCGCAGGTGGGCGCTAACGAAAAGTGAAAATGATTTCCCAAATGGGGGCTCTATTTCATGCGTTTCATAAATCTCCCGAACCCCACATGCGAGCACTAGCGACTAATGAAAATGCGCCTTATGAGCGAGAGCGAGAGCTCTGATAGTTTAGTGGAGTGACCAGTGGACTATTAAGTCAAAGGTCTCGAGTTCAATGCCAAGGCCAACCAGCCTCTGACTTTCTCAAAACGGTGAACTTCGTGAGAAGACCTGTGGGCCTGACAGGTTTTCTGAATACCGTGTGAAGACCACCCGCATTATGCTCCCCGTGCCCAATCGTGGTATGATAATTGGGTTGATGATAATAAAATAATATATAGGTATATCATGTTCTCATCCAAATCTTTCAAATAATTTTCATTTTCAACGCGTGATCGCTGAAATCATCCAAAAATATGATATCTCCGGACCAATTTTCAAAGAAATAAAAGTCTTAATATTTGTTTTATTATCACTGACATATCAGGAGGTGTTCAAATATCCTTGAAGTTCGTACGAGTGATATTTACATAAATATCAGAATAGTCTTATCTTCTTTTTCAGTAAGATAAACTGTAACATTTTTGTTAAAAGTAAAAATTGTATGACAATTAACTGTCATCATCCTTCTAGCCTGATAGTCGCATCTGGCTAGGCTAATGATACACTAAACATATTTATACCAGGCCACTACAATCATTGGCATTGGCCGAGGTTGTGGTGCATGCTTTTGCGAATCACATGGCCCCAGCAGCACATGGTCACAGGGCTGGTGGCGTTGACGGGTGCCATTGTTTTACTCTGTAAAAACTCACGCGAATCGTAAAGGATTTTTTCCGCAAATAAAAAAATGCTATTACTATTCAGTACAATAGGCTGTACCAATATCTTAAGATTAAACTGGTTGTCTGGCTGGCTGTTTCTGACTATAAATAGTGGCCAGTGGAGTCTCGATATGTTAATAACGGTTACCCATCCGTAAACTTACAGCGGTAGGTGGCGCTTAACCTTGCAGTATATTAAATCAGTGGGGTTATTGCAGGCACCTCTATAGGGAAATAACAATCGCGGCCACAAAATAATAGGCCAATGTTGGCCCAACGATCAAGGCCATTGCCAACGTAAGCCAATGTTGGTGAATACTCTTGACCTATATATATATGTGTGTTATCGAACAAATATACCTATAGTCTGCTAGATCTGAGAGACCGCGTGGTAACACCACGTGGTGGAGAGGTTATGTCCGTGGCCTTCACGTTACATAACGCTCAAAAATAACAGTATGTACCGACATAACAAGTTAAGTTGTTAAGTATCTTGAAGTTTATTGTTATTGTTAACGTTATTAGGTAATAATATGTTTGTGTCTACTTATGTACTTTTGCAGGTACGAGCTAAAAGGCGATGAGAATATATGTTAAAGATTACTGGCTAACTCAGCTTATTTAATTAAACTGAAGTTCTTGAAGTAGGTTTGTTTTGTATGCAATGTTTTTCGCTTACATAATGACCATTTATTTTAAATACAACAAAAACAACTAGGTATAAAAAATCATAATATGGCGTTTTGTTGTAACTAATTTAAACAGCTGACGATGTTTAATAAGTCATTGTTTTCGTACCAGCGAATGTTTCTGAGTAAAATAATGACTTACAAAAAAAAAAATTATTTGAAAACATCAATTGACAATCTTATATATAAAATTCTCGTGTCACAGTTTTCGTTGCCATACTCCTCAGAAACGGCTTGACCGATTTTGATGAAATTTTTTGTGCTTATCCGGTATTTATGAGAATCGGCCAACATCTATTTTTCATCTCCCTAAATATTAGGGGTAGTCCACCCCTAAATTTTTATTTTTATTTTTTAGACAAAATATTTTTTTGTATTTTTTTTTAGATTTGGCATTAAAAAATACATACAACCCTAAATTTTCACCCTTCTACCACCAACCCCTAAAATGTGGCAAAACAACGTTTGCTGGGTCAGCTAGTTTTTTTATACAATTTTTAAGTACCGCAATGAAAACAGTCTGGTATTAAAATAATAGTACCTACTCGATTCCCTATTCAACACATAAATTACCTGTATATAATTTATTGTACAAAATATAATCGATTAAAGGTAACCGAGGGAAATCGAGCCGTGGGAACATCGATTATAATTACGTACTTCTACATCGAAACAATTTACTCGAGAAGTCGGGAATCGATTAATATAATTACACTTTAATGAACTGTCTCATATAGGTAGTATATTCATATTGGAAAAGTAATGTAGTAATCGATTTTGTTATTTATTTCATTTATCTTAATTCTGTTCAATAGGTGGTGTTATAAAGTATAAATTGACTGTCTAAGTGTACCTTCACTGTTATTTATTTATGCTCTGGTCACATTTATTTGACCTGTACAATCAAACAGTCAAATCAAATCAAATCACTCATTGTTTCTTTCATTTTATAATAATAAAGGAATTGTACCAAAATTGAAGGCTGTAAGTAGCTTCTAAGAAATACATAACACAGTCTGTACTTTAAAAATGTATGAACGAATGTACGTACTTACCTATTTAAATAAACTTTAAAATTACATTAGAATGATTAGGTAACTGGAAAAGAAACTAAAAATAAACTTACAACATTTTTATTCACGAGCGCAAATTTTGTAGCTGGCCTTGAACCTTAGAATAACGGCTTAATATATTAAAACGCGACGAGCAAAATAATATTGTAGGTATATTCCACTCATCATTACCCAAGTCCTGGGGACAGATACCCTCAGACCAATTCCACTGCAGGCATCGGCAAATTGCAGGCTTCTAGTGATGAGAGGAACTTCTATGACTCACTACTTATTATAATAAAACCAGAAAATCTTGAGTATTCGAAAACATTTTTTTTCAAATACAGCTTTGGGCCATGAACCCAAAAGGCGTGCTTTTGGGTTCATGTATTTTGAATTAAGAATACAGCAACCCCCGCCCCTCACAGTCACGCACCGCTAATAAGTTAAATATCTTCCCAATCCCACCTACTTAAAAGAAATTTCAAATCATATTTTCTTCTTATATTTTCGTGTTTCGCGGCCAGCAAGTAGATTTTGTACGAGATAAACATTGAATATAATTTAGTCACCCGCCATATCGACTATGTTAAACTACGCACAAAATGCGCTGTCGACGTGTGAGTGGCGCGTTAGATAACGATTACGTGTCTATGTGTGCGCAATCAAAGATTAGGTGAAGTTTGTGTATGGAAGGAACAATAGGTAAAATACATACATATTGATGTGTTTGTTTATCGCATTAAGTCTCACTAGCAAGTGTATGTAGTCTAGCTTCCCGACTGGGGAAGTACCTCCGCCTCACAGAAGACCTCAGTGCAATAACAATAGTTCTATTTCTGCGAGTGAGTAAGGTTCCCAGAGCTCATTGGTGGAGTGACTATTCTGACAGCAGAAACATCTAAAGGCTGCGGTAGCCACTTACCACCAGGCCAGTATGCTTGAAAATAAAACAAATTCACTCATCAGAATTGCTAATCAGATCGTCAAATGATAAAACAGCACACAGAGTCAATTCAGTTCTGTGTTGAGTATTACATGAAACTGATTATCATACAAAGAAAAGAAAACAGGAAAATAAATAATGCAACAGGAAAATCAAGTAATTGGATATCAGTAGGTTTTACTTACATAAGATAAGAATGATAAGACACAATATAGTCCTTGAATGATGACCTTAACTTGATCCCTTGTAAACTGGGAGAGTCAGTTAGTTAGTTCTTCATTGTGTCTGTAAAATTTATTAATAGTTATTGGCAAAAAGTTCACCCATTTTACACATACATTATTCATCCCATTATTCATATATTGGCGACGCTTGCCCTCAAGGTCACGCGACAGAATAACAAGTCAACATAGTACCCTATCTGGAATATTAATCTATACATGTTTTGATGTGGTCCGCTCATGTGTGTCGTGTTTACAATACACAACGTGCGCGTGTGTGAGTTTAGCTGGCAAACGTATTTATTTTAGGCATCGGCAACACCCGGTTCAGTCCTCCTTGCCTTTTTGAACGACCAGCAAGTGTCAGTGTTTTGTGAAATTATTATTATTTAAATAAAAGTTTGGAAAATGTCGGCATCACCAATCGCAAGGGCAGCCACCAACTGTCAGGCTATTCCTTCAAGGAGGGTCCTCATCACCGACCCCTCGCAGATGCCTGATGTATACTCCAGTACACCTGGGGGCACTGTATATTCCACCACTCCTGGAGGTAATTGAACTTGAAGTACCTACATACAATAATATTTGGGTCATAAAATTGACGAGAAAATTAGATAACATATAGGTACGACCTCGGTCGCAATCAGAGATAATGTTATCAGACGTATTTATTACACTTCTTTGAGCCTGATATAGAAGTATAGGTAATATAAGTATAACTTTAAATAATATTTAAGTCAATAATTTATTACACATTAAAGCTATATTTTTTTAAAAATGAGAACAATATTTCTATTGAGAAATCACCGTGATCGACCGGAGAGGGCCGCATTTTTCTAAGTGGCCATCACAATATTATTGGCAGTTCACAAACAAGTTGTGTCTTAAAAAAATAACGCTCATATTTTGCCGCGCTAAAGTTGAATAAACTTTCAACATCGTAGAAACCTTTTTCACTAAACATAAGAACTGTTAAACAATAGTTCTTTATTAAAATGAATCCACAAAGCGCCGAGTTTGCAAACAATAATAATTTCTTGCCAACATTTCGCAGTAAGAATTCCGTATAATATTAAAATAACGTGCTGTCACTTCAAATGCATCATGAGTTGTAATTTAAATTTAGAAGCGACAGCGACCTCACTTATGAGCTTGGAGCTTAATTATGGAACCTTGGGGATTGTCAATTAGTTCATTAAATACGATATAAAATCATCACGCCTGTTTATGAAGAAGAGTGGGCTGTGTTGTGATATGTATAAACAAAAACTCTCAAGACTCTAGAGAATTAAAGATTATGACAGATATTTGTAAAAAAAAATTGAGAATCACTGATTGTAACAACTTAAATGTTGTCTCATTACCCATAGTAACAGCACTAGAGACTGCTACACCCTTGAGATTGTCTAGGACTATTAATACGACAATAATTAAGTAATTTACACACAACATATTATACATATTCGATAAAAACAATAATTCAAGTCATTGTTATTTAAAAACACATTTTTTATCAAACAATAACACTGAATATGAGTCAGTAAATTATCGTAATTTGAACCTTAACCTGTTGGCACTAAGTACTTAATTGATTGGAAATAAAGCCGCTATGGTTTAGTATATCTAAAGCCTCTTATTAATCCATTATTGTCCCATTGCTGGGGACCCCTCTCATTTGAGAGAGACTAGGCTTTAGTTGTTCGCCACACTAATGCGGGTTGCCAGACTTCAAATCCCATTGGGAGAATCTCTCCGGCATGCAGGTTGCCTCACGATGTTTTCTTTCATCGTTTGATTATGTGATAAAGCTTAGGTAGAAGTCTCAATATTTATCTAAGATAGCAAGATGTTACAAACATAAGACAAGCATGCCCCTTGTTTTGTTTAAATAACTCTTCAGTAGGTAGTGTTATAAACATTTTAAACTTCAACAAAGAGTATAAAATAACCTTATAATAGGTCGATGCTCAATGTACATAATAAATAGTACATAATTATGGCTCTTGTTAACGCTATAGAAATTTAAACCTAATATCTCTATTGTAAAGTAGGTAAAACTTTTTTTCAATCATTAAAATAAACGTCAAATCGAAACAATTTGATATAATTTTGAGTCCTATATAATATGTATTATGACAAAGTACGAGTAGGTATTTAATAACTTAGTTCCTCTACTATTTGATATAGTTTATATGTTATGGTTTTATTCTCATTTCTCATTTAGAAAATGGGTGTTACAAAATCCCTTTTCAGTAGCTTTTCATACCGGTTCTTCGTTGTCTTTTCATAAGCTTACCGGTTCAGCGTAAAAACGCATAACCTAATAAACACCGAAAACGTGATTTCATTACATAAACATGCCTCTGCCATGTGGCACTAGGTATCGGCTGTGTTAAATAACGTCTTGGCAACGATTGTACACAATCGGGTGTTTGTTCAAGATAATGGAACAACTATGTCCACTTAGTATGCGCTTGCGCATTAGGCACGTTGTTGATAAATTTGTAATATTTACCTATATTTATTCTCATAATATTTACAAGAATTTGACACTAACAAAACTCCTATTATAGTTTCCAATGCGTCGTCTCTGATGCCTTTTTAAAAAAAAATAACATGTCTCTATGAATAATAAAAATAAAATGAATTAAAGAATTTATGATGTTGAACTTGACTTGTTTTAATATCCCTAGAGCTTGCTTATCATTGTTTTTCTGCAATAAAATGTCTGTGTCATTTAGGTACACAGAAATATGCATATTAAATATAAATTATCATACGGATATACATAAACAAATTATCTTACTCGGAATTTGGCTGATTCACTTTTCTGTATATAGCAAAGCGATTTTTCAATTGTATATAAATT
The DNA here is from genome assembly GCA_905163465.1 of Craniophora ligustri. Taxonomy (NCBI): domain Eukaryota; kingdom Metazoa; phylum Arthropoda; class Insecta; order Lepidoptera; family Noctuidae; genus Craniophora; species Craniophora ligustri. Next base: position 10,972,989 of record LR990969.1, read on the forward strand.
AAAGGATTATTTCAATTACTTAAAAAATTTAAAATTACCATCGAATTATGAAAAGGTAAGCTAAGAGTATTAAATACAAAAGATCATTTGATATAAATCCTCATCAGCTGAAATGAACAGTGTCTCTGTGCTTCAGACAGGGCGGAGTAAGAACATAACAACCCCTCAAAAATTAAAAGGAGTTCGGTAAAGTCAAAATAGCAGAATAAAAAAAAAATTGCATATGTTAATTTGTCTTAACTTATATACAGCCTAATGTTTACAGACTATAAAACAGCAATAAAACTTCCGAAGTTATAAATATTTTTGACTACGTAAAATACTAATTATACCATTCGAATATAAAAAAGCTTAGGGGGAAGTCCCCTAGTGGCGGACACTTAAGGTTTTTGGTAAATATAAAAAAAACTAATTCGAGAAATATATCTTTATTTACGATTTTAGTGAACCAACAATATTTAAAATCAAAATAAATTAACGAAAATGCAACTTCTGCATAAACATATTAAAAAACATAAAATAAACTTTAGTGAAATTAGAAGCCGTCTCTGAAAGTGGCACCTAGTACCGGACGGACTTCACTTCGAACCCCTAGCATCGAATAGTTTTAAAACAGCTGACACTTATCAAATATATAGGCTTCTCAACATTCAGGAATGTCAGCACAGGCTTCATGAACCCAACTATGGCAGCTGGAGCACTGTATCGAGTCTTTGTCATAGTCCTCTAAACCCACTACACACGTAGTTTTATCTGTGTTAGATTTTTCAATTAATGGCTTTTTTAGTTTTCTCTTTGTCTTTTACTCCTTTGGCTTTAGCGTTTTTCCCTTGACTGACATGTCTTTGCTTTGTTCCTCTTTCTTATTTATAGCAGTTTTAAAGTTGGTTTTCATTATTTTCTTTTCCTCACTAGCATTCTTTATATTTTCTTTCTCTTCGACAATAGTTTTATATGGAGATAATGTCATAATGTCATAATTTCACTTCTTTCACATTTTCTTTTTCTAGCAATGAGGAACCTTCTCTCAAAGACAGTTCCTTAGTCAAATCCTTAGTAATTGCAGTTTGTAAACTTACTTCCCATTTTCCCTCCCTTTACCTCTTTTCTATTTTAATTTTATCACTCTCTTCTGTCCCCTGAAAAAAGTATAACTAACAGTTATCATAAAGTATATAAATTCTGACAAAAAAACAACATCTTTACTGTCCGGTGTTAGGGGACTACTTATTGTCCGATGCGGACAAAGAATTACGAGAATTATACTTTCCATACAAAATAGTTTTAGAAATCTTCAAAAGCTTTTATTAAATTATGAGCTACAATAAAACGCTGCCTTTATTAAAAATAAACATAAACGATTGATCATTAATACTTAGCAGTAACACTCACCTGAATATTACGTAACGCAGTGTATCTCGCCAAAAATAGCAAACAACCGTTCCTACTGTCACCGCGCGCGTTCCTGGCTAAGTGAATCGTATGGTTCGGTGCTGTTACGTGCCCCCACACCCCTTTCACCCGCCTTTTAATCGCTAGCACACGCAGTTGTCGAAATAGTACGAGTGTCCGGCATTAGGTGCCGTCCGGCGTTAGGGGACTTACCCCTATACGTTCTATTAAAAATACGAAACAGACGCGCGGACTGCAAAAATAGAATCGTTCAAAATATTTTTCGCGGAAACTACGCACGGTTTCCTCGTAAAATTATTACGTCCAATTATGTAACCGCTGCGTATAATGAAGCTTCTGTATATTAGATGTATTATTAATTTATTAGAGCTTAATATTTTATAAGAATAATTAAAACTTTCGATAAAAGTATGAGCAAAAAGTATATTGTCCAGTCACTGAAACACCGCCATCTTTGATTTCACTTTATACTAACGTTTCCTTTTCTCTTCTTTCCAGGCACAAGGATTGTGTATGAGAGGTCTTTTATGATGTCGCTACGTCAGTCCCCTATCTCGCAGACCCCACCGAAGTGCGCGCTGCCTGCCGGCCTTTTAAAGAACCCTAACTCCGTCCCGAACGTGATACAGCCGTCCGCTGCGCAAAAGGCGCGCTCCAACTCAATCTCATTCGACGAGTCGCAAGAAACTTTCAGTATGGATCTCTAATAGGTTAAGATTTAAGTCATTACAAAAAAAAATCTTATGCTTTGTACAATATCTTGATACTTGTAGTAAGTCAAAATCATGGATATACTATGTGAGCTTACTTTATGTCGTCTTGCGTACGTACGTGTAGTTTAAGATTTTTAAACTTAGTACAGTGAGAATAAAATAGAGAATCTATTTTAATTTTCTATGCCCTAAGGAATTATTGCTAGGTTAGTAATTTTATTTTAAGTAATCATGCGCGACTGAACATTGTTATTATGGCGTTCTGAACGCTGTCCTTTGCCACACCCGCCAAAAGTCAAGAAGAAAAAAAACAAATACAGATTATAAAATCCAAAAAATATATAAATCAATTCTTAATGGAATGGATGTGTTTATTACAAGCCAAAAACGTATTTATTGAAAAAAATGTGGCAATCGATAAAATGTAAATAAGTAACTGTTAGTTTTTATGCGTGTAACGCACATTGTAGGTGCTTAGTATTTTTTATATTAAAAGCAAGTGCCATTACAAGGAAGTGATTTGTCAGATATAATTTACTTCCAGTGGGTTTTGCTGACATTGTTATGAAATCTCAGATTTTGTAAGTTGTCTGGGTTTTGCGATATTATCTTATGGATATAATAAGTAATTTGTATTTAAGTAAAACGGTCACAGATCACTTTTAATCTTATTAATCAAAAATTGTATTACTACAATAGGAATCTGAAGATTTTGTGAATTAAATTTATCTTTCTATTGTTAAAAACGGGGCTTATAAAGTACATTATGGAATATTGTTAGTTGATCGACTGTGCTGTAGTATTGTTAATAAAGCCCTGTCGTTTCTTAGGAGTTACTTAATGAATTGTTGTTCCAAAGCATTTAATTACGTGTGTAGTGATGGACGCGAAGGTCCGGTATCTCTCTTTTTAAATGTAAGTGATTGTTCCATGTTTATGCTTCAGTTTAGTGTGTGTGTACTATGTTGATATTACAAATTACGACTGCCAGTATAATATTATGGAAATAAAAAAATATTAAATATTTTATTGAACATTTTATTTGACATCACGTCCGTCGTCCTCGTAGGGTTAGGCAGAGGTGTACTAACGTACCTACACCAACATTTTGCTGATATGTGTGTGATAACATGTAATAGGGGGCGACCCTATCGCCACCAACCGGGCACGAATCTAAACTTCGAGTCGCTACTGAGACTTGGGAATCGAACCAAAGTTCAGTAGTCTCACTTATGACCACTACACCTACATCTACAATTGCAAACAGACCAAAACTAGTGCAGCCCCACGGTAACATAACATTTTTTTTTTCAATTCAAATTCAAAAGGCTAAAAAGTTACCTACAGTTAGCCTGGAGGTGTTAAGTTCTAATGTAAGACAGGGCAAGTATTATGCCTTTTATTGACTTTGCGGTAAATCCTATTGGATCATGCCTAGACGAGGCAATTAGAAACTGCCTATACATGCTACCATCAGGCTTGTGTAGTTGGTGATCACCTAAACCAGCTTTTCCCAATGTGGGCTATAACGCCCCCTTGTGGGCGCTGCAGGCCTAAAGAGGGCCTGTAAGAGACACAGCAAAAAAATCTCTACTAATATAATTAATTATTGCTCACAATAATTAATTATTTAATTTGAAGTTATAGTGGGATTTTAAGTAGGTGAAAAAATGGGGGCGCTGAAAAATAATTTATTCTCAAAGTGGGCAGTAGACAAAATAAATTTGGGTACCACTGACCTAAAACTAGGGTGATATTGGTAAACAAAGACCTAAACTACAATTTACGCGTATTATGCGTAGGTAGAGCTGTGGTAGCCTAGCGGTGTGATCAGTGGACTGAGATGTCAATGGTCTCGAGTTCAAACCCAAGGCACGCACCACTAACTTTTCGGAAGTTACGTGCGTATTTATCACATGCTCAAACGGTGAAGGAACACATCGTGAGGAAACCTGCATGCTGAGATATTTGTCTCGATGGCATGTGAAGTCTACCAACCAGTAGTAGGCTAGCGTGGTAGACTATAGCCTAATCCCTCTCAAGATGAGAGGAGACCTGTGCCCAGCAGTGGGACTATAATGGGTTGAAGATGAGGTAGGTAGGTTACCTGTTATATTAAACTAAACTATGCGCTAAAAAATTCCGTATTGTACTAAAAAACCAAAATGGGAGGCGAGAAACAAATATAATCGGTAATTATGTTCTTATTAATTCTGAGATCCAGCTAGGTTTAGGTTTTACGTTTAAACATTTTTTATTTTCATTGATTCTAATGGACAGATTATGTCTTCGACAATCTTTGGGTATGTATTTGTACTGTACACTGTCCATCGTTATAAAAAAATAATAATTAAAGTTGGTTCGAAGCAAGTTTTCATTACGAACGTAAATAATTAATTAGTACCGCGTGGTAAAACTATTCGTTCTATCAATAATGGAGGCATGATTTCACGCAGGCAGCTAATGTAGCCGTATCGGGCCCAAGGCTGCCTTATCGATACCATTTAATGTTCCGTGGCAACATATGTTGCGGTAGGTCATAAACCAGATGTTGTTGAGATTATAAAACTGAAAAACATAGCCAATGATTACGAACTCTGTGTTGCGTAACTTATATACTTTACGACCTTAAACCTAGCTTTTTACTTAAAAGGAATACTGGTCAATTGTGTCTGCGGATGAGCGCATTGAGGATTTAATGCTTTCAAGTAAATGTAAACAAAACATAGGAGGAGGAATTATGTTTATATTTCATTGAAAGCTATCTCTCGCTAGGAAAGTATTAAATTAATACTTACCTTTATTTTTTTTTATTTTTTTTTGGACTTGCCCACCACCCAAATCCCTACTACTGCAACTCCTGTAAACCAGGATCAACAATAGTAACTATCCAGAAAATCGTCGAGACAATGAAGTCCGACGTGTCCCAGGGGAATGATTTTAACTGTCTTGGAACCCGCAGCGAAATTAATCATGAAGTTATATAGGAGGAGTAAGAAAAATATCAGTTTTTTCACTTCCCTCCTTATCAAGCGAGAGACAGAATAGAATTTACATGTCATTGATATGAGCACAGATGTTTACAACTGAGTTAAGCCCAGTTGCTAGGCACCACGGATGATAAATTAATAAGTTATGGGTCCTAATAATGTGAGCTATTATATCTGATTCCAATAATAGGTATGGAAAAACGCTTAAACGCACGGAAATTCATCCTAGTCGCAACAAGGTCCGAGTAATAAATCACCCCAGATATAATTTGCAAACTATCGAGCATAATATTGCGTTCACTTTGCCATAGACTACACTCCCACAGAATATGATGTGCAGATTGCTCGTATTCACAGTTATACGTTGAACAAGGGCACAATGGTGAGGAGACAAGCTTAAATGAACACAATTTACTTTTAAAGTTGCCGTGTCCTGTAAGGAATTGGGCAACACAGTGGTCCACCTCCAACCAAGTCCTCTCCAGCCGCTCACGGACGGATGGAAAGAATTGGTGGAGATGGCGGCCCTTAGTAGAAGAATCCCACCTTATCTGCCATTCGTCTAAGAGTTCCTCCCAAACGTCGGCCTGGGGTTTAAACAATCTTAGCCCGGTCACGTTCTAAAAGGAATTCATTTTTCAAGTGCACTCTTGAAGCGAAATACATTGCAGCACGTCGTTGTGCCTCGAGATTGACCGGCAGCACTCCCGCGAGTACTGGTAGTGCTTCCGTACTAACAGTCCTATATGCTTTACATAAAAATATCAATGCTAGACGCTGACTTTGAAGTAACTTACGTCGTACCACACCTATGGTGGCCCTATCGGCCCAAACAGGTGCTCCGTAGCACATACAGCCTAAGTAAGTAGCCCCATAGATGGTTTTTAATGTATGAAAAGATAAACCCCATGTAGCCGTGGATATTCTAGTCAAAGCATAAAAGTTACGTTTAGCTTTTTCACACCACAGTTTTAATGTGTTCAATAAATGAATTTTTTTTTTCTAGTACGAGACCGAGGTAACATACTGACTCCTTTCTTTTTACGGTGACGTTATCGAATTTGATGCTAGGCGAGCATTTAAGACTACCTTTCAAGATTAGTTGAAAGGTTTTTTGCGGCGCGAATGTTAAGCGGTTCCGTTCGCCCCACGCGGATATTAAATGTAAACACGAGTGGGCTAAGTTTTCGAGACCAGACCGCGTATTGGACTGAATGAGCAGAAGGCCATCGTCCGCGTAACCAGTCAATGAACAGCCGTGCGGGAGCGGTATCGCGAGAAAATCATCAAATCCCAGATTCCAAAGGCCCGATTACAGAACCTTGAGGACATCCCATAGTCAGTGCCTTCGACATAGAATGGTGCCCAAGTGTCAGTTTAACGGTTCCGTGTAAGAAGTACGAGTATATAAGAGTGTAGATATTTCTAAAGCAACCACGACTTTTTAATTTAAGCAGTAACATCGGCCACCAAGCGTTGTCGAAAGCACCAGAGATGTCAAGGAAAATGCCGACGACGTATTTACAATTCTTTTTTCAACCTTTTTTATTCTATTAAAAATATAAACTCAATTAAAAAAGAAAATTAACTTTGCAGTTAAAAGAAAGAAGTGTATTATTATAATTAGACCTAGCTTTTCGAATAACCTTATAGGTACTTACCTCCGATGTTTTTAATTGTATTTTTTAAACCAGTCTCATTAGTGTAGCGGCCCTAATCGGGGCTGTTCAGCATTTGATCCTGGATTCGGTACAAATCTCGCATTATATGATACACAATATAGGGCACATACTAACGAACTGCAAGTGTAGGTATGTCAGTACTTCTCTACCTAATTCCTATGGGATACAGGGGTGATAGTGTATTAAGTTTAAGTAAAAGGCATGTAAATATTATCATGCCTGATTTTGTCAAGGGGCCTTTCAAAATCGTACTGTGTACTAAATAAAACATGGATTAATTAGTGGGTTATCATCAAGCTATCTCTGCTGTCCCGAAGCAGAGCACTATTGTCTTATTCATATTCATTTATGTATTTCCTTTCCATAATGTGTAAATAGATGGTTAAATACAAAATTTGATTGAGTGATAATTATTATTGTGGACCTTGTTATAGGGCACAACAAGGAAAAAGACTTAATTATATTTATTTCAGCGATATTAACCACATTTTTGCCTTATATTAAATCATGCGTTATTATAAATTTAAATTACGACCGATGACCCGTTTTCCTCAGCGGTAGTTAACGCTGCCTGCTGTGCTATGGGTCCCGGTTTCAAATCCCGGTAGGGACAAATGTTTATGTGATGAGCATTATTAACATTTGTTTCCGAGTGTAGCAATTTACAAAAAAAAGGATATATGTAGTATATCAACCAACTAGTATCCGTAACACAAGCCTCGTTGCTTACCACGGAACTAGATTGCGCTGTGTAATAAGTTAATAACGCCCAGAAAAATAATAATTAAATTAGTCAGTTCAGTAGTAGTCTACCTAAGAGATTTGCATACTTCACACACTACCGAGAGAATCTCTCAGATATGGCTGGTTTTCTCACGATATTTTCCTTCACTTAAAAAAAAAATCCTTAAGTTTTTAATTCACAGTCCACTGGTGACATTACCAGGCGATCATAGCTCAAATATGACACACCTACTTACGTGTATGTACAAACATCTATTAAAAATGTAATTCCCACACCGTTCACTAGGGGGCGCGAAATAAACAGTGTCTAGTCTAGGTACTGTACTATTTTATATGCACTGGTAAATACTAGGCAACATTTATGTGTATAATGGCTCGTGTGACGTCTGTAGGCGAGTGATGGGATTTAGGCACGCAATCAAAGGGTAATGGAACTCATGTGTTGTTTAATTCTTCTGGATTGTAAGTTTAAATTTTATTTTATAGCAGCGTCCATCCGCCCTTTTGCCCACATGGTGTATAGATAAAACATAGCCTATGTGTTAATGAGGTAATTTACTATCTGTATGCCAATTTCTATCCAAATCAGTTCGGCAGTTACGTGAAACCATGGACCTTGCGTGAAACAAACAACCTCCAACTTTTAATTGAATTTGATATATCTATATTTATTTAGGTAAAAGATGATCTATCTATTGTTGTTTTTGATTTGTGCAAGAAGGTTTTATCCCCCAGGATAATCTTGCACAAATCTGCCAAACTCTGTCCGAAAGTTTATGCGTGAAAATATATTCAACAAATCCGCCCGGTATGTTTATGATTTTATTTTTCTAATTACGATAGCATGCTTCGTACTAATCATAAATAAAGTATTCGTATTTGTGGGTTAAGGGAATGTATCTTTTAGAGTACATAAAAAAAACACACTAGTATTTGTAAGACGTTGCTTAGCTTGGAACTAAATCATCATCATCAACCCATTATTGTCCCACTGCTAGGTACAGGTCTCTTCTCATTTGGGTTAGGCTATACTATACCACTCTAGCCTACTGCGGGTTGGCAGATTTCATATGTCATCGAGAAAATCTCAGAGGCAAATACTAAAACCATAGTGTAATATAGAAATTATTACACTATGCTAAAACTGAGATATAAATTTCATTAATTTACCCTTAGATATGTATTCTTCTTCTTCTTCTTCGTGTCGATGGAACATGAATGTCGTCAAATTTAATACCCACATTTAAGTAAATATGGCCATTAAATCTGACGAGCCCAGAATGATGAATGACCCTTAGATATGTATTTAATTTTAGCATCATGGTTGGTCTGGTTTTATGTTTCCAAACAATATTACAAACTACGCAATTTTGTATAAAAGCATTGGTATGAATAGGTAAATCTTTTAACATATTCATATTATCAATTAAACATTAAGTTTAAATAGTTTTTTTTAGAATTTTGAGTTAAATTAAATATTAAAAAATGCAGCAACCAGCATTACAAAAGTCAAATATGTAATAATAATGTTTGCTTATTGTTTCGTATTTTTTTATAGCAACATTAATAAACATGCAACTGTCCACAATCCCATAAAAAATAATCGAAACGCCAGTTTTTCAAAAGAAAAAGATCATTTCTTTTTAATTATAATTGCGTTTGCATATTTCATTAAAGCTATCAGCCAGCGTGATAACAAAACTTTTTTTACCATCTGAAATTTAATAAACGTTGTTCTAATTAAAAATGGTTGCCTTTATTTTATCCTTTATCCAACGGTCATTGAACTCTTGTTTTGCTGTATCTGCGTGTGCGGTATTGCCATGTACCTTTTACCGAGCAATTTAAATCTTTAATATCAAGAAATAAGGTTGATAATGACTAATACCTTCGTTGCCACCATTTCACCCTCTCCCTTTGACGTTGTAATCAGTGTGGAAATAATCGTTTGTGATATTTGCGTCGCTGTTTAGTCCGTAACATTAATGCGATTAGATTTTTTAAGTAGGCAACACATGTGAACGATTCAGTTATTTTAATGATTCTTGAAGGTCCACGAAAGGTGACTCAGTGCAATATAGGACATTGGTATTTTAATTTCTTGTAAGTAGGTTTGTTTTTCGAAAGGATTTATTAAGAATGCTGATGTTGGTATTAACTATTAGTACGCAATTAATAAGTTTGGAAAATTCAAGGTTTCATTAGAAATTTTATGGAATGCGTGAAGTTTGTTTGTGTGACGTCTTTATGTTGCTTTTTAGGGTTCCTCATAATTATAAAGCTTCGCTATGGAAGTCTACTCTGTTGTACTTGTTTGTCAATTTATGTAAGTTCCTTTAGCCTATCCTAGCTATCAACTTCTAGGCTAGACATTAACAAAATAAAATAATTATCGGGAATAAAAACCACCAAGTCTTAATTACTCTGAGGAATTAATAATAATATTAATCCGGTGTGTATCTTGTTATAAATGCATGTGAAATATAAGAAACGTAATAAACTTAAGGTTATAGACAACATACTATTAAACTCTGTGTGCTTGTATATTTAACGTGTTTGTATCTAATTAAATGCACTTCTGCTTAACCTTTTTGTAGACTTAGGCGGAATGGCCATGCTATATCACGTCTTATGTTTATAATTTAAATACCAGGGCAACATAAAATCATCGCAGGTAGTCGGTTCAAAAGTAACATGCGGAAATATTATGCCCATAATAAAGACGTACCGTTGCGTTGTGGTTCGTATGTGATGGGGCGCAGGGGTGCGGTGTGGGGTCGTGAGGGGCCACCCTCGGCTAACCCGACACAATTAGATGGTGCAACCGGGTTATTTGAGACACGGTTGTTACGGGACTTACGGGTTTGTAACCCTTTATGAGCTTGTGCAATTTTACCCCCGAATATGTATTTGTGTCAATTATTTCAAGACTATTGTTACTGAAATATTATTTACAGATGAATTTATTACTGTCTAAGCTGTATTATTATTTTAGCAGCTAGCATTAACTTCAGAATAGTCTAGGGTTTCCCTACATCCCCTCTTAAATGTGGTATCTTGAAAGGAAGTAAGTAGGTAATGTAATTAGGAAATGAGTTCAAGTTTTAACGATAAATTGTACAAAAATCTGATGCAACAAGAAACATCTTAGGGTTGTTAACTCGATAAAAATTAACAACACGGATACTAATAGAATGAAATCATATGTATCAAACAAACGATTCAAAGCACTAGTTTTCAGAAACATTAATGAAACCTTTTATTAGTGAATACGTAAAGGGAGCGTTCAAGTATTACGTAACGCAATTTTTGAAGATTTTTGACCCCCCCTCCTCCCCTTGTAACGCACCGTAACGTTTTTCTGTACTCCCCCTCCCACTCTCTAAACGTTACGTAACACTCAAGTCGCAAAAAAGTATGTTACAGATTTTATCCTTGGTATAGTTTTAATTGCCTTTACGGTAATCTAGGGATTTCCCGTGAAATATAAACAAAAAGGTTTGCCAACTTGCGAGAACAAATCAAAAATGACGACCAGACTAATACAATCAAGGGATTCCCCGTAAAACGTAAATGAAAAGGGTTGCAAATTTTGGAGTTTTAATTCTCTAATTTTTTATTTAAAAAAAAAAACAATGTTACGTAACGTGTTGTAAGAAAGACCCCCTCCGCCCCTGTAACGCATCGTAATGTTTTACGAGACACCCCCTCCCCCCAAATTGCGTTACGTATTACTTGAACGCTCCCAAAGATAAAATATTTAAAATATGTATGTTATAGAGCTTATGATTTTAATCGGTAGATATCTACCTAACTGTACTTATTGCCTCGTTCTATCTGTACGGTAACATCTCACCTATTTATGAAAGTCCGCCATATAAAACAATAGGAGCAAAAAAACCGCAATTTGTAGCCCTTATATTTTCAATCGATGCGTAGTGGGAGCACATTATTTTATTGGCCGTGCACATTTGTATCATAGTGTGTGCAATGCAAAACATTAAATAAAATTGTATTTCAGTTAAATTTGAGGTTCGTAGAGATTTTTTATTCACGTTCAGAACATATACATGGTCAACCATATCATGTTGATATAGTAATAGGATAATACTACGACCATATCGCGTTGAATATATAAATATAATTTTAATAAGGCACTCAGACAGCGACAGCACTTGGTGAGTGCAAGTTTTAACAATAATTTATACGAAAATCACATGTTGTACCAGGAAACATCATCATAGGGTTGTGATTTACATCAACTTGATAAAAAAATACATTATCACTCGATAATCACGTTTCGAAATAACTGGTTCATGAAGATTAATGAGCTATTGATTAGTGAATACGTAGTAAGGAAACGTTAAGAGATTTTAGTCGATAGGTAATTGTAATACATTCTTAGTTTTGCTTGTAGGGTGACGTCTCACCTAATAATTTATTACAGTCCGCCTTGTGAAACGATAGCAGCAAAGTAGTACGCCCACCACTCGTAGTGTTTATAATTTCAATCGATGCGCAGAGTGAGTGCGCTTTCTTTGGTAGATAGTGTACTAGTGAATTTCAAAGCCAAGTAGAGTTAATTATATTTTAATTAGATTTAAGTTTAAAGAAAAAGTTATTGTGGTTTTATATCTGGAATACATATGGGTGGATATAATTGTATTTTTCAATTCAATTTCAAGAGAATTATAAGATTAAGATAGCCACTCAGACAGCGACAGCACCCCACGCTCCCCCGTGAAGGGAAGTGAACGATCATCGAGGGCTGATGGTTGGTCAACCACCGCCCGCCTCTCGCTCAGGGTGCCGCGCCACATCTCATCAACGTGACTTGTGAGGACTCACATAGTGTCAAAGTCTCGAGAAGAGCTTACTATAGAAATGATCCTATGAAGTAAGGTCTTGACTCAAACCGGCAAAGCGGCCGAGGGTCTTTGTGTCGCGGAGAATCTTAACACCGCGATGTAGAATGTGACGTCATGGGCACAGCGCCATCTGTTAGTACATGTCGGTACTTTTCAGCGATAAAAATAATATCCCTTATAGATCTGAATGCGGTCATAATCTTTATACATCTAGTTATAATAGGTATCTATATATATACAACTATTTGATGCAATTTTACCTGCAATTAGTTATTTATGTTAAATAGATATTTAATAGCTATTGTCGATATAACATTATTTTGTTACTATCAGCTTGCCTCAAACTTCTGCCAGTTTTACCCCATCTCCTCTCTAGTTAAAATAGTTCAAATAATCCTTCCTCTCAACGTACCATTGCTTGAGTTATTTTTTGAAATAATGGTAAAGAAATATTTATTGCCCTAACAATAGTGTACCTAACAATATTAATTTATTAGTGAACACAAGCTTCAACGATCAATTATTCAAAAATCTTAAGTACCAGTAAATATTTATCATATGTTTGGAACTTACATTAACTTGATATGAATCCCCATCAATATAGATCAATATAGATCCCCATCGAATAAAGTCGTAAGTATCGAAATCACTGGATAACGAAGATTAATGAGATATTGATTAGTGAATACGTAGTAAGGAAACGTTGAGAGATTTTACTCGATAGGTAATTGTAATAAATTCGTAGTTTTGCTTGTAGGGTGACGTCTCACCTAATAATTTATTACAGTCCGCCTTGTGAAACGATAGCAGCAAAGTAGTACGCCCGCCACTCGTAGTGTTTAATATTCTCAATTGATACGCAGAGTAAGTGCGCTGTGATTGGCAGTGCATGTGGTATTTTAAAGCGGGGTAATAATATTTTTTTAAATTGGAATTTCGTTACATAATAAACGTAAACATAATTTAACTCCTTAATTCACCTACTTGGAAAGTGAACCATACACATTTCTTCAGTAGAAGGAATGTATTTCTATAAGTTATGATGAAAATTCGTACGAAAAACTATTAATTACTGCCGTGGCTTTGTTTTTATATAATATTACAAAACAATAGGCCAGTTTTTATGATAAAGAAATATAATAATAATTATTACAATCATACAGCATTTAATATTTAAAAATTTTGACATCTGTAATTATTTTTATCAATAATGGTTTTCTTTAAATTTAAATTTACATGTCACAATCATATATTTGTATGCCTTATGACAAAACATAGCGAATTATTTTATATGTAAGACCTATTGTATAAGACCTATGTTTCACAAATATACTTTACTTAACTTTAAAATACAGATCGACAAGTAAAATGTGGTGTGGAATGCTAAATTCAGATATCGACCAATGTAAGTAATGAGCAACTTAACAAAGACGGCTAGAGGCAATCACTATGGAAGTGTAGCGATTATTCGAAGAACTGTTATATAATATAACAGTTATAACTTACATTCACAATACTATGATATTGACTGCAATCTGGACAAACCTTCGTGGTTTTTAGATTGTAAGATAATTAATGTTTTGTAAGATATTGTATTATAATAAATAAAAAAATAAAAAATCTTATAACAGTTTAACATATTTTTTTAAAAAAAATCGAGTAGGTACCATTGTATTTTTTAAGCCTTCTAGTGGATTATGCGATATCAAAACCTGGTTTAAGATAAAAAAAATAATCCGTAGTCATTAGTATTATATAAAAGCTAAAACAGTACCTACGTTTCCTGATTGATACATTTCAAGAAATTGTCCAGAAGTTCAAGTCAGCGTCAGTCTTTCTTAAAATCGCACATTTATTAAATACCCCTATTTAATTTTTTACACATTCTATTAAAGAATCATTTATTTCAGGAAACATTAAACACAAGGACAAGAAATGCGCAAAACACGCAGAGAACTACTTTCGTCCCTCTTAATACAAAAGTTATAGTCCATTTTCCAAGCATAGGGTAAAGTTAATGGTTTGTTAATGTTTAGATTCTTACATCATATTATGATCATAACTACATGTATAAAGAGAATATCACAGCATTCAAATCAAATAACATTATTTAGAACGCTAAGAGGAACGATCTTGAGTAATTAAATCTTTGAGAGGGGAGATGGAGCAAAACCGGCAGTAGTCGGGCGTGCTGCTAGTAACATAATAACTTGTAATTCTAAATTAATTATATTAATAAAATAAATCTATTAATAATAATATTATATCGACCATAGCCATTAATTACTTAACACATATAAATAGAGGGAAAATTGCACCACACATTGTAAAGGGTTAGAAACCCGTGAGTGAAGGATAAAGTAAAATAATAGATGGATACTATAAGAATATGTTTAACAGAGGATAATAAATTATGACCGTATTCTGATCTTTAAGTGATATTATTTAAATCGCTGAAAAGTTCCGATACGTATTAACAGATGGCGCTGTGCCCTTGACGTCACATTCTACATCGCGGTGTTAAGATTCTCCGCGACACAACGACCCTCGGCCGCTTTGCCGGTTTGAGTCAAGACCTTACTTCATAGGATCATTTCTATAGTAAGCTCTTCTCGAGACTTTCACACTATGTGAGTCCTCACAAGTCACGTTGATGAGATGTGGCGCGGCACCCTGAGCGTGAGGCGGGCGGTGGTTGACCAACCATCAGTCCTCGATGATCGTTCACTTCCCTTCACGGGGGAGCGTGGGGTGCTGTCGCTGTCTGAGTGGCTTTTTAAAAACCTATTATTCTACTGAATCAACATTAATCCTTCTACCCGTAAGTCCAAATGTAAAGTCATAGAACCAAAGTTACTATATTATATAGTATTAATAATGGTAGCTATCGTCATAATATTCTCGAATGCATAACTTCAACGTAAATCCAATTTAAAAAATATATAATTACTCCGCTTTGAAATACTACATGCACTGCCAATCACAGCGCACTTACTCTGCGTATCGATTGAGAAATATTGAGAATATAAACACTACGAGTAGCGGACGTACTACTTTGCTGCTATCGTTTCACAAGGCGGATTTTAATAAATTATTAGGTGAGACGTCACCCTACAAGCAAAGCTACAAATTTAGTACATTTACCCTATCGACTAAAATCTCTTAACGTTTTCTTACTATGTATTCACTAATCAATAGCTCATTAATCTTCATGAACCAGTGATTTCGAAACGTACGACTTTATTGGATGGGGTTCGATAATGTAATTTTTTTTATCAAGTAGATATAAGTTACAATCTTATGATGATGTTTCCTGGTACATAAGATTTTTTAATGTATTATTGTTAAAACTGCATTCACAACTAAGCTACGTCTTTACCATAAGTAGAGACAATAAGCATATATAAGCTAAGAGAAAGGATCTTTAGTAATTTCAAACTTAAGAGGGGAGATGGGGTGAAACTGGCTGATGTCAGGGCGGACTACTATTAAGTCACAAAATCACTTAAAATTAATGTTATTAATGGAATAAATTCATTAATAGTAATGATATGCAAAAAAAACCATTAATTCAATATTTCACACAAATATTTCGAGGTTAAATTGCACCGCACATTGTAAATAGTTAGGAGCCCGTAAGAGAAGGAAAAAGTTAAATAATGTATTACAACATGTATAGAAGAGATGACATAAGTGATATTATTTTAATCGCTAAAAAGTTCCGATACGTACTAATAGATGGCGCTGTTCCCATGACGTCACATTCTACATCGCGGTGTTAAGATTCTCCGCGACACAAAGACCCTCGGCCGCTTTGCCGGTTTGAGTCAAGACCTTACTTCATAGGATCATTTCTATAGTAAGCTCTTCTCGAGACTTTCACACTATGTGAGTCCTCACAAGTCACGTTGATGAGACGTGGCGCGGCACCCTGAGCGTGAGGCGGGCGGTGGTTGACCAACCATCAGCCCTCGATGATCGTTCACTTCCCTTCACGGGGGAGCGTGGGGTGCTGTCGCTGTCTGAGTGGCTTTTAAAACTTATAATTCTATTGAATAAATTCATTAAATATTATTACTTTTCTCTCATACGTATTTAGTCATGAAACCAAAGTTACTGTTTATTACTAAAGCAGTGAATGACTTTTGTTATTGGGCTTTTATATGAAATTCTCTGTAGCAGCTCGGAGACGGGATTTATGCCCGGTTGATGGCAATAGATTCGTCCCCTATTACATAGGACCTAGAACCTACTGACGCAACACACCTCCTTTTTTAAACCTCAAGCGTGGCAACCAAGCCTACCAGCCTCCTGGTGTAGTAAGCGGTTACAGTAGCCTATAGACGTTTGCAACACCGGCGGTGCCGCTCGCGTGTTGCCGACTCTGTAGAAACCACTGCCTTAACCTATCCTTCCGGATGGGAGACGTGGTGTACCTAAAAAGTGATTTATAATAGTATAGGCTTTATTTATTGAAGTGAAACTTCTTTATCGGGGTTGGAAAAAAATTTAGTGTAACATTTTTGCGTTACGCGCCATCTTTATTTGAATAGGTAACCATAGCAACATGATGTTTGTTTGACAACTAAAAACTATACCTTTCCCAATACACCAAGACCATTTGTTTTTCTATTGAGAACTTGCTATTGGTTGAGACATCGACGTTTTGATAAATAGAAGATTATGATTGGTTCCCACTATTATTTGGAACTGACAGAGCTACAAATCGAAGACTATTAATTCAAACGCTCTTTTTAAATTCAATGTTATTCGAGTAGATACCATAATTACCTATATCAATAATCATAAAATACAGTTGGAAAAAAACTAGTTTAACCAATGCATGTCTATTATAATAAAAGCCTTTTGCATAAACTTTATCTAATTTAGCTTTATTCAACCAATTTCTGTGAAGTTGTAAATAGTAAATCATTTTTCGAAAAATGATGTCATAAAGCAGTTTCACTTCTTGCGTGTGTACACTAATACACACAATTTTTTCTTTTTCGTCTTGATTTAATTCCGACTACGCATCAATTTCAACTCAGCCGTACGGGTATATAAACAATGGCTTATGTCGGTCTACGCACTCTAGGGCTTCCCTAAAGACATTAACTACGGCCTCGCTCGGCCACGGGCAACTCTCGTGCTGAATTCGCATTGATTTGTAATGGACAAATAACCCTTGTTTGAAGTATATTTTTTTTAAGACGTACGTATATATTGTAAGTGTGATAAGCCTGTTGGTCTAAGTCAAAGGTTTGACTTCAATACTAAGGCTTTCAATAGGTCTTCATGTATGGCATAGCTAGATTACCGTCAGCCACCCGACTGGGAAAGCACCTCCGCCTTACAGAAGACCGCAGTGAAACAACAATAGTAGATCACGTAATGATTAATAAATCAAGTAGTGCCACTATCATAGTAATAGATTCAACAGTCACCGACCATGCATCAGTAATGATATGCTTAAGTAGGGGCGTTAAAAACAATAACCACATTACTAAAAGGGCTACAAAAGTAAATTATGAAGCCGCTGTCGAGCATATTAAAAGTACCGACTTCTCATTTATATCGGACATATGCAATGTAAATGAGGCTGCCACTAGACTCGTTGAATGTTTGACGTGCATAATATCTCAACACTCCCAAGTAAAGAAACTTCCTAACCGTAAAACAGTTTTTAAGCCCTGGATTACTCCTGGCCTACTACGGTGTATTCGACACCGGGATAATCTTCATAAAACATTTCTAGCCGACCCAAAAAACTAAATTATTGAGCTATCATATAAGCGGTATCGTAATTTCTGCAACCTGTTACTTAGGAAAATTAAATTAAATCACGACAGATCCGCTTTAGAATCATCAAAATCTAACAAAGACACATGGAATATTGTCAAAACTATCACTGACCGAACTGGACAAAAAATTACAGCGGATAAACTTCTAACTGCAAATAACGCGCCCAATGCTATTGAGGAAATAAATAATTATTTTTCAAACATTGGTAAGCAATTAGCTAATACAATTATTGAAAATCGAAAGTCCCCAACTGGCTCATATAAATTTGATACACCCTCGTCAAGGAAATCTATGGTTTTATTACCCCCGGATGAAGCCGAAATCGAGTCGATAATCAATAACCTGAAAGCGGAGTGTGCCACTGGATGGGACTCAATTCCAGCCAAATTCCTTAAACTGGGTAAAGATGTACTAGTTCCACCTCTTACAAGACTTATCGAAAAATGCTTCGAACAAGGAATCTTCCCCCGAATCTTCAAAAAATCCCTAATAACGCCTGTACATAAGGGAGGGGGTCAAGATGATGTTAAGAATTACAGACCTATCTCAGTACTTTCGGCATTGTCAAAGATCTTGGAAAAACTACTAAACCATAGGCTCATACGATACCTGGAGCACTTCAAAATATTATCAGACTCACAATTTGGTTTCAGGTCTGGAAAAAGCACTGTAGACGCAGTTAATCAACTTGTAGATTACGTTACTGGAAAAGTTGATGCAAAACAAAAATGTCTGGGCGTTTTTCTAGACCTAGCCAAGGCATTTGACACTGTCTGTATTTCGACCCTCGTAAACAAGCTAGAACATGCTGGAATTAGGGGAAAGGTTCTCAGCATATTTACTGACTTTTTAACTGATCGAACACAAAAAGTAAAGATCGGTGAAAAGATTAGCAATGAAGTCAAAATTGATTATGGTGTACCACAAGGCAGTTGCCTATCCCCAAGTCTCTTCTTGGTCTATGTTAATGACTTATGCCAGAAGTCTCTTAATAAAGGTAAAATATTCAGTTATGCAGATGATACCGTATTAATATTTCATGGTGAAAATTGGGAAGCAGCGCGCCATGCGGCAGAGCTGGGCTTACATGAAATAATCCATTGGCTAGAAAATAACTTACTTACACTGAATATTTCAAAGACCTCATTTATGCAATTTACTTTCGCCAATGCTCAACCCCCAGAAATAGGTCTCAAAGTGCACTCATGCAATGATTTCAATGGCCACCATTGCATATGTCTTCCAATCTCACAAAAAAAGACAGTGAAATACCTGTATGTACTTTTGGATGAACGACTTAGCTGGCGTCCCCACATTGAACTGACGACATCCCGTGTTAGGAAGCTTATATGGGCATTTAAGAAGCTTCGGCATGTGGCTCAATTTAAACTACTACGAACGGTGTATCTTGTGCTGGCGCAGTCAATCATTAGCTACTGTATCACGGCCTGGGGAGGCGCTTGCAAAACCTACATGATTCACCTCGAAAGAGCCCAAAGATCTCTGCTAAAGGTTATGACATTCAAACCTTACAGGTTTCCTACCAAAGACCTATATGAAAATTGTGAAGTTCTTACCGTGAGACAGCTGTACCTACTCAATCTCACAATTAAACAACATCAAATTACACCAGTAAGTTACCCTACAAAATTAAGAAGAACTATTACCCGTACCAACATATGTAGACAAGTAATATGTAACACCACGTCCGCTAGACGACAACACTTTTACATGGCTACATACATTTACAATAAAATTAACAAGTCCCTCAACATTAATACATTAACAACTAGGGAAAGTAAAAATAAAATATCCACATGGGTTCAAACACTTGATTATCTTCAGACGGAACATCTAGTACAACAACAGTGCTTATAACAACACGCACACACACACACACACACACACACCATCACATACACACACACACACAAACTTGCAAATTTATTGCATACCAAAAGAGCGTGCGTGACTTATTTTACTGTTATTTAATTAATTAGTTACACAGCTTATAGATATCTTTCTTATTGTTTATTAATTGTTCTCAAATGGGCGAAGACACTGGTTCCTGTAACACAGGTCCTACCTAGCTCAGGAGCCAGGACTTCTAATAAGTATGTCACACTTGTATTTTGAGTCAATAAACAAATTTATTATTATTATTATTATAATAGTTGTAGTTGTAGTTGTAGTTGTAGTGTATAGTGTTTCTAATAGTGAGTAAGGTTGCCATAGTTATGGGAGTTAGTCACTCCCGTCAGAACTGTTTCTGATAGGATGGAAGTTCCATTGGTGTCAGTGTAGTAACTCCTCTATTTTAAGAACCCTAGAAGTGTTTTCACAAGCCCGTAAGCTTGTTTGCAACCTTGTGTTATAAAAAAAACTTAATAACAAAGTCTTGAGTTCGAGATAGATAGCACGCAACACTGCACTTTTCGCACTTTTCAAAGTTACGTTCGAATTTATCACATGCTCAAACGGTGGAGGGAAACATCGTGAGGAAACCTACATGACTGAGAGATTTGGCCGAAGGCTGTGAAGTCTGTCAACCCACACTAGGCTAGCAAGGTGGGCAGTCTAATTCCTCTTAAATGAGAGGACAGGGTCTCCTCTCATTTAAGTGGGACATTAAATGGGTTGATGATAATTTATTAAGAACCCCAAACTAATTTTACACAAACATTTTATCTGTTTTTTATTTGTAAATTCCGTGTCTCAATCTAAATCACATCTTGTAGGTTGTAATCCGTCTTTCTTCGTTCTCGACCGAAGAAAAATGCAGATTTTACAAGAAAATCATAAAGGCAACATAAGTCATATTCTGAATCTGCTGCAAACGGTAAACGTTGCAGTGATATTTAGGTATAAGAGCACTGCAACACCTTAGCCACCGTATTTTTGTAAATATGGGTTTTAGTATACAAGTGAGTCCCTACATAAATTATCTCAGAAACTGTTAAGCTAAATAAATACATAATTATAAACATTTCTGGACTTTATGACACAGCGCCATCTAGTTCCGAGCTAAACAACGAGGCTTGTGTTACGGATAGGTACTAGTTGGTTGATATACTACATATATACTTTTTTTTTGTAAATACATACATAATATGTGGATGTTCATTAGTGCACCTCTGCCTAACCTTTGGGGACGACAGGCGTGATGGTATGTATTACGAGTATCTATTTGCAAATAACACTTTATCTGTCCAGCCATCTATGTAGAGCCATAAATAACTTAGAAAGGGAATCGCTTTAGTATTCCGTGAATGTCCGCCATTTTTCTGCAAAGAGCCATTATACGCCATGAACGTGTAAAATGAAAGCCTAATAGTATGTGGTGACGCATGTTTCATGGAATTCAGTTTTAGTCTGCATGTTAACACGTACAATTTCAACTCTTTTGTAGTTATATTATCTCTGTATACTTACATAGTGAAACTTTTCTTTGACATATCCATACTTCCATACTCCATACCAATTTTATAAATATGAAAGTGTGTCTGTCTGTCTTTTTGCTACCTCTTCACGCAATAACCGCTGAACCGACTGAGATGAAGTTTGGTATAGAGATAGTTTGAGTCCCAGGGAAGGACATAGGCAAGTTTAAATCCCGGAAATCATTCCTTAAAAAATATTACAAATTTTACGCAGACGAAGTCGAGGGCAGGTTAGTTTTTATTGATTCTCATAAGAAAAAAACTTCTAACTGCTTCATTCGAATAGTGGTAAGTGCTAATGCTGAAGCTTTGTGTATATCCTCAAGTCAAGTAGTGTTATTGTTTTTTTTTATGAAATTTACAGTAGCGGCTCCGAAATTAAATGCGTGAACCGTTGATGATAATCTCGCCCCCTGTTACATGGGACCTAAAACATACCGGAGAAATTTGGGCGTGCACGTAAATACAAAAAAACATTAAACTTGAAGGTATCTTAAGTGTGTGAGATAAGGAGGATTAATCTCTTTGAGGGATTTTTAACTGCATGTTAATAAACTGATCGAGAATACCGATTGACAAACAAACTTCATAATTAGAAAATTGGTTCCAAAATCCATTTGACAACGTTGCCCATGACGTTATCCCAAACTATGATATGGGTCCGCTGACACCTCTTGATCTCATCGGGGATTTACTTTGACCATACTATTTTTGGGAAGCTGTAATGCTTTAGTGGCGTGATCAATGGACTGTGAAGTCAAAAGTCTCGAGTTCGTTTCTAAAACCATCACTAAGTTTTCGGAAGTTATGTGCGTATTTATCACTTGCTCAAACGGTGAAGGAAAATAACGTAAGGAAGCATGCAGGCTGCATGCTGAGAGATTTTCTTAGAGGCGTGTGAAGTCTGCCAACCCACATTAAGCTAGCGGGGTAGACTATAGCCTAAACCCTCTCAAATGAGAGGAGACCCGTGCCCACGTGGACAATAAATGGGTTGATGAAGATGATGATGCTATTTTTCGTCGAATACATGAACGTTAGACGTTTTTTATGTGTCTGTTGTTAGATAGACAGCGTGTGATGTAGTTTGTTCTTCGTTTTGAGGGTGTTAAATATACTGCGAAGGCTTCGTGCGATATGACTCTACAATTCATAGTTAGTATAATAATGTATGACAGCCTTGAGAATTGAAAGTGTTGTGTAATGAACTGGGTTGTTATTTGAAGTTATAATACTCGGGCCGAATTTTTTTGCTTGTTCATCTTATGCTCAACGTTTTTGTTGAAATGCTCAAATGCTGGCTTCCAAATTTGCCACAATGCAGTACTTCTGGCAACTGTAACATCTGATGATGTGCGTGATGCAGAGACGCCTGTTAATGAACATGGTTATGTAGGTAAGTAGGTATCTTAGTTCGATCGACATACTAAGGGTACCTACTTTGGTACTGAGTAGGTATTTCATATTAATAAACTTTATTTGACACAATTTAAGTTGTTCGTTCGGCTAACGTGTTAGATAACTTTGAGATTTATGATGGAAATATTGGGAGTGAGTCTGGAATTGGCCAATATTTGATCCAATTGTCAATCCGAGGTAGCAGTCACTCGGAAATTGGGTGATTCGATTACAGTCCCGGGGCACCGCACCGCCGCATTATTATGTAACATCCGCAATAATCCCGACCTGCCTCCTGTCCTAACGATGTACTTTTGCAATTGAGAAATGACGCAGTTTTATAGTAGCTTTTGTTTGTGTGTTTGTGTTGTAAATTATCAATTTAATTGTCCTGTCTATTTGAATATGATCGATGAGACAGCCGTCGATAAATGCACTGTAATTACAATTAATACAGGGCATAGTTGCAGGCTTGTTTGTGACCGTACAATTGTAACGACCGTTGGTTTATAAAAAAGATAGATTGTAAACTTTCGATATATTGTGAAAAGTGGAGTATACAAAATATATACCTAAACTATTTTTGTCTACTAGTTTATGCCCAGCCGCAAAATAATGAACTAAAGTGCACTTATGAGCCGATATCGCCTTGTTTTGCAATCCTGCGTTTTCCTGAGATTATTGCCTGCTAAATTGTGGACTGTACTCATCACATAAGATGGCGGCGCGGTACAACATACCAGAGTGTGTCTTGCGTTGCATGAATACACAAGTTTAAACCTAACGGCTGGTAGATATTATTGCATTATTTTGCATGTATGGTCACAACACTTCGACAATTTAAAATTTGTTAAGATTATATATAAAATTTGTTAAGATATACGCAAGAACTGTTTCTACCGTTTTTACCGCTGACAAATACAAATTATATAAATAATAAATTCAAATTCAATAGCTTTGCAATTGGAGCTGGTAATTAAAGTGCAGAGTGATGCATAGTCATTGCTTATTGGATATCTGTACTGGTAATAGAGTGTCTCTGCGAGAGGCGTCAGCTTTAATTGGAATTAATAACCGATAAGTAATTCCGTGGTGGCGCTTGTGCCAGGGGTTTGTTTACCAGGGCGGGCGGGGTCGGCGGCGGGCGGCACACGCGAGGGCGGCCGCGTCAGCTGGGTGCGCGCGCAGCGGTCGATAGCGGCGGCCGCACCGCGCACGCGCGCCCGTATCGAGCCCACACGGGCCGCCGCCGCCGCCGGCCGCGAACGTGATGCATGCGGGCACCTAGCGGCTGCACGCGCGCGGGCCTAATGGGCACCGTGCTGAGCTTCAGCCCGCGCGAGCGGCGCCCGCCAGCCGCCGCGCCGCCGCCGGACCGCGCCGCGCTCGCATACTCCTACGAGCGCCTCAACAACGCCAAGAACCGAGAGAACCGCGAGCTGCCGCGGGACGAGCGGCGCGCGACCCTCGACGACGCCGCCAAGATTATATCAGAGAAAACAGCGTTGGAGAAGAATCTGAAGAAGCACTCGTTATTCATAAACGCGCTTTCTTGGAAGCGGTTTTCCACGGCGAATAACAACAAGAAGAAACTGGAATGCAAGAGCAAGAGTGTGACAACGTTCCGGGCGCCGCTGACGGACAATGCGCCGTTGGACCGAAACAAGAATGTGAGCGTGCAGGGCGTGTACGCGCGGCCAGCGCCAGCGCCCGCGCCGCCGCCCGATGTGGCGCGCGCCAACGCGCTCAACAACAATGTGGTGTGCTACGAGAAGCTGCCCAGCGCCGGCCCGCCCGTGGTGGTGCCGCGCAAGACCGTCATACAAGCCTCCACGTCGGAGCTGCTCAAGTGCCTGGGCATGTACCTGCACACGCGGTGCCACCGGCTGCGCGACTTCCAAGCGGGCGATGCGGTCATGTGGCTGCGGACTGTAGACCGCTCGCTGCTGTTACAAGGATGGCAGGTGAGCATACAACACACCTCCCCAACTAACACAGCATAGTCATAATGAAGGAATTTGCATAAAAATAATGCACAAAGTTGAAGAAACACATAATCAAACACGCAATCCAATATTTATGGTGCACGAACTTCAACCTTTTCTTTTATTATCTATGATAGCTACTGCAAGATTCTATTTCTGTATCTCTGCCCATCCATGGTCCGTGACACATTTGCATTGACCCTGATAACAAAACATGGGATGTTTTGTTCCATTTAACTAATTCGCGCAGTGTTGTCCTTGTTTCAACATATATTGTAAGAGCGATTATACTTTACAATATTATAAATACTCGAATACTGAGCATATAGTACTTAGCATAAAAGTATCTATCGACGAATAAGTATTATTTCAGGTTTTAAGATACTATTGAATTTGAAAATACCTATAAGGTAGGTAATACATTCACCTAGTTTGAAAGAGATGAGCTTATTTCTTTATCGTTCTAAAAATCGATTGAAGTGTCAATGAATATTTAATGATTTGAATACGGAACCTGAAACTATTTGCATTATTTTATGCAAGGATGCACCTCATCTCCTTTCCATAAATATTTATTGAACAATGGCGAAATAGGGGCATAAAGCCTCTATTTTCTCTGAAACATACGCGATTTATCCTTTTAAATATCTTCAAACGACGCAATATGCTAAGAGGCGCATCTAATATTAACTTCACTTTCGTAAAATTCGCTGTATCATCCGCAGCGATGTACCTACGTCAGCATCAAGTTGTTCTAATGGTACACAAACAATTTGTAGTCTGTCGCTTCATTCACAATAGATGGGGGACCAAAGTGTACGTCAGACCGAAAATCGATAGACGTTACGGCATCAAGAATTTTATACCCGTGCCTCTTTCTTTAGCGATTTGGCTTTGTTTAGAACGAGACAGCGATACCCATTGAATATTGCCGTATTGCTCTGTTGTTCATGGATTTCAAATTTGGAATTTGAGCGGTAGGGAGTGTGAACGACGCAGTGGTCTATTGTTTTTATTTCGCAAAGCTTAGTTTTAGCGGTGTTGCCATTTGGAAATTTATTGCAGGTGTATCTTTTTTGATAGAACTTTAAGTACAAACGAGGAACCATTTGTAATTTACCAATAACAAAGACCAAAGACAACCTGCAAACTCCTAATGTCAACTTTCCAGTACCTATTATCATATAATTAAAACGATAATTACTAATAAATAAAATTGATTGTATGATACTTTTGAAACCATGATGATACCAAGTAAACAATTTGAATAATTGATACTTAATTAGTAGAACAATTTCATTACTCAAAATTTCATCACAAAACAAAAAAAAAGAGCTAAAATTTTAAATGAAAACTTTACTTACTTTTATGCGAAAAGGAATTACCCCAGTCGTCAATAAAACCCCATGGCATTCGCCGCCATGTTGTTAGTAAGAGAGGAAGAAGGAATTTCCGGCCCTTGTGCATGGTAGCGGGTATAAGAGCTTTTTCATTATGTAAATAGATTGATAAATTACTAATTTGTAATGTTACAATTGTGATATAACACAACAAAACATTGTAATTTTTGCAACAAAACAAATACAAAGTGAATTTGTTTCATTTTAATTAGAATATAATGGTTTTAAAAAAAAAATATATTGTAAAAAACTCTGATCCGAATAATGGTGTTATTGAAAAGATTTCGCTATGAATTCATAGACTGGATAAGGAATGAGAAGAATATTGTGTTATGGCATTGTTAGGGAGAGGCGATAAGTAAAGTTGATGATGATGAAATTCCTTTGAATAAATAAAATCATAACAATTTCTTTTAGTGCATCATTTTGCTCCAGGACATTACTACGAAATTTATATAGTTTAATAAGAAAGATTAGGTACGGCATAGGCGTCAATTATTGAGACTATTCTAGTACCTGAGAAATTACTAGACTTAGTTTAAGCCCCTCATGACATTGGAAGAAAATAATTAGAAATCTATAAACCATCCAAACTTTAAAAATAATTAATGTATATATTCTAGCGATTAATACAGTACCTACATTAAAGGTTTCAATCATTTTGTTGATGACCGTTGACAGCTTTTAAAAGAGCCGTATTTACTAATGTTACATGCAATGTTAATGTTATGAATATGAAAGAAGACTAGAAAAAAGATGGATGGGTTATAGCAAAGACGGTTTAAAAGAGGGTGAAAGGTTATAAATAATAGGGATGGATGGAAGGGAAATACATGCTGAACCGACTCCAAAGTTAATTGGAACTCGGAGATGTGAATGATACTTATGAAAAACTAAATTAAGACAGTCTGTGTTTATTATACATACCCATATATACCTAGTATCATTTATATTTAGATCAGAACCATTAAAAATAAAACATAATTACGGAATTATTAATTTACTAATTGTCGGTTACGGTCTGTTACCCAACTCGTCGAATAACGCTACGTAAATTAAAAGGCCTTAATTTACTTTCGTGTTATTTTTGTTTTCCTTATCGATCGATAGTATTACTCATTCGTTTTGAAAATGGCGATTATATGGCAGTCAAATTATGATCGCGTGCAGGTAATAAAACATTTATAGATGGAAACCAAACAATAAGTCGATAATGTTGCCTGTTGTAAAAATACTACCTACTGATGGTAGAATAAATACGTTCTAGGGATAAATGCGCATGGTGGTAGCATGTAATGATCCGTCTGGCTAGCTAACACCCACCCTAACGTCAGAGACCGGTCCCCTACCAATTCAACCCTGCTCGGGCGTGTGTACGTGAGAGGTACGATACGAAAGGGTATTTAATTATTTAAATTGCGTGCTTCTAGAGAACACAGAATCTATGTATAAATGTGCAAAGACAAAACCGGTATCTTTTTGACTTCAGTTTTTTACCGATTTTTTTTTTTAGTTATTGATGATCTTTAGTATTGTCAACACAGTATACTTATAACGTATATGTAGGTATATTTTTGTCGAATTTCGACCGCTAGTTAAGTTGCGTAGTTGAAGCAAATACCATTTCATCTAAATCTGTTTGGTCCTGTAATATTTCGTGGTAATAGGCCGGACAAATAACTACAAATCAGATAACTACACATACCTTGTGTATTGTTAATGCACGTTTCTTCTTGTACAAATAAAAAGTGTAAAAGTGTTTTAAAGCGTGTTGTTTTTTTTTACTTAATAATACTCGCGATTAGACATTGTTATAAAACGCAGCGTTCCGTGTAGTTTTCACGTGAATATGGATGTTAGAAAGGATTGAAATATTAGGATATAAATCCGTAAAAGTAAATTTAATTTAATATATTTTTAATTTCAACTTTAAAATTGTTCATAGAAACAAACTTATTTTTTGTAATAAGTCTGTTAACTCTCGCTTGACCTACTATGAGATATAAAAGTATCCCTTTTTTTGGTTTTATGTAGAGTTGTGTCTAATGTTGGCCTCCTTCCGGGGCGGGCGGCGTAGCACGGGAAATCCGGAAGCGTAGCAATCGTAGACAGGGGGCTACGAAGTCTTCGCCTATTTTGTAGCATTTGCATGTAACTTTACGGTCTAGTTATTAGTAGATGGTTGGATGATTTTGATAATTTAATAGAAATCTGAAATGTGAGAAAATTAAATGTTGTTTATTTACAAAACAAATAAAATTAATTAACATATGTTAGGTTTTGACTTAAACTATGAATTATTGTTAGAGATCGAGCACTTCTATTATACATTCAAAAGTAGGGGAATTTTGCTTACGATCGCTTGACTAATGAGTCAAGCTATTGCAAGCACGACTTCTGAGCTTGAGGATCTAGCTGCGATTCTCAGGTCTAGATTTTTTTTATTTGTATTTCTCAGTAACAGCTCGGAGTTTGGATTAATGCCTGATTAACGGCAGTAGACTCTTAAGTCACTACACCTCTGCACACCCCATCGAATATATAGGCGTACAGATGGTGATGTGACGAGTTTTATGGAATTCACTTAAAGTAAAACTTCAGTTTCAGTTCCACTGTCTACAAAGTGTTGTAGATCTACCCAACAAACTTTTTATACACTGTAGCGGCAAATTAACCCGAATTGTGGATGGTAATTTAGGTCTCGACGGCTCTGACACAGTTTGATTTAGATCAAGTTCTCACTTCAAGTATCCAGGTCATTTGTTGTTTTAATTATACACGAATACTGTCCACTGTGAACACTGGCGCGGCTATATCCACATATTCTAGTATTTTCTATCGCCAGCTGTCATGGTTATTGATTACCAGCTTTTGTTCACGACTCAGTTAACCGACTTTAAAAAGGAGGAGGTTATTAATTCGACTGTTTTTTTTATGTTTGTTACCTCATAACTTTTGATTGTGTGAACCGATTTTGATAATTCTTTTTTCAATTTGGTCCAGTTCTGACATTTGCAGTCGGTTTTTTTTTCTAGAGAATTATATTCAATGTACTTATTCATTAATCTGATAATTTATTTCTTATCCTCCTTTTTTAAGAAATTCTCGATTCTGCACACAAATTACCCCCCTCCTCCCTTTTCACCCTTTTCACACACTTTCATCTAAATATGTTCAACAGTTAAAACAGTAAAAGATAGGCAGACATACATTCGCATTTATTATAATATTAGTTTGGATTTCAGAACTTTCCACCTGTCCAATGTGTCCATTTCGATATTTTTCGGTTTTTAGCTAAGCTAGACTGCTCAATTGCCAAGTCTAATGAAGTAGGTTTGATTTCGAGACAGTTTTGTTTTGGAAATATGCTTTTATTGGGAAAAGACACTGTCTTCTGTAGCACACAAAGTTTACAGTATTATTAAGCCGCTATAAAACTGGTAAAAAAGTACCTACGTCTATTCCTATTTGTGAATAAATAAAACTTATCATTATTATCGTACAGTAAAGCCACAACAATCAGCATGTTTATAAGTATGTAATTATAGGTAGTTTTTGAACTTCTCATTATCAAATCTATTAAAACACTATTTACGGCTAATGTCTTGGTACAGAAACTGCATCAATCAAAAATTTATCGTTGAAGTGGGGCATTAAAAATCGCTTTAAGATCAGCTGTTTACGACTATTTGAAAGTGTTTTCGCTTTGTAAAAATAGGTTTTATTGCAACATCAAAGTTTACGGTTCAGGAGTTAAATCATAAACAAATCCAATCTTCATTCCGTAAAGCTTTCCGTCTAAAACTTTAGGTGTATGGTACGAAAATTATAGGTTTAGCACCTCTGCATAATAACCATATGGTAAGGGCTGCCTGAGGCACGAACACCAAAACAACAAAAGTTTCAGTTTAAAGTAGGTATACAAAAAAGTAACAGTAGGTAGGTTAAAATAAAATATTACTGGAAGACAATCTACTCATGACCAAGGAAGCTGAGATAAAATCTGCGATAAAAAAATATACAATGTCTAATAATCACGAGAGTGTAAGAAATCAATAAGTACACACTGTAAGTGCAATAGTACTTGTACTAATTCAGAGCAGATTTCTAACCAGACACTGGTAAAAAGAAAGAAATATTGATATAATTCCACCAATGTCTTGCTGACTGACCTCGTCTACGTTTTGCGTAGCGTTAGTTTAACCTAGCTATCCAGTTACAAGAGGCGGACGATGCTAGATTAGTGCTACTTCAACTTCACTGGAGGCCTTATCCCAGACGAGGGCCACAAAAGAGGCCGCATTAAAAATGCCCAACTAGTTTCTTAAGTGTTTATACATTTCGTCTCATTTTCAAATTATTGTAACTTCGTAAAATGCTCAATCTATATGGTGTTATAACCTGAATCTTGTCAAGCACAAAATCTTACCAAATATGACCAGCATTTTGTCTTCCTAAACATAGATCAAGGACTGAAGATAGTCTTTCACATTTTAGAAGCTTGGGAGGACCACAGGGTGCCATAGAAATCTTCTGTGACCTTTCCAAAGCTTATGATTGCGTTGGTTACCTACAACACGCTTAGGTATATATAATTATATATAAATAAAACTACTACGAAATACGGTTGCTATCTTCAGAGCATTTGCCTTTATATCTGTCCAAGAGACGTTAAGATAGATATAAAAAGAGTTAAATCCACCGAGTGTTTGGTATATAGGGTATTTCAATATTCTAGGTCAGTTTCTATTTTTAGCGTACATATTAATGTACGCTAAAAGATCATTAGATCTTCCTTATATAATGTCAGGGTTGTTTTACAATGTATTATTTGCTTACGATACTTCACTTTTATAAAAATACTCAATGCACGTTAAAAAATTTGGTCAATTAAGATTCACAATGCCTTCACACAAGTTTCAAGATATAGGTACCTACTCGATGGAAATTATAATAGGAACAATCAGTTTTTAGTAAAAATCGCACAGAAATTCTGTCTATGAAGTTTTTTTCTCCTAATCTCTCTAGGTCAATATTTTGAAACCGTGCAAGTTGCCAGGAAACCTCTTTGTACGAACTTCAGTAATTGGTCAAGTTCTTTGATAGGATTTTTATGCTTGGTTACCATTGTGGTGGCATGCGGTGAAAGCCAGTAATTACCATGAGCGATTTAAATTTGACGTGGCGACGACGCGACGTGGGTGGAGAAATATTTCAAATCGCACTCGAATAGTTTGTGGGGAATCAATACCGCTACGGATATTCGCACGCACTGGCCTAATATTCGTAGCACTTACTCGAGAATCTTAACCATAATTTATTTTCTAATGCCTAACTCCTGAGTGTACGAATTTCTGATATTTACGTGAATATTTTATGTACCTCTAATATACCTCAGTCTGCCTGTGATCACGGATACTGTATGTATCTACCGAGATAAAATCTGTTAATAGTAGCTTTAAACTTCAGAGTACTCTCAGATTATTAGAAGTTTGATATCAACGGTTGTTGATAAAATGCATGGAGTATTTTTATTGTAAATACCTAAATGAGATTTGGCAACGACAACAGAAAGAAAAATCTTGTATTGGTCACCCAGGCGACCCAGGTCACCCAGCGGTCGAAATTTGGCCAAAATACATTAACAATGGAACATATTTTAAGGACAAGCTCAATAAAATATATACAATTCATTTTTAATGTAATTTAAAACATATCTTATCCAATAGAAGATCGTCCTTTGAACAAACACCCACAACGTCGACGGCTTTTTTTAGAATAGATTCTTTATTCTAATTTATAGATAGAATAAATTTCTATAGAATTGGAATAAAACATTTATTCTATCCACAGGGCGTGTCATATATATATATATATATATATACCGGGTGACTTTTTTTACCGTCTCGATAATTATAGGGTAGGTTATATGTATAGAACGGAATCTGCGGACGAGACTATTTCTGTTATAGCATTTTGATTATGGGAGTTCTGAAAATCCAAGAAAATCCAGAAAAAGAGAACATCCTACACGGCGCGTGCGTAATAGTAAAATAGTTGCCTACACTGCGTGTACCGTGATTTCCAATGAATGAAAAGTGCGAGCGAAATAGCGTAACTACATATCTGAATACCTAGGCATTTTTCCGTTGCGATTTTATAAACTCCGAATTGTTTTGTAGAGATATCAATCTTCCCTTCATATTTTAAAAAGCTCTCTATGATCTTTTAGCATGGTATAGTTGTGTGTTACATGTTAAACTTTCTCATTTGTCATTATTTCTTTGAAAAAATAAAGTATTAATTGGGTACGAGTATGCGTAAACTAGAAATTACTACATACTCGGCGTATTTAAAATATTAAAATCAACTTATTACAAATTACAGTGATTTTAATTACAAATATTAAAAAAAAGTACCTTTGAGTGATATCGCAGTAATCACAGTGTCCACAGTTTCTCTCTCTCTGGAAGTAGGTACATTCCCCGCAAATAATTCAAAGGAACGTCTTCTAACATTATATCGATGATGGAATGTTATGGATGGGAGGGACGAGTTTTTTGTGGATTCGTTTGAATCGACAGTCCGAATGTCGAAGAAGAGATTGCAGATGGCTTGGTCCTGTATACATTCGCCGTACACCATTTAAACTTTCAAGGGACATGATATAACACTGCACCATTACTAAATAAGTACTCTACATTGTTATATTCGTACATGTTTATTGTTTACGTTAATCACTTTTATCACAGTGAGCGACCGACGGAGACATGCGCGGTAACGTAAACATTGCGAATAGATCACGCGACGTCACTGAGTGCCTAATCGTATGTGACTAAAAATTATTTAAAATAATTAGAATAGGACTGTAGGGCAGTGGGGGTCCAGCGCGGGATGGCGGGAGCGGGGATCCTGTGTCAGCATCGGAAAATCGCTGGCGGCTACACGTGTGCGTTTGTTTGAAGATCTAGTTTTACCTATTTGAAACGATATCATTCATGATATGCCGCCTGTTTATTAGGGTGACTATGTTTACGAATTTGAATTATTTGAATTATTTTTTTAAAATTTCTCTGAAAATTAAACGTTTATGTTTTAATATGAAAAATTGGTTGTAAATTACTTGTGTATATTAGTAGACAAATTTTAAATGATGAGTGTAAAACAAAAAAAAATGTAAAATAACTATGCCATAGGCTTCTACTCCATTTACCCATCACCCCCTATTTTTATCAAGACGGTAAAAAAAGTCACCCGGTATACCGGGTGACTTTTTTTACCGTCTCGATAATTATAGGGTAGGTTATATGTAGAGAATAGAATGTGCGGACGAAACTATTTCTGTAATAGCATTTTGATTATGGAAGTTCTGAAAATCCAAGAAAATCCAGAAAAAGAGAACATCCTACACGGCGCGTGCGTAATAGTAAAATAGATGCCTATACTGGGTGTACCGTGATTTCCAATGAATGAAAAGTGCGAGCGAAATAGCGTAACTACATATCTGAATACCTAGGCATTTTGCCGTTGAGAATTTATAAACTCCGAATTGTTTTGTAGAGATATCAATCTTCCCTTCACATTTTAAAGAGCTTATGATGTTTTAGCATGGTATAGTTGTGTGTTACATGTTAAACTTTCTCATTTGTCATTATTTCTTTGAAAAAATAAAGTAGTAATTAGGTACGAGTATGTGTAAACTAGAAATTACTACATACTCGGCGTAGTTAAAATATTAAAATCAACTTATTACAAATTACAGTGATTTTAATTACAAATTAAAAAAAAAGTACCTGTGAGCGATATCGCAGTAATCACAGTGTCCACCGTTTCTCTCTCTCTGGAAGTAGGTACATTCCCCGCAAATAATTCAAAGGAACGTCCTCTAACATTATATCGATGATGGAATGTTAGGGATGGGAGGGACGAGTTGTTTGTGGATTCGGAGTAGGGGTACCTACTCCGAATCGACAGTCCGAATGTTGAAGAAGAGATTGCAGATGGCTTGGTTCTGTATACATTCGCCGTACACCATTTAAACTTTCAAGGGACATGATATAACACTGCACCATTACTAAATAAGTACTCTACATTGTTATATTCGTACATGTTTATTGTTTACGTTAATCACTTTTATCACAGTGAGCGACCGACGGAGACATGCGCGGTAACGTAAACATTGCGAATAGATCACGCGACGTCACTGAGTGCCTAATCGTATGTGACTAAAAATTATTTAAAATAATTACAATAGGACTGTAGGGCAGTGGGGGTCCAGCGCGGGATGGCGGGAGCGGGGATCCTGTGTCAGCATTGGAAAATCGCTGACGGCTACACGTGTGCGTTTGTTTGAAGATCTAGTTTTACCTATTTGAAACGATATCATTCATAATATGCCGACTGTTTATTAGGGTGACTATGTTTAAGAATTTGAATTATTTGAATTATTTTTTTAAAAAATCTCTGAAAATTAAACATTTATGTTTTAATATGAAAAATTGGTTGTAAATTACTTGTGTATATTAGTAGACAAATTTTAAATGATGAGTGTAAAACAAAAAAAAAGTAAAATAACTATGCCATAGGCTTCTACTCATTTTACCCATCACCCCCTATTTTTATCAAGACGGTAAAAAAAGTCACCCGGTATATATGTCGGAGAAACATTATTTCTGTTGACATCGTCATTAGTGGCTAAGAATTTAGTGGGCATCATCAGAGTTAATTGCAAGCACAAACATAATGATCATTGTTTTGCACTACATATTATTTTAATTCGGATTAAATAATAATTTATCACCTCACTATAATATCGAGAGAAAATACACAGTTAAGACCGAGCAGCGAGTTCAGGGCACCGGTCTTACTTTTACCAACAATTAATACTCTTTCAGTCTCTCAGACTCTCAATCTCAATGATCCAACTCGACCATTCGCTATTTCTCAATAATATCCAATACTGTTCGCGTCCCTCCCAAAAGTAAAGATGGCGCCTCGACCACGCTCAAGCTAAATGCTCTGCTCTGATTGGTCTATAACTGATAACAATATTTTTTACTTTTTATTAGACTAAGGAGGTTTTAAGCTATGGAAAAATTTCATAAATCATTATGTGCTTTATTCTTGCAAACAATAATCAAACCGACTTATAGCTTCCTCCGACACGGCCGTCCTGACATACCACACGCCCTCGTGTGATGTTGAAGATTGCGCATCGTCTTTAACTGCAAAAAAGATATTGTTATCGTTCGGCCACTCCTGACCAAAGGAATCATTATTTTATCTCCTGCACACCGATGATAAGATATTATCTTAAATTAGCTATACGCCTTTTGCTATCGAATCTGACTCCTAATAGCCCACACGCTACACACGAAATCAAGTTCATAGTATCGAAACAGCCACCTCGCCGTTATACACGTTACACATTTTAGATAATTGGCCACCTCGCCTTTTATCCAACAGATTTTAGGTACTTTTCAATGGCCACCTCGCCTTGCTACGGCCACCTCGCCTTGCTATGGCCACCTCGCCCTACTACGGCCACCTCGCCGTACTACGGCCACCTCGCCTTACTACGGCCACCTCGCCGTACTACGGCCACCTCGCCGTACTACGGCTACCTCACCTTGCTATGGCTACCTCATCTTGCTATGGCCACCTCGCCTTGTATCCGCCGCCTCGCCTCTCACAAAGTCTACCTAAACATTAACAACCACCATGCTGCTAGGGTATCTTATAGGCATGAGATATACCTTCAACATTACCGCGCAACATTACCATGCAACATTACCTTGCAACGTACCCGGGTTCAAAGGTATGGGTATGGCCGTATACCCAGTACCTAGGTACTAATATGTGTCCTCCACACCGTATCCGGTGACGGTGACTACTAAATGATCAGTTGGTCATTGTGATGGGCTCTGATGTGACTTGCAAAGCCATACTTCACCACATCAGTGTAGACGGTATGACGCCATTCCGTACTCTTCATTCCGTCCTCCCAACCATCAGTAGATATGTTACAGGCCGCGAGATTGCGTTTCAACACGTATTTGTAACGCAGATATTGAACTCTTTGTTTGCGCTTTCCGCATGAGAGTTCGGAGTAGAAGAAAGACTTTGGCAATCGACTATCATCCATGTGTACGACGTGTCCGCTCCAGCGGACTCCAGTGTTTAGTACTTACTAAAACCCTATATCAAAATACCTATAGGTTTTCCAAACCTGGCCTTAGCGGTCATCATCATCATCATCACCTTTAGCGGTCGCCTTTTAGAAACTCGATTAATTTATACACAGACAAATAACAACACAACAATCAAAACAACAAAAACAATACAGAAACACGATAACAGTTAAATCCCGCCAAAAATTCCATCTGACTTCATAAAAATATTTACAGGCCAATAAACTGACGTAAAAAATGTTTAAAATTAAAATAATATTACTATTATTGTCGACCAATTCCAATATTTTAAAATAGTAGGTACTCTAAAATCACCTCTATCTTTATCAAACGTAAAGAACTCTTTTTAGTAATTCAAAATAAATACTCTAGCATTATTACGCAATTAACTTCTCAATTCAGATTAAAATAAGGAACAGATTTGTATCTCCGAATTATTTGTTAGAAAATGCTAAAATCTTACACGTACGCTTGTCGGGAATCGCCGTAACTATTCGGGTAACTTCGTATTCTCCGCGAGCGCGAGCATTATGAATGACCGCGCCGCCGTACTGGGTATGACGAGAGACCCGCGTAAGTCCGTACCGTCATACGATTTAGTTCGGCGTTTTACTGGATACCTAGTACAATAAAATTGTACTTATCGGGTACGGCCGGGTTTCTGCTATACATACCCAGTCTGCGTACTGGTAAGCTCATACTGGGTATTTATACCTGTACCAGTATATAGTACGTATCATCCCTAGTATCTTATAAAGAGACTAGTATTCGTCACACACGCACAAACTCCGATAATATAACATTTTTAAGCAACATACAACAACAGTACAACAGCATCAACATACAACAACAGTAGGTACAACGATTTTGCCATCATCGTTATCCGTTTGATTCCGTTCGTAATTTTTTATTTAAACGTTATCACTTACTGAAAACGAAGTAACTTTTGACTCAATAAGTACTAGAATTAATTTACTTTCCTGTATACCACGATCCGCAAAAGCAAAAGTCCACCGTTACCAACCAGCGTCAGTATTTACATCACCAAGCTTTTCTCGATATTCTGTTTTTCTACAATGCCTTGTTATTGCGA
Organism: Craniophora ligustri; assembly: GCA_905163465.1. NCBI lineage: Eukaryota > Metazoa > Arthropoda > Insecta > Lepidoptera > Noctuidae > Craniophora > Craniophora ligustri. The sequence continues at coordinate 11,010,707 of LR990969.1, forward strand.
CTGCACCTCGCTTCCAGATTTATTCGAATTTCGAACCACGATTAACAGAGTCCAATCTGCTTTGTGTCCGTATAAATGAAAAATCTGAAATATAAATTGAAAAACGACAGAAAGCGAAGGTAGTTATCCCACTTCTGATGTCGGAGAAACATTATTTCTGTTGACATCGTCATTAGTGGCTAAGAATTTAGTGGGCATCATCAGAGTTAATTGCAAGCACAAACATAATGATCATTGTTTTGCACTACATATTATTTTAATTCGGATTAAATAATAATTTATCACCTCACTATAATATCGAGAGAAAATACACAGTTAAGACCGAGCAGCGAGTTCAGGGCACCGGTCTTACTTTTACCAACAATTAATACTCTTTCAGTCTCTCAGACTCTCAATCTCAATGATCCAACTCGACCATTCGCTATTTCTCAATAATATCCAATACTGTTCGCGTCCCTCCCAAAAGTAAAGATGGCGCCTCGACCACGCTCAAGCTAAATGCTCTGCTCTGATTGGTCTATAACTGATAACAATATTTTTTACTTTTTATTAGACTAAGGAGGTTTTAAGCTATGGAAAAAATTCATAAATCATTATGTGCTTTATTCTTGCAAACAATAATCAAACCGACTTATAGCTTCCTCCGACATATATATCTCATCAAATATATGAAAATTTCGTGTTTGTTATCGAACTCCTTCGAAGCGATTAGACAGATTTTTATGTTTTTTTTTTGTGAACCATACGTCATAAATTGTTTTCACTCCTGTAGCATCACCCGCCATTATATATACTAGCTGACCCAGCAAACGTTGTTTTGCCACAAACGCGGTTGGTGGTAGAAGAGTGAAAATTTAGAGTTATAGGTATTGATGCCAAATCATAAGAAAATACAAAAAAAATACAAAAAATGTCTGGTGAGGGACATCCTTATCACCTGGGGGTGTAAAAAATAGCCTACGACCGATTCCCAGTCTTACCAAATATACATACATTAACATTTCATAATATCATTTCGTGAAGGGCGGGCGTTTTTGGGGGCTGTCTTTATTGTCGACGTTCAAAAAGAGCCATTTAAATTTGACCTACTTTGAATAAATGATATTTTGACTTTGACTTTGACTTTGAATCCGTCTAGCCGTTTTGGAGGAGTTCAGCGGCAAACACCGTTGTGTAGTAGTAGCCGGTTAGCTTGTTTAACTATGTAAATAAATATAGAGCTTACCCTTACAATATTTTCCAAGACTAATGTTATATACCTTACTGACTGCAGCCCTGAAACTCCTATGGCATTGTTACCACTGAAACAAATCAATATCCATCTATGACTCATAGTCATTTATAACACTACTACCTACTGTTTTACCTTGCCAATCGGTAATAGGCCGCTTCTGAATCTATCGGCGGACAAATTGATCCACTGTTAAGGCTGACATACCAGCACATTGTTGTTATATTGTTATCATTATTTCTTACATAAACTGACAAACATTTTCCATATTTCTTGTTGATCAAAATACTCGTACATATAGTGGCTATTATCTTATAAAATGATGTCTTATTTCTTGATCGTTTGGTTCCAGGACGTGGCGTTCATAAACCCAGCGAACGTCGTATTCGTCTACATGCTAGTCCGCGAGCTGGTGGACGGCGAGAGGATAGGGCGCCCCCAGGAGCTGCAAGCCGTCGTCCTCACCTGCCTCTACCTCTCCTACTCCTACATGGGCAACGAGATATCCTACCCGCTCAAACCATTCCTAGTCGAAGACTCTAAAGATAAGTTTTGGGACCGGTGCCTCCTAATAGTCGATCGTCTTTCTTTCAATATGCTTAGGATCAACTCGGAGCCCGGCTTTTTCACCGAAGTGTTCACGGAGCTGAAGGCGTGCGGCACGGCGGTGGAGAGCCCCCCGCCAGCGCCCACGCACCCCGCGCCCGCGCCCCCCCTCGGCATCACTGCTGCCTGACACACGGAGGTCGCCGTCCTCAGGTTGGCGCTCACCGACCGCCCCAGTCGTGTTTGATGTCGGCTTCTGACAGTCGAAGCTCTTGGTCAATCGTCCTCGATTTAGCGTTACGAGTAGCACCACGTTTATTCAATCATTTAGAATTCAGAGCCGTGTTTAAAGCGCGGACAGTTTTAGTAATGAAGACAATTTCGTGACGTAGTTGGACTTCTTGTACGTCGAGGATTTTCAAGTAAACTTCGCAAATGTAATAGAGTTGTCGACGTTCCCTGTCGACTAATAGTATGATGATGTAAGTGCAATAATTCTAGTCATTTTATTATTAAGATGTTAAATAATTTAGTGAATCAGCTGCCACTAAAAAAAATCAGATTCAGATGGTGATTCTACTTTGATTCAGAGTAACTAGTCTCTCGTTTTCCCAATAATTAATTAAGTATTACGCAATACTCATGTATACATACACCAACGCTGGCCACTGAATACAATAAGTACATTGATGCGAGTAAGCGAGTTTTAAAAATATCAAAAAACAACATAGTTACTAGTGGTAGCAGATAGGACACTTCAGATACTCATTTATTTTAGCAATTAATTTAATTAACTCCAAAAAAATCCAAAATGTGATTGCTCAAAAACGCGAATTAATTAAAATAGGTACTAAAAAAGATAAAATTGCCACGATTGACCAAGACTTAAAATGTCATTGCAATAGATAGATGAGTGAACGGTATTAAATTATACGAATTATGTATGTACCAGCAATTCAGTATGTCAATGACTCTGAGTTATTAATCTCGAAGGGAGAATGTGATATCTAGTGGAAAACACTTTATTTCAAGGCATTTTAGGGATTGATAACATCTGATAAAAATATGATCTACGACTGGGACTGATTACCGACTGTCTTGTGCAGTCACTGAAGGGACAGTATACAGAAAAATAATAAGCTTTTAAGGGACGCTGATGATGTGATCCAGGAACACACATTCGCAGGGAGTTAACCTAATTCAAAAACAACGACAGCATGCCGAGGACGCGAGTGGCGCCCTCTCGCCGATGGTCGTTCAGTTGTTGAAGTGCAACAGCGTCGTTGTGGTGGTGTTTCATTGTGAGCCACGTCGTAGTTGATGCTGCACTCTCTTGTCTGTTCGTAATGTTTACGTAGGTAATTGTCTGGTAATGTTATTTTCTCGTGCCGCTGGACCAAGCGGCATTTTAGTCCAATAGAACAGCGGTTAGCTAGTAAGTTAAGAGTTTCGTAAACGTAGTGAAATGAATGTATTGCCATTATAGTTAGATGATATTAGAGAAATGTCTGGCAGGCGGGAGGATGCAATAACGCGGGAACTCCGTCATTATGTAATCCGGTAAACCCTTCAATGAAATGTACGTATTTAAATAAAATGGCCGGCTCAAAGCGGGAATATTCCATTGTTATTGAGGCGATGAAATGTATTGATAACGAATAGGTCAAATTTTGCGAAGGATTAAGCGTTTTGTACAGTAAAATGGAATAAAGTAATACACCTAAGTCTTAACCGTTAGCATAGTTTAGACAAAATGGACGGCAGGCTACTTGCCTGGGTGGCACTCGGTCCTGAAGCAGAAAATGCAACGTTTTCCTTATTCATACGTAAATGCATTCATCAATATTGTTCTCGTTAGACGCGGAGTGGGTTGAGCGAGGATTTTCGACCTTAGTTACAACAAAAGACCTATTTATCCGGCTTAAGTTCAGCTCTTAAAGGGAATCAGGTTCATAATAGGGCAGCCTAACCACCGCATCTACCTTAGGCCACATACAAACGGTGACGCCGAGTGCCGTAGTTAAGATAAAATTGTTTAGTCAAGTGAATGTCTAAGGGTGATGACGTGTAAGTATTTATTGATATAAATAAAATGAAATCTCGTACGTTCCAAGTCATTAAATATTAGGTAAAAGTAGTTGTCTGTGATGTTTATTAAATCTTAGCTTTGTGTTTACATTGTTTGTTTTCGTTACTTAATTTTATTTTCTCACAATGAATTGTTATGATATTTATTATTATTATAAGTTAAATGGTTGTTGTAAAGGCAATAAATATTTTTTTCGATATTTCCTTGAATCTGAGAAGCACGATATTACGCCGTCTGTATGATATACGAAGTAAAAAAATAATAATCACTAGTATAATATATAATTGGATTGGAATGCTTTTTGAGAGTTGATGAGACATTTGAATTGATTGTATAAGTTATTGTTATTGTTTTTTTTTATGTTATTTAAATTATATTTGTGCTTACCAAGTAGAAAACGTGTTACTTTCCATTGATCTCGATTTTAATGATGGGTAAGCCTTAGATCGCCATGGCAACATTCCAATTACTAATAAATAAGTCAGTTAAGGCCAGATACAATTTAAATATCGAATTTCGATGATCTCTCCTAAGACATTATAGTGTAACTTTGGTAATTTGACGTGTGGATGTGCGTAACATTATTCGGGAGGTATATGGTCACATACCTCTTCTAACATTATTCATGTAACTCACGTTTGTTAATTAATCTATTGTAAATATACCCAATTATTAAAAAAAACTTTCGTATATATAAAATACTGTGTTTTATTTACTAATAATCCTTGTCGAATAATCATGTGTATTAAACCTGTTCAAGCTCTCACGACATAGACAATCATTTCACTCGTCATACATTAGTAGGTATGTGTTCGACCTCCGACACGATGGACCGACGATTTGAACAAGGTGGCTGGCAGCGGATGGATGCGAGCTGCCCAAGATCGGGATGGTTGGCACTCTTTGGGGGAGGCCTACACTCAGCAGTGGACGGCTATAGGCTAATAAGTAGAGTAGTAGTAGGTATGTGTCACTGATTAGGTACTCGAATCCAGTGCATTTTCTATGAAATGTATCAAGTATGAATTTGGAATTATTTAGTAATTATATTAGACATTGAAAATAAAACACTGCTATACGATGGATGCTGTGAAGGATCCGAAACGTGGGGATGAAAATATGTACTATAAACATGCCGCTATAAAAATCAGACAGTCCGATAAAGGTACTTACCATATTAATGTATATTATTTGCATAAGCATACATGGGCAGTATCTAAAATGCATGCTCTAAAATTTTGTAGGTACCTAGTTAAGTTTCAGCTTTCAAAATGTCATTCAGTACTAATCATTGAAGAGTTCATAAGTCTAGAGCGAACTCTGGATGCAGAATAAGACCGCGTTCACCATATTACTATTACAAGAGAGGATCCATCTTTTAAGTCAGGGTGACATAGTCTTGTGGTCTTGGTCATGACGGGCTCGATTGGATTACAATAATAAATCTAATTAAAGAAAAGTATTTAGGTTGACCTAGACCCAACTATCCAGGCGAGGATCATGACCCTATTACTACTCCCCATAAAACTGGCGTGCACTGTATTGTAAGGAAATAAAGAAAGTTAAATAAAGGAGCTTATAATAAGGTACCTACTTCTAGTAGGGTTGCCATACGTCTTAGTACGCCGGGACACGTCCTCGGTTTAAAGCATGGTGTCTCAGCGTCCCTGCGGATAAGCAAATCTTGATCTTATGTCCCGGTCTGGATACCCCCAACCTTTTGGTAACCGCATTCTAGATACATACCTTGATTGCAGGCTGCACCGACCAGTGAAACCATGACGCCGCAAAGAATAAATATTGAATAATTACTCTATGGTAAAAAGAAGCCATCCTCCGATTTTATATGTGAGCAATAAGAAAGTAATAAAACATAAAATAATTTAATTACTACTTACTATTTAAATAATTCAATGAAAGAACATCAAATATTTTTTTACCTAACCTAGTAATTTTACTAAGTTGCAAGTGTCGCAACAGATGTCAGCAACGGATGTAAATATTTTAGTAGGTATTATTTATTTGTAATTAAAAGAAATGTCTTGCGAAAACGATAAATAGTAATATTATTTCCATAAATAAATAATAGTTATGTATGTACTTAGCTGAATGTTAAATGTGACTAGAATGTTTTAAAATCTTACAACACTGATTTTATATTAACTGTCATTACAAAAAGCTTTAACCAAGAGGGGAACTTCATTATAGCTATTTTTTTTTGTTATGCTTAATTTTATTGCAAGTACAGAAATCTTGGCACAAAAATATAATTCCTTTGCCTGTCTTAGATGAAAAGAAAAACAAAAATCACATGTGACAGTGACAAGCTCTAAATGTCGTCTGTCAATGTCAAAAGTGGAGGGGACGAGTTTAATTCAAACTTGAAAGTTCTGAGTTTACAAACATTATAATTTTATAATAAATAACCTACCACCAAGTTCTATTACACAATACATAACGAGTATATAAGAAATCTATCTGCCGTATCTCCTACTCTTCAACTTTCCACCGGCAAAATGGATGACTATCCGGATCCCGATGAGGAATACGAGCTGATGTACGCTGATGAACTGGAAATGCTAAGAGATGATGAAGACCATGCAGGTAATATTATTCCCTACGGAAATGAAAAGTAATGACAACCCATGGTAGACAAAATCATTTAAAAGCTGTATTTGTAATAGCTCAAACGGTGAAGGAAAACATCGTGAGGAAACCTGCATGCTTGAGAGATTTGTCTCGATGGCATGTGAAGTCTGCCAACCCGCAGTAGGCTAGCGTGGTGGACTATAGCCTTATCCCTCTCAAATGAGAGGAGACCCGTGCCCAGCAGTGGGACGTTAATGGGTTGATGATGATTTGTAATACGTCTTTTATTCAACTCTTTGTCAGAAATGCCGGAACTCTTATAATCACAACCTGTTTCAATGTATTTTCAGGCTCAAATGTGGTGAAAAAGAAGCCGCTACCAGCTAAACGAAGTCTCGACTTTTCTAGTCATAATACCAACAAGCCTGATACGAATACAGTCACTAGTAATCATATGCCATCTGGTACCATAACAGAGCCCGAAAGCAGTGTAAGCACAGACATTTCTTTGACACCAAGCTTACAGCCTCTAGAAAATTTGACCCCAGTTTCAAATAAAAGAACAGCAGAGGAACTCTTTGGGGATATAGGAGATATAGACTTCAATGAATTAGAGTTGCCTAGTAAAAGACAGAAGACTGAAGAGGAGAATGACATGGATCTTATAGAGAAGATTCTGGAGGGTAGACGTCTGAGACAGAGCCTGCTTGAGCCTAGTGGCCGAATGCTGGGTTCAAGATCTACTTTTAAAGCTAAGGATAATTTGTCCCTGAACATACCAAGGTAACATCTGAGAATATTTATAAAGCAATTGACAAATTCATTATTAATGGCCCATTTACTGCAGGGATAATAAAGGCTGCCTTGTGGTAAGGCTCCCATCCCATGTTCATATGTTTGTGTAATGAGCATGAATATTAATTTGCACCTGAGTCATAGATTTTTTATATTATTATGTATTTATAAAATAAAACCATGCTATTTATATGAATATAAATTGTAGTTATATTCATATTAATTGATACCAACCCTTTTTCATGCCAGCGTCCATAGTCACAACCAGACTAATAATAAATAAATAATATAAATATACTGAGATGAAAAGTAAATTGGTTTCCAATTGTAATAATCCTGTTTGTGTAAGAAATAAATATTAATAATATTATTGCAATATTCCAGGTGGGCATTTCTACCGTTAACAAACTCAGATGGTGATAGAGTCTATGTGAGATTGGAGTCTGAAGAGTCATGGGAGAATTCTCTGGACACAGGAGCTGAGAAAATGTCTTTACATGCTACATATGCCAGTACATGGGATGAGGCTAGAAAAATTGTGAGTTGTACATTTGAATGATTGCTGATTTAGAAACCATTTTTTTTATGCCTCTAATTTCGCAAATAAACTTATGTTCTGGCTGATGGTAAGGTTACCATAGCTTATAAATGTTTGCAATACTACAGGTACCATTCACTTATTGCTGATCCCAAATAAGAATTAAATATGTTTTGCATAAAGCTAGTTTAAATTCTGCAAAAAATAACAGACTGTTAAAATACTACTTCAATACTTATAATTTTTTTGAGTATACAGACATAGGAATAAAGAAATATAAAGTAAAATGCTATCAGGTAGGTATGGCCTATTTCATAATTCAAATAGGAATTATTCACATTTAAAAGGTATAAGGATTAAATCTGACACATTTAATAGATACTTTTGACACTGAGAGGCAATGAAAAATAAATAAAACTCAATAGTTTCATTATTAATAAATATCAGAATGAATATTTATACCACATTGCATGTACATTCTTAGATGTTCCTATTACATTACACCTGTAAAAAGTCCAAAACGTGCAGTTAATATAAAACAAAAGTAAAACATGATTGTAAGCCTGTGTTCAATTCTCATCATATGATTTCCAGTTAGAAAGCAAACAACGGCAACTAATAGAGGATGAAGCTGTATCTCAACCCCTTCCTGATGCTGACTTTAATGGCAATATACTCTGGGTAGACAAGTATAGGCCACAGTCCTATCTGGACCTTCTTTCTGAAGAGCCGGTCAACAGAGCCCTATTGCATTGGCTGCATTTGTGGGATAAGGTAAGGTTTATGTTATGATTTTATCCAAGTTCACATTCCAAAGGACTACTGTCAGCTTTTTTATTAATTTGTTTTGGCTACAAGTAAGTTGCTATGTACTCTGCGTGTATTACCGAATAAATAACTATTATCCGCAGATAGTTTTCAAAAAGGAAGTAAATACTAAAGAACCGCAGCAGCGCACGACGTTCAGCAAGAAAGCAGGGCAGTTCCAATTGACCAACAAGTGGAAGGGCAAGAAAGAGGAGGAGCCGGAGATGGACGAGGATGGACGGCCTCACCACAAGGTGGCGCTGCTGTGCGGACCGCCCGGGGTCGGCAAGACTACTCTAGCGCACTTACTGGCAAGAATAGCAGGTAAGACCATATTAACAAAACTAAAATAAAATCCTGGAAAGTCACAAATCATACGATATTCCGATCTAGACAAATGGATTTCACAAAACTATTGCAAAAAACAAGAGCGTTCTCATGAAACCACATTTGGCACTATGGTTTTATAGTCACAAACCTATGAGACTCTCTCAATGTATCTAATAAGCTGTAGTAGATATTGCTGTCTAGCTTTTGTTTATTGGACTTCATTTAATATAACATGCTTTGATGTACGCAGCTATACAGCTAGGACTGTTTAGTACTGAAAGATTTTTATAAATAAAGTAGTTAATTACAAATGATTTCAGGTTACAGACCAGTGGAACTGAACGCATCAGATGAACGCAGTACGGAAGCGTTTCGCAATGCCCTACAGAGTGCTACGCTTATGAGATCTGTGCTCGACGCCGAAAAACGACCTAACTGCTTGATATTAGGTGGCCATTATTGTTTTTTATTACAAGTTTTTTTTAATTATCCTGTTAGTATTAATAAGACAAATATTGGAGCACCTTTGAACTAGTAGTTCGTTTAAACAAATCAATTTGATTGTATGTCTGTTAATTTTGAATTATGGAGAATATTTGATGAATAACTCTGGTCTTTGAAACTGTTTGACTCCAGTGTCACACATAATGAATTTTTGTTCTATTTTAAATAATTAGTACTGACTCCAATATTTTTATTTGCATACCAATTAGGAATTGGATGTGTATGGTAAGTATACCTTTTTTTCTACATATGTGTTAATTTATTGGCTTTTGAAAAATATTTTTTAATTAATGTATGACTAAAAAAAAAGATAAAAACCACACACCACTGATATAAATGGGATGATAATGAAAATAAATATAATATTAATTGTAATAAGTAACTAATTTTAACATAATTATTAATCATATTAGATTATTATTTTGGTGATATATGACTTGTTATTTAAAATTCCTTATAAAATTTCTTAATAACATAACAGGTACACAAATGATAGGCTCAGTTGAAATCTGTGTAAAATGTGGAATTGTTTAAGTTATATTAAAAACGAAGCATTGTATATTTTGAGTGTTGTGTACAGTTGGATCTCTGGTTAACTCACTGTGTACTATTAAGATAATTTTTGTGCTATTTTTGATCTGTTATCTGTATAAAATTAAAATAAATAAATGTTCAATTAATAAATTTATCTATTATGTCTTACCTTACTATCTTACATTTACAGATGAAATCGACGGAGCTCCCCTCCCAACAGTGGAGTTACTGGTGCGATGGTGCACAGCTACTGCACCTGATGCCAAGAAGAAGACCAGACAGCAGCCGCTCAAGAGACCAGTCATCGCGATATGTAATGATCTATATGCCACATCACTCAGGCCTTTGAGGTAAATCATATACATTTTTTCCCCGTCCAGGTGGATCGACGACCTGGTGAAGGTCGCTGGAATCCGCTGCATGCGGGTGGCGCAGGACCGGTCGTCATGGAAATCCCTGGGGGAGGCTTAAGTCCAGCATTGGACGTCATATATAGCTGATAAGATGATTTTTTTTTGCAAAGTCGCCTCGTAATATATTTTTTACTATTTCTTGGATGCATCTCATAAGCATTCATTTTCATATTGATAGGTATTGAATCGATTTTGATAACGAATCGAATTGGAGTTGCTTAGCGCGGAAAGGGCTACTTGGTACTTGATGCATACTTCTTTAATGATCTATAAACACCATCCGTGGTCACTAGACTAAGTCAGAAATTTTGTTATGGATCTATACCATTCGCACCATCCAATATAAAATCATTTTATTTTGATGACCATTCATTGGGTTGTTTTCTAGCCTACTTTTAAGTAGGTAAGTGTTCGGTATTCAATAAAAATCTACTTACAAAAGTTTGTATGTGGATATCATTAAAGCTCGCCATTAACTACTAACAAATACAAACGAGAGTCTTTTGTCTTTACCTATTATAAATATATTATTGTATGTTGCAGGCCAGTAGCTCTGATCGTGCAAGTCGGCGGTGTGTCAATCAGCCGGCTGTCTGCCCGCCTGTCTCTGGTCTGTCAGCGTGAAGGCATGGTGGTGAGCCCGCACGTGATGGCGGCGCTGGCTGCCAGGGTGCAGGGGGACGTCAGAGCCGCCATACAAGTGCTCAGCTTCATCAAGGCCAGGGCTAAGGCACAGGTATACGATTTATTCAGTCTCTGACTTTATTTCAATACTCAATTCTGCAATAAATTACCTCATAGTAATGTGGAAGTATACATATATTAAGTAAAAAAAGGGATTCAGTTTTTCGACGATTGTATAATAAATTAGGAACAGCGTCGATTTTAAAAGTTAGCTAAATCTGTTATGTGTGTTCTGAAGTTAATTTTTTCATCTTGTATCAGTGTAGAAACGTAACCTAATTGTTTTACGAAAAACGTCGTTAATTTACAAGATATTTTCTATTATGCTATACGAGTATTTACTACTATTATGAATATATCTATTACTACTAGTAGTCATAGATATATTCAGAAAAATATGGAATGAAAAACTCACTTTATTATACAGTGAAACTTGGATAAGTGGGACCTGGATAAGTGGGACCTGGATAAGTAAGAAACCTCCATAACTGGAACTCATGCTGAGGTCCCAACACTTTGGCACTGAATTACCTCTGTTAGTGGGACGAAGGAAACCTCTATATCTGAGATTCGTTCTTCCGATTTGTGGTCATAGTTACGCCTATAACTGAGACAGCGAGTGAATTTTATATGCATTAACCACTGTAACTGAGATAAAATCGTTTTATTTGTTTACTTACATATTCTTATTCTGTCCGCAGTTAACTACGTAAGTAATTTTGAGCCTCAATGACCTTCAGATTTAGTTTTGCTTTACTATCATATATGCCTATGCTTATTTGAAAAATGCCGAAACGTAGGCTTACATCGCTATCAGTACGTGAACCCTCTGTAAATGAGACAGATATTTATTTATACGTGGATATCTGAGACACTGGGTAAGTGGAATACCTCTATAAGTGAAACAAATTTGCAGGTCCCTTGATATCCCACTTAACCAGGTTTCACTGTACTTAATTTTTATAATTGGTCATATTTGCAGAGTAATAGTCTATACGACAGAAATATTAGTACTTACATATGTTTATATATTTTAGCTCAACATGGAGGACGTAGAAAACGTAGCGATTGGCACTAAGGACTGCCACAAGAGCTTGATGCAAGCACTACAAGCTATCTTCACGACCAACGACCGCGATACTAACGCCATCATCAGAACCATACAATCTGCTGGAGAATACGACAGGTAATAAATTTCCACTAATCAATGACTACTCTAAAGTAATATTAAATATATCAGGATATTATGACACAGCGCCATCTAGTTCCAAGCTGAGCATCGTGGCTTGTGTTACGGATACGATATGGTCGATACACTACATATATATTTATTTTTTAATACATAATATATTATACATACAGACATCCATGACAGGTCAAATGTCCACGAACATCACACAAACATGCAAACGCGTGGCTGGTTCTCCTATTCATTATTATATGTATAAATTTGTATTAATTTACTAAAATACTGTTATCGTGGTGGACCATATTATACCGAGATATTTTTAAATGAGGGAAGTGTCGTGCCCATCAATACGACCGTAAACTTGTTGATAATGAGCCAGTTTGTCTTAAAAACCCATAACACCCGATTTTCTAACTAACCAGTATTTGATAAAACAGAAGCACAACATTCTCATTTTACAAGAAAACTTTTTTAAAACAGAGTTGTAGATGGAATATTCGAGAACTACCTAACAGCGCGAGTGGACGGGCGCCTCCTGATCGCCGTGGAGACACTCTCCTGGCTGCTTCTCCACGACATCGTCAACAGCTGGACGCTCCGCAACCAGAACTACTCGTTGTACGGCGTGCTGCCGTTGTGTATAGCGCGGTGTCACGCGGTACTAGCTTCTAGAACGCCACAGAGAATGAAATTCCCTTGGCAGGCGCAAGAGGTAAGATTTTTTTTTTATCGTTATAAGGCGGCAAACGAGCAGGCGGCTCACCTGATGGTAAGTGATGACCGCCGCCCATGGATGGACATTTGCAACATCAGAGGCTTGCAAATGCGTTGCCAAACCCATTAGAAACCGTTCAGGTTTCTTAAAGTAGGGAGTTACTGAACTGACAGCAAACGGAATTCCCATGCTGTCAGAATAGTCACTCCCCCAATGACCTCTGGTAACCTTATTCACTCGCAGAAAAACAACTTGTTGATTCACTGTGGTCTTCTGTAATGCGGAGGTACTTCCCCAGCCGGGCAGCTCAATTTGAGCGAGAAATCTCGCTATGCCCTACCTCCTACAATGAAATGAAAGAAAACAGTTATTTTATTGGCAAGAATCATAGAAAAAACTGATTGTTTTCAAAATTTTGTATCCATACGTTTTATACTACAGACTACAGTTCAGTATAAATCAGTGCCAAGTGTTTATTGGCCAAAATCTTAAGTAATTGTTATTTTTGAAATAGTTACACCTGAGTTTTAAATGTTGATCAAGTTAAGCTGTTATCAAATCTGGAATCATGCTATGCGTATAATCATTTTAAATTTTAACAAAATAATTGCGGTGATCAGATTTTCGGAAACTTAGTGTATGTACCGTATCTGCTTAGTAATTATCAAATAAAAATGTTAAACTGAGGCGCACCTTAGTAATTTAATTAAATCTTTCCAATTACGATACTTACATAAAGGTTATGACAGCTGTACACAATTTGATAAACATTCTTATATGCATAGCACGTTTGGCAACAATATTATTGTTGTCTGTGGTTAAGTTTAGGTCAAACAAAGTATATTCATTCAAGGCAATAGGCTTACTCCTATTACAAGAAATCGATATTATTGTATTATACATGTTTCTTCTATACATATTGATATTGAGTATTGAATATCTGGATTTATCTACAGTACCTGATACTAGTGATATTTTTTTAAACAAGAATAACAATATAATAAATATACATTACAATATGATTATAGGAAACATGTGTGGGCCTTGTCGGTCACGGCAAATGTAGGAAAGAGGAGGGGATACTCTTGCTTCTCTTATCGACACTATCATATTCTTCCACAGATGTACCGGAAGAAGGTGGAGATTGAAAGTATAGTGGGTTCGGTCCTACGGGGCAGCTCGCCGGCCGCCCGCTGCAGCCGCGGCGCGCTGGTGCTGGACGTGCTGCCGCTGTTGCCGCAGCTGCTGGCGCCCGCGCTGCGCACCGCTAACGTGCAGGTACTGTATCCATCCATCCATTATTGTCCCACTGCTGGGCACGGGTCTCCCCTAATTTGAGAGCGATTAGGGTATAGTCCACCACGCTAGCGTACTGCGGGTTAGTAGACTCACTCACATGCCATTGAGAAAATCGCTTAAGCATCCAGGTTTCCTCGCGATATTTTTGTTTGAGCATGCGTTAAATACGCACATAACTTCCGAAAAGTCAGTACTACGTGTCTTGGGTTTGAATTCGAGGCCTTTGATATCTTAGTCCACTTGGTCTTACCACTAGGCTACCACAACTCTATATAAAACTCCATACTTAATATAAAAAATATGAAAGTGTATCTGTGTCTTTCTGTCTGTTTGTTACCTCATCACACTTAAACTGCTCAACCGATTAAGATACAACATACAAGCTTTGGAGAGCTGTGGTAGCCTGGTGAGACTGAGAAATTAAAGGTGTCGAGTTCAAAACCCAAGGTTGCCACTGAATATTCGGAAGTTATATGCGTATTTATCATAATGTGCTCAAATGGTGAAGGTAATCGTCATCGAGGCTTGTGTTACGGATACTAGATGGTTGACACATCTAGTATCCGTAACACAAGCCTAGTTGCTTAGCCCAAAACTAGATGGCGCTGTGTCAGAATCAGGGACCGTCCGGATACTCCTTCAAAGGGTTTTTGAAGGGGTTTTTTTAAGCGCTTCAAAAATAAACCCCGTGATACGTGTTACACCGTCGAACGGGTTTAATTTAAGCGCTTCCGAACAGGTAACCCTTTCAAAACCCTGTAACACTGTAACAGGGTAACCCATTCCAACCGACAACATTGTAATATGCACCCTTTGCGAATCGACATAAGTTTGAAAATTGCATAACTTCAACCTCAAATCTTACCTCCCGGCCGGCGGCGGCGGCGGCCCCTTTGATGCGAATATCGAGCGGTTGGTAAACATGAACGAATATTATAGGTATTGAAGTCTTATACTTACGAAAATATTAGAAATCGAAATTATAATAATTGTCTAAATTATTTTACAGTTCAATGTTACTTGTCGCATATGTTACATACATTACGAGTTTAATATGAATTATTAGATTTGAATATGAATTTTATTAATAGTTCTGATTCAGTAAAATAAAAAAATATTTTTAATAATAGTGCAATGGTACATATTATATTATATTATATATTATTTCATTTATACATTAAGTTGCAACCTAACCTAATTACTATAATTATAGAATAAATATAATTACTCACGTAATTATATTTATTACCAACGTCTGCCCTGTAATTTATGTCTTTTGTCCCACAATTCCCACAAAGGTGCTTAAGCAAATACCAATGCTATCAATACTTCGCAATCCATATCCATTTTCACGAGGATAGAAGACACATTACACTGGCAAATGCTTAAACCCCTATAGATCGTTGCAAGTTTCAACCTGTTTAATATGTAATATAATGCGCTCGTTCATAAAGATGAACGATCGCGTTATATTACATAGGGCTATAGTACCCGTACAAACACCCGTAAACAGCATCAAACTAAGATAGAAAATAAAGAAGAAACAATAATAAAGCGTAATAGAAAAGAAAATCCAATGCTTACAGTTTTTTATTCGAACGAGAGTCCGGACCAGCGCGAAAATACATAGTAGATAAACAATAGGCAATCGAAATCTGCCCACGTTTATATTTCCACCTAACTCTTAAACTTTAATGATATTTACATCAGGTCAATCTAATACCCTGAAAGAATACGACTATTGGTCAATATGCTATGTATAATTTCGAAATAATTTTCCTTCAACTCTTATCCGTTGAGGAGTTGTACCTTCCCATCATCAGATCATTCATATGAGATGGTTTTTTTTCAGACGCAAATACTTAAAAAGCTTTGGAGAATACATGTAAAACAAAATAAGTGCCTTTAAAATTTGAGGGTTGTCCTCGATTTCCCTGGGATTCCATCATGAGATCCTGATGTGGTCACAATGGGTGTATCTGTACAGGTTAATCTTTTAAACAACGATAAACAAAGATATAATTTTGCAAATCGGTACCTATCTATATAAAAAAAAATATTCCGATGAATTGAGAACCTCCTTCTTTTTAAAGTCGGTTAAAAATAGTAAGGCGTCAAGGCAATGACGCACCGCTCGAGTGCAAGTACCCCTACCTACTTACATGCAGCTCAGGCCCGTTAGGTAACCCCGGGTAACACGAATAAAAGCTTTTCGTGAAGGTAACCCCTTGATAGGCTTAAGTCGTTGAAGGGGTTACCCCTTCAAGTGGTTACCACAATGAAGGTGTTAACCCTTTCGCTGGGTTTTAGGGAGGTAACCCGATCAAAAGGTAACCCTGCGATATGGGTTACCCTATGTACGGGTTACCCTGTCAATAGGCTTAACACTTAAGCGGTGTTGTACGGTCCCTGGTCAGAATGTCCGGATATATTTACAAGCGTCGTTGCTTAGTTGGGAACTAGATGGCACTGAGTCCAGTTTTTTTTTATTAATAACTGTGTCATATATCATATGTGAATAATATTTTTTTTTATTCTTACAGCTATGCAGCGACAGCGAGCGCAAGGCGTTACGCACATGCGCGGGCGCAATGTGCGACTACGGGCTGCAGTACGTGCAGCAGCGTGCTGCCGACGGACTGTACGCCTTCGTGCTCGAGCCGCCCATCTACAGGGTCGCGTTCTTTGGTCAGTGTCATTGGGGGATTTAGGGGCCATTCAAGTATTACGTAAACACTAAAGGGGGGTGGGGGGGTATTTGCTTTGCTTATTTTTGAGATTGGGTAAGGTAGGTAAGGCATTTGCATACTTTTGCTGACAGGAGGGGCAGGGGTAATAATTGTAAAAAAAATGTTTACTTGATTACTTGCATGGCCCTTTATGGAAAGATAATGAAAGCTGTCCAAGTGTCTATTTAACCTAAATACTATTGTTATATTGTAAAATAGTAGATATAGGTGTTTTTTTCTAATTTCCCGTAGCCGTTACGTATCCGATATCAAGCTCTGATATCGATATCGAAAACTATTTTTTGATATCAATATCCAAAACGCAAACGTTTTTATAACGCAAGTAACGCGCGAATACATGTTACGAATGATATAAGTATCGCAGTTATCGCAGCCTGCATGATTATTCGCTTAATCTCTATTACTCTGCTTTAAACATATGCATGTAAAAGAGACGAAGCGAATAGGATATGAGCATCGCTGTCGGTTGGTGAATATCGTAAGTGGCTGTATTCGTAAGCTGTCATTTGTAACAGGTATTCGTGATTCGCGCGTTTGTTGTAATTTCGTAATATTATAGTTTTGTAATATCAGTTATGTTGTTATAAGATAATCGATATGATATGAACCATTTTCAATTTATTTTTGATATAACTAACTCATGCCTATAATAGCATGGTTTAGGTCCTATTTAAAAGAAGGCGAGCCGATTGACATCGACAGGGCACGAATCGAAACTCCTTTTACTGAGAATTTTATAGAAAACCCCGACAACACTGCTCGATTTGGGAATGGAACCCCAGGCCACTTGCTCAGCAGTCGTACTTATGACTACCAGATCAACGAAACATTTTTGTAAAAATATTATCTTAATCCGAATAATATTAGAATATGTCAGAAATAGAATAATATGAAAATATCTTTTATTAAGCATTTATTCCATTAAGCATCCGTTAGAAATCTATGTTTCGGCCTCAGGACATTGTAGGCCGTAGTTAAAAAATATATATTTAAATATATAAAATAAATTATGTAAGTAGCAAATACAATGATGATTCGATGATTATTCGATGTAAATATTAAGAAAATATTTTTTGTTTAGGCTCTGAAGAGAAGGTGCGTCCTCCACCAGCGATAAGACAAGCGATAGCACGCGAACAGCAGCTTGAACTTATCAGACGGAGCGAGGAAATGGTGAGTGTGTTGAAGTATTAAAATCAATCTTCCGATTATAATAGGGGTTGAAGTATGAAATTGCCTTTTTATTGTAATAGGCACTTCGAATTGACATGGAACCTTCATGGTTTGAGATTTTTGAATGAATCTTTTTTCAAATGGTATGCATAAAGTTCTTCTTTTAAAAATGTGCAACATTCGATTATCGACTTTCAGTTGTTTTTTTTATTCAGCTTAGACAAGAAAGGTGGATACTTTGAAATGTCAGCAATTTCATACCTTAACCCCGAATATAATTGATATACCTAATTAAAATTTACTTTTGAACTGTTGAAACTAGTTGCCAGTTGTAGTTGTAAATTTAATAGATACTCTTTTGAACAAACAAATATATAACATAACTTATTGGCTTCGGATACAACTTTTGCTATACCAATATGCGAACATTCTACAACTATTTTTATACCACCTCAGATATTAAAAAAAAATCATTATATTACACACATTATCGTAGCGCGTCGATGACAGCGTAGTCTCCGTAGCCTTTATCCAGCTACGTCGTAGCGCGGCGTAGCATTCTTGACGTCTTTTAAAACATTTTTTTCTTCAGGCAAACAAAATACCCAACACCTGTAAAGGCAAAGGTGAAACGAAGTCAGCCGCAGACAGAATGGAGGCTTCTACTAGTAAAGAAAAGGAGGCAGTATTACCTAACCATCTACAACGGTTACAGCCAAAGGCAGTCAAGAGAAATACACCGCAGGTAAGATTTAATGTATAAAAATCTCGTATCTCAGTGTCTGTTGTGGAACTCCTCTGAAACGGCTAGACTGATTTTTATATTTTTTTTTGTGTACCTATATTTTGGTAGGTCTCTTCACCACCTAATTTTAGGAACTAACTAGGTTTAGTATTTTTATGTGGCAGAATAACGTATGCCAGGTTTGCTAGTAATCCATAATGTCGTTTGTTACTTTGAGCGCCAACCGTCCCGTCTTATTCTCGCCCCCTATTACATGGGGCCTAAAACGCACCGGCAGAATGTGTGTGTACATTAGTACACGTCTGCCTAACCCTTCGGTCGTCGTGGCGATCCTTGGGGGAGACCTATGTCCAGCAGTGGACGTCTAACGGTTGATATGATGATGATGATGAAATCCCTTTTTCGGCGAAATCAACTACAAATAAAAATACTATTAACTTATCTATATTTAGATTCTTATCCATCCACTTTCTACGTAAAAAATAGAAATAAAAATCCTATATATTCCTATCTAAAGCTGAGAAGAGTCCATATAAATTCATATCACGAATCAAAATATCATCACTGGCACAATAGCCTGACTAACAGGGTTCCGCGGAGAAAGAACTCGTTAGCACGTGAATGGGACGCGCGCAGATGAAGTTTACACTTATGATGGAATAAATTAGCGCTTGTGTACGGAACACTCGCGGCCGGATTTGATACTGTTTTTTAATTGCAAGAATTTTGTGGTGCCACGGAGGTTTTTAGCAAAGAGGCGGGAAGCGGGAGGGTGAGTTTTTTCAGGATTTTGGGATTAGAAATTGTGTTTTTTCTTTGACGAATTTTTAGAGACTGGGACCAGTGGAATATGAAATTTAAGAATCGAGGTTAATCTCATAGCCACTGAGTTTTCAAAGCTACGTGCATATTCATCACATGTTCAAACTGTGAAGAAACCTGCATGCCTGAGAAATTTCCTCGATGGCATGTTACGTCTGCCAACCCACAGTAGGCTAGCGTGGTGGGCTATACCCACCTTTCAAATAAGAGGAGACCCGTTAAAATAAAAATATAATTTATTCAAAGTAGACCAAATTTAATTTATAATACATACAATAATACATAAATTAATAAATACAAATCTATGTTAAAAAAATATTTACTAAATACCTTACCATAATAATAATAAGACACTCCATAGTTCTGCTTTAACTTTATATTAATTTGGTTTGATTCCACAGTCAAACTGTTTGTACAGTTTTGTGGAACATTATGTTACATTATAAGAATACCATGTATCTTTATAAACTTAATAAATAAATAAATTGGATTTTTTTGAACGTCGGCAATAAAGACAGCCCCCAACCGCTTCCTAGTGTTTTTTTCTGGGAAGAAGCACATATATAAGCAACACGCAACAAACTCCCCAGCAACACATTTCATTACTAGAAGGGACTAATATCCAATAAGTTGGTTGCTAGATACTTTTAGAGTTTTATTTCTTCGACTAATGTTCGTCTTGCTTAGATATTCGTAATACAAACAGAACTGTCGTATCAACATGCTCTATGTAGCACGGATGGTAGACTAATCACAAGCGCGGCTGTAGAGTATCCTATGCAATATGCAGGGTCCTGGATTCGATTCCATACTCACGCAAACTGAGATTGAGGTATTTTAGTTGTCAGTATCAGCGCATAGTTTAAATTGTATATTTAAAGGAATTTCTATTATATAGGACTTGAACCGGGCAAATTGTAGATGTATGTACACCTCTGTCTAACTCGTCACGGATTTTAACGTGATAGTATGTTATAATATTTGACCATTTCCTATGCAGAACGTTGTTTATCGCTAGTAATAGGCGCACAAGAGAAGGTGGGAGCACTCCGCGAATCTCGCTAATTAAAACTGTGTTTGCTAAATCCGCATCGCGTATTGTGAGAGCGTGAAAGCGGTTCAGACCAACTTGCCACAGATTAAAACGTTAAAGAGTGGATAAATATTATTTACCTATGTTAAAGTTGTTTTTTTTCTATTGTTGCTTTTGAAATTTCTGGGCGTTCATTTGTATGAGTGATAATTTTGTTATATAATCTACCATCTGATTACTAAACCGAAAAGTCTTGAGCTCCAACCTAATTTGAATTACAGTTTTTTTTTCTATTTTACCTAAATACTACATCAGAACAAAATGCTTAATTTAATTGATCAAATTAAGTTACACAACATTGTATTGTCGTGATATGTTTAGAAATACACCTAGTAATAAAAATATCCAACTGCGATCGAGTTCTCCCATATAGTTAAAACAAGACAAACCTTTTGTTATTCTTACGATATGAAATAATATCTATCATAAATATAATCAAATAAAATAGAATTATGCTGCTTATAAAGTTGGTAAAAATAGTAAATTATGCTGCAGAAATTTACTAAGAGTTAGTTTTGGCTACAACTTTATAATCAGGATAAAGGATATTATAAAATTTACCATTAATTCCATAATACCGTTTGAATGGACGATTCGGCAATGACGAGTATCGCGTCTACGTTGTCTCGTCACGTCTAAACACGTTCGCAGCGCGAAGTCACGTAATCACAGCAATCTCGGAGTGAGGGCTGGCACAAAAAGAAATAATTAACCCATCCGCGTCTCAGCACTTGTCACGTCAACGCGCAGCTTTTTATGTTGCCCACTGACACGTCACATGTCACACAACACGCTGAGAATGATCTAGCCAACGTGTTAATAATAAAACGATATTAGTTTTTGGTCAAATAATACGAAGTGTAATAGGCAATTCATTAGTTGTGTGACTAGTGGGTTGTGAAGATAAAGGTCTAAATTTCAATTCCAACGCATCAATGACTTTTCGAAATTACGTGCATATAACAAAAACATCGTTAGGAAACCTGCAGGCTTGAAAGATTTTCTCTAGCGTGGTGGATTATCGCTTACTCCCTCTCAAATGAAAGGAGATCAGTACCCAGAAGTTGGACAGTAATTGGGTTGATGAAAAATGCATAAGCTTTGCAAGTAGTTTGTACCATATTTATGACAGATAAAAAAACAGTAAATTAAACTACTTTTTCCGGATTTTATCGCGGTAAAGTAAATATCATATATTTTCAATTCCGACATTTCGGATCCTTTACAGCGTCTATGGTCAAAATCTAATGTCATAATTACAAACAGCTACAGCATTTTGTTAGTTACGCTAAACGAGCTCATCCAAATCCTTTGGTCTTGCAGTTTTTAATAGAATCAGCATAATTTAATAGAATCTATGATGGGGTTTCAAGCAAACACACTCACCATCCCCAAAGATAAAAAACGTCACCGTAGTTTTATTTAATAGTATTACTATATAAAACTAGTTCGAACTCACGTTAGCATATGACTAAGATGACATGCTGACCCTAAAGCTTTTAATATTAAGCAACCCTCCTGGCTGACAGTGTTACGTCACATCTGTAGTACCTTTTTAATGATGTCCATTGTCACACTGCGCTAGCTCATTAACTGGCAACACTTCTCTACTTTTATAAAATTGTACAAAAGCCGTGTCTTTGCAGACATTTAAAAATAAACCAAGTGGGTTATAATATAAAGATGGTTATACATATATAAGCGTATTGTTTTGTGAGTTAGACTGTTTGTTCGGGGGTTGACGCGAAAACTGATGAATAGATATAGAATTTAGTATCAACTATTATAAGTATATAGTTCAACTTAAAAATTGCGTTACCTGTTACTTGAATGAAGTAATAACAGTTACTACTTTATTCGAGTAACAGGTACCGCAATTTTTAATAATAGTGTGTGTATACGTATCGCAAACCTAGGTTCTTATAAGTACAGTCGAACAACCTAATTGGTATATATGCAACTATCGACCGATCTATGTGTGGATGTAAACCAATTAGCTTGTTCGAATGTACATACTTGACCGTGACGCCATATATGTATCTATCATTTATTTTAGCGGATATACTTTGCTTTTATGCTTTTAAAAATGTTTTTAAATCAAATGAATTTTCATATGTTTAACCATTTCTGCAGCCGTTTCTTTAATAAAACTAGGGGTGCTAAGAAGCCGAGATATTCTTCATCCTATATATGTATCATATTATGCCACCATCATCATAAATGGAAAACCATCTAAATATTAACACAAACGAAGTTTCAAATTATGAGTCAAGTTAAAGTCATAACTTTTTGGATGGTTCAAAAAATAATCGGTAGATAGTCAAAGTTGTTTTTCTAATTATAAATCTTCCATTATTTAAAAAGCCCGTCAAAAAGAAGCGTAAATCAAAAATGTACCTAAAGCCTTCCGAGTTACAGCCAAGAAGTTATCATTTTTTTAATGTGCGGCGCTGAAAACAGCGAGTTTACCAGCGTAGGTAACATAAGAGATAGTTATCCAGTTATTTGTATTAAATACGTTAGTCGCTAAATTTTAGAGCTGAGATTACCCATTGGGCTCTCTGCTAAGACATTTTATACGCCGACAGTCATCTCCGTTTAAAATTACCCAGGTTGGACGCTAATAAATAGCAAACACATAGACAACGTCCACCCGTGAATCTATTGACAGATAAATCTATTTGTGACAGATGATGTTCAGATTAGTTTGTGCATATAATTGTTATAAAAAAACTTGTAAAGAGATAAATTAAAATATATAATTGAGGAGGCGATATTAGTGAACTTTAAATGTCGTTTCTTGTATTTTCAGGTGAGATTTAGGAGTGTTATAGTTAAACGATATTTTTTGTTATATTTGAAATAAAACAAATTGTGTATTTTCAGAGAAACAATTTGTGGTTTATTTTGAAAATCCTCAATAATATATCTTATACATATATACACAGTATACAGTAAGTAGTAGCTCACGGGAAGCGTGGGTGACGATAACGTGAGTTTCACGTTTTTTGTCCACACAAGAAGTTTTCACTTAAAAAATACGACGGACCACTGGGACGTCCGTACCTGTAACATGTTACATCAAGTTCTGCCTTTAATCGCTTGCTTTAAACCCCCACTGTAATTCCCATTAAAGTCTCCAGTCAGTTCCGTCAATACCCCGAACAGACCTCCCCTTGTAAATACAATAACTAATCACAATAAAAGGGTTGCGGCTGTCTCTATTAAAAACTCTCTAAGAAATTCCTCCAAGGGGTGGTTAGGCGCACCGCACACTTGTCATACAACAGACTGAACACTTCCAGTATAGTATTATAATCGCACATTACCAGCTTGAAATGCACACATTTAAAAATCCGTTTTTAAATTCGGTGTACCTACTTTCAAGCAGACAGTATTGTGGAAATGTTTTTAAAATATTTTTCGTGCTATTTACACGTGATTTTTTATATAACATACTATATCACATCTCTAGCCCCTAATGATTAGGCAGAGATGTAATTGATCTAGATAGTTCGCTAGTATGTTACGACTTTGTACTTTTGTTGTGTACAATCAAAGTTCCAAGCTGCTTAGAAACAATTTTATACACAAATTAACACAAATAACTTCGGTAGCACTTTCACACTCTCTCTGAGAATTGAACTCACGATCAACAGCCACACATGCGACCAATAAGGTAGTTCGGAAATTAAATAATATCATACCCAGTGTGCGTCGCGTATAATTATTGTGATTTTTCTTTGGTTTTCCTCCTGCTAATGGCGTTGCGATGCCGGCTGACGGCCGCGTCAAATCATTACGTCATTTGCAATCCCTTTCGTGTTCAATTTGTATTTATTATGTTATTACGTTGTGTCAACGACCTTATGTTGAAGAAGTATGTTGTTAAAATGCAGTGTGTAATATATGTTATAGTGGTGGTACTTCGGCCGGGAACTAAACAAATTTTTGAATAGTGTTATGCGCAATAGCTATTGTTATGAGTCCATTATGTGTACTTTATTTTACAATTTACATAAACAGAACACAACGAAATAAGGGTCGTCCAGATAAAACACTTTAATCAGGTTCTGGCTAAATTAATATAGTTTATTTGTTGTAGCTTTTGTCTAGTTACCGGGCAATAAAAGCGTATGGTATGTCAGTAGCATGAGACGCCGCAGTGGCTAAGTGGTATGAGTCTACCCGCTATACTACAATTATGTACTTGAAATGTTGTAGAAGAGAATATGAGGACATTCAAATTGTTTGTGTTGGTTCGTTTTTACAATAAGCAACTGATAAATGTTAATTGCTTTTCGTAAAACTCGAAAACAGTTTTTTCAAGCGCTTATAGATAGATCTACGATATTTCAGAGCTGAGCACTCTAATCTTTTGGTCGTGTACCAGTGGCATTTAATTTGTTCTTTTTTTTAACGCATGTTGTGGGTGTGTTGAAAAACAAAAATTTTCACATACACAAACGCTCAGACCCCGAACAACTATCTGCAAATCGTACAAATATTAGCTCAATCTAGTCGTCGTTTATATACCGTATATATATACCGTGGAAATCTATGTAGGTATCGTTTATCACTGGAAATCCTTTGGTTGATATGTTGATGATAATATGACGATAATGCGGTGTGGTAAGATATTCGACGTGCTCTTCTAGCCCCATGAAAATACTTAGATGTAGGACCTAATTCAAGTGAAAATTCTTTTTGGTTTTAGTCTCACAAACTTACGATGGCACACAAAACAAAACTATTTACTTTATATATGAGTTTAATATTCTCAACCGCCCCACAGGCAATAGGCACTTAAATGTTAACTTACCCCATAACCAATATTTGGCGCGAAGATAAAAAATACAACAAAAAAGAACCCCGTTCGGTCAGTTTATTAGCATTAGAGCAAGCCCCGGCCCATTACACTGGCGAGCACAAAAATGTGTAACGCCCACCTAATAAATTTACCGGCAGTTAAGTCGGGCACGCGACCTAAAGTGGATGTTTAGCGGGATCCGTTGAGTGCTTTGTACGGATTTTATGTTCCGCGATTAGAGCATTTGATGCGATACACTGTAGTAATGGCTGGGACAATTAAATGGACTTAAGTGTATATTTTGGTGTCGCACGTTAGTTCATTCGGGGTTTTCGGTATTGAGTTAAGTTGTTTACTGGCCATATGAAACTTTATGTTCGTATAAAAGGCTTATATCAATTATCTTTAAAGAAAAATGATTATAGAAGGAATTTACTGTATTTGCTTCCTAATTTTGTAGCATTATACATAAATGCTTCTGCTGTACTGGTGATTAAATCGTTCTCGAGATGTTATTTTCCAAAATCCGTTCATTCTTTCGGGTCTCGGAGTAGTACAGACCTACAGTTACATATTTTAATACATCATTCTTGCATATCATATTTAAGGATATCAAAGCGTATCTTCAACAAAATAAACTGATAATATTACAAGAAAATGTTAAGATGGAGAATTATTACCATTAAAACTTCTTTTAACCCATTTAGCGCCTCTGTACCCATTTGGGTACAGTACGATTTTCTTACATAGCTTCTAAATTTGAATCATTTACTACGTTTAGGTCGGTAATATTGTTTTTTAAAAGATCACCTAATCGAAATATTAATACCTTGGGTAGATAGACTTGACATTATTTCCAAGAGAGTATTGCATATCAGCAAGACAGCAAGCCACTGTATGTAAGTGTACATTATTATTATTTACGATAGCTAAATGTCATTTCTAGGACATTTCATTAAAATTTTCCTATCTACTAATAACTATTTTATAAAGATATTCACAGTATACAAGTACATTGCCAGTATTAGTAAATTTTTTTTTGAAGTAAACATTGCTGTACCTGTTTGTGTACAGCGGCGAACATTTATGCCGATTTCGGTTTTCTGATAGCTAGTTCGTCTGGTTATTGCTATGCCTTTGATTTTTGTTGTTGAAAAACTATCAATACTTCTAATGAACCTCTCTGAACAAGAATTATCAAAGAACTTCTCGAAAAACAAAGAACCGAACCCACAGAGCACACGTTTTTCTTTGACCGTTACGATCTATTGATTGATTTGCGAAAACTGGGATGTTGTGCAACTGGTACGGTTAGTGAAAACATGACAAAGGAATGTCCTTTTAGGAGTAAATAAGAAATGAAGAAACAATAGCGAAGTGCCTATGATTATAGATCCGACAAAACAATTGAGTTATTGCTAATGAGATAGAAAGATAACAGCGTTTGTACGATGGTGACAAATTACGACACGATTGATCCTCTAGGTGTGTTATAGAGACGGTATCATGTAAAGTGCTAAGAAATAAATATAAAGAAATTGGTGCAATAGATGGATTTGACCAATCTATATCAACTATACAGGATTGCTTTTCATGGCAAAAGTGGTAGTGGTTCCTATTTACCTATATGATAGATATGTCTATAGCTAATGCCTGGCGTTTGCATATTCTCTGTCCCACTGATCATATGATCAGTGTGACTGAGAATAGACCAGTTGCTGTTCAGGCACAATCTTGCCAGGTATTATTTACGCCAAACAACTCAAAGTAAAAGCTGCCCATTACTTATAACAGTGCCAGGACTGGAGAAAAGTGGCTTAAAAATGCATAAAATTAAAAAAAACATTTGCGGTGTGCTGTTTGTTAAGCAAGAGTGCGGTGGCAGTGTAAAACCTAGTTGAAGACATTGTGCATAGAATGAGAGTGTCTTGAAAATTTGCACCGTTAAGACGCCGTTGTACCCAAACAAGTACACCCCTATAAAACTTTCCAAAATAGGAAAACCTTTCTTTTTTCTTTATGTAGTCTTTAATTATGTCCCTAAGAACAAAAACATAAACGATTTGAGTTAAATATGCTGCTAGTTTCATTTTGGCGGTTAATGGGTTAATTGCCTTACAAAATACTTAATGGCCAATAACACGATTCCATTCCCGACTGAAATAGAAAAAATCGCGTTACATTACGTCTGATAACTTATGTCAGGCATTAAGCACTCGGCTCGGTCGTAATAAAAGCAATAACACTCAGAATAGGAAAGAGTACCTCTATAATGCGTCGGGTAAACGAATATGTGGGGAAATTGCTTGGGAGCGAGCGTAGATGCGATTGAGAGAGGCCGGATACGGGCAATCATCAATCTACCCCCTACCCGGGCAGATCGTAAATCACGCGTACAATAGCCGAGGGAAGTTCTTAAGAAGAAAAACTATAGGTTTATATCCTTCCGGGGCTCGGCCAATCGGAAGCCGGCGCCGAAAGCCCCCCTCCGCACGGGAAGGGTTAGCCCAGGATTGCGTTAAGGGGAGATGTGGTGTAATTGGTCAGTGATGAGCTGTATGGATTTGTGATAGCGACTTTAATCTTAGAAAACTGGAAATAATTAAACTTTGTTTTGTAGTAAATGGTGAAACGAGATAATGGGGGTGATTTTCATTTCAGTCATTAATTTTCCAGGAAGCCGATGATTAGTAGGTGTGGATTCTTAATTTGAATTCTGATAAATTTATATTTTAATACGGTATCACCAAAAAAGTATTACTAATACATTTACAGATTTTATTGCGGTGTATTGAAATTGTTTTAATCCCGATGTTTGGGGTCCTTTACATCATCCATGGTCACAGTCACACAGTCTACCATTGACCATGGAGGCTGTTAAAAGTTATTATGTCTATGACTACGCATAAGTGTGAAAAAGAATCTTATACTCCATAGTTTAAACCTATAATTATATAGCATATAAAAATATTATAATGCTAGCTATTATTAAAATAAATAACCGGTTCGAATGATGAACCTTGCTTTATTCCAACCACCGTTATCCAGTTTTTTTTCCCCTCCTCGATCCCAAGTTATTCGGTTAGGGGTGAGATTTTTCCACGTCCGTCCACCGCTTGCGAGCCGTCCGTCATTCTCGAGGATTACTGGTAATCTCCTGGCGGCGATAGCGTAATGGCTTCTGATGTGACGGCTTCATTCCAATTATTTATATAGATAAGGTCGCGGTTTGAAACTGGATTGGATTGTGGGATACGTTGTGGTGGAGTTTTATAATTTTCCTTTTTAAAATCCTTTTTGTGCGTACGGTAGGCTGAGTTTTAAAAAAATAATATTTTGTATGGGTTCACTCAAGTGTTTTAGAGGAAATTTAGAGGTGAATGAGCTTTACTATAGGCCACCGTGCCCACCCCTTTGAGAAAATCTCTCAAGCGAAGAAACACATCGTGAGGAAACTCCTCACGATGTGTTCCTTCACCTTCCTTCACGTGTTGTGCATGTGATAAATATGCACATAACTTCCGAAAAGCGTTTGGTGCGTGCCTTGGGTTCAAACTCGAGCCCTTTTCGTTTCACAATGTAAAGGCCATCCCAATAAGCTACCAGTACCTATCTACCGTACCGTCATCACGCTAATAAAACATTGCCAACTTTAAACGGAACTAATAAATCGTAATTCTTTATGAAATCAATTAGAATGATGTGAAGTAGAATCCCAAAATCAGATCACCTTAATTACGTCACAAAGTAACGTTTCCCCAAAGCATATAACATTGGAACACAATTTACTTTTTCGAACGAATTCATTTGCGGTTGGCAACACGTTGGAAAATTTGAATTTAGAAAGCGTTTGGGGAGCGCGGGCGGCCGCGGCAAATTGTGAATTAGACCGCCGCGGGCGCACCGCACCACCGCTTGTTAGCTAGTTTTTACGCTGGCAACCCCTTTGTCAGGGAAATTGCATCAATGCCGTATTGCACTGTGTAGTCAGTTATTTAGACCGCGTGGAAAGATTGCTATGATATTCCTTTTATTGCAATTCTCCAATTCGTAATTTCGTGGTGGTTTTTTGTGATATATTTTTTGATATACACTTTTGTTTGATAATATTGCAAATTATTGATGATGTTGCTACTGAGAATTTGATGAAAAAAAAACAATAACCATTTTTAGATAGGACAATCGACCCTTTTTGCTCAGCCGTCGTTCTTTTGACCGAAACTAAACTAACGAGGCAGATTGATTTTAACCTTAAAAAATATACGTACAAATATTATTATTACTCTCCGCTTAATTTATGCATTTGGCAAGGCTATTATATTACATTTTTTTTGTAATTTACATGATCATGACAATTGCGACTACTTGCAGTACTAATTGCCCCGAGGGTGGTGGGCCGTTCGTTTTCTAAATTCAAATAATATAATGTAACGCCCTGTGAGGGCGCTGCCTGGTGCCCTGCTGCGAAGCAATCGTGATGCTAATGATCCCCATAGCTATCGTAAACCAGTATACAGATTTATTGACATGTACTAGTGTTTGTAAGTATTGGGTATGTAAAATAATAAATACTCATTTATTTACTGCATTATTACTTAAATAAAAAAAAAGTCGAGTACTGCAAGTCAATATAGGAGAGAGTCATTTTAGGAGAGAGTAAGAGAGCTATTTTATTATATATACAAAAACATAATTATTTAGAAACAAATTTTTGGTTGTCAATCAATTGAACAAGATCTCTTTTCCTATGAATCATTCATCAGTCAGTCCTTTATTATTACTATGTACCTATATGGAAACTATAAAACAATTTGGAGACAGTGAGGCACAAGGGTTATTACAAACCCGTTCATTCATTATCTTACTAAATTATTTATGAACGCCATAAATTACACAGTAATTTTCATTTCACTCCACATTACGAGGATTACGTCCCAAATTTCCCTACGCCCCCACTCTATTATTGTAACTAATCTTGTCACTAAACCCTAGTCCGATTATCCGAACGCGGCAAACAAGCTCAAATAATGCGGTTCCAAATTTAAACACGCGTATAATTTTCAAAATTGGAAGAGTGGATGCCATATGCGTTGCCCGAGGCTTTATTTTTTTTGGCGCCACAAAGTCGCACCCGTTCGGATACGCGCTACTGACACCCGTTAAACGAGCATTAAGAACACAAATGTATTCACGAGTGGGGTGAGCGGATAATAAACGGTTTTATTGGCTTTATCCCGTTGTGTCTGAGCCTGAGCCAACATAGTTACTCGGTTTCTTTTTCGGTAAAGCAATTTGAATATTTTATTAGAGAATTTTGGCCGACAAAGTGCGTTTGCTTGAATATTTTCGTAGTAGTTATAAGCAAATAACCTCTAGATAATATGTACTTAAATGGATTCATAAATTAAGTAGTATTTAGTATATAAACTCTACTTCAACAAAGTTGCATATTTCATGCTCAAACAGATTAACTGTTTTAATCCAACTACTATGAAACATTTGAGCCCGGCCTGGACTGATAGAAAAATATGGTGACATGTTTGTGATGGACGTTCAATCAAGAAAAAAAAAATACATCGTCCACATTACAAATAAGTATGCTCAGACTCGTTAGAGCATTAAAAACGTTCCAAACAGACTACGTTTAAAATATAAGCCGTAATCTCGTATAATAATTAATGTCTTTAATTTTTGATATAATTATTATATACTAGCTTTTGCCCGCGACTTCGTCTGCGTAAAATTAGTTATTTTATTTCCACCCCCTTTTTCCCTTTTTTTTAGGGATGATTTCCGGGATAAAAAATATCCTATGTTTCAGTACCCGGACTCAAACTATCTCTATACCAAATTTCATCGAAATCCGTTCAGCGGTTATAGCTTGAAGGGGTAATAGGCAGACAGACACATTTTCGCATTTATAATATTAAGTAGGATTTATGTTACTTTAAACTACCATTGAAATTCAAAGGTTTATTTATAGTAACATGTTTCAACCACCGCGGGCGATAAAAAAACCGCACGGCGCAGTGAAACCTCGACATTTGCTCCATAAACCCGTGCGGTAATCATCTTTTGTGCGTTGTGCAAACATGTGGCATATTGCGAGGCCCTATCTGATTAACGCAAACAATTTGCCAAGCCCCCCCCCCCCCTCTCCCCCGCGGCTTTGACTCGGCCCCCCGCGAGCCAAATGACTCCACAGAAACTGTAAAGGTTAATCGCGATGTTGGAGAACTCTTTCGCTTTATGTGGGCGGTTTTTTCTCCCTATTATAAGCGCTGATTGCTGTTTAATTCTTAAGCCCTTGTTCTAAAAAAGCTTCTACTTAGCGCTGAATTGGGGATGTGGGTGTTCTAGTATCTTGAAGGAAATGATAAAGTCAAAATCTTGTTTCTTAAATGTTGACTGAATGATTTTTTATCGTGTTCGTGCGGACAGTAAAAATATTGATCATTGTGAATTCATTATGCCTCTTAGTTTTCGTACTGATTAGTTGCACTTCATCATGGGCACGGCTGGGCACGGGTTATAGTATTAGGCTATAGTCCATCACGCTAGCCTACTGCTGGTTGGCGAACTTCACATGCCATTTAGAAGATTTCTCAAGCATGCAACCTGCATCCTTAAGATGTTTTCCTTCACATAAATACGCACATAACTTCCGAAAAGTCAGTGGTCCTTGTCTTGGCTTTGGACTCGAGACCTTTGACATTTTAGTCTAGTGGTCGCACCACTAGGTTACCACAGCACAGATTAGTTACACTTACACAAATACATTGAAATAAAACTACTTTTTAGCTAATTTTATCACGGTACTTTGGTAATTATTATTTAATACCGACGTCTCGGATCCTTAACAGTATCATTCATGGCCGTGTATCGCAACATCCATCCATTATGAGACAGTGTTGTACCCGTGACCTTGGATGACGCGCTAAAGTCCGTAAAACCTAGTTTTGTTCCAATGACCAGTAAGTAGTAGAAATACAATGAACGAAAAATAGTCCTATAAAAACAGTCTCAAATACGACGCAAATTTCATAAAAAAAATATTGATTGCAGACCTAAATATCGGATTAAATTCCTTGGCAAGTTATTTTCTTAAAATTACATCTTAATCCAAGTTATTGACAGTGATTGGCGATCGCTCACGCCCGCAAGGGAGTATCAATACAATTTTAAGTTTAACAAATCGTTCTCGCTGAATGTAATTTGCGTGAGAGCATTGCCTTGCCGCCGTTTATTATGTATTTACGAAGTTGGGAAGACGCTGGATATATTAAAGCGTTTTTTTGCCGTTTAGAGTGGATGGAATTAGAAGTGCTTATGTAATAGAATAAATTACGTCGTAAATTCTGGTTGATTTTGCGATGGAAATATCGGAAAAGTCATAATGAAGCGGTTATCATTTGAAAAAAAAAACATGACCTGCAGTCCTGCACTCAACTCTTAAACTTGTTCTTTGGTTGTGGTTGGTTATATTGAATGGGATCGAAAGACCCCATTAAATATAATAAAAAAGTACCTTTTTGAAAATTTGTTTAAGGTAAGCACTTAAGCATTTACAAAGCTATTTATCTAAACATGTAATTCTAAGACATAATCTTATACAGAACCGCGTACTTTCGTAAACGATATTTCTAATAAAAGCGGCATTGTATAACACCCTGACCACCGTTTAACATAAAACAAACAGATTTAAAACAACAAAATGTGCTCCATAATGCTCCCCTAACGACAGGAACCTTCAATGAATACTTTATGTGCTCAAAGGCTATTTATTCGCTGTCCTCTCAACTGTTACTTTTATTGTCCTCCTTTACTCCCACTATGAAATAAAAATAAAACCTCTATTGTAACGATATCAATAAGGCTTTGCTTAGAACAAAGGGTCGCAGTGATGTCGGACGAAAGTAGTGTTGGCTTGTTGTTAGGTCTTTATTGTTATGTAATTGGTATTGTGGAAAAAAAAAGGAAATCATCTGCCTGTGTAATTAGCTAGCCAGGCCAACCGTCTAGTCAGGTTTACGGTGTTCTGTTATGTACGTGTACGTATATGTGAAAACAGTTTTTGACCCATTTGTTTTCCCAACAGATTAACCGTCAATTAAGTGTCAACCGTTACAAATGGCAAAAAAGTTACAAAATGGCATATTAAGTTAACGAAAGGACATATCATAAGATATATGTATAATAAATTGTGTCAGCTGACTATCAACTATGGTTTTTAGAGATTGGGAATTTGATGAAGTTTTGTTTTACTTTCCATATAAACTTGCCGGTTAATGAACGAACGTTGATATTTTATATTGTTTATTCTGAGAATTTTTGGAATATTCGCACTCGTAGAATAATACTTGTTAGTGCAAACTAACAACTACTATTCAACCTAACACCATGTATATTACATGAATACCTATGCGGTTCCACCACATAAAATAGTTCCACATCTATGCTCGTTTATATGTAGGCCATTAAATAAATATCGAATAGGTTAGCGTTAGATGGGCACACGATGTATGGGCGGCATTACGAAATAAATGGCCAATTTGTACATAAATATATATCTGCCAACGTGAAACATTATCCTGGAATATAGAGGGCGTATTATGTGTAACGTTTATTGCGTATTATGCAATAACTTGTCTGCCAATCGGCAAAAACGGCCCAGTAGACTTAAGCTAGTTGTGTATACAATTATGTAAAATTAGGCATTAAATTAACGGTGAAGGAAAACATAATAAGGTAACCAGCATGCTTGAGAGATTTTCTCAATGACGTGTGAAATCTGACAACCCACGCTAGGCGTACTAGGAGTTCTGTACCGAGCATTGGGACAATTCTTGGGTCGATGATGAGGCATGAAATTAATGTCGTAGCTCTGATACGTCTTGTTGCTCCGACCGATCTTCATCATCATTCATCGTATCTTCAAGATTTGAAGAGTAAAGGAGACCGTCTTAATATTCTCGCTTTCACCACAAAGTGCATGGTTCGAGCTGAGTGGCGGATGCTTCATCAGTTCCACATTTCGAGCTTTTAACTATGCAATCGTAATCTTAGCATTATACGTGGACGCGTTATATTGAACCGGAATCTGTAAATGCAGTTCGCAGCCGATCTTCCCGCATATCAACATGAAGATGATCATGTCCACATCTAATTCCTTCAAAGCAAGTATACACAAACCTGCGCCATTGAGCTTTTACATCAAATGCCAATTGAAGTCGAGAATCGAGTTTCAAACGAATTTACTATAATAACGACACGCAATCTTGAAAAGGACGCCACACTAAGAAAAAAACAAATACCAGCCTGGCAATATAAAAACTCATTCTTAAAGTTCCATTTTCAAATACCGTAATTGTTATTTTTTACTATAAGTGGCCAGTTTCAGTGACTTTCAGTATTCCCCACGCATGCTTTCTCTAAGCAATTGTCTGCAATCTTTATTGTATTTTTTCTTTCTTTGAAAGGTAATGATGCCAATCAAATTACGAGATGGCAACGTTTGAGTGTAGGTTATAGTTGTCGATTGCCATTGAATGGGTCTGCTTATTTGCCGCTTTAGTAATATAAGAAAATAAATTCTGAATGATCGCAAAAAAATATAAGCAAGAAAATAATGATTATCTCCAAAGTTTTAGTTATTCACAAAAAATGCAGGCCTCAAAAATAATATTTAGACCGATCTGTTAGTTACAGCAGCTGAGCTATCATACAGTCAAAAGCTATTAATTTGTTTCTTACCATTAATTTAATAAGATGAATCAAAACCCAACGTATCAAAACTACCTCCAATCCCACCATCAACACTGCCTAACAAACAATCATAAGATAAATCCGCACAAACTCTTTTCTATCTCATCGTAGTGGGTCGTAAACACAAACTTTCCGGCAGTTATCTGTGCTCTATTTACGATACAGAACAAATAGGTATCGGTGGAGCGAACAGAGGACGAGAAACAATGAGAAATGACCGGCGGAAAATTGCGCGGATTCTGAACGGAATCCGACCGGGAGACGATGCGATCGCTGCTTAAGAAAATACACAGGGACGGAGCGAGATGTCTTGTTTTTTTTGTACCAGCATTTTTTATTTTATTGTTATGTAACCTTTTTGTATTGTTTGTATAGTCAGTTTTTGTTTAGTCTCGCGGCATTACCAGTAGGGCTTTAAAATTCAAAGGTTTCGAGTTCCCAAGGCACACACAACTGACTTTTCAGTAGTTATGTGCGTATTTATCATATTCTCAAACGGGGAAAGAAAACCTTGTGAGGTGTGTGCCTGAGTGATTTTCTTGATGGCGTGTGAAGTCTGTTAATCCTCACTAGGCTAGCGTGGTAGACTATAGTCTAATCCCTCTCAAATGAGAGTAGACCCGTGCACAGCAGTCGACAATAATTGGTTTAAAGATTCACCTTTATGTTGTTCTTATAATGTTGGAGAGTTTATGAATGTTTTAAAACCTAAAACTTTTTTATTTATTTAAATTACAGGCTTCACTTATAAACTACAGTTGACAAGAACAGTTGAGGAATTTGTAATTTGTGGGAGATCTGGAGTCTAAACTAAGCCTAGGTTTGTATTTTAGACCTCCAACTTTATGATATCATAATCCACTATATAATGCGACACATTCAATTAACAATAAAACCATTTTTCCCTACTTAAAGCCAACACTGAGTCTTAATCACGGGGGGATTATGTTCGGCGTATCAAGTAATTTACGCTTCTTGATTGTGTTTGATCGTCTGCCGTATCGTCGGCAGCCAGCGCCCAGTGCACGCCTGTAGGATAGCTCGAGGCGACCCTGTGTTGGCGCGCACTCTATTTTCCTATTTGCGCGGCAGATTGGCTCTGATTGTATTGTTTGCGGCGGGGCGGGGCATTGATACCCAGGACCCACTCCCCTCCCCAGCCCCCCTCGCGACCCCCGCCCGCTCCACGGGGTGCAGCCGAGCGGAAAAATGTTATCTACAACGTGAAATATCGCATGTTTGCGATAAATATTTGATAGGCGAATGGATTTTTAAATTTGTTTCGTGCGGACATTAGTTTTGTGGCGGTCGGAGTTCTCCGGAGTATATAGGTTGTTTGTTTTTTATGTATTATGCACGGGAATGTGACTATAGTACCTGCTCACGTAAAGGTCGTTATTGCATCAAACTGTAACGATAATTATCTCTTTTCTATTTAATTATAACATAAACCGTGATGAGTAACACTCACTAGTTCATTACAATAAAACAAAAAAATCAACAAATTACCTTCACAAAACAACAGGCTATCATAAAAAAGTTGGCAACCCATCGAAACGATATCAAGTAATCAAGACAAGACGCCTCTCCAGAACCTGTTCGAGCGGTAATTGTCAATATCGTAGTATGTGGTACCCCTCTACATGATCCCCGCACCTATATAAAGCCTCCGTTCCTATACACGCTGACACACGCCGGTAACTTTTATGAGTGCGAAATTGTGTTTATGCGACGCCGCGGCGCGATTTACCGCCGCCGCGACGCTCGCCGACCGCGTAATCGGAAATATTGCACGAGAACGAAGTTAGGTAGCTGTGTAAGTCATAAGAGGTAGCGGATCTTTAGAATTTTCCGATTAGAATCAGACAATTAGGAGCCATAACTTTTAAATTTGTCACCCGTGGTTTTTGTAAATATCTGTCCTTGCAACAATAGCATTTAAACTCTATTTTGTCCCTCGCTTTATAAGGAGAGAAGTGGGAACTGATATTTAATTTGTGATTAATTTTGCTGCGAGTTTTAAAACTGTTTAAATTATACCCCTGAGACACATCAGGCTTCATTGTATCAACGATTTTCTGGATCCTAGATGGATAGACATTGGATGGTTAACCTTTGCTTACAAAAGTTACTGCAACTCTCTACAAGAGTCGCAGTAACTTTTAAAGAAATATGTACCAGTCTACCCAGGTGCAGCTCTATACCGGTATTTTATGCAAAGCGAAACTTTAGCGCTATCCTAAGGATAAAAAGAATATCAGTGTTTAGTGATTGTCATAATTTTGATTTTTTTATTTTAAGAATGGACTGACCTTGGCCGTCGCAGTTTAACCGTGACCTTGAAAAAATCGTTTTGGCGGACTATGCGTTCACGCTAATTAAAGTGGTCTTGCGCATGTTGTATAGTAATTTAATTTGCACGCTTCCGCTTATGACATATTCGCCCCTGCGACAACGGCCGCATGTGGTGTTATTGTCGATAGTTTTACTATGACTTCGTGCCGTTATGTAACTTGTAATTGATTTGCTATTGCCAATTGATATATTTGTATGTTTTATGTAAATTATTTATTAGGAAATACACTGTACATAAATATTGATCATACTAATATTAACTGAGTTAGAAAATAATATGTATATGTAAAATGATAAATGTATACTTTGTATGCTACAACATTGCTACGAGATTTCGTAGCTCGTAGCACCGCTCCTACTACGTCAACCGGTGGAGCTGTTAATCTTTCAGAGAAATATTTACAAACCCATAAAACTGGATAACTACTCTAGTTAAAGTTACAAAGACGATTATACATAGTTAAATGCCCTACGTTGTCTACAGATAGTAAACCTTTTTCCAGCTTTAACATCTAGTCAATCCAGATGCGACTGAATATCAGTTTTTTTACACGAGAGAGTGCCATTAAACCTCCGTAGCCCAATCACTGGGTACTCCAGACACCCTAAAGAATATTATTGGCTGATGTGTTTTAGTTTTCTCACTACCACTGGTCGGTAGATATTTGTATGTCACCTATCCATTGAATTTGGTTTTGCACAAACTTAAGCATAAGAATTGTTATAGAGAAGAAGAAAAGAGTCATTAAACAACGATATTTTCAAACACAACCTTACATACAAACATTCCTATCAACACAACTATGTCAAGGATAAATTTATCAGGAACATCAGTAATTAAAACTTACGACAAACACACACAGTCACATAGAGCCCTGGCTCTTGTTTGTGTGTCTGTTTTCTTCTTGCTGACTCTCATGAGTGGCGTCAGTTACTTCGACAGTGCGACAGAAGTGGCTCTAACGTGGCGCCGTCGTTAACGAGCGCCGAGGCGACACGGCCGTGCGTCATTATTGAGACGGGTACCGAGACTAGCAAAACTAGCGACTTTCATTGTTTAAGACGAATAATCTATGAAAAAAACTAGAAGCTAATTTAATCTATATACTCGTATTAATACGTAAAGCTAAAACTATGTACCCTTTTTTACGAAAATTGTGGAGGAGTATGAAATTTCCCACACTTATAGGTTATATAGAGAGTACAGAATGCTTTTTTTTATTATGAATAAATAACTTGTAATTTAAATTAATTTAGGTCGAATTTCGACCACGCTCCGACGCGGTTTATTTAATTGTATGTTAAATAAGATTTGTGAAGGCAAACATCGTGAGGAAACCATTATACTTGAGAATTTTTCACGATGGCGTGTGAAATTTCAAAAATTCAAATTCAAATTACTTATTCAAGTATTACAGGTGCTTTTGAATTGTCCAACTAGTTACACGGTTCCAAAAAGCAGGTCTTATGGAGAAGAACCGGCAAGAATCTCCAACGATACTCTTTTAATTAAATATAAATTAATGAAGTCTGAATGACAATAAAGTCTGCGAATCCGCAGCAGGCTAACGTGGTTGACTAATGCCTTATACATCTCAAATAAGAGGAGACCCGTGCCCAGCCGTGGGACACTTAGGGGTTGATGATGTATCAACTTAAATTTGCATAGGTATATTTTATTTATATTTTATATTTATTATTTGTTTATATTTTATAATGTATATTTTTTTTGTATTGAAAGCATCGGTATTAATGCTTTAGTATTTGTGGCGTTGGTATTGGTTGCGTCGGTATAGATAGGGTTGGTATTGTGGGCGTCGGTATAGATGGCGTCGGCAGTGGTGGCATAGCTATTGGTGGCGTCGGTATTGTGGGTATCGGTATTGTTGGCGTCAGTTTCGTTGGCGTCGGTATAGATGGCGTCGGTATTGTCGGCGTCAGTGTTAATGACGTCAGTATTGGGGGCGTCGGTATTGGTTGCGTCGGCATAGATAGCGTCGGTATAGATGGCATCGGTATTGGTGGCATCGGTATTGGTGGCGTCGGTATATATGGTGTCGCTATTAGAGGCGTCTGTATTTGTGGCGTTGGCGTTGTTGGCGTCGTTGGCGTCGGTATTGATGGTGTTGGTCTTCGTGTCGTCGGTATAGATGGTGTCGGTATTAGTGGCATCGCTAATGGTGGCGTCGGTATTGGTAGAGACGGTATTGGTGGTGTCGGAATTGGTGGTGTCGGAATTTGTAGCATCGGTATTGGTGGCATCGGTATAGATAGCGTCGGTATTAGTGGCGTAGGTATTGATGGCGTTGGTATAGATAGCGCCGGTTCTTGGCGTCGGTATAGATGGTGTCGGTATTAGTGACGTCGGTATTGGTGGCGTCTGTATTGGTGGCGTCGGTATTGTTGGCGTCGGTATAGATGGCGTCGGTATTGTCGGCGTCAGTGTTAATGACGTCGGTATTGGTGGCATCGGTATTGGTGGCATCGGTATTGGTGGCGTCGGTATATATGGTGTCGCTATTAGAGGCGTCTGTATTTGTGGCGTTGGCGTTGTTGGCGTCGTTGGCGTCGGTCTTTGTGTCGTCGGTATAGATGGTGTCGGTATTAGTGGCGTCGCTAATGGTGGCGTCGGTATTGGTAGAGACGGTATTGGTCGCGTCGGAATTTGTAGCATTGGTATTGGTGGCATCGGTATAGATAGCGTCGGTATTAGTGGCGTAGGTATAGATGGTGTTGGTATTAGTGACGTCGGTATTGGTGGCGTCTGTATTGGTGGCGTCGGTATTGGTGGCGTCGGTAATGGTGGCGTCGGTATTGGTGGCGTCGATATTGGTGGCGTCGCGTCGACGAAGTCGCGGGCATTCCATGTATATTTATTATTATTTTATATTGCAGGTATTCCAGCTGGTCGTGTATTCCTTGATCGATCATCACTTTGATATGAGTTCACACGTAGTCTTTTACAGTAGTGTATTATTTGCTGCACTTCTTAAGATGGGATCATTTTTCTTCTTCATTGGATAGATTTGGAATGTTCCGAAGCCTTATTGCATTATTATATTTAGTTGGGAAATAGATCTATAATTCCGTAAAAAACCGTCTATAATTTGTATTATTTTTTATTTCAATAATTTTTTTAAATATTTATACTACTACAATTATTTGTAATAGGTTAAATTGGTAAAAAAATACCTTTTATTTGACATTTTGAACGCCTGTTTTGGATCACTGTACGTTGCACTATAAACAAATTAGCTTCTTTTATTTCTCCTGTAAAAATCGATTTTTGATATTACCGCTTTATTGCCCGGGGCCAGCGATATATATATATATATATATATATATATATATATAGATAAGCTTAGCACCGACTCCAAAAATAGTTCAATTTGATTGTTTGTGTAGGTTAAAGGTAGAATATTTTTGTAGGTAAAAAAGATTTGGTTTATTAGATTTAATAGAGTGAATAGGGGGGTAGATGTTTTACGCAGATTAATTCGCGGGTAGCTAGTTTGTTATAAAAATAAAACATTAAGTACAAGTACAAGATTAAGTACTCAACTATCTCAAACACAATACAATTTTAACATTTATTATCAACAAAACAAAGGTTATAATCCTTTAAAGCAGTTGATTTGTAAGTGTTGTCACTAATTGGAGTTGGTGTTGCCAGCGTGAGTTCCATCATGTTGTACTCAACAAAATGCGGTTTTCTTTTTTTAATAGTCTCTAGAGATGGGAACGTAACGTTCGCGTAATGACGACTGTTATCTTTACTCTGGAAAAAAGTGTATGAAAGATAACTAACTATATGTATGTATGTCGGCTCTAAGTCTAATTATACTGTCTTTGTCTCAAAAAATAGATTTTTCGTTGAAAATTACGGCACGGTTGGTGCAGTGGTCGAGCTATCGGCTATTTGCGCCGCGCGTTGCGGGTTTTTCCCCTAACTTAAGGCCTAAAGGTAGGCCTAGTTTTGGGCAACGTATAAAAAAAACTAAGTTCAACCAATGTTCTCAAAAGAACCCCATGTCCAGCGGTGGGAAAGTAAATAGGTGATGATGGTACCCACCTTAATCAAGTTTTCTTTTGTTCATAGGTACATAAAGATTTCTTCGGCCGCATAGTACCTTTGTCACAAGTGCAACGAAATGGTAAGTTGTATCATGTATGTTTTTACTAACAGTAGTCATAGAAAATTTGTTATCCAACGATTAAGTGGACACGATTTCCTTGTTTTTTGCACGGGCCATTGGAAATTTTGAGTTTAAAATTTCAAGTATTTGGATGTTTGCTTAAAATCTCTAACAAAAATGCAAGAAAGGGAGTTAATAACAATAAATAAATATAATTAAGAGAAATCTCTGTCCGTTATAATTAGCAACATTTGAGTCATAACTCATAATAATAGATAAAGCGTGACTTCCCGTCAAGTGAGATTGTGGTCAAACACACCTATCTCAATTTAAAAAAAGGCAAATGTGTTTTGACCGGCTCATAGCAGGTAGACATTTACAGTCTCTGCTTACCACAACGAGATTCAGGCATGACATTATATACCTAACTAATAACTATACAATTAAGATAGACTACAATATTCAATTATATAAAAATACCTCGAAATCAAGCAAGCAATCCATTTCAACGATTCTGTAAGCGTTGTACAACCAACCCATTTAATACCCCCACAATGATCCGCACAGTGCGCCACTTATCACATAACGTTAATCATACGTTGGGCCGCCTCTATTATTTTCAATTACATCCCCGTTTCTGCTCAAAGGGTTGTTAATATTCGTTTGGCCGACACCCGAACATAGGCACACCTGAACCGCTAGATGTAATAACGGCCGCAGAGCCGATTGTCTGGAATTGAGATATTAGTCCCGGTAATTTAGTCACGGATGGGGAAATTTTAATAGATGGAGAATTGTTTCAGTTGACTTAAGGTTGTGGTACAATTGATCGTTAATTTTTTTTAACGTATTATATTGTAAGTTGAAAGAAAACTTAAATAGAATACTAATAAAATTTATAAATACGGATTAAATATATGATTTAATACATATTCCTGGTGCAAATTAAGTAGAATTTATTTTGAGTTGTTCCTATGTAGTTAAAGGAACCTGGTCTGACCTGTGCAATTAAGTAAAATCGTTTGTTGATTATTGAACTAGAAAGAAACTTGGTGATGATAATAAATACAGGCGCAGATATTAATATTTGAGTGTTTCTGCTTGTAAAATATGTGATTGTTTAAGTACTTTCGATACAGGAGATTTTCCTCGTCTAACTTCTACGTTTTTAAACAACGATTACTTTTTATAAGACGACTATTAATTTGCAAGACGTTTGCAACTAAAATCTCTATCATAAGGCGTGTTATCCATTGTGTATTCATCCTTAAGTAAGATCTCCCGTCCCCCCGCCCCGGAACCCCCGCCGCCCCCTCCCCGCCGTCACAATTCTCGTTAAGGTGACTGTTTAATAATCTCAACGCGATTTGTAATGGGATTGAGCCGAAATTCACAGGAGACGGCCCTAAAGCTATATTATTGTTTCTACAACTGAGTACCGTTGGTGAATTTGATTTTGTATTATTCAAATTTGTGTTAATATTGAAATGGGTGGAGATGGCTCGGTTCTTTAGTGTGATGCTGAAGATTTCTTTATGAATTGTAGAGATCATTATTGTATTTTAAACTTAAACTTATTTATTTATTGGTTATCAGTGTTCTCCTTAACTTTATAGAAAATCGTTTTCCGATGGTGTAGATGGTTAAATTCGCGTCTGCAATATATTAACGTTTATTGGTAAAGTCCCACTGAAAATAGAAACGAGATAATAAGTCTTATAATAATTAAAAAGGTAGTAAGTAATATATTAAGTCCAGTCTGATTACGTTTGTCGCTTATCATAATTTCTGTTCCATCAATTTTGATTGTTGAACAAATTTGTTTACATTAAAACACTAAAGTAAATAATTCCATATTCTATTTTTCACTGTTACAAACTAGGAAACAAGAAAAATATCTGCAAACTAACTTTGTATTTTTAATTCATTGTAAGCGCTACGAAGTCTACGTAGCACCGTTGCTACGGAATCTGCTACGGTCTACAACTCGCTACGATTTACTGTCGAGATGGTACTTCGCAAGTGTTTGTATTGCAGTTCGTTTTAAGTCGATTGTATTTAGTGCACAGTCAATTAAATTGTTTTTTTTTTAAATAAAAGATGGTTTCCAAAACCTAGTTCTTTATATACTACTGCGGAATATATTTTTTTAGACACCTGGTGTTATAATAAATAATAATAATAATTTGACTCGCTCTTTTGCATTTCTGTCCATCGCGTCCGGGTAAAAAATTATAACTGATTTTGAAAAAAAAAAAGTTCCAATACTTATAATTTAAATATAGCTATAAATAAAGAAAAGTTCGCATATCTGAAAGAAGAATATCCAACAGTGGGATAAAATGAAACATCAATTATAATGACTTTCTTATATCGTATTAACATGGCATGGTTGCAAAGATTGACTACACTCAAAATTTGATTTTAGAATTACAAATTTATTGTCATCTAATATATAAAATTCTCGTGTCACAGTTTTCGTTGCCATACTCCTCCGAAACGGCTTGACCGATTTTGATGAAATTTTTTGTGCTTATCCGGTATCTATGAGAATCGGCCAACATCTATTTTTCATCCCCCTAAAAGTTAGGGGTAGTCCACCAACCCCTATAATGTGGCAAAACAACGTTTGCTGGGTCAGCTAGTATACATATATTATAGTAAAGTTCAAATTTTCTATCTATACATATAATGTACTTAAGTTTAGTCACTGAAAAAGCTACTAAAACTACATAATACTTGGAAACAATTAAATTCTAGACAAGATTAATTACTTATTTATTTTTAAATCAAACCTCATTACAAAACTTTTTTCAATAAGCTTTACATAATACCTATTTAATTAGTTGGAACGGTCTCTGATTCTGTCTGTACAGTACAATACAAAGTTGTAATGAGTTACTATATAAACTAATTGTTCGGTGTGTGCCCGCCGAGGCTTGGGATCGACTTGACTGTTTGATTAACTCAAGTTATAACATTGTGCGAGATTGTTAACCGCCAGTTATGTTGATTGAAACCGATTAGTTGGGCAATAAATGTATTGAGTATTGAGAATTTTATTTAA
This sequence comes from Craniophora ligustri, assembly GCA_905163465.1. Classification (NCBI taxonomy): domain Eukaryota; kingdom Metazoa; phylum Arthropoda; class Insecta; order Lepidoptera; family Noctuidae; genus Craniophora; species Craniophora ligustri. The sequence continues at coordinate 11,055,686 of LR990969.1, forward strand.
ATATTAGTTTTGTTTTGAGAATTCTTGGCGGGTGAGTAGAATACGTAAATACGTATATTACGCTGTATTGTAATATAAAATAATGAATAAGTAATTGACTAGCATTGGCTAGTTTATAATTAATTATATTTCGTCTGCGTAGAATAAGTAATTTTATTCAATCTGCTTATTTATAATCTCTTTAAGAAATATTGTCGATTCCACCCCCATTTTCATCTTTAATTTAACGACGCTTTTCCTTCACCGATTGAGCATGTAATAAATATACATGTAAATTCGAAAACGCAATCAAAACAAATCAAATCAGTTTTTTTGCCAAATTATGGTACAATCAATGATATAAAAAACTATAGATACGTTACCCGCCCTCTAAAATGGCAACAAGAAATCAAGGCAATTGCCGGGATTGCGCTTAGTGTCGCACCAACCAGCGTTGCGAGGGTACGTTCCGTAAAAATAGTTCGTGCTTAATAGTTTTATACTTCCTGAGAACAAGATGCCTTCATGTGTTTACAAATTATACTACAACAGTGAAAGATAAAAATGTGTATTTCCCTTTCTTTGCGCAAATTCGCCGTCGCCATTTTGCATAGCCGTAATGTTCGTGCATGACGTGTCTATATAATAATATGTCATTGGGTACAATAGATGTTATAACATCTTGCATGTTTTTTTCACATAGAACATGGCGTGCAAATAGTTTGCATAGTTTGAATAATCAAAATAAGTAAATAGTGCTTACCAATCTCAGTGAAACACAGACGTGATAATATTTATTTAAAAAACTAAAACTTATAACGGTAACAATAACAGTTAATTTGTCAAAGTACTTACTAAACTAAGTAGTAAACAGTAAATGAATCTCTTTGTTATTCGTGTATATAACACGGTACATACGGGGAGGCGTCTCGCCGCTGTAATTACCGACGGTAAATACAGCCATTGTCTGCATACCGCCCGCTATTAGCTCCGCTAGAGGTACTTACGTAGGTAGGTACTTACTTAATAACTGCCTCTTTGTAGTACCTACTTCTATAGAAAGAGTTTTTAATGATCGATTTAGTAGTAAGACAAGTTTTTTAAACAATAATTGATTTGTTGCACTTACGTGAATAACTTATTTCGGTCTTTATGTCTGAGGACCAAAAAAGTTAACGTAATAATTTGTTGATATGAGACTGTCGTCTCAAAGGTCTGAAACTGAAGGTCCAAATCACCGTTATAATTAATATAAATATACCGCGATTTTCTTTTCATCAATAAAATCATTTTCCCGAAAGAATTATAATATTGCGTGATTTAAAAATTGGTTAGTGATGCCATACATAAATAAATAGTTAAATACTGAGTAATATTGTAAATTACATCACCATAAAAACAGTTAAACGTCCTCTGCTGGATATATGTAGCTATGTATTTAAATTAAACCGGCAACGATACATAAAATAGGTTCATAAGAGATATGTTAACATATGTTTTCAGCTATTATGTTATCATAAAATATATATAGTCAAATTTATTCTAATGTATACGTGGCAACGCTTCGGTGTTTATTATGACTATTTGTTAATTGATTCTTAATCTTATATTATCTAAAATGAATCCCTATTTTCCTTGGTCACGGCATCACGCGGAAACGACTGAACCGATTTTGATCAATTTTGGTATTGATAAAGACAGGACTTTGGTGAAGGATATAGGCTACTTTTTATCAACCTGCCACGTGGATGAAGCCGCGGGCGGCAGCTAGTATTAGTTAAAATTAGAATATTAATATTATGACTTGTTCCATACAGATCCAGTTGCTGACGTGATATCATCAAGCAGCGTGTTCTACCAGTACCAAGAAGGTTTCAACAACGCCGTGCGGAGAAACGTGCGAATGCGCGACCTATTTTAGTTATGATCAAAGTGTGGATATAATGAACTGAAACTAGGGAGAAGTGATTTTGTGATCAAAAATATATTAAGTAGGTGAATTAAAATTACTTTTTATTGACTTTATCGCAGTACGGATGGATGCTCTAAAAGAAACATCGGAAAAATAATATAAATATATCGGTATAAAATACGTAGCAAGTAGTTTTATTTAAATTACTAATATTGAATAAATCGATTCTTTGGAACAATAGTGGGATGATCAACATCATCAACCCATTATTGTTCCACTGCTGGGCATGGGTCTCCTCTCATTTGAGAAGGATTAGGTTAAAGGTATGTGATAAAAGTAAAAGTTTGATCATGTGATAAATACGCACATAAATTCCGAAAAGTCATTGGTGCGTGCCTTGGGTTTGAACTCTAGACCTTTGACATCTCAGTCCTCTGGTCACACCACTAGATTATAAATAAATATACAGGTGTCTCGGTAGAACTAATGGCCATTCAGAAAAAAATACAATAAAAATAAAAATCAAGTGGTACCAAAGATACGGCTGTTTAAAAAATTCGATGATTTTTGTTACCTTGTTTTACATTATTGTACATCACGATCACAAATTAATGAATTAATCGATAATAGGTTGTAACTATACAGATAGAAGGTCTAATATTAATAATGAAAAAAAAAAGGGTGAACGCCGACGGTATATTACGCCGGCGGCAATGCATGAATGTATGTTTGAAGATCATGCAGATCTACATGTTGGATTCGATTTTTGTTCTATTATCATTCAAACATGAATTTTGTTTTTGTTTTTATGAGAAGTTATTTGATGACTCGGTGGGGCAGTGGCTGAGCGATCGGTTTGTGGTTGCGGGTTCGAACCCTGCACGGAGCAAATATTTGTACGTTCTACAGGTAGTTGTTCCGGGCCTGGGCGTTTGTGTATGTATGCGAAAATTTGTGTTTGTAAACGCACCCACGATACAGGAGAAAATCCTAGTTTGGGGCAACGTTTTTAAAAAAAAAATTGAATTCCATAGCATTCTCACTCTGAGACCTGAACTGAAAGTAAAACATTTGTTAAAATACCGCTGGAAACTATATTTTGTCCAATAGTCCTTTAAGTGAGAAAAAAAACTCCTTATCTCATTCCAATCAAGACTTTCCATTACATTAAAAGTGTATTTATTTGATTTAAATTTAATTGTTTGAAATCAATAAATTTATTTTTCCTCTCAATTTTCTAACCCAAAAATGTATACCATTGAAAAATAATTTCACATTGCTTGAATGAAACCTATTGCCTAAATTGATTCTACTTAGTTTTTCAAACTCAAAATCAAATGTTTTATTTCAACTAGACCAATATTGCAGGTACTTTTGAATTGTCAAACTAGTTGCACGGTTCCAAGAAGTAGGTCTTATGGAGAAGAACCGGCAAGAAACTACATTTCTTTATTAGTTTCGCGTTGATGACTAAATAAATCAGTTATTTATTTATTTATTAGATTTATATTTATAGGTTGTGCAACGCCAGTACATATGTAAGTAATTACAGAAATAAATTATTGACGGCAATAACACAAAGGTACTTAGTTGTGCAGTAAATTATAAACTTGCGTCGTGTCTGCTCACCACCTGACGCAATAACTTTGAACATAAATCTCTAATGTTGCCAGTTACTTTACTCGTATTAAATACATTTGTTTATGTATTAGAATCTGCTATTTACTTTGCTTTGTTTTAAACCGATCCAATTAATAATAATAATATTCCTGGACTATATGACACACAGCGCCATCTAGTTCCATGCTAAGCAACGAGGCTTGTGTTACGGATACTAGTTGGTTGGCTACATATTATATACTTTTTTTTGTAAATACATACATATTATATGTAGATAGATACATCCATGACTCGGATACAAATGTTCATGCTCATCACACAAACAAAAATTGGTAGGTAATCAAAAAATTATGCATTTAAGTTGTTATTCTCCAGTTAAGACTTTTGTTCCATTTAAACATGTAACTCCAAACTGAGAGCCTAATTTCCTCCACCTAACCTTTTGAGAATAAAGCCATTTTAAACAACATAATCAAAATAACTTACCATCACGCAAAAAAATCCTATGAGAACTGAACTGTCCTTAGCAAGGATCTATCGTTTCTCGCCTAGGTAAGGCTTAAACTCAAACTCAAATGATTTATTTCAATTAGACCAATATTCCAGGTACTTTTGAATTTTCAAAAAGTCTTAAGCGCGAAGTAACGCCTAAATACTTCGGTAGGTATATAAAAAGATTGATTAAAACAAAACTTGTTGACATGTACTTAGCTTGTTTTAAAAAATATATATTATAAATGGCACAGTTGATAATATATTACAATAAACACAACTTTCATTTGTCATAACATAAACTCCCTTCTCCTTCATCGTGTGTTTCGCCGCACTCAGCAGATATTAATAAAGTCTTAAGACAGTCGCCGTAAACGCCGTTTTATTAAAAACTTCTTTCATAAATACATCAAGAACATTATTTACGATTCTTGGTAAAGTTTCCGTTGTCAAATACAATGATTAATTATAAAACTAGAGTGTGCAACTCGAAATTGTTGTCTACGTAGAAAATATGGAGCAATCTTGGAAGTTGTTTTAAATTACTAATGTAAATATTTTGTATAAATAATGATATATGTTCTTGTATTTATGTCGTCTAACTGCCTCGTTGATCTAGTGGTCGTATAGTGCGACTGCCGAGCAAGAGGTTCTGGGTTCGATTCCCAGGTCGAGCAAAGTGTTATTGGGTTTTTCTGTGAAATTCTCAGCAGCACATCGGAGTTTGGATTCGTGCCCGGTTTATGGCTCGCCCCCTATTACATGGGACCTAAAACATACCGGTGAAACGTGGGTGTACATTAGTACACCTCTGCCTAACCCTTCGGGTTGTATGTATGTATGTGTATTTATTTCGTAAATTTCGTAAACTTCTTCTATACAACAACTTGTCGCAAGGATTAAGTACCTACTGTTTTTTTAAAAGCTTAGGTTTTGTTTCTTTTACAGATTCTCTCTAAAAGGGTTTTCTGTTGTAAGTTATATTAAGTAAGTATATTAGTATAGTATAATAAATCATTATGAAATCTGTAAAAACAAATATATCCAAAGTCGCACTCTTGCAATCATCACTATTTCATTTTGTGCTAAATCTATCGAAAGAAATTTATTTTCTATTGTTTTGCAGTCATCATGTTCATCGTTAAGTCAAAGCGTAAAATCTTTTCTAAAATTTAAAATTCGATAACACATTTCGTTGATCGACGAATTCACATTATTCTGGTTTATGGCGAAATAATTATACTATATATTATTGTAAATCTATTAAATATTTGTAATGAAATATTTTTTTAAATGTTTTTTGTAAAACCTATATAAAACATTAAAATATCTTTATACAAGCGGCAGTTTAACGGCCTCTCTACAGCTAATTAAAATGTTTTCTAGATTAATCTTGTGATGGATACAAATTGAAAGCTTTATCTAATTTATAACAAGTATAGAACTTGTTAATTAATGTAAGTAATATAAGCTAAAGTAATGAAAAACATTTGCGATATTAAAGTGATTAATAAGCTTATTTATTATTTTATTTCTATTTGTATTATAATTGTGTTACTTCATTTATAAGAGTATGAAAGTCGTTGTGACAGCCGTGGATGTCCTTAGGACGGTAAGTATATTGACATATAGGTGATTATCCAAAGAGAAGAATTATATAAAGAGCTGTGGTAGCCTAGCGGTGTGACCAGTGGACTGAAATGTCAAAGGTCTCGAGTTCGAACCCAAGGCACGCACCACTGACTTTTCGGAAGTTATGTGCGTATTTATCACAAGCTCAAACGGTGAAGGAAAACATCGTGAGGAAACCTGCATGCTTGAGAGAATTCTCGATGGCATGTGATGTCTGTCAACCCTAGCATGGTGGACTATAGCCTAATCCCTCTCATTTGAGAGGAGACCCGTGCCCAGCAGTGGTACATTAATGGGTTGATGATGATGATGAGGTGATTATCATGTCAATAAAGATTATTATTATTATGAAGAGCTAATATACAAATTCTGTAGTTAGGATAACATACCAGGCTCGTAGGAAATAGATCTCATCGCTTTTTTAGTGCAAAGAATCTTCAAGGGTCAGATATATCGACTTCGTACCGACTAATAACCGCACTTGCCGTGTCATCGAGGTGCTCAAAATATTATCAATATTACGGGTTAATCTGTAAATTGTTAAACCAAACAGCGAGTACGTACGACAGACTACGGTCACCGTGATATAATGATTGCAGAATAATTTAAAATATACATAACTATAAAGCCTTTAACTAGAAACCTCGGTATATGAAATAAAAACCTATTTCTAAAGAGTATTTAAATGAATAAATAAATACTTTTCTCAAATCTACAAAATGCTATTGCGGATGAATTTGTGCATTTCTTTAAACAGCGGTGATTCACTAACAGCCTTTGCTCGTCATCCCTATGTTATAAGGATCCAGCAGAATATCAGCGTCAGGACATTACATCCTGGCTCATGCTGAGCTGGACTCCTGTTTGGTGCGATTAGGCATTTATTTTGGTTTTTTTAATTTCGTATGTTTGTGTGTGTGTATTTCCTTTGCATCAAATAAACGATTTTTCTTTCTTACATTTTATTTGTGTTTCTGAACACTGTAAAGTAGGCCTGCTTAGTGAAAGGTCGAGAATAGCAACTGACGCGAGCGCTAGTACATTCCAATTCGTAACATTATACCTTCTTGTTTAATGGTGACTTTCAGACATTTCAGCAGTTAATCTGTTTATATTATAACCCATTATTATTACACAGCGCCCTCCAGTTCCGGGCTAAACATCGTTTTTTTTTGTAAATAATAATCTACATAAAAAATATCAAGCCATAGATGTTTCTTAAATCCGTCCGGCATTTACTTTTTTGGGTGAAGGTAGGTGCAGTCGCTCATTTGGATGAAGTTACGTAGACGTAAAATGAAACTTCAAAATACATTACGTAATATTATATTTTGCAATAATTAAAACAACTAATGGTACATTTCTAAGCTATATATATATATTAGCTATATATTTATAACGCATGTACATACATGCCCGCGCCAACAATTCCACTATTCGTGCATAATGCAGTATTGACTTCCCCATCTTATATACAGGCTTGGCGCGGGCTACTTAACTTAATTATCATATGTATTTATGTACTATGTGTATTGTAGAGAAGCTTCCAAATTTCTGTCTTTTTTTAATAATCCTTTGAAGAATACTGTAGCTAGAGTATGAAATACGTAAATTAGGTTTTATATGATATTAGAAGACTTGTGAGGTCGTCACTCTTTTGCGTAGTAGTGACCTAATTCTTTCATTACTCCGTCATGTATGTTGCAGGTGTATTTCAATGCCTTTGGCAATTCTAAGGGCGATAGCATACGACTACGTTTTAATTATTTTGGCCTGATTCTCCTTGGCTATGATGTAAGGAAATACAGATATTAGTAGGTCGCGTTAGGTAAGTGGAATCTCTATTTAAGATAAATTGGTGACATTTATATTCCATGTTGTGGAAGAAAGAAGAAAGAAAGAAACGAACATCCACGTAAAATATCCTCCGCTCAAGATAATGCTTTTACTCCATGTAGTAGTCTGACTCCAGCTTACTCTAACGCTGGTGACTGTTGCCTACAACACAAGCAACGTCCTTATGTACTAAGTGGTATGGTTCAGAATTGCCACTGTCTCGATGCAAACGCGTGATTGTACCCGCTGAGACCAGAGTAAAAGGCCATAAGCTCTGGGGCTACTTCAAGATTGGATGTAATTTCACATTTAACGTCGGCAGTATAACGATCATTATCGCCTGCACGTGTCACCGAAACGCCGTATGCTATTGTCCTTAAATACAGGTATGATCCTTATTTAATACCTAGTCTATAAGAATATTTGTGTGTCTTATTACAATATACTTAAACTACATTATGTAAACCGTGTTAGATATATACAATCTGTGATCTAAATACAACGTACGAACATCGAACTGTTAATATTCTAATTAATGATAATTATAATTATTTACAATTTTCTTATTATAATAAAAATAAAATATTCACAACAGTTGGTCGAATACTGCAGCGGCGATGTAAATTATTTACAAATAAAAATATTATAATTATTATAATATATTTATATAATAATTGTATATCTCTTTTATAAAAATATTTGGAATGAAAACAATTTTGGTAACAAACTTTTTTACGATTGATATATATTTTATTCCAATTAAAGTAAATTAATGAAGTAAAGTAATAAACACAACATTTGTTAATAATTAATTCGTGGTATATTTATATATTTAAATTATATTTCAAATAATATCAATATTTTATAATTACAAGGATAATTTATTTCGACCCAGTATGGCACATGATGTTGGCACTAATATAATTAAAACGAACTGCTTTTAAACAATAACACTATCAACATATAACTATAATTATATTATGGCACATGAATTCAGAAGGTATACTTAAAATAAAACTTATCTTTATTATTTTATTTGATGTAAACGCTTTTAAACTTTACACTAATTTTGCAAGTGACAGAAAAATATGCATGAAATGTTGTATTACAAGTCAGTTATGAATAAAAGGTTTTGCTTGCATATAAAGCATTAAGTGTAATGAAGCTGAGTCCCATCATTAAGCTTGATAAGAACCATTAATTTTTTTGTTACTGATCTATAACTGAAAACCAAATAAAATCAAATTAATTGAGCTTCTACATCTCTTAAATAAATTGTCACACATATCAATGTGTTTTTGTTAATCAAAGTTGATCTTCTATATTCAATATTATCCAGCATTTATATTTAAAATACACAATAAAAGTATTATCGTCAGTTGATACAATGAATACGATCAACTAGCTGAGTCCTGCTATGCGTTCTAAATATAAAAAAAAAACAATCTTTAACGCAGGCTGCTCGTAGGCTTCCCTATCGCCCACCATTTTTTGATATAGATAAGTAATCTTTGTCGGTTGTTTTATCACTCGAGATGTTTGGGCGGCTCGTGCGCCTGCGTCGAGGGCGGGGCGTCGTGCGGCAGGAGCGGCAGCGGTGGCAGGGGAAGGGGGAGGGGGAGCGGCAGCAGTGCGCGCGACTGGAAGCTCGCCAGCGAGTGCAGCAGCGCCGCCGAGTGCTCGTGAGCCTTGCGGCGCAGCTCGGCCACGCTGGAGGATCGAGCCTCCTCCTTGGGACAGCAGGGACACGGCGCACCCCAACCTGAGGAGAGAGAGGAGTATTAAATATATTGAAAAGCTGTCTACATCCTTTTGGTGTGACTTTTGCATATCACGAGGATGGCAAGCCTCTGATCGTAGTTTATAGACGTACGACACAAAAAGTATCGCTTGCGCTTAAAAATGTTATCACTTGTTTTTTTAAGAAACCTATGCTGTAGTCTGTTGGGAAAACTTAGGCAGGTAGTTCATTCCAAAGACGGATTGTGCGTGGCATGCAGTTCCTTTAGAATGGCACAGTATTCGTTCCAAGGTGTGAGAACGGCTGCCGATGGCCAAAGGTGCGTTGATTTGTTAAGCTTTACAAGCTAACATTAGTGGTATAATATAACAATACCTTTGAGTGGGAAGAACGGCTGTGACAAGTGGTTGAGGTGTTGAGACAGATGCGACAGATGCGGCGGCAGGAACAGCGGCGGAGGCGGCGCCGGCGGCGGCTCGCCCGCGCCCCCCGGCGACGTGCGGAATGCGCCGGTACTACGACAAACAAAATATATTGCTGTGAATTTGAAATTACAATACTTTTTGCTACTTAATCTATGGCCAATGAAAATATGATTGTTAGACATTATTAGGCTTGTACATCAATGTGGCCAGACTAGATATTTATAAAGGGTTAGGCAGTCGTATTCTGATATTCAAGGTTAGCCAGAAACTCATCAAACTTTAAGTTTTAATTCATCAATCATCATCAACCCATTATTGTCCCACTGCTGGGCACGGGTCTCCTCTTATTTGAGAGGGATTAGGCTATAGTACACCACGCTAGCCTACTGCGAGTTGGTAGACTTCACATGCCATCGAGAAATCTCTCAAGCATGCAGGTTTCCTCACGATGTTTCCCTTTACCGTTTGAGCATGTGATAAATACGCACATAACTTCCGTAAAGTCAGTAGTGTGTGCCCGGGTTTGAACTCGAGACCATGTCAGTCCACCGTTCACACCACAAGGCTACGTAGTTTTAATAAGAATTTCTTAATATTATTATTATAAATCTATCTGATTTACCGTTCATTCAATTACTAAGCTGTTGTCAGCTTAAGTAACGTTATTTCGTTGCTAGTCTAGACCTAACTTACATTTAAAAGTATAAAGCTATTGAACTATTGAGGAAAAAACGTCATCAAAATATCAGTAATAAAATACATACAACGCGTTCAATTCCATGGACTAGGGATGTTATGGATATGATATTTCGGATCTGGATACAGATATGGATATAGAAATAAAATTATATCGGTTTCGGATACGGTTACGGATATGTAATTATTTCGGATTAACCGTTACTGTCGGATAGTTTCGGTTACCGATATTAGATGAAGTTTCAGTGAAGTAGTGCCACCTCGTTTCCGGAAAAAGATTTTATCACAATGTTTACATTTTGCAGAATCTACATTACTAACTTGATAAAAAAAAATCCAAATTAAACCTGTCAAAAATATGTCGTTTGATTTACACTCCGCCCTTTTACGAAAACTATCCGAAACTTGTAAAACAGATAACGGTTACGGTTACGGATATATTTTTATTTCGGATATCCGATAGTTTCGGTTACGGTTACGGAGCTCCATAACATCCCTGCCATGAACTACATATATTAAGTTAATAAATGTTTATTTATTCATATTTAACATTTCCATTATATTACTTCGGGATATGTAAATCAAATGTTTTATTGAAATAAGATTTACGTCGAAAGTGTGTGAATATCGATGTGAGAGGAGGACTTGCTTTGATCTTGTAAACGAGATTTGCGGGCAGTCGAGCGGCGCCGCGCCAGCCGAGACAGGGCGACTCAGTGTCAGAAGAAACAAGTTTTAAGGAGAATTAAATATGTTTGAATATATTTTTACTGACTTTAAAAAAGGATAAAGCTCTCAATCTATCTGTGTCAATATCAGCATGAATTAGCATACATGCAAACTAGCATAATTCAAGCTGTTGCATGAACTACGTAGCAAGGACGGTACTACATCTGAGCTACGCTACTTTGCCGTTGCTACGGCGCTGCTACACCTGAGCTACACTACTTTGCTGTTGCTACGGTGCTGCTACACCTGATCTACGCTACTTTGCCGTTGCTACGGCATTACTACATCTGGGCTACGCTAGGTTATGCTGCTACGCTACGATAGTGCTGCATCTAGACTAGGCTAGTTTAGTGTTATGATAGCGGTACGCTAATTTTCAGTTGCTATATTTGAGTAACAACGATGCTACATATGAGCTGCGCCTCCTCATGCTACTACGAGAGTGCTACATCTAAGCTACGCTAGCTTATGCTTATGCAAAACTACTTTCGTTACAAATATTATCTTACAAATTATCTTCAAACAATGACATGAATAGCGGAGGCAAGGTATCACTGCATGAATATTACATCAATTAGATACTGAAACACATAACGTGATGTTCTTTATAGAAACTATTACAAAATTCAGCGCCGGGCGAGTGGGGGGAGGGGGGCGGCAGAGACAATGAAATGAACGCCGGGCCGAGGTGTCGCGCAGCTCCCACATTCCCTCAGTGCATACTTGATGTACCGCGACGGAGCACGGGACAAGACATAAGCTGAAGCGGGAGCGGGTACTACTATTACTGATATTAAGCGGTATTTAAGTATATATTATTTATTAACGTAATTGATAATAAAAAAAAATAACAGTGCGCCCACAGCTTTATTTAAGAAGCGATAAAAGGATACCTATGACACGACTGACGAATTTATATTCCGTGTGTGTTAAAACTTTGATAGTTGCTATTTGTATCTAATAACCATCCTGTTCGGTAAAAAAATACACAAATTACTTACAAAAAAACACAAGCGGAAATCTAATGCCTTGAGTGTTATTCACCTTTTGTCTGATTAGTAATAAAAATACTTCAACTAAAGAAGGTGTTCTACAAGCTCCTTATAAGTTCCTTTATGTTTCAAATTTATGTGAAAGCTAGTGACTATTACAATACTGTAACAGTCGTCATATAATATTTTTTATTCATTCTTTATCTAACCTTCATTTTACAGTTATTGCTGAAGGAGATTTTCGATTCGATCGATCTAAAGAGCTGATAGGTAACGTCTAAAATAGCTCCACGCTACCGCTTATAACTTGTATGTTAACATAGAAATTCCCTCTGGCACTCGTTCAATGGAATCAAAGGATTTGCGTTCATTACAGGCGCTAATAATTGATGTGAGCCCGCGACACTAAAGCTTTTAGTGTCGGGCACTTGTTTGCTCTCGCGCCATCGATATCGGCACTTCATTCAATCGGTATGTCCCGTCACTAAATAAAATGTAAGTATACATATCAAACGAAGTCGGGTTTGTCTTTTATAGTGATTTTTGTGATGATGTTGAACTCACGAATAGAAGTCAGCTTTTGGGAAAATTTTGGCAATATACCGCGTGATAAATGGTGTTTAATGAAGTTGAATAATTTTATATGTACATAGATATGAAATGTAATTTTACGTAAATGTAGAAGGATGTATCGTAAAACCTGATATACAACTTTGTATATCAACTAAATCAAAACTGACCCTAAAATAACTCAATTATGGTCCCGATTATGTATACTTCTAATTTATTTAAACAGATTTTTAATTGATTAAACGAGTATAATACATTTAAACCAACAATTAAAAATACAACCCTTGATCACTTCAAAGCACCCCAATAAAAATCTTTTCCTCCACAAAGTTGACAGTCTCAACGATTCTTGCAGACTCAAATTCCATTATGTACAACAGGGGTCAAGTTAGGTTTGTGTAACGAAGCGCGCCTCTATTAATTGATTTTAGAGGGCCGGGGGAGGCGGGGGACCTCTGCAAAATGTCCTCCTTGAGTCCCAACTAATATGAATATTCAACTAGAGTACAAGCCGGCTGGTTGTAACAAAGAGAATTAATATTACGACTAATAGCGTTAATGTTTTGATTAAGACACGCCTGCTGAAATTGAGTGGCATGTAATATTCATAAACGATGTTAAGTAGTTATTTGTATCTCGAGGTTTACTCCAACACGCTGGTTTTGGAAAATCGTCTATGTGATTACTGTTTCAACTCACATAAATGTCTTTATTTATTCCAAGTTTACATTCCTGTGCGTTTGAAACAACATCATAGAACTATGGTTTAGCACTTGTAGTTCAAACTCTATGTAAATATAAAAATAAAACCAATTTACAACTAAACAGGTAGGTACATACATTAATTATTGCGAAACCACTTGATAATTTTCTCTATATCATACTAAGATTGACTGGCATAAAATGTATTATGCCATTTAGGTTGTCTTTCTGTATGTTGTGTATTATATAAACTTTAAAATAAAATGATAATTTGGCCGGCTTAAAGAGGATATCCTCTTAATGAGGCTAAGGCTACTTCAGTGGTAGGGGTTCAGGTTTGAATCACGGTAGTGACAAGTGTTTGTGTTATGAGCATAAACCATTTATACCTAAGTCATGTATGTAATATATATAATATATTATATATATAATATATAATACGTATTTATAAAAAATAAATACTAAGGTTATAAAATAAATACATAACAACCATCTGGTAATCATAAAAACAAGACTTATTGCATAGCTCGGAACTAGATGGCGCTGCGTAATTATGACCGGATATTTAAATTTATATCATTCCTACAATTTTAAAAGTAAACGCATAATAACAAGGAGGTCTAAATACCTCCACTATACCTATTTATCAGTAAACTAGCTAGTGTTCAGGAATTCGTCCTTTAACCTATATTTAGTTGGGTGTGACGGCGGCGCGGTCGGCGTGGCTAATGACAGAGTTCAATTATTCATGCAATTAACTGATTATAGCGACACTCCGAGCGCCCCTCCCCTCCCACCCTGTTAGTACTAGGATAGTACATGTAAACGATTATAGTATAGGCATATAGTTTGGCTTATATTAATCTTCCTTGTAATATCTGATGTTAATGAAACGTATCTTATGCCTAATCTATAAGATATGTACTTTTCACATTACTAAGCAATGTTCATCATCATCATCAAACCCATTATTGTCCCACTGCCGGGCATGGGTCTCCTCTCATTTATTGAGAGGGATTAGGCTATAGTCCACCACGCTAGCCTACTGCGGGTTGGCAGACAATACATGCCATCGAGAAAACCTCTCAAGCCTGCAGATTTCCTCACGATGTTTTCCTTCACCGTTTGAGCATGTGAAAAATACGCACATCATTTCCGAAAAGGGGTTTGAACTCGAGACCTCTCAGTCCATTGGTCACATTGCTAGGCTACCACAGCTATCTAGGCTAAGCCATATTGCGCGTAATTAATTTAACCTTAAAACGTATGTACATAATTTACTTTTTAAAGTTTTATCTACATCTAATGCAAGATGTTTAATTAATTAGTTAATCCTGAATTTTGGCGTCTACATCTTATCTCATCATATTTACATAGCCCATAAAACTAAAATGGTTAAGTGTAACGTCTTTTTAAACATTTAAATTTCTAATAAATCTTATGACTTACGTAAAACATAAATAAATATATATACCTAATCTATCTTCCTATAACTTATAGTACACTATATACACAAAACAATATCAAATAACTTCCAAACTTTATAGCCATCACCGTTTTTTGATCAACTTTCCACACATACGACCTCCCATTGACGACCCTATTAGTCCAGCGGTGTTAACTACACTGCCTTCTGTGCTATGGGTCCCGAGTTCGAATCCCGGAAGGGACAAATGTTTGTGTGATGTGCATAACATCAATGTATCCGAGTCATGGATGTATCTATGTATAATATGTATGTATTTACAAAAAAAAAGGATATCTACCAACTAGTATTCGTAACACAAGCCTCATTGCTTAGCTCGGAACTAGAAGACGCTGTGTCATAATGTGCAGAAATATTTATTAATTTATATAATTATTTATACACACTCTAACCAAAAACTATCCAAAAAAGCACAGCATCTACTAGAAAATGTACACATAACACATCTCCGAGGCATTCGCCATCGCCACCCTGTTCATATAATTAGTGTCAATTTATCATACTGCATTATTAATTTTCATTTGTGCAACGGTGAGCTGGTAAGTGTGTATTCAGTTAGTGGGCCGACTATATTTTGATCATTTATTCATGGTGATGTGTCAGGCATTTCATGATGCTGAATATCAAAGGCATAGACAATCAAATAACGTTGCGAGACGCGCCCGCTTTGTGTCATAGCGATGTATCTGTGTGACGAGATTTTTGTTGGGATGTGGAAAAATGTTTTTTGTTTCAAGTTTTCAATGATAGAGACTTTTCATCGGTTATTTATCTTACATATGTATAACTTCAGACAATCATCTTAAAACTTTCTTGCTGAATAAAGTTCTTAAATTTAAATTACAACTAATGATACTTATTTGAAGAAAATTGTGTCGAAATTACTTACACACACTAGCCAGTTTCTGACTGGATTACAGGACTACGTACTACTAAGTATGTAATTAGAAAAAGCGTTATCATTTATATATTGACAAATTGATCGCTTCACAGACCAATCCAGTCTATTCTAGCGTTTCACTTCGTATATATCTTTAAGAGCCATATAACAATATTACTCGAATTTTCAGTCCATTTTACTTGTGCTTTCAACAGACAATACATTTTAACTGTTAAATACAGTCAAATGAAACAACAAAACCATACAATACATATATGCTGGTATCTTATAAAGTATCAAATATATACAAAACATTAAAATGTATCTGTGACGACAATCACTTACTCGGTTACGAAGCAGTGGAACCACACAAGCCGTATACATTTAAATTAGCTAATTTACAGCGTTATTCGCAAAAGGAAAATATTAAAGGATCCTAACACTCAATTTATGTATATCTTTAAGGAGCAAATTTAATTCTTGTGCGAAGGTGGGAGGCGGTTGGAGAGGGAGGCTCTAATTGGCAATTTTCTCTTTACGCCATTTTTTTCAGCTTTTAAGGAGAAAAATTCGTTAATGCATATTTAATAGCTGTAATCGTCTCTCCCTCCCGAGGTATTACAAGCCACCGAGCCCCACTTTTTAAAACAGCGGTATGTTTTTAAATATATACAATTTGTTTATTCAGTAATTCGTAATCTGTTTCGTAAATAATGGTCAGTTTTTTTTATTATTTAGAGCTTTAATTCTTGATTATCTAGCTGGCTTACTGTTTAGACGGTAAATAATATAAGCATCAAAAGAGATGCGTAGTTTTCAGAGACTAAGAATTTGTGAAAGATTTTTTCTATAAAAATAAATTGAGGTGTTCCACTCTTATATTTAGATCAAATTATTGTTTACATCTACCGCTATGTTTAGCGAGAGAAAGGCTAAATATATCCTGTTGATTTTGATGATAACATTTGACGGATTTTTGTCATCACCCTTTGAAATGGGTTAACAATAAAGGTACTGTGAAAGTCCGAGGGATGCTGCAAATATATATTTGAAATGTATTATATGTATACTCTTATTTCCAATTTACATTCTGTATTTTTTTTTCAATCTTTAATCATTAAGATTTCTACAAGTTTTTATGAAAGACAATTAACCATAATTAGCTTTTTGTAACTCAACGTTAGGATAATCACAGTGATAATATCAAATCAGACAAATATCTCGTAACTGTATTTTCAAGTACTTTTAGATATATTTTTTGCGCTTCGATATCACCAACTATCACTCTCAATAATCTAGCAGCCATAACGCCGCGACACACATTCCCCCCACAAACTATCTCTCCTGGGTCCGTGGGTCCGCGATCATTTTCTTTGAGTTTGCCATAATCCCGCCTCATGTATAATGCGCGCATATAAATTTCAATTTTAAACCGGCCCGGTTCGAGTTACACCCATTTGTGGAATTACGCGTAGGGCACGCGGTGTGGCGCGGGTAGACTGGGGTAATCTGGTAATGCGTTTGCGACGCGACCTTATAAATAAACAAGCTTTCTTTTGCACTCGTCTTAGCATCAGTTTTGTTGTATTCTTCACGGGTTTTTTATTATTTTTTGGCAGATTCGCTGTATTATGTAGAAGTCGAGAGATAAAGCTGCATTCAGAGCACTCACATAAATTACTTGGCTCAACTACTGAAATAAACAGTTGTACTCCGACTTGTGACTGCTGTTGCTAGGTTCAGGCAACAGTAGTAGGTAGATTTTATTATTTAAATATTTACTATACATGCACTTTACTCAATTAAAAACATAATACTAATACATACACTAATAATAAGATAGTTTATTAGATATTTTGTTTTTGAGCGATGTATTGGTGTTGAAGAAGTTACATTTCTTTCTATATTCAAATAATTGCAAAAAAATCACGGTGATGAGCCAAACATAAGTGACACACCATCAAAATATATTTTTTTTTATATTACACCCAACAAATACAAATATATAATACAATTTCTCTCTGTTTTAATTGAAACAACGATCTTATAATCAATATAAAATTAAACAAATAACATCCATTGAACAATGTCTCTAATACAAACTGACGGAGCGGCACCCCTGTTTGATTTCAACATTTGTAACGAACCGCAGACAACCCTAAACCGCCGGAGGTCGCATCACAAGTCGATAGCACCCCTAATATGAGAGGGTTGAGGGAATAAAACCTTTGTACTATCATAGAGGCCAGGGTTTAATCTTTTTTTTATAGTAGCACCAAATAGTTACTATGGCTAGGTATGGCGGGTTGTTGAAAACATATAGCCGTTTTAAATAGTTTACTTACTATTCTAAATGTTATTAATAGTTCTCTAAAAAAATATATAAAAACTAATGGAGATTTTAAAAACGACTTTCCATGCATTCATGACCAATTTGGAGCTGTAAAGGATCTGAAAAGTCAGGATTGTTTGATTGATGATGCGACAAAATCAGTAAAAAGTAATTTTATATCAATGATTAGTATTCGCATAAGTATAACAAATTTTGAAATTGGCATTAATTAAATAATGTTTATTAAGGTTAATACTTAGTATTTTTCAATTTAAATATTTAAAGAGTCGATTTTTATCATCTGTTTTTATGTGATACTAAATTGTACTAGCTCTCTACACCCGTCAATCGCCGCTAATCCGCTAGGAACAAATAATAACATTTGCCCAAATCCACCGCCGCTAATGTAGCCGCTTCTCCCCGCGGACTTTAAACTGCTTACATTGGTTTAAAAATCCCCGACCTCCCCAATAGAGCTTATAAGCCGTTCGGCTAGAGCTCCTTGGAAACAATAAGGATATGTGATTTGAAAATTCACTTGTTTATTATTTATTTATTGAATCTGTACAATGGGCAAAATAATCTGAAGGGGAACATTGATTTCCGATATAAAATTTTCTAGTACTAGTAGAAAAATACATAAAACATGTTCGCATTTAGTGAGCTATTTGTTTTTAATAAACAAAAGAACAGAAGTTTCAGTATTCCATAGACTTAAGATACCAAATTACGCAGTCTGCCCGTAGTAAAGCATGCTGTAGTAAAGGATTCGAGAAGTCAGTATATTCAAATAATATGAATATACCGCGACAAAATCTTCAATCCTTTACGTACTTATTGTAGTTTTATTTCAATTGAAAGCAGTTTAGATAAACTTAATAATAACGATCAAGGTAACCGACGCCACGAGCTGAGCTGAGTTTCAAACACAATAATCTAATAGAGGGTTATTCTCAACCAAAGTGTGGGGCTTCTCTCATAAAACTAAATCGAAACACATTCGTTCAAATTACGCATATGAATTGAGACAGCATCGCGGTCCTGACTCATAAATTTCAATGAGACCATCGCGAGTTATCAAATTAGAAAAATTAAAAGTGATAAATAAAGTCCAATTAAGCGTTATTGCGTAAAAAAGGCATAAATTAATGCGTTAGGAGTACTTTCCGGCTGGCGGGAATAATATGCCACGTACGTCAAGTGACGTAGTGATGTGAATCATGTCGACGATACGTGATTTTTTTGCGAATTAATTTATCATATTATCGATACTTTGAACTGAGTCGACTTTTGAGTATTTGTTCTTGTGATAATGAATTCGCGATAAGTTGCTATTTTATGACAGAATATAATGATTTAATATAAATTTAAATCAGTATGTTTAGGATATTTCATAAATATACTGATTTCTTGCATTTACACGAATATTAGACTTCTAAATTAAACTTTTCACGAAATGTATCGCGGTTTACAGGTTTAAACCTTTTATGTGTAAGGTTGGATCACATCCTCAAACCTGCATGCTTGAGAGATTTTCTCGATGGCAAGTCTACCTATCCGCAGTAGGGTAGCGTGGTGGACTATAGCCTAATCCCTCTCAAATGAGAGGAGACCCGTAAGAGTAAGAAATCAAACTGTATTTTCCAACAACCTAGATTATACAATACAAAAACATTTATTTCTCTCTGCACATACTCAATTTCACAATTTCAATGTCAGAAAGTCACAATTTAATGTTTGTGAGAGACTGGTGTCTGAACTAGGAACAATGCTTGTACTACAGTCTCACTTCCGAGTTAATATGCGCTTGTGAAAAATGAACGTATTTAATTCATTAATATTTTAGTTATTACAAGATATGTATTAATGTATATATGTTTGACTGAGTGAAGTTTGTGTGTGTAAAAGTAATTCACGGGAGGTAATTTAATTTTAAACTGGATGAGTAAGAAGCTCTTCAGTAGAATTATAATTTAAGTTATTGATTACTAGAATGCAATGCATTACTCAGCCCGATCGTAAAATTAGGTTTAATAAAATGCACATCTAGCCACTTAGAATAACTAGCCATTATGATTCGCAAGCTAACGACAACTGTTCATTCAATCACACTTCATATTAAGTTTACTAATTTGTTATATAGCTTTCATAGTTATGTACTCTCAGACTTTAAGGATTTATTCTGTTATATCATTCCAAAGCGAAGATGAATTAGCTTAATGAAACAAACTTCAAAATTTATAATATTGAATTAATATCTAATACTGATAACTCAATTTACTTTAAAATTCGATTTTGAGCATATTTGTGAGTCCAAAATTTCTCATTTGTTTCAAAATCCATATTTCTGAAGTATCAAATTCATATTTGGAACTATTATCGAGATAAAAATGATTAATTACTTAATTATTTTTTTATGATAATTCCGGCCCCAAAAATATCGACAAGTACGTTGATATTTCCCATCCCTTGTGTTCATCACACGTGTTCTCACTAATTACGCGCTTAAATTGTATTAATTAGTGCGCGACTGAAAGGGTTCCGTCACAATTAAATGGCATTTTAGCTGCTGCAGAACCAGCCGCTATTGTTCCCAGTATGGGGGTCATTAGCATAATTTTAATTTTGTTTGTTAATTATACGAGTATAATATCTTAAGTGATGATGTAATGCTACAAGACATCACTTGTCTATTGTTTTAAATGATTATTCATCATCGGCGCATATTGTCCACCGCGCTTCCTCACAATTATTTTCTTCACCGTTTAAAGTATATGATAAATAAGCACGTAACTTGAAAGGTGGTGCCTGCCTTTGGATTGAACTCGCGACATTTTTTGGCCTCATAGTTTACTAGTCACACCACTAAGCTATAACATCACATCTGATTAAAAAACCCTACTAACCTGATCAATGTGAGAACCAACTGATATACCTACTCGTACTTTAACATCACTATATGTGATATTCATATATTTATTGTGCAATAAAGAATTATTAAAAGAAATGAGATATTAAATTCGCAAACTAAACATTACAATGTTATGGAATGTCTAACTTATGCCGACAACAGTTGCTGGTATTTTTACAATAACCCGGACCCATTGCTTAATGTGCTCTCTGAGGCACGGATTGATCATTGTATATCATTATATAGACGGAACGTAGTAAACGCAATGCATTTCTTTCAGATTGTTCTTTATCGCGATTTTACTTAATAACATACTAACACGCCTGTCATTCTTGAAGGGTAAGACAGTGTACTAATGTACACCGCCATGTACATTTCGCCGGTACGTTTTAGCTCCCATGGAATAGGGAGCTATCTAGCCTATTACCGTCAACCGGTCACGAGAACTCCGAGCTGTGACTAAGAATTTCATGGAACACCCTAATAACACTTTCTTCAACCTGGGAATAGAACCCAAGACCTCTTGCTTCAAGTCGCTATTACGATCACTAGACCAACGAAGCAAACATAATATAACCTTTTTACATAACCCATCATCATTCAAACGAACTATTCGCTAACAAATTTACGAACTACAACTCCCAAACCGTTTTATTCAAGAATACTTGGCATATAAAACTAAATTGCATAACATAAAACTTGAATTATTCGAGAAGGAGGAAACTCGGAGCGTTAGTAACATCAAAAGGGGGCTATTATGAAAAATCGTAACACGTTTACTGGGCGGACTCCGTTACATTATTCATGAGTGAAATTGCTCCTTGCCAGGTACCTGTGAACGGAGCTGTTATTTATACTCGTTCCGGATAATAACTGTTATTGGGGGTTTACGCCCCGCCCTGTTTCATGTACAAACTTAGCTAGATTTTTGTTGGTTATTTATTGTTTGTTTATAAAGAGCATAGCGATGAACATTATATTTATATATATTTTAGTTTAGATAAACACGAAAACTGTGTTTACAGGGCTCGGTTTATGTTTGTTGATTCATGATGAATGTTGTTTTCATTCTGTATATACATATATCTTAATATATGCAGCAAAAATTCTTCAGGCCAAGTCAAGCTAACTTGCTTTAGTTATTTTCTGGCCTATTCTTGAGAGCTTGAGATATATATGTCTATAAAATTAATATTAATAAGTTTCAGTTGTACGTAAACCTAGTTACGTGCTCTTATTGAACCTAAAACCAGATAGCAAACTCCGTCAATACATAATATTTATAATCTTAAAAAAACTAGCAATGTTATATACCAACATTACACCAAAGCACCAACATTTAAATAAAATCTAAAACAACCAAACTACAGCATCTTCTAAATCCACTTGGTTGTGTCTAAGGGCGGCGTCTCACCCGCGTCATAAGCAATCGAGTCACGATCCCGCGCGACTGTCGCCAGCCTAACCCGCTTACGGCACAAACACTCGTGATTGCTAACGATAGCGACACGACGCGGCGGCGCGACGACACGGGAAATTGAATCAAACGTTTTTCTCTAAGGGCGGATTAGTTAGCTTTGTTGAGAGTGATATTTACTATGATTGGGTAATGAATTTTTTATAGTTTAGGTCGTACTTACACCCCTAAAGTTGTGTATTTCTAGAAATTTTTATGTCTAGTCTTTTTCGAAGTTACCTACAGACTCTGCACTATACAGGTCTAGTATAGAATATTTGTTCAGGACACAAGCACTTGTGGATGATTAATAATACTAAGTATCATAATCTTTATTATCCTAATGACGTCAACTGCTGAATAAAGGCTTCTCCCACGGTTTCCATAAGGCAGGATTGCGTGCAGCCCGCTTTCAATGACTTCCAACGACCTTTATCAGCTCGTCCGTCCCTCTTTTCACTCAAGAACCTTTCTGGTCTATGGGCTTCCGTTCTATGGGCTATGTGCCCTGCCGACTGCACTTTAGCTTAACAATGATTTCGACTATGGTGGAAACTCTATTAATTCTTCTAGCAATCTCCCACTTTCTATTTCGATCGTGCAGTAATAAAAAAATAGCTATATAGCTCACGGAGTGACCATGGCTCTATACTATAAGTTATCACTGGTTGTAGACTTTTGCCTTAAAGCACTGTGGCTGACGCGACGTTGTAAAGTTTTTTGAAGTTGCCCAGAGTATGGTTCGAGTGTCATTCTTTTCGAATTTAGATTTTAACATAGTCATTAGTAACTGTGAAACGATTCTAATAAATTACAATGAGTAATTTAAAGTAAATTGATTGTCACATAAGAGCAAATATTAAGAATGTTGATTTACTTAGATAAGTACATTATATTATGAGCTACATTATGTTTAAAATAAAACAATATGGATCACGGCATTACCCAGTCACCGAGATTTAATCCAGAAAAAGAATATTTTGACGATCAATATTCTTGATCTGTTTATCCAATAACATTAAGCAGACAAAACGTAAGCGACACAAACACAACGCGTTGATTATAAAAGTAGAGCACGCCAAACGAGATGATCCGACTTGTAGGCAACAAGCGGCGACGGGCGACGCGCAGCCGCTCGCTCCACCGTAAGCAAAAACTCAATTATCATATTTTATACCTCATAATACTTACGAAAAGATATTCAATTATATAATTTTTCCTCTGAAAAGGGAATCCCTTTTCATTTCTCATTTGGATTTTTCTCTTAAGCAATTACGAGGCAGCCCCGGGGAGCGAGAGATTGCCTCCGCGAATACATTTCCACGCCGGACGCGCCCGCTCTAATTTATCTTTTAACAAGGAATGGAATGTTATGTTAACTTATGCGCAGACCGCGTTAGCTCTGTTTTCGTTTAATAAAAGTGTGTTTCGCGGATGATTTTATGAGTTTCGGCGAGTTATGAATTTGTTTGTGCGCGGAATAGAAATGAGCTCATTTCATGCTCCCCGCCTGATGTGTATGGAGCTTATTCATCTATTATTTATTTATACCACTTTTAATACCGTACCAAATTAATTCCGCTCTAAAGACGTTCGCCGTCGCATTTGCATAGCTCTTACAAACTTGCCTAAACATAATTTGTGATCAGAGGACATTATGTTTGCAACAAACGAAGTTCTCGCTCCGCGGCTTCGCTCAAGCGGCTCGGCACAATTCGATTCCGACAAGCGGCGGATCGGATTCGGGTGAAACTCGCGTAATCGTATCGCGCGGCCGGGAACACAAATTATTCGTGCGCCGAAACTGGCTAACTTCGTCAACCCTATAAAGGAGGTAAAGAACAAAGCGGAACCACAATTGGCCGTGGATCCTCTACCTGAGTCGATGGAAGTTTTAAAAATGGCGGCTCTTTGAGAGCAAACTCGATAAGGGCGCGCCCGCGGGACGCGTAAATACAATTTGCAAGGAATCGCTCGTGCCTTTGACGTGAGTCGCGAGTTGCCGTTTGAAGCGGTGCCTGCTTGCCCCACTCGGGCCGCTGCGGAACGTGTCTCTGTCTACGACTATAAGTGAAAAATGTAATATAACCTCGATGAATATTTAGCGTGCTCTATACAACTAACGTAATATCAAATCAATTTGTTTATTTAGTTTCGAATGTCTAGCGATGAGAGTACATTTGTATAAGCAATTTATTTAATCTGTCTTTCTTTTTTCATATTTAGCATAAGTATCTATTTATTTTATTTTTATGTATAGTGCTTAGGAATTTATTTTGTTTTGCTAAGTACTTTTTTTTCCTCTTGATAGTATATTATTCAAACGTGGCCACCTAGAGTCGTTAGAAGTTACATAAACTCAAAGTACCTATCATTTATTTAAAATAGACCAAATTTGTTTAGCTCTAGTAGAACATCGACTACAAAGACAGGCCCTAAAAGCACCTACTCTTCACCGCTACCTAGTTTACTTGCTGGAAATAAGAACGCAACAGACTCTCTAACTTAAATCTTAATTGCCCAATAATTCTCAGGCAATACTTATCAAACTAGAGTACAATTGTGTAGAAATAACTGTTAACAGACCTGCGCCACCTAATTACTAGCCTATGTACCTAACGATTACATATAATATATTATAAAACATCCAGTTATCAGGCCTGTTGCGGATCTGACTACCATTAACGATGGTTATCTTATTTCTTACGGCTATCGCGACTGATGGATCAAGTACCTACTCGTACTAACAAGACACAGAGACTAACAGTAAGGCAGTTTCATCATCATCATCATCATCATCGACATCATCAACCCATTGACGTCCCACTGCTGGACACGGGTCTTCACTCATTTTGAGAGGAATAAGGAAGTTTACCCTACTCTAACAACGACTTACAAATCGTCTGATCGAGCAACGTGATTATTGGCCACATTACATAATCATTGGATGACTCGCAGATCTAGTCGTCGTAAAGTGTTACTGCTGAGCAAGAGCCAAGAGGTTTGGGGTTCGATTACTAGGTCGAGCAAAGTGTTATTAGTTTTTTTTTCTATGAAATTCTCAGTAGCAGCTCGGAGTTTGGATTCGGTTTATGGGGGGACCTAAAAAACAACCAAATGTGGGTGTACAATTAGTACACCTCTGCCTACCGTCAGGGATGACAGACGTAATGGTATGATCAATTAGATTCATGATTTGACGGGCTCAAGACTTAAACTAATGAGTCATCAGCCACAAAAACATATAAATCGTCTTATTATACATTTGTAGAAGATTTAATTTGGTATTTACCACGAAGCAACTTCGATTACAAACGGATCTGACGAAGCGACTTCGTGTGATTGATTGATGCGAAGTTAATAACGTTATTTGATTGAGATATACAATGAGATAATTAATGACTTCTTGTTATGAACTTTTGAGAACTTTGTTCTGTTTTTTTTTAATTTACGAATGAAACAAATGATAATCTTCAATATTGTTTTTGGTTATGAAAAACGAAATTGTTAAACTAAGATTTGAAAATGAAAACAAAAATATATTTAGAATTTTGTAACGGTTTAATATATATATATATATATATATATATATATATATATATATATATATATATATATATATATATATATATATTAAATATATTAAACCGTTACAAAATTCTAAATATATTTTTGTTTTCATTTTCATATATATATACATATATATATATATATATATATATATTTTTTATATATATGTTCACCGATTACTCCGCAAACGGTAGTACGATTTTTTTCTCCGAGTATATGTAAAAAAAAGCTTTGAGTCATAGGTAACCATGAGCCCACTTAAATACCTACACAAACAGCCTATGCGCCTCCAATACCTACACTTAACCCGTAGGCAGCCACGTTGCCATGACAACCGCATTCACCCCTCGAACCATATCAAACATTTCAAAATAAAACTCTATTTGTAACACGCATAAAGTGCAAATTCTCTCAACAGTGGCAAGGTAAAAAGAGTTGTTACAACAAACGAAGGTAAAGTCGTTACGTCCCCGTGTTGAGTCGCTTCGGTGTCGTTACGGTAACGAGCCGGACTGTGAACTCAGTTGGAATTTACCGTTCTGCCAATATTAGTTTATAGAGTTAGCTGTAGATTGGTGACTTTTAGTCGTTGTTGAAGTGTTGTGATATCTTTGTAGGTTTAAAACGATTAAAAGCTAAAGATTTAACTTAAATTACGGCTTTGAAATGATTATACGCAACGCAATGTTTTATAATCTTGTTAAACGTGAATTATAATACGCATTTAGTGTGAAAAAAAAAATTAAAACATTCGGTACAAGCTATAGCGAATACCGGTCGACCTTAGACACGTAAATTTAATGAAGTAAGAAAATGACCAATAGAAATAACAAAACACCAAGTTTTGTTATTTTTATTGGTCATCATCGTCCACAGCACTTCATTCCTCTTTCATTCATAAACCACATCCCCACACACTTAAATGTGTGGCAAAATAATGTTTGCCGGTACAGCTAGTATTATGTAAATTTAAAGATATACTTGGTTAAATTACTACAAAACCATCTTAGAAAATACAACTACATAAAAGCAAATCCTAAATTAAAACGATTTACAGACTGAACTTAATATAAGTAAACCTATACACACTTGTAATTACAAATCTAAGCAGATCGCAGTCAAAAATTCCTACATAAAAAATCAATGATACTTGAGTATAAATCGAACTAATGATTTAACACTGAGCAACCACGCTTGCAGCCGCTAGAGCAAATAGACCTTAAACTTAAAAAAAATTGTGTGTATTAGTGTACACACGTAAGAAGTGAAACTGCTTTATGACATCATTTTTCGAAAAATGATTTACTATTTAGAACTTCACAGAAATTGGTTGAATAAAGCTAAATTAGATAAAGTTTATGCAAAAGGCTTTTATTATCATAGACATGCATTGGTTAAACTAATTGTTTTCCAACTGTATTTTATGATTATTGATATAATGATGGTATCTACTCGAATAACATTGAATTTAAAAAGAGCGTTTGAATTAAGTCTTCTATTTGTAGCTCTGTCAGTTCCAAATAATAGTGGGAACCAATCATAATCTTCTATTTATCAAAACGTCGATGTCACAACCAATAGCAAGTTCTCAATAGAAAAACAAATGGTCTTGGTGTATTGAAAAAGGTATAGTTTTCAGTTGTCAAACAAACATCATGTTGTTATGGTTACCTATTCAAATAAATATGGCGCGTAACGCAAAAATGTTACACTAATTTTTTTTCCAACCCCGATAAAGAAGTTTCACTTCAAAAAGGGTAATCATAATAAAAAAGTCTAAGTCTTGTTACCCTTGTAAAAGTCTAATTACCCTTGTAACATTTTACCCGCATTCGGTCAGTGAAGGGTTATGTTAGCGTCAGTCAATCTCAACCCGCCGCCGATCAGTGGGCTATTTGATTTATTTTTTATGACCACTTGAGTCAATAACTCTATGCGATTGTATGCAGGCGTGGCTAATACGAGTAAAGGGTATTTTGGTGTTTATTGAAGTGTACAATTGTGGGATTTCGGAAAGGCCACAATATTTATGTTGTTTATCATTTTGTGTGATATTTTTTTTGAGATGTTTGTGTTAATGTTATTTTTATAATATCACATAGGTTAGGCGTTTGTTCACGATCTCACCAGATGGTTTGTGACTATATGGACTAAGATTTAACAAGTTTACCTAGAAGATACCTGTTCATTAGTGAATTAAATACCCCCAAATTGGAAATACAGACTCAGGTTTCATTCTTAATAAATGTATAATTATTATTCTGGCTTGTAAATATTTTTTATAAATGCATGTATCCTAAAATTTATATTTTTCTGTACATTTTACCTTTTGTCAATCTACCGTCTTCCGCTAATTATATTACAAGTCAATATAGTTTATTAATAAATACTTTTTTCAATGGCATTAAAAAAGATAATACATATTAATAATAAAAATACGAAGACAGCTTTTCTGTTTCTCTTGTCATTAACATCATAAAGTTGACTTCACACTGTCTGACGTGTAGCTGCGGCACGCGCGTGAACGGCAAAACATTGTCAATTGCCCACAGCGCGCAGCGGGAGACGCTCATTGTGTTTTGTTTGGCAATGGTTAGTACAAAAAAATTGAAAAACAAAAAAAATGCATTGATATGGATAGTGACTTTGAGTACTTTTGTATCCAGTAGATAAGTATCACCAAATAAAATTGCGAATATTTGTCACTTTTGTTGTTTGATATAGTTTTAAATCAGTTGAGACGGTTTTTTGCTTCGTTTCCAAATCTAGTAATATGTTCAATAAAAGAACGCCTAAATAATTGCTTATTTCAGTGATAATACTCCCAGATTACTCTATCAAGGCGACATCACAATAACAATAAATGAGTCATTAAACGTAATTTAGTCTTCGCAACAAAATCAAGATCCAATTACGGTACATTTAGCATCAATGGCACCACTTGAGTGTGCATTCGGTCACGTGGCGTACGTGCGTTTTGTTTATCCACCAGATTCGACTTAATTTAGCGTTAAGTGATCGCCTATTGCGACGGTGGGGACACACCCTCGGCGTTTCGCTTTTTTAATCGCGTCGCGACGGGTCGCCGCGATTTATTACGGACAGTGTGTATATGCCCTATTGTCCGAGCGATTTTTGGTACTTGATTGAGATCGGTTCCGCTATTAAACCGTCGTTTGTGTGACATTTTTATTTTTATCGTTTCGTTTTGGGCGGACGCTTGGTGGCGTGTCGATTTATAAATGATACTATGACGAATGGGCCGTTAGTGTTAATAGTTTTTTTTTAAATACTATCGGTAGTAGTATGATTTATTGAAATTTTGAATCTGCTATAGTATATACCACCTAAAGAAGAAATGAAGCATTCCTGAAACAGTTTTCAGAATGCTGAACCATATCAATCCTTATCATCAACCCATTTAGTAATGAGTTTAAACTAAGTTTTAAGGCCTAGATGTTATTTACTTAATGAGTAAGTCATTGATTGAAACATTTAATGACTTTGGTTTAATGATTAATTATTCATATTCATATTCATTTATTTGCAATCATGTTGTTTACAAAGATAGTAAAGACATATGTGGTATCAAACATGAACCCCGTTAGGGCACAGCAATGACTTAAAATTAAATTATAGGTACATACATAAAATAATATAAAATTTTCATAATTATGCTCACAAAAT
This sequence comes from Craniophora ligustri, assembly GCA_905163465.1. Lineage (NCBI taxonomy): Eukaryota > Metazoa > Arthropoda > Insecta > Lepidoptera > Noctuidae > Craniophora > Craniophora ligustri. The sequence goes on from LR990969.1 coordinate 11,085,334, forward strand.
TATGTAGACTTATGACATTGTTTTTTTGTGTCCTTAATCTGAGTGTTTATATTATGAATGTGTCATGTCATGTATGTTTGTTATACAATTTCTTATCTTATTATTTTATTTATTTATTGTATTTATTTATCAGTGAAGAATTCAGTTAGGGTGTAATAACATTTTAATATTAAATATTTTTGTAGTTCGTTTTTAAATTTATTTTCATACTCAATTGTTTTTCTGTTTTCTGGGATTTTATTGAATATTTTTCAACGGGCCGGAATGAAATAAGGCTAATTTTGAGCTCGGTAAGGCTAATTTACTCGTTGATCTTTGGCTAAAGGAAAAAGTGATGGGTTGTTTTTTACAAATTTACAAGTTTCTAATATATAAATACTGGTTATTGTGAGAAGTTTATATTTAATGAAGTATGGTTTGCAACTCTCAATAGGGTCTGTAATATTAGCAAGTATCCTTATGCATTTTTTCTGTAAGATAAATAATCTTGTTACATTTATATTTATATATTATATTTATTTCTGTAATATAATATGCAATCTTTTGTAGATACTTTCACAAGTTATGTATAAGATTATTTTAGGATCTAGATGGTATCGGTTTTAAATAAGGCACAGTTCTATATAGCAGGTATGAAGCCTTATTGCTATGCTAAGGCTACAGCGTGAATTTCTATTATAATGTTCAAATAAATGTGATTTACAAACCGGATATCGAACAGAGTAGCGAAGCATTGAAGTGGTGTCTGCCCAACGTTGGGCGACTGTCTGCTGATAAAGAAAGAAAGAAAATTATAGATTTCCCTTCATCTACAAACACAAACTACGTCATAGTAATCAGTCTCCCGTGAGAAACCAATTTAAAGTAAACCTTGGTAAAGCCTTTTTCGTAATGCAACCTTAAATCGTATATTTCACCGAACATTATTAAAGTTTTACATTTTAAAGTTAATAAAACATTTTTGTTTTATTTAAGCTTAAGTACAATACTTTATTTAAGGGAAGGGTGGAAGAAAACTTACTTTCCTCTTTGCCCTTACTATTTGCAAAAATGCTATAGTAAAATATAGTATGTTTCAATTTATATATACGTGTAGCTACAGTTTATATAAGTTTATTTACCTACACACCTTCTTTTGTGTATATTTGCAAGACTACTGGAAGAGATTTCTTTTTTGAAGAAGTAGTGCATTTGTACATTATAGTCTATACTTCGTTGGTTTGCCTTTTATATTTTGCGGGTATATACAAGAACAAATATATACCAATAAATAGTGTTGCTGAAAAAAATCTTAACCCTCCAACAATCCAATATGAGTGTCACACCAAAAATAGCTAACAAACTCGCACGCAAACACACGGTTGACTCAACGCAGAACAATAGACCGGCTCAGTGTTCATTAATGGTATTAATTAATGTTTAATTGAGCCAAATAGAGTATCAATTTAGCGGACGGCAATTGGATCATGCATCCCGGCACACTACGTAGGTACTTACTACTGGGATGTGCGTTTTTATGTTACGTTGTGTTTTTATATATAAAAACACAACGTAACATAAAAACGTTTGAGGACTTATTCAATGTTTGTGCACTGACCCACACACGCAGAAATTACATTTGTGACACATGCGAATGTGTGAATCGAGACTATGATCAGCCGGGGCCCTGAAATAACTTATTTAGGGGGACTGGCCTGTACATAATTAGTGTTCCGTTACTGAGTTTGTATGTTACGTTATGTTTTTATATGTGTTACAAGAGTTATTAAGCAAAGTTTATAGACTATGCACCCACACCATGGATTACATAAGGAGAATTACATTGCCGACATATACGTATGTGTACGTGAAGCGTTTAAGAGACTACAACGGGGGCCCTGAGATACCTTATGTTGGGTAGGGGGGGACCGGCCTGTATCAGTAGAGAGAGAAACACAGATAATGTAGTTTCATTTAAGTGTTTTTAAGCATGTGTAATGGAATTTTCTAATTACAGAATACAAGTACTTTTTGTTCTATGCAGGATTTGAAACCAATCGCTGAACGAATGCTAACAGTTCTGTAATTTCTTTTGTGTCAAATAAATTTTATTGTTTCTCTTTTAGTTTTCAATAGACATAAACATTCGACAGGCTAGTACTTGAATGTAGTAGGAAACATAATCCTAATCTCTTAAATTCCTAACTCGATGTATCACGAGGAAGCGTACGTCGGGGAGCGGAGTGCGTCTCAACGTTTAATTACGACGTTAATTAGTCGAATTGACTTAAACAGACATGCGATTAGTTACGCGACAATCATCGCAACTGTGTGCGAACCTTTGCAATTGAACCTTGCGTTGCTACACAAGGTCATTAATTGATTAAGAAGAATAGAAGATCATAGAACAGAGATTGTAATATCCTTATTAAATATTAATGTTCTATTATCTTCTATTCTATTATCATATCTGCTTAAACCTTCAAGATAAAGGCGTCCTGGTATGGATACCGTGACGCCTCTATTTCAGGCAGGCAGAGGTGGTACAGTACTGATTAACAATCATAGTTCGCCTGTGCATTGAAGCAGCATGTGATAGCCGAAACTCAAACACCAAATTGCTACCGAGATTTTTTTAATATAATACCGTTGCTCGACCTGGCTATCCAACCCAAGAGCACCAGCAGACCAGCATTTTGAAATTGTCTGGTCAACGACAACAGACTTGCTGCATTACGTGAATGTAGTGTTAATTTCTTAGTGTTTATGGTTGCTTTTACATTGTTAAGGATTTCATTGATATAAAATGAAATAAAATTAAAGAATCGTGTCGTAGAGCTAGTACTTCCTAAAAATTACAAGATTTCTCAAAAATCAAGAATATTTCGAATTGCATATTTTCAACGAATGTTTATATTTGTCACCGTCTCATTTGCTTAGTTAAAATTTAAAAACAATACTTATAATACTGTATCAATAACTTACTTCACTATCGCTGTACATTAAATATTGAACATACCCTCCGATAGGCGTTAAACACACAAACAGACAAGGCGATTTGTCGCTCGACATAGGATTAACAAGGCGGGAATTAGCAAGCGCGTCGACAAATGGACGACTAACGAATTTATGTCGACGACAATCGCATTGTGTTCGCTGACGTTTCACGCGTTTTGATACTAGACAAATGGTGCTAATGAATTTAAGCCAATTTGTAGTCGTATAATGCGTTCTCTGTCTTATATGTAGTTACAAATATGAAGAATTGGGTGGAAAATGTATCGCATAAATATATGACACAAATCAAAATGTAATTATTATCTTTCGTAAACATTTTCAAGCATTTATGAAGCGTTAAGACTTTAGTTGATCTTATAGAGGCAGATCTGGTCCAAACCTCCATAGATACCTACTTTTTTAGTATAAAAGGTATTACAGTCTTTTAAGAAGCACAACAAGTACCTATAAGTAGGTATTCTGAAAACAAATGTGCGAAGTCATAACAAGTGTAGGTTTGTCTTTGTGATCATATATTATGTAGTACTTTTACTAATATGGCAATACTAATACCTTACATCTAACCATTTCCGATGCCCAATTCCCAAATTATTAGAGCTTGAATAACGAAAAAAATCAAACATATCCATTACCAAACATACGTAATTAATACAATCAGTATCAAACGCCGTGCACCGATGTCGCCACCCGGTGTTCGGCGCAAGCGGCCGATGTTAATCTATTTGTCATATTAATGCGGACAATTAGAGTGGTATGCGGGCGGCTACCCCTTGCGCGCGAAACCGCCGCGGGGTTCATTACACCACCCAATTGTAATGCTGTTCGCTAGTGATGTGACGACGGGTTGAGCAGAAGGCTTGCCTTGCAAAACAATTGATGGCTCGTTTAATGTCATTTTGTTGTTATTAGAACTAATACCATGAGACTCATTTCGAAATTGGCATTTTTGGTAAATATGATTTTTTATAGATATAGTGAACAGATTCGGCAACTTTTTTCAGTTTACGATCAACAATTATGAAAATTAAGCCTGAAAATGTTTAGACATTGAAGTCTCTGTGTCTTTCCGTCTGTTTATCTAACTGTATGGGAGTCCGTAGGCCCAATATTTAAAAAAGTGCTTATAAATTTGAAAAATCTTAGATTTTACTCTTGTCTCTTTTTTAATTATAGAGTTTTTTATGCACAATAACACATGATTTTTGACGATATATTTTAGTGCTATAAAAATATAATCAGCTTTTTTTATATTCTACTCTAGTTATTGCTATATTCATAATAAAAAAGTACGCCAAGTAATCCTTCTGTACTCATTTATTTAGTGGCAACACACACATGATGATGTTTTAATCGCACCTAATTAGATTTGACGACGAGTTTAAAAAAATAATATAATAAAAAGCGATTGTAATTACTTTTGTCATTGTTCGGATGAATTAATATAGTTAGTATAGTTTTGTGGTGCACTGGCCTCATTACTGTTGATATGATATGAGTCATTACTTTAGAACAACAGTTGAAAACAGTTTTTCAACCACAAGGGTGCCAAACATGCTTACAGACCGCTTGATGGCCTGATGGAGAACCAGTAGCCGTAGTCTATGGACGATTGCAACACCAGGGTTGTCTCTCACGCGTTGCCGATCCTGTGTACACTGTCTTAGCAGGTTTTTACCATCTATTTCCCAGGGTCCCTAGTTCGAATCCCGGTAGGAACCAATGTTTGTGTGTTGAGCATAAACATTTGTATCCGAGGCATGGATGTATCTATGTATGTATTTACAAAAAAAATACATATGTTGTATATCAACCAACTAGTATCCGTAACACATGCCTTGTTGCTTAGCTCGGAACTAGATGGCGCTGTGTCATAATGTCCAGAAATATATATTATTATTTTTATTGATTTACACGAACCAATTCTGTATTGTCTGAAGGATTAGTATCATAGTAATAGTAGTTGTTAATATGCAAACTATGGGGATTATTTAACAAATGTCATAATATGTAATAGTGCTTTAATAGATCTAGTCTAAACGTACAGACAGCTATCAGTTTCAGTAGAATTGGTGGAACAATAACATAATTGAATATAAGTAAGAGCTTAATTGATTCGGCGTCGCTCGGCGATGATAAAATTATTATGATAATTCATCGCGCGTGTGAAACTGTTGTGTAATTGAACTGGCTTGGTTACCGAGAGCCGATAAATGATAGATGTGGTATAATATATGTTGCGGTTGGATAATAAAGAAATATTTTCAAGCTATACCAATTTTTAATACATACACATATTATTATGTATGATTGTAAATTTTATAATAACATTGTACAATGCAAAATAAATGATATGAATATGTATTATGATATACTTTTAAATTATCAATAGGTAAGTGAAAAAAGTGTGCTAATTAAATACAAGACGTCTGACTTTACAAATCTATCTTTATTAGCAAAAACATTATAATGTAACCTAAAACCGCTTATTTTAATGAGAGTGACAATCAGGTCGTCTCTTTTACTCGAGCATTGTTTTTCATGAGAGAACATAGGATAGCAGGTGTAATAATGAATGTTTTGTTATAACATTCAATTAGAAAAAGTTATATATTAATCGAACGTACAGAACGTTCTTATAATTAACTTAAGATCGTCCCATGTAACCCAAGGCAATTGCCATATCCACCACGTATGGATGCATCATGGTTCCACTCCATGGACTCCACTAAATAATTGATCGTATGCGCACGCGCCGGTCGCCATTTGTTCGAAATTCAAATAATAGCCGTTGGAGTGATAGCAGACGAATGTATTGTTATTAGGGTTACAGCCACAAAGGTCGCTGACACAAACTTTGACTACGTAAATATAGACGTAGGACCTTTATTCAATAGGGAATTACCAGAGAATGAATTGATACGGTAATAAAATTAGTGATATGATATTAAAATTGAAGTGTTAAGTTATTGGCTGATCAAACAAGCCTTTGTTTGATCAGCCAATAACTATTACTATTAAATAACTATAGTAATGCTACTTATTTTTCTAAAATTACAAAGGAAAGTTTGGGTAAATTCAAAACACATTAACTATCCGATTGAGTTCAAATGTTGTTTGTTTTTTGTTTGTTGTTGTTTTAATCTTTAACAACAATGTTGCACAGTAAAGCATGGTAGGATACAGCCAAATTAAAATTGAATTGGCTTACAAAAATGTATAGGTATTCAAATATAATTAAATACATTATCCTTTGGGGATGACAGGCATTATTACCAATGAGAATCTCATAGAAAAACCCAGTAACATTTTGCTAGATTTGGGTACCGAACTCAAGACCTCTAGCAATTGCACGACCACTTGACCAACGAGGCAGGTGTATTAATACTTTAAACATAAATCAAATAAAACATAAATAATATATATTGACAAAAGAGGATCTCTCCCTCCCCTTAAATGAAATGAAAAAAAACTTTCAATTTGCTTAACTCTATCATTGCCTTACGACAACGGCAATAACATTATCAAATTTCAACAACAAAACACAATTTCTTTATCTCCTATCAGAGAGATAGAGAGACAAAACTTCTAGAAACGTAATCCTAACGTAAATAGCCGATTCTCTTGCCAAAAATCACCGCTTTGTAGAGCGGACAAGGGTGCGATAACTCTATGGGCGCCATAAGCTCGGCTCGACGCTACATATCGCATTAGAGAACTTCCGGTCCGGCCGGATGTAGAGCTAAGTTCCACAAGGCTTGCACGCTTGTGTGTGAGATGGATTCCGTTAGAGCTATGTGGGAATGAACGAATTTAACTTCAGTGTGATACATCAGTGTTATAAAATAATGAAAATTGTTGTTGAATATTATTTTAACTGCTCCGTTGATGTTGTGGTCGTAATCTATGTTTGCAAACTGATGAAAACGTTGTTGCATTGTTGTATAACATTTAAGTATAAAAGTATTGAGAGCTGTGGTAGCCGAGCGGTGTGACCAGTGGACTGAGATGTCAGAGGTCTCGAGTTCGAACCCAAGGCACGCACCACTGACTTTTCGGATGTTATGTGCGTATTTATCACATGCTCAAACGGTGAAGGAAAACATCGTGAGGAAACCTGCTTGCTTGAGAGAATTCTCGAGAATGGCATGTGAAGTCTGCCAACCCGCAGTAGGCTAGTGTGGTAGACTATAGCCTAATACCTCTCAATTGAGAGGAGACCCGAGCCCAGCAGTGGGCCATTAATGGGTTGATGATGAAATAACATTTAAGTTCATATTTTTTTGTCCGAACACAAAATTTTATCAGTATCAATATCAACATAGCTGGAATAGAATTCCAAATTGTTATAGGTAGGTACTATTAGTTACGCCAATATTAAACATTAAAATAAGCCTACCTTTTATAGATTTTAAAATCCAGAAAAGATCTAAAACGTCGGAATTAATTATATCAATAAATCACGTTCAAACAATTCAATTTAACACCATATTATATGAACAGAACAAAAGGAACTGTACTCTTGCCAAAATATTTAAATAAAAAACAATAAAACTTATTTAAAATATGGCGCAGAAGCGAGATGGGTATATACATTCATTTTTAACAGGATTATATCCCGTTTATTAAACAATAACGTGTTTTATACGAAATAATTACAAAAACGCTATTAATAAAACCATTAAATAGCTTCTATAAATATAACTAAGTCTTAATTAATTTAATCGATTCTTAACTAATTAAGCCGTGAAGTTTTCAAGTGAATTTCTCAAGTGAAACCAAGTTAACCCCAGATCATTATTATTGACAATTAAACTCCGGCTGATTCGATTAAACTCAATCTTAGGAGTTCGACGGGACCCCGACAGACTCAAAATGTGGCACAAGTTAGCGGAGATACGGTTTATGTTATCAGATAATTGTTAATGTAGGGTTATACTTTTATCAAAACCTACACAACAATATCCAAACTTATCTTAAATATAAAAATCTCGTGTCTATCGCTGAACGCCTAAACAGCTAAACGGATTATTATGTTTTGTATGTATATTTGATAGGTCTGAAAATCGGTCGTAGGCTATATTTTGCACCCATAAGGATGTCCCTCACCAGACTTATTTATTGACATAACTTTTTTGTATTTGTTTTATGATATGGCATTAATACTGACGACCCGTTTAGCTCAGCGGTAGTTAACGCTGCCTGCTGTGCTATGGGTCCCGGGTTCGAATCCCGGTAGGGACAAATGTTTGTGTGATGAGCATAAACATTTGTATCTTAGTCATGGATGTATCTATGTATAATATGTATGTATTTACAAAAAAAAAGTATATATGTAGTATATCAACCATCTAGTATCCGTAACACAAGCCTCGTTGCTTAGCTCGGAACTAGATGGCGCTGTGTCAACATGTCCGGAAATATTTATTTATTTATTATTATTACTAACTCTTAATTTCCACTACCACCAACCCCTATAATGTGGCAAAACAACGTTTGCTGAGTCATCTAGTAATATTATATATTCAAAAGTATGTCTGTTACCTATTCAGGCTTTAATCGCTGAACCGACTTAAATAAAATTTCGTATGAACCTAATTTGAGTTCCGAGTTATGGGGTAGGACAATTATCCCTTAAAGGACGAAAATTGGGGAGCAAGTTTGTATGTGGATAATTTCTTTAAGATGATGGTAATAAATAAATAAGCAGATTTTTCAATTCTAGGCAAAACCAAGTAAAAAAATAGATACCTTTGAAAGAACAATTTTTTACGGATTTTATGGCGGTATATTGTTGTTATTTAAACCTGAAAACACCGTCACGGGCATACAATTGAAAAAATATGTCGAAATTGATTTCTTTCCGCTGGTTCGTGAATTAATCTTCGAAGTGTAGGTAACAAATATGATCATTTGATTTATATCGCCACGTCTACCGAAAGAAAACGTCATAAGTCTATGGCCTACATACCGACGACGCCGCCAGTAAATATTGTTACTACAAATTAATTTAAATTCGAGGACGCTGATCAATGTCAATCAGACGCAGACGCTGTGATCTTAATATTGATACCAGTGCATGGTTGGACATATTCAATATAACATAACCATCATACATATATTATATGCATATCATCATGCCTCTATTCTCTAAAGGGTTAAATAGAGTTCTAAACCAACAATAAGTACATCAACAATTCGTCGGCATAACTATAAATAGATATCAATACCTAAAGTATCATGATACAGCGCTATCCAGTTCTGAGCTAAGCGACAAGGCTTGTGTGGCAGATACTAGATAGGTAATAAGCTGCATAGATATTGTTATATAGAAACATGGATATAACTTTGATTCCATAATCTATATTATTAAACTACAGTATTCGCTGCATTTGAGAATAATATATTGTATTTGGCAACGTATTGAGGATTACGAAACATTCCAAGCTATTGTTACTGTTTTCCAGTTAGAATTCAATTAATAAAACTTTACTTTACTCTTAGGACTATAGCCTAATCCTTCTCAATTGAGAGGAGACCCGTGCCCAGCAGTGGGACATTAATGGGTTGATGATGATGACTCTTAGTAAAGAGAAGAGTTAAGCTGACTGCATTAAGACTCTAGTCTAATTAAACTATGGCTACTGACTATTTGGGCTATGTTCTAAGTATTGCACCTTAGAATTTGGATTTACGTTGAGTAAACGACAATAAGGTCGCCCCTTATTGCAGAAAACCTAACAACATAACTAGCCGAACTGCAGATACATCAATACCTAGTTACCTACATTTCTGCATAATTCTTCATTTACAAACGTGATATTACGTTTATAGACTTCATTTCAAATTTTCTAATAAACATACAAGTCATAAAACCTAGCCAGTTAGCTCCCCCAAACCCCAAGTACATCATAACCAGTAGATACATATTAACACAGTATGACAGCGCAATATAATTACAGTTGATTAGCGCGGGGCGGGCAGCGCGCTCTTAATCGACTAATTGCCTTCATAAACTCAACTAGTCATAAGACCACCGATGATGTACGGTGAAATTCGATTCAGTAGATCCATTTTAAATTTGGAGAGAACATTACGAAATAAGAAAACTGAATATAATGTCCACCCATTGATTTATTTGCTTCATTATTGTCATTTAATTTTAATATTGTATTCTAGAAATAATAATTTAAATATAGAATCTTTTAAAATAGAGTATAGAGCCAATAGTCAAACTTATTAATAGAAAATTCACTCATTATATTTTGTTTGTTATGTTTGAAAGACGTGAGTCATCTGGGTCTTCTGGGTCTCTCTGGGAGTCTTTCAGGAGAGACCAATAGTACGTGGTTGTTTCATCGGCAAAAAATACTTTAACCACCACGCACTTGATGGCAGAAATATGCGCACTCTTTTAAGCTCGGCCAAAGACGCATAACTCATTGTCATTCAAAATGAACCTACTTAACTTTCCAACACTGTGACACACACAAGATACTTACACTTGTTGTTGTAACTTTTGTGTTTTTAAATAAAGCATTATTAGTTAATTAAAACTGTTAGCCTAAGTTTGTTTAATAAAGATCTTATTACTGTGCTTAGCTTATTGAAGAACATTCCTTTATTTTAAATACTGCCATAAAGTCCTTTGAGTATTGTTGTTTTCTAAGACGAAATGTTTTTTTTTAAATTGTTGAATAGGTTTACGCTTGACCGCTTGATTGTGGTTCGCTCTACGATGGTGCAATGATGGCAGAGACCAGATACTCACCAGAAAAAAGCATATTTTCTCCATCTTATTGTCTATATACCTAACTCGAAAATAACGAAAGACACTCATGAAAAGTATTAACCACCTATTTCAAAGCTGCAATTTTATGACTCACATAATATACATACTGAAAAGTCTCAACGCTTCAATTTTAAATCCTCTGTAGTAAAAGTTATATATAATTATGAAATTATGATAAAATCACAACAGGAAAGTTTTTTATATATATAAACAGTCAAGTGTTAATATACTCACTGGTCGAAGGGTGAGAAGATGTGGTGTGGGGGCCGTTGTTCCATGGCACCGTCCCGGGAACTAGCGCTGCCGACAGATGGCGCTGGTGATGGACAGCTGGCCTCAGACCTGATGGACAGAATCGCGTAATGCAGTCTAGTAAAGTCTATGTTAGTTATAACCATATTTCTTTTTTGTTTTATTTAATATTCGACTTGGGCGAAGAGTCCCGTTGAAGTAAAGTCTTGTCAGTGTTCAGTCTATCGGCGCAGTTTCTGTCGGCGGCGTTTAGTCGTACACTCTTTAAGGTGGAAGCTTCACGGTAGCCCGCGAAATTACAATTTTCGTACGTTTTTTGCAATTTGCCGGTCATTGTCAGACTGAACATTAAACAAAATATGATTTGCGCCTGTAAATCAATAAAACAGCCCTCAAAGTGCATATAACTGCATTGATTGTCTATTTCATGAAAAAGTCAATCAATGCAGTTATATGCACTTTGAGGGCTGTTTTATTGATTTAAATGATTATAATTCTGTAACTAAATACCTATTATGGGCGCAAATCATATTTTGTTTAATGTTCAGTCTGACAATGACCGGCAAATTACAAAAAACGTACGAATATTTGAATTTCGCGGGTTACCGTGAAGCTTCCACCTTAAGAAGATACATATTATATATATGTCAATTTGTCGTCATAAATATACATAACATCACGCCTGCCGTCCCCGAAGGGTAAAGCATGTGGCGGTATGTTTTAGATGCCAGTAATAGGGGTGACCTTATTGCCATTAACAAGGCACGAATACAAAATCCGTGCTGCTGCTGAGAATTTCTGAGAAAAACCTAATAACACGTTGCTAGACTTGGTAATGGAATCCAAGATCTTACCTAGCTGTCCCACTTACGACCACTAGAACAACGAGACAGTTGCAAGCACGATAAGTCAATTCTATTATCCCAATAATATTCATCCTAGAAACTTCATGCTGAACACCCTTTAGAATATGAGTCGTCAAACCGTCACTTCGTCAAACCACGTACCAAGTCACAGCAACACGTTACAGTAATAGTTACACACGTTCTTAACATACCTCTCGTGCCTGGGCGATCTGTTCGGCGAACGGTTCGGCGATCGCAGCGGGGAGCGGCGCGGGGAGCCGGGGGTGACGGGAGGGGAGGCGCGGGGGGAGCCCGCCGCGCCAGACACGGGCGACGCCTCCGCAGAGCCACGGGACATCCCACATTCTGATGAACCCTGGGTTTTTAAGATATTGAAAGTTACAGAATGCTTCTAGACAGATGACCTAGATTAATAATATTACATTTATTTGCGACGTTTCACATCCCCAACAACATCTATGGTGAGCGCTATGCCTGTAAAAAGTTTTATATCAACATTGACTTATGTCTTACTTAGTATCTCGAGAAAAGATCTATCAATTTGTGAAATATATCTTATTGATCATCAGGCTGCAATAAATCTTAAATAATTATATTAATGTAATGTATGTTTTATATTCTGGGTACAATAAAGCATATTCTATCTATCTATATATCTTATCCTTATACTCAAATTCTAAGTAATCACTTGTAATACCTTATCATCAGTGGGGTCCCTCTTCGTCAGCACGTCTCCCTCCCGTTTCCTCTGTTCCTCTTTTAGCCGTTCCGCTTTCCTCCACTTGGCTCGCCGGTTCTGGAACCACACCTGGTAACAAGGAAAACAACATCATGTTAACATTTATCCAAAAAAGTTTTAAACAATATAATAATAACTTTATTGACATGTGTAACATACAAAATACAGTTGTAACATAATTATTTGAAATCCTGGAGCTAGAGTTTCATATAAGTATCTCTATTTGAGGTTATATACGCGAATATGAATCGCGAACTATTACTTCTTATGAGTCGATTTCATAATAAAACCTTCAACTTTTCAAATTCATCTCCTATTATCTAAAAAAAACATTGTAGGGAAACCTGCATGTATGAAAGACTTTTTCGACGGTATGTGAAGACGTGCAACCAGTAAATCTTAGGCTAGCACGACGGACTATGTTCTACCTCTTTCTTTCATTCTGAGAGGAGACGCGTGCACAGAAGTTGTATGGCAAACGAGTTAAACATGTATCAACATACTTATTTTCGATTATTACATGAAAACTCGTGACAGAATTGCCCGGCTGCAAAATATGGAGTCTTAAATATAATTGCAATTGTCGACCAAAATTCTATACCTACTTATAAATAAACCTAATAAAATTTTATTCCGTCATAAATATGGTTAAATGGAATTTATAGCTTGTAGAGGTAATCCTCAATAGGCGAGCTGTCAACACGCCAGCCAGTAACAGCACATCATTACCACCCCATTTTGTACTCGTTATAACTCCAAGATTACGGATTACCCTGCTGTTTTCTACACCATAAGGGCACCCTAACCACCAGAACAACAAAACCTACCCACCAAAGTAATTCACTTACTACGGGAGCTCTTATTTAACTGGACAACTTCTAATTTCTACCAGATTAACGTGATCCCGGCTGTCAAACAAAGTGTAAGCTACGCGAGATCTTGTTACGTTGGTTCGTGTAAGCCGGTTTGCGGGATACGTCAGGGCCACATTTGCACTGCAATTTTCGCAATTTAGTTTTAATAAGCCTTGTTGGGTGAGTGCTGCGATATCTTGGGCAGATGGGGAAATTGTGGAGTTGTCGCAGAAGGTATACTTTTATTACGAACTAGTTTTGCTTTTACTTAGATCAGAACTACCTGTTATTTGCTTTATAGCGTTAGTTAATTAACACCTTTTATAAGTGTAAATAGTCGAAAAGTAAGGCAGATGGTAAAGCGGAGAAGTAGTACTGATATAATCGATTGCTGGTATATTATTTTACCGAAAAATGAGGAGGAGGTTATGAAGTCTTCGCGTTAGTTTTTTTTTTGTGTGTGACAACGCATAATGTAGCTCTTATATCCCATTCTGTGTTTTAACCTATTGCCAATCCGAGGAGCTTGAGCTTGGGAATCGAATCTAGGACTTCATGCTCAGCTGCTTCAGCACAGCGTAGTATTTGTCAAGAAGAAAAAGAATAGAAAAATAATTTTGTATATATTTTTTTGACAACAACGATATAAAAAATATATTGTATCCTAATAATATCAAACGGCTGTCTATTCTACAGGTTAATACTCTTTGGCCCCTAAGAGTACTATAGTCCCTTAACAGCCGTAAGTTAATTTTGTTAAAATAATAATCTGCCCATAATCCGAGGGCCGCCCTAATAGTTTTTATCTCTTACGAGGGTAGAATTAATATTTGAACGTGTCTGACACCCCTACCGACCTACCCTTGTGATGTTGATTTTTACTTTATTATTAGCTGTTGCTTTATTGTGAGCTGAAAGTACTTTGTGGTTTTTTTGTTAGTAATATAAGACTAAAAAGAATTTATCACATGCTCAAACGTCGAAGGAAAACATTGAAACCTTCTTTTATAAATCCTACTATAAACGCGAAAGTTTGGATGAATGGATGTATGTATGGATGTTTGTTACTCTTTCACGCAAAAACTGCTTAACATATTTGAATGAAATTTAGCATACATGTAGTTTATTACCTGGATTAACACATAGGCTACTTTTTATTTATATACCATGCGGGCAAAGCCGTGGGAGGCAGCTAGTAATAAATAATAAAAACACCAGAGGTGTCGCTTGTGTATTGCCAACCCAGAAAACCTGTATGCGTGAGAAATTTTCTTGATGGCGTGTGAAGTCTGTCAACCCGCACTACGCAATCATGGTGGACCGTAGCCTAATCACTCTCTCTGCCCAGTAGTGGGATAGTAAATGTGGGCTGATGATGATAAGGCTGAGTATATTAGTGAATTCTCGTTACCATAAGTGTGCTTAGGTAGGTTTATATATGACACAATATTCCATGAAACTACATATTACGGATTTTATCGCGTTATATTGTTTTTTTTTATACATGGCGTTTCGGATCGTTTCGTGACGTGCACACCATTTAAAATAATTTTACTTCTAATATTTGCGTAAGTGTCAGTAATCAGTACAATGTTTATTGTTATCTAATTAAATTATAGTTATGTATGTTTATAAATATCAGTAAATAGGTCAAATTTAGATATGTTGTAGACTTCTAAGAAGAATGCGGAAACAAATAGAGAATCATGGTTTCTTTTAAGATCCAGACATATACCTACCATATTCTTATCTCCATGATAGGCTTTTCTATGTTGTTATGAATGGCTATGAGTCAGGTCTTTATAAAATTTGTTCCGGTGTGCCACAGGGTTCCCACTTGGGCCCAGTTTTATTCAATTTTTTCATAAACGATGTGGTCGACTGTTTTCTTTTCTCCGACGTGTACATGTTTGCTGATGACTTGAAGTTTGCTAGAATAATTAAGTCGGAAGTGGATTCCTTGCAACTACAGAGTGACATTAATAGGCTCGTACTATGGTGTAAAAATAATAAAATGCATCTTAATTCGAAAAAATGCTACTGTGTAAAGTTCTCGCGGAAAAACAACAGAATATTGTTTAACTACTTCATCAATGACCACAAAATTAAAGAAGTAGAACAGATTTGTGATCTCGGAGTAATATTTGATAAAAAGCTGACATTTGTACCTCATCTAGACAGTATTATTAAAAAGGCTTCGAGGATGTTGGGATTTGTCTTGAGAATATGTAAGTCATTTCGTAATAACAAAACTAAAATATTACTCTATAATAGCCTAATTCGTAGCACATTAGAATATTGTAGTGTTGTCTGGCGGCCACACTATGCAACACACTCACTGCGTATAGAGCGTGTTCAAAAACGTTTTGTATGGCATCTTGCTTTCGTAAATGGATTTCCAAAAAAAATACGCTCGTACAAATGCCGCCTGAAGCACTTCCACATGAAGTCCCTAGCCCAGCGCCGAACCATCAATGATGCAATGTTTGCGTGTAAAGTGTTTCGCTACAAAATCGATTGTTCCCAGCTTCTAGCACTACTGAAATTACGTGTTCCTTCCAGACTTCCTCGCAACTCGATCACACCACTCTGTCCTCCACATAGAAGGACTGTGTTAGGGGCAAATTCTCCTAGCTCAAGACTATGCAAGTCGATTAATAGCTGTAGTGATGTCATAGACCTTCACTTTGACTCTCTCAACAAAATCAAATCAATTATTGGTGACTTGCCTGATTGTGAAAATTAATAAATTATTTCAATAAAAAAAATGATATGGTTGTTTCTTCGTAAACACTATTTTAAGTTATATTATACTGTGTAGCTTACTGTTATTAACTCTTTTTAATGTTTCATATGCGGTGTTTACCTTTAAGTAATTGTTACATTTTGTTCAATTCTTAAATGTATTTAGTGTTCGTTTTAATGTAATCAATTGTTGGTAAACCTAAATAAATAAAATAAAATAAAAAAAATATTGAATCGACCTGTCTCTGTCTACATCATGAGACATTATGTAACCCCCTAAAGGATATTTATCAACAAAGTATATTGAGTAGCAAACTCGTGACCAGTTAACAACAAATCCATCATTACTGACAAATTAATCCCAAACATAATTTTTCCTACTTTTAAACACAAAATCACTTATGTCATAATTTACGAACCAATTCACCCTACAAACAGCATTGTAGCCCAAAAACACATGTCACCCGTCAAAAACCAGCATTCTACGACCTCCCTCACCCTCCACTACCGCACAAAATGGAAACAAAATGCACTTGTAATTGGGGGCCGTGGTACATCGACAGGGGTCAACAGAAACTGGACGAGCGGACTCATTAAGAGGCGTGCACACTAGGGGAGCGGTAATTACCTTCTGTTGCCAAACCTGGATTGTTTGTACTCCTTTATACGGTACATTGAGTGCGCTTGCTCTAAATAATAACAAATATTGTTTGGTGTGAACGACGCTTAAGGGGTGGCCAGTTTAATTACTTCTTTTGTTAATTACAATGGGTAGTGTACAAGCAATAGCGAATAGGTTGTACTTGTTAATTGGCTTTGAAGTATTGATGACATTTTATAATATGATGATTTACACTTGGCTCGTTAAATTCATGGCTGCTGGAGTAAGGTTCTTTAATGGAGGCTGTATGAGCACTTTTAGCATGGGGCTACCTTCAAGGAGAGTTAAGGTTGTAAGTGTAAGATAAAGTTGGAATAGAAATATATAGTTCGATAAATATATAGGACTAATTACATACAGGATACCCTGTATTGTGAGGACCAGTCTCTTTCGTGAAATTCCTGTTTCTGTATGTAAAAGATTTTTTGCGGTGCTTGTGGCAATCTATGGCAAAGGCCTCTATTCCGCAGTGGACGTGCATATAGAGCTTCTAGAGACACTTAACATGCTAGAGGTAACGTTATCTCTAACTTATCTTATTTCTAAATGTCTTTAGGAGGACGATTAAGATTACCCACAAAATTTCTTCTCTGTACGCTAAACAAAAATGGGTGTTTATGTAGTCAATAAAACAAAGAATATTTGGTGGCAGGATAGTAAAATTCTATTTAACAATAGCGCTTAATTTACATCACGCAACATCACTTAACACGTAGAACCCCACAGCATAAAAAAAGTAACTATAAAACTTTATAGTCATCCTCTTAATTAATCCTCTAAAAATCCTCACTCCTTCGAGTTAAAAACCAACTTCAAAGCGCAGACAGGTTAAATAAAATTGAATTTCAAACATTAAACTTTTATTCAAACTCGCCACTCAAAATATAACTCGCATGCATCACCTACTTAAAAGTTACTACCCCCTAATTGTGTCACCAGCCGTAATGTTTTAAAACACTTCATACGAGGAGTTAACGTGAAAGTTTACGTTAAAGACCTATGGAAATATGTTAAGAAACCGCGGTGAAACTGTTTAAGTAGCGGGGAATGTTTTCGACGACTCGTTTTAAGTGACAGCTCGTGTGTTAAGGGTTGGTTTACTTTAGGTGATTATACGCAACGGTGGTTTGTTTTTGGTTGATGTTAAATATGTATGGCGATGTTATAACAAAGATATTTTAAAAATATGTATGATATAAAGAAGTGATTGTTATTTTATCGCAAAGTAGAACTAATAGAAATTGTACTTTCTTCATGCCCCAACATCCAAGACGCTGTAAGAACCTAACTGAAAAATTATTTAATTAATGTAACGGATATCTTATTAATACCGCTTCTATTATAATAAGTTTAGGTTAAACGCTTGCTAAAGTATTTATTGAAAAGGCCATCTAAGGCATTGATCTTTACAGTAATCTTTGTCACACAGGCTATTTTTTCCTGCACATGCATATATTTATTTAAATGCCAAATATATGTACATACATGTAATATTTACAGACTTTGTAGTAGGTGGGATCAACATTTCCTAACTGACGACTAGTAGTTCTTTAAAATATATAAAAGTGTCTATAATACCTATTTGCGAATATTAATATCATTTACGAAAATGAAAATTCGGATAAATTATAACCCAACCTCATACACGATCATTACTATTGTAAATAAACATATGAACACAAAAACTAATAAAGAAACTAACGAATCATTGATACGCGAATTAAATTTTAAACTGATTAAAGCACAAGGCCTTAACATGTAAAAGACGACACACAGAGCACCCCGTGCTCCGATGACATTATTAAAAGAGCCTAATGGCGGGCGCACCGCCAGATAATTCGTACAACTTGTCAATCTCCCGTGTACTCGATCACTTAGCAAACGGTTAAGTTATTACATAACTTTGAACGACATTTTACGTCGTGTTGGGCGCGTTGGGAGGAACCTCATGACATACCGATTAAAACGAAGGTTAACTGAGTATCCGTGACTGCGGTCAATGATTTTGTGACAGGTTTGTTATGGTTGGTCTCTAAATTGAATTGTTTTAATAATTTGATTTTTCACGCATATCTATTAACAAATCAAACCATTAGCCTTGTTACAACTTGTAACAGTATTTTTCTTGAAATAAATCTGATTTTATAGCAATATAGTGCTAATATTTAATCCCGACGTTTCGGATCTTTCACATCAATGTACAGACTGCCCATGACAATATTACAAAAGTTAATTTTTTCAATGTTCGCAGAAGTGTCAGGAATAATCTTTAATTTTTTTCATCAATCATCAATTTTAAATAAGTTTTGCTGCAACCCGTTATTACCTAATTAGGATAATTCATGCGGATCTTTATTTAGTCACTTAGTTACAACGATGTATTAAAGCTTTAACCAATTTTCACTAGTGTTTAAAAATCAAAAGAACTTTAAGATCTTACGTTATATGTTTTATTCCCGTAGCTCTTTTAAACTGCTAACTATTTTGAGATAAGAGGTTGGCCGTTGACTGTTTATCACTATTTGTTACAGTGGTCGAAATAAAATAAGCAAAGGTACTGTTGTTTATGGTATTTTTATATATACGTTCTCATTATCGTTCACCTCTTTGATATACCCTTTGACGTATTATGCCAACCACGTTCCAAGTTTAATTTACAATATTAACACAAAATTTGCTCAGACGCATTAAGCTGATACTCATTAAAAATTAATAAAATAAATAACCCGACGTATTCCCAAAACCGATTACATTCAATTTACTTGAGCCAACTGACGTTACTCGTGGCGTTAAGTTTTTCATCACATGATTAGGGGCAAATTGCTACCCCCCACCACCCTTGGGGATCTAACAAATCTACCGTTATCCCTACTAAGACCCGAGAAGCTTTCTTAGCTTATAATACTGGGATGTGTGAATATAATTGTGATGTGGCATAACAACGTAAAAGATAAAAAAAATACAGTTAGGACCGCTTTCAAAGCAATTTCTAGTTTAAAGGAAGCTTCTGCAAAGAGTTCAAGCTGTTATGGCCTAAAAACTAGACAATACGTCAAAAATATTAATGACACAATGTAGATACTTTATACATGTAGATAGTTAGACAGTTATACCTATAGGCACTGCAAACAATATAACACAACACACAAAACGCATCAAAACGCGCAAGCAACTCTTATAATGTTGCAAAAGTCCATAGGCTACGGTAACGGGCCATCTTACTCCACAAAAAAATACAATAACCATAATTCGAGCCGTAAGCTAATATGCTGCCTCTGTGCTATAAAAAAATGCAACCTCACTCAAATATAATCACTGCACAGCAAACCTGAACAAAAACAAAAAGCTTTGTAATTCCATTTTCAAAATACCGCCTCCATTTTAATCCGTTTCGCGGGCCAACCACTCCGTAATTAGATTCCGCGAGAGAGTGGTGTAATTCGCGCAAAATGGAGGACGTATCGTAGATAACATGTTTACGCGCAAATTATCTTTGGGATCATAACGAGTATCTCAACTTGCACTCACAGTTGTGACAGTTGTTCGCTTGTTTAGTTTTCATATCTTATGTTGAAGTTTGTGAAGATTCCTTAACGTAGATTATTGGGTAAATTTAAATTATCTGATGTGCACCGAATTTAAGTATCTCAAGTCACTTGCATGCAATGAAAAAAAACCCCCAGAGGGAGTTACATAATATGACGTGATTTCTTTATTCAACTTTATTGTCAGATAAGTATTCGGTGCACCCGAAGGTATGCGATAACTGTAAAGCATTAAGGGTAAATGTCAACGAGTCTTTGGTAACAATAACAATTTCTAGCAACAAAACTACCTTTCGTACTGGGGTAATAGGTATTAGCTTCGCGGCTAAATATTTGCGGTATTGAGTTACCCAGACGCAACAACTGTTCTATCATTTCAGTCATATCAGTTATATTATTGTTAATTTAGTTTTACTTTCGTGCATAAATTTGGGTATTAAAGCATCATTCCAATCTTTTTAGGACATAACAGTTTTTAAACCCATCACTAGATTATTCTTACATGGGCCCAGCTACTTAACGATCATTCTTACTCCAATTATGTTCATTGTCAAAACTGTACATCATACGGCAAATATTTGTCACTGGTAATTTGCGTGGCTCGACACGCGCTCGAAGGGGTTACCCCAAGGGGCTGCAGTGCAGGGTTACGTGAGGGTTGCACCCACTCGACTCATCTCACGAGTATAGTGTTGCGACAAACCGTATTAATACCTCATTCACTGTTATGACAGATGACAGTATAATTGTAATTGGAATGGTACGTTGACACCTCAGAATAAGGACTTATAATTCGAAGTCAGTACCTACTTTTCTTTTAGTGATTTTTCATATTCTTAGAATTCTAGAGGCTGCTTTTTAACTAAGAAGACCCTAATATAATAGTTAATACAGTAAAAAAGCCTTTATACCATATGGTATAAAGGCTTTTTTGATATACATATGTATGTCATCATCATTATTTATTTATTTATCGTCAACCCATTATGGTCACACTGCCATCTCATTTGAGAGGGATTAGGCTGTAGTCTACCACGCTAAACAGACTTCACATGCCATTAAGAAAATGCAGGTTTCCTTACGATGTTTTCCCTCACCATTTGAGCATGATGATAAATATGCACATAACTTCCGAAATGTCAGTGGTGCCATGGGTTTGAACTCGAAACCTTTGACATCTAAGCCGTTCTCAATTTGTATAAAAAGGATGATGATATTGGCAAGAGCTACTATCAGCGAGTCGCATTTAAAGGCATTTTTACCTTCTTCTAAATGTGTATACATATCAAGCACAATATTGATTAACTTGACCTTAAGCCGTCCAGTTTTAGCATTCTAAGTTCAGCTAGACTCACCTTGAAGCCAATCGATGCATCAAACAAAAATAGAACGGATTGCTTTGAAATATTGGTTTTAAATTGCAAATTTCACTGGCAACATCGACTAGGCACAATTGGCCTAGAGCTGTTTCAACAGTTGCATGGAGGTTTCCTTAAGAGGTTTTCCTTCACCATTCGAGCATGTGATAAATACGCAAGCTTCAAAATGTCAGTGGTGTGACTTAGGACTGAATTCAAGACTTTTGACTTCAAAGTTCACTGGTCACACCACTATGCTGGTAATATTGATCAAATGAGTTTAAAAAGAATGTATTTATTCTTAAAACAAAATAACACTTAAAATTAATTGCTTGCTTGACTCAAGACAACAGAATAGCGACTTCATTTCTTTATAATTTTCATTTGAAACATCACAGAAAAGCGTACACACTCAAGTAGCGTTTAAGCCCAGCTTTTGTAAGACGGAATGTGACATATTTCGTTTTCACCCTTGATTTGATTTGAGTAGGAAAATGATTGACAAAGTACAACACGTGGAGTGCGCGCTGCGGCTCGAGTGACAGAAAAATTAAGATAAACTGAAAACACCGGGTTGTATTTTACACAATGAAAAATTAGTGGCTGTAACAATGACTATTATTGTGTTAAAGTGGTCTGTATAATCTTACCATTTTTGTATTACCAGTTATAGCTTAGTTAGTACAAATGTCAATTGTGCTTGAAGAACAAAAATTAACATTAAAAAAATTACATATACATACTCTGAAGTACATAAAAAAATGTAGTGACTTATTTCGCGAATATATATAAAATGGTTATAAATGGAAATAAAATTACTCTCCACGGTTTTTATTACGGTATATTCATGTTGTTTTAATCCGACGAACTCTCAACAATCTGCCTATGACCATGGATGAAACGTCGGGATCAAGTCGAAACGACGGGATCAATAAAGTAACAGTATACCGCGATAAAATCAGTTACAACTAGTTTTATTTCAAGAAAGTCTATTTTTATTTTCTACTACTGTCTTTAAATCGTGAAATAAGAAAAGTTATGTTTTGCAGTGACATTACACTGCAACTTTATATTAGAAATAATATATAATTGTTTGCTAAAACCATACATTTATGAAAATTACGCTATTGGTAAACAAATCTTAAGCAAAATGTTTACAAAATATGTTTCTACCGAACCCTGGTTTGAGAACAAAGTTTCCAATAACTTGAAGTTGCTGTCGACGATGTTGAGCAACTGTTGCACAACAGTGGGCACGCAACATAGTTTTATATGTTTTTAGACTCAATACGACACTTGTTATCTTTGGTCGCACGCTTATAGGGTTGCACCCCCTCGACCTTTGATATTTGCTTTCATCATAAACAAAAAAACTTGATTAGAATTGATTTTTAATATTTTGTATGCGATATTTGCGATAATTCTAAGTGATTATTTTAAATCGTGAGTCGACGTAGTCACTTGATTTCGCGTGTATGTATCGTATAAAAGCACCCACGCATATAATGTAATATACTTTATAATAGAAATAACACTTTAAACAAAATTGCATTAAATAATCTCAATAATTAAGGCCACCACTTCAAAAAGAAACAAATATTAATTAAGTACTCGTTACTCGCAGTGTATTCACTCGTCGCGCCCTGTTCAAGTGCCATTGTAATGTTGTGTTGTTTACACGCCTGACAACCCTATTGTTTTACATGAGTGCCTCTACACGTCATTGGGGGGAGTTATAATTTGTTTTGAGTAATTCCTTTTTTGTTTTTTCATGTTTGAATTTCGAATGACACTTTTTCTTGGGTAAAAAAAATGTGTCATTCGAAATTATAAAAAGTAATAAATCAAAGGTGTGTTTAAGTATTTTTGTTTTAAAAAAACAGTGAGCCGTCACGGGACGCCTGGCAGATGTGAAACATCGACATTATTTTGTAAAAGTAATATGCAGAAAAGAACATATTGTGATAGGAACTAAATATGTCATAATGATAAAATAAAATATTACGATTTTTTTCCAGATAACGATGACTATTTATTGAATAAACATTTATTTTCATTAAATACAAAAGAGGTTTAATAAAATTCATAATTCGAAAAAAAAAGTTAAACTTGAAAATAGAACTAAAATAAAATTTAAATTTCGTGGCCACGCCAGAAATCGGTTTTACGTGCGGCTTGTTGTAAATGTTACATATTGATGTGAAACATATAGATGTTTCACATCAATATGTAACATTTATGTTTTTAATTTTGCGGAAAATTATATACCTACTCAAGCAAAATTAAAGTGAATTTATGAATAGACAGTTCAATTCATCTATTTATATTTTTCAGTTCAGTTTTCATCAGAAAACAGAATAATTTAATATCAAAAGTACACTACTTTAATAAAATAAGGGATATGTAAAACTAAGGGATGTTCATTAGTTAAAAATTTTGTCACGGACAAATTTTAATTAATAAAGCCAATGCAGATATTCTACTTTCGCCTAACCCAGCATCGAATGAAACAAAAAAAGACGCTAGCCGAAAATTAAAAAAAATCGTAATTAAATTTTGAAACTAGAACAATATTGCTAGTACAGTGGTACATTCCACTTGGCGCGGCGCGTTCGCACCCACCTCGCAGTAATCCAATATGGCGGACAGCTGCTCCCAAAAGCTTCCTTTTATATTTTTCGGGCGAATTATCACCGACACTCTGCAGCCGGACGAGGATGCGAATCAAATTGAAAGCCGACTCAATTATATTACCAAGCTCTTTTAGGGCTGTCGAGGATGCTATTGTGATATTTCACTTAATTTCGAAGCATATAAGTGGTCAAACTCTGGGTCGAGTTTATCAACAGCTGATTTTGTATAATTTAGAATTTTTGTTCTTGGATCTTGACTTTAGTTTCGGTACTTCCTTATATTTTTCCTAGATAAATCTTCATTAATATTTTAAAAGACGATACTTAGATCCTAATGATATGGGCATTAGTCGCTATAGATTGTTATTAATCTCTTAACCAAACTCCACCGCGATCGACATTCCACGATCTACCTTAAACCGACACCCCTTAATCCCAGCAGCACGTGCCTTTAGGTGTGAGCGGGGGTGCGGCAGCGGGAGCGGGGTAACAGCCTCATACCGTAATACCATTCCGAGATGAGCGACTTAAACGCGTTACAGACCACCGGCGCTACCTGACCTCCCGCTCCCCTCACAGCACTCATACATCGTCCGATATTCGAACAATCCAATGAATTATCGAAGACCAATCTTATATGGACGCGTACACGTTCAATTCTCAACTGTTTTGGTGGTTTTGGCAACGAACTAGAGTAGAGTGGGTTTTGACAATGGTAGTTAACTAATGGAAGTGGATGTTCGACGCGACGGACGAACGAAATTGGATATTGTCTTACGTGGCTGGTCGTTACGTCGATTGGCCGTGTTACCGAGATGGGCCGTTCAATGCTGACGTTTGACATGTGATTGTAATTACGTTGGTAACTTTAGAGTTTCCATCACTTGCAACTACGACGGGGGAACAGTATTATTGGTGGAAATGTGTCAGAAAACGATATGAGAAGACTTAATAAGAAGATAAAATTCATCTTCACCAGCATCATATCAGCCAGAAGATGTCCATTACTAGTCAAGAACTCTCTCCTAAGATGATCGCATTGGTCCGTTATATATGTACAATCTTACGACTTCCAGAGGCATTTACCAGGCCGTACGTCCTTTTTTTAAGCTGGGCTATATAAGCTGGTTTATATACTTTGACACTGTGTTAAAGTTAAACCAAAGATACAAAGAGGTATTACAAATCGATCTTATCGATATAAATATAGGAATTTATCGTGCACTTTACAGGTATTATCATTCAACACATACGGGCAATAAAACTGGTAGATACCGCGCGACAGGCCGCCACTAAATTGTGGCTGAGCTCTGCAGCCATCGGAATTGGGCAATTTTTATTTCGACATAAATAAAACACGGACGGTTGCGCCGAGCAATTTGCCTAAAACCGGCGTCGTGCTACTCGACTCACGAAATAAGGGTACATAAGCATAGGTGGGGAGATGTTCAATATTCAACGTTATTTTACATCTACTTAAGTATATACATTTTTAAGTTGATTTGTAACTATAAGCTTCAAAAACTCAAAAAGATCTGCACTGATTGACTTTAAATTTTGACACATTCATTGATTTGATCTATTTTTGGAACAGCAAAGCGTGGGAGAGTTCAGCTAGTCTACATAATATAATTATTGATATATATAAGTAATCGATTCCAACAGTTTATAAATCATGTTATATATAGTTACAAAGCGATTACATGAATAATTAAAAATAAAGTTGAACTGTGTCTAGAGGTTGCGTAGTGAGCTTGTTGTGCTGTCCCAACTTTAATCCCCATAATTCTACCGGCTAAATAGGGCTATACAAAAATAGCCTGTTACTTATACGCCATTTTAAGCAAACGTTGAACCAGTAAGTATAGTCTAATACCTTTACATGATCAAGTGAGATACATACATATTTGTACATAGCAAAAACATTCTTACACGCAGATCAATTTCCAAAAAGGTTTTTTTGACCCAAAAGTACCGTCCTTCACTTCAAGTTCAATTGCATTACATTCGGTCTCTAGTCTTATGTCATTCACTCTAACCACATTGCTGGAAAAATGTAATATCTAAAATGATTCTTCCAAAAAAAACGGCTATCATACCACTTTCTTTAATCTAGATGGCATTAATATCCTTACTGACAATCTCCTTTATGACATTACATAAGACAAAACATACGGCAAACTCTCACTTTACCAGTACATCTGACTCGAGGTCAGTGTACCTGTACATAGATGAAAAACCATACTTATTAATGTATGTTAATCCCGTCTTGTATCAGCATGTTACCCATACATTGATTGCTGGTGCATTTCAAATAAAAACACAAATTCCTATATGACATTCAATCAAAATCTTAGCCGTCATTTGCGTTCACAATAAAAGTATACGACACATGAACATTTTAACCCTCACATTCGACGTTACATGCTGTAAAATGATGTTTTACGAGGCAGGCGTCGCTACGAAAAACGGTATTGAAGCGGACAGGTTAGATGAGACGCGGGCAGCGGGTGGCGCGGCGCGGCGCGGCGTGCCGACACGCGTAAATTCCACGTTTTATGTACAACTCCGAGGGTTGAATTCGAGTATGATTTTGTAGTGGATTAAGAAAAGTGGTTGGTTAATGTTATGTTAGTTTGCATGCTATATTGTGGACACGATTCTTTTGGCAACAGTGAGCTGATAGCGCACTAACTAGCCACTTCGTTCAATTAAATTCCACTATATATTATTTCCAGAGGGGCTCGTGGTATATTGGAACCACTCAACCTTGACTAGACAAAGTTAGT
Organism: Craniophora ligustri; assembly: GCA_905163465.1. Classification (NCBI taxonomy): domain Eukaryota; kingdom Metazoa; phylum Arthropoda; class Insecta; order Lepidoptera; family Noctuidae; genus Craniophora; species Craniophora ligustri. The sequence goes on from LR990969.1 coordinate 11,112,562, forward strand.
AATAGTTGGTAGTTATAAACTAATGCGCCAATATTGTCAAAAACATATAAATCTAATTTTCAATTTCCTCAACGTGGTGTTAATTTCACTCACCTGTACTCTAGCCTCAGTGAGGTTGATCTTGAGCGCAAGATCCTCCCTGGTGAACACGTCAGGGTAGTGCGTCTGCGCAAACGCGGTCTCCAACTCTTCCAGCTGCAAAGTTTTAATATGTATTACATCGTGTCAACGATTCTGAACACTAGTAGTAGAAGTTTAAATTGAAAAGAGCTTGTCAAAATTTAACTGTACAGAAAAGACTTAGTAATCACGGAGACCATGGACTCCCAATTCTATGGTGTAGGATAATAAATGCGTTAATGAATATTTACCTGTTGTAGAGTGAAGGTGGTGCGGTTACGCCTCTGTTTCCGACGCACGAACGTATCATCGTGTATTGCTGGGTGATACGAGTAGCTTGTGTCTGTTGGAGAAAAGTATGAAGTAAATTAATCAGATTTTGTTTTTCTTCTTGTTTAAATTCGGAAGAGACAGTGATAGCAGTAAATATTTGATGGTAAAATTAGTGAGATTGACAGCTCATTTACGTCAAAAGTGAATAGGAAATGGTGTATAGGTCCCCTAGGTCCTCGGTCCCTAGGTTAACTATTTAATAGTAATCGTCGATATATCGTTGGAGTGCTTTTTAAGAGTAACATTATTGGCTATTCAATTCGCAGGCTTTATATTTTGTAATAGCTGTGGTAGCCTAGTAGGACTGACATGACGTCAGGTCTTGAGTTCAAACCCTCTACAAGATTCTACTCGTGACCAAGGAGATCCCGAAACGTCAGGATTAAATGATATCCATATACTATATACCACGATACAGCCCTTAAAAAGGAGTTTTATTTCAATTACTTAGTAGGGGTGCCTCAATTTTCATAAAGTACCTAATATAATAATACAAGACAGTAAACATTTTGATAATGATTTTTTGACCTTTGGGAAGCCCCAATTTCGTGTCCTATACTACCCTGACGTTTGTACCAGTCACCAGGAAGTAGCGGGCCATTACACCCGGAGTGCCAAATCGCCTCCCCAGCATTTATTATAGCTATCTGAACGACATGTCGGCGTCAATTGATGAGGTGGAGACACTAAGTATACGGTGTCCAGGATTTTTTTACACTAATTGGGACAAAGTTTTAGTCCAATTATTTTTTTTATTTATTTATGCTTTATTAATTACGATGGCTCACGAGTATAACGTTACAGTATTTTTTTAATAATAATACTGATTTGTAAATCAATCAATATTGCACTAAACCAGTAACGGATACTTAGTCATGTTAGATTTTAAGTAAAGATAAATCCTTCACCATTTATCTCGTACAAATAATACCTGATTCCTTACTTAAAAATATTCAAGCGAGTATTTATAAGATGAGGGATGTCAGCATCTTGGGAACCGCATCAAAACATGGGCTTTATTACAATAACACTAACGCTTATAAACGCATAACAAACTTCAGTCAGTTGCTACGAAATCTCGTAGCAAGGCTACGGCTTTCAGCATTTGTTAAATTCAACATGGGATGTTGTTCTTTCACGTATATTACACCATAATCCGATAGAGTTAATAAACTCATTACAAGCGGCATGGTTTTATAGTTGCCGAAGTTGAATGTGATTGTATTTTTTTCTTTTTTTCTTTCTTAGTAAAAATTTAAAAATCTTAGCTTGAAATAAGCTAAAAAATACAAAAAGATTGTATTTTTTTTGTTTAGTTATAATTATTTTTTTCATAATTAGGATTCATAATTAATCACATAAAAGATTAGTAGTAGTACAAGGTTAGTACAAGGTCGCATGGTCACCCTATTCCGACGCATTCCGGGCGACAATCGCTGGGGCTGTCCACCCTAACATTTCTATTATTCTTAAGATAATGTCGTTGCGAACATTACTAGACGAGTATTGCCCCTAATAGCCATATTACTGGGTATGACTTTAGTTTTATTTGTCCGTGGTAATAGTTTTTGTAGATCACATCATTTGGAAGAGGAATTATTTAGTCAATGTTGCGATTTTATTTGTAATAAGGAACTATACTTTTTCGTGTCTAATTCTGATAATTTATTCTCTAGAATATGTTTTCTTACTTTCATTTTAATAAAAACTGATAGATTATAGGATCAAAATTTGACCGTAATTCATAAAACATTCATGAAATTATATATTTACGTAGTTTTCTGCACCTCTTCAGTATTCAAACTTCACACGTTGAAACAGTAACTTAGAAACTTCGTTTGACTTCGCGACTTAAAATTTAAATATCTTCTTTTAAGTTTGAACTGGAGGAATGTATTGTTTGGACAGTATACATCATTGACATATAACATTGTCAGTATGAACGTAAATAATGTTTTGACATGTATTGTAAATTTCACAATAAAATAATTACCGACATTTTAGTATTCTGCACTCCTCAGTTTAAAATTTAACTGCTAAATAACTCTATACACAGTTTTCTCTTGGTACCACTAAAAATAAGGCATTTATAAAAACATAATATATTTTTATAATTATTTCCTTCCATTTACTCGAATATTAGACATCAAAATTATGATGTAAATATACCGCAGTAAAATCCGTAAAAAGGAGCTCTATTTCAACGTATTAATGGTTATAATACAATAACGGCTAACCTAATACAGATGCTGTATTAACACTTTTTCGTGTACCAACCACGAAAATCAATTCGTTGATAATAAAAAGCGCACATTAACTGTTTTGACTTCAAAGCTAGGCACCGAACGACCTAATGGAACGAATTAATTGCTCCAATTTGTACCGTTGCGATTCACTCAACGAATTAATGTTGTTATTCGCTTATGTAGCACATTGCGATTTTGTTTGCGTACCGGTTTTTATATACTACCTCATAACTGCGGCTTCGCTCACGTAAAAATTAAGATTTTGTTTTATTAGAACATTTATTAATAATGAGCGCCTATTTGTGTTGTTCTGCTTATAGCTTAAAGGTCAAACTCTATCTTGAATGAACATAACTCATTTAGATTTAAAATATCCACATGTTTTAATACTAACCCCAAACAAATAGCTACTTTTAACTTAACTCTAACGGATGTCTGAAAAGGTTCAAGCCAGAATTAATTCCCTTATCGCTCAGATTACACAGATTAAAAATATTTTCATTAATTGAATGTTAATAATTGAGCGCCCATCAACTTTGTTGTAGAAAAATCCCTCCGCAGCGGAAATTAAAAAGTGTTCCACATCCGCCGGAAGTGGGTCCGGTCTGAGCTTGAGTGCAGCGGAAAAAGTTGGACGAAACCGGGTGGATTAACTAGCTTTCCCGCTTAATGGAACGCCATGATAAAAATAATTCGATATTTATAAGTTTTATGAGTTTTTGTCGGAAACAAATAGATTTTTTTCCTTTGTACGTACCTTGGGAGCCTTTTAAAATAAAGCATTTACCTGCAGTAGGATGTTTCTCTTTTAACATAAGTATGTTCACAAAAACGACAATGTGTTACATAGACACCTTGAACGTGAAGGCTAAACAATTATTTTGCAGTACCTACAATTTACATCGAGAATTTTTAGTACTTATTAAGTGTTATCAATTGCGGGAACTCGCGAAAATTATAAAATACATTGAAATTAATATGTCGCCGCAGTGATGTTTTTTTATGGAACTTAAACAATCGACACTTAAAATCGCATCCTCAGTTTCATCAATTGAAATAAAAACATATCTATATTTATTTATTATTATGGGTTTAATATGTTAGTGTATGTATGTTTTAACATTTAATAATGATTCTAGTACTCCACAGCTATTTAATTTCACTTATCTATTGTACATCCAAAGGTTGTATTGTAGATATCGCTATTTAGTTATAAGACCGCGATTGTACCTTTTTTTCATGAATAATATATATCAATATACTTAATGTTAATTAATATAATTTTAATTGTATGGTGTACAATAAGAAATATTCTATCTATCTACCCTAATTAGTCCTTTTACCTATTCCTAGAAAAGAAAACCTTTAAAACTAATAATACTTTGAAACTAAATAGGTGTATAAAATAATTTGCATGTTAAATAGTTATGAAATAGTATGGATAACAAAATAGCTTCTACGTACGAGGAATTAAGTGGCTTTCATACGAAATGAAACACATTCGTGCCAGACTCCAATTAGTACCTAATGTTATTTATTATACAGTACTAACAAGATATGTTATAATATGCTCCTTAGTTTTGACATTTTATGTATTAAAGCTTATGTTTGTTTAAAGACATACATACTACTTGGATAGAATATGTTACTTAAATATTTGCTATTAATAAAATAATAAATAAGGTTTATTTCGCGTTTACGTCATAAATTATGTAACTATATGTATATTTTGAAGTACGCCTATTCGGTAAAATCCTTCTCAACATATCCACTGTCATCTAGTAACATGTCCCAAATAATTGCACTAATTCCACGTTGAATGACAATGCTAAAACAAGGAAGTGTGCTGGTATCAACATTTTTTTCAAATATAGTATACGGAATGCATCGGTACCTCCCGACTCGAAGGACCAAAATCGACTTAAACTCCGCTCTCACTGCTGCTACATTTAACAGTGGTAGCCCAACCCGCGCTTGAAAGATGAGATAGAGCAAGGATATTGTACAAAAATGTTTGCAATAATTTCAATTTTTCAGAGGGTGAATTCTATCTGGCACATTCTCTCTTTGGAAAAATCTTTCTAAACGGAACATCATAGTTGGTTGTAAATAACATTGTAATAAAGATGAAACCTCTAACATTTATTACCTTGCTTTGCCAAAGTAAATTTATTCTTGCGAGGAAAATAACAGCGAGATTATTTTTGCTCGAATATAAAGTTTACAAAAGTAAAAGTTTATTATAGACACAAAAGTGTGACCATTTTTAATTTAACGCCTGTACCGAATAAATCAGTTCAAAAATAATAATTTACTGATTCCTGTATCTAACTTTAAAATGAGGTAAAATGTTATTTAGGGTGCTCTGCACTTGAGCTGTACTTACATAAGTACTCATTAAAAACGTAACCCTTGGTCGAATAATTAAACGCACATTCGCACACAATATAGAATTAATAAAGGTGTTCGTCGACCGCAGCGCAGCGCGCGGCGATGTGATTGCGCGCTAATGAGCCGCCCGCTCCGACAGAGCGCTGGAAATTGCCTTATACATTTTTAATAGATTCGTTTAAGCCGCTTTTTTATCTACTAGCTTTTTATCCTCACCGCTTTAAAACTTCCAAGCCACCCCTCCACCCCCACTCCTTAAGTACCTACGAACCCACAGTACGTTAATAGATTTTAAAAATTAATTTATTACTTTCACAGAATTAGGCGACGGACGGACTGTCATTTTGGACGGTCCTAATGAAATAACGTCACTTCATAACTTTATTAGAGTTCCTTGTGTTAAGTAAAAAATTGTGACGCTAAGGGAGTAATCAAAAGTGACATGATACTTATTAAGTTAGTCGAAATAACCGTGTTAAAGCGACCGGCGGCGCGACTCAAAAACTATTTTATGAATAATAGATGGCGCCGCCGGCGACCAATCCCCGGGGAGCACCGCCCACCGGCACCCCCTGCCCCGGCGCCCCGCACCCCGTGCCCCCCCCCCCCCCGCGATAACCCCGCGACACCCCCGGCCTGCCTTCTCTATTCATTAGCACATTACCACCCCTTAGGCACGCGAGTTTGGGGTAAGAAACAGATTTTTTTGTCTTTTGAGACTTATTCTAACCCGTTCGATTAAGTAAAAAAAATATCGTACTTTTTTCCTTATTATCAAGTTTATTAGGCTGATACTTAAATTGCTTACAAAATTTGAAGTAGGTACTTAATTAATATTCCTAAAAAAACTTATTTTTGACTGTTAGATAAAATCGTTGGTACGCCTACTCAAAAAGTTGCAATTAAATTCAGAAAAAAAAACATCATTTGTTATTAAATTTACGAATTGAATATAGGCATTTAAGAATATACGGAGTGGAGAAAAAAAGTTAGAATTACGGTCTTCTAAATGTCAAATGGATTACAAAAACCGAAATCGCAAAATCCTCAAACGATACGACAATAATGATCATCGAATCGAGATACGATAACCGAGTTGTACATCGGTAACGAGACAAGAGCTTTAACTAAGAATAACGCCATTAGGCCGGGAGCCGGCTCGCTAACTATGTTACACAAGTTTGTGCCGATAAGTGAAATCGACGCGACTCTTGGACTATGCGGTTATGCTGCCACTTGAAACTTTAAATTATAAGTCAATTTGTGGACTATAAGCATAGAGTCGTATCAATATTATACTACTATACTTAATAATAAGGTTGGTATCTATTTACCATTAGGGCATATAAATCTAGACATAATTTTATACATATTCCTCATATACTTATACATCGCACACGTACATAATATATGTGCTTAATTACTTATACATAAATAGGTAATTATAATTGTAAGCACTAAGTCATGCTCTTTAGAAATTGGTGTCATTCACAATAATATATGCGCCTCGTTAGTCTAGAAGTCGAAAGCGCGACTGTTAAGTATGAAGTCATGAGTTCGATTCCCAGGTCGAACGAAATATTATTGGATTTTTCTATCAGCTATCCGAGCTGCTCGGAGTTTGTGTGCTTTTATAAACCCAGAAAACGTAACGGGATACTGTGGGTTACTACATGAGCACAATAATTCTGCCTATCCTTTAGTGGCACAAGCCTGCTGTTATGTAAGTATTGGTGTATCATTCTCACAGTCACTTCAATACAATATACAAATCAATAATACAACTAAACAGAAAATCACAGAATTAAGTATAATTATAATTATTGACGACCCAATTAGTCCAGCGGTAGTTGACACTGCCTTCTGTGCTATGGGTCCCGGTAAGAAACAACGGTAGGGACAAATCTTTGTGTGATGAGCATAAACATTTGTATCCGAGTCTTAGATGTATCTATGTATAATATGTATTTTAAAAAAACAAGTATATATGCAGTATATCAACCAACTAGTATCCGTAACACAAGCCTCGTTGCTTACCACGAAACTAGATGGCACTGTGTCATTATGTCCGGGAATATATTTATTCATTTTATTTGTATTCGAAACTTTTCTACATCACGTAAATATACTACAAAATTCTCAAAGACATAATAATAATATATCTGCCAATTGCCGTCCACTGCTGAACATAGACCTCCCCCGAAAAGCACCCAAGAACATATCCGATACAAATCCCAATTTACCCCAAAAACATATCCGATACAAATCCCAATTTACCCCAAAAACATATCCGATACAAATGCCAATTTATCCCAAAAACATATCCTATACAAATGCCAATTTAACTAACAAATATTTTCAATTAAACTCGTTTTTCATGAACTAGATACTCACAAGGATGGGAGGCTGTGAAGGGGTACTCCAAGGTGGGCAGGCGATGCTGGTGCGGCGGCAGGCTGGGCGGGCAGTGGTAGCAGAACAGGCCGCGTCCGCCACCGCCACCGCTTGCCAGCTGGAACACAAACATTGGTTATAAAGACATAAATAAATAAATATTCCTGGACATTATGGCACACAGCGCCATCTAGTTCCGTGCTAAGCAACGAGGCTTGTGTTACGGATACTAGTTGGTTGATATACTACATATACCTATAATTTTTTTTTGTAAATAGATACATATTATAGATAGATACATCCATGACTCGGATACAAATGTTCATGCTCAACACACAAACATTTGACCCTACCGGGATTCGAACCCGGGACCCATAGCACAGAAGGCAGTGTTAACTACCGCTGGACTAACTGGGTCGTCAGTAAGAGACTTGCGAAGAGACGTTTTTTTACAGCATTAAGGGGGCAAACGGGTAATAGGCTCAACTGATGGTAAGTGTTCACCATAGAGATTTTGACGACCCGTTTAGCTCAGCGGTAGTTAACGCTGCCTGCTGTACTATGTGTCCCGGGTTCGAATCCCGGTAGGGTCAAATGTTTGTATGATGAGTATTAACATTTGTATCCGAGTCATGGATGTATCTATGTATAATATGTATGTATTTACGAAAAAAATCATTATATATGTAGTATATCAACCAACTAGTATCCGTAACACAAGCCTTGCTGCTTACTACGGAACTAGATGGCGCTTTGCTATAATGTCCAGAAATATTTATTTATTTATTATTTGCAAAGTCAGAGCCTCACAAATGCGTTGCCAAACCCTGTAGTAGGTAATCATAAACATATTTATTTATTGGATTCCATAATGTTTACAAGATGGTATAAAAATGGCTTAGAGCTAAAGTATAGTTATGGACCCTGTAAGGGCACAATCTCATGATTAAAATCAAAATATTAAAAATAAAACATTAAAACAAAAAGTGTCAGGTTTAACACAACACAAAACAATTCATATTTATATAATTTACGGTTTATAAAATAACATATATATTTTATATTCAATATAATGTATATAAATGTGTGTTTTATATATAAAGCATATTGCGTGTGTATCATTTCGTTCACTCTCAAATTTTGTTGCAGGAACGAACTTTGTTGAAGGTTACTTTCAACAAATCATGTCGCCAAAATGGTAGATAAGTTTTTCTTATTAGCTTCATATTTTAATCAAGAGATAGTCAAAAGTCACAAACAGCACCAGATCCGCCAATAAATAATACATTAATATAACAGCCATGCTTTCTCGTCAATGCATCATTAAAATAAGTCACCCCACTCTGTGGCATAGAAAGTGATAGAAACACCGACACGTAATCAAAACAAAATCTCGAACAGCAATTACAACGATCTAATACTATCGGCATTACCATAGAAATGACACCGCGTAATAATAAGGCGACGAATCGAATCCTTCAGCGTCGCATGCGCATTGAATATTAAATCAGGGTCCGCACATATGTATGTGCACGATACTCGTGAGCTAGACACACTATGAGAAATCAAATATAATATGGTTAATAGAAAGTCTTGTAGGCTCTAACTACATAAAGTATCTGCGTCCCTTACGCAGATACTTTATGTAGTTAGTTAGGTTCTGTCTTAAATAAAATTTAAATTACTTAAAGTTTACAACGGAACAAAATTATTATTTAATAAATCCCATATAAACTAACAAAAAATACAAAATCTTATATATTTTATTGTTGCTTTGTATTGCTTTTCGATAAATCAAAACATTATGTTTGTACTTTCTTTTAACATTTTATGAAAAAAAGTAACGATCACCGATACTCGTATGTGTGTGCAATCGCAATTATTTGTCAATTCAATTCTAATTACTGTGTGCAAGCGATGCAGACCAAGTACGTACATGTGAGCTGATCCTTACAATGCAATTGTGACGTAATTGAGACGGCATTCGCCTGTGATCATAGGCCGTTCTTTAACCTGTGTGATCGCGGTGTGATTGTGTATTAAGTATGAATTGTGTCAGATGAACAGGTGAAAACGGAATGTTAATCGCGCGTCCGCCTGATCGCTTAAGAGATTGTTGCACGTTGGAGAGGTGCGGGCCTAACCCTTATTTAAAATGAGCTTGATCGAGAAGTGAGCTATTTGTTATAACAATGAAACACATAGTTGCAAAAAAATATCAATGTTATATTACTTTAGCTATCAAAACTATATTACTTATATATTTTTTTGTAACAGATCAACCCAAATAAGACTGTCATTTCTTACAAGGCTGCTACAACATCAAACATCAAGCCTAATTTGGAAATAAAACTCAGGTCTTATGAGGATATCTATGCATTTACTACGAAATAATGTATAATTTGTATGACTTTACAAGGTTACCCAATTTTGGTGTATGTTTAAAGTTTTTGCGGTTAAATAATCTATCTAACCGAACCTGGAAAAATTGGATATCTCCAACTTAGTTGGTGAAGAGATAGATGAATTACCTCCTACTCATATTCACCTTGCAAATAAAATCACCGCAGTCATGAACAATTTAATAAACAGACGTTTGCAAGAGCGCGAACGCACAGTGCGACAGTAGTAAGGACGCGTTGGTCATAAATCAATTAATTTCGATTAATAAATTGCTAGATTTCACTGCAGCGTGCGACATTCCGTCCTCTGTGCAGTGCAGGTTTGGATGCGTCATTCTGTATGCAAAGGTGGTTAGATTTAAAAAAAACTGATAAATATTTTAGTGATACTTTAATATTCCGTCTCAGAAAAATATATGTAATAGAAATTGAAAAGATTTACCATGCTTTAGAGAAATCAATACCTGCGATTTTTTTTTAGGCAAATAAACTGGCATTATTATCCAAAAATTCATGAATATAATTTGCCACTTAATAGCTTGTTTTTTACTATGAATATCGAATATGAAATGAATGGGTTGAAGGAAATCTAATATAATATCTATTCCAAAGCATGCTTGAGATATATTTGGCTCATAGTAAGTAGCATTTTAGAATTTCATCCTACCTTAGTACAATTAACAATCATAATATTTCGAATTAGTTCTACTCAGAAAACACTTCACTTTTCATACTTCTATAAATAATCTACGACAGATTGAAGTACCGTTTAAAAACTGAAAATATCTTCTAATAATCCTAACCTGCGCACTAACATAACTTTATTTGCGAGAGGAAAATGGCAATGAAATTCAATTGCACATATAACTAGAGACCCACGTGTAGACGAGCCGTCGGTATAAATGACATTAATGGAGCAATGAATCGGCTAAACGATGCGCGGGCGCATTCGATGCTGCGAATGACGTCAGCACACTGTGGGCACACTAGCCAATTTATTGGCATAATTTTTAAAATATTTGGAATTAGTTTGGATATTATTGCAACTATACATGATGACCACTTAAATACTATACCTACTAATGAACGATTCAAAAGTATAGGCATTCAAAGTAAAAGCTGAAAAATGTCAATGGTATTGAAAAAAGAACTTAAAAGTTCAGCTCAAACTTTATTTTTATTAATTTTGAATATTTATATTCGGTTTTAATCAAACCCTTATTCAAAGTTATTCTATTCAAATCTTAAAATCATTGAGGCCTCACAGCACAAGGGTAAAGTGTACCCATTAACCTCATTATAATATTATAATAACTAATTCTGTTAACACTAAAATACTTGGAACCATGGAACCTTGGAGCTACATGTTAATTAATACATTAATTTAAGTTTCTATAATAATCTAGCCCGGATTATAAAACATCAGACGTCCAATCCACTTAATGTTTACACCTTTTCATTAAGGGATAACATGATGGAGAGACTGTATTTGCTAAGAGCCTACTTAGTTACGGACTTAATAAATGATTTTATAAATCAGTTTTGTTGTAAAATGTGCTTTATGTTATGATGTTCTTAAATATCTTTTTTCTATATTTTTTTTTCAATACTCTTAACGTACAATTTCTGAGAAAATACCTTCATCTCGTCGCATATATTTATTTTTTAACAATATAACACATTGGTTATTAGTTGTATTGGTTGTTAGTTTGTGAGGTATTTGTGTAATGAAAAAACGTGTGTGAAAGTCCTAACCGCGGGCCAACGTTTTAAAAAGACGCATTGGTTTTTAAGTAATATTTTTGTAGTTATGAGTATAAATAAAATAAGAATATTTACAAAGTTCTGAAAAAATAATCATTTTTTACTGTACTTTATAGTGAAAAATATTTGTCATGTCAACATTACTTTGCCCAGCCGTTGAGCCAGTGTGCAGCACAGTGTGAGTGCGTGTATTGGCTCGTCCTGTCTGCGCGCGTGGGGTCCTGATACACTAATCCTATTTATATTGTAGTGTCATTACCGTATTACACCCACTGTGGACCGCATCCGTGCTGCAACATAACCTTTATAATGTTCTGCGATAAAAAAGTAACAAAAAAAACTTTTTTCCTCCAATGCCCGAAATTACATAAATATACACATTAATAGACCTGCAATGTTACTAGCACTAATTTCGCTTATCATTGTCCCGTGGGAATGCTCTTGAAATCCTACCATAGAAGGAGTTGTAGTACCATAAAGTGAGCTAATCATTAGTCTAAAGGTAAAAAATATACAAAATACGATCCCTATGTTGTCTAAAGTATTGTTAACCAGTATTATCTAATTGTTATATGCAACGATACTAACAACTACTTATAATGCCTAGGTCAATGTAAACGACTATATCCAGGATCCTCTATTGCTAGTTACATACGCACTCGTTGAGAATTATAATGGAGTATTATTTAATAATATCAATAGGTAACTGCAGTTATGATCTATATAACAATTTGCAAAAAAAAACCTAAAAACCACTTATCTTTGCTCTTTCAAATCACATACAGCCACTGACGTCATTAAAAGAATAGAATTTTAAATAAAACCAGTGGAATTAGCATTCGAATTTCAAAAGGCTGTTTTTTTTTCACTATGGCAAAGGCACTTCATTCCGCATTCCCGTCTTGTCGAGGTGAGATTATCGTCACTCGCATAACACGAGAGGAGGGAAGAGTGCTGTGGGCCCATTGTGAGTTACCGCCAAATGTGGGAACTGATGATTTATCTCGTAAACCTTTTCATGTTTATTATATTAAGAGCTTATTTTAAATACTACGAGATGGATAATAGAAGACCCTGATATTGTTGAACTTGTTTTGGAAGTCTACTTACTCCTTTCGTACTTAAGAATAGGGTTGGTTGATTTTTTGATGGGATATCAGATTAATTTAAGTATAAATATATGAAGACTTCTTCTATATCATTAAATAGAATACCATTATTAACCGACGTAAAAAAAAAGATTCTATGTTCATGTTTTACATTATTTAAGCGATTTCTCTGTATGTATAAAAATATTGTAAATTGTATATGTAATAAAAGGGTTATTTATTCGAAAGGGTACTCCTAAAGTCGTCCAATTGCCATAGTATATCATTCAGTAGGGGCATATGTCCATCACTGGATTGCGGTTGGTTGAAACCTTCTAAGTAGTTCCTAAAAAGCTATAAAAAATACTTGTTCATACTCAATTGACATTTATCATGTGTCATGTGTCAAACGGAACGCTATAAATGTCAAATCAATACATTTTTATAGTTTTCGTAAAACGTCGACGTCAATCGAGAGAACCGTAATATCTCGCGAAACACATTTATTTTACCTGTATAAAAGTTCACCAAGTTCCATTTCAAAAGTACGTTTATGAGAATCATTTCGTACCAAAGTAAACATCGATTCAGTTCGATATCGTTCGCAAACACAATTTGCTCTGAAATTGTATTTGTACCGTTTAATTTGGAATCGACTACGATTTAATCAATTACCCGACTCAAATCGAGTAATTAAGTATCGATAACCTTTGGCTGTTAATGTATTAATGACTCTTTGCTGAATTGTGTTGATTTTGGTATAAATGAGGAGTGTGTAAATGAGTGTATATGCTTTTCATTTTAGATTTTTCATGGGGTTTCTTTCTGTTCGTATGTTTGAATGAATTGAATGCTATATTTGATTCGATTAAGATTTTTTAAAGCATGAACTGGGTTTTACGTAGGTAGGTAGCTAGTTAAAATTTAGAAGTGTTTAGCAATAACCACAGTTTTATTTTAATATGATATACTCTGAAATATCCAATATATCAGACCTGTAGGGCCATACAATTTTTTTATTATTTTGACTACGTGATTAGACCAGCAATATTACACCTGTCGTGATAACGGTAACGGTAGGAATATTTACCTAATTCATGGATTTTTCTATATATCTATTCATCTATTATTTATTTGTATATCAACGACCTAGTATCCGTAACAAATACCTCGTTGCTGAGCTCGGCACTAGATGGCGCTGTGTAACAATAACTGTATATATTAATATACATACAATACTCTAACGTCATGCAGTATCTACCCATGTGTCTTTACTCAGGAACTTACACATAAGTCATAATATCATGTTCCCTCTACCTATTGCATAATTTGATGCGGAGCTCGACGTTGAATGTTAATGAGTGAAATTTTAGTGAATTGGAATCGCATTGCCCGTCGAAGTAAACTTTATTGAATTTTGTTGGAATTCATATATGCTCAGGGCTGTCGCGAATAAATGCAGTGTGTCATAATATTAACACACTTTGGTTTATTTTTACTTGAGTTTACTTAGTCTGTGATTGAAGCAATATAATCAAGTACCTACCGGATTCTTCGGTTATTTTTTTTGCTTATGCAAATGACAGCACATTAACAGAGGGATCAATGTCAACCCTCGAGCTAGCAAAGGCAAAATTGGATGTCTCAGAGAGAGGCTGTATCTGAATGGCAGTTATTAAAGTCCACGGCATTGAAAACAAACGTGACGTCCATCAAGCCCGTTTGTGCTCCGATCTTATCTTTGGATAAACGATTTAGCCAAAAACAATCCGCTGCAACAATACTACCGCTTTAAAAACGTTCACATGGTAATGCTTGGATGCTCTTCAGCAACTGAAGATCTACTCAAAGTCTACTCGCGATCGGAGTAAATAGGCATCTACTAGGTAAGCGCAATCTCTCTGAGACTACCGGCAAAACGCTAATTATATGTACACATTTATTACACCCCTACTCATTTTAAAATACAACAAACAAACGTCACATGATAATGAAAGGACATAAAAATAAAAAATTCAATTCAATTGAAACAAATTATTTTACGATTCAAACCCGCTTGGCGCTATCTAACAATCAATAATATTTAATCACGGCGAGTCGTTCATTTGATATCGAACTTTTACCAACTGTAATGGAGATCAATTGAACAGTTTAAATTAACTATTAATAGTGGCCAATGGTTCAATCGGGGCGCAACAATCCAATCGGTGGAATAAAAAGTAATGTGGCTCGTGGTTCGTGGCTAAGTTGATCATCAAGACCAAACTGATCATTTCATGTAAGGTTTAGGTTACACTTTAAAGTTTTGTTTAACAAAATAAGGTTTTAGCTCTAAGATATGACTATATTTAATTTTATACAGTATCTATATTTAATGTAATATGCTGAAATTGAGCTGTCATACTGGGGAAATACCTTACAGAAGAACGCAGTGAAACAGCAATTATTGTTTCTGCGAGTGAATAAGGTTGCTAGAGCTCGTTAGGGGAGTGACTATTCTGACAGTATGGGAACTAAGTTTACCGTCAGTGTAGTAACTCCCCTATTTGAAAAACCTAAAAGGCTCTCTATTGTTTGGGGTCCTTCAAAAATGGAGTGAATTGGATTTTACAGGGTCGGCCAAGTGGGAGCGACACTTTTGGTGTTGCAAAGATCCATAGGCTACGGTAACTGCCTACCATCAGTTTGCTATAAAAAATAATAACAAGTTATTAGGGGTTATTAATTCAGTAT
Organism: Craniophora ligustri; assembly: GCA_905163465.1. Classification (NCBI taxonomy): domain Eukaryota; kingdom Metazoa; phylum Arthropoda; class Insecta; order Lepidoptera; family Noctuidae; genus Craniophora; species Craniophora ligustri. The sequence goes on from LR990969.1 coordinate 11,128,033, forward strand.
GACATTAAAACTACGCTACTTAAATTTGCAATAGAAAATCTATTTTAGTCGATGAACGAAATTTACACCCATTATTTTTCTTCCCTTTTGACTTGAAAAATTCCCTTTTTGACTTAGCCTATCAAGTCACAAAGACTTGATAGGCTAAGTCAAAAAGGGTATTTTTTTTAAGTTGTAAATACGTGTGATTTGTTTTTATCCACTCAATACATTTGAACTTAACACAACATCCATAAAGACTAATAAAATGTTAATTTGTTATCGGCACAGCCCTACGCGTCCCTGTCAGTCATCATTTGCGTAACGGGGTCTATCTGGCCTTTAATCGGTTTAAGCGACGATACACACTCGCTACTTCATACTTTTGATTCAATTTGTATGTTTTTTATTCGTTCATAGTAATTTTTGTTAGTGGCCGTAGAGTATTATAATGGTTCGATGTGAAGCGACCACACACACACACACATCCCTACTCGACAATAACAGCGTTCGCGCACACATACCTACAAAACACACACTCAACATTTTACACCTTATTATACAACCTTTATTAACTAGTTGTGTCGTGTAAGGAGTGCGAATACCATTGGGTGCCTTAACTGTAGAATTAAAACGGAACGAATTTTTACGGATTTTATCGCAGTATAATGATATTATTGAAGTGAAACTTCTTTATCGGGGTTGGAAAAAATTTTAGTGTAACATTTTTTCGTTACGCGTCACATTTTTCCGTTACGCGCCATATTTATTTGAATAGGTAACCATAGCAACATGATGTTTGTTTGACAACTGAAAACTATACCTTTTCCAATACACCAAGACCATTTGTTTTTCTATTGAGAACTTGCTATTGGTTGTGACATCGACGTTTTGATAAATAGAAGATTATGATTGGTTCCCACTATTATTTGGAACTGACAGAGCTACAAATTGAAGACTATTAATTCAAACGCTCTTTTTAAATTCAATGTTATTCGAGTAGATACCATCATTATATCAATAATCATAAAATACAGTTGGAAAACAATTAGTTTAACCAATGCATGTCTATGATAATAAAAGCCTTTTGCATAAACTTTATCTAATTTAGCTTTATTCAACCAATTTCTGTGAAGTTGTAAATAGTAAATCATTTTTCGAAAAATTATGTCATAAAGAAGTTTCACTTCTTACGTGTGTACACTAATACTCACACTTTTTTTTTTAATCCCGACGCTTCGAATCCTTTACAGCATCCAGCACGTGACCTATGGATGCTTTAAAATCCGTAAAAGTTATGTCAAATATTTGCGTTATTAAAAGTGTAAGAAATGACTATGTTAACTATAACTGTATTAATGTTATCTGGAGATAAAATTATTATTAAAAAAAGTTATTACGATAATTAAAATAACTTTTTCAAGCTCTGGCTGTCACATACACGTGACCGACCATGTGAAATTTTATTTTTACAATACCTACGCATTAGAGGATTTGTTACAAAATTATATTATAATACAAATTAAACGTTAAAATGAAAATTCATTTAAATTATTTTAAATTTCCGGCTGTCACAATGAAAGCCAAAGGTATTCAAATTATGAAAAGCAAGGAATGTCAAGTTCAAAATCCGAACAACATTTTAACTTAGTATCTAACACTAAGCCTTAACACCTGTATTTATATCATTATGGAATGCAATAAATTTTAATTGAATTGAATTGAACTTATGTACTTTTGTTTAAATTAGTTTAGCAAACCTCCATAGTAATTTGACTGTATAACCTTTCTATTTTGACTGTTGGGTAAAAGTCAAAACAGAAAAATCTTGAAGACTAGATATATGTAGTAGTACATCAGTGCTCCTCTTACTAACACGCGGGGATACAGGCACAAGGATTTTTTTCAGCGTACAGAGAAGAAATAATACGATACTTGTTTTTTATATGCGAGCTTACGGCCCTCTTGATTGTAAGCGGTTACCGTAACCTATAAACGTTTTCAACACCAGAGGTGTCGCTCGCGCGTTGCCAACCCTCCAGAAACAGTTTAGGTTTCAAAAATAAGAGTTACTAAATTGACAACAAACGGAATTCTCGTGCTGTCTGAAGTCACTCCCCTAACGAGATCTGGTCATCTTCCTCACTCGCAGTAACACAACTTTTATTGCTTCACTACCGTCTTCTGTAAGGCAGAGGTACTGTCCCAGTCGTGCAGCTCAATTTGAAGGAGGATTCTCGCTACGCTACCTCTTGAAGACCTACCTCACGTGACGGGAAATGATCATTATAATTGTTAGCCGTTATTACAATTATATCCTGTCACCTTTAGCCTCTACAAAGAACTGTATCCATTATACTTAGAATAATTGGCCGGTCTCTGGTACCCTTTGGTCGAGCAATTAGATGCAATTATCGGGAGGACGCGGCGACGCGACTCAATTGGCGTCGATACCGCCATATCGAATAAACGAAACTTATTGTATGTTTGTTCTTTTCTTTTTTCGGTTATCGGCCTTTGGGCTGAAAGGCCAATACGTATTTACGAGTTGTGGAATTAGTATGTAGAGTTTAAATATTGGGATATTTGAAAGAAGTGTCTATGGGTTTTTTGAGTTAGAGTAGGACTCAAAACTGCGTTGTCTGCTTTTTACATCTGATGTTTGAACCAAATATATATCAGATATTATTACATATTATTTATATTATATTCCTATCTGCCGAATCAGAATTCGAATACTTTTTCACAAAAACAAATACAGTAAAATTGACGATCGCTAAAATAGTATACTCCTAGTTAAACATTTAAATCATTCTAACTTGTCACTACCTAATATTCTCTAAAGTTAAGTCGATGTCGTTAGAACTAACAGTTAAAACAACACAAGTTCAACCACCAACTAACTTGTACTTCCAAATGGACAAACTAAACTTCACACATTAAGCTAACCAATCAACTAAACCTTGGTAAATCTGAAACTGGCTGGAAACTAATGTCGGTTAACTGTTCAAATCAATATAGCGATCGACCGTCGGGCTCTCAACTCAATTACTGCTCATTATGGACCATTAGTGTGTTCTGGTAACTGAGTAAATACTCATGGATAGGGTTGTGAGGGCTTAGTCATGTGACCATAGACTGCCATGTTTTTTATACCACGATGGTGACAAACAAACTAACGGCCCACCTAATGATAAGCAGTTACAGTAGTCTACAAACGTTTGCAACACCAGACTTGTATCTTGCGCGTTGGCGATACTCTAATACCGACTCTGAAGATCCCAAAAAAATAGGGATAATTTTAGGTTTCTTAAAATTGCCATATCATAGGTGTCGAGTTTGCATCTAAGGCAGGCACCTCCGAATTATCCAAATAATGTGCATTTAAATCACGGCGGAGTAAAATATCGTGATGGAACTCAGTTTCGTCGTGTGGCGTCTAACATCGCATACATGAACAGCGGGGTGGACTATTGCTTAGCCCATATCAACCAGACAGAACTCTGTGGAACAGTGATCTAGCAGTGGAACTAAGTATATATAAATTCATGATGGTGAAGGTCGGAAAAAATATAATTTTTGGTGTCCGTAACTATGGAGCTGTAAGGGATCCGAAACAGTTTTAATCAATGAGTAAAAAGTAGTTTTTTAGACGACTTGCTCAAGCTAGCTGGCAGCGACTGGAGGTAAAGAGCCGAAGATCGAGCTCTGTAGCATTTACTAGGGGAGGGCTACGTCCAGCAGTGGACAAATATGGGCTGATGACGATGATGATGATGAAAAAGTAGTTTTATTTTAAGGTATACATATAGACAGCTAAAGATAATGTATGTATGTTGGATTTTCCTTACAATTGTATCTTTAATAACGTATAATTATGTTACTATACTAACAAGATATAAATTAAAACACATTTTATTATAATACACCATTTTGTGTATACATATAAAATTCAGTATTGTATATTTAGGAGTATTTTATATAGCGTTTCATAAATCTATTGATAATTATTAATAATTCCTTGACAAATTCGTGTTTTGAATTATTCAATAATATAATTTGCTGTTATTACAATGGAATCTACTTGGATATACTATTATTATTGAAGGCCATTAATGATACAGAAATCTTAGCAATCTAATATGAATATGTTTGTATCATCATTACATTATAATACACTTCAGACAAGTGTTATGTTATTATTTGTTCAGTGTTAAACAATCTTGTTACATATGCCTACAAATCACTTATACTTATGCGAATAGATAAAACTTTTTTATTGCGAATTTTATCGTAGTATGTTGATAATATTTAATCCTGTAAACAATAGAAAATGTATAAAGTTTAAATTCAACATGGTATGATATAATAAATCGGTTAAGTTTAATCGGTTGAGTACAATAATTATGAGTGTATGTATGTGTGGATAACTATAATATATCTGTCTTTGTAATAAACTACGATTTCTCTGGATCAACCTCAAGACGATAACAAGAAATATATAAGAAATATTAAGTAAATAGGGTATATTTCAACAACACGTTTTCAAGTCCAATTCACTTCAAATAGTGTTTTATTTATTTATATAATCAATTTTTTTCCAGATTTCGCCTTTATTATTATAATCATTAAGTTCAAAAGTGGCCTATAGCAAAGTATGCTGATTTTGGCTACATTTTGAATTCATATCTCTTCGTAGCATTTTCGTAGCAAGTCGTAGCACCATAGTACATGACTCAATACAACAATGAAGTATTACTAAAAGTCATTAAAACAACATCAGTTATTCATATTTAATAAAATAAGTTAAGAAAAATAACGCGCTATATTGTATTTAAAAAAGTGTTGGTTATTTTGTTTATTTCATAATGCAACGTTATATCAGATCATTGCAACAAATTCAGTATAAATCGATTGATAAAAAGCATATTAATTTATATTCTAGTTTTAATAAAGAATTATGTTCTAAGCTTGCCATTTGACGAATCAATCAGCCTTCATACGTAGGTATACACCTCAATAAGAGCTATATACACTGGGCAAGCGCCACAATAATTACTGCGGGCGCCGTCCGCGATTGCATTTCAATACAATGGTGATATTTGCTAGTAATTGAGCTTATTGCTCGAGCCGGCCGTTATTGGCCTTTATTGCGTTAGGAACCAACTGATTGAGACGAGCGCCTTGCAGCGTGACGTTGGTGATGTGCCAATTGATTGTATTATAACATATATACTTAGGTACCATGGGAAGGCCCATTATTATTATTAAAAATGTACTGACATCTATCTGTTTATTTCCATATAAAGAGAAGCTGACTGACTGACTTACATATCAACGCTGGGCCTAAACTATAAGGGTTAGGAACTTGAAATTTTGCACAGGAGTTTCTTTTATAAAGCAGGGGAGCAACCAGAAAATATTTTTGAAAATTCGCCCTCTAAGGGTGTAAAGTTAGTATAAAACTTTGCCGTTTTTCGTTAACTTGCATGAAGTCGCGGGCATCAGTTAGTTTGTAATAATAATATTCTTCGACATTTTACACAGCAACATCTAGTCCCAAAGTAAGCAGAGCTTGTACTATGGGTACTAGGTAATGGATATAATACTTAATGGATTCATAAATGAAATGGATATAATGTTATTTTTTGTAAATACATACGATAATACATAAGAAATCCCAGGCAAACACAAGACTCGGAATAGAACCCGCGACCTCGTGATTAGGAGTCCGGTAACCGAACCATTAGACCACAGAGGTTATCATCAGATTACTTACGGCACAGGACCTAGTTCAGGCATAATTATGTGTTATATTATATACCAGGGGGGGGGGGGGCAACCTGCGACTTTTGCGAACCGAAACCATATCTCTTGAAAGGATTATTTGTGGCTCTAAATAAATGTACCCGAGTTCCTTTTTTGTGCTATCATATTGTAAAAAAAATATTATCGTTCCGTATGTGTTTCAAAATGTGGCACAAAAAATTTCAAGTTTTTAAATGGCTCGTACTGTCAAGGAGTTTGGCCACCCCTGTTATTAGCTACGTAACATTTTGTATTTATATCTATATCATGGGCTTAAGAATTTTTTGAATAAATGAATTTGAATTAGGTATGTCATTCCGACAGGCATGCGATCAACCAGCGCCGCTTCAGCACAATCATGAGGAACACAATTTATAGTAAGTGTTTAACTCAACTTAACATACCATCACGCCTACCATCGCCGAAGGGTTAGGCAGAGGTTAGGTGTACTAATACACCCACATTTTGCTGGTTTGTTTTAAGTACCATGTAATTGGGGACGAGCCTATTGCTATCAAACGCGCACGAAAAATGAAATAACGATGATGAATAAATGATTTTTTTTTCTCTTTCTAACTAGTCCGACGATTATTATCATTTTGAACATAATTACTATTCAAACAAAACTACTCTTTACGGATTTTATCGCGGTATATTGATATTTTTTAATCCCGACGTTTCGTTAAGGATCTTTTAAAGGTTTTTATTTTAATTTAAAAAATCTTGTTGGCAGTCTGAAATATAAGGTTGCATTGTAAAAGCCACTAGTGCTTTATTTGCTTGAACCTTCAAGTGTTAATCCCACCTACATTCTGCGTAATTACGCTTATTATTATAATAATATTAAAGACGCACTGACGAACTGCGAGAAGAGACCAGGAAAAAATTTTATGCAAGAACCTGGGACTTTGGAGAGCCGAATGTACACCTATTTCCCTTCCTGATGTTATCCTTACAAACTGTTAGATCAACCTTTGATTGTACCCAACAGTGGACCGCTGTAGGATAATGTAGATGTTAAAATTCTAATCCAATTTATAGTTTTTTTTTTGGTCCTTAACAATAAAGAATACAAGGATGATTAAAGTGTATTTTTAAAACAAATCCGAGCTTAAACACGTGCATTACCAAACTTCATAAATGGTTAACATGTAATTTATTTCCTGTAATTAATCATACTTTTACATTTCAAATAATAACATTTTAATGCTCAAATTGTTTTAGAAACACGTATTTGGTTTCGTAGCAATCTCGTAGCAACTTCGTAGCAGTCAAAACGATGACATAGTGTAAAAAAATAAGTTTTTCTTTGTCTTTTACATGTTTATATACGACCCTTTCAACGCTTATTTGCTTTGGATAAAAAATTGTTGCAACGTATACTTGGCACATCAAATTGTTTATATTCAAGTCATATAGTTAAAACTTGTTCATATTTTCATATTTTTCATCGTTCCTTCTTATTACATTATGTATGACGTAAATGGATCAAAAAATACCGTTTACTTAATGACTTTTGGCGTAGTTTAAAGTTATGTGTAGTTATCAAAAGTTGGAAAGAGATACTTTTTATACTTTGCATACTTCTCGCTCTAAAGTCTTAAGAAATTTCAAGAAAAATAGTCAGTCAGTTTATTCAGCTTTTACCGATATTTAAAAATATATTCCGGAGTGAAACCTTACTGTGACGTCATTCACACACTGCACTTATACACAGTGGATGCGCCCGCGCATCGTTTAGCCAATTCATTGGTTCATTCATATAATTATTATAGCTTATGCAAATACAATAGAGCTTTTGCAAAAATATAAGTAAATTAATAGATTTTGTTGTAAAAACCATAAAAATCAAGTATTGTCAATCCTGAAACTGATTTCGGTACCTTCCAATTTTCTCGCTTAATATTAAATATTTTTATTATAATATTTAAGAAAACTTTCAAAACTGGAAAAAGTGCTAAACAAACTTTTATAAACAATACAATAAAGTTGAATTACCTTATTAGCGTCCGAAAATATGTTGGCTTATTGTGGGCGGGAAGTTTTCCCGCCGAAGTCCGCGTGCGAAAGAGCGCGGTCACCGCGACACTGTCATCACGTTCCGACACACGCACGAGCACTCGCGAGCCGCGCCGCGCCGCCACTGACACCGCACTCGCCGCGAACACACAACTGCGAGTAATCGCTCCGAAACCGCCCTCGGCAAACAAAACCCCACCCGCCGTAAAGAGCATTTTAGCACGCGCGCCTCCCCCGCTCCCGCGCCCTGATTTAATAGCGAGCGCGGGCACTGATTCACTTAACCGAACGCAACTACCGACTGCCTCTCTCTCGCTCCCGCTCAAACGGTAATCCACTATACGTCCTCTCTCCCGCTCGCACACGCTCGGATATTCAACGGTGGAAAGAGACGGTGTCGCGGTCGCGGACACTTCTTTCTTCCAACTCGATTTGCATGCGAGCGGGGGTCGCTCCGCAAACTTTATGTCCTCGTTTCGTAAATTATTTATTCGTTTGGAAATACTTTTAACGGCATGCTCGGCTGCTGAAAAAGATTGCTTTAAAACGAGCCGAATTAAGTGAGTGACCGGTGTTATGGCGCGGGACGCGCCGACGCTAATCACTTTAATCTTGTTCACTCAAACGTTCATGATATTAGTTTCGTTGATTTTTCATGCGAAAATTCATATAGATTCAGTATTTTTATCTGCAAATTTTAATCCTCTTTTTATTTTTATTTGTTTGTAGATTTATCATCATGATCTGTCAGCGTGTTAACTTTTTATTTTACTTTAATCTAGTTCTTATTTTAGTCGGTACTTACACGGCCTAACTCTTCAGGAAAACGGGTGTAGTGGAATATTATAGAATAGTATATCTTAATATCTATAGCATACTTGGATGTTCATAAGGATATATTGCAGGTTGCAGACATTGAAACACATATATTATGACACGTACCTACATAGACTGGTACTTTTTGGGTAGAGAGTAATTTTATCTTTAATATGTAACTATTAGAATATTCTGCTTTTAATTTAATCCACACTTGTATTTATCACTACCACCACCTACCACAATAATAGCACTCCAGTGCGGTGTGTTAACGAGAAAATAATATAGATCCCTCTGAAAAGTAACTTTACATTTACCACAGTCAGGAGTAACGAATATGTGGAAAATCCTCATCGTCTTCTGCATCCTAAGACATAGTTTATCCTGTAATTGCAAAAATCAGTGCCATCTCACATCCATTTATTTGAGACAGAGATTTAGAGAAGTGTAGGTATAATATTATTGCGAAGGATAGTATGCAAAATAATTTAACGAAGATCTTAACATGGCCAAATGCCATTATCTAGAAACTTATGGCTTTCAGTACGTTTTCTTAGTATCGGTACATTTGTCTTGTAAACATTGTAGGAACTATGTACAATATAAATATAATACAGTTGACTATCATCAGGGTTATTGCCAAAAAGAAGAGGCAGTTCCTTTAAAATATCTCTGGACATTATGACACAGTGCCATCTAGTTTCGTGGTAAGCAACGAGCTTTGTGTTACGGATACTAGAAGGTTGATATACTACATATATTATATATTTTAAGTAATACATTCATATTATACATAGATATATCCATGACTCGGATACAAATGTTAGTGCTCATCACACAAACATTTGTCCCTACCGGGATTCGAACTCGGGACCCGTAGCACAGAAGGCAGCGTTGACTACCGCTGGGCTAATTGGGTCGTCAAAAATGGGAACAAATATGGAGACTAATTTTTCCAACGGCTTAAGTTGTTGTTGATTGGGGCTTTACCAAGCCATCGTTGTTATTCATATATTTATGTGTGTAGTGGGGATAAACTGGATGAGGAAGGTGGAGAAAAGAGTCTTTTAGCACAGTTCGGGAGAGGCCTATGTCCAGCAGTGGACTGCTATAAGCTGAGTTGGAGTTGGACAAGGCAGGTGCTGGCCCAACACCACCACATTTATTTATTAATTAATACCGTTAAGTTTATCAAAGAAATAAAGGCACAGAATTAAAGTTAGTCAACTAAGAGTCTAATTCCTCCCGCCTTCATCCTTATTTAGCTTGCAGTCATCGGAGTCTGTCTTTTCTTTTTCTTAAACATCTTTATCTTCATTATTTGACGCTTAATATTTAGTCATAATTATACCATCTGTCACAAATTGATTCCTCACAATTACCTAATTATTAGGCATTGAAATAATATCATATTTTATGGATTTTATCAAAGTACATTTAAATTCAGTCTACTCATGACTAAGAATGCTGTAAAGATTCTAAAACGTTGAGGTTAATTAATATCAATATATTATCATCATTTTCATATCAGTTTAATGACGTCCACTGCTGGACATAAGCCTCCCCCAAGGATATATAAAGTAGTTTAATTATAAATACCATCGTATACAACAAAACATACGTTTACAAATAAATTCGACACAAACAGTTCAAATGTATCTCAAAGAAATAAATGCCGTAATGTATCAGGGTAGTTAACTCTCAATAGTTAGTGGAATTCCAACGGCACAGCTTAGCTATCCAATTAGTTGTCATTGTGTTATCTGTGGTCAAACTAACTTCTAATGCCGTCCGTGACCCCTTTACTAACTCTCTCGTTTGGTGCTCAGTTACTTGACCTTACTACTGGTTCGTTTCATATATGTTTTTGGTGACTACATATCTGATCGTCTGTTTGTTTTTTCATTCATCACGGGTCTTACCTTCCTCATCATCATCATATGAACCCTTAGACGTCCACTGTTAGCCACGATGACCGGTTATGCGATACCCGCATCCAGCGGATGACTCTTACTTTATAGAGTAGAATTCTGGAAAAAGCCTTCATTAATCATTAATTGTCAACGCATTTATTGGACGTTTGGGCAAGAATCTCCTTTCATATGACAGGGATTAGGCTATAGTCCACCATGCTAGTGCGGCCTAGTGCGGCTTGGCACACTTTACACGCCATCGAGAAAATCGCTCAAGCATTCATTTTCGAACGATGTTTTCCTTCCCTGTATGAGCATGTTCACAAGCTACTTACAAGAACTTCATATTTTAAGTGCATTTTATTCCCAGCAATTCTGCCATAGTCTTCAACTACTGCGTTTTCAAAAAACAAGATTGTTGAAGAAAATTGTTTATTCCGTACCTACGGGTTTTTTAAGCCCACTGAATTCAGTGACCTTCCAATCATGCGATGATGAGTTGGAATCGAATACTCGTAGTAGATCTGTTTTCCTGTAATTGGCATAACATCAAATTTTCTCATTTACCCCGATATTCGTTAGGAGCAATAAAAGCGAGTAATATAATTATTTTCGTTTCTTAATACCAACAATAAGGCTTCGTCCATAAAAGAAATAAATACTTAAACTAGAAAACCCACTCAGATATTAAAATGCTCTTCGCGTAAACCGTCCAAAGTTTATAAAGAAACAATAAGACAACAATATTGTTATCAAATATTCTCGGACGATCCAAAATAAGCATCTTAATACTTTATAAGCAATCGTTTCTGCGTCTGATTCTTTAATCAGAGCTCTGATTCAAAATTTACTTGTCTTGTATAGTCCTGCGCAATCTTATTATTGCGGGCGGACGAGAACAAATCACAGGATTTTCAGCCTTATGGATGAAAGAATAGTTAGGAAGATTGCGAGCGTGAAGATTTGAGCCGTAAACAAATCTTAGGCGAGGTGTAAGTGACAACAAAACGGGAGCTTAGCTCTCGGCGCCGTCTTCAAGTTGAACGGCGGCGCGGGGAGGGGCGGCGGCTCGCGGGGGGCCAGGGGTGGAGCGACTATCCCCGTCCCGCTCAGGCCGCGAGTCGCGCTCATCCGTTTTATTTCTTGTTTGTCCGCAGCGCCTTCCCAGTTCGCTACATAATTTATTTTGAGCGGGCACATTTAAAAAATTGGCTCAGCCGCGTACGAGTTTAGGCGGCGAAATGGAGTTTGCTCGGGTGGGGCGGTGTTACCAAATGAAAATAATATGGTAAATGATTTCATTTGAATTGGCGTTTTGGCGTAATCGCCCGGGGCACGTAATGGCCCGAGGAAAGTCCCGGTCCATTGTCCGCACTGGCTTCATTTACTCGCTGAATTTATTTCGCCAGCTTCTTGCGCCACTTGGCTTTTATCGTCGTTTATGTCGACCCCATACATATTCAATGTCTTTCTGTATCCTGTCGAAAACTATGTTCGTTTGACACCCTCGGCTTTTTATTGGTCTGATATGATTTACAGATTTATTTATAAAAAAAAATGATTGTTTTTTTTAGTTAATCAGAATAGGTGGGAAGAATATAGATTATTACAGCCAAGTTTAACTTCAAAGTTTAAACAACTATTTAAAATCGAAATTTATTGTTTTCTTACTAAGTAAGTTATATTAGATCTTTGTTAAAAAATTTACATCACAGTATTACACTAGGTAGCTATCTATTATGATATATGACACATTATTCTCAAGTCTACTAATTAAATAATAGTTAGTTACTAACACCATAGACAAAAAATGAAACTACACCAGCTTTGTGAAGTGGCGATTTTGTTTCTTGTTTATTTAATCAATAATTAGTTTAATCATACACTTAAAATGATCATGTCACATTTAAACTGAACATGATAACTTAGAAAACTTATAGGTAACTAGCTGATTCCCGCGACTTCGTCCGCGTCCAATTTAACTAAAAAAAATAAAGTTTCGTATTAACTATTCACCCCCGTTTTACCCCCTTACGGGGTGAATTTTCAAAAATCCTTCTTAGCGGATGCCTACGTCATAACATCTACCTGCATGCCAAATTTCCGCCCGATGCGTCCAGTGGTTTGGGCTTTGCGTTGATAGATCAGGTTGTCAGTCAGTCACCTTTGAGTTATATATATTTAGATGGACTTGTTAATTGTTTTGGCTTAATTTTTTATTTTGTTCCTTTTTTTTATACTTCTCAATTTCACATTAGCTGAGCAAAAGTAGAGATCTTGTTCTCGATTTCTACGGAACGTTTTTAAATTATTTCTATTAAGATTGGTGTCAAGCACGAAGTCTTTCATCTTCTGTCTTTAGTCAGTGGAACAATCGTCACTGTATTTTATTATTATCTGCCTTCTGTTGATACCTCTTGATACACATCCAACATCCAACATTTTGTTTCTTCTGTTGTACCCAATTAAAATCTCCATCTGGCTTTATTGGTCGTCCTGACTTTCCTTACATGCACCTTCTAGAATTGTCTTTTAATAGTAATAATATAATAATAATAAAACTCTTATTTTCAAGCTACTGTAGCCCATAAATATACATCTTACACACTAGCATTATTATGGAGTCGGTTAACCGACTCAGTAATAATGCTGTCTGTAGATGTCATCGAAATTAATTTGTCGGTATTATCGTGCCATCAACACGAAAGGAGACAGCGTATTGGTAGATGTTTTATAATCAAAATTGTGATATAGCTCTCTATTGATACTTAGATAAGATTAGTTCTTTCCCTTAGTTTGTCATTACTTATCAGAAATTAATCCTTAAAATCCGAGACACTAAAGATTAGTGTATTCAGTGCATTTTAAAAACGAACAGATTCTTTTTTGATTTGCCATATCTTGTTAGGCATGTATTGATTTTTTTTTAATCTGATGCCGTATTGGTTTTCATCTTAATCGGGACTCCTTTGATAAATTTTCGTTATGCCTGTGTTTAAAACAAAATACGTGGACTAAATCCTAGTGCCTCATACTAATTCTTAACTTCTTCCATGGGTATGTTTACGTTTACAAACACTAATATTCACACACACAACATGAAGATTGTGCAAATATTTGCTCCATGAATCGAACCCGTCACCCGCAAACCATAGTATGGCACAGAGAGATTAGCCTCTGTGTCCTTCAGCGTCATCGGCCGCTCTTAGAGTTTCAGCCATAAATGTATCTGGATATGATGACTTAGCGACCTCTCATTCCGTGCTAAGCACCAAAGCTTGTATTATGGATACTAGATGGTTGATATACTACATACAAAACTGTATATAGATACTTTTTTTTGCACTTACATACGTACGTAGCTAACTATATAAATAAAAAATAATGTTAAAAAGCGCATGACTCGACCAATTTGGCATTTTTTTTTTGTATGTTCACGGAAGGCCGTAATACTAAAAAAACTTTAAAGAATGAAGTGTGTTCGAGCAGCTAGTTAAAAATGAATACGTTTATGACTCGGATACAGATGTTGATGCTTATCACACAAACATAATTCTGTACAAGGATTCGAACCGGGAGCACATAGCACAGAAGGCAGCGTTAACTACCGCTGCAGTAATCGGGTACGGCAATAGACAATGTATTAGCCGAATTGTGTCAATCTCCGGTCAACTTCGAAATCGTGTGAAATCACTCCACCACAGCCAAATATGTTTTATTATCACCATCAATCAACCCCCGCACGCTCCACCATCATCCGAAAACAATTACCGCAATGTCATCGAGAAAAAGCAAAATGAGTCTGCAAAACACATAATCATCCTATAATAACTACAATAGTTGCGTAATTATATCGTATCTTTTGTGAGTACCACCCCTAATGCAGGGGTTTTTTTCAACCCCTCGCTACCCGTGATTTATTGAAGAAAGCTTTTAAACCCTTGCTATGTCCATTGTTATTTTGTCTTTCTATTATCCTGCGGGTTGCTTGCTTGAAGATTTGCTCTATTAATTTCATGGTCTTGGTAATATGTCATTTTGTTTATGGTGGTTGCTCGGCTACTGATTTTAGTAGGGGTTATTAAGTCGAAATGAAATATTTTATTTCTCTAAATAAGTAAGATTTTGTAAGAAGAGTTACAGTTTCACAGTATTTTCATTACATCAATTGCAGAGAAGTCCGGCAGAATGGTGATTAGGCCCAGCAGTGGGTTGAGACGGATTGATGATGACGATGATGATGATGAACAATTTTACCAGTTAATATTTTAATTACTAAGTAGATGGCGCCGGTGTTTCTTAATTGATGACCTCTAAGAATAAACGATGAAACAAACATTGGTCTCTGAAATAAAACTGCCTCTTTGATTTAGTGGTCGTACAGTGCGACTGCCGAGCAAGAAGTCTTGGGTTCGATTCCCAGGTCGAGCAGTGTTATTGCGTTTTTCCCTGCAATTCTCAGTAGCAGCGCACAGTTAGGATTCGTCCCGGTTAATGGCAATAGACCTCCTTTATTATATGAGACTTAAACATGCGAACAGTGGGTGTACATTAGTACACCTCTGCCTAACCCTTCGGGGACAACAAGCGAGATGTGGTGATATGTATGTAATGATATATTATTTTGATAGTAGGTAGGGAGGTACATTAAACACATTAATTAAGATTGTTTTATCAGACAATCTCATCATATCGGAGCGTAAGATTCTGGGGTGATTTATATTTTAGGTTAATGAGCGGGCCAGGAGGTACTTTAGATTTTATTGATATCTAATAAAACTGAATTTTGTCACTGACTGACTGATTATGTTCAAAACTCTTAGGGTACTTTCTGATGTCCTAGAAAGCTGAAAGGCGTATAAACTAGTATTAGTAAACAAAGAAGAACAAACATCTAAAACAAAGAACTTTTATCCCCCAACCCTTTAAACTAGGGAAAAGAACTTTGAATGAGAGACTTGCGCAAATTTTGACGCTAGAGGTCTGAAAATTTATATATGGATCCTTGATATAAATAATAAAAAGGCGGATGTAATGTGCACGAAATACTTACATCCCGAAAAAGCAAACAAACAAAAATTCATAAGGAACTTACTTACAATAAGAAGCGAAATCCCACCACGACATTTTCATGTAAAATGATGCTAAGGCGATGGCTTGGCCATTTCGCTATTGGCGTAAGCGGAAAATATTATTCACATGTTCATTAATTTTCTATTAAACAATAGTTAATGTAGTAACGAAACGGCTACATATTTTGACTAAGGTGTAGAGTCTGTGAAGTTAGGCTTCTTTTTTTTATGGTGATAAGGGGGCAAACGACCAAGCGGCTCACCTGATGGTAAGTGATGACCGCCGCCCATAGACATTTGCAACACCAGAGGCTTGCAAATGCGTTGCCAAACCCCTTAGACACCGTTTAGGTTTCTTAAAATAGGGAGGTACTAAATTGACAGCAACGGGATTCCCATGCTGTCTGAATAGTCACTCCCCCAATGAGCTCTGGTAACCTTACTCACTCGCAGAAAGACAACTATTGTTGATTCACTGCGGTCTTCTGTAAGGCGGAGGTACTTCCCCAGTCGGGCAGCTCAATTTGAGCGAGAAATCTCGCTATGCCCTACCTCCTATAAAAGATTTCTTAGAGTTAGGGCGCGTAGAGTCAAAAGCTTGGCTCTACATATCCTAACTGATAAATTTTTAACTGTGCGAGTCATAATGGTCTCGTCTTGGCATCATTTTACATGAAAATGTTTTAATCGGGATTGTTTTCTTTCACTAAGTTATCTTCATACTACTAAGTACTTAATAATATATAAGACATAGTGAATAAATAATATTATTTTATCACTGTCTTTTGTGGACTATGACTAGGTTACCCTGTCATACAGATTACAAGGCCAGCTTATGTTACTGATTCTAAATAATCGTCTGTTTTATTATAAATTATTATAATTTTTTCATTGTCCATTGGCACATGTTATCATACCTTCTCAACGTGTAAACCTATATATAAGTATATAGTCTTTTCCAAAAGTGTATTTGGCTCTTTAAATATATCTTAGTGTGATGGATGACGAATAAAGTGTTCACTTTATTCGTCATCCATCACACTAAGATATTTTAAGACCGCTAGCCTAAAATTGTCAACGTCAGAACTGACGTTAACAATTTTAGGCTAGCAGTCAACAAACACATAGCGAGGTATACTTGAGCTGATATTAATAGTGATAAATAATTTCATATTTAATAAGAATATTCAAAACTGCTGTCAAACACAGGCAATTTAAACGTTGCTATACTGGCGCTTGGCACATATGACGTTATCTTCGAAAGAATCGAAAGTAACACTACACCACGGAACAAAATTGCTGTTCCGTTCATTACACCGATGTTTTTTAAAATGATTAGTCAAATAGAAAAAGAGTGGAATCCATTTGATGCCCAAGGAATAGTTAAAAACAAAAACATCTGACGTCGCATTTTGAGTTTTGAGGAGCCGATTAGGGGAGCGGTATTAACGGCTGCCTACCGTGGTAAGGTTCCTTGGTTCGAATTCCGGTATGGGCAAATGTTTGTGTAATTAACATAGATATTTGACGAGAGGTAGGGCAAAGCGAAATTTCTCGCTCAAATTGCCTTCACCTTGCAGAATACCGCAGTGAATCAACAATAGTTGTCTTTCTTTGAGTGAGTAAGGTTACCAGAGCTAGTTGGAGGAATAACTATTCTGACAGCATGGAATTCCGTTTTCTATCAGTTTCAAATCAAAATCAAATCAAATCAAATCATTTCTTTCAATTAGACCAATACAGGTACTTTGGAATTGTCGAATTAAATTGAATTTATTTGCACGATTCCAAAAGGTAGGTCTTATGGCGAAGAACCGGCAAGAAACTCCATAGATACCTACTCTTATTAAACTAAATATAAAATTGTTGGTTTTGTTTTACAATGCTTTAAGTATGTAATATCAATATGAGACTGGTGCAGTTCGATGTGAAACGTATGATTTGTGAAGAAAAGAAATAACTTAAACAATGATCAAAACAAAAAACAACAAAAATTAAATCTATATATAACTAGCTGACCCAGCAAACGTTGTTTTGCCACATTATAGGGGTTGGTGGACAACCCTTATCACTAAGAGGTATGAAAAATAGATGTTGGCCGATTCTCAGACCTACTCAATATGCTCACAAAATTTCATGAAAATCGGTCAAGCCGTGTCGGAGGAGTACGGGAACGAACATTGTGACACGAGAATTTTATATATAAGACTAGCTGACCCAGCAAACGTTGTTTTGCCACATTATAGGGGTTGGTGGACTACCCCTAACTTTTAGGGGGATGAAAAATAGATGTTGGCCGATTCTCATAGATACCGGATAAGCACAAAAAATTTCATCAAAATCGGTCAAGCCGTTTCGGAGGAGTATGGCAACGAAAACTGTGACACGAGAATTTTATATATTAGACTAGCTGACCCAGCAAACGTTGTTTTGCCACATTATAGGGGTTGGTGGACTACCCCTAACCTTTAGGGGGATGAAAAATAGATGTTGGCCGATTCTCATAGATACCGGATAAGCACAAAAAAAATCATCAAAATCGGTCAAGCCGTTTCGGAGGAGTATGGCAACGAAAACTGTGACACGAGAATTTTATATATTAGATATTACATATATAACCTAACCTAAGCTAACATAGGTAACCTGTATTTACAAAAAAATATATCTGTCCAGTGAACTGCAGTGTATAACCATCCATGTATTATGCTCGGATATATTATTATTATATTAGCGTTAATTATAATTAATTAACGCTATTGTCTTAATTATGCCTATTTATTTTTTTAATTTATCAATATTGTTACTAAGGTTTTAGTAGGTACAATGCTTTATCAAATGTATTTAATAAGATATATATCATATTATTAAATTGATATTTATCGTGTTGATCTTGATTTATATTTGGTATTGATAGATATAAAGTAAAAGACATAAGACCATCATTAGTTTCCTTTCTTGCAAATTAAATTTTAATCTAACCTAACATTCATTTAGCGCCATCTTTCTTATTCATGGTCGAACTATAGTCAACTATTTATTTTTTAATCTATGTTTTGCTATACATTCATTCATTACAAAAATAATACACATTTGAATAAAATTGAACCTGATATTTATTGTTGAAGCAATAAAATAATGTCATTAGTAAAAATTATGAAAAAAATATCAATAGCAATTCATTTCATCTTTAACTAAATTATATTTTATCTGTTGTAGAAACACCTGCAGTAGCGCTCCCTATTGTCATTAAAAAGTAACTTTTAGTACCTCTCAGTAAAGCAGTCTTAACGTTTCATAACTTTTTAATTATATTTGCATTAATTTAAAAGAAGTACCAAATTTATTGAGCTGGAACACTTTAAAATATTTTTAAATTTATTTTTGCATATAGTTGTATCATTTTACTGTTTATTTGTATTATAAATGTCCCAATTCATATTTGCCGCCAATTAGCGGCGGCGTTTCGGCCATTTTGTGAACCCCGCGACAGGAAGTGAGTGTTATAGGTGCTACGCAGGCGCAAATTGACCTTTCGGTTGAAGAACCCGTCGGTCACATGTGAGTGTCGATAAATATCTTAGTTTTATCGTAAATTCTCTATTAATAGTTGTAATTATTGTTTTCGTAAGTATTTTTTGTGGTGAATATAAATTTGTGCATATACGGCATAACCGCGCTGTGGATTTTGTGTAATTTATGAAAATATAATGTGCCGCGGCGCCGGCACGTTTGTCAAATCGCTATTTTTTTTTCGTTATCTCCAGAATCCGAATAAAGATCAAGTTCACATTGTATAGCGTTCCTACGTGTTTAAGTTGGTGCATAGGTGTTGAAAACGGTTTGTGATTTCATTATTATGGTGTGTTGGTCGTGTTTGAAACACGCTCAAGATGTCTCTTGTGAACCACATGTTCGGGCACCACACCGTCCACTCCGTGTCGTCACCACCATCGTGTGTCAGGCCTGATTTCATTCAATAACTTTTGTTTTATTATCATAACCTTATGTTATTGATAATATTCGTCACCTTATGGTGGATGTCAAGTACATACTCCCACAAAGGTTTTCCGTTTGTCGCACCGCTGTAGGTGGGGTTAGGTCGTGTCAAAATTTTCGAAAACATACCTATAACAGTCTAGACTCTTTCCACCCTAGTTTAGTGTGTTGTGCATATATAGGTTATATTTATAGCTATGTGCCTATTGCATACATGCTAACATGATTGTATGACTTGACAGATTTTGCGTTGAATCTACAATTAAATTATGTCTAAATTTAATGAAGTCATATGTTTTGCAATAAATAAACCATCATTTTTGTGAAATTTTTGCTACCTGATATTGAAAGATTGCAACAATGAAGTGATCTAAATAATCAATCTTTTTAGAGCTGTTCAAAATCTCTGATTTGATTGCTAAAATTTTGACAATTCATTACCATTATAGAAAAAAATGTGTGTGGAGGGACTACCTCTCTCATTATGTTTTAAAAGCTTACTGCTGATTACTGCTGCAGTATAATATTTTAGAAACACCAACTGTATCAGTTTCAAGCTAATAATTCTATCAGTACAGAACCTCAATAAATGTACTACTTGAAAGCTTACATAGACCCAATGAGTTACTTTATCTTTGTTTTAAGTGACTTATCACAGGGCCTATATATTTGTACTCTTATGTGTTGTTTTTCTACTTTGCATGTTGAAACCAAACTTCTTTTACACAAAGTGGATGAGATGAGTATCAACTGCTGGTATAACATTAATATCACCAGCGGTAAACATGTGCGTTCTCATATCATATGAATTTAATCTAATGCTTTTGAAGATAAACAAAAGTCTGTAAAACAAATTCCTTAGTAATGATTAAAACATACTCTATAAAACTAAAATCTAGATCAGAATATTCTTTCTACGAAGTTAAAATTTGTAGTTTGGCATCTCTAGATTCTGCCTACCCCCATGGGAAAAAGGTTTGAGTGTATGTATGTATTAAGTTTAATTTGCTCTGTTGTTTTAAAAACATAATTACATCTATACAAGTATAATTCAATGTAAGACTGAATTTATATGCCAAAATACTCTCATTTAACATTCAGTGATTGATTTAAAGTGAAAGGTGTGTTACTTGCATCAAAAATAAATAGAACAATGGAAATGTACTCATATATAAAATATCCATTGATTTACTTCACTGCAATTACTTTACAGTGTAGAATTTTATTACATACAAGTCTTTGTAATAGTTATAGTACATATTATAAACCTGTTATAATTCATATTACCATAAACTTGTAGTGTGTTGAAGATTTTATAAATCAAGTCTTCCTATTGATATTTACAGCCAAAAATGTTTATAATTTTTCCAAATATGTAGGGTCTGCTTTTACCTTTGTTGAATATCAATATTTCGCATGTAGCAACTAATTCTATTTATATTAATACTGACATCTTAAGCTCATAATCTTTTGTGAGGCTTTTAGACAAACACATTTTATTTATGAAACTGTGATTCATGAAGTCATTTAACTAGTCATCTACTTAATCTGAGCCCATAGAGTCGCGAATACAGTCTCATACTGTGTTTGTGCTGAGGGTACTCGGACATTATACACCAGGTCCGACTATGCGTCTCAACTCACAACTGTGCTTTGGGATCACCGTCCAGGGCCACAAGCTAAAAATACTGAAAAAAAGACTTCATGTTTACATATCATTCTCATTATGTTACTGCTTGAAATCATCATCATCATGTCAGCTGGAGGATGTCCACTGCTGGACATAAGCCTCCCCCAAGATTTCCACAATGACTGGTCTTGGGCTTGGCTCGGCTTGAAATACAGTGCATAAATTAATAACATAATGAGCTATTCTAGAAATTCACACCAATTTTTTTTTTATTCATCTGTTCTCTAGCATATACTAATAACTAGTAGTGTTATTTCTCTTGAACAACAGATGATTAAACATCAGCAATGTCTAATTAAATCAGGTCTGTATAGCTTACAATGTATACTCAAGTCTACTTGATTTTTGGTTACCTTACGGTATCTACATAGACACAAGCCTTAAAGCAAAAATGAGGTTTTCACTTTTTACATAGAGTATAGTTCATTGACATGCAGGTCAATAACCCATGTGCTAATTTTTTCGTCACATGAGTGTGAATCATGTTTCTGAGTTAATGCCAAGGTTTCTATAGGTGAGCATGGCTGTTCAATATCATCTGTCAATAGTTCTCCGAGTTGTCAAGTTTAGTGTCATACTATAAATCCCTTTTTTTAGGTAGAATTTGTGTCTTGTAATTGGAAAATAACCTCATCATTGTTTTATTATTTGGTAGGTTGACAAGGTGTCATTTTGTGATGATAAAGTGATGAAGTGATCTTTGAACTAGGTGATGTGATATTGTGTGGAATTTTTTTTTATCAAATTATAGTCATTATAAATAATCATGTTTACTTTATTATGTAAAGGTACTCATAGTGAAAGCAGGTTATGGGTGAATAGTTGATGTGTTCAAAATGCAAAAAATAAATTAATGTTTTCAATTATGTTTCTTATAGATCTAGGTTTATGTGATATTAATATTTTTACTTAAAATATAAATATATATCATTACAATAACTCTTTATTACACATCTACAATAATAATTAAAGGATAAATATGTTTTCCATTAAGTTTATAATTACAAAATTTGGCAAGAAACTGTAATTAATGAAATTACAATTAGAAATTATATTCTCTCTCACACAATTCATTCCTTACAGGAACTCAAGTTCTCTTTTTACAATTTTATTTTGTTTTGGCAGATCACTCCTGACCGTATCTAAAACTCGGCACCCAACACAATGGCTGACATCGAGGATACACACTTCGAGACCGGGGACTCCGGGGCCTCCGCCACCTTCCCCATGCAATGCTCGGCCCTGCGCAAGAACGGATTCGTCATGCTCAAGGGGCGCCCCTGCAAAATCGTTGAGATGTCCACCTCCAAAACCGGCAAGCACGGCCACGCTAAAGTTCACTTGGTTGGAATCGATATTTTTAACGGCAAGAAGTGAGTGCACTTTATATTACTTATGTAAACTATTTACAGTTATTGGGAAATCAGAAATCATTTATTTCTTAAACAGGTAGGCATTTACATACTAAGATCTTAGGAAGGAAATACAGTTCATAATATAATGAGATTTTACGTACGTATCATAACTGTTAAGCTGAGCTTCATTAGATTTAGCTGTCCTTAATTATCCATGACTTGAGATACTGATTACTGACGTATACAGTTGTTTGCCCCTACATTTTTTTATATAATTTTAATCAATTTGCTTGAGGAATATAATAATATACAACGTACTTCTTGCTGAATATGCCTTTATCAATTTACACATTGTTGCCACTGATTAAGTTTTGCCAGTAACAGTTATCAAGTAGACAGACTTATCAATCATGCTTACAATGATAAGTTGTTGTCAAAATCGCAATTTTCTAATTCGAGCCCATAGAGTCGCGAACTTGGTACCATACCGTGTTCGTGCTGAGGGTACTCGGACATTATATACCAGGTCCGACTATGCGTCTCAACTCACAACTGTGCTTTGGGATCACCGTCCAGGGCCACATGCTTACAATACATAATTTTTCATGCTAGACACCCCTATATTATGAACTATAATTATTACTTGTAAATGGGTAAAATGTCTAGGGAATTTGTCATTGATTCAGGCTTTTTATGAAATCAGAAATAGAGATAGTCAATTTTGTTACACGCTAAAATGTAATGTGTAAGATAGGACTTTATATTCAGAGGATTTAGCGGAGGAAAATGGGTCCTTAAGATTAAGTATATTCTAAATCGTTTCCTAATTAACTTTTATGACTGTAATCAAAAGACATCAGGATTAGTAACACGTGGCTTCCGTGTTGACGTGGCCATTGATGACCACGTGTGCCAAAATCGCTAATAGTTTGAGAAGTGATGATTATACTGTCTGCGCCAATATTCTGTAGATTTACTGGATAACCGCGAAAAATTGCGTCATATTTTGGTTACACTTCAAACATTATTCCTTAATTTAAATTAAATTCACAAAACGCTCTGATAATTAAACAATATTTTCCTAAATCAGTTCGTAACTGTGCCTTTATTATACATTAAAACTAATACAATCATTCGTTCTTCAAATATTAAATGAATTGGGAAGAAAATAACGTTAGTAAATTATTTACCTTTTCTTTTCTTATGTATCATGTTATAAATATTAAATACAAGTTACTGAGCGCGAGATATCTCAGACTTAATATTGTTTTTATCGGCTTTTCCGTCACAAGACTATTTTTATCCTTGGCTATTGATTTCTGTACAATAACACTGTTTGGTCAGCTGTATAAGTAAAGTTGTTAACTTTACTTTCACTTGATAATACGCATGAATACGTGAGGTTTTGCTATTTTATTTAAACAAAGTTGCGTTTTTCAATCCTAGAATGATAAGTTTGAAGTACGTAGTGATATATTTATCACATTGTTACACGTACTATGCATATTATAAATGTTTATATACATTTTAAACTGAACCTAGATAATTTCGGAATGTTTTCGGTTTATTTTTGAAGTAGACTCACTGTTAACAAATAACACTAAGTTTTTAAAAAATGTCGCTGCTTCAGTGGTACAATAAAAAACGTTCCTAAATTTGTCTGTACATCAATTATAATTTATAATTTTAAGCAAGTCGTGTCGATTCCAATTTCAACTATGAAGAGGAAGCATTGTTTACAGGATTATACGCTAATTATTCTACTGCTAGAATCTTATAGTTTATAACGTTTTTTAAAGTCCTCAGTAGACAACATTTTTGTTCAACATTTTTGTTTAGTTATTGCGTTAAAATAACACCTTATGATTATAAAATTCCTCGTTATAAAAACGTACTGATGCTCTTATTATTAAATTCAATGGACAGAAACAGTCTCATGCACTTAATTAAGTTTTTTTAATGGTATCTAAATATTCGACAAGTATTCTGCTCGAGTCTAATGAACCTTTTACACAAGTAAGTAGTACTTTTAACTAACATATCGCTTTCTTCTACCCAGATACGAAGATATCTGCCCATCTACTCACAACATGGACGTTCCTCACGTTAAGCGCGAAGACTACCAGCTGACCGACATCTCCGACGACGGCTACTTGACCCTCATGGCTGACAACGGGGACCTCCGCGAGGACCTCAAGATCCCAGACGGTGACCTTGGCACCCAGTTGCGCTCTGACTTCGATAGCGGCAAAGAGCTGTTGGTGAGTAACTAAGATTACATTATTTTTTGACATACATATTAAACAACGTTGACGACATACGAGTTGGCAGATAGTAGTTCGTATAATGAGTTCATTTATATTACATATACATACATTCACGCCTTTTCCCATGGGGGTTGTTAAAACTGAATGCCACGCGCCACGATCCTTGCATACCACTTCATTTCTAGCAAAGTATTACTTTTTTTAAATACGTTGTTTACAAATAACAATTCTCATATATAAAACAATCTCCCAGACTGCACCTTGGCAACTGTCGGCGACATCTATAGGCCATCATACATGTGTATTGTATTTATTCCTTGCGGGAATTAGACCCATGACCTGTGACGCACAAATCTACCTCTCATCGACTGCGTCACTAATGCCGTTATCATATGGTAGAAAAGAAATATCTCTAAGTTAACTGCTACGAAAAAAATCAAAATTATATCATCATAATTTCGTGACTGGCATACGAAATTTTACCTTTCACACTCAAATTTGCATAATTTATACCGTTTGCGTAATTTATACCGAAAACACGCATACAGTTAGTTAGTCATATGTTGAAAAAGTTGAAATAGAGACTACAGTATTTTATAATAGTTAGTAAAGAACAAAAGCTATATAAAAATGGTTCATGAAAAAAACCGAGTTCAACCACCACTTGTAACATTTTCTGGTCCTGTTGAAGTGGTCCCGATACACTTGACCTTTAGGTCCCTTTGTGCTTTCCTTTTTTCAATTTTACCCAATTAGTCTCATTTCAAAAGAGTTTCTTTACCGTTAACTTAGTTTGAAAAACAAAAACTGTTTTGTAAACATATTTTATCCTTTTATGAGAAAATAGATAATAAAGAAACCTCTTTAAGATTTAAGTACTTCGAAGTAAATATCCATACGAGTACGTGTCAGTAATTTAAACGTTTATCTCAAGATATACCTCACAGCAATAATGGTGTATAAGCACGCCTATAAAGGGTTGTCTCGCATTTTATTTGTTATTTTATTGCGTTTGTTACGACGCCTGATCACGACAACTCGTAACGTTATTAGCTCATGACTACGACTACATTATTTACATGGACTGCTAATCTTAATCCACTTAAGGTTTTACACTAACAATTTAAATTATTAAAATGATTAAATTATACTTATTCCTGTAAATAGATCTTTTAAAGACACTTTTACAAGTCATTTGATCTGCTTATCGTATTTTTGTATGTATAAGCACAGTTTTTTTTTTGTATTTTATGTTTGTATACGCGTTTCAACATAAAGAACTAAATAAACAGACTCAAGACATGCTAGAAAATAAATAGGTACTACTTTTATTACTAAATAAGAAAATAATAATAATCATATTGTATAAAGTAACTACAAGGCAGATTGATCTTTAATTTATGTGTACGGTAGTGCCCCTCAACAATCAAGGCAGTTACCTCTTTTTTTAGTATATCGGTGTATTATTAGAACAAAATTTAAATTCCTTCTAGTAGCGTAGTACTATCCAGCGCAAGACTTCTGAGTTAAACTTGAGCATTAATGGTATAGTCATTTGAACTGAAACTATGGTTCCACCTTTTGTCACACGTGTTTGACGTTATAATGCTATCTGAGACTTGATACCGTGATCTAGAGATCACGAAACGTGTCACAAGACATTTCGGCGAACAAGCGTGACGACTGCGTGTTATTGACTCCGAAACAATGCAACACGTGGCACATGTTGATTGTAAATATCACTTTCTGAGATCAACGCAACATTACGTACATATATTTTTTATGTACTTGCATTGTGTTATGCAGATTCAGGTCATGTTTACGTTGTTGTAATCAAGGAATCTCCTGTCTAACTTTACTTATTAGATCTCAGTCAGTAGACCCGTTCAGACGTCATCAGGTTTGCAAGTAAATAGTATTCGAGTATGTGAACTTCGTATGCATTGAACTGTACTAAGGTCTGCCATTTGAAGTATGAAATTACCTAAGAGGAAAATGAATTCGTAATAATTTAGATATATCAAGGTCCTGTATAAAATTACCTACTAACACAGCCATGATGTTAAGGTAATCTACTAATCACTGAAGAAAATGCAATTATGGCAACCTAATTATAGCTAATAAACTTTTTTTAAAGCCTATAAAAACTTATAAAATTATTTGATTTAAGAATATTAATAAGATAATAACTATGATTATTTATTTAATCATTAGGAGTTTATACGAATAATCTCCAATTATGTAAGGGTTAAATAAATAACCTAACTTAAAATTGACGTAAACTCAAAGTTGTGATTAAGTTGTTTAGTGATTATTTTATATTTTTTCGAGTATAGAGTCTCTGACATGTTCTTTAACTTGTTGGTGCTAAATCAACTCGTACATTAAATCTCAGCCCCATAACCTGGGTTAGTATTTATTGCCAGCCATATGGACGGTGGGTTTTGAGTACAATAATTAATGCCCAAGCAAATCATGATTAAATGATAAACCATAAACTCAGTAGGCCCTTTCCAAACTATTTTAGGATTACCTAGATACGACTGAATATAATTATATTTTTACGAAAAGCGTAAACCATCGGACTGTAGTCTTAAGAGTATAGACTTTTAACAATAATAATTACAGAAAAAACCTATATTTCACTATCGTTACCATCCAAAATTATTTTTCGTTCGTATTTATGGAGGGAAGGAGGTGGTAATCCCTCCACTGGAAAAGGAGGATCCTCCGACCAGGCGAGAAGTTGTGCCTGGCGGGCTACTGCCCAACGGTTGATGTTGGGTGGTTGTATATATACAATCTCGCGTGCAAATGTCACTTGCGCGATGTAGGATTACTTGCGTCATCGCGCTGAGTTCGTAGTTCTTATGTGGCGAGAAACATGTCGCTACATCACTCCCCTCCGAGACTGGAGGTCGATATGATCTTCTGATGAGGAGTCAACGGTTGTTGCGTGTTGCCAGTGCCAGGTGTGATGTTCCAGTGAGTCGGAACAGGTTGCCGCGTAGTCCGCAGTGAGTCGGGACTGTGTTGCGGTGAGTCCACGGTGAGTCGGGACTGTGATGCTGCGAATTCCTCAGTGAGTCGAGGTGGTGCAGTGATGCGTAGTGGCTGGCTGCTGCGTCGACCAGGAGAGAGTGGCTCTGCTAGATGACCGGCCGAAGTGCAGTGTGCTGTGCCAAGTTGCTGATGCTGGCTGAAGGTCCTGACCAGGCATGTGCGTCCGCTACAGGCGTATGGTCAGGGTTGAAGCCGGAGGGTTGCTGGCTGGCAGGTTGATGCGCTGGAGAGTGCTGTGAGGAGTGATGATGGCGAAGCTGCTGGTCATCGTAGGTTGCGTTGATGTTCAGCTCGGGGTCACCAGTATGGAGGGAAGGAGGTGGTAATCCCTCCACTGGAAAAGGAGGATCCTCCGACCAGGCGAGAAGTTGTGCCTGGCGGGCTACTGCCCAACGGTTGATGTTGGGTGGTTGTATATATACAATCTCGCGTGCAAATGTCACTTGCGCGATGTAGGATTACTTGCGTCATCGCGCTGAGTTCGTAGTTCTTATGTGGCGAGAAAGATGTCGCTACATATTGATATGAGACTAAGATTATTATCAACAGGTTTATAACTAGACTAAATAACCAGGGATATATTTGACGATCATTCATACAGCTTCACTGATACAGATTTTATAATGCACAATAAAACTAGGTTTAAAAAAATACCTCAGTAAGTCGAAAATACATAATAATGTCGGCGACAGATGTCGCTATTTATGTTCTGTTATGATCTTTAACCTCACCACGCGGAGTCAACGTGTTTTGGAAAGAAGCCAACTTGGTTTTACTAAAGCGTGACAGTTTTAGCAGCAGGAGTTCCGTTTACCCCATAAGGGCAGAACAATAGAACTTGGTTGGTAGACCTTTACATACATTTTACAACAGTACAGGTTATTGACCTAGGGCTAAACTTAATATTGTCATATCGTACATCATACTTCATTTATTTTTAAAATACATTGGCCCAATAATACTTTCTCTTATGTCGTTTACTTATGGATGCGTTTACATATGCAGAAATCTAGATCATAAGTATCTAGCTTTAGGCAATACAAACAGTTTTTTTTGCTATCGAACCATGGATAATTTAAAAATTGATAGTTTCGCGTTGCCTTCTAACCTCACTTCTACCGACTTTAGAATGACAACTATAAATTTGAAGCTGAGGTAGCCTAGTGGGTGACTAGTGGACTGAAGTGTCAAAGGTTTCGAGTTCAAACCTATGCACCACTCACTTTCCTACTTCTTACTACTGGAAGTTATGTGCGTATTTATCACATGCTCAAAAGGTGAAGGAAAACATCGTGAGGAAACCTGCATGCTTGAGATATTTTCTCGATGGCATGTGAAGTTTACCAACCCGCAGTAGGCTAGCGTGGTAGACTATAGCCTAATCCTTCTCAAATGAGAGGAGACCCCTGCCTAGCAGTGGTATTAATGGGTTGCTAATGAACTATAAATTTGAGTGTAAAGGAGTTACGAGCGTAAAGCTTGTTTGGGTTTGCTGACCAAGCCTTTGAAGAAAATTTTCTTGTTAACAATAGTCGGACGAATATGGCATTATTAACAGTCCCGAGCTGTGCACAAATTTACATGACACATCTTCACATATGTATCGATCACCGAACTATTTATTATTCAAACCACTTTGAATACTAAACGCTGATGTCAGGGCTAAATAAGGCAAGTTATCATAGAGAATCGATCAATGATAACGTCCTCCTTAACGATATCTATTAATTGATAACATTTTAAATTTATTTGTGGTTTGTAGGGTAGATTAACGCTAATCTAATGCTTTATGAATGTTGAATTTATCTCAGTATTCGCATTATATTTCGTATTATATTGTTCAGTTCAAATGTAATGTATTTTTTATTATATTTTATTTGGTCATTGGTCAGTAGTTTCAAGCGCGCCTGCAGAGCCCGCGAGGCGGTGAAGATAAATAATATATAGGGTTTTCCTATAATATTATCAGTAGAAGCTCTGAGTTTGCCTGGTTGGTAGCAATAGGTTCATACTAGCGTGTCCATATAGGTGTTAATAATAACTGCTCTGCCTAATTCCTTGGGGATACAGGGCGTGATGGTATATGCTAGAGGAAGAGGATGATGATGTAGTATGATATCAGTTGCTTGTTTAATACAAGTAAATCGGTCAAAATATCTTATAATATATTGATAATATCTAAGTATGATTGATAAGTGCATTGTCAAGGTATATAAAAAAAAAATGTTCTGTTATTGATATCTACCTTATAATATGCAGTTGCGAAACTTCTTAAAAATGTGTCAACATTGACTTTGATTTTTATATTTTTGTGTTAAACTGTATGAGTAACATCTGGCAATTGTGTTGTTTCAGTGCACCGTGCTGAAGTCTTGCGGTGAGGAGTGTGTAATCGCAGTCAAGGCAAACACAGCTCTCGACAAATAAACCAACTCAGCATTTATAGGGATATACATACATATAATTTTTTTACAATCAACAGCTCTTACATAAATGTAAAACATAATACTATGTATAATTTAACATAAAATATTATGGTGTCACGTAGTGCTGGCTTGTCACCGTCCACTGCGCACTCGGGGGCATCTCATGACGTTATGGCATTGATCTGCAATACCGTACCAATGATGCGGTCCCATTGATTTAAGAATAAGATTCTAGAGATATGTGTCAATTTTCAATCGGGGTCTCTAGTCGCTGTACTCAAAATTCTTCGCCTTTCCCACTATGTCACGGACTTGTGGGACCACAGGGTATGGGCGCCCGAGTTTTGAGTACAGCCAGTTGTTGGCCGACCAGCATTAAGTGTACACAATGCACGATTATTGCTCACAAATACAATAAATGTAATGAAATGACCCGCGCGTGGGATGCTGATGCATTAATTTATTAATACTTAAGTGTAATAGCGTGCCCTCGAGTGCGAGCGAGTGCGGCGGCGACAGTCGGCCGCGTGCGACCGGCCGGAACTTCACGTTTGTTTTTGTTTTGTTTGTTCTCTTTTCGCTTACAACGTCTACTGAACGTTAAAGTTGCGTTGCGCTCCGCGAGCCGCCGAAGGTTTGTTGATCGACATCGGTGTGATGAAATTCCCCGTGGTGGATATTAGAAGTTTTATAACGGTATATAAACCCGAAAGAGAGATGGACGGCAAACTTGAAGTTATTACCATATTTTAATGCTAAATTAATTAATACATATAAAAAAAATCGAGAAAATGCGCAAAAAAATAGAAATAAAGAAAATTCTTGAATGTGGTGTGTGATTGATTAGTCCTCTATAGGCACGCGTCACGCCGCTGACGCGCTGCCGCCGCGCCGCCACACGTGGCGCCCCTTCATGTGTAACACTTGCCATCTGTTCAAATAACATCACTACACACGCGAGTGGTGTGCACTGCAGGGCGTGCAGTGTTCTGCTCCTATCGTTTATACCGTGACGTGCTAAATCAATGAAGACTGACTTGAGAATGTCTCCTGATAATGAATATCTTCAGGCAAGACTGACGATGCATTTTGTAGAAGAAATAGTTGATTTTATAATATAAAATTGTGCTCACTTGGCCTTTCCTTGCTCTCTTTGTTTGCTCATTTGAACACATGAGATGTTACACATAATCGAGTGGCTTAAGATTGCCTAAATTCCATGTTTTAATGTAGTGTTTCGCGACGGCCACTCTCTAGCAAGTGTTGCCTGCAAGGGCTAGTTAGGGTACCATTCATTTGTGTGTTAGTGGACTTATCAATATTCTTTTAACATCAGATTGTCAAAGACGATATGATATACGAAATTAATCTAAGAATGTAAGGTAAGGCCCTATAGGAGAGATATTTTTTTATGCATTCAAAATTCGTACATCGCAGGTTGTAGACTAAAGGTTTAGGCTGTTTATAGATGACAGTTTATGTTCACTGTACATTTTTTTTTTTCGAAATTGCATAATCGTTATTGTTGGTAAAGTTTTATACTAAGCAGCTTGTAATCAGGTTTTTATTTTATAAAAAAAAACCTAAGGTATATATGTAAAGACATCGGGAGGTGTAAAATAAAATACTTTAGTAAAAAGGTAAACACGTTTCTTTCTGTAAAGATAAGCTGTTGTATCCCAATGGAACCTTGAATCGATGTATTCCTTTCTTATTGGATATATCTTGTAATATCTGAAGCTTAGAATAGCGTTATTGCGGATTAATGTGAATTTATTCATTACGTGTAGAATTAATTGGTGCACCTATATAAGTTTTTATTAGGAATTGATTCTCTTGCACACATGGTCTGTTGCTTGCATTGGAGCAGTACTTAGTAGATTCTGTGAAGCGAGCTATAACACTGGACCCAGGCATTTTTCTGAGCTTTCAGTTTCATAAGTAAGTCTCGTCGAGACACGTAGTGCCACTCCTGTGTATAGCTTGTGTGTCAAATTTTATTGCGCTGTTCGAAACGGTCGACTGCTAGGTCGTTTATCATAAGACCTTGTGGAGAAGAGATGGTTTAAAAATTGTAATGATCCAATAATCTGCGGATTTTAATTTAGGAAACTTAAAATTATTTTTTATATCGGGGCGTAGGACAAGTTGAATAACTAATGTGACGGTATTTAGTGCTAAAGTTCTGTATATACGTAAGATTGGATAGATCGATGGATAATGGACACTAGTTTAAAAATAATTTCAATAATAATCCACTCTTAATACCGTATTCCATGTTTGTCATATTGTATGGGCAAGCAGTACCGAATTAATAGCAACGGCCAATAAATAAATGTAAAGCAGTAATAAGTACCTATTTAACAGTCTGTCGAATTAAATCTGTACAAAATGAAATACCGTGAGTTGTGATTCTTAGCACCCTTTTGTAGATTTTTAGTTTTTATTTTATTTTACACCCTGAAGAGTTCTAATGTAGTTATAGAAAACTTATGACGGGCCAAGACTATTCAAACAACATTCAAAATGCATATTTCCAACCAATTATAAATGTCCAGTTGTTCTCTTGTGCAACAATATCAGCAGAAAAGCTGCTTCAGGAATTTTTAATTTTAGCAAAGTTTTTTAAAATCAACTGGAAAATTAGATGTATCAAACATAAAGCTTGGTCTCAACGTCGACGTTAACTTTTCCAGCGGTAATTGGAGCAGAGCAGCGGCTGGTCAAGTATTTTTACTCGAATCGTGAGAGACAGGTTTATGTCTTATCCAGAACTGAGAACAGCTTATTCAAACATGAAAAAAAAATGTATGGTGTGACCGTGTAAGATCTGTGTGTAGTGTGAGGGTCACTATGTCAAAACATAGAAATTGGGCTTAGGATTCATTCGATATTTCCAAAGAATTGGGAAATTTATCAGTATTTGGGAAAGCGAATTACATTTAGTGACTGCAATGGATGAAACTTTCGGCACTGGTGTGAGTATTGCCCTGCACGATATACGGTAAACACCAAGAATATATTAAAGGTGTGTATGAATATAGCGGAGAAATTGAATTCGTTCCTCCACTTATGTGGGCGTGTGAACTGAGAAACCACAGTAGTATTTTAAAAATTAAAATAGATTAGTAGTAGACTAGAAACAAATTTAAGACAAAACTGAAATGTACTCAAAACTACAGTGAATGAGGACTGAGGCTGACCGCCCGCAGTCCTGGTGAACCTGTACCTATCTTCCTGTTTTCACAAGGAATATTTTAGTAGCTTATAGGATTTCAAACAGCAGCTAAGTTATGGTTTCATTATATTTGCATGATCAACGTGTGTGAGAATTGAAGGCCCATTATGAATGAAAATATAAAAATTAAGGAGACTGCTTTGTGATATCTTGTTTGCACAAAGCTTTGTTAGCATTAGCTTAGGTTTTGGCATTAACACTTTTTCTGTAGTGTCAGTTTAATCGGTACGGGTGGGCCCTCAATCCTCTATTTGGGAACTGAGGGCCCAACTTTACGGTCTATTTATTACTCGCTTAAAAAATTGACTTTCGCAAATTCTGTTAGGTACTTATGCAATTCTTTGGAAATGTTAAATGTTCAGTAAATCCTAAGTACAATTAGAAACCTTACAAAGTTGTTCCAAGTTTGTGATTTCTTAATATTTGTAGGGGTTGTAGAAAACGTGACTTAAAAACAATATTTATTTTGATTTATTATTTCACAATTCAACGTGATGCTAAATTGAAGGGTTTCGACGAGTTTACAAAACTTACAATAAAAAGGGTTGACGTAAACAAACTATACTCACCACGCTAGCCTAGAGGGGGTGTTGGCAGACTTCAAGCATCCAGATTTTATAGGTATAAAAAGACACTCTATCTAAAGATTCGCAGGTGGTTATGGAGTGTGCCATTTTATATGGCGGCTAAAGAGGTGGTATTGTGTATTTGTCTATAAGATGCTTCATATCATCATCAACCCATTAACGTCCCACTGCTGGGCACGGGTCTCCTCTCATTTGAGAGGGATAAGGCTATAGTCTACCACGCTAGCCTACTGCGGGTTGGCAGACTTCACATGCCATCGAGACAAATCTCTCAAGCATGCAGGTTTCATCACGATGTTTTCCTTCATCGTTTGAACATTGTGATAAGTACGCACATAACTTCCGAAAGTCAGTGGTGCGTGCCTTGGGTTCGAACTCGAGACCTTTGACATCTCAGTCCACTGGTCACACCACTAGGCTACCACGGCTCGTATACCGCGGTATAAGAGATGCTTACCAATTATTTATTCGCGAAGTGATAGTGATTTTAATAAAGACGAATGAATCTCACGGACGCTTTCACACAGAAACATGTACCTACCTACATCACTTTTCCACGCTTATCAGATATATTCACATGTATGTATAGAATATAGCAGCATACCTTCAAGCCGTCCCACCGAATGTTTAGACAGAAGTACTAAAGTTCACCCTCATTTCGCCGGTATGTTTTAGTTCCCGTATAATAGGGGGCGAGTCTATTGCCATCTTGCTATTCTAGTAGGGGTTGGTAGACTGAATAATAATAATATTTTTTTCTTTTACAAAAAGTTGATTGTAGGCAATAGTAGATTGTTTATGGACAAACAGTGTGCCTATGTTAGGAGACCACAGAAATTTCACTCGTCATCGAAAAAAATTCTCGGGACTGTAGGTACCTGAGTTTACTCGCGATGTTTTTCTGCACTGTATTATACACCAACAAATTTTAGTAGCCTAGTGGTTATTGCCAATGGAATGAGAAGTCACAAAGATCTCGAATTCAAACCCAAGGCTGAAACCACTGATTTTCGGAAGTTATACGCGTATTTATCACATGCTCAAACGGCGAAGATAAACATGGTGAGGAAACCTGTATGCTACATTTTCTCGGTGGCATCTGAGATCTGCCAACTCGTAGTAGGTTAATGTGGTGGACCCTGATCCCTCTCAAATAAGAGACTTGTGCCCAGCAGTGGGCCAATAATGGGTTGCTGATGATTATAACAACAAATATTGGTGACCAAAGATTGAACACGATTGAAATTTGTCTCGCCACCTGCAACGGTCAATCGTAAGCCAAGCTCAATTTACTAATCATCATATGAGCTAGATGAAGTCCTCTCCTGAACATTAGCCTCCTCCAACGATTTCCATAACAACCGGCGCTGGGCCACCTGCGTCCAGCTGATTTCAGCTACCTTTACCAGGTCGTCGGTCCACCTTGCCGGTGGCCTACTCACCCTACGTCTAGCAGTTCGCAGTCGCCACTCGAGAACCTTCGAACCCCAACGGCCATCCGTTCTTCGAGCAATGTGCCTTAAACCCGATTTACTAAATGAAGGATATTGTATTAGAGATTAGATTAGACACACTACAGCTGCTTTGCGGATTTATCATATCATTAAATCCAGATTTGTTTGTAGAGACATCTCTGTGGTGTAAGTATGGGTATTAGGTATGTAAAAAACTGGCATTAAAAGTTTGAACACATATTTATTTTGACTAAGGCCAGAATTAAGTTAAATAATTCTAGTACTTAGTAAATATTACGTTTAAAAAAGTCAAATGTTTTGTAGAAGCAGCTAAAGCAAATACATAAAGCTACTGTACCTTAACTAAAAATTATAACTTAGTAATCAACTCTTTAAACATCTAACTTCATAGTTGTGTAACATACAAGTTATAACAATTATTACATTTTATAAAATACAACGTTTGTTGTCAATCAGTCAGTAACTAATATTCTATAATAGCAATCCAGTCAATTTACGTGAAATATATTCTTCCTTTAATAGGTAATTTATACATATGGAGGTTTTAGTAGGTACATAATATAACGGCCCGTTTAAGTCTGCCTGATGGAAACCGGTTACAGTTGCTTTTAAACGTTTACAACACCAGAGAAACCGTAATGATTGAATCTCGGTATGATTGGTTTTTTACATCTCAGCACCGTTTCCGCAAATAAAGTGAGTGACTACAATAGAATTTGTAAGATTTACAAGCTTGTTAATATGTATGCATGCCATACTTCTAAAGCAAGATATAAACATGATATTTAAAGCATCTATTTTCCAAGTACGCTTCGGATGAGGGAGAAGCCAATGTTTGGTAGCCCATACACTTCATGTCAATTTGCATGGTCGAAAATGCATACAAATAGGTACAACTCGAGGAGGCGAGTTGTCGGCACACGAACGAGTTCGAGTCGGGTGCTGGGCACTGACACTGTATCTATACTTATTTTGTTGATATTATTGCAGTTATTACATTGGGGTATAGAGGGAATTATATCTTTTAAATATGGATATATTTAAAAGAAATCAAAGTCTGTCCGCTTGCTAAAAACACTGACGACCCGATCAGTAGTTATATAATATGTAGTATATCAACCTGTAACACAAGCCTCGTTGCTTAGTTCGGAACTAGATGGTGTTGCGTCATAAAAAATATTATATTTATAATGATTATAACGGTCAGTTAGTAATTGCTTTTCTTTTTATCACAGCCAATTTCATTTACAAAATAATAAATCTCCAACCGTTTAATCAGCAGTCGGTAAGTTTATATAAAATAATAAAGCTAAAAATTAAAAACTTCAATTTATTAGTCATCATCGGAAAAGCCGTCAGATGATATTTCTATGACTAAAAACGGATCTTCAATATCAAACACTGTACAAACGAAATTGTCTCCTAATTCATCCAACATACTTTGAATATCATCAGGTTCTTTTTTAATTTCTAGTTCGCATTTAGGTTCAATTTCGTCTGTACTAACTTCTTGTTTCTGTGCGGAGTCATTTGACGGACAAGAATTTTCAGTTTGAATACTGACAGTACGCGGTCCATCAACAGGGTTTTTCTCAACTATATTATTCTCTAAGCTCATTTCACAATTATTTACCGTTGCACTACTAGTCTGAATGTTGCTAACATCTGTTGATGGTATACATACATTATTATTACTAGTAACATGATTATTTAAGCACTCTTCCGGTATACGTTTAGCTGTAGTTATCATATTATTTGTTGACATAACATAAAAATAGCTAAAATCATTATTATATTTTGAACTCTCTACTAAATGATTTTGGTTATTGACTGTGACATTTCCTGGTGTCAAATACATACTATTATTGTTACAAACAGTGTTACTATTATTTGAACTCTCTCTCATTTCAGTAGTATTAATGATATTATTTACAGTGGTTGAAATTGTATTGTTTGTGCTATGTGCGAGTCTTACATGTAAATTATTGTTTATAATGTTACATGCATCACTGCATTCCTCATTGTGTACAGCGGTAGAAATTATTGTCGGTTGTTGATGTTGCTGGGTATCGCTGTCTGAACCACTAGACTCATGGTCTGATTGAAATTCCACTCTGTTGTACACCTGACCATTATCAACTACTTCTTCTTGAATATTTACATATCTGTAAATAATACATTTTACCTTTAAATACGTCGTTGTAAAATACTCAAAATAATTAAAAGAAGCATCTTGTATCATCATCATAAGCCTATATTTGTCCACTGCTGGACGTAGGCCTCCCCTAATGAACGCCACAGAGCTCGGTCTTCGGCTCTTTTCCTCCAGTCACTGCCAGCTGCCTCTTGTATAGTGACACAAATTAAAGGTGGTAACTTTTGGTCCCATAATGAACCCTTGAGGAACATAATTTTTATTGTTTATTTACATAGAGGATAGTAACATATCCTTGCCATCATTATAGACACTTATATAGTTATTGAAAAACCTTACTAAAAATCTAAAATAATGTCTTGTTTATAGTGAAATTGGTGATACAGAATATCAAATGCTTTGGCCGAGTTACTAGGCAGCATAATACAGCATTTTTGTGAGTAATACTTTTTTACTGTACCTTTCTAAGATACGATTTTCCTTTACTTTAGCGATACGTTTGTTTTCCTCCAACTTGGCTAGTAGGACAGGGTCCGCGTCTGCCGGGTCAGTTTCAGTTAGTTCTTTGTCCTTTACTAAACTTAGAAGATCCTTGTATTCCCGCTTCTGCCGACGCTTACGTAGTGCTTGCCCGCATTGCCGAAACAATCCTGCAGCTGTAACATTGAAAGTTTAAATTTTACAACAACTATATTTTTTATATATATCATCACCACACCTGTCGTCCGCGAAGGATTAGGCAGAAGTGTACTAATATAAACATATTTTGCCGATGTGTTTCAGGTCCCATGTAGTAAGGAGAGCGTCTATTGCCATCCACTGGGCACGAATTCAAACTCCGAGCTGCTGCTGAGGGTTTCATAGAAAAACCCAATAACTAATTCTTATAAGTATTATTTAAATTAACTAGATTTAATGAAAATATCGTCAAACAAGAAAAAGTTGCCTACTTAGGACAACCAATAAGACATGAAATATACAAGTTGCTACAGCTTATGATAGTGTACGGGGATAGCCCCGTTCACTCCCTGATGTTTTGTAGCCATGACTTCTTCCTCCGACCGACAGTTCTTTTGCCTGCGATTTTTCCCAATTCGAGTGCTGTTTCGCCTCGCTAGAGATAGAAACGAATATGCTAAATTGACTGCCAACCTTCGCTAGTCGGAGAGGCACCAAGAGAAGAAAAGAATTAAAATATATTATAAGTAGCTTAGCTATCACAACAGGGGTAGTAATCCCATCGCCGGGATCGCGAAAGAATGCTAACGCGTACCTGTAACCCCGTACGGAAAAACCCCTTGTGGGTTTAGTCGGTAGTCACCCACTCTGGGTGAAGTCCGACACACTCCCGTCGTTTTCCCAGGCGACGGGAAGTGCGTAAATGCAATCCCACACGAACAAAAAAAAAGGGGGTACTAATCACATAAACCTGCATCCGATTCGGAAATCGGACAACATATTCCTTGTATTATTATCTCACATTTTAATGAGACTTACTATAATAACACACACGTTGATATTCTGTTTAAAACACAAATGCTGAATCATGTTTATATCTTGCTTTAGAAGTATGGCATGCATACATATTAACAAGCTTGTAAATCTTACAAATTCTATTGTAGTCACTCACTTTATTTGCGGAAACGGTGCTGAGATGTAAAAAACCAATCATACCGAGATTCAATCATTACGGTTTCTCTGGTGTTGTAAACGTTTAAAAGCAACTGTAACCGGTTTCCATCAGGCAGACTTAAACGGGCCGTTATATTATGTACCTACTAAAACCTCCATATGTATAAATTACCTATTAAAGGAAGAATATATTTCACGTAAATTGACTGGATTGCTATTATAGAATATTAGTTACTGACTGATTCACCTTCCCGAAATATCCTTTGTTTATCCCATCCTAATTTTTCACTGATATCCGCATCAAAAACACACTTCACTACGTCGTCAAAGTCAGGGAATACCACCGTTCCTGTACTGTCTATTGTGCTGTTTAGGAATTGTTCCAGCTTCTTAGCAGGCCCTGGCGGGTGCCCTTTTGCTACATGCAACCGGATTTTTTCTCGTCGCTTCACTATATCTTCACTGTAGCCTTTGATTTCAAATAATTTCTTGTATAGTAGAACTATTTCCTTTTTTAACCTGAGAATTGAAAATCACAAAATATATCATATATATTCCACTATGACTGGCATCAATAATATTAAATCTACATAATTTAAAACTTGGCTTGTGTGATGTGTGCATATTCACCGAGACAAGATAAAATAGGCATGATTGGCTATCCATAATAGTGTGCTGGTACCTACACATATGTATGCAAGTGAAAGTTGGGTATGGCAGAAGAGGCATGAAAGCAGAATTAATGCCGTGGAAATGCGTTGTGTAACTTTGAATGATAGATTGAGGAATGATGTGGTTTGAAAGACGACGTAGTGTCAAAAATTGAGAAGAATGTTCTGAGATGG
The DNA here is from genome assembly GCA_905163465.1 of Craniophora ligustri. Taxonomy (NCBI): domain Eukaryota; kingdom Metazoa; phylum Arthropoda; class Insecta; order Lepidoptera; family Noctuidae; genus Craniophora; species Craniophora ligustri. The sequence goes on from LR990969.1 coordinate 11,168,369, forward strand.
TTTGGGCATGTTGAGAGGATAAATGATAGGCGATTGACGAAAGGAATTTATGAGGCGGCTGTCAGTGGAAACACCGGGAGGGGGCGCCCTAGAAGGACATACATCGACCTAATTGGTGAACTCCTTCAAAAAGGTCAGGTGCGCAGTACTCGTAACCGGCGCGCGTGCATGTCGAGATGTATGAATGTGTACGAGGCAAAAGTGGTATGCAGGGACCGTAGCGCGTGGCATTCTGTAGTTTCTGGCTACCCCCACGGGAAAAAGGCGTGTATGTATATACAAGATTAAAAAGAAATTGACAGTAGGTATAAAAAAACCACAGGACATACAATAAATAAAATATTTCAAGAAATTGGATTAGCTTTCTGATTATTTACTTTGAAACAGAAACTACTCTATTAAGAAATCTGTAGCTTGACTCTAAGCTAGTCAACATCAATGTCAACTCACAAACGTTAACTCACTTTGCACATTGAATGTATGGCGATGAGAATCCAGAATCTGTTGAAACTTCAGCCTCCTCCAATTCAGCTATAGCGTTCTTATAACAGGCAATCTGTTCTTCAAGTTGAGCCACTTTCGAATTGACACTCGCAGTCGATATGTCAGTCTTTTCAATAACAACTTCTATAATTTTTTTGGGAATCAAAAGATCATAGTCAACATCTTCAGAACTTTCACTGTTTTCATTTCCTCGTTTTTTATTCTCTTTGTTTGAATCTTGTGTCTCTGTTTCAGTCCCTTCTATAGTACGGCCGTTATTACAATTTTCTAACAAATCTTTACTTTTTTCTGTTACATCATTTATGTTAGAATGTTCTGTTTTTTCTATGACTTTCGATTCATTATCGTTTTTATTAGAATCACCTTTACTGTTATTTTCTTTCTCCTGTGTGACAGATATATAATTACTGCCATCATCAATATCCATTCTAATTTCAGACTCCTTGTCAGAATTATCTAAATCTATAACATCAGTATTTTCTTCCCCTAAATTTGGATTCCTTCCTGTGATCATACTATCTGTATTTAAGGCATATTTAACATCTAGTGCTGTTTTTTTTTTAACACCTCTACGTTTCTTAGACTGTAGACTTTTTTTATATTCATATGTATTAAATTTAGCTCTTTTAGATTTATTTTTAATACAAGATATGTGTTTCACATGTTTTTGTTGTTCATCTTCTATTACTCTGCTACTACTTTCTATTTCTGTAAGCAATAGATTTATGAAATATACTATGTATGGCATTTGAGTTTTACCTATCAAGGTAGCTAAAACTAAATAATAAAAAATAAAAGCATCATTGGATAAAATCATGCAAAATGGTAAATATTATTGAAATAAATAAGCACAAGGGCTATGTGAACTACAATACTCCAGTGATGGTGAAGTGATATGCAATTACTCCAACAATACTGCATTTGATTTCATTGTAGGTAAATGAGAAATCTAATCAAATCAAAATAAAAATAAAAATGATGTTTCAATACAATTATGTTTTAAAGATTGTATCATGGGATATTGATATTGTTAGACCCAATGTTTCAAGTTTACTCAAAAGAGTCTCAGAAAGTCAGAAGCTTCTTTGATAAAAACTTTTCTGAAAAGAAATATTTCTAGAGAAGAAATGCACTGGTAGATATCTAATGGCATGGCAACGTGCAAATAACACCCCTGGTGTATCTACTGTTTATGGGCTACGGTAATTGCTTTCCATCAGGCAGGCTGTAAGCTTCTTTGCCACAGTTTTGGTAAAAAAAAACACACTTATACATAAGGCAGTTATAAATTATGGCCCAATTAGTCCAGCGGTAGTTGGCACTGCTTTCTGTGCTATGGGTCCCGGGTTCGAATTCCAGTAGGGACAAATGTTTATGTGATAAGCATGAACATTTTTATCCGAGTCATGGATGTATTTATCTATAATATGTATGTATTTACAAAAAAAAAGTATATATGTACATCAACCAACAAGTATCCGTAACACAAACCGCGTTGCTTAGCACGGAACTAGATGGCGCTGTGTGTCTTAAGGTCCAGTTTTTTTTATTTTTTTTAAATACTTAGGGCTATGCATGTGAGGCCACAGTAAGTAAAGCTTTCAGGTATTTATATACCTGGAACTAACCTGTTTCATTAACATGTACTCCATTATTCTTCAAATCTGTAGTCAATGTGACAAAAGGTACTTTCCTCCTCAGTCCTCCAGATTTTAACTCTTCACATAATGTCTTTATATGTAAAAACTTGTGATCGGGATCCTTTACCAAAGATTTATATGTTTTTTTTAATAATCTTGTAAATTCTATTGTCTCTTTATACTTATTATTTATGTCTCTATATAAAGGCAATAGTGTTTTATTTATAACTCTGGGCATACCAACAGATTGTTCCATATTCAAGCAAAATGAGATTATTTTATCCATCATCCTGTTATTTTTAAGATTAATAATGAAAGTCTCTTCAGCTTTTTTCGATAATATCTTTGTTTCATCACCTTGTTTATTTTGTGCCTCCACTCCATTGGCTACTGGAAATTCATCATCTATATCAATAGTATTCACTGGTGAAACAGTCTTCATTCTCGTTATATTAGTCATATCATCATCTTCATCAAGTATAATAACAGGTTCCTGGAAAATTCAATTTTCTAATTCATCATTATTATTAACTTCAACCAATTATTTAATATTAAGAAGGCTTACAGACTAATAACATTAATAAACTACAAGTATTAATATGAAGAGACCTTCTCAGTTGAGTAGGATTAGACTCGATCCTAGTCCGGTGTCTCTAGTTGTCGAGATTTCACATGAAATTCGCATCAAAAATTACTCAAGTATGCAGGTTTCTTTGCAATGCTTTCCTACATGGTTTAAGCACAAGATAAATACACATGTTTTGAAGAGTCAGTGGCGCGTGTATTTTAACTGAGAACCTTTGGCTACACAGTCCACTGGTAACACTATTAGGCTCTACAGCTTATTTTCAAAGTCCATTATCTTTAAATACTTCAATCTAGGTATGCAGTGGTGCTTTTGCAAGTTATTCCAACACTGAACCAACACTGACCAAGTAAGAAGACTGGAAATGTGGCTATTGGAAACTACAGTTATCACTGCCGGTGTATATTTATCAAGATAAAACTAAATTTCACAATTTGATTTTATTTTTATATCCTTCAGGCAAAGTATTTGTAAGGAGTCATAATTATCATAAGAACCGTTAGATGTCCACAGCTGGACATAAGTAAAGATCGCCACGACGTCCGGTCCTGCGCAACCCCAAAAGAGTAATTAATTATAATTATTAATACAATAAATATCTACCATATCGATATCGTCATCTTCTATTACTACAGTTTCTGCACTCATGTTAACAAAATATTTTTCAATAAAAATATTCAACTCTTGAAGTTGAAGGTTGGGACATGCTATGGAAACTAGGAACTTATGAAAATTTCAGTTTTGTCTTAGAGTGCAGCGCCATCTAGTGTTTAACTACCCAAAATAAAAATACTGTGTTGCCATAACGTAACATAGGATGATAACGCTGGGTGACGATTTTCAACACTAACATAAAATTAAAGAATTATTTCCAAACATTGAATACAAATAAATCAATAAATTTATCGAGTAATAAACCAAGTAAATGGATGCGTTAGATCGTTTTGTTAAGTGAAATACGCATTTTTTCATAGTTGACTTTTCATTTAAATAATGGGAATTTACTATACGTGCAATAGCAACACTTTAATTGCAAATGTCTGCCTGCGCTGGAGTACGTTAGTATTTCCATTTCTCGGGTTTAATATTTGCAATTAAATTCTGTTTGTTTCGCAAGTGCATCTAGCCACGTCGAGTTGAACCTCTGTTCCTCCGTGTCGCCGTGCCGCGTTACAATCATCCTCTTTTCGTACGAACACGTTGAGTTGAGTCCTCCTCCTCCGTGTCGCCGTTTCGAAATAAACTTGTGAAGTTTCTGTTCTGTGAACTACTGTGCATAGGCACTCTTTTGAGTTTGGACCCATAATTGCGAATAGTGCACTGAACACTGAGTGAACTTCCATCATGTCACAAAACTCTTGTTGTGTACCTGGATGTCTAGTGACTAAGAAAGATGGTATGTATTTCTTGTTTAGTAAGTCTATTTACGCTGCGTACCCTGTTCCATCTTCATAATACTTAGTGCTTCATGTTCATGAACATGACATGAGCAGAACATGTATTGACTAACTATTACCATCCGAAGCACAACTTGTCATTTCTCAACTTCGAAAAATATAAAAATTAGTCTAATCTTTTCCCATCAAGGGGAACAATAAACTATAACAAATACACAATGCACTCCTTAAAATAGATAATTACCTTTATAGCTAGATTATAACTTTGTATGAAGTTTACTAAGATATTTACGTATATTTTCTATCACCAACATCATACTTTTAAAGTATTTACACAATAGAAACACACTATTATTGGTAAACTCAATTTAGAATATAAAACTTATCATTATTATTAGCAAACATTATGCGATGAGCGCTGTGACTACTGCCTCGAAGCATATGGCTATGTGTTGCATCTCATGGCTTTGGTATACAGTCTGCTAACTTTACAACCTACATAATGAAGTACACAAATGCACATTCTTAAAACAGGTCTGCAGGTCTGGTTGAAAACCAGCACCAGGCAATCTGGCATATGCTGAACCAGAACCTTTCTAGCGCAGTAGTGGGCACACATTATTATAAATTTCCTATAAATTTATTTTGATTGTATGTGGCCACTAACTACCTGTATAAATGTTTCATTCTGCTTTCTTTCATTCACCTTAATCAAATCGGATCAAATGTTAATTTGCAACAAGTACATTATTTTTGCAAAGGTAGTAATTATATTTTGCCTGCAAGCTTCTATTATATGTTTGTATTATTATTATTTTATCAGCTATTTTATTTCCCAGGGATACCATTGCACCACTTTCCGAATCCAGATGTGTATGCAGAGAAATTTAATACTTGGATTTCAAAAATAGGCGGAGAAGTAGCTGTGATGGATAATTCAAATGTTTTTAGAAACAGACGTGTCTGTCATAAACATTTTGAAAGAATACACATGAATTCAAAAAATAGACTGAGCATGTTAGCAATTCCCGTATTATATTTACCAGGTTAGTAATATCTTAAATATTTATTAAAACATGTGTCTTATTAATTAAATTTAAAGAACATGAAACGATTTTTGGTGTATTTTTCTCATACATAATATGAATGTTTTAACTTTCAGATCAATTAGTTACTGAATCTGTTGCTATGCTGCCTGCCTTACCTACAACATCTGGTGTTCAAAGGACTCAATCGAATATTCAAATGAGAGGTTTGTATCTTATTCATAATGAGCTAAAAGCAGGAAAGCTAAAATATTGAGCTCTTCAAGAGTCATACATTGAACAAAAGCTTTTACAATAATTTTAGTAACAGGATATCAAAAAACTATGTACCTTTTTCATATACTTAATATCAATGTTTAAACTTTCAGATCAACTGGTTACTAAATCCGTTACTGTGCCACCTGCCTTGCCCTCAACATCTGGTGTTCAAAAGACTCAATTACAAAGACATATGAAAGGTTTGTACCTTATTTGTATATTTATATAGTTTTGTATAATTTTAACTTTTTTGTGTTTAAAAAACCGACTGCAAAATTTAAGCCGATAATAAATTATTATTTTTCACTTTCCTAGTAATAGAGTAAGAACTAAAACGATCAAAGTTAACATTAGCCCTTTTGTGATATAATTTTAGTTTGCTGCTTTATTTATATTTAAGCAAAATAGACCAATGTAGACATTGGTTCGATAAATTACTATATTTTACAGAGTATGTAACAATAATAAGTAACTAACTAAAAAATTAATCTCCTTTCTTGTGCGTTTAAATTTTTTTGAAGTGTTTTGTTTTTGTTAAAATAGTAAAATAAAATATCTAAATATTGCACAGTCATAAAATTCATCTTATTAACTTAACTTTCGTCTTACTTACATTAACTTTCATTCCCTTATAAAAAGAATAGTAATGATAAAAGTTTAACAATGTACATCTGTTTACTTAAGCTATTTTTTTTTTCAGGTCTTTATGTACCCTTAACAAAACATAGAGAGTATAAATCGCTTTTAAAGCAAATGAAGAAAAGTGAAAGTATCAAGGTGGCTTTTAAGAAAAAATATTATCTTGCCAAGAAAATGACAAAAACGACAGCATTCAAAATTATGACATCAAAAATGTCTTCTACTGCCCAAATATTCTGCCAAATGCAAGTTACTCAGGGTGGCAAGAAAAAACCTGGTAGACGTTTCACACTAGATCAAAAAATTTTAGCATTATCTTTGTATAAGCCCTCGCCTAAGGCTTATCGTTTGCTAAGTCAAATGTGCGTTTTACCGAGTCGGAGAACTTTACAAAATTTACTGCACAAATTGGATTTAAAAGCTGGAGTCAATAACATAATATTTGAAAACTTAAAAAACAGAGTTGCAAAGTTGCCTGCTAATTATAGATACTGCTCATTATTGTTTGACGAGATGGCAATTGGACCAGGGCTTACACACAACAAAAAAAATGATAAATTACTCGGATTTGTCGACAATGGAGACAAAACGGAATTGGAATATTGCGACCATGTCCTTGTATTCATGGTAAGGGGAATTGTAAAAAAATACAAGCAGCCTATAGCTTACTATTATTGCAGCGGAAGCACTAAGGCTATTGAGCTAAAAGCCCAAATTAAAAATATTATTTTAAAATTGCAAGAAACTGGATTGAACGTCATTGCAACCATATGTGATCAAGGTGCCTCAAATGTGGCAGCGATAAACATGCTATTAAAAGAGACACGAGAAATGTACATAAGAAATGGTGAAGAATATCGGGACGGATTTTATAAGGTGGGCGAACACAAGATTTTCCCCTTATACGATCCACCTCATCTCATGAAAGGGATTAGAAATAATCTACTCACAAAAAATTTAAAATACATTTTGAAAGAAAAAGAATGCACTGCTAAATGGTCTCACATAATAGATCTATACAATAGGTGCCCAGGATACAGAGGCGTCAAACTTGTGCCTAAGCTGACAGCTCTGCACGTATTACCAAATTTAATCCCCAAGATGAGGGTGAAACACTGTACACAAGTGTTTAGTCAGTCAGTTGGGGTAGGACTTGCATGTCTAGCAGGTAATGTTTTGTTATTATTGATTAACTGTTTCGCTATCTATATTTTATATATTTTAATTGCTTAAGACTTGTCATGGCCACAATCCCACAGTGGGCAGTAGTATGCCTTCTCAATTAATACATTATAATAAATACTATTTTAACGTCTTATTGTGCATTAGAAACAGCATATTACTATAGGACTGACTGCAATAGCAAAAATAATAGCTATTTTATAAATTTTGTGGTGTGATTATATTCTAAGTTAAACAGTGGTTTTTACTGTTAAATAGGTTATATGTTCATAAAACTATTTGTTTATTGTTGCAGATATGGGAGTCCTTGATAAGGACAGTCACGAGACAGCAGACCTTTTGATGTTTTTCGACGACCTTTTCGACAGCGTGAATGGCAGCTTTAGCGATATCAAACAGGGGAAAAAGTATCGTGCAGCAGTTACCCCAACATCACCGCATCTCAATTTGTGGAATTATAGTCTCCCAGTACTGAAAACCATGAAATTTGTAAATGGTTACAAGCAAGGAGTAGTGCCTTCTTTATCCAGTTGGATTAAGACAATAGAAAGTTTTAGAAATATTGTAAAGTTTTTAAATTCGAAAGGGATCAATTCCTTATTGCTGCGAAATTTTAACCAAGATCCATTGGAGAACTTTTTTGGAGCAATTAGAGCCCATGGCTGTAGTAACATAATGCCCTCGTCGTCTGCATTTGAAGGTGCTTTTAAGACTCTTTTGATAAACAATATAACTTCTTCACATTCAGTTGGATCAAACTGCGAAAAAGATGATAGTGTTTGTCTCCAGTCGCTAAAATCTTTTTTAGCGAGTCCTGGAGATAACAACGCAGCAACTGAATGTGAAGATGAAATAGAACGGGATCATATGTGTCTCGACCTTTTAAATACAGACACAATAATAAGAAGTAAAACTCCAATGGATATTGAAAAATGCGCAGCAATTGGTTATTGCAGTGGCTGGATAGCACAAATTGCCAAAAAAAATGTGTACAAGAACTGTGTCACTTGTAGGCATGATTTGGAGGCAGAAAATATCTTAGATTTTCATAACTATATTAAAATTAAAGAATATGAAAACAAAAAGTGGTTGTGCTATCCTACTAGGGCGCTGTTTGATTTCTTTGCCCAAGTGGAACACATTTCTATAGAAATATTAAAAGAATACAGCAACAAAAATAATTTATTGAAATATATTAAATTAATCGTTACAATTAATATAAATTTAAATTTTGTAACTTGTGTTATACATAAAGATGATTTATCAAATTTTTTAATTAATAAATCTACCAAATTTTTTATTCATAACTGGTGCAAAGAAATCAACAGCATCCTCACTGGCAAAGTAACCTCTTGGGATATGAATGACCCTATGAAGGAAAAAGCTCACAGGCACTACTCGAAAAACAAAGGGAGGAAAAGGCAAAATAATGTCTAAATATTTAAATATACGAATATATTATATCACGAATAAATTTCTTAAACAATAAACTGCATTTTGTTTAGTTTTTCTTCTGTATCTGCAAGTCAAAAACAAAGCACCTGGGATTTTTTACAATAGCGTATAAATTATTGTTTACTCTTAGTGCTTTTCTAATAGTTATGTAATACATTCTATCTACATAATTGTTAGTAAAGCATTAAGGTAAGCAATAATATAAACGCTAATCAATTTCATAATTTAATCAATCTATAGTATATATACCTACCTATACGTACAGTATGTATATCTAAAACTATAAATAGGTAGCTATAGGCAAAAGATTTAGTTATCTGAACACTAGGTGGCGCTTTGTGCTGACAATTAAAAAAAAGCCAGAGCTGCCTGTCTATACCCGTATATATATTGTAGTCTTTGGGTTGGGAGAATGAAAACATTGAAAACCCTCCTTGAACAACTTTATCTTATTTTAAATAACATAAAAAAACACTGCGAATGTGTGAACAAGAACAACCTGACACTGACACCTGTTTTTAAGTGTCAATGTCAATTTCCTGCTGTCATCTGTGCTTTCTATCGTTTTTTTTGTCAGGGCAAGATCTTTGACCATACTGCCTAGACAGTAGTCTTCCGTTTTTTTGTTTAATATTATGAAATTCATAAATATATTCTAAATCAATTATAAAATATTCTAAATCAATTCATAATATTAATTGATTTAGAATATTTTTGGAGAATGATAAATATTTTTTCCAATTTTAAGTTAAATATTCTGCGACATTTTCCACAGCACCATCTAGTCCTAAACTAAGCAGAGGTTGTACTATGGGTACTAGACAATGGATATAATACTTACATACTTTTTTTATGTAGAGCTGTGGTAGCCGAGCGGTGTGACCAGTGGACTGAGATGTCAGAGGTCTCAAGTTCGAACCCAAGGCACGCACCACTGACTTTTCGGAAGTTATGTGCGTATTTATCACATGCTCAAACGGTGAAGGAAAACATCGTGAGGAAACCTGCATGCTTAAGAGAATTCTCGATGGCAAGTGAAGTCTGCCAACCTGCAGTAGGCTAGCGTGGTGGACTATAGCCTAATCCCTCTCAATTGAGAGGAGACCCGTGCCCAGCAGTGGGACATTAATGGGTTGATGATGATACTTTTTTTGTTGTAAATATATTCTTATTATACATATATATATTATAGAACACAAACACTTATATTCATCACATAAATATTTGTGTCCCGTGGGGATTTAACCCACGACCTCGTGATCAGCAGCCGTATTTTTCTCCATAAGATCAAATTAGAACCGTGCACCTAGAGCATTTCTTTACAAGTACTAAGAAAAGTTTAACAACACTAAAATATGTTGTTTCACTGCGGTCTCCTGTACGTCCCCAGTTGAAATGTCCCTACGTCTCTATATCTTATCTTCCGATTAGCGCCACGGTATTATTAAGGCTGCCTTCCGGTGCACTGGCGTAGGTACCGAAGGCCCAAGCGGGGCAGTGCCCAAGGGCCCCAAAACCTGATTAGCAAACTTCTTATTTAAATAAAATAGGTTGCAACACGAACTTAATCATGGCAACCCATAAAAAATACAGGAAAATTCCCGACAAGTTTCAACCTTATAAAAAACCCTCCTATGCGGTATCATGTGACACTTAAGAGGGAAACCCTGCTAGCTAGCTACGCTACTGGGTATGGGTCCCGCGTTCCGATCCCGTTATGAGCATGGACTTTTGTTTTGTATCGGAGTCATGTACCTACTCATAAATATTTCGAAAATATAAAATGTATGTATTAAAAAAAAAACTAGTGTATTGATTTATCATCTATTGGAGTATCTATCCGTAACACAAACCTCGATGCTTAATTTGGAACTGAATGGTACTATGTAATAAAGTACGCATATTTAGCATCAGATATCTGTATCATATATCTGTTATTTTCGAATAGTGTGATTTGATGAGTTTTGTCGTTTGATGTCCGATTGCCAATACCATTAAATAGATCAACGCTTTCCAAGTACGATGGAGCCAAAATAAATAGACATAGTTTTCAATACGTGACGAGCCCCGCATATACACTATCCATGCCACCGTATCCGGTGGGTAGTTCAGCGCGAAAAGATTGAACCATTGGGTCGTAACCAATGGTCGGAATTGGATGAACTAATTTACCGAAACTTTAGGAATCTGAAGAGTATAAGGCATTACTTGAGCTCCGTAACCTTACTTAGTTTGTTATCTCACTACGGTCTTCTGTAAGGCGGGGATACTTCCCCAGTCGGCCAGCTCAATTTGCAAAAAATCTCGCTATGACTAGGTATGTCGAAAATTAAGTTACATACCTATTAATATATAAACAGATCCCTAAATAGATAAAAAAAGGATGTATGTACTTACCATAACTCATTACAGTGGGTGTGAATAAGTAGTCGAAAATTAATAATAAAAACTCATATGCAGATAAATATAATATATTTAGAGAGGCCAATTATAATCTATTGTTATTATGTGAAATAAATCGCAGCATTAAAACTGGCTTGCTGCTGCATGACTATTATATCATTATTATAACAATGTATGCCGAATCTCTTACGTAGAACCTTATTTTAAAAATACAGTTTTGTTTATAAACTACAATAAAAAGAAAATACGAAGCAATAAAAATGCAACTGTAAATGAGATGGATGATACTTGGGCGAATTTAATTCCAAACTCTATATATATAATGAGACTTACATAGTTTACTTACATGCTTACAATTCCAATAATATCTATGAAGAAAAAATATATAAATATAAGGACTATTTTGTTCAAAGCACCATAGTGGCTGCATTGATTTATTTCTAAATTCAATACACTATTTTATTAGACGAGAAATATATTTTTTTAATATTTAAATTATCCTTCATAAGTTTCCACAATTTCGTTAGTTCACATTTTATCTTCGTGAGCGATTCTTAATTAACACAATTTACCCAATATCTCCACCTCATCTGTAAAAGAAATAAACAACAATTAATAAAAATATTGCAATTGCTTTTCTATAAATGTGCCAATGTTTATCGACAGCAGAAAGTTGGCAACGTCGCAAATATAATATAATATATTATTATGTCGTGTAATTGTCTGAATTAATATTTTTTTCAATTCATAGTTTATTATTACTGTAGTTATATGGATAATTATCCGAAATAAATATATTATTATAGTGAATTACAATATTTCATAATAATAAATATTAAATATTGCTTTAAGTTGAATTAAAAAGTTGATTAGTTTCAATTAACTTTCAAATGATTTTACCGAAAATATGACAGCTATATGCGACGATGCCAAGTTACTGTGTGTAGAGTACATTTCACTGGTACGCTTTAGGTCCCACGTAATAGGGCGAGCCTATTGCCATCAACCGGGCACGGATCGAATCACCGAGCTTATACTGAGAATAAAAAACAACGCCAAAACACTACTCGACTTGGGAATTAAACTAAAGGCCTCTCATTCAGCAGTTGCACTTACCACCACTAAACCAACGAGGCAGTTAGAGTGCTAATCTTCACTTTTTTCGGAATATGACCATGAGGAAGTTCTATATAGATAACTTGCTACCTCCCGCGGCTTTACACATTTCGTATGATATATCGATTTACGCATGGTATATAGATAAAAAGTAGCCTATGTGTTAATCCAAGTAACTGTATGTAGGTATGCTAAATTTCATGCAAAGCTCTTTAGCGGTTTTTGCGGGCTAGAGTTACAAACATACCAAGAAACTTTCACATTTATAATATTAGTAGGATAGACAAGTAACCCTGAGCTGTGGTAGCCTAGTGGTATGACCAGGGGACTGAGATGTCAAAGGTCTCGAGTACGAACCCAAGGTATATACATACCACTGACTTTTCGGAAGTTATGTGCATATTTATCACAAGCTCAAACAGTGACGGAAAACATTGCGAGGAAACCTGCATGCTTGAGATCTTGAGATCTCTCGATGGCATGTGGAGTCTGCCCGCCCACAGTAGGCTAGCGTGGTGGACTACAGCCTATTCTCTCTCAAATGAGAGGAGACCCGTGCCCAGAAGTGGGACGTAAATGGGTTGATGATGATGATGAGACAAGTAACTCACGTAAACACGGCGTTGCGCAGTGGCAGGCGTGTGCTCAGTCGTCGCGCTGGACGTGGCGGCGCTGGAGGGCCACGGCCAGGTCGTGCTGCAGCGCCGCCTTGCGCCGCACCACCTCCGCCGGCACCACCGACCGGAGGCCGTTCACTATATCTTTCGTCTTACCTGGTGCATGCAAACAGTTTCATAGACAAGTGTAGTATTAGTTGAAAAAACATTTTACATCAACTACCTTCTTACTATAAGATCGCTCTAATAATCACTATATTACTATTACTATCATTATATTACTAGCTTTATGAATTTACTAGCTGCCTCTCGCGGCTTTGCCCGCATTGTATATAGATAAAAAGTAGCTTATGTCCAGTTATCCAGGTAATAAACTATATGTTCACTAAATTTCATTCAAATCTGTTTAGCAGTTTTTGCATGAAAGAGTAACAAACCTCCATCCATACTTACAAAGTTTCGCGTTTATAATATTAGTAGGATTTATTTTTAAGATGTTTACAAAGGAAAAAGTTTCTTCTTGAATGTGCCTAATAATATAAACAGCAATGGTTACTACACCCACCAAAGACATTTTCATGCAAAATGATGCTAAGACAAGACCATATGACGCACACTATGAAAAAGTTATCAGATCAAGTAGAGCCATGTTTCTGACTCTGCAAGTCCTAACTCTGTTGTCAGTGTAAATTTTATTTTATTTTTATTGAGATTGCCTTTTAGTAATACCTAATTTCTATTTTGACAATTTGTATGTGCCATGATTACATTACAGGAAATCGATAAACTGTATATGAATACCAGTGTTAATGCTGTATATTATTATGCTTTTGAAATAGAGGTTGACATTACCAAAATAAATATCGTTGAGCGTGTTTCTGATCTTGTTCTCCATGTCCTCGACCATGCGGCCGATGTTCACGATGTGTGGCGTCACATCGCTCACTGCTGAGTCTTGTTCTGCCTGAAATTTTAATTAAACATCCATCAATCTTGATTATGTATCATATCCATCATCATCCATATCAAGATGACGTCCACTGCTGGACATAAGCCTCCCCTAAGGATTTACAACTGGTCCTGGGCCACCTGCATTCAACGGATTCCAGCGACCTTTGCCAGGTCGTCGGTCCACTTTGCCGGAGGCCTACCTATATATACCCGCTGATTATGTATAGAAATAAATATTATTGCCATTGTTGTTAACATAGTTGTACAAGTTAAAATGTATTTTAATTTACTTTACATTTTCGAATAGTATAGAAAGAACTATTGTAACTAAGAATCTAATTCTGACTAATGAGAAAAATGAGGAACTTAAACCAAATCTTGAAAACCTCATTCATACTTTCAAGATATGCCATTGTACATTACCTATATCTGGTCAAAATTAAAATTAATTTCATGCATGTTAGTCTTTTTTAGTGCCATTTTGTTTTTTAAGGTGTCAATTTTTGTTATATATAACCTGTCTGGTAAGACTGCCTCCCAGGTTCATAGTCCCGCTGCTTTCTTTATTAGTCTGCAGCCAAAGCATGGCAGTTGATGTGAGCTTGTAGTGAGCGTTGCGACCGGAACTCTTCTCAATTACCTCCACTACATGTATGGAGTCCCAGCATCCTTTGATCTTTTGAGAACCATCGCCAGCTTTCTTTATCAATATTACACCTGGAAAATATTCAAATAGCTTTATTTGTATGTATAAACAAACAAATTGACTTACTGAAAGATATGTCAATATGCAATGTTTGTACCGGAGACATGTATATATTTTTTTTTTTTTTTTTTTATGGAAATAAGGGGGCAGCCGGGCAGGAGGCTCACCTGATGGTAAGTGATTACCGCCGCCCATGGACATCTGCAACACCAGGGGACGTGCAAATGCGTTGCCGGCCTTTTAATAAAGAATATACTCTCCTCTTGAAGGTTCCCACGTCGTAACGGTTCGGAAAGACCGCCGGCGACAGCTGGTTCCACAGAGCGGTTGTGCGAGGCAGAAAATGCCTCAAAAACCGCACTGTTGTGGAACGCTGGACATCGAGACAAAATGGATGGAACTTTGAGTTCTGGCGCGATGTCCGATGGTGAAATTCAGCGGCCGGGATCAAACCAAACAATTCCTCGGAACACTCCCCGTGATAGATGCGGTAGAAGATGCAGAGTGATCCAACATCTCTACGCAGAGCCAAAGGATCAAGCCGATCGGAAAGAGCCTGATCATCGACAACTCGAGCCGCCCTTCGTTGGATTCGGTCAAATGGAAGTAGCTGGTACTGGGGGGCCCCCGCCCAGAGATGAGAACAGTACTCCACGTGGGGCCGGATCTGCGCCTTATAGAGATTTAGGCGCTGCGCCGACGTGAAGTACCGTCTCGCCTTGCTGAGCACACCAAGCTTCTTTGAGGCCAATTTGGCCTTACTTTCCAGTTGACCGCGGAACTGGACGTTGCTCGAGATGTCGACACCAAGTATTCCGATGCTGGCTGTGGCGGATAAGGGAGTGTTCTCAAAATTAGGAGTTACGACGAATGGTGACTTCTTAGCGGTTAACGCGCAAACCTGTGTCTTTTTGGGGTTGAATTGGACTAAGTTAAGTCTACCCCAGTCCGAGACTTTGGTGAGCAAAGACTCGACTTCAGACACAAGTTTGTTCCGACACTCAACGACGCATTCCCGAGAAATGTTTGCTTGGCCAGTGTACACGGCATCCACAGTGCTGTCGTCTGCATAGCAATGAATGTTGCTGATATGCAACATGTCATTGATATGCAGAAGAAACAGGGTAGGAGACAGGACACAGCCTTGTGGAACACCAGCATTGACAAATTTAGGATCAGAGCATGCACCGTCAACGACGACCTTGATGCTCCGATCTGCCAAAAAACTGGTGACCCAGTCGCACAATTTCTCGGGAAGCCCAAAGGAAGGCAACTTCGACAGAAGCGCTTTGTGCCACACCCGATCGATATTATTATGTATATTGACTGCTAGAGACCATAATTTGACACCAAAAAAATTTTTTTATTGACCCTTCACTGCAGAATCCATTCTCATCTCATTGTCGTAATTGCCGTGTGATTGGTGATGTTTTCCAGGAATAAATACATATAATTTGAAGTGGTGGAAGCAACTGTGAATGGTTTGGGTGCCCATGACCACTGTTGGTAGCTTGCAACTGATTGATTGAATGCAATTTATTTGAGTAGTTTTGATATGAGATCACAGAGTCAATAATCTGATAAAACACTTCTGAGCAGCGGTAGGAACATCAAGATTGATTAATCAAGTTATATTGCTCATGCCCTCGTAGTTAACACATAACACATGTTTAAGAAACAGAGACTGTGTGCTACTTTGAGTGAGTAATCTTCTTCACTAATGTTACTAATAATTTTCCCAACAATACGGCTAATTTGCGTGGCATTTTGATATTATAAATAGAAGTGATGACACTTCTTCTTCATTTTTGTATAAGATTTCAGTCATATTTGACTTATTTTTTATTTATAAAACATATTTATATTTTATACCATATACATACCGTGAGACAAATTATCGAAAAGAACAAGGAGTTTAATGTGTCATTCTATTGCTGTTTTATCGATTACAATAAGGCATTTGACTCAATTGAACACGAAAATATCTGGTATTGTCTAAAGAATCAAGGAGTCGAACAAAAATACATCAGAATAATAAAAAATGTATATACTAACAGTACAGCTAAAATCAAGTTAGAAAAAGAAGGGAAGGAAATTAAAATAAACAGAGGTGTAAGACAAGGTGACCCATTATCACCTAAACTATTCACAGCTGTCTTAGAAGAAATCTTCCGGAAATTAAACTGGGATCATTATGGGCTAAACATAAACGGGGAAACACTATCCCACTTACGGTTCGCTGACGACATTATACTATTCGCCGAAACAAAAGAGCACCTACAAAACATGCTCATAGACCTTGAAAGAGAAAGTCGCAAGGTAGGCCTAACAATGAACGCCTCCAAAACCAAAGCTCTAACAAATGCGTCCGAAGACCCTATCATTATAAACGGTATACCAATTGAGTACGTCAAAGAGTACACTTACTTAGGCCAACAAATTTCAACAACTGACATAATGTCAAAGGAAATAGATACTAGAATTGGGAATGCATGGAAATGTTACTGGCGGCTAAAAGAAATTATGAAGAACAAAGAAATCAAGACGCATGTCAAATCAAAACTATACAATACCTGTGTGCTACCAGTCTTAACCTATGGGTGCCAAACCTGGGCTCTCACCAAAGCACAAAGCAAAAAATTAGAAACTTGCCAGACAGCAATGGAGAGAAGTATGTTGAATTTAAGAAAATCAGACAGAGTACGAAATATAACCATTAGAAATCGAACCAAAATACAAAATGTTACAACTAGAATAAGGAAACTTAAATGGCAATGGACAGGGCATACAATAAGAGGCATCGAAAAGTGGAGTAGAAGCATAGTGTTTTGGTACCCTAGAAATAGGAAAAGGAAACGAGGTAGACAGATTCGAAGGTGGGAAGACGAGATAAAGGCGATAGCAGGGAAACTATGGACGAGAAAAGCTCTAAACCGAGTAGAGTGGAAAGGAATGGAGGAGGCCTTTGCCAAAGATGGGCAAACAGACATGTCTGTAGATACGAGCTCTCAGCAGAGTCGTTAACTTATATTTAATAGTTTGTAAATAATCATTTGTGTCTGAATAAAGGCTATTATTATTATTATTATTATTATTATTATATTTTATAGCTCAAATTTAGGCCAGAGAGAATTACTTAAAACCTTATTTTAAATATGTCATCATAACTATAAAACATCTTGAGTCTGGAATTACAGATGTTTTATAGTTAGCAAAAACTTTTTGTGTGTATTTACATTACTAATTACAGTACTAATTAAATTGGGATATCTCAATAAGATTATTCATCATGAAAGCTGTGTGTGTTGCTATTTGCTGTATGAGTAATGCTAAACACAATTAAAATTGTCTGAGAAATAAACAGGCACTAGGACACCACACACAGACAATAACTAACTTTCATATAATAACAAATTTCTGGTTTCTATCAAACATTCATTGTGTAACCTATGAATAAAATAAATTAATAATATATACTTTAACAACTTCATATCATTATGGACACTACTGTTAACATATTCAGTGCCATGTGTATATGTCATTATACATCATAGTGCAACAGAGAACTTCAGAGTCCAGTGTATCAGTAATAAACCTGATTAAGAGAATACCTATATAAAAAGAAATCAAGTGCATATAGTATTTTAGGACTAGGCGATGTCATATACACAAAAAACAAAACATTGAGATATCCACAACATTTGGTCCTTAGCTCCTTAGTGGTGCCTTAGCTCTGAACATGTTAAACAAGAAACTCCATTGATTGTACTAATCAGCAGTATGTGATAACACCACATAAACATGTCATTGCTTTATCTCCAAGAACAATAGTCATACAGTTTGGACAATATTGAAAATGATGTAAAAGTTATGATTTCTAGAGCATTTGTTTATATTGGTCATCATTAGTGTTATTCTATTCATATTTTACTTTAATGATTTCAATCACACACAACTCCAATGAGTAAGGATGGTCATATATCCTAGAAAATGATGATAGCAAATACTTACATTTTGGTGGCATAGTTTTGCAACAAATACTAAAATATTACATATTGTCATTAGTAATTTAACAGTTTATAAAGATGTTTTTCCTGTTTATAACCTAAATTTAAGACTATATGATATACAAACCAGCAAAACCATGGTCCATGTCCCACAAATACACCGAGCTGACACCACCTTCGAAATACATTTCTCTGTACTGATCGAACGCGTGGTTAGCATCGATTTCTAATTTCCTGAGCCTCTCTGATGGCATTGACCCATCTTCTAATGGAGGGTCATATGTATTTGACCATGGTGATCTGTAAGAGTCGCCATCACGGTTGTAGTCGCATAGTAAGTAGTCTTTCCCCGTGCTGCGGTCCTGAGCAATCTTTAGCGGTTGATCTACTGACGATAGCAGGTCATCGCACATACTTGGAACCAGATCTATCAAGTCTGTCAAGTTTTTCTCAATTTGTTGAGGAGGCAACCTCCGCATGAGGTCCAGCGCACAATCCATTTGTTGGTCAGTCTGAAAATAACATCAAATATATTAAAGATTTTGTGAATTCCGTTAATTTTGGTGCATTAGTCATCATAACAAATACTGTTATGAACAAAAATACACTCTTAATAAACAAACATTTAGATTACCATGATCAGATGAGAATGCAGAAATTATAAATAAATATAAGAAAGTAATTTTGAAATGTTATTACTGTTCAAACTGTAATATCCTAAATATTAGGAAATGATCCCAACCCCAATTGATAACTTGACGTAATTTGACAGCAATAGGTTGCGTCCAGGAATTTTATTTAGGTTAATAATTAAATTATTTAATACGAGTGGCAAATAACAATTTTTGAACGAAATATAAATGGTATTCTCGTCGCATATGTATTACCATCTTATATTATATGAAAGTCATTTTTATTTATTTTAGGAAATATTGTTTATTATATTAATAATTATATAATTTCATCTGATTTTCATTAAGTTGATATGAATTTGGCACAATGGTTGTAATATGAAGTAACGCCGGAAACAGCTGGCACGTCACTAAAAATGTAAAAAACTGTGTTGCCTACAATAAGAGACGCCGGTTACCGGTATATCTTACTCACTCACTCTCGTTGTCATTCATGAAGGAAGAAAGAAAGCGTCATTCTCAATGAAAATTGTAACTGTTTCCTGTTAAATGTCAGTTTGTGAATAATGTTATGTGTGTCAAAGTTTTGTTGTTATTGCCTGTAATTTCGATAATTACCGTGTATTACTGATATTTAAACTTTTATCAATGGGATTGTGATCCCTTCTCGTGCTGTTATCCAAGTATTAGTGTTACGTGAAGTGACAATTCTCGTAAAGGTTTGCATTGTGTACATAATTGTACTTATTCAAATGATTCACGTTATGGGAATGTTATCACAGTTATTATTGTAAAGGTTCTATTATACGCGCCTAAACGGGAAGTTGGTGTAGTAACGCTGCAATTATACTTTGTTACAATAGTGTATATTGCTGCAGAGATTACGAATAAGATAATCCTATTTGCACTAGGTTATGAGCAAGTTGTGGCCTCTAGAAACCCTACGATTGTTGTAACTGCATTTCTATCCAATACACATCACATTTCTTGTATAAATAGAAGGATTTTAGAGGAATATGGTCTTTAAAACATAAAGTTTTTATGATATACTTGAGGAACAATATGACTTTGTGAAGTAATAGAGTATTGTATTCTAATGAGTAACTGCACCTACAATTTAATATTTCTTTTATATAGGAACATTGTGATAAGATGACTGAATATAATTATGGATTGAAATTATAAATTAAATCACAACCAACCAGTGCCTATTTACCAAAAAGTTTTTACTGTCCGTGTACTAAGTTTTGTGACAGGTTATGATAATATTAATTAGATAATTTGTTATCAGGGAACATGTAGGAATTTAGGTTAGTAATATTAGAGTTCTGAATGAGGTTTTATAGACTAGTAAGAATGGCTAAAAATCTTAATCTTAAATCTATAATAGGGATTTGTAATACAGGTGTTTACAACCTAGCACAGCGATCCACAACAAAAAATATAAAATGATGTACAAATTTCAAATCTATTTTGTTAGTTTTGGTTTCTGGCCAGAGAATTAAAGATTATTGTAATATATTTGTAGACAAGTTATTTAAACCTTATCTCTATTAACAGTAATTGTAGTTGGCAGTTGTGAAAAGATTTTAAAAGTAGTTTGAAAAGTATTTTTTTATGCAGGATATTCAGATTACTATTGACAAATTATAAAAAATATATATAAATCACTACAGTATAAAGGTAAATGAGATCTACAAAGTGATGCTGTTGTTTTATGAAGAATTAATGTATTCATGATCGGCATCCATAATGCAATAATCCTTTTTCTTCTGTATTTAGAACAAACACATAGAGTAGAGTTTTTAGATTATCGAAACTACTCTGCTACCAAGAATTTCATAGGAAAACATAATAATGATGACTCGCTTTTACTTATTTAATACTAGCTGACAATATCAATCACGAATATAAAATCCATTTTGAGGTATTAGTTATGCACATACATACATTTCAGCAATTCATTTTTATTTATATAGATAACACTTATTAAAAAACGTCATTAAACCAGCTATGAGTTTTCTTTTATATGACTAATTAATTAATTTGACAGAGTGACGGAATAAATTAAAGAAAATAACTAGAATATATATTTACTTTGCATAACTGAGGTGTTAATTTTTAGTGCTAATTATATTTACAGTTTGCATCATGAACATTTCCTTGTTACATTTACATACTAATTAATGATAATTGAATAGCTTTTCATACAAAAGGAGATAGTATTTGGAAAGAGCCATCTTTTCTTTATTTAACAGCATTTATTCAACATCATCATCACCAGCCTATATTCGTCCACTGCTGGACGTAGGCCTCCACTAGTGAACGCCACAGAGCTCGATCTTCGGCTCGTCCTCCAGTTGCTGCCAGCTGCTTTGTGCCAATAGCAACAATTCAACATAGCCATACAATATTATTTAGTAAACTTAAGCACTACTTTATTAGCATACTTACTTTCTTACAATTTCTATGTCATGACAATCGGTAGAAAGACAGCAGGTGTTTCTACCTCAACATCTATGAATAATATTGTTTTGTACTTGGCCCTGAGGTTATCCACAATGCTTGTGAACGTTACTGACCCTAATACTATGTGTTCTTTTTTCCTTTGCTGTCATTTAAAAAACCTAATTTCCGAGTAGTCCTATTTAATTATTCAACTATACTGAAACTAGAATATACATCTCGATTCATATCATGTTATAAAAACTTATTTACCTATACCTATTTACTTACTAAATTAACTTACAGCTAATGAATAATAATGTAATAAAACATGTTTCTTTTGCAGGCATTCTGGTAAACACTAGGTGGAGCAAACCTGTCATGATGCCGACCCAACTGGTTAACCAGGATAACCACCAGAATGATGTGCGAGTGAAGACGGTGTACAACGGTGATGTGATGATCACGTACATCAACCACAATATCAACTTTGAGGAGTTCACGCAGGAGATGGTGGCGATATGCCGTTTTTTGCCTGATCAGGTTAGTAAAAGCAGTGAAAGTTTTAAATCAATATATTGAAACATGCAATTCTTCTATACATTTATGCCTGCCTCGTTGGTCTAGTGGTAGCATAGTGCGACTGCCAAGCAAGAGGTCCAGGGTTCGAATCCTAGGTCGAGCAAAGTGTTATTGGGTTTTTCTATGAAATTCTAAATAGAAGCTCGGAGTTTGGATTTGTTTTACATGGGACCTAACACCCACCGGCGAAATATGGGTCCGCCTACATTATTACACCTCCGCCTAACCCTTCGGGCATGCCAGGCGTGAAGGTATGTATGCATGCAAGAAATATAATTTTGTTGATGTGAGGCTTTTTACCTACATTTTATCTTCGTCCTGAATAAAAATCATGACATTTAAAAAATACATATTTTATTTACATTCTTATCTGTAATTCACAAGCTATCGTGTAAGTATAACATTACATCAAGATTTAAATACTTCTTTTGATTTTATTGAAATTTTAGGTGTTTACCATGAAGTGGGTAGACGAAGAAGGAGATCCGTGCACGATATCGACTCAGCTGGAGCTGGACGAGGCTCTGCGTCTCTACGAGCTGAACAGGGACTCCGAGCTGACTGTACATGGTAAGTCTTACTTATATCTATGTGGGAGCTGGTCAGTGGCGTAGCCTGGGATTTTCCCACGCGGGCCAAATGAAAATTATCCCTATTTTAAAATCCTAGTAGTATACTCCTCTGCCACCACTGAGACTGGTCCCTAACGGCCAGAGACACCGATAAGTGGTAGAATAGTGCCTCCCCACTCTTTCTTCCACTTATCTCTATGGTCTGCAGTGTACACTACAGGCTTTTAATAATAATATCAGTGTAATTCTATAGAGTATTCAGTCCACTTTTATAATAGGGGCGGCAACGCGCGAGTGACCCCTCTGGTGTTGCAAACGTTCTTAGGCTACGGTAACCGGTTACCTTCAGGTGGACTGTAAGATTGCCACCAGTCAGGTATAAAAAAAGTAGCTACCGCTGGAATGTCTACTTTCATACGTACCGCTTCCCAAGTGGGTCTTTGGGTGCAAACATAGAGATACAGATTTTTCGGTCCCGATATGTCAGTACGGTTCCGTACACAGAAACAGGTAAATATGAACGAGCGCATTATATTACATAGGGCTATAGTACCCGTACCAATCGGTAATTATCTGTATCGACCTGTCCGTACCTATAACCTGCTTCGTTATGCAGCAACCAGGGCTGCCAGATTGTATCTTTTGATACCAGATTGGTATAATTGGACGATGTATTGTATCCATGTGGTATCCATGATCATTTGGTATAATTCGATACAAAAGCAAGACGCTCACAAAAAAAGGTCATGCCAAGAAGGTGTCCGCTAATTCTGCAAAGGATAATAGAATAATCGAGGGATTTGAGCTAAAAAAAAAAAAGCTCATCCGACATAGAGTGGGCAGTATGGTATAATACCATCACATTTGGTATAATTTCAGATGCTAAATGGCATAATTTCGTCGTTGCTTACTGGCAGCCCTGGCAGCAACCCTTTCCCGATAGATATAATCTGGGTGTTTTTAAAACTAGAGTGAATCGGTTTCTTCTATGTAAGCGTGCTCCATCGTAGATCGCAGTGTCGCTTATCATCAGGCGAACTGGCGGTCAAGCATTAACCCATTGTTGTGTTGCGGCATTGTGTAAACCTATCAGTAAAAAAAAAACATTAGAACGACATGTGCAATGACGTCATACTTAATAACGTAAAATTTACATACATTAACATTTACACAAATATTTACTTTAATGTTATGTATGGTAAGTCGATTTTATAATCATAAGATCCATTGAACCTTTTTAGTGCAAACAATAGAAATTAAACTCTTTTTAAGATACTTAAGGTAGCTTATTCCCAAAACTTGCTAAGCCTACAACCTAGCGGCTATACTATCTACATTAGATAGTATAGCCGCTAGGATTGGCGTTTCTCTCAGGTGCGAAGTGCAGATTTCTGCAGTAGTATATACTTAGCGTTGTGACACTGACAAATAAACATTTCAAACAAATCTCAAGACTCAGAATCTCAATCTCTCGAACTTCAAGGTGCATTTTCTATGTAAAGTATTTTCTTAAAGCGTCGAGAATATATTCCCTACAATTACTATAGAACTTGTAAAAAATTAAATATTTTTTTAAGTTGGCGCCCTAGGCGTTATACAATAAGACTTAGCTTAAAAAACCAATCCCACAGTGGTATTTAAAACACCCATTATCTCACCGAAAACAATAAAATAATCTCCAAAGAATCAAGCCTGCAATCTTAAACACTAAAGCGTAATTTTAAAATAAAAAGCGTTTGATTAATTACGTAGCTTTAGTTTAAGTAGAGACACTTTGTCAGCGTCTGTGTCAGCCCTATAGCTTTAGTAGTTCGCGCTTAGCGTGATAGATGGCGCTGTCGCCTCCCAACAGACCCACAGGATTGTTATTAAATGTCCAAGCTTTGATATTTTTAAAAGTTTTTCAAGCAAACCAACATTTTATGAAATCAATTATTATTATTATCTTGCAGCGCAGGGAATTGTGTGTTTGGTTTCTGTACTATAGTTTAGGCTCCATTAAAATATCACTATATTATCATAACTATTGATAATATAGTGATATTTTAATGGAGCCTCGAGCCACGCCTCTATATCGAAGTCGGTAGAGATATACTGCTATTTAATTGTTTATATAATAAGTACATAAACATCACTTGAAGACTAAATAGTAAGATACATTTTCGTATGCATATACCAACAACATACATAATATTTTCAGGGAATAAACAGTTTGGGCTAAATATATTTAAAGCCATTTTTTTATAAATTTGGTTTCACTGTATTGTCAAATCACTGTTATTGTGGCTAAGCTATTCCTTGATTTGCATTGTGATTATATATTGAGATTTAAACTCCTACTTCCAAAGTACACTAAGCGTGAAAGTTTCAACTGATGTTTTCATTTGATGCGTAAAGGTATCGTAATATGCTGATCTAATGATCTGCCTCACTGAGCGTTCCGCCTTAAAGCGTGAGAACAGCGCCAATCAGTTGTACGGTGTTAAATACGTAAGTTACTCCGTTTGAGCATTCAGCTAGGTAATATTAAGAGACAGCATAATTAGTAGTACTATGTACATTACGATTTATCTCTGCCTCTTTTTAATGCTAGATTGTTTGCCACCCTTGTGGTAGATATATAAAAAAAAGTCACCACTCCGGTCCAGTCCAGTAACGAGAAAACTGTGAGTTTCAAATATAAATTTAAGATTAAGAAAAAATCATCCATTTAGCTACAATGCTACAGACACACATACGTAGATAAACCATCTTAACTAACAACACCGCTCTTTTTGCGTCAGGAATGAATAACCAGATTATTTGTTATCTGGATCATCTTTTGGCTAGAAAATGAAGTCTTAATATTATTAATAAAAAATGCCATAATTATGTGAAGTGTGCTTGCTACACATGAAATGAATATAGAAAGAGAATATATCGGAGAATTTAATGTATTGATTTGCATGATATAGCGACTTAATCAAAATAGTTTGGTACCACACGCAAAAGTCATTAATGCGAGCGGACTAATGAATTGATTTCTAAAAACCGCTCAGGTTAAGACAACAGTTTTAATATGTTCGTTTACATTTTCTTCCTGAAATATTTCGACATAGTTATTTCCTTATACCCAGTTACACCGAGATCACCTTGAAATTGCACGATATCTCTCAAACATCCGGTTATCCTTCACTTAAATACATTTTAACCTTAAGCTCAACTAATTAAAATAACTAGACACATGTGTAAGTAGTTATAAAATAATAGGATAATAACTCTACTTGACTAGCAGTAAATTATAATGTAGTAGAGCCATAAACAAAACATTTTACAACACAATAATTAAAAACTTACGTTATAAAACTCACTTGTTTGGTTAGACCATTAGCTATTCATTTTACCATGAATTATGAAAGTGATTGTCAATCAATTACCATTTTAATAACAATCTCTGTTTGTCTTAAAAAGAACATGTTTCATGAAAAACTCGAAGGAAACACAAAGTTTGGACGTCGTTTCATTTATTAACATAAATGAATAATTTATTTGTAAATAATTTATCGCTATGTCCGAGCTGGGACGTGTTTTGTCGAACGCGAATCGTTGTGTGCGGGTTTATCGCTCGGATGGCCGATGACGACTCAGTAGCGTTCACTTATCGCCAGCATTTTGCACAATATTTACCCGGCCGGGTGTACTTTGGCTATAAAATTCTTATCTGCACGCATTGCTGAATCCGGGTGGCGGCCATTTCCATATTCAGATTGGTGTTACGTCGACGGCGGTGTTTCTCATTTTTTGTCGTCTGCCGCAGCGATCAGACGTATCCAGTCACGTTCGTCGGATTCGGAAATGTGATAGCTTTGTCCCTGTTTCTGTTATTGTTTTCTATTCCTTGACAGTAATATTTTAGTTACGAAATGGAATAGAGATGTAAATTCAACTGACGGACCATTTTATTTCCAGATACTTCATAATGTATGTCTATCTAATATTTCGAATGGACGTTCGTCAAAAGATTTTCAGAAGTCACCATAGATAATATATACGTAAAATAAAACGTATCTTTCATCATCATCAACCCATTATTGTCCCAGTGCTGGGCACGGGTCTCTTCTCATTTTAAGAGGGATTAGACTTTAGTCCACCACGCTAGCCTACTGCGGGCTGGCAGACTTCACATGCCATCGAGAAAATTTCTCAAGCATGCAGGTTTCCTCACGATATTTTCCTTCACCGTTTTAGCATGTGATAAATACGTACATAACTTCCGAAAAGTCAATGGTGCGTGCTTTGGGTTTGAACTCGAAACCTTTAACATCTCAGTCCACTAGTCTCACCACTAGGCTACCGCAGCTAATGTATCGTTACTGTTTACGTATCTTTACTGACATTAAAATTCAGATTTGTATTTAACAGTTAAATAACTAACAATTTATGAGCTAGTCCCGTCATTATAATACACAGCGTGCAACTAAGTTTCCACAATAATCGCGGCTAACAATGAATACATTCATATCGTTGGAGCACCCTACGATTCAGGAGTCCGACAGCGCACACGTCCCGTGAGGATTTAGTGAGGCGTCCGTGTAACTTGGCGTACGCTCCAAACCGTCTGTAAATAAAACGGAACCGGCCGAAACTTGTATGCAAACAGGGGCGGAGAAACTTGCTCTAATAAAGTACAAACATTGAGGGAAATTTTGGCGCCCAACGTGGGGCACGGTTTGTTCGTCCCACCGCCTGTAGTCGCTGTGCAATTAGGGATATTTTAATTAACTTTGTGAGCGTTATGAACGACAATTCAGAATCCTATTCTGTTAATTGAATACGTGGCCCTCCCTCGAATGGGATTACTGTTGTTTCCTAACGGCTATCCGCTTAAACCTTCTCCTGATGCTAATTCATATTTGTAACCATGTGAAGTGTGTGTTCAAACCTTCCCGCTTATTACAACATGTTTACAAGATGTTTTCGCTTGACAAAATACTTACGGTTGTTCCTGATAATTACGAACTCATATACAGCTGCAGCTGTAGCCTAGTGGTGTGACCAATGGACTATGATGTTAAAGGTCTCGTGTTCAATCCCAAGTCACGCTGAATATTTGAAGTTATGTGCGTATTTATCAAATGCTCAACCGGCGAAAGAAAACATCCTGAGAAAACCTTCATGCCTGCCAATCCACTACGCCAGGTAGTGGATTATAGACATGATCGGTCTCAAATGATAGGAGCCTCTTGCCTGGTGCCTGTGAGACAGAAAATGTTCCTGGTAATGTACAAATTACACTGGGTACGTCACTAGTCGTCTATAAAACGGTGTGTAAAATATAACAAAATTGGTTCGTTACACACAGGTGCGGCGGCCGCAGGGTTACAAGATGGCGTCGCGAACTTCCACTCTAATTAATGTATCCCAGTGTGATTTCGCGGCGCGTAACTTTCCTGAACAGCTATATTAAATTCATAGTTACATTGTGCGATAGTGGAATCCTCTTGTGAAGTTTGTCTTGCGACGCGACGGTACAACGAAGCGTACTAATTAATTAATTAGTGATTAACCACGTGTTGATCGATAAGCTTGTACATAGTGTGTACACGTTCTTTGTTAATGATGCAATGATGCAAACAAAGGATTCTTGGTTTTTTAAATATAGATGTTCACTGTACTACCTGTTATCTTTTCAAAAATTCTGTTTAATTGTAAACAAAAGAACAACATTATGCTCTAGGTGACCTTTCTATTCTTCTTACAAGCCTTTTCCCAATTAAGTTGTGATCGTCTTCTAGTGTAACTACATAGATAGCGACTGAATAGGTATTATTAGGTATTAGTAACTTAATAATTCACAAATCTACTGCCATCGGCTTCTGCGACCTGAATACTGGGCTATATAGAAATATCCGACGGGAAAACTCTTTTTTACGGTTTTCGGGTTTCGGCTACATGAACCCTAAAACCCTTGCTGAAAGTATTCGTTTGATAACCAATACCAATGTCTTAATGTGCTCTCCAAGTGAGAAGTAAAAATTACCTTTACCCATCCATAACCTGACTTCGGCAAGCGTAGCATAACCTTGTAGGTTTAGAATGATTATCCAAGAGTCCATCCCCACATCGTACAAAAATATATGAATATATGCGCATATAAATGTATAGGTAGGTATCCTAAATTATGTATAATTAAAAAAAAAACCTTTTTCTAACAGATTTTCCTACTTAGATTACTTACCGATACATTCATAAAATCACCTGGGCTGGATGGCGTGTAGCCACGTTAATGTCGTTATCCCAATCCTATGGGAATTCTCCTGAACCCTTTTTTTGCCGATGTTGAACCTTAAAAGGGACGCCACGCCTTTTATTTATCAAGCTTGCAGACTTTATAGTATTTTATGATGAAACTGAGTGAGTGAGTTAGTAACACCTACTGCCAGACATAAGCAGATAGGTAGGAGCTTAAGCACCCGACAGGGGAAGTACCTATCTCCGCCTTACCGCTTTACCGCAGTGAATCAATTCGTCGTTGATAGAGTGACTATTCTGATAGTATGGGCATTCCGTTTGCTGTCAGTTTAGTGATTCCCTATTTTAAGAAACCTTAACGGTTTCTGCAGGGTGCAAGCCTTCTGGTATTGCAAATGTCCATAGGCGATGGTGATCTTACCATCAGGTGAGCCGTTTGCTCCATTGCTCCTTTATTTGCCCCCGTGGATATCCGGTGGCGACCGGTCCTTTTTTTTTTTTTTTTTTTTGACCGTGGGAAATGCATTTACGCACTGCCGCCGTCCGGGGAGACGACGGGGTGTGTCGGACTCCACCCAGAATGGGTGACTACCGACTAAAACCACACGGGATGTTTCCGCCTCACCACCATAATGCCGGGGTTACGGGTACGCGTTGGCATTCTTCCGCGACCCCGGCGGTGGCGGACCGCCCTTGCGGTCCCCTGGCCCTTGT
Source organism: Craniophora ligustri (assembly GCA_905163465.1). Taxonomy (NCBI): domain Eukaryota; kingdom Metazoa; phylum Arthropoda; class Insecta; order Lepidoptera; family Noctuidae; genus Craniophora; species Craniophora ligustri. Next base: position 11,198,052 of record LR990969.1, read on the forward strand.
GGGAGGGTCCTCAGTGACCCTCCACTCCTTCCGATCCACCAACTGAGTGGGGCGCGGCAACATCAAACCGCGCCGCCTACTCCGACCAGTTGCGGGGCGAGCAGACTCCCCTAAGCCTGCCGCCCGCGGTCGTTCATCTGCCCATTAAGATGGCTGGGCAGATGTTGACGCCGTAACGTCAATGGCCTGAGTGGCCGAGGACTGGGTATGCCGTGGGCCGCTTTCGGTGGCCCTACCCTTTCTCTTCTTTTGGAAGGCCACGCAGGCCTTGGCGCCAACTCGGTGGTCGGCTTTTTTCCCCACTGCTGCACAGAGCGAGCAGTGTGGGTCCGCAGAGCACTCGCTCGCTCTGTGACCCGGCTGGCTGCAATTGTAGCATTGCTTGCTACGGTCCTCCCCCGACGAGCACGTGTGCTGTGTGTGCCCGCCGTACAAGCAACGGTAACATTGCATGGGCCGAGGCTCAAGCAATGTCACCCTCGCCGACACCCATCCCACCAGCAGACGACCAGCGCTGACTATGGCCTGGGCCGCTGCCACAGGGCACCGGAGCCAAACTGACCCCCGCCCCGACGGCCCACGCCGTATTCCTCCCACCTTAATTTCGTCGACGGAACAACCGCCAACGCGCGCAGCCACAGCGGCAATTTCCTCGGACGTCACGGAATCGTCCAGGTCCGACACGCGCAGCTCTGCGCACTTGGTCGGCCTGGAGATCCTGACGTCGTCCGCGTCGAACAACTCCCTCATCCTTGCGGCGAGGGAGTCGGCCTTGTTGCCGGATTCAGCCCCAGGGACCTCCAGTATTCGAGCCCCCGTGATGGAGAGTTTGAAACCAAGCGAGGAGATCCCTATCTCCTCCAGCTTGATCCTCCTCTTCGCCTCCAGGAGGACCGAGGCGTACGAGATGCCCTTCGCCTCAGCACTAGGCTGAAGGGCAATCATGACCGCCGAGGTGCGTGGCACTTCAAGCCTGGCGGCCCGCTTGCGCTGGCGACTCCTCTTCTTCGCCACCTTCTTTGCCGCCTTCTTTTTGTTGGTCACGGTCTGCCACTCTCCCTCCTTGGGGTCGTTGGCAGACCGGACGCCCTGTGTAGAAGCGGAAGCTTCCTTGGTCGGGGCTGTCTTCTTTCCCTTTCCTTTCCCCTTGGCCTGCGACGGTGCTGCCTTAAGGGCTGAGCCAGACTGAGTCGGACTCTGAACACTCGCCACCTGAGCGGCCTTGGGTGGCGCCGCCGTAGACGCCGCAGCCTTGGCTGGTGCGGCCTTGGCTGGTGCAGCCTTGGCCGCTGCAGCTTTAGCCGGTGCGCCCCCGGATGGCGCAACCTGTGCCGGGGCATGGGACTGCCCGGCCGCCTTAGTAGCATAGCTTGCTGCTGGCGGCGTCTGCTCGGCGGCCTTGCGATCGCCAGCTAAGGGAGGGCGGAGTATTTTGCCCTCCAGGACGCCAAAACGAGCCGACATGCTCGCCATCTCCTCGCGGAGAAGACGAACCAGCTCCGACTCTGCAGGCTGAGCCGCTTCCTGGCGCCCTATGCGCGCCACCTCGACCTTAAGCCCCCCTATCTCTTCGCGCATTTTCCCCAAATCGCGCTGCAGTTGGGCATTCTCGTCCCGCAGGCGACGCTTCTCCTCTTGGAGGCGACCGATAACCGCCTCCAGCTTGGCGGACTCCTCCGTGGCCTTCAGGTCATGGAAACCCTCCGAACCCTTTTTGATGAGTTCGGTGGCCGTCTTAAGGGCCTTCGCAAAGGTACCCTTAAGGTTTCCAGACTTTCTGGCCACGTACTCCACAATCTCGAGGCCGTTCACAATCTGGTCCATCAGAGCGACTGAACAGGCCTCGTCGATTCCGCCCGAAGCGGGCCGGGTGGGTACCTCCACCGATTTTGTTGTGGCCTTCTTGACCAAGGCGTTGATGCCGTCCTCAGCTTGGAGCGCATGCTCCTCCCTTTGGACGCCCATCAAATCGGCCTTCGCCTTGGCCAGGCCCACCTTATCTCCCTTTATGGAAGTCCGGCCTCTACCCCTACTCGAGGTGCCAACTTTGGGGGCTGGCGCCTCGTCGTCGCTCAAGGCCGACAAATCTGACCCCGAGCAACTCGTATCTTGGGAGCGTAACCGCTTGCGCACCCCTGCGATCATCAATAATTTCTGCTCCAGCTCCTTACTCTCCTGGAGCAGCATTAATCCGCTAGATTCCGATCCGGAATCGGATGAGGAATCCAGCTTCTCCTCTCTTGCCTTCCTACTTCTAGTAGTAATTTTATTTTTAGAATCCATATATAGTCCCACGAGTATGGGGGAAAAGCAGTCCGCCCGGGCAGTGCCCCCTGTACCCGGGTAAGCCAAACGTAACCCGTCAGAGGGTCGGCCGGTACTCTGACGGGGGACGCACTAGGGACTGGACATCCTCCAGCCACTCATCTCCTCGCGGTGCGCCGCCGCTTGAGATTGGACGGTCCGGGCGGTTAAGCCAAGACCGACGGGAGGTACCTCTCGCTGAGCCGCGAGACATGTTCCACGACACTCAGCGTGGAACAGAAATACCTCCCGATTTGGACGACGGTGGCAGGGGAGACAGTCTCCCGCCGCCTGCCCGGAGGTAGGGTGAGTACACACCGGGCCCGCCAACGTTCTGCCGATTAGCCTCGCGGCCGCTCGGCGAACATCCCTAGCCCTGAAAAGGGCCGTTGTTGACTCCAATCGGCCTCGCGGCCTCATGGAGCCACCCCACCCCCCTGTGGCCCTGAAAAGGGCCGTTTCCCCCCCAAGTGGCCCTGAAAAGGGCCGTTTCCCCCCCAAGTGGCCCTGAAAAGGGCCGTTCCCCTGTGGCCCTGAAAAGGGCCGTTGCCCAGCTAAGCCTCGCGGCCTCGCTGGGTTCCCCCCCGTGTTGCTCACCGATACACCCTCTGCCAAGTCAGAGAGGCACGGGAGCAACACCCCTGGCCCTGAAAAGGGCCACGTCAGACATTTGCCACGAGCAACAAGACTCCCCAAAACCGGGAAGAGTTATTGCCCGTACCCAGGGTGCACCGGCCCCATCAGCTGCTGTTCCCCCAGGATACAAGTATCCCGAAAGGACCAGCAGCCGGGGAGCACTCGCGGAGGTAGCTGACACGCACCCCGTGGCGACCGGTCCTGTGCCAACCCCATCCAGCGGATTCCAACGACCTATACCAGGTCGTTGTCCGTCCGTCCGTTATATTCCGCGCAAACCAAAACTTTTAACCGTATACTGAACCGCCAAGCATCACCGTGGAATACACCCAACTTCAACACTTTAAAACTGTTTTAATACCCCCAGAAAACACCTAAAACGGTTTAATATAACTCCCAAGACTGAGGTTGTCCTCAATTTGGTGAATATTTTAATCAAACAATAAAAAACTTTATTGCCGGGACAGATTTACGGCTGTGTTTATAAGTATTTAAAACATGGGTAGCGGAAGAAGTGGGTGTAATTGGTATAAAGTAATAGATAAGCTTACTCTGCTCTGTTACGAGACAACCAACGGCCGGCCCTATCTCATTGCGATGTAGCAGCTTTAAATTGTAAGTATGATTAAGTTGAATTGAACTGTGGGATACTAACCGGTTGAAACCGGATAGTATTGTACGTACTGGCATAGTAGTTAAATCATGTTGTGCTACGTATAATATAATACGTATTACATAGAAATGGTAATAGCTTAAAAATTTGTACATATATTTGGAAGAAATTGTTATTCTGACCTTCTTTTTCATGTTTGTCTTAAATGGCTTAATGATCAGAAATAAAGATGTAAACATCCTTAAAACATGTCAAGTTATTAATGTAAGTCGGACAATGTCCGCTAATGCGCGGGCGCACCAGTCCCGTGACGTCACGCGGCCGCCCGCGCCAATTTCAACTCATCATAAAAATTACGATCCGGTCTCTACTCGATATGATTACTGGCGGCCAATCGCGATGGTTCGCACGCATGTTACTTGTGATCTACAAATCATCTTCCATACTGAAGATGTTATGAGGATGGCGTTAAGTTATGTAAATCTCACATCAGTTCATCTCATTGTTGCCGATTGTTCGCCGCGGTTGTTGTTTCGACCGCGGAGTGGTGCGGAGGTCGTAGCGGCTAATTGACTCGGCCGGTGGCCGCTTTGGCTGCGGGTAACAGTGGCATTGTGAAAACCGGCGCGTGTACGCGTGTTTTTCGCGCGGCGACGCAACGCGCCATCTGTGCGCGATCTCCCCGTCGGATAATATCGCATGCGCGCGCGCAGCACCGGTGACAGTTTCGCATTTCGAAATCTCCGCGCGATTGCAGCGAACGTTGTTCCGTTGCGCTGCCGCCGGTCGTAGTATTTACGCGTTTAGTACCAGTTGTTACGTGAAACTTGCGGCTAGAATGGAAGCGATGACCTCGCCGCGGATACCATCGTCCGGCTTTAATGTTGACAGTTCGACCGATGAGGTGGTTTTGTGTTTGTTTTTCGTTTGCTGATTATAAGTAGTTCCATGCAGTTCTTGTGTGAAATACCTGCAATGTTTTTGGGCATTAATTTGGTGTTTATGTTCTAATGAGTGTCGGATTTGCCTCAGTTTTTCAACGAGTTACTTGTTCTTTGTTTATTCGTGTGTGGTGGTGGCGCCCGAGATAACGTCGCGTGCGGCTGACCCACATCAGGCCCGGGTTTGCACAAGGTGTGTGGGGATATTTCGAAATTTCACCCGTGGATGCAGTGCCGGCCGGGCATCGTTAAACACGAGCCGATAACACCGGCTCCTATTGTGCACGTGTTTGTTTGTGCCCCTCAACTTGCCGATATGTTTCCGATTACAATCGTCCGTTTGCAAATTGAATCGATATCGAATTCCATCGTGATCTGCCGTCTCGATTTGTGTTATTGTATTATCTCAGTTACATTGATACATAAACAAAGGATTTCTCTATTACGTTATCTGGCTTACAGTTGTGGAGAAAACAGACACGACTGTGTACATTGGTTGTATAAAGCTAAATTCTTTGTCCGGTACACAAGATTATTTTATGAGTATTATACTGACCTTACCGTGAGTGCTAAAAGTACAAAAAAATATGACAACACGCTGAGACAGACTGCGGAGTTTGTATCAAATAAAACATGTCTGCAGCTGTAGGTCGCATTAAACAACTCGACACAAAGGATTAATTACTATTGAATGTATCTATTTAACTACAACACTTAGTGTGAAAGCTTTTACACATAAAATCTTTCTCTCATTACTGACTATTTATTTGTGTATTAGCTTTACTATCTCACTGACGATGTAGCATAAAATAGATCTTTATTTGGCGCTTACACAAAAACAAAATCTATGAGGCCCAGCCATTAAGGTGTTGAATCTAGTCTATCCAAATTTGGCTTCGTATTCCAAATTACTGAGAAATTAGGTATGCTCATACTTAAGTACTAGAAACATAGTTGAAAATGGAGTATTTCTTAAGTAACATTCCTTGCCCGTATGAGAAGCTTAGTAAATTGATTTACTTTAAGAATGTTGTACATAATACGATCGATAGCGTATCAATATCGGGTGTTAGCATAAGAGCTTTCTGCCATAAAAACTTATGCAGACTATTCACAAAGGACGTTTAAAGTTGATCAATTTACTACTTTATCAATAAACGAATAAGGTTTACTGTTTCTTACGTACACAATGATTTAACATATTGATAGGCCAATATCCTCCCTTCTGAAGCCTTGATCTCTCTACTCGGAATATTTCGGCGTGACTCACAAACTATTCTGTATTTACATACATATGATACAAATGCTACAATCAGTGCGTATTGTTTGTGCGATAGTAAACATTGTGGTGTAGGTAATAAAGGTGATAATTCTGTGGTGATATCCCAAAGCCTGCAGTATAGCATGAGGTATAGTGGCTAGTTGCTGAACGAGTTTTATGTTATGGCGACATTGTAATCATATTATGCGAATTTATTTGTTTTAACGGTAGTTGGTTGAGATAAGGATTATTTTTCCTGTAAATTTACTGAGTGTACATTTTGTTTTATAATTTGTACTGTACCTACATGTGTTGCTATGTATGTTGATATTCGCTGTATTATGTCTGGAAATATCGTGTGTACATACACAGAAAATATTTGCTTTGGTCATTACGATCGTCTGTCGCATATGTATCTTCGCCATTTTTTCATTAAAAAAATATAAATACCTACACTATATTTTCATCTAAAATGTTGAAATTATATAAATACTATTAAATTTTATCGAGCATGATGGAAGAAAATATTGTAGGAGGCCTGCATACGTGAAGGATTTTAATTGAATATGTATGTAGTCTTCGAAACTTTATTATACTAGGTAGTTTATTGTAGCTTAATTCCTAGACAGACGTATGACGATGAGGAAAATAACTACTGCTGTTACTACAATCTTACGATAGATTCTCAGAGATAACTGTCCCGTCCACAATGTCGTGATTAAATGGAACTGTTCATACATCACAACTAGAATAAAAAAAATGATCATATCAAGTTACGAAAAGGAACCGCTTCTTTGCTACACAAAACTAGCTACTGTGTAAAGAACATTTAAAGTCAAATCTAAGTACAAATCATGTTACCTATAAGTATCAGTTTCCTACCTACGTTGTATCGTTTCGCAACTGTAAGCGCACTTTCACTCAAGGCCGAAAATAACCAATAAACCGTGTGAGCCACTGTGTAACCTGACACAGTAAACCAATTTGTAAATCTGTCCTTCCTCTGTTTAAAAAAATACAACTGTACTAGGAAGTTGATAAAAATAACTTACTTATAAACACAGGCCTGTTTTGTCTCATGTAATAAAATTAAATATAAATTCTAATTCATTTACATTTAAATGTTTTTACATATAAATCGTTGTATCTAGTTACCAAATGAAAACGACCCGGACTTAAACGACAAATAAAAAAAAAAATCTGTCCTCTAATAGACATGGTCCTTACAAAAGATTAAGTAGGTATTTTTGATATTGCAAATGAAGAATACGATTTTAGCGGTCTCCTTTTACAGCCTAAGATTAAAATATTAATCCAATATAGTCATTTTGAAACCTTCTCTGTCCGTAATAAAATAATTAACGTTTATAAATTTATTAAAGGTGTCACAACCTTTGCTTGAAACGTGTCGGTTTCAATTTATTCTGATCATTTTAATTGTTCACTCATCGCATTAACAGTTACGCGTTTTAATTATTTAATTAACACTGTGATGGTATAATATATTCCAAGAATCTACGCTCGATATGATAGTTCACGCACATTTATATCAGAAATTAATAATGTTTATAATGTATCTTCGGCCTTCTTTAATTTTACATTGAAATATAATTGGTAATTAAAGAACAAAGATGCTTAGTACAACTTGTGGCAATATTTCTATTAATTAAAACAATGACTAATTAACATGCTATATACTTTATCGTTCGTAATTTCGTTTACAGCGTCGACAAAAATGTAGGAAGCAAACTTTTAAAATTACACATCATTCTCACAAAATATATCAATTTGTCCAAGTCTTAGGTAGACATATAAAAACCATCATCTAGCATTATCTCAATGACAGCATCGCTATACGAACTCGACCGTAACGGGCGTTGACCTCCCAACCTGATTCAACACAACAAACACTTAACAACAATTCCAAGGACAAAACGAACTTAACTTGCTGTGTGGCCCGCACAACGGTTGTTGTTCTGCCTCACTTGGCATGCGTGCGATTATGTGTCACTTTCTCGCTAATGTTAATTCATCAATGACAGAGAGAGATGAATACTTAAGCGTTCAGAATCTAGACTTGGGTGTGATCGAGAGAAAGTACGTATTGTGGGTGGGTGGAACTTATTTATGTGGGTAAGTAGATGTCCCACGGTGCTCGTTATCTTAACTATAAATATTGGCCGTCTTAATCTTGTAGGCAATTAAAAGAATTGTTTACGGTCGTTACGGAAATCTTTTCTTCTCATGTTACACTGTGTTGCTTTTTAAACATAGACTTTATTATGTTAGATATTCGGTGCATTATGATGGTATAAATAAATGTCAGTCGCATCGAGGCTTTCGATTGAAAATCGTAAAAACTGCCAAAATATGAGATTGAAATCCAGTTCATATCTTTCTTAACACTATCCCATTTATCCCTTTGTTCTTATTTCTTCCATTTACCTACATACTAATTACGAGACTAATAAACTGTGTCAAGAATACCGTAACGCACAAACAATAAATCGTAACTCATTATTATTATAGGTACGTGTTTCGTTAGTAATGCTAGGTTATGCAATAAAACGGCACGCTCGCATTTCTCTTATGTTGTTGAAAAAAAAATCAATTAGTCATAATTTATATTGTTTCTTACACAACCACTATACACATATAAAATATTATTTTGACCATTATTCAAGTAATTGGTAAAAAGAAGTGGTGTTGTGATCTTGTTTATGTATCCCGCGAGATTTTGTCGTCCCGTTATGTCATGTCTAGCCTAAGATACGGCTTAGATAGTGATGACAAATTTTGTCGTGGTCTGGGTTATCGATTTTGGAAAAAAAGTTACAAAGTTCAATGTACCTTTTAAGTTACTTCAAATCATTGTTGTTGATGGAAGGTAAACATAATTTTGAAAAACCCCTAGACGATTCGTGATGTGATAAACAATTATTAATAGGATAATACGTGTTGCACGCATATGCATATGTATGTATTTAAAAGCCCCTATAGATGTAATGAAGTAACAACATATAAGGGATCTTTACGAGGTCGTGACAAGGTCGCGGCGTTTGCTCAGGAATACTGTACTTTTTTTTGCGTTTACAAAAACAATTTTTCACATACACAAACGCCCAGACCCGGAACAACTATGCGTCGTACAAATATTTGGCCGTGCAGGGATCGATCCCGCAACCCGTTACGCACAAGCCGATAGAGTGGTCAAAATATCAAACATGATTATCTCGACAAAATATCTTACCGGATCTTAACGAGTGGCCATTCCTCCTAACAATAAGAATACAATTTAACTTACATGACATAAATGATAACTATTAAGACTTACTGTATTAGAAAAATAGCATTAACAATGTTCTTAATGTCACTCATGTGAATATTCACACAATTATGTCATTATATTAGGTTTTTTGTTTAACCGACGTTGTTCGGAACCAGAGGCCTTACTGCAAGCAGTCCAATGAACTTTTTATACGTAAAAAAAGCTTTTTTTTACGTATAAAAAACTAAAAACTGAATGAGATAATATTACTATAAGTTTGGTTTAATTACATTTATTTAATGTTAAACAGTTTACTTATTAATTATCTACAGTTGATATATTTTTTTAAATTGTGATTGTACCTAGTGGTATGCCCAATGTACTGTGGAGTCAAAGGTCTTGAGTTCAATTTCAAGTCCTGGGCTACTGCCTTTTCGAAGTTACTTGCGCGAATGAAAACATCGCGAGGAAACCCTCGATGGCTTGTGAAGTCTGCCAACCTGCACTAGTTTAGCAGGTACCCAAATCCTTCTCAAAAATGGAAGGAGACTCATTCTCAGCACCGAGACAATAATTGGATTAATGATGAATATATTTTCTGGAAATCTTAATAGGATGTAATTTTATTTTTTCTTCCTTCTTAGAAGAACAAATTTTCTTCTTCATAGGATGTAATTGTATTAGGTATGTACATCCCTTTAAAGATTTTGTCATACATATCTGTTAATGCATTGCTAAAATACAAAATCAAGTTTGATAAAAGTGTCTCATCGGATTTAGATTGTAACACTATTAACAAAAATATATCAGACTGCAAGATAGTTTCATCATCTCTATAAAAATCGTAGATTATAGAAATAGCAAAGCGTTTTTTGAAACTGTAATAAATCGCTATTTGAAGATATTTTCGAATAATATTACTAAATCATCATTACATTTGAATCTCAAGCTTATTTAGAAGTGAGCTTACTTTGATTGATTTCTGATTGATTACCACGAGTATATTTAACGGTTTCTAAGTTTTTGTCGTAACTTTTGACAACATATTTTCAAGTGCTGCACTTTCATTGAAGATCGCCTGTAGATCAAATATATTTGATTTTGGATGACATCTGATTAAAGCTACGTAACTGAAATGTAGTAAATAGGATCCAACCCCTTTGTTTTCATTTCTGATATAGGTACTTATAATAATTTAATATTTATGATTTAACACTAAAAAGGTCAAAAGATGGTAATCTTGACTTCAAAAGCCATCGCAAGTTTGCTGTTATATCTTCGAGTCAATTGACTGTTAATAATAAATGGAGTCGGGAATATTGATGACGTCACAGCCTCACATCATAACACTTGCAGAAGCCTGGTCGCACCATTTAACGCGACGCTGGACCAGTCTTTATTAGGGCGTCGACGCACCGGGCGGTCGTGACCGCGATTCCGCCGGTTCCCGTTAAATAAACGCGCGAAAGTCATGCGCGATTTTCTGTGAACTGTTGCTAGGCGACCAGGCACGTCATAAATAAATCGAGCGATTTTACAGAGCTCTTGAAGCGTGGCATCATTATTCTTTCATGATTTTTAAATTGATTACGCTTCTTGCTTTGGAATATTTATTTTTTATAAAACTAACATCATTTTAAGCGCTACAATCGTTTTCTAACCGTTTATGGTACATGGTAATAAATTAAACAGTTCTTGTACATATTTGTTGGTTTCTAAGAATCAATTGCGATTTCTACATAAGTAGTCTAGAACAAAAGCCATTGAATTTGTCGCGGGGTCGGTGTGTATGTTCTAAACCTAACAGTTCGCGGATATAATTGGTCACAATTGAACGAGACCGTTGCTGATTTAGAGTCAATATGGCTGCTTCTCTTTAAATAACAATAGCTATTTTAATACAAGGAACTATTATTATTGATGCTGAAGTACCACTTAAAGGCAACTGGACTCTATAGGTTCGCTTTACCGTTGCAATTGAAGTACATTTATACGAATTACTATGATTCTTGAGCCCTTTTTAAGGTGCTTGTATATGATTAAGTGGTCAGAAAATGCTATATCGATTAACTAAACTGACATAATAATTAATTACCATCAACTCATTTTACTGACTGCTAGGCACGTGTCTCTCCTCATTTGAGAAAGAGGCTTTGGTCCACCTCGTTTGCCTAGTGGGGATTGGCAGACTTCACACGCTATCAAGAAAATTTCTGAGGCATGTAGGTATCCTCACGATGTTTCCCTCACTGCTTGACATTACTTATCAAATCTATCTTATACAATTTATTTATAGCATACCACAAGGGAATTTAGGTAGTTGAACCAATATTCGTATAGCCGACGGGTCGTCTGGTCGTTCAGGGTTTGAGACGTTTGCTTATATGACTATTTTGTGTTAGTAAATGTATTGATGACAGAAACAAATCCCTGTGTCGAACAACGTTATGATTCTTATACAAATATAGAATATAGATTGCAGCATGTGACGTCACACAGCACAAGAAAACATCGTCATCTGCATATCGGTCCACAAATGCACATTTTTATCGCTCGATTAAATTTCAATATAAGGGTGTAAACACTGACATTATAAAGCATTCGACGCTTATGTGCACCGCACCACCTGCTTCCGGGAAAATAGTTGTGTTTGATGGAAAAAATGTTCTTTTAATTAATATTACCGACAAATATAATATGTTGCATTTCATTACCTGTATTTCAGTTCTCACATATTCGATTATAGCCGTAATAGTATGTTAGTATAAACTCGTAATATGATATGATTCTTCCTGTCAGTGTTAGTAAAGGCTACAGAATAATCACATGTTTATCTAAACAGACACCAAACACACTGCGATTTCTCATGCTAGCTCTCTCTTCGTGTTTGATGTGTCTAGATATTGTAATTCTAATGTAATCGTGAGTAAACGAGAAAGCATAGACAAATAGAGATATCTTGAGAATAAATTGCAACATTGAATTTAGCTTATCTCGAACTAATTAGATAACACAACAGATTGCTTCACAGAATGTTCGTTAAAATTGTTTTCGCTTGAAGACTTTACTGCAGTTTCAGATTGCAATCAAAAAATTTAGGTATGGAGGTAACGATTTGGTACATAGTTGTGCCCAATACTCATATCGCAAGCTACCAAATATGTAATTTAAAAACATACAAAGATTGAGGCTTATAATGTGACTATTTAGGATACAAAATTTCCTCCTCACAGATTGGAAAAGTAACATTAAAGTAATATTGTAAAAAACAACACAACCCAGCATGTCTTGTAGTAAAATAAAATACAATAGACTACCTACAAGTAATATTTGAGAAAGAGTTAGTATCAAATTTGCTGCAACACAGTGTGAGCACAAAAAGGGTTCATTATTAAACCTTGGAACCTTGTTTGTGCTTTTCATCAGACAAGACGAGAGATAAACGCATTCAAACTAACAATTAACTATTTAGTTAAAAGTTTCGAACGGCAGTCGCTCGTTATTAAAACGGAATAGATCGTTTAACGCCGTAAATTAGTAAAATTGATCTCGGAGAGCAAATCTCACAACACCGCGACAACGAGCGCGCTAACGGTTCTCAAATCAAATTGTTTACGTTAGTGGTTGAAACAATCGGAAGTGTTCGTAAACAATTGTAAACACGAATCGGAACGCTTCAGCTGTGAATTGTTGCGTAAATTGTTTATTGAGAAACGTGAACTTGTAATTAATGTAATTACTATGTCGGTACGCGGCTGCTGATTTGATGTTGTTATAGTGACTTTCTTGACTGTTTAAGGTTACGTCTGTTTATTGCTTCAAAAGTGTTCATTGTTATCATGAAATTCTGTGAGAGAATATTGTGTGTCCTAAAAGGAGATACATACTGAAAGAAGTAACAATAATATTGAGCAAACTGAATAACAATACTGATTTCTTACTCTTACGCGAATATTAGACATTGAAATAAAACTATCCACCCAACCATCCATGGTCAGAGGGCCCGTGACCATGGATGTTGTAAAGGATTCGAAACGTCGGGTTAAAATAATATCAATATACCGCGATAAAATCAATAAAAATGATATAAATTGTGCTTAGTATAATTGACACTCTGAAGAAGAAAACGGTGAAGGAAAACGTTACGGACTAACATAAACCCGATTATCATGAGAAGCGACCCTTGCCCAACAGTGAAACAGTAAATATGTTGATTACAATTGTATATTTATTTGAATATAAAGGTGTCCCTAATATGGCTGATCATCATCCTTTTACATTAGGGCATTGGTCCTAAATAAGGCTGTGTTTAGTATTAATTTGTATCCAAAACAGAATGAGAGAACCGAATATAAAAGAAAAGGATTTTAATAAATTCACACACTGCAATATGGCATCTCCAAAAGTGGTGAGGTAACCAGAAACCTCATATTATGTAATGTTAAACGATTTCCTCTCGATTTCACTCTTAAAACAAGTTTTAATCTATATCAAATGATCTTAATATATTAAGCTTTAAAAAAAAATTTTGCACATTCTTTTATAACGTAGGGGATTAGTAGGGGTACGATTTTTGAAAATTCACCCCTTAAGAGGGTAAAACGGGGGTTCTTAAATTGCATGCGGACGAAGTCGCGGGAATCAGCTACTTAATAATATCCTTGCTCACTCACCCAGTAGTGAGGCAATATGCCATAAGTTCTGCGGAACGATAAGCACTTGACACATTGATGCATTCAATTAATTCTCTGTACTAATATGGTTTCTTGATATTGCCACAGAACACTGGAACACTGTAATTGATATTACACATTTCTTTATATAGAACAAGACTCAACTCGTAGGTAAGGTACCTAGTACCCACGACGTTGAAATCAATGGGAATTATAATCTAAAATTATCTTTAAGTTATTGACTTCTCGATTGGCGCCGTTGCTTTGCGATCGGCTTATGCGTAACGGGTTGCGGGTTTTATCCGTACACGGAGCAATATTAGTATCTACGCGTAGTTGTTCCTGGGTCTTTATGTAAAAAAATGTGTTTGTAAACACACTCATGACACAGGAGAAAAAGTTAGCGCAGGGCAACGGATTTATAAAAAAAATACACAATATTGAACATAAAAAAACAAGACGCTTAAAAACTTTACCATAAATTGCCAGTTCAAGGCGCCATGCAAGCGTCGGTGCACATAACTTTACAAAAACGCGAAGCGTTCAAAACAACGCATACACTGCTCGCCGAAACTCGAGATCAAGGCTGTGTTTACGATCGCGACGATCGCGCAAATATCGTGAAGATTTATGAGCACCAGTGTGTAAATACTCAAAAACTAGCAACTAAGCAGATTTGACACATACCTTTGCTTTCCAAGTTTTAATTTATTGCGCAAAAACCGTTTTTATCGAATTGTTATTCGAAATTCAATCCGTGAAAAATGGTGCGCTGTGTCAATTTTCGGTGCTGTAAAAGGTCATAAATAGAGTTGTCTATTATATTAATGATGTTATTTCAAGCCATTGTAGCCTATTATAATTCTACTCACTACTGACGCTTTCCTAGAAATCATCTCAAGTGGAATTGATCTCAAAAAACTCAACAAGCTTTCGAGATTAATAGCATTTTGAACGAAGAATGATCTGTTTCATATTGCCAATCAAAACTGAATACCAAACTATTGCATAATATCTTCTCAAGCATATATTCCGTAGTCACTATGAATCGATTGTATGTCGGATATGTCGCAGGAGATAATATACCTGACTGTAATCGTGATTCAGGACTGACTGTCCCCTCGGGAAGTCGACATATCCAGGATATTGACTAATGCATAACATCTATGTACAACTGCGCTTAGGGCGTCGACATACCCAACGACGGGCTGACAACTAAATGCTAATTTGGGTTATGAAGACGGGCGCGTGCATCTTTGTATATTTATATTGTTTGAGGAACTAATGTATCTTTTACCTATTATTATTTCCTATATTGTATTACAATTAGTTAATAAGAATGTTTTTTTTTAATCTGTTGAGAAGTAAATAAATTAGAAACCTTTTGGGATAGCAAGACACTGCGCCGTCCAATGATATATAAACTAATTGTTTCCAATTGCTGCCTCAATTTAGAACTTATTTCAATGCCGATTTTATATACTAGTAGGTACCTTTTCAATGGTGTTGTATATTAGGTAAATATCGCACAAACTCAAAGCTAAGACGTACCTAGTGTTGTAAAAACAAATATGAAGTAGCAGTCTTTTAATAATCAAAATAAATAACATTGTTTAATATAATATGTACAAATATATATTCACAAGACTGTCTCTGACCTTCGAAGGCTCCTGACTTTAGTGTAATTATATTGTTACAGCTGATACTATTATTAATAATATTAATATTAAAATTAAGCGTAAAACTGTCTATGAATAATGCGCATATGTTATAAAAGATCGAATATTGCAAAATGGCCTTGTGATTCGATAATAATATTATTGAACTAATATTTCGCAATAACGATAATAATGCGTGATATAATTGTGTCTCGCGACTCGTGCGTGACTATTTAGTTAGTAGGTGTAACGGCGGCCTAAGGGCTTATGATGTAACTGTCTCACCTTGTCCGAAGCCTTGAGTTTTTTTAAATACATTTTGATTGCCCAAACGATTATCATTGTATTTAGTACTGTGTGAACATGTTATTCGTGCTTATTATTGTCTGTGAATTTGAAAGTCAAATTTGTTGACCGCCATGTTTGTTGATGACGTCATAGTGCGTCACAAGAACTTTATTGTGGCCACTAAAAGTATAATATGTTGATATTATTCCATAAATTAGGAAGATAAATATCTCTTGTTTTCTATGTAAACATAAATATTAAGTAGGTATACACTAAAAATAAGATGTGATCTAACAATCAATTTAGCTTGCAATCGTACGGGTTTGCATTTTTATGTACCTACATGTATACACTTCCGTTTTTTAGACTGATTATTTAAAACCAAACGAAATGAACTATTAATTTTACCCAAATGTAAAAATAATTGTTTGTTTTTATAAATCAAACTAGAAGTGCGCCCCATTTTCGCACGGGTAGACCATAGTGTAATAAACTATGGATAGACATAGGTATTTAATAAATATCTATTTCAAAAATTATAACCTTCGAGAGACGTCGTGATATATATACGCTATATTTCGGTATTTTTTTCACAGCTTTGGTTTTATTATTGAAGTTTTTATACGAATCACTGTTTCTTTAATAAAATATAGCTTATGTGCAAAACAAACAGAAAATTAAATCTTTCCTCTTTATAATATTAGTATAGAAGTATAGATATAGATTAATTCCTGCTTTGCAGAAAAACTACAATCGCTCACTTCAAAAATATCCGGAAAACAACAACACAAATCAATCGGTTCACGTGTTCAATTTTTTTTTATTGGGAGAAAACTAAAGCGCTGTCATCGCCTTAATCCAGGGACACGGGAAAAATAGTTGTTTGAAATTTTCGTATGCGAAACACGTCCGTTAAACAAGATTAGGGCAAAAAGCCTGGCGGCGCACGTAAGCCACTGCATAATGGAGGTGCTGGTACATCTACACTCGACAACCCGGACCACACTGCTCAGGGTTAATTCACTTGAATTTCGACGTCGAAATGGCATGGAATTACTGTCTTTTAAGTGTAAACAGTTTTGTAGAGGAACTATTCTGAATGTAGTGTGTTGGTAGTGTGTTATTAAGATCTCATTTTCTATCTACTAATCGTCGAGTTATACAAATTTTTGAAATTTTATTAATAAAAAAACGTATATGGTTCATGTCGTATTTCGCTTGGTATTTCTAAAAGTTGTATTGTATCTAGAACAAAACTGATTGCTTATGTTGTACTTAGCAAGAACGTTTTTATCGTAATAACAGTTAACTTATATAAACATACAATACCATAGATATATGAAGTGTTTACGGCAAATTAATGTTTTGAAATAAAACTAGGTACTTTATACAGACGTTTCGGATCTTTTACAGCATTCATGGTCATGGGCAGACTGGTTAAATAAGTCGGTTCAATTATCTCCTAAATTACAGTAGTAACTACATAAAAAAAACTAGTTAAATTTGCATACTAATAGATACGTGTGTTAACTTTATATAACGTAGGCGTTACGATTAAAGCTTTTCTTTTATAGCGATGTTTCCAAGTATCCTCAGCCTTATTATTTTCAAATGTACTACTGCAATACTATTTCATCATCAACCCATTAACGTCCCACTGCTGGGCACGGGTCTCCTCTCATATGAGAGGGATAAGGCTATAGTCCACCACGCTAGCCTACTGCGGGTTGGCAGACTTCACATGCCATCAAGACAAATCTCTCAAGCATGCAGGTTTCCTCACGATGTTTTCCTTCACCGTTTGAGCATGTGATAAATACGCACATAACTTCCGAAAAGTCAGTGGTGCGTGCCTTGGGTTCGAACTCGAGACCTTTGACGTCTCAGTCCACTGGTCACACCGCTAGGCTACCACAGCTGTACACTATTTGCTACAGTATATTCATATTATTTATTCCCGACGTTATAGATCCTTTTACAAAATTCATGTTTACAGGCTGATTGTTGGACGGGCCGATTCAGAGATAAAAACCCAAAAGAAAAAACAGTTTTACTTCAATGTCTAATATTCAGATAGGTGTCTCTTACTTCATTGAAATTATATTTCTATTAAACATATTACGAAAATAATATTTCTACACACTAGCTAGACAAACCAAATTGTCTGTAGATAATTATCTTTTGATTGTTTCAATGTCGATTTCATTTATTGGCACA
Organism: Craniophora ligustri; assembly: GCA_905163465.1. NCBI lineage: Eukaryota > Metazoa > Arthropoda > Insecta > Lepidoptera > Noctuidae > Craniophora > Craniophora ligustri. The sequence goes on from LR990969.1 coordinate 11,215,911, forward strand.
AATTGGTGCTCTGCCATCTCATCACATTTGAATACTTACGTCAAGGTCTTAATATACTAGAATATTTACATTTTAAATTGATTGCAGATTAAAGTAGGTTTTACATTTTGAAACACTAAAAGGCATTTTAGAATAATCTAACCAGTGGCAAAGCCTAATACTGGAAAGAGTTAAAATTGATTTAATAAAAAGCTAAAACAGCTCGCTTTACTAACTTACGTGGTTAGAAATAATATAGCATTGCCGTCGCCGGTTCCTGCCACAGCTTTGTTCTTGGTTGACAAATGCGACTGCAACCAACCTCTTATATCCCACCCGCGCAGATAAGATAAGCTGTTTCTGACTCCAAGCGATTCTAAGCCTTCCATTAAATTAATGATCGTATTTATGTTCATCAAAATTGAATTACATTTTAAACTCATTTCACGTATGCATTAAACCCCCGCAAAACCTTCACGAGGCGGCTGGATTGTTTCCCTGCTGATATTTTATTTATTCAGTCGTATCGTGTCCTCCAACGTCGCTCCAAGCGAAATATCACACAAACCCGGACCGCCCCAGAATATTCTATACGCTTGAATAATGTCTAGTTTTCCATAAAGAATGCATTTGCATACATGTACGTTGTTGTGTTGCAACAGGCAGATCTCGAATGTGGCACGAACAAACACAAAACCACTTTATTTTTCGTTTAGTGCGACACATCGGAAACGGTGAAATGAAAAAGGAATGCAGTGATGGAATATTTGACAAGTGTCGGTGCATTAAAAACAGTGAAAATGTTAGTGCTATCGAATATATTTCGCGCGAGCCATCCTCAAAATCAGATAGTGCCAGGAGAATTGAATTCTTTGGCGCCAGAAAAAAGTGCTGGACAAATGGAAAGGTCAAAAATAGTTTCGCAAAATTCGTTAAGAATAAAACAACGAACGAAAACTCGTGACAACATAAATGTCAGTTACGAGATGGACGATGCAAACGATGCAAACAGTGTGAGACGAGACAAATGTCTGTCGAATAGCGTCGATGCTATAGTAACACATAATGATGCCAAAAGTAAAGTGATATGTAGTGCCAAAGGTTTATTAGAAACTAATTTAGACGATCTGTTCAACGATGTACAAAAACAAGATGGCTGGAACGTGGAGCCAAAGAGTTTAGGTGCCAGTGAACCGACATTAAGTTTTAGTGATAATAATTCTAAAGCTGTCAAACGCGAATCTCTCGTGTCAGAGGATGACACTGACGATGATACAGCGAGCGATAGTGACTGTACGGATGAAGTGGTTCGGGAGCAAAGGATATGCATGGGAGCTCGTCGCTTCGGCCATTTACTGCGGAGGGTCATATCTAGAAATGGTAAGTCCAAGTCTTAAGAAACTTTCATTACACTTGAAGGTACAAAGCTTATATCTGTACAAACCAACTGAACTTTAAAGCTTATAGGTTGGCAGTAATTAATACTAAATGGCATAATAAATTCTAAAGTCAGCAACAGGCAGCGAGTTTTTTTTTAATAATATCGAGGTCGGAAGCACAGCAAATTGAGACGGTGTCGTTCATTTATTTGTTTTCAATTGTAGCAAATTGCTCCCGCTCTGATTGAGATGACCGTCGTAAAATCTTGTTACACGTTACAATTTTATCTTTGTCGTCGCCGCAGCTCACGATTGGAACTAATGGCGGTTCTATAAATTGCTGCAGACTTTGATTTTTCACTCTTTTACGTTAATGGTTTAGTAATTACAGCGCGCTGCTCGGATAATACGGTTAATACTTTGCACATTAGGTTAATGTTTTTAATGTCTAGTATTTGTGACACCTGGCGCAAAAACAGGGGTATTATTAGTTTAACACGTGCATCTGCCCTTCTGTCTGTGGCGTCGTGGCTCTTAAACGAAGCCCTATTTTTCGTTTGATAGGTCACTTGATTGAGAGAGTCCTTAGCTATGAATCCACATAGCCACATAGCAATTTAAATGGACTTAACACATATGTTAAGTCCATTTAAATTTCTATATTCATCTCTATTTCTTCGATTCTGTAACTATGTTCAACATTCTCTATTGCAGAATTAGATGTAAATCCGCTACCAATAAAACTCACAAGTAACAATTATATTAATAACAAACTCCGCTTTAGCAATCACCTGCAAAATCGATGTTAAAACACATGTGACGATCCAATTGGAACGTCGCAGCCTCCCGCCAGCAATCAGGGCTCGATATCATCAATTCGCCGCGTGGTTCGTTTGCTAATAGAGTCAACGAGATACGAGGCGGGAGTGCCTCATCAATATCGCACGGAGCCGCGGTTGAAGGTACTGCGAGGATTGGATAAGGAGATTAAATTGGATTGAATGTGGATGGGTTAAATATAGACGAGCTTTTTAAATACTATAATTATAAATAAATAAATAATATTCCTGGACATTATGGCACACAGCGCCATCTAGTTCCGTGCTAAGCAACGAGGCTTGAGTTACGGATACTAGCTGGTTGATATACTACATATTATATACTTTTTTTTTTGTAAATACATACATATTATAGATAGATACATCCATGACTCGGATACAAATGTTCATGCTCATCACACAAACATTTGTCCCTACCGGGATTCGAACCCGGGACCCATAGCACAGAAAGCAGTGTTAACTACCGCTGGACTAACTGGGTCGTCAATATTAAAATAATTAATATAAATTATACAGATATTCTTTGGAGATAGTGGATATGTTTTAGAATGTAACGCCAACAATATTGTTGTGATGGTTCTAATAGCTTGGATCTTTATGCGATTAATGCATGAGTTTTAAAACAATGGATATATAAGCGCAGTGTGAAATCGACTTATGCGATTCGGGTCAGGTTTAACGGTTTCATTTGGGTGTTTGTCTTTATAAATGGACCCACATTACAGTAGAAATATAAACATTCTAGTATGAAGTGTAGTTGTACAGGTTTGCAAAACGAAATAGAGTGCCTAAGCATTTTTTTTTTTTTTGCAAAAAACAGTTTTCTTAATCATAAATTGCTTCTAAGATTGGAAAGACAATTCTACTGCATCTGAAGTCACAGATAATAAAAAGACATTAAACCTACAATTATAAAGTTGCTCATGCGCATCATATAAAATAATTCAATTGTATCGTATTGGGCTTCCACGAATGCCTTAATCAATTGAAGGCCATAAGTGGCTATATTGTTCGCGGATGACGAATCTTGTAATACGTTGAATTACTAACAATATGATGAGATAATTAGTCACGACTTTCTGTTTATACCGACTATGTACCTACTTGTTTATTTAAAGGAGATAAATAATTAAAATATAATTAACAATAATATATGTATATCTAGACATTATGTCACTTGAGACAATTGGGTGGTTGTAGCCTAGTGGTGTGACCAGTGGACTGAGATGTCAAAGGTCTCGAGTACAAACCCAAAGGCGTGCACCTTATGTGCGTATTTATCACATGCTCAAACGGTGAAGGAAAACATCGTGAGGAAACCTGCAAGGGTTCACGTGTGCACCGTGCAAGATGTATCACTCTCTAGCGTAACACTGGTCAAAACTAGATTTCGAATCTATTTACCAGACCGAATGATATGCATCAACATGTGGGTCCTTCAGAAATTTGAATTATCTTTATAGATTGGATCTCTCAAAATTGAAATAAACATAAAACGCAGCTCAAAATCCAACATCTGGCTTTGAAAGAAATACATCACATATGGAAAATTCTCGCAGAGCGGGAATTAAATAACTATAAAAGTTGGAGCGAGGTTCAATTTCAAAAGATTTTTGTTCCAGTTCTGTAGAACGAGCATGCCAGTATGAGCCAACTAAAATTAAAACCCCAGTGGACAGCGACATTTATACAGTTTTCCGGCGAGAGCCTTTCATTTTATGACGTGATGACGTGTCATTTGTATGTGTTCATTGAAGTCGCCAACACTGCAGTCGTTGCATTTTATACCTAGTTGAGACTATATTAAGTAGATAATTATGGTTGTTGCTGAAGATTTTGAATTTTTTCGGAGAAACAGTTCCATATTTACTTTCTAGTGGACATAGTTAAATGATTAGGAGCTTTGGATCAGGTTTAATTTAATTCATTTTTGGAAATTATTTACTGTTCACTATTATTGACATTCTTAGTATTCTTCAGCTGTTAATAGGTGTCTGATAGTAAAAAACTTTAAGTGACGACCCAGTTAGTCCAGCGGTAGTTAAGACTGCCTTCTGTGCTATGGGTCCCGGGTTCGAATCCCGGTAGGGACAAATGTTTGTGTGATGAGCATAAACATTTGTATCCGAGTCATGGATGTTTCTATGTATAATATGTATGTATTTACAAAAAAAAAGTATATATGTAGTATATCAACCAACTAGTATCCGTAACACAAGCCTCGTTGCTTAACTCGGAACTAGAGGGCGCTGTGTCATAATGTCCAGGAATATATTTTTTTTTAAAAAGGGTTCATCCAGCAACGTTACTACAAATTGGCAGACTTCACTCGCCAGGTTTCTTAACAATGTCACAATACTTAAAAGCAACATCTTAAACAAAACTATAGACAGTAACCTCCAAAGTCTTCGGGATATGCTGCACGGTCCGGTGACCTCCTAATACTCGAGCTAACATCGGCCAAGTGGAACGGACTAAGTCGTAATGTAGGCATCTGTATGTGCCCTCAAATACGCTCACACGACCTTCGTATTTGATCATACTTCATTAACGTGTTTAAAATGTATGTTAACTATTTCTTTTTCCAGAGTTTTTTTTAGATTAGCAGAAGTTTTAATTAAACTGGATATTTTAATAGTGAATCTTATTAAAAACTGCACAATACTCAGTATGGTGCAGTTTTTAATAATATTCATTTCATACGGGCTTAAGCCCGGTTTCCACCAAAAGCGGAGAGGACAGAAGACGAGAAAAGATGTGTTTTGAATAACCAATCAGATTTCGTTTCCTAAGCTAAGTTTCTAGACGTGGAAATAACGTAGTAAAAAGTCGTTTTATTTCAATATATTTGCGTTAAAAATAATTTGATTTTTGATGATCACATTTAAATCTGATTATAACTATTATCACCAATAGACACAGGTCTTAACTTAAAAACTTTGAATTACCTGCAATTCTAGAATCAGTATGGAATTCAAAGTTAGCTTAAGAGCCGTGTATTTTACATACAAAAAGTTCCAACACCAATTCTCTATTTAAAAAAAAAAGAAAGAAAAGTACCGTTTATTTTAAGTCCGCTATCTTAACTACAAGAGAGCGGGTAGTTTGGGTAATTTTCAGCGAAGTTCTACGTAGCGATATCACCATTAGTTGTAAACTAACGTTCGACGGCGCTATAACCAGGTTAACGTTGGTACATACTACGCCGTTTTGTTTTAACTGTTAAAATTGGATTTTGGTATTTAAAATTTCGTAGAAAAAGCTTTTACAAAACCTACTGGTGTTGTTTTTAGATTCTATGTGTTAGGTTTCTATAAGATATTATGCTTCTACTTCGTTTTTTTTATAAACTGTAATTTGGTTACGGATTATTATGAATTTTTTTATCTATATTTGGTAGGTCTGAGAATCGGTCGTAGGCTATTTTTTAATAACCCTAGGGGATAAGGATGTCCCTCACAGTTCTTTTTTTTTTTTTACAAAATATTTGTTTTTGTATTTTTTTATGATTTGGCATCAAAACATACTTATAATTCTAATTTTTCACTCTTCTACCAACCCCTATAATGTGGCAAAACAACGTTTGCTGGGCCAGCTAGTCATTTTATAATAATTTACTTCGTGCTTGTTTTTACACCTATTTCTTCACATTTTTGTTATTCTATTGTTCAACATTATTGTAGAGCATCTTCGCTTAATACCGAGCGACATTGTAGTCAAATGCAATTATATTAAAAAAAAATGAAACTACCTACAAACAAAGTCACACCACTCAAAGTGTTAAAAGTGTACAATTAATTACATTGCTGCCTGACGCCGCGCTGCCGGAGCCGCGCTTGTTAATACTCGTATTCCCTGTAGCTTTTTATTTGCTTTCACCGGACAAAACACACTTTTGTACCTAGCTCCACGTTTCCACATGAAGTTGCCAACTACATGTTCTCGTGAAATATCTGTTAAATAAGCTATCTAAAGCCGAATCTCTCAAACAGTTATCCCTTTTATTTTGCGGCAGCATAGTCTAGTTTCCCGCAATGTTATGACTAGTTGCCTCTCCAAGTTATTCTCCAATTTCTCGCCTCAAAATTTCTTTCAGCATTTAGCTTTTAATAGCCTGGAAAATTTTGTTGGAGATTAAAATTGTACAAGAGATCCTCTTTGAAGAACGATGGGTGAAGCTTCATTATGGGAGCTGTCTTGTTCTTTTGTGGGGTTTTGCAATGTTGGAAATTAAGCATTGCAGACTTTGAAAATACGAGTTTTTTAATATTTTCAAGGTATTTAAAGTTTTTTGAAAGGTTCGTCTTGTCAGAAGAAGGAACTCGGAAAATATCCGTACACCGCCACTTTTACTCATTCTTTGAGTATACGAATGTATAAGTAATCCTTAAAGGTAGTACGGGTTATAAAACCACCTCAGAAGCATTAGCTTAAAACTCCTTCAAACTTACGACAACACCCATGGGAACAAAAGATTCTAATCCGTAAATTAAACGGCCTAATTTATTCCCAACATTTAAATAACTCGAGGCTTTTTTCCGATTCTTTTTGTTATCAGCCACCGTATTCTGGATTACAATATAACTTTGCTACACGAGCCAAAATGTTATATAATGCGGTAATCGGGGAAGTTAAAATCTCGTTAGTGCCGGTGGACATGAAGTTTTCCAACACTCCGCTTTTGCACGTTTGTGGCTTTTACCTGCATGAGGCATACAACTGTGTTACACACGAAGGAAGCGACCGCGAATGCCGATTATAGAAAACTAATGTAGTTACGCAGTATGACTTAATTTAAACTTTAGAGAAAATGTCAACCTTCTTCTATATTGTGAGAGCAAAATAAATTACTATAATAAATATTAAAGATACTTTAAACTTTCTCAAATACTAACAATAGTAACAGAAAAGGACATAATTTGACATTCTTATTTTATTTACCGAAATGATGCATTTTATAATGCATCATTTCGGTAGTAATATCAAAAATATTCCGTTGACAGCTTTCCTATTCCTATCCCCCATTAACCAAACCTACCTTCATATTCTCCAGGAGAGGCATGGAAGCTTGACCGCACCACTTGGCTTTGACGTTGCGGTTAACGCTACTTGTTAAACCACAATCATAATTAAGCTTCTGTCTACGATATGTATGCGACTTATCTACCTTTCAGTACCAGGTTCTTCATTAAAATGAACTTTCGTGCAGCTCATCTGCAATATAGGGGGTGCATCGAAAGAGTCTTCACGAATGAGGATATATAATTGACGTTTGACACAAGCCATCGCAGTCAAAGCTCGCTGAACAATGTAGGTAAACCTATGTGTATATTGCGTATGGTTGTCGACCAGACATAATATGCTGACTGGACTGTACGGCTTTATTTTTGTAAAGAATCGAAACTTTAAACGACTTTAAGCTCTATTTTGGCAAAATAGGCAAGGCAATTATGCAAGGCCAGTTCTCTATTATTATCCCCCAGCGGCCCCGTAATTATAAACCTATGGATGGGATGCAGTGCTCTATTCATAGTCAAAACCACACAGAGCCTTATTCTAGTCAACAGTAACATTTCATAAAGCCGGAAGCACTAACAGTCACTAAGTTCATGTAGCCACTGTTAAATTCAGACATGAAATAATACTGCGGCATCCGTATCATAAGTCTTTTCCCTAACATCCTTACTAATATAATAAATGCAATAGTGTGTCTGTCTGCCTTTCTGCCTGTCTGTGACTCTTCACTAAGCGTGAAGAGCAGCTGAACCGATTTAGATGAAATTGTCTACCTAGAGATAGTTTTTGTCCAGGAAATCATCCGTTATAAGGACGAAAAGAGGGTGAAATGGGGGGGGGGGGGTTAATAAATAAAGTAATAAAATAAATATTCCTGGACATTATGACACAACGCCATCTAGTTCCGTGGTAAGCAACGATGCTTGTGTTACGGATACTAGTTGGTTGATAAACTACATATATTTTTCTTTTTTTGTAAATACATACATTACATCCATGACTCGGAAACAAATGTTGATGCTCATCGCACAAACATTTGTCCCTACCGGGATTCGAACCCGGGACCCATAGCACAGCAGGCAGCGTTAACTACCGCTGAGCTAAACGGGTCGTCGTTATGCGTACCTAATCAGTATAATTTCTCAAAAGAGGGTAAAAATAAGGAGATTGGATATAATTAATAATTCTAGGCAGACGAAGGCGCAGGCAAAAGCTAGTAGTAAATAATCGTAAGAAATAAGTGAGCTCTTACCATTCCGGTGTACTCGTAAAATGTTTGTTTGAGTTCCTCGAACGCGGAGTGCCTTGAATTTTGTATTTATTTTTCAGGGTATTTTTTGTATCGCGTGGTTTTTGACTTATATACCTACTAACATTACGTTTAAGTTCAACAATTCTATACCTATATACAGAGTAAAAGCTAAAGCGAACCTGTAATGTTTCTAATAAGTAATGTTTCTAATAATTACTTGAGATGGTGATGAATTCCTCGGTGTAAAAATTACTTGGAAGAATAACACGTCAAAAACATTTATTTTTCACAATTCTACAAATATAATCTAGAAACAGAACACTGTATTATTGGAACGCCTTTCATTCTCGCGTCTCAATTGATCCGTGTTACCTTCAAAAGGCCCACAAATTACCTACAGCTCATGTTACCACGCGTGTTTTGCTATAAATATCGAGGATAATTCGATTTTAGCGAGCGTTATTGACTATAACAGCAATATGCCCACAAAATATCGCCGTAATGGGTCGCTAAAGCCATTTATACGTAACGATATAATCCGTGTCGTGTCGCAGAACGATAATAGCAACAAAAACTACATAAGCGATGTTGTATAAATCATTTGCGTCGCGCAAAATACAAGTTAATGTTAGTAGTACAGGTTTGATACAACATATATAATATAAACTGAACAAAAAATAAATTTAATGTTTGGAAGAGCAATAACTCAACCAAATATTTCTTATTTATTCATAGTGGCTTTGATATACTCAAGCAAGTCCTTAAATTTCATTACAGCTAATTTCTAAACGTGGGTAGGTCTATAGGTACTAATATTATGAAGACGAAAGATTTGATTTTTTATTTGTTTGTGTTGAATACGCTCCGAAACTATTGGACCGATCTGAATAATTGTTTCACAATTAGAATGCTATATTATCCGTGATGAACATATATTTTACTTTAAAAAATGCGGGCCGCTAGTTTACTATAAAACTAATTGCATAGTCTAGTATTTTATCTAACACATAGGCCTAATAAGTATTGCCAGGTGTAGCACTCGCAAACGGGGGAATTTAATGATACTTTCACTAGTTTCTCTTGTCACCTAGAGGCGAAATAGTTGCTTTAATATTTGTTGTTAAAACTAATTCTTAATAATATGATAACCTTATAATATAAATGTATATCCGGACACTATTACACGGTGCCCTCTAGTTTCTGTTTAAGCAACGAGGCTTGTTTTACAGATATTAGATCGTTATTATATTACATAGATAAAATGATGCCAAAAAGTGTATGTAGAAATATAATCACACAAACTTTTGCTCCTAGGATTCTAACCCCGGAAAATACCCTTAATACCGCCACGCTAGCCGGGTAATCAAAGATTAGCTGTATATTTTTTTAATTACTTTTATTCATAAGGCAGCTTACCTGACTCTAGATTAAAGATTAGTCTAAAGAATGATTATGGCTTAACCGGTAATTATAATTTCCAAGAAGTGTGTTTTAATCGGCATTTACTCCAATAAATCCACAACGGATTTAACAAGACACGGTTGAGCGATTTTGCCCCACATTTGTCGCTACTCGCCTCTGATACTTGCCTATGCAAGCGTAAATGGTACATACGAATCTAAACTACTGTATTTTTTTACTCTTCACATGATTTCACTGTTCGGACATGCGTGACCGCTCAAAAGTGTAAGAGTTCCTTTGTGGACACGCCTTCCGCCACCGATTTGGTCCATCAGCTAAATTGACTATGTCATTCGGGTGTGTCGCAATAATGAAAGCAAGTTTCGACGAAAGTGGAACTAAAAAGTCGAAAGGTTTGTGTTGTGTTTAGGAAATTCTCATATTGTGCTGACTTAGACCGCTTACATGTTGTAAATAGTGAACGTAGTTGTAAGTGCAACTAATCTGTATAACTTTTTTACATTTTATCCGTTTCCGACGTTTCGGATCCTTTAGAGCATTCATTGAGGCCAACTGACAATCCATTTAAAAAAAAATAGGTGGTTTTATTTCGATGTCACACAAGTATAAGAAATCAATAATATTTCATGAAGCGATTTACTAGACATTACAACATTGTGACTTGAATTTTGGTGCATTTGCGTATATAAGGACCAAATTACTATTTTAATCAATCGTTGGTTATAACAGTGTAGTCTCGATATCAAAACCCAAAAGAGACGCTGATTTGGTCCAGTTAAGATTTTATTTTTAATTCATTTTGTTGATTTACTTCAACAATATTTAAACTTATATTATTATGGTAAATTTTTATTCAAATTATTTGTTTCCTTATACCATTGTCTTTATTCTGCAAAATTATTCCGTATCTCTTGACAGCGGTCATAATATTGACCTAGAATAAATTAGCATTCTGTAATGAGAAATTAATTTTTACGCTGGTTTTGAGTCGCTGGAGATTTTAACGGAAAATCCAGAGGAGGTTTTGTGCACTAAACGAATATTTTGAAAATAGGTGAATAGTGTTTTTTTTTCTTATGTTGTCTCTTTGCGTATTTCTTCTTGGTTTTTCATTTAAGAAGCTTTATTCCAATCAACATGGAAACATTTGAAGAAAGATCACTTTATGGCAGATAGCTGTTATACGTAGAATCGTTGATATGAACCAGTATGGGTACCAATGTAGATCTAGATATGTATTTATTGGTGTAAAAAGTAATTTTAAGTTAATGGCTAGTAATCGCGTTTGTCAAAGAAAGCTGTAAATATATAAATTAATTGCTAATAGTTGATGCTACCATGTCAGTAAATCTTGTCTCTGCATTATTTAAATCTCATATCCTGGATATCTTTATAACTTGATGTGAATTACAACAGATTAACGTTTATCCATTAGACTGGGATGGGACGCTTTCAATTGAATAACCAACATCCTGCCTGGACCGGTCGTTGTGACATTTTTATTATGAGAATTACCGTAAACTGGCGGAACAACTTAATTAACTTACACTTAAGTTGTTTGTTTTTATATTTTAATAGATGAATGCGTTTGCTGTTTCCCTTGGTAGTAATTTTTCTGTTGGCAATTTTCCGCATTCTTTTTTTATATAGTTACGTTTACCGCTTTGCTGTGACACTTGGTATTTGCTCGTTGAAATATAGGTATAAACAGTATACCTAAATTTTATTATATTCGTAGACTCTTGCGGTTTACTTAGCTGTGACTAAATATGTGTTCCGGTGCGATAGTAGGGTATCCGACAGATTGTCTAGAGTTTTAAAACATATATTTGAAGAGCTTAACCTATCTTTCCCTGTGTTCTTCAGATCTAAATGAAAGCACGGAAATAGTAAATGCAATATCTTCTTTGAGTGAACTATTCCTGAAAAATCCCTAAGCGAACGTACATATGTTTTGGGTCTATTCGGCATTTACTCTGGACGAAAACCTACTGGCCTAAAGCATTGAACGCCACCATTCAAGCGACCGGCATCAGCGCTGCGTGTATCCAATCCCCTCCCCAAACAAATATACAACATGTATGCATGTATGTGCATAGTGTATATTTATGTTTGTCAATTTCTAGTGTGAAGCAATGTTTTTTAAACTTTGGAAACTAATAGAGTAACTAATATGTATTACAAAGCGTAGCACCAAATTTAACAATACAACTTAGATAAATTAACTCAACTATACTAAAGGATCTTCCGTTAAAACCTATCATTCCTTCGCAATCTTCCCATAGTTGTCTCTGCGATTAAATTTATAGCTAATACCGCACCGTGATTTATTGTTATAACAAACATTATTGGAGATATTACGGCTTATGTGAGAAAAGTTAGGGTTAATACGTATTATTAAAGGGTTATACGACTCACAAATACATTCTTACGCGTATTAAACGTGATATAAATTTTGTTTAAGGATCCTTATGTTATTCGTTTTAGGCAAAGATATCGTACATTCATAGAACTGTTTTGTCTTAATAGGGCAGTGAGTTTTATGTTACTGTAATCGTAAAATATTCGCGTAATTTCTTATTTTTTTAAATCTCCTCAAAATAGAACTTGGTCCTTTGATACGCTGTCGCAGTGGGGGTCACATTGAACCTCATTAAATTTGCATTAAGATCTTTGTTCTCAAATCGGGACTGAGTAATTCGTATTTCGTCTTAGTGGTCGTGGAAAGACGAGTATATAGTAAACCATAGTAGATTTTTGGGTAAACCTGATAATATACCGGAATTCATTAAAATTTGAGATAAATTACTAATTTCCGTGTTCAAATTATTTCCGACTCCAGCGTCTATATTCTAAATTTTTGTCTAGAAACGATTTATCCATCAAACGTACAAACACATACGAATTGCCATTTACATTAATCATAGCGGCTATACTGGCACGAAATAGAGAAATTTGTAGTGCGATTTACATAATGCAACTTTTCATAATATTAAAATTCAAAATGGTTCACTATACCAAAATATTGTCACTCAAATTACTTAGAACCTACCACGTCGATTAATATTATTATCTCATCCTTTGTACACGCAATGCTAAATAGATCGTATTCAATCCAAACCACCATCAACCCTTTACAATGGCGACAATATCTTCGTAATTTCCACAGACGATTTTCATCTCAGGAGACGGATTTCATGCCTCCATTAAGGGACGTTTCAATAGTAATCTCGGGAGTGGCCCAATCGCTGTACTCACCGTCCATTGTCCGCCCGTTTGGTTGCAGAAGCCACAGCCTCCTCATTAAGCGAGCAGGCAAAACGTTACATGGAAGATACTTAGGTATATAGTAGTAAAACAGACATGCCATAACGTGCGTTGATGGTGGTAAAATACCTGTAAAATATATCCATTTATAATCGGCGGAACTATAACCATATGGTGGACCTTTCAATTATTTATGTAGAGCCGTCTTGCGTATGTAAGTGACAGTTTCTACAAGAACATTTATTAGAGATTTATGGTCCATTTTAGATACTGCCTGTGCTCTATGAGAACCAAGTATCGGTTCACAGATTATTGAAGAGCTAAAGTTTTAACTTTAAATTCTAGCTATTGTTTAAAAATAGCCAGAACATAATGACTTCCAAATGAGCAGTTCTGTGATATGCAAACTTTACAATGTTTTCAGTTCTTTATACGAAAGAAATATTTAATCGTCATAAAATATACAGTAGGTCTATTTGAACAGGATATGTTAACTGTATGTATTTATATCGATTTTGAATATGATAATAGATTTACATTACACATCATTTCATTGTTGTCTTCGAGTTCTTGACTTCTTCTGAGCTAATCTAAGTAATATACAATAAAATGTCATTAGCTACTTCCCAGTTTGCACAAGGTATAAAAGAAGCCCAAGGAAAACTTTATGAGTGGGTAAGAGTGCGATGTCTGTCAAAGCTTGAAAAAAAAAATAGGTCATTAATCATAGAGATTTAAATCGTTCAAATTCATGTCAAATGTGGTTTTGTAGTGTTACGCAGGCTGACAAGCGGTTACCAATTTAACTTGTGGTTTAGAACAACTAGCAAATAAATTGCGGTTGTCAGAGTGTATAATAAAAGTGGTCTCATTGGTCAGGAAATCCTGTTTGATTCTCTGGTTAAGTAAAGTTATTATAGATTATTATATATCTATATGAAACTTTTGGTAACAGAGGATCTAAAACGTATCAAAATCTTTGTCCTTATCTCTGAACATCGCATGTCTCAACATCGCAAAGTAAAGTTGTTTTTGTTAAACCACAACGATGGTAAAGGCAAACTATATCGGCCCCTCTGATGGTACCTAAGCGGTTACCGCATTCTATGGACGTTTGCAACACCAGAACTGACGCTCGAGCGTTGCCAACCCTAAACGACTGAAATTTACGAACATTTCCAGTTCACCTTTTGCTATAGATATGCACGCGCAATTTTTTATGAAAATTTAAATTTTGAGGTTTAAAATATGATTTATGTATATGACCTGGTAATTTGCATATATATATTGTAGTGCAGTGCACGAAAACGAATGAATAAAACGATAAGCTCGTTTAAGCCATTCCATATATTTTAAATATGATACGAAAAAAAAAACAGGCTATAGAATTAGTCATAGTAAGTGTGACTCCATTTAAACGTTCTAACACTTCTCTTCCCCTTTGTAACATCGGCAGGCCGTCAATGCTGTACTAATTAACCGTAAGTAAAAGTCGCCAGTCACGGTGATCAACATCATTGTTCTAATGCTACTTAAACAATGGGCGAAAGCGAATCAAACCGCTCCATTGATCTGGCTTTACGCAACTGGGCTTTTGTGATATCTTGTTATTTTCTATCGGCTTGTTCATTAAAAAAAAAACGAATATCTATCAGAATATATCTTATATATTGGATATTATCTAATAAATTGTCTTTCGTTATGTGGTGGGCATCATAATTTTTTTTTATTTTTGTATTTTTTAATTAATCAGTCAATCAGTATCACGTACTTAGATCATTTATTTGATACAGGTTTTCATCTAGTTTAGGAGATATTTGTGCCTTTGTATTGAGACATTTTGTTGCTTATTAAATGAATAATTATTATTATTTATGACTTCTTAAAATTACTTTACATTTAAAGGTTTGAATGTATTTAATTTGTTATTTCAGGTAAGTACCGGAATTTCATAGTCGACTTCACACGCCAAAATAAAAGTATGTATCAATACACTTATAAATGTGAAAAGAAAGATATTTAAACATCAAAACTTATAAAGAAAAGTAAGAAAGAAAACTATTTTCATCGGGTACATATAGTACCTGGAACTACAATTATGCTAAATAAATTACTTACATAAAAACTAAACCAAAATCAAGTTATATTAGTAACTTATGCAGAAACCACACTAATGCGTCGTGCATTAGTGTGGTTTCTGCATAAGTTACTGCATCGTGTGGTTTCTGCATAAGTCTTTATTATTTATTAGACGTAAGTACGAATAGACGAATGGAACAAAATTTACCTGCATGGATTATAACGTACCATTAATTCAAAAAGAGTTATGGAATTTATACGCTGTGAGTTTGAGATTGATAATCGAACTTATCAGCGTATTATTTTCTTGCACCTACGCGAATATTAGATATGGAAATAAAAGTTTTACGGATAAAATCCGTAAAATGACATTGTACTACATTCTTCATCAGGGTGCATAAGTATTATATTCCACATGATGTCTCGGATCCCATACAGTATAAAATGATATCAATATGTCTCGATAAAAGCATGTATATGTTTTTCACTGTCTTATCAGCGTATTTACTTCATGACTTCTCATTTCTACTTAAAAGCCAGATACGCAGATAAGTAGATATACAACGATAACAGGACGAAAACATAATAAATCTTGCAAAAACGTTCTGACTTGTGATCCCCGAAACCGTAAATTACTTTTAGAGGGCCATTTAACTGAAACTTTTTAACGACAATCAATTTTTATTATTAAACGTCCTCGCTCTCTCAAGGTGGACTCGCGGTTTTTCGACCAGTTGAAAAATTCGCCAGTGAATTCGAGATGAGGTTTTAAAGTTTAATGGGTTTTAGAGGAACGATGTAGTAATACAGAAAGAAAAGTTATTTTATGGCTGATGGTTGGTTTTATTATTCAGATTTTTTCGAATTCGTATTAATAAGTCAAATCAAATCAAATCAAATCAAATCATTTATTTTGCGAATATGGGTACATGAGTTGTTACATTCAATAAATTAAGTATCACCATAGTCTGCTACATAGCATGCAAAAAGTAATAATGTTCCGTATACATTAGATAGATAAATTAATTCTAAAATATTTAACATGTCAGCTGTAGATCTAATGTCAATTCAAAGAATAACTAATAAACAATAAATCACAATAATGTCAATTTAATACTAAACTTACATACATCATGAGTTCTATTAAAATAATTTATCGGATAAATATTCTTTGATAGAGTAGTACATCTTCGTTAACAATATTTTTTTAACTTTATTCTTAAACACTTGAATATTAGATGTTTCCAGTACTGAATTTGGTAGATTATTATATAATCGTGGGATCATACAAAATACGCTGTTGTTAAATAGCGTGCTTTTATTCGTTGGAAACCGTATTTTCAGATTGTGCCTTTTGCTACTTAATTTTTCAAACATGCTCATATTCTTCCTGACAAATAGCACAACTTCTAGAATGTAGATGCATGGAAGAGTAAGTAAGTTGAGTTTTGCGAAAAGGGGTCTACAACTATCAGTCTGTTTCAGCCTAAAGATTGCTCTTATGCACTTCTTCTGTGCTATAAATGCGGCTTCTTTATTAATGGAGTTTCCCCAGAACATTATCCCATACCTCAAAAGGGGCGTAACATGCCCGTGATAAGCCATTAAAACTGTTGACGTACTCGCCTTTTTGGATAGAACGTAAAGAGCATATGAGAACTGCGAGAGTTTTGAACACAGTGATTCAATATGTGTTGTCCATTTCATACTAGAATCCAAATGTACACCCAAAAATTTTGTTACATCAACTTGTTCAATCTTTATGTCCGAATAGGTAATGTCCATGTCAGTCAATCTGTTTAATCTATTTCGAAATGTCATATAATTTGTCTTAGTGAGGTTAATTTTCAAATTATTCGATGTCAACCACTCAATAATAGAGGATAAAGTTAAATTTATATCTAGCTGCATACGGGTACTGTCATTGCCGGTGAAAATAATTGTACTGTCATCCGCAAATAATATTGACTTGTGGTTGGTCACCTTAGGCAAATCATTTATATAAATGATAAATAAGAGTGGGCCCAATACACTGCCTTGTGGCACACCAAACTTGACTCTACTGTAATCTGATGAGTAATTGGTTACTAATTTTACTGAGGGGCATATTTTAGTTATTTGAGTTGATTGCATTCTATCACTTAAGTACGATTTTATTAAATTTAGTATATTTCCGCGGATCCCATATGCATATAACTTGTCTAATAGTATATTGTGATCAACGTGGTCGAAGGCCTTTGTTAAGTCCATAAAAAGTGCGCAAGATTGTTTCATTTGTCATGTTTCATATAAAGAATTTGTCCTGTGGCATTTATATATTTATTAGATTCACTGTCTCGTCTTTATCCTTCTTAGCCTGAGACTAAAATAAAAATATTTTAGTATACTCATACTGATTTCTACTGATACTAGACATTGACCTACAGCTACTTTTATATATTAATATTATATATTTTTATTATATCAATGCACCGCGATAATGTACTTTCATTTCAATATTTTACTAATTACACAATATACATGTAAATATCTATCTATGTATATACAAAATATCTGCTAACATTATAGTATTTTTCCCAAAACAAATATTTCTTTGCCACAATCACAATGCCATAAAAGATGTCCCCTCCGATATAAAATTACCTGTTCCAATTGCGCACGCTACACGCTTCCCTATACAAAAATACATCGCCAAAGATCACTGCGGATTGGAGGATCAATCACAGTCTATTTTAGTCCGTGACATTATATCACATGATGTGACTATACAAAATGTTTATAGGTTATATCCATTGTATAATACAGTTCTATAAGCCCGCGTCAAATGTACGAAACACCCGTTTTGTTATAAAGTTTACTTTTCTACTTTTCTTTCTCTGTTTTCTGGTATTTTAACAGTAAATACGGCTATAAATCTGATTAGTTTGGTCATTGAAGACAGCTGCATTAGTAATCCACGCAATCGCATCTTAGTCCCTCGTGTTGTAAGCTATTCGTTCAGATGTTCAGGCTGAATTCAGTGCATCAGTATGTAGGCGAACTTATGTAAGGCGTCAAACAGTTTTACTGCCTTCATAGGTACCTTGGGTCTGCTCTTTCTAGCCTAATATTTTATAGGAAGCTAAGAACATGACGACTCAACTGATACATAGGCTAGGAGTCGGATTCTTCGTCAGAAGTCGCGGGTTACATAGGAGCGAACATTTTTACTCGGTAGTTATTGACTTTCTAGGCGGTTCTATGTGTTTATAAACGCACCAACAACACCTGAACTCTTTTAAAATAAAATAAGTGTGTTATCGACGTTTGCATGTGTTGGTTAGGTACTTCTGTTCTCACCTACATATTATATACATTGTAATTACAGTCCCACCTAATAGGCACCTGTACGCGGTCTAATCAATCTGGATCCGTGAATACAAGCGTAACATGGAACATGAATTAACGTATAAGGTCACGTTAATGTCTGTCAAATGCGACAGGGAATAACGTACACAATACGTAGATAGAATAATGTTGACATTTTACACAGAACATGTATAACTGACTCGGTTAAGGACATTTTTGAAGTAAAACTTATTGTGGTGGAGTAGCATATTGGACAAGGTTGTTCTGGCTTTCAGTTAACAAAAGTATTTTTGTTTGCCAGCCTGCTTATAACCATGGACGCTGTAAAAGGTCCGGAACATCGATTTAAAATAAGATCAACTCGCTGAATTCATAAAAAAAAAGTTTTGTTCTAATGTCTCATTACATCAACCGTTAGACGTCCACGGCTGGGCATAGGTCCAGGTTCTAATGTCTAGTATTTGCGTAAGTGTAAGAAAGAAGTCAGAATATTTTTCATGAGTTTATCTTTATTACAATACAATTTTAATACAAGTCAATTACTGTAATTAAAAATATTTGTCATAAAACGAACATAATAGAATATTCGTAATTTTCCAAGGTCGTTGTATTATAAATTCACAAACTGACGCCCCATGTCTATATTAAATTTTATTATTTCTAATAAAACTACCATGAACCGGGCATAAAGTCTGTGAATTATGCGATCTTTTCCGTTCTAAAAATCCCATAAATCTACTTTCTAAGATAAACTCTGTACCGTAGGACCAAAGTGTAAAAGTTTTAGTTTGTTGAGTTCGAGCGCATTACGTCGCCGTCGGCATGAGACGCCTCGTGCATTTTTCACAGACGGCCGCGGCCATTTATTATTGCGTCCATGGTAGTATAAACTGGCAGACAGGGCAGCATCAAATATGAATACAGTTAATGCGAGTTTTTCGGATTATGTAGACATGTGAAGTTGAACACAAAGTAAAAATTTAATCACAGCTTATTTAAATTTATGATTTAATTTCATATTCGAAAAGGGTCTGTCTCGACAAATGAACTAAAATGAATCCAATGATCTTATAAAATCTAAATCGACTGGTTGCATTATTTACGGGCAAGACGTATGAAAATACTGATGTAGCAGTGTTCTTACACTCCTATATCAAACATGGTGGGCATGTCCTATATCAAACATCAATGTGGCAGGATAGGTCTCTCCAGTGGAAGATAGGCGTGACAGTATAAAATACTATATTTAGATCAATCAATGATCTAAGATTAAGCAGTTTTATGTTTTTAACATCAATCATATTACTTCTTATAAATCTTTAAAAATAATATGACATAAACTTGGCGTCAAAATATTTATAATGAATGGATATTCTATAAATATTATTGTTTTCTCATAGAGAATTGAGAGATAGGCCTAGCAAACTTCGTTATAATAAATCAGAGATTAATCTAGAATGTTCACACATTACTCTTGTATTAAACAAAAACTCGATTTTCGAAGTTATGACAGCCGTCGCTCCCGCGAGAAATTACATTGTTTTTTACCTAACTGGCCCTTCAAGTCGTGACATTGGCTTAGAGAATATACTGAACTTAATACTTCGTAATATGGTTATTATAAATCATGTGTGATTTATTTTGTTAGTATACTTTGCTTTTACTGGTTGATTTGTTTATTTTTTAAGTTGATACGTTTTTAATTTAATATGCCTTTAACAAAATCAAATCTAAATAACTAACGGTTTTTAGCACAATTTCAGTAAATGACAATTAAACATTTTGCGGACATAAGAACCATTTTTTTATTGAAGATTTGGTCCTTGTATTCGAGCCGCAATTCCTTTCTCACTATTCAATATCGTTGTCAGATCTATTCATAGAAGAATCAAGATAAATCGCTACTTAGTGTGCGTTTGCGTCACAAACTGATATATTGTATTCCAGGGATTTGCATTGGTAAACCAGGACAAACGGTACTCACAATACGTTTTGTAGATAGAGTATGAATAAACTATGTAGCGCGACGTACATTTATAAATAGTATAGACTGTCATACAAGTATGGAAACGATATCATGACTATTTATACTATCATTTAGTATCAACAGTGGGAATGAAGGTTAGTCGGTCGTTAAGAACTAGGTTATTGTATTCTGTTAAATAAATAATCTATATATATAAAAATTGGAAAGTTGGTTTGTGCAATCGTCAAAAACTCAAAAAGTTCGGCATTGAGCTCAAATTTTGACACGGTCTACAAATTATTTCATGGATTGGCTTACCCATGATGGGTCACAGCAATGTATGGCAGGGTAAATATTAACACATTGTGCAATAAATTCAATTACTACAAAATAATTACCGACATCCAGAGAAATTTACATATCTACTGCGTTTTCGTATTATTAGCTTTTACACTACTTGCATTGTAGATATTACTACAGAAAACATACGTCTTCGGTATTTTTATTCAATACAATATGGCTGAGTCGCGAGTCATGCTCGGGAACGGGCGCTGTCAGTTGGAGCTGGTGAACTGATACATGATATGGCATTCTAAATTGGTTTTTATCTTTTCTTTGGTAGATTCATACGTTTAATTTCAAACTGCACTATTTTCATATCGATATAACATACAAAAATTCTAAAAGCGTCCAATTATTTTGTAATTTTCATTTCATGTCATTGAATATATATTTTTTTTTATATAGGGTTTTTTTACACTACACATACAAGTTATAAATTCGCATAAAAGAGTTTAATATTAACATAAATAATTATAATATAGATACTTCTTTTGGTCTAAGTAGAATAAAACGTTTGAGGTGAAGAGAGAACTCAAGGTTCACCTACAAAAAATGTGGCTTTTTAAAGGCCACGAAACACTCAATACAAAACTGATCTAACGAGCTCATCTCATTTATACTCTAGAACATTGTCCACGGGTAACAAAAGCTGAACAGATAAACGGTATGTTAGCAGTCATCATTGTGTAAAAGTGGCCGTTCTCACTTCCATAATTCAAGCGAATTGAATATTCTAAGCCCCGCGAACGAGCGCCACCGAGCAACGAATATTACCTAGGTATGTATTGTAATGAAAATATCATAAATATACATTTAAATGCCATCTTGATTACTTGTTTATGTGTTTGTATTGTTTAGTAGTAATTGGATTCGGTTGTAATGCGAATTTATATTAGTTTGATTTCAAGGTATGTATATTCGATTCTGTACTCTACTATAATTAATTTGTAATGTATTTGTATAAAGTCGGATACCGCTACGTACATACATGGCTATATATAAAGATACATATTTACATCAAGATATCAATTTTGTCATGGGCTTGGACGTCAAAGAAAGCATGCCAACAGCGGCGTTAAAATGGGTTAGTCGAATTGGATACTAATTTGGGGAGCAACCTTTTACAGCCATAAACAGATGCATTTGCACAAAAATACATAAATGTCAGATGGACCAAGAAAACATAAGTCACTATAATCGAAAGAAATCTCTTAGTACTAACATTTTTGATAAAACCCAGTTGTATTACAACAGTAGGCTTATAGTTTCTTGCGGTGTACGAGTACGAGATAGGTAATCCCAAGTAATCCCTTTGTGTACATTCAAAGAGGATTCCATGTTTTCTTTTAGAATATTTAGTTAAAAACGTTCCAGCATCGTGTGGGTTTTCTTTTTATCTGTGGCTCTTACGATAGAGAGGTTGTATTAAATGTTTATTTTTGATCTTAGATTATAAACCTTATTAGCAGATCTTGTCTCGCGTTGCTGTGCTATATAAAATAATATTGTGACAATAAATTGAAACAAAACTATCCTATCTCTCAAGCCGGACCTAAGTGTGTAAAGTTTTATTAAAAACTGTTCGTTAGTCAGAATTTCATGGCGAACATACAACTTGATACGATTTTTTTTAATAAAAAAACATAATAATTTATTTATACAATATGATTATGAAACCCTGACCCCAGGAGTTAGGTTAGATGAAAAAGAAAATGGAAACATGACTCCCGTAAACTTTTAAAAATGTAATCTAAATAGCTAAAGGAGGGTTTGCGGCCGATGCGACAGATATGCGCGACCGAAGTCGTGCTGTGGATGCGGCCAGGCTTAGTAATATGGAAATGTCTGGCGCCGCTTCCAAACCCGCAAAAGATGCATGCGGTTGACGATTTTTATGGCTGCATTCACCTTTGTAAGTCCGGTCTAGTACTAAAGGTATTTTAATTGTACGATATTCACTGTAGTCGAATTTGTGGTTAATTTTTCTGCATGTGAGTGAAATCAAAGAGTGCAAAGGGTTTTATCGGCAACGCGCACGCGATACTTCTTGTGTTACCAACGCATGTCTGAAGACATGCATACTATGAAGTCGAAGCTTGTTTCGTCCGTTTTTGTAGGTTTTCTTATCAGGTGAAGACATTGGGTAGGAAAGGATTAAGGGAAATCCTCACGATATTTGGAAAAATAAGAACACGGCAGGAAAACCGCTAGTAAATAATAAATCTCGTACGGTATTATGGGAGTCTTTTCTAGAAGTTTCCAAATATGGCTCTTGATTCGTGTTTCGTTTTAACCGAGCTACCCAAAGGAAATAGCGCACATTCCCACACTCACTGTTTGCGTTCAATGAATTGAAACTTTTCATTTCGAAATCTATTCGCTTCGTGAAAACACAATGTTGGTGCAAGGTGCATTGAAAAATATCCGTTGTGAAATCAAGTAGAATTTCTATGTGTTCTCACTACTTTTATTATTGTTTTTCTAACCCATCATCTATGACGCTAAAAATTAAACTACATTTAACGTTTCTAAACGATCATAAACTGTGGGATTCAATTGTATCAATATACCGCGAGATATGAGATCAGTAAAAATCTGTTTTATTTCTTATATTTATACTTATATTCTTATATTTATATTAGCGTATTTAAAAAAACTGTGAAACAAGAAAGTTAAGAATTTCATTCTATTTATTTCAAATATGTTAAATGTAATTAACTTTAAACAGGTCTTTATTAATATAAAAGTTAAGTTATTTAAAGCACTAAGCTCCATTTTTGCATTTGATAGCCCAATTAAAATAAAGATAAAAAAATCGGGATAAAACAATTTTTTACTCTATCCATTTTAAGTTTGATAGAAATTCTAATAATACCTATTTCAAATTTTAAGTTTCTAATGAAACAAAAATATGGTAAAGATATTAAGCTGTTCAGTTTGTGTATGTAAGGCCTAAATTCATATGTTAAGAATTTGCACCGGTTTTCAATTAATTAACTCTTAATAAATCTCATATCCGACACAAAGCTTAAAATTTTCGTTTACATTGATTTTACCTTTTAAAATATTTAAACTTAAAAAATAGAGCACAGAGTTTTTTTTAAAAAGTAAATACCCGAAAAATTTTAACTGCGCATTTTTGCGGCAATACTTTCTATTTATATTAACATGCGTAGTTGAAAAAATGGTGTGCCTATCCATTATATATGTATATTCCCAGCGATGGTTTATTATGAACCTTTTTTCCTCATTTAATTTCATCTGTTGTCTAACGTTATTTGTTTACATATCAATTTCCCTTTGTGTGTGTATTAATAACTTTATCATATGTTTCAATATGAACCGTTTTGAGTATATGGGAATAGTTTTACTATTTTAATTTAGCATAAATATTGCTATAATGTGTCAAGTTATACACTAGGTACACACACCTACCTTTTAAATAAATAAAAACATATTTCAGTATATTTAAAGATAATCTTACATAAGAGTCAATCAGTAACGTACGTCAAAAATGGATTGGCCCATGTTTGTCCAGCAGTGGACGAATATGGGCTGATGATGATAATTGTGATGATGATGACGTCAAAAATGTACCTCTTACGATACAATCTCGATTGCTGGCCCACCGGAATAAAGAAATCTCCTTTGTTTAAGTTAATCATGAATAAAATACCAATGTTATGTGCTGACGTTTTTCGTATGCATAACTACATCGTACTCTGGAGACAAGCGTGGAAATTGGGAAGGTGGGGCTTCGGTAAGCGCGGAGAGCGAGCAACCAGAATGGAAAATTGAAGCTCTATACTTAAATGCAACAACGACAACACAAGTAACAAGTCACGATATTTTTTAATTTGCCAAGATAAACTCTTGGCTCGTGTGCAAAGTAAACTAATTTGTATATATTGCATAGTATGTACATTTTTGGACATACCTTAGTAGGTGTGTATATGTATATATGTATGTACATCATCATCATCCATCCACCTAACCTATGGGGGAACCTATGTCCATCACGTCCACTGCTGGACATAGGTTCCCCCAAGGATCGCCACGACGATCATTCGCATTATTGTACATATTTTAAATAAAATAATAAGATGATATTTCCCTGTTTAATCAAGTGTTTTTAAGCTTAGTATCGCCCATAAATCTATCAAATTGTCTACGGTATGTCTGTATTTTTTACCAATAAGGTAAATCGATCCCTTTAAATTGAAAGTGTGTAATTTCGATCAGAACTAAAACTGTATGTTATAAGAAATTAGTTACTCGTAATACAGGTGTATGGTCTTTCGAGTCGGTTATTAAGCGGGGTGTCCTTATTGACTTGGCTAAATATATAGGAAAAAAAAAAGTTTCTATGTTTTCATTTTAAACGCATATGTTTATTATTTTATAACCGTCATCGCGCATCGCTTATCGCTTAAAAAGGTTTTATATTTTTTTCGTAAATGTTGCTGCGTAGACATATCTTCTTGGGTATGGTAAAAGCTCTCTGGTGATTTTGGTAACCTAATAAGATTGCCTGTAAAATAAAAGCTGATCATATTGAGGATATTTTACTGTAAAACATTCACTAACAACATAACAACTGTGTCATTTAAACAGCCAAGTAATTTTGAATAAATAAATATAGCATAACATAATCTATATTACATACCATCATGCCTATCATCCTCGAAGAGTCAGGCAGAGGTATACTACGGTATGTTTTAGGTCCCACGTAATAGGGGGCAAGACTATTGCCATCAGCGGGGCAGGAATTCGAACTTCGACTTCCTATTGAGAATTTATCTCTTTCCGGTACTAAACCAACGAAGCAGTTGTAAAAATATAGCGGTAAAATGAATATCCTTTCACTGACTATGACTGCAGACAATTAAAGTTGTTAAATTATGAGGTTGTATTTCAGAGGCGGGGAAGGCAGACCGCATCGTACTTTCAGTCTTGCAGCTCTATAAATACGCCTAGGCGCTACTAACGCCTAAATCTAGGGTTCATATTCAAATTTAATGAAAATTAACAAAGTTACGAATGGTAGGGTAGGGTTTAATTAAATTTTCAAAAGGTCATTCAGGTTGTGATGTACTGTAGCATTTATTAGGTACCTATCCAGGTTTATTGGAGCCTTAAACTGATTTGTAGCCAAGAAAATAGGCGGTATTTTACGGTACGTGGTTCTCATAAAAATTAATGGCTGTATGGTTCAATCATTCTCAAATGAGTACCTTAGAATTAATTAATTGTAAATCTTTATGTATTTTTGAGGACCCGATAAGCGTAGCAGTATTAAAGGCTGCCTTGGTTTGAATCCCGGTAGGGGTAAATATTTGTGTGATGAACATGGGCATTTGTACCTGAGTTATTGATATTTGTATGACCAAAAAAAAACTACGTAGTAAATCATCTAGCATCCGTAACACAAGCGTCGTTGCTCATCTCGGAACTAGATTGAGCTGTGACATAATGTCCAAATATATTTATTTACCTGCTTTTCAATAAAAATTTGGGAACCCGTTTTCTTTAGCGAAATTTCGACCTCTTGGCGCCCAATAATTTTATTAAAAATCCGAAATAGATATAATATTACTCGCACTCAGCGCTTTTTTTTTTCTTTTTACGTAACTACATAGATAGGAAGTCAAAGCAAACTATAGTCTATGATGACAGTTTGACAGCTCACCTATCGCTTGTCTATGACGTGGCCTAGATATTTATTTCCTTTGATACTCATGTGAACTATTTGTATGTATAGTTTTAATCGTTATCTTCATATAGTTTTATAACTAGCAGTCATAAGGTAACTGTGTTAGTGTAGTTTAATATATTTTAATATAGGAAGACCTGATAAGCGCAGTGGCTGAGCGATCGGCTTGTACGTGAAGGGTTTGATACCCGCACGAAGCAAATATTTGTTTAACCTACAGATACTTGTTACGGGTCTTGGAATTTGTGTTTGTAAAGGCACAAAAGGGGCAAAATTTTATTTAAAAAAAAAGGACTACAATTAGTACTTAAAAAAATGTATAACTAAGTACCAAATATTAAAGCCGTCTTATTTACCTTCATAAAAAGAGTTGAAACTCTACTGGTTAAATAGCGTCAACCTGCTCTCATAACAAATATAAGATTCTTTAAATACGTTGTGATACGGTCCATGATATTGTGCGCTAATAGTATAGACTTGCAACATTAGGAATACCTACCTATTTACTCAGGGTGTTACCAGTCTGAAGACGCCTGTTGTTAAGTCTTTGTCCAGTTAATTCACTGGCTACATATTCCTTCAACCTGGAACACGTTAATATTAGGACACCTTAGCTTAGAGGTAGAATGTTTTGGAAATACAGTGCTCTCTGTGGAAATTCTACTACATAGATACTTATCTTTAGACTAAATACTATATGTACTTAGAGTATGATAAAGAATACATTGTATAGTAATAGTAAGTAGCTTTCTTCGTGTGTGTTGAATTATTCGCTTTGGATATTTTATTAGGGCGTGAAATGATAAGAGACAAATAGAGGGATTTCACATTTATAATATTATAGCTGTGCTCTTTACTTGCCCACCTCCTATGGACTGTAGCGTGATGGACTGATGGCATACAACCTACCCTAAGATTTTTTATCAAATGTATTTTTTATCTAGTTCGATACCACTCGAACTAGATAAAAGCTACGACTGTTAAGTAAACAAAGTATTCAGCTTTATTATATTTGAATACATTATTGTAATATGTTTTTTAATTTAATATATAAAATAGGCCAACGCACATACTAGAACTAAATTATATTATATTATACTAATTTATAAAAAAAGTAAACATAATATAACATACAAAATGTGCCTTCCAATTTTCATTTCGATAATCTTGTCTAACGATAAACGGAACAAAGCTACCTATATTTTATTCAGAAGTCTAAGCTACTACTATTTTCACTTTATCGATTCAGATTCTATTCTAGACCTGTCTATGTGTCACTCATACCGCTAGACGTGGCAGACATCTTTGTGTCGAGGCGACATGTGTAGGTAAGTGAAATATCTGTTGTCTACGAATTGACAGTTCGATATTGATTGCATTTCCAATATGTTCTTGGTATTTTCCAAAAATAATACGGGACTCATGGGAAAGGAGGTCACCAATTTTTTTTTAGAAGCTGTCGGAAAATATTGGTGTGATATTTGACTGTGACAGTCGAAGGTTAATAAATGTTAACCAATTTAGTGTTTCATTGACGAAAATTTCTTCAAAATTTTGGAAAGACTGTTCGTTTGTTTTTGCGCATTTTTTTTGTTTAATAAGAAAATTCTAAGTGTTTTCTAAATTTCAAAGTCTTGTTAAGATGTGCCGACACGCATACCAAACGTGGCTTGGAGCGATAGTTGCCATTAAGATAACTCACTGACCTGTACGAATTAAATAAATCAACGATTGCACTTGCACTATCTGGTAACTGAAACTCGGAAAAACAACATTAAAACATAAAGTTAAGAAAAGTGTTTGATTTACGCTTCCTCGAAGATGTGACGGACCAATGACCCTTTTTCCAAAATATTTTATTCTTTATAAAATAAAGTATGCTTACACTAACAATTTCGCCTGTGTCGTGAATTTTACAAACTCAAATATTCACAATACACAAACTTTGTTTCGTGCGGGGATTGTTCTCGCGACATGCGGAGCAGCGGCTGATCGTTTGACCACTGCACCAATCGTGCCAAAGTAAACTCAAATTGCAGCATTCGTCGGTTAACCGACGAATCCAACAAAAATAATAGTAGTAGTCATTTTGAGTCATGTCACAGCAATTGTAGTAGGTAGGTCCTAAAGAACGAATATATACCGAGAAAATAAACCATTTTACCACTGGTCACGGCTTCCTAATTGTTCCTAATTACATCAAGACCCTCCATCTTGCTCATAAGTACTCCATTAGTGGGTCAATTGATTATTATTGACAATATAACGAAGATTATCGCATGTCAATAACGTTCGCAATTTAGTTAATTAGTTGTATCAGGCATTAAGCCACATTCGATGTTTATTGATCGCTATACTGTTTACCTGTTATATATTTCTACATATTCAATGTTATGAGTACAAATTTTGAAGTCACTATAAGCAATTTGATAGACAAGAAAATTTCCTTTCTTTGGCCAGTACTGTAAATCTATCAAACAACTCTGCCGATCTATAAAAAACAATCATCATTATCATCATCCAGTCTTTCTAATCCCACTGCTGGGTATAGGCCTCTTTCCATGCATGCCATTCGCTTCGGTCCTGTGCCAATCTCGTCCAGATTCGACCTGCAAACTGAGCGATATCGTCGACCCATCTTGCCACCGGACGTCCAACACTACGTTTATGGCCTCTTGGTTTTGGTCAAATATTTAAAATCAATATCATTTTTCTGTATACAGGCTGTAAGTTAAATTCTCTCGAGATAATAAGTTCGGAAAGGTTCTAAGAGCCATTCCTCTTCGTTCTTAAGGGACTTCTGTTCGGCAAAGAGGAAATGAACACTAATGAATGAAACTTTGCGAGCTTTCTTTCCCTGCTTTCGTATGCACGTATCGTATACACCTTTTCTTAAGATTGTAAGAGAAACTCTAAGTGAAATAGACGGATGTGTTGTTTTTGTTCCTATTCCGTGTGTTGACTCATTGGTTTAGTAGTTGGTAAGCACGAAAGATTCTATTTTCTAAGATCGATAACATTATCAGTAACTTCTCTGGTTCTGAAATTGTGCTTGGTTTGAGACTCTCGTAATCCTTTTTATTTTTATCTTTATGGATGTAGCTAAAATGGTTTTGTTTTTTACCCAAAAGATATTCTCAGTATAATATTTTTTTTATCTTTAGAGCAAGTTTCATATTATTGTTTGTTTTTAGAAAAGATAAGCTACTTGAAAGAGTTGCCTATATCTTCAGATTCAGATATCGAATAGTCGACACTTAAAACAAAAAAATAATAGTCGTAAATGATAATACTAGCAGACATAGCCACGTTTTGCTGTGGCTAAGTTATTCGTTAGTTAGTTTCAATAAATATTGTGATTTTTAATAAATATAAAAATTACACACATTGCAAAGTTTTATTAAAATCGGTTCATGAATTCAGAAGTTCATCGCGAGCAAACAAAGTCACACATTTTTTTAGATAAAATAGCACCAGTCACACAAAACCAAGACACGTTTTAGTTTCAAGCAACCAAAGGAGGTTAAACAAAAATAAATTATTCAAACAAATGAGGTTCAATAAAAACAGAAAAATGATAGTTTTCACCTTCATATTCGCCATTATTATCTTGAATTCTGTTCGCCTCCATAGTCGCAGCCATAGAATTTCCCCCGGGCCGTAGTCAACGGAAGCGAGTGACAATGAACGGGGAGATGCCTCCGCGTTGAATCGACTTTCTAATGAAGCCCCATTTGATTTTCGCGTTCAACTTCACCCTGAAAAAGATTATAGAAGAGTTCTTTCATAATATTGCTTTATTTCCGAACGATACTGGATGCAAATAACTTTTTTTTTTGCTACTGTTGTGTGTACCAATTATTGGTAATTGGTGCCTGTTGACCAAAAGGCAACACTAAATAATTGGACGCTTCATTTTCACGTTTCATATTTGTTTTTCGATGTGCGAATAGTGTAGTGTTACTGCATATGTCATGTGACTTATCTATACAAATAAAAACAGGCCGATGGCTGTGCATATAGATTTTGGAGTCTGAAATAAAAAATATAAATATATTTTATAATGTAGGTAGGTATGTCATAAAAATATTTAATTTCTTTTTCTTTTTCTATCTTAAATATACCATATTGCATGTAGGTATATATGTATTATTCATAAGATATTTCAAAACTTACCTCTTAAATTATGTACTCTATGCGGTCACTGTCGGTTTACTTCAGCTTTACCTGTCCATTTTACAAACACCGTCTTAAGCCTCAAGCAGATCTAAATGACCTTTGTCGTTAGCCCGAGCAAGCTCGTTAGGATCTAATAAAGCTGATAAAAATAAAATTAAACAACCCGGATAAGAGCCTCAAAAGGGCTGACGATTCCAAATAAAAAGTAACTAGTTAGATGATAACAGAAGAGTGAAAAAATGTTTGCCCTAAAGTTTTTTATAGCATGTTTTAAAACAATATGCCGTGTAAAACACCTGACAAAACACTAAATGAAATTAATATCCGTTCTTACCGAGACCGGTGTCCCGAATTTTCCGCGATTAAAATTTTACGATCCAAAATACTATAATGGAAAGCCTACGGGGACCTCGGATGAATCGGGCAGCCGCACTTTTGTCGTAAAACGCCTTTATGCGTTCACAATTGGTAGAAGAATTTATTTGACCACCATTGTATATTCAGACTTAGGAAAAGTAGGTTAAGTTTTTTGGAATGACCTGTGGGCCATTGTGTTTACATTCTACTTACGATAATGCTCTATTTATTGCTATTGTAGTTGATCCTGTGTCGTTATGCGGTTAAATTTATGGTCTGTTTTCTTCTAACTTTCGTAACTGAACCTAACGACTGTCGTTCAAAAGAGACGTATGCGAAACACCAGCTATGAGTTTAGTTGTGTATTGCTTTTGCGTGTTTAGTCTGTATATTGTTCGTGGTATCTTGATGGCTGGGGATCAAACCAGCCTAGCCCCGTCCAGAAGTGCAGGACGTTATTATTTCATTTACTTTGCGGGGCGGTCCTAAAGTGTAATATTCAAAGTTGTTTAGCTTAAGAAGACGAAATACGTAGAACCATCTCATGAGGCTTTCTTGAACGATCGCTAAATTAAGTTCCAGTTAAATACAGTCGCCACGCTTAGAGAGTTTCTTTGCCAGAGCTGCATGTTATGATTTATTATATTATATTTATTACATTATTTCTGAGGTTTCGCAAGTGTCCTGCCAAAGTACCTACAATATATGGTTATAAATAAATAAAATAACTAAATATTTCCGGATATCCTTACACAGCGCTATCTAGTTCCGGCTTGTGCATCTATTAATCCGTAATTAATAGATGGTTGATATACTACATATATACTTTTTTTGTAAATACATACATATTACACATAGATACATCCATGACTCAGACACAAATGTTGATGCTCATCACTCAAACATTTGTCACTGCACAACAGGCAGCGTTAACTACGCTGAGCTAAACGGGTCGTCAAAAAAACAGAAGAAATTACGAACGGGTCGTCAAGAAGGTTATAGAACTATTTCTGGCATGCCAGAAGTGAAAATGGTAGCCTCACTGGTCACTAATGTCTTAGTCACTGTGAAAAAGATTTATTTGTATCTTGTGACTACTGCAATTGATTTAAAACGAACTCATTAATATTACATGACAGTAAATACTTAACCTGTTTCTTACGAATTCGTTGAAGATAGGTTAAGTGCATCGAAGAATATGAACACTTACGATCAGTAAGAAGGAATAACCCAGATATTTCTAGGTTGAAATATAAGTGCTAACGTATTTTCCATTCATAAAACTAATAAAAAGGCGATGGAAATCACGGATTGAAATAGAATGTGTTTCTGATGAAATATTTTTATACCTACTGTTGATTGGCTAATAGAAATAACAACATAGAAAATCACAGCGGTAAACTAATGCCGTACTTATATACACAGCATGTATATACTTAAGGCTTTTTCCGTAGGGGTTGGTAGAAACTAAAACCCTGGTTTTTGTTACATCACTTCTTCATGCACGTTTTTACATCTTGGTATTCACACGTGTCAGTTACTTCGAGTGTGGCACTCCTGGCCTTTTCCAGTGAGCAATAAGTTGAAACAATTGAAGTGAGAACAAATTCCTTATGTTTATTTAAACGGTACGTAATCTAAAATATTCATTCAGAACTTGTCATCTTTAGTAAGCCCATTATAAGCATTGTTCTTAAGTTAATTTCCACCAAATATTAATACATTTGATTTGCATATCACACAAAACAGACTATTACAGCGAGTATGGAAATTCAATCTTTTTAAAAGCTCGATAAACCACCACTCAAATAAAGTAACGAAGCTAACATTTTAACTATAGGTTAAGTATAAACTGTTGTTAACGATTCACGAACAATTTATAGAGTGACCGCACACTGATAATATATTTTTGGGGTCAGGGTGTGACTATAAATTCCATGCAACTAATGCATGGCCCAGTCGGTGCCAACTGCGGCCAACTTACAGCGCCATTGTGAAACAGCTGACCGCTTGGACGAGTTTTGATTTACTAGCGAAGTCCAATAGGTGCAGAGTTTTTGTAGTTTTTGTGAGTCAGCGCAAATGTTTGTTCCAATATTGGGATTTGGGGATTAATCGTCTGCAAGCTTGTGGAGAGTAATTAATGTAGATGAAGAAAAAGTATGATGGTGGACACTCTAATACATTCATAGACATTCATATGAAATTAATCTAAGAAGAACGGAGAGAAAGAAATCTC
The DNA here is from genome assembly GCA_905163465.1 of Craniophora ligustri. Classification (NCBI taxonomy): domain Eukaryota; kingdom Metazoa; phylum Arthropoda; class Insecta; order Lepidoptera; family Noctuidae; genus Craniophora; species Craniophora ligustri. The sequence continues at coordinate 11,249,288 of LR990969.1, forward strand.
CTCCCTATTAGTAAATAGTGGGAAGAAAGCTGAAGCCTGAAAATATGAAAACCCTTTTAGAGCTCTAGCATGCAAATATTAAAAAAGTAACCAAAAACAACGAGCACACAAAGACCTTCAAAGCAAAATTACTAAATGCTTTTACATTTTATCATAACGATATTGTACGAAAGTCGTAAAATAAATATGAATTGGTCCCGGTAGAGGGCGTTATTTAACAATTTGCGGCGGCAGAATCATGATGGTATTGCCATGTAATTTGGCCTGCCGCGTGATTGCACCCTTCCGGACCGACCACTCCTTAGGTACCTTTTTTCCTTTTTATTACATTTATTCTAAAATAGCAAAAGGGTGAAGTAGACTTCGATGTTTTATAAGAGTAATAAAGTCATGATTACTTTCAAATTTCTTGCTGTTTTCTTCTAACGACCCGACGTTAAGGTTTTGTTAAATGATTGTAACTATAATTCCTTTGATACAAGACTATACATATGGGATCTATATTCACGGGTAGTCATGGATGATGAAAAGGATCCATAACGTGGGAATAGAATAATATCAATAATCCGTAAAAAGTAGTTTTTTAAATGTCGCAATGCAAGAAATCGATACATATACACATTATAAATATTTTTAATGCTAAAAAATATCGTCTATATTGCGATAATTCTTCCTTAAATAGCAATAGAGTCGATTTTTCAAATACTTACCTCATATCGTTTACACACTCATAAAAAATACCATATTACTGCACCGGTTTCATAAATTGCTACAATATAGGTCAGCTGTACCACAACTTGGTACTCAGCTTGTTTAAAACCTATCATCGGGTAGAAAACTTGCAGCACTTGGCCACCACCCAGATACCCCTAATTGCACTGTTCAAGTTTTCTAAGTTTTCGCGTTTCTGTTTACATAGGAAATGTTTTTAACATAAATTGAATTTGTAATGGAGATAAAAACTAATGCAATTAGCGATTGTAGAATACAACAGCATCTAATATTACATTGGTTTGAAACTCTCATAATATGATAATTAGTATTCATTCGTTATCGTTCATCGTTAGGCAGCTGTCCAGTAAACTCGACGCACAAACATTATGACAAGTGCATTATCTCATTATTTAAAATCTTAAAATAATAAACAACTTATCAACTTGAATTTTTTGAGATGAAATCGAAAGCGGCCATTTTATTTTGACAGTGACATCACTATCAAAGAAAACGCTTCAAAAGCTCTAATAGATAAATGTTTAAACTTCGATTGTATACGAGAATAATGAGATCACAAACGAAATAGATACATATAAAAGATTTTAAAGATGCATTCTAAAAGGTTTTTTCCAAATTTAATGTTTTGATCGGTATAACGTTACGTTCAATGTATAAAAGTCGTGAAATACTGCAGACGAACGCCTGAAATGAAGATTTTACGAGTTTATTAAAACCGAATCTTTTGTAGTCTCCAACACTGCAGTCATTAACTTTTGCATAACAATATCAAGTGAAAAATAAACCGAGTTTTAACAATAACAATGCTATATCATAAATAAAGTCGTAACGGGCGGCACTCGCGGCCCGTCCGTTACTCGTCGCATTAAATTTAACGATGGGAATTAACGACTATACATGTGTCAATGATTTTAGAGGGAGGTTGCGTCATCGCTGATTTAGTTTAGGCCTAGTGGATACCAGATTGAAGCTGTTACGCTGGTTGGATATCAGTATAACTCCATACAGATGCAGGCTTTATGCTGTTTTAAGCCCATGTTCGAATATGGGACTATCACACCCGTATCCCCATAAAGGTAAGACAGAAGAGCATGTATGTCCCTGCTATATAATATCGGTTGCATGCAATGGAAGATAGGGAGGACGATATAATTTGGGCATAAAACTTAACACCGGACACTGAAAATTTCTTATAAAAGTCAATAAAATGTCTCTACACTTGAAACTCGAATCAAAATCATGAACTAATACGGGAGTCACCAAAGTCTGGAACGGCGTCTGAGTTTACCATGATGTGGCTTAATACCATTATTTTACACGAAGCTATAATTATGACAAGTTTACTTTGCGAATGCCAGGACCAAATACATAAAAGAACATTTAATCTAATACCTAAAAAAAAACAATAATACGTTACTATAATCGAATAAGCTGTCGCATCTTTTGTCAGATATGACTCCACCCTTAAATAATTTAGTTAAGTTGCAGATAACAGCCACACAGCAATGTAATATACTCTGATATGTACGCTGATATAAAACGGTGCCTACAAAGTTAGTTGAAACTATCGGGCGAACGTATACACTGCAACTTTGTATCGCTCCCTACAATTTGAATAACTTTCTCCCGCGGACATGTAGGTTTATTTCATTGTGGTATGCTTGGGATGCTACAACTTATTATGGGCGAGTATAATAACTTTTTGATATGCCAAAAATGTATGCATGATAGAACCTATTATTCAGCAGTAAACATCATCAACCCATTAATGTCCCACTGCTGGGCACGGGTCTCCTCTACTTTGAGAGGGATTAGGCTATAGTCCACCACGCTAGCCTACTGCGGGTTGGCAGACTTCACATGCCATCGAGAATTCTCTCAAGCATGCAGTTTTCCACGCGATGTTTTCCTTCACCATTTGAGCATGTGATAAATACGCACATAACTTTCGAAAAGTCAGTAGTGCGTGCCTTAGGTTCGCACTCGAGACCTCTGACATCTCAGTCCACTGGTTACACCGCTAGGCTACCACAGCTTTTTTATCAAAAAAATACAGCAGTATTGCCTAGAAAGTAAACTGAACAATTTTTTTTTTTCGAAAATCCTAAGTACTTTCACCGTCACCAACCCATTTACTATCATAACGCTTCTCTTCTAAAAGTTGTTAAACTACAGCTCACTGCTCTGGCTACTGCCCACGAAATTCTTTTAAGCGTGCATGTCATTCGATGTTTTCTTCTACGAGTCACAGTTCACCCCCAAGGCCGCCAAGCCTGGAATTCGAACATATGATTACTTGTGATTATATCATTGCTAAAAACCGGAGAGAGGCATAGACTTATAAAGAAAATATTTTATCAACAGTTTCATTATTGGTCAGTTTCCCAAATAAAGTATAAAGTCAGTTGGCTGCCTTATTAAACCATGCACACAACTGCTAACAATATTGTAACTAGAGTTTCTTTCGGTCAGGCCCGGAGCCAACAAAAACAACAACGTTTTACGACTAAGCTACCAAGTTGTCGCACCAACTGTGCCTTTATAACTTGAGAGACTTGCACACGAATATTAATATAAATACAAGCTAACCAGCTGATATTGCTGTGGGGAAATGTATTAAAAAACAGTTCTGTAGGGAAATATGGTGGTGCCGTTTTTTGTCGTAATTTTTCTTCAACTACGTTTACTTGGGTATGTGTCTAGTCTGAATTGTATAGAATATTATTTCTGTATGTAATATGAAGACGGTCGTTTTTGTATCTCTGTGATTATGTTACTAAAACTATCGGTCATTTCGGTTTTCTCATTATAAAACCAACGTTGTTTGTCCAAGATGAAATTAGGAACTAATAAAACGAAATGAAATTTATAATAGAACTTCTCACTCTCAATTTATGAAAACAATTCTTTTTATGTACCCATAAATAATTAATTTAGCCACAACGACGCGTGGCTTGGTCTAATGGTTTTATATAATTATTTTGGTAATATATACATATTTCTTCTATCCTCTCCGCTTCAGCAGAATATAGTAGACTTATAATAGATTCAGGCTATTAGGCTAGTTTCAGGCTATTACACACATAGCCCAGATGTAGTAAATTCTTAGATCCAGTCAACATCTTCACGTCAGACTCTCAAAATTTTATGATAATCGACTAGACTATCTACTAGACTAGGTATTTTATTGTGTGCTCACATTCTCATCTAAAAGATCGACAATCACCCTTTATAAATTCAATAACCCACAGCCATACCAAACTTATACCAACATACAACACAACCCACAATCCCTATTCACAATACCGTTTGACCAACTAAACTGTCGACATAATCACGTTACATACATATAAGGCTCCGTGGATATAAATCACCCGGTGCATCGCGATCGCGATTCCTGCTATGGACGCACGCCCCCCGACAAAAGGCTGATCCGACCTATTTGGACCCGTACCAGAATTCCGATCGACTGAAAAAAGAATATCGGTGAAATGACGCCTATTCGAGAGTAACGTCACGGGGCACTTGCGATACGCGTCAGCTGATCAGTTGTTAGCTTTAAAAAATACAAGACTGTTTTAACCGGAGTAAAAACTAATTTGGTTGAAACTTTTAAGTGTTACTTACGTGTGTGAGTGATAATTTGTGACATTCCGACATTGATAACACAACTCTCGGCATAATAAACTTTTCATTAGCTTTAATTTTATCAACTTTGAGGTCAGTGTATAAATATTGTGGACTCCCGGTACCTTATAATAAATACTGTTTAGTTGTCATTGACAGCTGATCTACAGAGTGTAAATATTCTTTGATCTATAGTATAGATCATTTAAATTGTCAACTAGCGCCATCCAGTGTACATAGCTGAAAACTTTATCAACGATGGCTAAGTGCTCAGCTTGTGGTAAATTCTTAGCTACGAAAGGGGGCGCCACCTGTAGCAGAGCATCTTGCTGTAAAAGATATCATCTTGCCTGTTTGCTTTTGCCGGAGACTGCGCAGATGAGCAGTGACTGGCAGTGCCCTGACTGCAAGAAGAAGGTACCCCGGGGTGATAACTCTTTCACGCCAGTTAAGGATTTAAGTAGTGGTCCTAATGAATCCACTGCCTCTACATCGGCCTGTACTGGTGTTTCCAGATCGCCGGTAAGAGTAGCCCAGGTGGAAAGCGTGCCCTGCACGGGTGGTGACAATCAAGAGTCTCCGCCTACCCTTCGTGAAGAGATCAGGCTTTTTAGATCTGAGCTTCGGGAGGTGCGGGATGAGCTGCGTGAATTCCGACGCCAGATGAATGAGTTACATTCATCCTATGGTGACTGTATGCTACGTGTGGATGGCCTGGAGGGTAGGGTGCTAGCCTTAGAAAACAGGCCCATAGTAGCTGCTCCGGATACTAAAGTTAGTGCGCTCGAGTCCACTGTGGCACAACTTCAGCTAGAACTTAATGACCGCGACCAGGAGCTACTCGGGTCCGACCTGGAGATAGCTAATCTCCCGGAAGTATCCGGTGAGAGCGTACTGCACACGGTCGGGCTTGTGGCGGCGAAGCTCGGCGTAGTCCTCGATGAGCGGGATATAGTGTTCGCGGAAAGAGTGGGCCGCAAAACGGAGCGCGAAATACTGAGTGGCGGCGGAGCGGGCTCGGCGGCTGCGGCGGCGGCCGGTGACGAGCGCGGGGCGGCGCGCGGCCGGCGCATCGTGGTGCGCCTGGCGCGCCGCTCACTGCGCGATGAGCTATTGCGCAGCGCGCGCGTGCGACGCGGAGTCAATACCGCTGATCTCGGCTTCCCTGGGACTGCTCGTCGCTTCTTTCTCAATGAGAGGCTTACGAGAACCAACAAGTCCATATTTTATCACGTACGAGAAGCAGTTAGTCGACTTGGCTGGAAATACGCCTGGGTCAGGTCTGGTCGGATACTCGCCAAACAGGGTGACGGTCAACCAACCTATTGTATACGTTCGGATCGTGATCTTGAACGGGTTTTTGGTATCGGCAGTGGCACTGTTAAGGAAACAACATAATTACGTTTTTATATTTTGTATTTATCGTGTATTTATAATAAGTTACACTCGAGTGAGGTCAAAGAAGCTATCGTATCTTAAAACTATTACATCATGGGCAATTGCTGTATTAATTCATATATCAACTCATTTTCTCTTTTACATGATTCTATATTTGAGTCTTTCTACTTTAAGCGAATTTACCTCTTACTATTTTAATTTTCTATATACAGTTCTACACTTCATACACTTATATAATTATAAACATATACATTTATTTCTTTTTTTATATACATATACATTTATTTTTATTTTATTTTATTTAATGCTATGCACAGTAAATGCGGGAATTCATAAAATAATTTACATTATGATAAAATCAAATATGACGAAGTATGACATCAGAAGATATGTACACTTAATCTATCGCAATGACTAAAACAAAAAATTTAAAGGTTGGCTTATTTAACGCGGGGTCCCTTGGCTCGCGTCAGGAGGAGTTTATCGTGGCCATGGAGAACCTATCAGTTGATATTATGGCAATAAATGAGACTTGGCTTAGGCAGGGCGAAGAGGGTCGCGCACCCACAGTACCAGGGTATCGACTGCGTCATGTGCCGAGGCCCCAGGGCGTGCGCGGCGGGCGCGGCGGCGGCGTCGGCTTCTATGTGCGCCGCGGGGTGTGCGTGCGCGCCGTGCCACACCCGCCCGCGCCTCAGGTTGAACAGATGTGGCTAAGACTAACCGTTAATTCGTGCTCAGTTATTATTGGTACTGCATATAGACCCCCTTGGCTTGATGTCAATGTGTTCCTCGATGCCCTAACTGACTCTCTGACTTCTTTTTCTTGGGCTGACAAGATTCTCCTACTTGGCGATTTTAACATCAACGCGCTGAGCCGTGCAGACAACAAACTCAAATTGTTAAACAATTTTCTCAATTACACAAATTTAAAACAAGTTATTGGGGAGCCTACACATTTTACAGACCATAGTGAAACCTTAATTGATGTTGTATGTACTGACACTCGAGTTCGTGAAATCACTGTGTCACATATACCAGAACTAGGCCAACATGCAATCATTTCTGTCGAAGTGAGTTTCAAGTTGGAAAAACCAGCACCTCACTGGATCGCTTATCGGCCTATGGGGGACATACTTGATCATCTATTCACTAGGGACCTATATAAAATTAATTGGGAATATATTGAGAATATGAAGGATGTAAATACTATGGTAGAAATATTAAATTTAAACATTTTAACTTTATTTGATTTGCACGCACCAATTAAAAGAGTCTGTATTAAGGATAGGTCTTTCCCATGGATAACCGACACTGTGAAGGAAATGATGGGGTTGCGTGACAAGTTTCATAATAAGTATAAATCTGGGAGATCGGAAAAACATCATAAAACATACAAGGAACTCAAATATTTGGTTAGATCTGCAGTTGAGAGTGAAAAAAGTGCATATTATAACACCTACATTAATAACAACATTCAACAACCCAAAAAGTTATGGAAACACCTCAAATCTACTATTAGTATTTTTAAAAACCAAAATTATGATTTACCCTACCTATGTAATGACCCTGAATTAATTAATAATCACTTCATGAATGTGCCAGGGAGTGCCAACATACCATTATCAGAATTAACCTATTTTGAATTCAACCGCTTCAGTTCAGCTGTCTTTCAATTGCAACCTGTGAAAGAGGATACCATCCTTAATGTTCTACGAGGCCTTAAGTCTAATGCCCAAGGATGTGACTGTATCTCCTTAGAGATGCTTATGATGACACTACCTCAATCGCTGTCAGCCATCACTGCTGTTGTTAATAAGTCGATAACTACCTCCACTTTTCCTGACTTATGGAAGAAGGCAATAGTTAGGCCTATTCCTAAAGTACCCATCCCAGCTGGTGCTAATGACCTTCGACCAATCAGCCTTCTGCCATGTCTCTCTAAAGTTCTGGAAAGAGTTGTTAGCAACCAATTTAGGGAATATATTGAAAAATCTGGTATATTACCCACGGCTCAATCTGGTTTTCGCCAAAAACACAGTACAGCGACGGCCTTACTTGACGTGGTTGATAATATTCTAGAGGCTAGAGACCAGGGAATGGTGACATTACTGGTTCTTCTGGATTATTCTCGCGCTTTTGATTCTATAAATGTCCCTCTACTTTTATCTAAGCTGGCATATTATGGTTGCAATTCTGAAACTGTTCGGTGGTTCCACAGTTACCTGAGTAATCGTTCGCAATCTGTACAGCTGACTGACAGTATGAATGGTCGCTGTGTAAAATCAACTCCTAGACAGGTGACTAGAGGCGTACCTCAGGGGTCTATCCTTGGTCCACTTCTCTTCATACTGTATAGCGCAGACATAGTGAACTTGCTATCATACTCTAAGTACCACCTCTATGCTGATGATCTCCAGCTATACATCTCCTTCCATCCACAAGATGCTGTACAAGCTGTTGACAAAATAAACAAGGATTTAGAAAAAATTGCAATTTGGTCAAACAAAAACTCATTAGTATTGAACCCTACAAAAACAAAATTCATGGTCTTCTCCTCAAAAAATAATTTAGTTAAACTTCAAAATTATAACTTAAATATCACGGTCGCTGGCTGCCTTATAGATAGAGTAGAAGAGGCAAGAAACCTCGGCGTATTATTTGATACCCACCTTCACTTTGAGTCTCATATACTGGAAGCAGTGCGAAATTGTTTCTATCGGCTAAAGTTACTTTACCGAATTCGTCCCTACCTAAGTGTGGATATGCGGGTTATGCTTTGTGAGTCGCTTATTTTATCCAAGCTTAATTACGCTGACACAGTGTATGGGACCTGCATTCTCGGTAGAACCGATAAAATTCTGCAACGAGTGCAGAATGCATGCGCGCGATACTGCTATAATGTTCCACCAAGATCTCATATCACTCCATTCTTAAATAAGGGTAACCTGATGAAGATGACTGCTCGCAGGAGTCTCCACCTTGCTTCCCTCATGTTTGATGTAGTTCTCACGAAAAAACCAGATTATTTATATAAGAAGCTGACTTGGTCGCGTGATCACAACAAACATTATACAAGGGCATCAACTTACCTTCTAAATACACCCAGACATAACACAGCTGCCTTTCGTGGCAGTTTTAGATTTGCTGCTACTCGCTGCTGGAACGATCTGCCACCCCCGATACGTGCTTCTAAAACAATTAACACCTTTAAGATAAAGTATAAACAATATTTATTATGCAAACAAAAGTCTATTGTATGAAAAATGCAGGTAAGTACTCACTCATGGTCTATACACGTATGGTAATGGTGGCATTAAGCTAAATGCTAATTTTAGCACTATCGAGTAGCACCAAATTCTTCATTCTTCATTCTTCACTCAATAGTTTCGTGTTGCGTCGTCATAGAATTCTCGGAAATCACCACTTACATATTTACATAATCACACTTGTCACACACGTATTTACATATTTACATATCTATTCACAATATTTACTGATTACACAAATCAAAATACACACAGTTTTTGTCTATCATATCTATTATACTTTCAGTTCTTCTATTTCTCTGATTCTTATATAAGTGCAAGCGCATATTGGCGTCCCTTCGTTTGTCATTTTACTGACAAAGGATAGGGAGCGCTTAGCGGACTGAGCACAGATAAATAATAATATTAGTTCTGTTATATGTATCGTAATTAATTATTTTATTTAACTTTTCCGAATTATTTATATAGATTTAGTTTATTTTAGATAAAGAAATATTTATTTATTTACTATTAGTTATATTTTACATTTTTTTTTTTTTTCACAACTGCCCGTGACGTTACACTGCGGTCCCATCAGAAAACCAGCGCTGCAGCATTAATTCATTAGTGCTGCAGCAATACGCTGAGATGGGGTCCGTGTTTTGGCCTCGCTCGGGTTAATTATTGATATATTTTATAATGTCTTGTGTTTGCTTTTTTTTCTCACTTATTTTATTTTTTATTTTGTTATTTTATTATTTACCTGAGGAGGTCAAGAATAAATGTTTTTCTTTCTTTCTTTCTATTCACATAGCGGTTTATTGGAAGTTTTTAATGGAGGACTGACGTGAGGAGCGGGTGTGTTTTAGCGTTGTCATGATACCTATTGTTTTACTTATTACTTTATTTATGTCATACTAGTTGCCTCCCGCGGCGTTGCCCGCAAACTATATAGATAAAAAGTAGCCTATGTGTTAATCCAGGTAATAAACTACATGTATGCTAAATATCATTCAAATCTGTTGAGCGGTTTTTGCGTGAAAGAGTAACAAACATCCATACATACATCCATTCTTACAAACTTTCGCCTTTATAATATAAGTAGGATAGTAGCATTAGTAGGATAGGATTGTACAACAATGTTCAGAAGCAATCATGATCACTATCACCGTATTTATAACTTTAACCAAAACTATATTTATAAATTTATGATTATTAAAAACCCAACAGCTAAAATACGAAAGCTTATACATACTTGATTTTCCAGATCTAATTAGAAGGAAGAGAAGAATTTAATTTTGTTTATATTTGCTATAAAAATAAATAATAAATATTCCAGGACATTATGACACACAGCGCCATCTAGTTCCGTGCTAAGCAACGAGGCTTGTGTTACGGCTACTAGCTGGTTGATATACTACATATATACTTTTTTTTGTAAATACATACATATTATAGATAGATATAATGACTCGGATACAAATGTTCATGCTCATCACACAAACATTTGTCCCTACCGGGATTCGAACCCGGGACCCATAGCACAGAAGGCAGTGTTAACTACCGCTGAACTAACTGGGTCGTCTATTATGTCTATTATGGTATGATGCGATATAGAATCAGTTTTTAATAAGTAAAAAAAAATTGTACTCTCAAATACTCGCAATATTATGTTTAATATACCGGTGCTAGACCAACGGGGCGTTAAACATTATATTTAATTTAAGATATCGGGTGGACGTACCTTAGTTCCTGAAGCGAACATTTCTAGCACCAGTGTATTCGGAGCCTTATAATACGAGAATTAGTTCTAATTACTTTAGTTGGAGCACTTAACCCAAATAGGCATGTAATACACTATTTATACCAATTGGCAACAGCCAAGATAATTTAAACTTATTTAGAAAAGAGGGTTAATTGTTTTCATAAGCTTTAGTGGAGCAAAAAAAGAAATATAAATACTGTGTACGTATATACAGTGAAAACTAAGTAAGTGGAAGACGAAAAGACTAGAGAGACTTTTCATTTACCCAGTTTGCCAAATAGGCAGGATAACATGACGGTTAACTTATTTATAGAGGGTCCCACTAGTGGTTGAAAAACTATGAGAGGTTCGACTCTTATATGTAGTACTGACAAACAAAGCAAGTATGGAAGTAATTTGACTGTTTGTTAACAAAGCGTTAAGCGTTTGTAAACTTATCTATACCTTATAAATTTACCTACTTATACCGACAACTGAGCTATAAAGCCACAATTAAAGCACATCGAATAAAAAAAACTAAAAATTAAGTTACAAAGGTTTGAACATTCCTAGTAACAGGTATTTCAGTGCAAAAGTGTCGGGATCTCGTTGTGATTATCAATAACAGAGGATTTTCACATATCCAGGGCCCATTATGCGTTTCATTGTTTAGCACTTACATCAAACATTTTATACTAGGAAAACGTTTTACAACATCAATAACCAAACATTGTTACCAACCCTATTTCAATGTACTTAAATCTGGATAAAATTGCTTGAATACATTTTATGGCATCTCGATATAAAACTTTCTGTACTCAGCGTAATATATCTTTACGACCCTAGTTAGGTATTATTAAAGTATAAATTGGAGTAGCAAGAGCTGATTCTGACAAAAACGTCCTTCTGCTTTGGAAAAGAAATTAGACCTGTTATAGATACAACACCGGCCTAAACTGCACCTTGCTAGGTTGGTAGGTTCAGAGTTGATCTCAGCCTAGTGTAGGTTGGTAGACTTTGTACGCCATCAAGGAAATCTTTCAGGCATGCAGGTTTCCTCACGATGTTTTCCTTTACCGTTTGAACTAGCGATAAATACGCACATATGTATCTTCGAAGGGTAAGTGATGCGTACCTTTTGATCTAACTTGAGACTTTTGACGACTCAGTCCACTGGTTACACGCCTAGACTATCACGGCTTTTTTGTCAACAAGATTACATCGTAGTCAAATATGCGCATGTACGGATACAATCCTACCCTGCGCACACATACGCGCATGTATAATATTATTATCTTGCTTGTGTAGTTGTTGGAAGTATTATCGGTTTCATTTCTATAGCGTCCAAGTTTTGTTTCGATCCTTCCTCAGACTACCAGTAGTAGCGCACTGCACCAAGAATCTTCAACAAAAACGATTCACATTTCAAACCCATAATTCAATACTGCAACCAAATATAAAGGGTGTTTCTAGAATATTCACAGCACGCACGGCTCACGAGTGGTCGCATCCCCCACTAGGTACTTCGGTGAATTCCGTATTCACCTACATTTAGCCCGATCTAGTTGGTAGTCTAAAGACGGCGCGGTCTCATGTCGGAAAGATTCTGGAATGGACGTGGCATGTTCAAAACGTTGGTGGATATTATTTTTTTCTGAGATAAATGGATTAAGATGATAGGATCTTTTGGAATATTTATGAAAATCTTTGCTAGAGTATTTAGAAACGATACGTTTCAGTTTTTATTGGATCGTGTTCCGTTGTTAGTTTTATGTACGTTTGCCAATATGTAACTTGTAATTTATTACTGTATAGGTGTAAACATGATATATTATTATAGAAGCATTCTGACATAAGCATAGTCTAGACGGTAGGAATTTACTGCTGACTGGGGACCCCAGATGATGTCAATCGCGTTACCAAATATAATACCACTAAATAATATGGTGCTAATATTAGTATAGTAATTGTATTTGATGGAGTGACGACCTAAAAAAGGTAGCGGGGATAGACTGGATGAGGAAGGCGGAGGACAGAGTGTTGTGGCGCAGTTTGGGAGAGGCCTATGTACAGCAGTGGACTGCGATAGGCTGACGTGAATTGTATTTGGGTTTGAAACGTAATGTAGCCAGAAAAAATGCAGGCAAGTGTAACCCCAGTAGCAATTAATCTAATAAGACTACGTTAGTATTAGTGCTAAACTGAATGACGACCCAATTAGTCCAACGGTAGTTAACACTGCCTTCTGTGCTATGGGTCCCAGGTTCGAATCCCGGTCGGGACAAATGTTTGTGTGATGAGCATGAACATTTGTATCCGAGTCATGGATGTTTCTATGTATAATATGTATGTATTTACAAAAAAATATATATATGTCGTATATCAACCAACTAGTATCCGTAACACAAGCCTCGTAGCTTAGCTCGGAACTAGATGGCGCTGTGTCATAATGTCCAGAAATATTTAAGTATTTAAACTGTTAGCTAATTTTGTTTAAAAATAAATAACACACACATGATCCGTTGAATTGCTGTTAGCTCTACCCACTTCCATCCATCGAAACGGTCACAAATAATTAGATGTAACAGCAATTTATTACCGTTATCTCTTAATTCTTACTTAAACTAACACCAGTACAAAGGATTCATCCAATCAACAGTGACAGTACCAAGATAACATCGGATTAAGGAAGCCTGTATTTTATTCGTGTTGCCGCATTCACAAACATTTCGTAAATCAACTGAGAGCGTATATTTTCTCGTCGAAAAGAAAAATGTTACGTTCGAGGGGAGCATTGGAACATGTAGGTACTTTAGGCGCTTCGGAAATACCTAGTTTGATATTCAAAAACCATTATTCTTTATGCGCACCTTTCTCAAGGCAATATTAACTTATATTGAAGATCGTAAGTTACGTAACAGCTCAGATTCTCCCCGACATACTTTTGTTCTCTTTATTATATTGCTACAGTGTTAGCTTTATAGATTTAGACTTCAATACACGCAACAGAGTATCGTATACGTATGTAAATCAGGATATATAAACTTCATTGTATCGTAAATACGTATTACATCCCAGTATGCGAGTATTATATCACTTCTATAACTTAGTAGATAAATCTTGATATTCACTTTAACTACTTGTTGTTAAAATTCCGGATGAGAATGGGCATAAGCATGAGGTACTGAGTTTTATTTAAAGTTCCAATAATGTGTTATTCAGTTTTTCTAATAGTTACTTGTGTCCCGTTGATAGTTTGTGTTATGTGGAAACCTATTATTAGCTTATAGATGTTTACTTGGTATATTTTTTACCCTATTATTTGTAGCTGTTGGTTTATCCAAATCAATAAAAAGCCTAGCCCCATATTATATGAAAATTAAACATACCGACGCATAATTATGTTTCTGCCTTATTCGGGGTATCACGTGTGATGGCATGTTATGTTTTCAAAAATAAACCGCGATACTGAGACTTGGACATGTCGTACCCAAGTCGTTTACGGCCGGCTAGCCACAAGGGTCGCCGAGACTACGTCTGTTTAACTTCCTCGCCTGTGAACTTCGTAAATTACTAGGAATACCGACTGCATGAGATGTGGCACAGACGGCACTTAATTATTTCCTACTTTATTTAACAAGTCACTACCAAGGCAGATAAATTTATTGCTGCAGTTTTTCCGTTCTCTTGTAATTTACAGCGAGATGCAGTGCTCGTCTGTATAGTGAGAAACTCCAAGTTCTTAATCACACTTAAACCTATTTTCACCATTTAGCACCCAAAACTTGAATTCACTTTCTTATGCACTATAAAGATTTATTAAGAGCAATTAGGACTTGCTACTATCCATTTGGCTTAATAATTACCTCTGCGGTGATATTTATCGTGAACTGGCGGGTGGGTTCCAACATTTTCTTGGCTCTGGTTTCGAAGATAATGGTACTAGATAGTGGTAAAATATCGCTCAACACTTGGGACATAATATTATGAAGCTACATCATATTATATGTTGGACGTTCGGCGCGAAATATATGCAGTACTTGGCATCTTGACAATTTATAGATCGTTTTAGTCGGCTTTTAAATAAACCTTCTCTTAGGTTTACTAATAGAATAGCAGTTGAATAAACTATATCTGTAAATTATGTTAAGTATACATAACATATGACAATCTTCGGGGGAAGGTTATATCTGGCTATGGATGTCTATCGGTTGCCAAACATCACGCCTCCATTCTTGAAAATAGGCAGAGTTGTATTTATGAGAATACAGCCAAGACTGTACCTGGAACTCGCTCAGTATCCGTGTTTATGACAATTAGATCAAAGCACAATGTCTTTACTGGTCGTACACAAAGTAGCAAATAATGAGTTAAAATCGATTAGTACTAAGCTTAAACTTAAACGATTATACGCCATAAGAATGAAACCGCCCATTTTACTATTCGTCATCTTTATCGACGGCTTCAATACCAATTGAAGAGCCTCTATTGAAATTAATTCATTAGTCAGAGAGTCGGCCGTAATATTTTAGCGAGTGAATAGAAGAAATTATTTCGCATCGGTGCCGAGCATTCATCAAATCCGAATTGGATGTCATCACGTTTGAATCTGGTCTTTATTGCCTTGTAATAGAGACGTGGAGTTATCTATGAAGGAGGAAGTGAAATGCGTTGTTTGTGTTGAGCTGATAACGAATGAGGTTTTGTTTCTAAGCTATATGTTTGTTTTCTGTTCGGCCCGTCTGTTTCGCCAGTAGATACGGTACGCATGGGAGCGTTAATAAGTGAACAGCTTATTTGCAGCAACCGTCTGTCGTATGCTAGCTCCTAAAGCGACGAGAAATCTTATAAGGTCTATATTGAACTGTACGATGGATTGCGATTTGACTGTAAACTTAAAAAAAAAAATTGATATCATTGTTACTTTCAAGATAAAGACGGTATAGTCGCTAATAAACATGAGAGTTTTCTGTTACTTGAGCAGGAATAAAAAAAAATGACGACTTATTTCTTACACTTATACGATGAAATAATTGAAATAAGTCAATTTTTTACGGACTTTATCGCGTTTTCTAATTTTTTACATGATCTTTTACCGCCCGTGATTGATGCTGTAAATGATCCGAATCCGAAACTTCGATATTAAACAATGTCAATATATCGTGATTAAATATAAAAATAATTTTGTCTCAATTACAACTCTTAAAAAAAAAACATCTCCTAGTAGATACATCTGAAACGCCTAAATATATGCTATTTGGTTGCTTTCCCCTTCACGATGTAGGTATCTGCGTTTATTACAACACATTGTGTTTCTGGCCGGAGTGCCGTTAAAATTTCATCAACGAAATTACTGTAGGTCAAATTGAATGTTACGTGTTTTCGGCTCGTATCAACTATACTACACTATTAAGAGGCCTACTGACACTGAAATTCTCGTAAAAACGTAAACATGGAGCTAAATAAAATATGTTTTCAACACGTTTTGGCCCTTTTTAAGATTCAAGTAATACGTATGTAGGTATAGAAATAATTTAGGTGCAGTTTCTTGAACAAATATGCTGGAGTAAAAATATTTAGATAATTATTACTTAAATGCAATGAACATTTATATGTAATATTTAAAAAATATTCGATAGTAATGCCTAGTCCCGGAAGACGTTTGTACCCACGCCAATATGTGCGTGAAGAATAGTAAGCGTATTTAAGAGACAACAAAGCGGCATTATCAACCCTTTTTAGAAAATCGGTAACAAGAAAAATTAAGTGAGCATACCACCTATATCATTAATTTTATTCAATTCTGTCCGTAAAGGACTCGTGGTCAGAATTAAATAATATCAGTATAGCACAATAATATCCGTAAAAACTATATATTTTTATATTTAAATAGAACTACTTTTTACGGATTTTATCGCAGTATATTTGATATTATTTTATTTTAACCCGACGTTTCGGATCCTTTACAGCATCCATGGTCATGGGCAGACTGAGGTGTTGGTCGTCTTGAAGTCATAATTACTAACAGCTACCCTACATTTTTAATTATTATTGACAATCCGATTTACACAGAACGAGCTCACCGTGTCCTTCGGTCATGTAAATCGGATTGTCAATAATAATTAAAAATGTTAATTAAAAACGTCGGGTTAAAATAAAATAATATCAAATATACTGCGATAAAATCCGTAAAAAGTAGTTTTATTTAAATGTGTAATATTCGCGTAAGTGTACAAAATAAATATATACTTTTATATCACCGTCTAGTATTCTCGTAAGTGTAATAAAATAAACCATTACTATATAACTCCATCAACTTCCAACACTTAATAGTGTATATATAACACATATATGTTACACAGTGAAAATACCTGTCAGTTTTGACTGACGGTTTGACGTCCGAAGCACAAGGGCTCCAAATAAAACCAGCTTTATGTACTGAACTGTGCTTGACATTACTGACTTGGAAAACCATTTAGCCTCACCATGAATGACAGTCATCACAATCCTTTTAAAAATACTTTATTGCAATAGAGATTAGCAATAAAACAATTATTAGAAGACAACTACAGATAATTGTTTTGATTCTGGTTAGTGTTAAAATATTTGTATTGTGCCGGAAATCGAACCCAATTATTCACCTCCCCGTCAATATCGCTTCAGGATAGATTACCTACCTTGTTTTTGCCGAATGCACGTTGGTTGAAGTGATTAATTTGATTTGGCAAACTCTCAGGGTATTGATTCCTTTATGAATATTGAATCTGCGAATTCAATTTGAAGCTGTGATAGTCTAGTAGTGTGACCAGTAAACTATGAACTCAAAGGTCCTGTGTTCGATCCTGAAGCACGCACTACTGACTTTACCGAGTTACGTGTATATTTTTCACTTGCTCAAGGTGAAGGAAAATATCGTGAGGAAAGCTACTTGCATTCCTAAGAGATACTTTCAATGGCAAGTGAAGTCTGCCAACCCGCACTTGACTAGCGGGGTGGACTATAGACTAATCTCTCTCAAATGAGAGGAAACCCGTGCCCATTTGTGGGAGAATAATAGGGTTCATGATAAATAAATTTTACTTTACAAAGACATTCTATACAGAAGAATTCCTAGTTTAGTTAGTTCGTGCAAAAATGTTAAAATACATAGTGTAGCTAAAATGAAATGTAACGACAATATCATTTGGGGAATTCGCAACGGTTTTAGTAACGTAATACTTGTGTAACAGTTCTGTTATTACCTCAATAGGTTCCATCTCACATGACCGCACCGCACTGGCCCATTTAATTTGGCCCACATAACGTTATTCACATTATCGTACTTTAGTTTGTCGAGTCGTTTTGTCATTCTCCTATATTTAACGGTCGTTAAGTGGTCGAAACACGAAAAAAAGATTTTTAAGCATATAATTTCGGTTCAAAGAAGAAAAGAAATACAGCTCAGTATAATACAGTAATTTTAGAAGTAGTTAATTAGTTAATTATTAAGAAATCAATTTAGAAGATATTTGAAATATAAGTTATTTAAGTTTTTTTCCGTATCCACGACAGAAAAGCGTTCACAAAAGTAATAAATAAAATATAAGTTATTAAAATGTGTTTGTATGTTACGACCTTAATTAAGAAACTTTTAAAGGTATTAAAATATTGTTTTGTTGTCAAACTTTTATTTTATCATACATTGATATACCATTTTCTTCATCCATCTAAACAGTTTTAACGATTGAATAAATAATTTAATGTTAAGTTCTGACCGCTATCTCTATAGGATTATTTCTACTAATGAGTGGCAAACACGGCATCTCTTTTACACAACCATCTGTGTTCATTAGATGAAACGGGATAGCATGTGTAATGGTCATAGTCACTGTCAGATTATTCTTACGTAATACTACAGCTAGTAGATCAATTGAGGTACCCATACATACACCACTCTTTACACACATACAAGATATAAATAAAACGTCGGGTATGAGCAATTAGCATAATGTATGTCAGGCTTCTTCCTTTTTGCTCGTACTATATTCAAAGGCCAGAGCAATTCCAGCTTGCCCTCTACAAGTACGATAGGACATAGTGGTATGACGACCCAGTTAGTCCAGCGGTAGTTAACACTGCCTTCTGGGCTAAGGGTCCCGGGTTCGAATCCCGGTAGGGACAAATGTTTGTGTGATGAGCATAGACATTTGTATCCGAGTCATGGATGTATCTATGTATAATATGTATGTATTTACAAAAAAAAAAGTATATATTATGTAGTATATCAACCAGCTAGTATCCGTAACACAAGCCTCGTTGCTCAGCTCGGGACTAGATGGCGCTGTGTGTCATAATGTCCAGGAATATTTATTATTTATTTATGTAACACGTGTCTAGGACCATTTACGCAGCAGTATTCCCCCCCACCTCGGACGTGACGTTTATGTAAAGCAGTGTCCACACAATCAAGTCTCGCGTGACTAAATCGCGCTGTTCATTCAAATCTGCTGCCAAAAGGCGGCCATTCACAATCAGTTTAATTGCCGCATCGAACGTCAGTACGAAATTGGGCGTTTGGCGTGTTGTGGTAATCGCTTTTACTGGCTGCTACTATCCGAATATGGAATTTTAGGCTGTAAGTGATGTTGCAGCCGTGGTTACCTAACTACTTCCCTGATTGAGGCGAGTTTCATTACTGTGTCAGAAAAATATGCGATTTTAATTATTTAATTATTATATGTACGGTAATATATGCGCATACACTGGGACTATTGAAAAAGTTTTCCTTTTTGTTTTAGCTTTAAGTATTTTTCTTAATTGTCTATTATTTTTCTATCCTAATTGATTTCCTTGATATTACCAACAACTTTATTGTGTCTGTCTATTGTCTTTTAGACTTCAAAGTCATTAACGTTTCAGAATTAGATAAAGCCAATTTAATAAATACCTACTACCTGATTTTGACTAATATCATAATATAAAAGTGTTCAACGTGAATGTACACTGTAATTTGTTAAGCTCTATATTAGTTATAAATAGAAATATAAAATAACATACTACACATAAATAACCAAAAACATTTCTTTTTCTACGTACGTGCGTCTAATATATCAATGTTCTTTTCAGGTAAGTAACTGGCTACACTGCTACCGAGTCTGACCGGCTATTTGTCAAAGTGTTTATAGTACCCCGTGCAGGTACGAAGGTAAGTCTAAATCTAGGGACAATTTACTATTGTTACGTTGAAAGATACCTATTTGAAATACTAGTTCTAGAGAATATAATGAAATCGGGTGTGGCGATGTATGATTAAACGAAACTGTGACTCCTGGACTGTTAAGTTTAAAGTCTTGAGCTAAATCTCAAAATACGCACCGATGACGACGACTTTTTGAAGTTACGCGCGTATTCATGGAAGTATCTATGTATAATATGCATGTATTTACAAAAAAAAAATTACGACAAGCCTCGTTGCTTAGCTCGGAACTAGATGGCGCTGTGTCATAATGTCCAGATTTTTTTTTATTGATATCATGGTTTTGGTCTTAAGTCTGCCGACCCTCGATAGGTCAACATGATAGACGATAGAGTAATCTTATTCAAATTAGAGGGACAGCGAATGATAATGATAGTTGAATATTTAATTGAATCCATGCCTGACCAGGTGTACTAGACTATATACTAATCAAGGGATCAGCATCATCATCATCATTTCAACCGTTAGACGTCCACTGCTGGACATAGGTCTCCCCCAAGGATCGCCACGACGACCGGTCGTATGCTGCCCGCAGCATAGTGTCTGACAATCAACAACAGTGCGTTTGGCAATCATCCCGTGCGGATCAATTCTGCATACCTTGCGTCATCAAGTGTGAATACCCTACAATATAAAAGTTTATAAAATTTCGGTTTATGGAAATTTATTTCTTATAAAATCTTACAGATCATTTACAATAAGAAATAATCACATTTCATGATAAAAAAATATTTCATTTACCTCTGGCACATGATTTTATAAATCCATTTATGAAATTGTGATTAATTTAAATTTACTTTTTATTAACATAATAATTCGATTAAATAACAATTTATAAAATATAAAATTAAATAATTTATAATAAATATCAGTAATTTTATATTTTTTTAATATTTCCATGTATAATTCTCACTAAGACTTGTTATTATTGCAGAGCACATATTTTTCGTACGTTTTATACGTCTTTTGACTATAAATTACTACGTTTCTTGTGGAAAGTTTAGTACTTAACAAAAACGTATGTACAACTTAACTGCATTACAGTACCTACAGGTAAAAGGCATATTTTTCCAGTGCCGAGTTATCTCAGACACTTCAAAGCCCTCCCGGGTCTTCTAAATCCATTTCGAAAAGCTAACTTGTGAAACTTTAACTCGCAGAACCTTGGAGGTGAGCCGTCCGCTTTTATTTTCTTTAATTTCATATTTCATCCCCTGCAGAGTTCACAACTCTTCAGTTTTTAACAACTGGGTTTATTTCTTTTTTCAGGATTTTTGTTTTTCTAAGTTTGATTTTTAAAGCTTGTTAAAGGATTTCAGATAGGATTTATTATTTACTGACTCTCTTTATATTAATACGTGAAGCCTTTGTACACCTTTTTACGAAAATTACGCAGACAAAGGAGTATGAAATTATAGGAGTACAGAATGCTAATATTTGTTTTTTTTGCATAATTAAAACTTATGATTTAAATTAATTTTTAGTGGGCGTCCATTAGTTATTATTACTAGTCAATAAGTGTTATTCGTAGAGTTATTAAAGCTGCTTACCGTTGATGTCGAATCACGATAGAGGCGAATGATTGCGTGATGAACATAGACATTTGTGCCTGAGTCATGGATGATTCTATGCATAATATAAAGTACACAGTAACACAGATCTCAGTTATGGATATATTAAGTGTGTTTTTTTATTTCTATTAAAGATAACTAGCGTTTGCCCATATCATAGTCCGCATGGCCATTAGAACTACTGGTCTTTATATATTTTAGGCCCTTAGTCCTTTTTCATCGTCCAATATATTTCTATACAAAATTTCATCGTCTGTTCACCTTTAGGTCAAAACATAACAAACATATACAATTACATTACAGGTATGTATAAGTATGAACGCTTAACTAAATAACTAGTAGTCGTTATTTTGTCAATACCATTAAAGTTCTTCAAAGATGTTTATTTATTGTGATCAAAATTAACTAAAATGTATCATCATGGAAATAAATAGCTGACAATAAATAACACGTAAACACATTTAACAGAGGCCTTATATTGCCAACATGATATATTGACACAATAACTTAGTGGTTTATTTGTAAACAACTATTAATACTTTTCTTTTGTAATTCTTGGCATTTTATCCATTTTATATTAAGGACTGATTTATTTAAAGGAACAAGAAAAGTAATATATTTGGTGTAGGTACTACAAGAATAAACATTATTCTATAAGCAGAACAAATAACTCTATCTAATCTAATACATATATAAATATCTCTTGTCACAGTGTTTGTGGTCGCACTCTTCCGAAACAGCTCGACCGATTTTAATGTTTTTTTTTTATGTTTGGTAGATATGAGAATATATGTCATAAAGTATTTTTCACCCTTTAACTACCCACCCCATTTTTAGGGATGATAGAATATTTTATTTTCTATGATTGAACAACGTTCGTCTGGTCAGCTACTTTTAGTATAATACATACTGTCTAAGGACCTGGGGTCGGGATCTAGGTATCTACAGGATATTAATTAAAACACCTTATAGAACCCACAAATGTATTCTAGATCTCAACTTATAAAAAAAACATAGCGAACACTTATACTATTGGCGGAGAATCTTAACATCGCCATCTAGAAAATGACGTCACAGGCACAGTGACATCTAGTGGCGAATAGTTTTACTAAAATGGACTAATATTGCTTAAACTACGTGAACATACCGCCCACCAAGGACATTATTGACAAAAATGTCCTTCTCAGACTAAACTTAACCTATTTTATTTCTAAACTTATGTGCTATGAATTAGAAAATGACATTGATGAGCTGCTCTCACAAGAACATGTTTAATTAAGAGCTCTAATAAACATGGTGT
The DNA here is from genome assembly GCA_905163465.1 of Craniophora ligustri. NCBI lineage: Eukaryota > Metazoa > Arthropoda > Insecta > Lepidoptera > Noctuidae > Craniophora > Craniophora ligustri. Next base: position 11,272,143 of record LR990969.1, read on the forward strand.
CACTAAACAACCTTAATCTAAACAAACAACAGTTGTTTTCTTTAAAACAAAAAATAAGCCTTCTGAACTGCCTTAAAACTTAATAGAACTAAATCATCTCACTTAATATATATGATCAATATAAATTTATAAATTATTTGAGTTAACACCAACATAATCAGGTTTCATTGACCGGCAAAATACACAATTTAGAGGTCGGTCGTTTTAAAAGAGATCCTTTAGTGCGCAATGTGACCACGCGAGTAATATTGTCTGGACCTGAGTGTTTTTCGACTATTCGACCAAGTAACCAACGAGCAGGGGGTAAGTCAGTTTCCTTAACCAGTACTACGTCACCGATCTGTGGTTCAGGGTTTTGAAAAGACCATTTGTATCTATGAACTAAGTTGGTCAGATATTCCGTCGACCAACGACGCCAAAAATCCCTGACCATTTTTTGCACGAGTTGCCATCGATTCAAGGGACTAATCTGCGAAACTTCATAATTGGCGTCAGGGACAGTCACTAAAGGTTCCCCCACTAAAAAATGACCCGGAGTAAGTGGCAACGGTTCATCAATATCTTCACCATTGATGACCGTCATAGGTCGAGAATTTAAACAGGCCTCGATCTGGCTGAGTAATGTACTCATCTCTTCATATGTGAGAGTTGAATCTCCTAAGACTCTTTTAAGATGAAATTTTGTAGATTTAACAGCCGCCTCCCATAGCCCACCAAAGTTAGGAGCATGGGGCGGTATGAAATGCCAAGCTGTACCCTTTGACTCTAAGTTCTCCGCAATATTTTGTTGCACAGCGGACATTTCTTTGAGTTCTTTAGCTGCTCCAACGAAATTTGTCCCGTTGTCACTCCAGATCTGAGCACAATGTCCACGTCGAGAAACAAAACGCTTAAAAGCAGCTAAAAAACCTTGTGTACTAAGATCACTCACTGCCTCCAGATGCACCGCACGAGTGGCCATACATACAAAGACACAAATATAGCCTTTATATGAACGATGTCCTCGACCTTTAGCTGTTCGAATATTGATTGGTCCAGCATAATCCACTCCACTGTGTAGAAATGGCCTCGTTGGATTACATCTAACAGAGGGCAGTGATCCCATCAACTGTGTGCTGACCTTAGCTTTAGTTTTCACGCATATTACACACTTACGCACATGCTGTTTAACTAGGCTCTTTACCCCAATAATCCAGAATGCTGATCTTAAAAATGTTAACATGAGCTGAGGACCGCCATGTAAAGTCCGTTCATGAGCATCTGCAACTATTAACCTTGTGATATGTGCATGATGTGGAAGAATAATAGGATGCTTAATTTCGTCTGTCAGAGATGCCTCATTTAGTCTACCTCCGACACGAATTATGTCCTCGCTGTCTATAAATGGGCTTAAAGATTTGATTTTACTACCCTTAAACCTTATATGACCTTCTTTTATTTGCTTGTATTCTTCTTGAAATTCTTTTTTCTGACATTGTCGTATACAACACCTTAAAGCTTCTTCCATTTCAGTTCCTTTTAAATATCTTGTTCTATTCTTCCTATTTTTAAAATATATTAGTCTTCTGCAATACGATAAAACTCTCAATAGACGCCATAATGAACTAAATTCCGACCAGGGTGATTCATCTTCAGCTACAGCAACATAAGATTTTATTGATTCTTCTAAAAACATGTCTTCATTCATTGGTCGATTAAAAATAATTTTATGATTATATAAGAACTCTGGTCCCTCTAACCAAAGTTTGTTGTCAGCTAATAACGCTGGTGGGACTCCTCTCGACGCGCAATCTGCTGGATTGTTCTTGGATGACACATGTGCCCATTGATCTGCGTCCAGGGTTGTTAATATCTCGGACACTCGGTTGCCCACAAACGTCTTCCATCTGCTAGGATGACTATTTAGCCATCCAAGCACTACAGTCGAGTCGGTCCAAGCCCGAACTTTGTCCTTAGGGAAATTCATCGCTTGTGCTACGTCTGCCAGTAATCGCGCCAATAGTACTGCTCCACAGAGTTCTAAGCGAGGGATACTTACCTGTTTGATTGGTGCGACCTTGGTCTTTGCAACTAATAAGGAAACATGAATATTTCCTGTACTATCGATAGTTCTAACATACACTACTGCAGCATACGCTACCTTCGAAGCATCGCTAAAGCCATGCAACTCGACACTACTATCGTTTCCAGTTATCCCCAACCACCTAGGAACGCGCACCTTAGAGAGCTGTAACAACTCAAACCGGTAAGTCTCCCATTCTACCTTCAACATATTTGGTACTTCATCGTCCCAATCCACACCAGCCAACCAGAGCTTCTGAATCAACACCTTCGCTAATATGATGCTTGGCGCCAACCAGCCTAATGGGTCAAATAAGCGCGCAATATCCGATATAATAATCCTTTTGCTTATTTTTTCAGATTTTGGCGGTAGCTGCACGGTGTACTTAAATTCATCTGCGCTGCGACACCAGGTAAGTCCTAATATTTTAGTACTATCAAATATATCCCTTTGATCATTTCCTTTATAGTTGTCTGTCCTTTTCTTTTCCTGATCATGCTCTAAATCCCTTAGGATTTCCTTGCTATTGCTGTTCCATTTCTGTAGTTCAAATCCTGCCTTTGCTAACAATTCCTTCATATCTGTACATATTCTCTTTCCTTCTTCTATAGTTGAACAACCTGTCATTAGATCATCCACGTAATAACTAAATAGAACCTTTTCAGATGCTGCTGGGAACTGCTTGCCTTCATCCAATGCGACTTGATTTAATGCCTTTACTGCCAAGTATGGGGCCGACGCTGTACCAAACGTCACTGTTGTTAATTCATAGTCTTGTATTTCCTCCTGAGGATGATTTCTCCATACAATTCTTTGGTACACGATGTCTTCTTCGGCGACCTTCACTTGGCGATACATTTTAACAATGTCTGCCACAAGCACAATAGGATGTGTTCTCCATCTGAGTACTATATGACGAAGATCTGGCTGTAAAGTAGGACCTACCATCAGGGTGTCATTAAGTGACACACCGTTCTCGTTTTTACAGGAAGCATCGAATACCACCCTTACCTTTGTGGTAGTTTTGTCCTCGCGTGTGACTGCGTGATGTGGTAAGTATACAGCTTCATTCAATTTACCATCGTTTTTTTCTACTCTTCTCATGTGATTTAATTGTAAATATTCTTGTATAACCTCGGTATATCTCTCTTTCAGGACCTTGTCTCGACTAAATTTTCTTTCTAATGCCATAAATCTCTTTACTGCTATCTCTCTGTTATTACCACCTATGCATTTCGGTTTCTGTTCTTTGAATGGCAGCTTTACTACGTAGCGGCCATCCTTTGTTCTAGTTGTAGTGGATGCAAATATGTCTTCACACCTTTGTTCTTCTTCAGTGAATAATTTTTGAGTGACTGGCAATTGATCTTCAATCTCCCAAAATCTTTTCAGAAAATCGGTTTGGTCGATTTGCGCATGCATGGTTGTAATGTTATGTGAACTAATGTTATTTCCTATATAGACTCCACCTGAAAGGATCCAGCCAAGACTTGTTTGTTGAGCTACAAAGGACCCATTTGGACTCTTCTTCACACCATCACGCAATATCTCACTATATACATCAGCACCTAACAAGACATCAATCTTGTTAGGTGTACTAAAATGCGGATCTGCTAAAACCAGATGTTCTAGGTCTGGCCATCCCATCGGTTTTACTTGCCGCTGTGGAAGATATGATGTAATATTCTTCAAAACATAAGCCTTAACTCGTATCTCGAAGCTGGACTCTGTTAGCGATCGCAACACTAATGTGACCATGTAGTTTGCCACCATTGACCTGTCATTACCAAGACTAGAAACAACACCCCTTACTGGGCTCCTTTTTAATCTTAAGAACTGAACTGCTGCTTCTGTTATAAATGACGCTTGAGAGCCTTGGTCTAACAAGGCTCGAACTATCTGAAAGTCGTGCACTGAAGTCTGCGCCTTTACTAGCGCTGTGGCTAGTAAAACCTGACCTGGATGAGCGACTTTCTTTGTGGAGAGACAAGATACGAGTGGCACACACGCCTCTGAAGCCTTTGGATCTTCAGAAGGGGTATCCTGCTTGTCTTCCTGACCTACACGTGAAGAATTTGTCCCATCTACATGAAGAAAAGTATGGTGCCGTTTTTTACAAAGACGACACGAAGTTGAAATTTTACATTGTCCTACCAAATGGTTACCGCCTAGACAATTGAAACAGATCTTGTTTTGTAACACAAATTGTCTTTTCTGGTCTGAACTGAGTTTAATGAAACCTTTACAGAAACACAACTTATGTTCTTCTTTGCAATATTCACAAAGCAATTTAGAAGCAACGTCTGGTTTGTGTGTCGCTAGCATAACTTTATGACTACCTGATGCGGGACCACGATATTGCCCTGTCCTATTTGCGGTAGGCTCAATAGATTCTAGTGCCCTGAAACGACTTTCTATAAATATTTTGAATTGGTCTAGAGTAGGAAGCTCAGTTGAATTGTCCGATGCAACCTTTAGCTCCCACTGCTTGCGAGTCTCTGGGTCGAGTTTAGATGAGACTACATGTATAACAATAATATCCCACGTAGTCACATTAATGCCTAAATTACTTAATGCACTCATACAGTCTGAAGTGGTATCCAACAAATGTTTTAGAGTAACTGCGGATTCGAAACCAACACGCTTCTGGCTAAATAAACGGTTCAATATACAATTTGCCAAGTGTTTTTTATTATTGTACCGATGTTGTAACTGATCCCAACATACTTTATAGTTTGACGCAGTAATAGGTATTTGCCGTAATAATTGTTCAGCTTCACCCGCTAATGAACCCTTTAGGTAATGTAGTTTTTGGACGTCGTCTATATTTTTATTATTATGAACAAGTGATGTAAACAAATCTCTAAAACTCGTCCACTCAGCATAATTCCCAGAAAAGTTTGGAATATTTATTTTTGGCAATCTTACATTTACTGATTTAGTACTGCTCGGAGATGACTGCTCATGGCTATCTTTAATCACAAATTTTGATTTACAATCTCTTAATTCAGATTTGTAGGTAATGTAAGTTTCTTCAGTTGTTTCGTACATATCTAAACTAAAATAGGAACCTTTTAAATCTTCTCCTGTTGCGTTCTCTACTATTTTTCGGTGAGTTTCTTTAAATTTCGCCCACTGATCGTCTAAATTTTCTAATCTCGTTTCTAAATATCCTTGAGTAATTCTATCCTTAGGGGATTTTTTAAAATTAACCCTCCCCTTTTCTATAATATTCCTTGTATCTGTTTGTAATTTAAAGAACGACTCCATTTTTATTTAAGACACTACTAACGATAACAATAATGTTAGGAAATATATTAATATAAGTAATTGACGCAAACTTCTCTAAAACAATACACATACAACAACACAGAAATCTTCGATTCCCACGAGAAATAACAATTTAAGGTAAGAGAAGGTTTTTTTTTTTTTACAAGTTATTAAAATCCTCAAAATTTTTCTAAGTGTTTACAGTTACAGAAACTTGGAAAAAATCGGGCATAGGTTCCCCGTCTGTGCACTTTTCTTAAAATTATTCTAAGTCTAAAATTAAAATCTACAAAATTTACTAAGTCCAAAATTTTGCAATTTATTCTAAGTCACTGTATAGAAAGTCTCGAATTCTTCAAAGTTAATATAAACAAATTAAAGTACTCACAGTTGATCACTACACTCACTATTCACTTGCCGGTGCTAAGTCCTGTTATCCGCTTCCGCTTATGAGTCCGCTTCAGCTCGTAACCTCGTTCGCTGCGTGGCTTTACCACTAACTTCAGTATGTACTGGATTCCGCTCTCCGCTCAGGAACCCGCTCCGCAACTGGATCCGCCAACACTGTGACCCCAGTTTCTTCCAACTGCACTCCTCACATGGGTGTCTGAACTGCACCCTAGCGCCATCAGTGGCGATCCACCACTGTGTCGACGCTAATCTACGACACTAGTCAGTCAAAGAAACTGACTCGCGCACTTTATCCGGCTCGAAGGACCACTTTTTGTCTAAGGACCTGGGGTCGGGATCTAGGTATCTACAGGATATTAATTAAAACACCTTATAGAACCCACAAATGTATTCTAGATCTCAACTTATAAAAAAAACATAGCGAACACTTATACTATTGGCGGAGAATCTTAACATCGCCATCTAGAAAATGACGTCACAGGCACAGTGACATCTAGTGGCGAATAGTTTTACTAAAATGGACTAATATTGCTTAAACTACGTGAACACATACACTCCTCAAAAAACTTTAAAAGAAAGCGAATTATCATGTAAATTAGAAGAGTTTTCACTGAACTTACATGCATTCTTAATGTGGTAGAAGACAGGAAATTTACATACCTATCCAAAATATAAATGGAAAATAAGATAACAGAAAACCATTCTAGTGCTTTGTGAGGTCAACCAACAACTTCAAGTATTTAAAGATTTATTTTTTTAAGGAAATAGACAATTTTGTATACTTATAATGTGATGCTAGGTGTTTAACTTATTATTATTATATTATTTTACTTTTGTCACCATATTCAATTTTTATATATTACTTGTCTCCTATGGGGTTAATTAAATAAAAACACTCCAAAGTGCGCTTCTATTGACATTATAAGATGTAGGTTTCCTTATTAAGTATTATTGCATACAGTCTAGCTAAAAGTGTATGCGTGTTGAGCTCAGCGGGCGAACACAAAGTTAACAATAGTTGCGGCGACACTTGCAGCTGGTCATTCGCAACTCATTTAACTTGCTCGGCGCCGTAATGGACTGTTACACAGATATTTGATAAACAATAGAGTTTAATTTAACAAGTTGGTAATCTGTTTCATCACCTCCAATTAGGCATTATCTACCACATTAATTCGGAAATTGGAAGTGAATTATGCATATGTTTGTCCAGACAAACATGGATAGGAATGAAAGTATTAGAAAGTTTTGAAACAGGGCCTTAATGACTTATTACGTTCAAGGAACGAAAAAGATAAATGGAAAAAGATAATAATTTTAAAAATATCTAATTCTGACGATTCTGCTACGCATAAGCGACTGAGAGATATAAAACTAAGCTGTTTAGATAAATATGAGATAGCAAACAATTTCATATTAAACCTACTGCTATAGAAGTAGATAGACGATCAGTCGTATCAGAAGTTGTGATGAAGGTGATGTGTGTAGGGGGAAACTCAAAGATAGTTGCGACAGCACTCGACGGCTGGCCACTTGCAGCTCATTTAACTTGCCCCGCGGGGTAATGGATGGCGTCAGGCAATTTACCAACGAGTAAGGGTGTTTCTACGGAGTTCAGGAAGCATTCAAGATGTTTATGTCGTGTGATAGGTGACGGCTCAGTTTTTATACAAGGGAACAAGTTACACAAAAATGTAATGGTCCTTTTATCAGGGACAAGACACGATTGACGCAGTGCTATGGTCAAATCTGTGTCTCCAAAGAGTTAGAAGTGTCCTTATATGCTTCAAAACGATCGTTATCACATGCTCAAACGGTAAAGGAAAATGGAAAGGAAACGAAAACGGTAAAGGATGGCGTGTGTGATGTCTGGCAACACGCATTACGCTAGGTAGTTTATAGCCTTTATATCCGTCTCAAATTATAGAAAACTCGTGCCCAGTGTAGGAAATAGTTCGATGAATCTAATTTCTTTGATTGATTTGACGACCCGTTTAGCTCAGCGGTAGTTAACGCTGCCTGCTGTGCTACGGGTTCCGGGTTCGAATCCCGGTAGGTACATATGTTTGTGTGATGACCATTAACATTTGTATCTGAGTCATGGATGTATCTATGTATAATATGTATGTATTTACAAAACAAAAAAAAAAGTATATATGTAGTGTATCAACCATTTAGTATCCGTAAAACAAGCTTCGTTGCTTACCACGGAACTAGATGGCGCTGTGTAATAATGTCCGGAAATATTCTTAGCTGTTACTGAAAATTTGGACGATCTCTAATTACACTTTGCTACAACAAGTAATACTGCCGAAAACCTAATGCTCAACTTTATGGTAGACCAATAAAGCAGTCACATTCACAATATCCTTTTTATTATACTTTACAGGTATCTGTGCGTCAGGTGCACAAGCCGACTCATAATTATGAAGCCCTCGACAGCTTTCATTAAAGCCTGTTCATTAGAACCTCACGGGGAGTCGGGGGCAATCTCATGTAGAAATAGGCGTTATATAGTTTGACCTAACGTCTAGACGCCTAATAACAGCCGCTCTTGAAAACTTTTGAGTAATAAAACTGGTCGTAAATTCTGTTATTTTAAAGGAGCTAGTTTGGAAATAATATGTGCTGTGATTTGTGTTAGGATCTCGAAAATTTGTTTTATTAAGTTAATAAGGGTCCGCAAATATGTATGCCATCATGTTACCCACACTAATTTCCAAGAACATTATTGTCTTCTATATTATTATGTTCCTTATTAATCTGCCAAAACGCCACTGCGTTACCAGTGAGCGTGTGTATCCTCATTAAGAACCATCTTCCTACTCTCAATACCTTATAACTATGTAGTTTTGTACTTCAAACTAACTGAATTCGATGCTATCTATATTACTAATTATTTTAGCCGTAATAATAGTTACGAATGACTCTTTACGAGTGACTTCACCGAATTGTTTTTTATACTTTAATAATAGTAATGTATTAATTAGTCTATACGAACTATATAAACACACAATAACATGTAAAAACAAATCGCGTTAAACAAGCCACACTCAAAACAATTTAATTGTATAAAATCAAATTCACACCACATTACAGACATCACTGCTCGCAATCCGACCAAAAACGGCACGCAAATATCATTATGACATTCATAATCCCATCACAATAACCGCCGTCGGACAGTCGAGCACAGCGTGATGCCACTCGTCCGTTTGAGCATGAAAGCGATATGCTCAACCCGAGCGTACGTGAATGTTGAGCGCAAAAGTGCCGCTCAAATGCAACTGCGCTTTGAGACCGCAACTGTTTCATAATTATATTATCAGACCGAGATATGAGAGGATTATTTAATGTTGTGTGGTTCGTGTAATTTTGGGTATGATTGTACTTGGCGTTTGTATCGAAATTTTCTTCTATAAAGGCAAATTTGACGAATCTCACGAATCAAAACCGAGCTTAACACATTTTAAAGGTTATGACGGCTTTTCATTAAAAATCAGCAATAAATAGTTAGTATACCGTGATAAAATCTGTATATTTTTATCGTTTTTAGTTACGATTTAATAATGGTAGCTCGTATAAGTAATCAAAGATTACGATTAATGCAAAAAGGACTGTTCAAGAATTATACTACATTTTCTCAAATGGTCAGTGAATGGTCACATACCATTTCTACAATACAATGTAGCACACATAGACTAATAAAGAAGTCAATTCAGTTTCACAGTATCAAAACTTGAAAATACCTGCGACTAAATTACAGGTATAGTATTCTATAGCACATTACCTCGCTTGGTAGCTCAAGAAAATAGTCCTTGAAATAAAACGTAGCAGTAAACAGCACACTCGTAGTCGCGACCGTAGCACGTAGCCGCTCGTAGCATTCGTAGCACGTCTACGGGCGCTTAGGTCGGGCAATCGTTAGAGAAATCACTTGGAATAGATTACGTTTAATATTTATTTACGTTACCATAATATGTTGCTTTTATTAAATACCTTTGGGTTGGTCAAGGTAAGGGGTTATTTATATGGTGGCTTGATTTAGTACAATATTATATGGTATATTTTATTGCAAACAGATTTTTCTAGAATGAATTAGTTAAAAAGTATATTATATTCTTATCAGAAATTATTTCATGACATTTAGACGCCAATCATCTGACAGTTAGTATTTTTTACGAAATATAACATACTAACATGTTTCATGATGCGAATGTTATCGCATACGTTTTTTTCAGTTCTGTAGAATCATGCTTGAATCCTTTCATGGTGGACGAAAACAAGAATCGTCCCCATATGAATACATTTTTTATATACAAAAATATATCGATAATAGACTTTTTTCACAGAAACTTCGAAGATTCTACTCAAAATCTTTGTATCGCAAACACAGAAACATTATCGCGGAATCGTTCAGGCGATAAATCAAACGGTACACATTTAAATCGAGCAACAGGCTGTGTTTAATCACGGTGCCATCTAAAACTGGAGCAAACAAAAAACAAATTCGCAAACGCTTGCCTTCATCGCTTGCCTTTATTAAAGCGCTTAATACGTCACCGGCTTTTTTGTTATTTTATATCACTTATTATGGCCAATAGAATTGTTGGTACCAATAGCTTTATTAGTTAAATAGTATGTAAGTAAGACGACTCGGTTAGTGCTTTGACTATCGGAATCAAAATCAGATTCGTGGTATTTATGTAATATTTGTACTAATGCATGGCAATAGAGTACCCCTACGTCCAGCAGTGACTAACGGTTGATATGATAATGATGATGATGAATAGAGTAGCAACCATACAAATATGTACATAGTTACAGCGTGAGTAAATTTTGATGACCCTGTAGTGGGTCCACTCATAGTTGACCAGAAAAATGCGTTCAGCTTTGAATATAGCGTCACCTACCAGATCCAATTGTAAATATAAATCATCCATACCCCCCCATCAAAACATACACAAATTAGTATTAAAGTCAGCCAGCTTTTTAGGAGTCCAGTGACATTCACACGTTTTATACGTGTTGCTAATATTTTATAGAAAATCTATTTCCATCAAGCATCGTATTAAAACATAAAGCAATAAACAACAGCAGCGTGCTGATAAAAGCTAAGTGTGAGCTAAATCTCCCGGGTAATAAAGAAAACAAAATTTGCGATGCACTTAAGTTAGACGTTAATACCGACGTCCCCAGCGCATACAATATTTTAACTTATGAATTGTTCATGCTAATACTGTAAATGGTTTTAATAGCTTTCAGCGAAAACAAATAGTTTCACTCGTATACTCGGGGAATTAGAATATATCTACATTATTTTCTTTGGCCGCTCGATTACTTTTAGTCGAGGGATTGACTTTTAAACTATGCATCGTCGTTTCGACTCACGGAGCAGTACATTTTTAAAACGTTTAATTTACAAAAATGAACATGATCTCGCTGCGCATCGCGGTAGAAATAACATTAAGTCAATTTTTAAATCAGTACCCAAAAATATACGCGTAAACTTATTAAGATGTATATTACTAAACCTTTGCTATCATTAAGAAAAAAAAATACAGGCACAATACAGTATTACTACAGCCCGAAAAAAAAAACACCCATCTATTGTATAATTGTTTGTATCAATACTTTAAAGGAGTATTGTTTAAATCGAACGAAACTCTCGGAAGAATATACGGTAATAAACCGCATCATGAATGAAAAAAAAAAACCAAATACCTTGCTGAAAATAGAAAAGGTCGCGCCAGTCTCGCTGTCAATGTCAGTTTGACTTTGAACTGATGCGAGCAAAAACGTGTGGTCTGTGAGGCCGTGACGTTTGCAGGGCACGGCGTCGATTTAGCAAAATATATTTTAAATTTAGAACTTCAAATAACCAGAAACGGTACCTTATAATTTAGTATAGTAGGTATGTTACTTTTTTAAAGAGAAAAACTTATATTTGTCGTGACTAGTAATAAGCAATTAGTAATGAGAAAAAAATAGGAATGAAATCGGAAGGTTACAAGAATATCGCCATTTTATATTTGCTGTGACGTCACTCTCACAGTAAAACTATCAAGAGATCAAAGATCAATTTGATTAATATAATAATGACGTCTTTATGGAAACATCATGGTTGCAAGCGTTTCTGTAATGCATTTTACAAAGCACTGAAAAAAATGGGCAGATGGGGAGGGGGTTCAAGTTTAACACTTATCTCTATTATAGGAGCTACTATATGATTATCATTTAGTTTATTTAATTCAACTACTTACGGGTGATCAGAAATGTACCCATACATCATTCTTTGTTTTATTTTAATAGATTAACTAATACTTAAATTATTCTTGAAATAACTATGGAGTGTAACACCACCTTTATCTCTAACGGTGATGCGAGATACGATCTGGTCTGCCTCTCTGATTTATCAACACTTTACCCATTTTCGGATGAAAAGCGTGACAGCTATTTAAAATTAATGCAGCAATTTAAATTAAAACTTTTTAATCCTCCCTTTGGGACCGGATGTTGTCTATGAAAGTTCGCGTTATCTGCCCAGTTATAATCTGTGATACGCCAACTTTTGAGTCGTTGAAGTGTTGTTGATCAAATTATGTTGTTTTTAATGAGCGTTAAGTTTAATTTGTTGTACCTTGTCGTTGTTATTGTTTATATTGATTTATGTTTACCTATATGGAGGGAAGGAGGTGGTAGTCCCTCCACTGGAAAAGGAGGATCCTCCGACCAGGCAAGGTGTTGTGCCTGGCGGGCTACTGCCCAACGGTTGATGTTGGGTGGTTGTATATATGCAATCTCGCGTGCAAATGTCACTTGCGCGATGTAGAATTACTTGCGTCACCGCGCTGAGTTCGTAGTTCTTATGTGGCGAGATAGATGTCGCTACATCACTCCCCTCCGAGACCGGAGGTCGATATGCTTCTGATGAAGAGTCAGCGGTTGTTGCGTGTTGTCAGTGCCAGGTGTGATGTTCCAGTGAGTTGGAACAGGTTGCCGCGTAGTCCGCAGTGAGTCGGGACTGTGTTGCGGTGAGACCACGGTGAGTCGGGACTGTGATGCTGCGAATGCCTCAGTGAGTCGAGGTGGTGCAGTGATGCGTAGTGGCTGGCTGCTGCGTCGACCAGGAGAGAGTGGCTCTGCTAGATGACCGGCCGAAGTGCAGTCTGCTGTGCCAAGTTGCTGATGCCGGCTGAAGGTCCTGACCAGGCATGTGCGTCCGCTACAGGCGTGTGGTCAGGGTTGAAGCCGGAAGGGTGCTGGCTGGCAGGGTGATGCGCTGAAGAGTGCTGTGAGGAGTGATGAAGGCGAAGCTGCTGGTCATCGAAGGTTGCGTTGATGTTCAGCTCGGGGTCACCAGTATGGAGGGAAGGAGGTGGTAATCCCTCCACTGGAAAAGGAGGATCCTCAGACCAGGCAAGGTGTTGTGCCTGGCGGGCTACTGTCCAACGGTTGATGTTGGGTGGTTGTATATATGCAATCTCGCGTGCAAATGTCACTTGCGCGATGTAGAATTACTTGCGTCATCGCGCTGAGTTCGTAGTCGTCGTGTCGCTACACCTACTTCAAATGGCATGCATTTGTGATCTGCTTACAAAATTTACTGGATCACAATTTTACCACAAGTCTTATATACATTGTGTTTGTTTGTTCTTGCTTCAAGTTAGTTACAATAGTAAACCGACAACACTCGCAAGCTGCTGCTATTACTCACAAACTATAGACCATCTGGAAATTGAGAGCCTAAAGAAATAGGTAATTGCATAATACGACCATACCAGTATAAATATTTCACTTTCATTGATAGATTCATACCTTGACACTTCAGTTTATTTTGCCAAAAACAAAACTTAAGTTTGTGGTCCTATATCAGCAATGGCTTAGTAATGGCTCCTGGATAAAGGCCCCTTTTTTAAAACAAATAAGCCTTGTAGCGTGTTTCTGTCTCGTAGTAATAAAATTTGATGGCCAAGTATTTATATGACTGCCATAGCTCCTATAAGACTGTGAATATCGTGTGTATTCCATTCGTTTTTGTTGAAATTATATCGTCATAGATATTAATATCGTCCTCAGTTCGAACAACAATCCGTTTTATATTGTAATAATAAATCAGCTCGTATTGACGTGGATTGTTAGTAAACTTTTATAAAGATATATAAAATACGAATGAACAATAAACAGTAAATTCCCATTTTTATAACGCGGTCTGATATAAAGGTCTCATAATTGAAAAGTTCTACGGAATCAACTGCATATATAAGACCCCCAACCCCACTCGGCGATCGCTGTGTGCTAACTTGCCGCAACCAATTTCCAGCCAAACGTCCCGGCACCAAATCTAATAGGAAACGTCATAATCATATGATAGGTGCGGCGCATTGCGCCCACCTGTCGCCGCGCGTGCGTCCCGCGGTGACGTCACGCTCGCCGCGAAGCCGGCCGAGCCCCGGCGGGCTCGCACGAACGCAGGCCGACCCGCGGACCGCAACGGATTGATCCAAGCGAGCCTCCATGAGCCACTAATCAAATGAGCCAATCGCTGTTTGTACGAAAATACGTCGTCTAAGACAACCTGAACTTACTAAAAAGCTGCTACGGTATTAAGCTTTCCTAATCTCTTAAAAAGCTTTTTTTAAAAGCTGAAACGTGGGAGCGAGGAGCGCTTTCGGCGCGTGTCTCGCCACGGCTCCTTATCTAGTTCTTAATCCAAGATAAATATTACATCAATCGGGGGAGGAGACCGCGCGGCGCACGCAGGCGCGGCTGCCGTCGGCCCAGTCCCGCTCCGGCCGCGCTGCCCGCCGCACATCGCTCTCGCGGGCGCTCGACCCGGCGGCGACTCGCCCGCTGCCTTTTCTACGACCCCTACAAATACGAGTGTTGTACTCCTCCCAGTTACCACCGCCGACCGACGCCGGATAGAACCCGCCGAGTGCCCACTGTCGAGCCACGAAGGTCGTCCACGTGCCCATCCCGTTGCGTAAGTCGGGAAAGCGAAAACTTGCCAAAAACGAACCTCTTCTCCTATTGACACGCGAGAAAAACAAACGTACTTGAATATCGATCACACCGTGTTTATCATTGCCATGGCGTGCGAATACGGGGAGCATGGTGCACATCCATGTGTGTTGATACCGCTGCTCAAGTAAATAGTGTATCGTATTGAATGTGTCGGCGAGGTTAGAAGTGGCTTTCTTTTTAATGGGGTAATCCGGACCGCGCCCGCGGTCTTTTAACCCTATAGTACGCAAGTGCTGGTTGACCTTAAAACCGCAGCTCGGGGACAAGTTTCAATGGAAGCTTGTTTGTTTATCAAGCCACAAAATTAAAGAAACTATTAATATTTTTTGCTCAAAAGATCTCTCAAGAGAATTGCTAGCTAAACCCTGAACTTAGTTGAGGCAAGTCCTTATATTAATTCCAAGGAAACAGTAATGTGTAGCTTTTGAAAGAATATTCAAATGGCGCCGAACTTGGCTCCACAATACTGTAATGCATAATTTATTTCACTATTAATCGTGGTAACCATGCGTAAATATTTCAAACGTTTGTTGTTCTATACTGTAATACTTATTTTTTAAAGGCTACCCTGGAACCTGCACTGTTGCTTCGTTTTGTCGTATTTATATTCGAGGCAGGCTCTCAACTTTTTTTAATCGCCTCTAATGACTTCTTCCCCTAATTAATGACCCCTTGACAGTTCACAAATTAGAATTTTCCTAGAAAATTCGTACTAGCTTTTAAGAAAATTTCGATTAAATATTTATTGATGGTTTATTTTTAAAGTATGACAATACAAATGACACGTAGGACTATAAAATACATTTCTAAATCATTCTAGCAGAATAACAGCTACAGAAATATGAAAATATATTAAAATGTTAAGTCACGAACCATAAAATAAATTCATGGTCACTAAAGGCCAATCACGCCACCAAATATTTCATGAATACATTGTTTTTAAATATACAATGCCATAATATTATGTAGCTGCTGGGAGTATTTTATATGATTGAACGACTTCAGAAGCCATAGAATAATCGTAAATTGTAATACCTAGGCCCTAGGGTACTTATATATTATGTTATTAATATCTGGCCACCATTTCACTGAATATATTCTTTTTTTTTTCTTTTTTCATATTGGACGAACATTTGTGGAGCCAAGTGTCATTATGCAGATTCGATTATTTGAAAATCAAGACGAAATTTTACGTTATCAAAATGCTTTTCTTTACTTATAAATTCAATATCAATACAACAAATAATTCAATTGCTCTGCCCGGACCTAGTTATGCTGGAAGTTCAGACTCATCTAAATTCCTTCGACAATTTCGATTTCATAGAATTTCGTTATGTCGGTAATAGTAACAGTATATTCATTTCACTGTTATTAGGTAATAGTCTTGCATACATACATAATCTTAAAATTCTAGTTTAACTACAAATCGAAAAATGGAAGTTCAGAGCTAGTAAAAAAGTAAATAAATATTACTATCATCTACCTAGAAATATTACTTTCTAAATTTATTGAAACAATGGATAAGGAAACTAAATTGAAAAGCCATACGATATAAAAATAGGCAGTAGTATATCAGCGGTTATTTATATTAGTTTATTATAATAGTAATAAAGGGTTAACTGTTTAACACATAAAAGGCATCCCAATATAGAAAATCAGTCCATATAATTTCAACATTGCCAACTTTGAAAATACCTACTACATCATTAAAACTAAATTGGTAATAATAAATATTATCACACCACCAAATTAACTTAAAACTTTGATTGTAGCCACATCTTGAAATATCTTACAAAAGTCCCTTGTTTGACCTAAAGAGTTGAAATTTGGCTAACTTATTTTATTGGCGGAGGTAATACTTTAAGTATCCGAGCTGAAATTCATATAGGGTCACTTTTAATTAGTTTTGTTCTTCCCCAAATATACTTACAGTTATTGTACCTCGAATAATTTATTTGAGACTAATTTGTTGAACTTTTTCGAGTACCCATGATATTTGTAGATTCTAAGATTCTTATATTATCCCATGATATTTGTAGATTCTAAGATTCTTATGATATTTGAAGATTCATTTTTGGATTCTAAGGTATTATTATTTTTATTGACGACTCGGTGACGCGGTGGCTGAGCGATCGGTGTGCGTCACGGCCTGCGGGTTTGATCCCCGCACGGAGCAAATATTTGTACGTTCTACATGTAGTTGTTACGTGGCTGGGCGTTAGTGTATGTGAAAATTTGTGTTTGTAAACGCACCCACGACACAGGAAAAATTCCTAGTGTGGGGCAAAGAAATAAAAAAAAAATCCTCATACTTTGAGACTAGGTAAATGACTAGCAGAGACAGTATAGAAAACATTATTTTACCCTCAATTCCCTCGACGACATTGCATAGTAAGTCATATATTTTCGTTGGTCTTTGTAACCATGACTCCTAAATCATTACTATGCATACTGTTAACTTAATTTGTACTCACTCTATCTAGATTTTATTTCAACACTTAATCTAGACTGGACGGGTTTTATAGTGAACAATGAATAATAATTTGTGCCATGAAGAATGTTCCAACAGTATCTAAATTGTGCCTTTATAAACTTTAATTCTTTTTATCTGCGCTTTCTCTGTAAGCAGGTCGTTTACCAAGTAATTCCTTATCATTTTAATATTTCTTAAGTAGGGCGAGTTGAAGTATAGGAAGTAAAATGGTTTATATAATATGAGCGGCAGTCACGACAACTTTTAATAACGGAATAGCGCTGATAGGCACTTTAGATTGGTACTTTAATTATTATAAAAGAAATCTTGAACTAGGCACTAGTTATTTATTAGGAGGTGAAACGTGAACAATTTCTTCGTTGATTGATTGCATACGTAGTTGAAAACGGTCGTTTAAACCTTCCAGTGGATAAACAAAGGCGTTAAGATTACGTTCAAACCGCAAGAGGCGTTCTATTGTCGACGTGTGCCGACTGGCGGCCTAATGAAGCGAACGGATTTAGCCTCAAACAAAATTAAGCTCACCACAAATTTTAATGGAAAGAGGAATATTGCACGCAAAACCGTTAAGCAATTAAATTATAATAATTGATTTTTGAAAAAGAAAAAACGTACCATTTGACATTTCTGACTCAAATTTTTTTTTTTGTAGTGACCACGCTTTAAGCTTTGTAAGAATTTGCATACGAATATTTAACTATCGTTTTAAATAATTATATCATGCAGTTGAATGTAAAGATTTACATACATACTCACGCCTTTTACTCATGGCAGTAGGCAGAGATTTATGATGATTTAATTAACAGGAAAATAAAGTTTTAACAATATATGCGCCATTTTCTAATAGTCAGTGACCTTTAACAATCATTATATTGTGTTTCCTTTTCATTAAGACTTGAAATGTCCTTTTACTGACTGGTTAGAGTTTTGTAGGGCGGCTTTTATTTGGAAACGTTTCTAATTAGTGGCGAATTGTCTGTGAATGTTTTAATTGACTGTTTTAAATTACCTTTCTATACGTACACTCGTATAAATTGTTCGTGACTTACAAATAATATTTTCTCTGTCTTATATGTCTAATGTAAGGATCGTATCCACTACACGTGGCACGAAAGCCAATAGCTCAATCACTGACTGCATCAATGGTACCGTCATCAGACCTTTGTATGTAAAGATTATTTCGCTTATGATTTTTTTCGTTGGCAAAAACAGCTAATTTAAAATGGAACTCAAAGAGATTCTGTACGTAAATTTTGAATACGAATAACTGTATTGTGAAAATACAATTTTAAATTATACAGCACGGTCACCAACAAATATAAAGTTAGGGACAGGTCATAAATCATGCACATTTCACTCTATTATATCAGAAGAAATTTATGTAACTTAATCTATTCTATTTTTCTTTTTTCTTCCGTTTCTTTCTATGTAAAGTATATTAACGACCAGTTATTATATTTGTTATAAAACTAGTTAAAGTCCTACCTTAAATTTAAAACTATAGACTTGTGACTTATGGGTCTATTTCGTGTCTAATATCTCACGTAATTACTTTGTACATATTGTTTACAACAACGAATAAACACTTAGGATTCTGTTTTTACATTAAAATATACTTTTTTATTGCTTAAAGCATCCGTTTTGCAACATATTAGATAAGCTAAAAAAGCTATGGTTTATAAATATATAATGGCATTCATATTTTTATGCCTTGCCTTGTCGGATTTGTGACAAGAAACTTCATATCCTTTATTCCATTCCTTAAAATGTCTTCTCGCGTGACCACTCTTTAAACAGTCGGCACAACAGACAATTATTATATTCCCTTTTTCTTTGTTTCTTCCTTAAATCAAAAGATAGACAGCGACAGACGTTTTGTTTTCTCAAATTACGACAAAGATGGAGTGCTGTGTCTTGAACAATGTTATTTTGTGCTAACTTTTGGAGAACCATTTGTCTCCGTAAAGTACACCTGCTTCTTCGTTTTCCTTATTACTGACGCTCCCTGCTGATATTCACTTTTTATGTATCATTAGCATAGGACCACCCCTTAGTTATACTTCCTTAAAAACACGAATATTATATATGATTACAATGGCGGTATATTGATATTCTTTTACCCATTTTTGAAGGTTTTCTTTCAATGTCTAATATTCATACACATGTAAAACAGTTAAGATTACAGTATTTATTCAATTTTAAATATTTTCGTATGGTCTGCAACAAAAGAAAACAGTACTTGTTACAGATAAAACGAATAGTCCATTGGATAATAGCACAAAGTTTCTAATAAAGATAAGCCCAATACTTCGAGTTCTTACTCACATTTATAAGAATAAATTCTTTGTTTTGTTCATTTTTTCCTGTAAGCAACATATCGAGTCCTATATGCAAGAACATCGTAAGCGACATTTCAGGTTTTTCGAAAAGTACCTAAATATTTTTATTGAAGACTTCTTATGATGAAGAAATAATTAATTGATTAATATTTTTTATTTTCGTTATAATTCTTTAAAATTTTATTTTACTGCTTGTATTTATTAAAAATAGTTATCTTATATCATTAAATAATAAACTCTCTAAATTCAGATGTTTACCTGCACTGTTAAACGATCATAATGTTTGGATTTTAAAATGAACTCTGAATCCGAATCTGCTCCGACTTTTTTCCCATCTGTCGTTAATTGACATCTAGGACTAAAATTCATTCTTGTAAAAATGTATTTAAAACATATCTTTACAAGAATAAACATTATTCCAATGTTGTATGAATGTAACTTGTCCGTTTTGTCGCTTACGATGTTGTAACCGCGAAGGTTCAATATATTCCTTCATGTTTTCCCTAAAAATGCGAAATGAAAACGGCGCGCACAAGTTATAGAGAGTCAACCAAGCGTCACGGGCACTGTTACTTATGGTGCCAGCAGGGAATAGGCTGGCGTGACATTATTTATGTGGCATTGCAACCGTTTAACTCTACAATTAATTGCTTATATTATAAACGTTGCCAACGCAGCGTTTAAACTCATATTCTACGGGAAAAGATGCATGGCATGAGTAAATTTTAGATTACCATATTTATAACCTGGTTTCGTGTGTTTTGATGTTAGGAACTTGTAATAATTAGTATGATTTGTAGATAGTAGTTCTAAGTGTTTGTAGGTATATTAAGTATATCATAAATATAATAAAACATAAATAATATGTCTTAGTAACAAAAAATAGTGTTAAAAAAATATTATAAATGTGTTGAGGAAAAACCCACCAAGAAGTTGTATGTACAGTAACGAGCATAATTTCTAACATATAATTTTCTGCCTCGCATATATCAAGAAGAATTAGACAAAGGAGTATTAATTTATGTATTAATTAACCACTAACCAAATGAATAATTTTATAAGAATAGCTAATAATACCGCTCAACTTCGCGGCATTTTCATTTTATTTAAATTCTGAGATTTCGGATCTTTTATAACATCCATAGCCAAAAGGCATACATTTTGTCCAAAATTAATATCACTACACCGCGATAATAATAGTAAGTATTCTTTCAGTCTCTGAATGTGGTCGCAATGTCTCCTATTTCAGTGATGAAGATATTACATTCCTGCTTAATCTGTCCTTTAAGCCCAACGAAGAAAGATATAAGGTAATGTTTTCTTAGTAGGGTACGTTCGGCTTAAACATGTTAGCCTGTTGTCTTTTCACTGTTGTGTTTTATCCGGGACTTTGCCAGGGTTCGTACCTTAATCTTCTCCATCCTTACTGATCCCTCATATCCCCAATAGTTTTTTTTTTCATAACTAAAGCACTTTCAACCTTATTTTCGTAATCACAAGACCCAAAAGTAGTTTATCGCTAAGATTGCTGAATGTACTTCGTGTGCCGAATTGACTATACTTAGTTACTTTCTAGAATAAAACAGCTTAAATCAGAAACTTTCTTTGAATAATGATTTAAACACTTGGTCATTCTAGAATGTTTTTAGAATTTATTCAATTTATTGGCAGCACAACAACTGTATCAGTACACTCCTGCATAACCTTTCAAGGAATAAATGCGTGAGAATGTAACCAGCATCCCAAATATGTGGCATTTATTCTTTAAAAATCTCCGTAACGGTAAGGCAATAGCAATATGAGAGTAAACTACGCTCTTCTGGTTTCTGACTACCCTACTAACGATTATTTAAGTACTATCACGGCAACCAAGATGATATGATGATAAGCGTACTTACTTCTTTATTACGATCAAGGGAGTATAATTTCGAAAATAAAACTTCGATTTATATTATTAAAATACACATAAAGCTATTGTGCCACTGACTGTACTTGCGCAAAGCCGTAGAAATAAAGTGACGGAAGCTTTTACACTAGTTTACGATCCGTATTGTGCCGTAAAACTGTTGAATTAGTTGCCGACCGTGCTACCGGGGGCGGGTACACTATATGACAGTCATATTTCCACAGGATTTGTTGTATCCCCCCTCCTCCCCTCTATTTATTAAGCCTACTGCGTAATCTGCGTGGAAGCCGGTAAATTCTATTTGTGTGGATTTTGTACTGGCCTTATTAACTAGACGGTTTAGTTAAAGTATATTTTTCCGTAATTAAAACTTCCTTCAACACTGTGTTTAAGAAAATGTTAAGTAGGTTCTTTGCAATCTGCGTTTCCGTGAGTCTTGGTTTTGATTCCCAGATCGAGTAAATTTTACTAGGTTTTTCTTGATAATTCTGGGTAGAAACTTGCGATTAACGCCTCGCTCTTTATTACATAGGACCTAAAGCAGAGACACTGCAGGGTGTAGGTGTACAATAGTAAACAACGGGTCAAATGTTCGGTAATACATACATGACCGTATGTTATGTTACACAAGGTGTTAGTTCAAACAAGGGATCTATTGTAAGGCGTCATTTCTGTCATACAAACTAACAATTGTAGTTCCACAAGTTTGCAATATTCGCGGAAGAAAAAAATACCTTTACATATAAACGTCATTCAAGTTATCCGAAGATTTCGTATGTATTTTAATTATTGCAATAGTTAGAAAAAATTATATATTACTTATACTCTAGAATATAGCCCTTCTTCAACTCAATACACCGTCAATTATCCTCCTCCATTCAAATTTAAATTCAAATCATTTATTTCCAGTAGACCAGTATGTCTGTGTTCCCAAATTACCCTACAGATGCATTAATAATAAACCATGCACGAGCAAAAACTGCAATTTCTATATAAAAAAACACACGTTGCATATGTTCCTGAAAAACATGTAAAATTGAACATTTTGTAAGTAATAAAATATCTTTGTAAACCTCCATTTTCGTTATCCAATACTGACGTGTGTTGTTAAAATTTCACGTGTGTAAAAATATTTTCGCTCATACGAGTTATGAGCAATATAAATTTTGAATTAAATTGCTTGGCTACCGCGATGGAGCACTGTCCGCGTTTGTGAATGCAAATTTAATTGTATTGGGATCATTCGATCCGTGAGCTCGCGTGTTTTTGTTTTTTACCGATAGTGATATCGGTGTCAGAGTCAATACTAACGGTTTTAAACTTTAGTTGCCGTTTAAAAACAAACCACTGCCCCGGTTCTCATCTATCTCAGTATACAACTATTTGATCTATACTGCATTTAAATTTTGCAACCTCAAGCAAAGAAGATAATTACTCACCTACTGCCACAAGTTTTCTGGCCTAAATATATGATAATTTTAAAAGAAATTGCTAATTACACACTGAATTCAATTTTTTTAAGTAAGTGTAGTAACGTATTATTTAGTCTCATGAGCTGCCTTACGAGGTTGTGTTGTTTTGCAGTCAATATTTACATTTCCACAAACTCTAGGTCTTCACTAGTCTTCAAGCGTTATACGAAGTCGAGGTGCCGTATAAAGTCTCTGTAGCACTTTACAGGCCTCTAAAATGCCTTGGACGTCAATCTAGCCGATGGCAAAACGCGGTGTAAAGCACACAAGGCTCCAAACTGCACGGCAGCGCTAATAAATGCCAAAAGCACTCACACTAAAACCGAACTGAAATGAAAAAGGCGATACATTATTCACAATTCACTTTAGACGAAGCATTACGTTACGACGAGAATTAGACTTGATTTCAAAAGTAATATAAAACATCAGAACTGTCAACGTTAAAATAAATAAATGATAGAAACTCCGCAAGTCTCCTTAGGGACTGTATACATATAAACTTTTCGTGGAACACGCATCGCGACATATTTACGGAAACGCTTCGTTACCCGGGCGACTAAGAGTGGCTTGTGTCAGTCGGGACTCGGGTACTTTGAAATTTTAACTAACCTGGCATTTGATATCATCGAACATAAATAAAAATAATTTTGAATATTTTTTATTCATTTATAAGTATCAAGATGTCTATTAATTAATCTCCGAAAAAAAAAATTTAATTAAAGCTCAAGCGACAGAAAACGCGTAACGAAAGATTTAAAAGTAAAAGTCATAATGAAGCGAAAATTTCTCGCGTAATTCTACGCGAAAAAAGTTTAATCTCCTAAAAGCGGCGTACTCAGTCAAGATACAACATTTAATTACCGAACACGTAAGATCTTCAATACATCTCGGGGCGTAAAACTCCGTACTTTGCGGAGTATGGCCGACGTCAAAGAGCTCTAAATGAAATAAGTTCACTCTGCTCGTAACGCGTAATTTTCTCACCAGATTTTCGGTTCATTTTTGCGCGAACTTGTGCAAACATGCCTTTACAGGTCCTTATAATGTATTCATGTTTCATGTCATTTGGCTTTTCCTTGTTTGGAAACGAGATTTTAAGTTATATTAAAACGAATAAAATTGTTAATAAGTCGATTTAAGTAAGACACTCATATAGTCAGCATCAGTTTATTGTGACAATCATTTTTCGCTGTCAAAACGTAATCAATTTGTATGTTTACTATTGACTACTTAAAAGTGATCTCATAAAGAGACAGTTGTGACAGCTGTATTAGTTCATGAGCTTCATGGTAAAGTTTCTTGCTTAGCAAATTTTATGAAAAATTAATTAAAATTCAGGAAAGAGGAGTGGCACCTCTGGTGTGGCGGTCGGGCCGTAAACAATCAAAAATATTAACCCCTAAGCAATAATTGAATCTCTGCTGCTACATGCTAAGGGGCCCCTCGTGGAGAGAATCCTGAACGCAGCATGATTTCTATCATTGTAGCATATCGTCATCAAAACAGATTAAGCTTGTAAAATTTTTTGACCTAAACAAACTAAAACATACATTGCAAGTTAATTAAAAGCCTGTTATAAATATTTACATTTGGAAATTTATATACACGCGTTTTATTAGGCTAAAAGCTGGTCTCTCCCATTATTGAAATCTCTCTTTCAGTATTTGTATTTTTCAGTATTAGGGACGCCATTTATAATTGAAAAAGATTTAACAAAAGTAGTAATTAAAACTCGCATAATTTTCTTTCATTCTCCAGTATGGTTGAGATGGTTTACCATCCCTTAAGATTTGGCATAGCTAATCCTCTGTAACGTACATCTTACATAATAATACAGCTAGTAAAACTTCAGTATTCAAATGCACATATGATGTAAGTACAATGTACCACAACAACTATGCATTAACTGATGCTAAGATAATGCATACATTTACATTCTAACTCCAAAGTAACAAATTAAATTCTAGTTCTAAATGCTAATTTTGTTACCAAAAATAATGGTCTTTAATATCCAAACTGAATGCAGCACCATTTACTTTTGTATACGAAATAAGCATATCAGAATAACATCACCCGTTTGCATGTTATAAATGTCAGCACAAACAATGTGACATTGTTTTATGTGCGAAGATAACAAGGAGCGAATTTATTGTATACTCTGTTTATTATGTTGGCAATTGATCTGGCTTCTAGTGAATTTATAGCGAGTTGGCTAAAAGTGGCGCAGCGGAACCGCATCGACACACACCCCTCGTCTGAAGGGGTTTTACACTGTCAGCCTGTATCGCGGCGGTTTCCGACCCATGGAGCAATATACGTCGACACCCAGCACGACTCCGCTCTGACGTCACTATGCACTTAAAATAGGTTACCGTTTAATGAAGCGTGCAAAGCAAACTCGCAGCTTAAGAAATTATGGAAAGCTTAATTCTCTCGACTAAATGACTTGCACTTTTCATCAAACTATAGGAATTTTACAAACGTTATTACGTTACTGACTGCGTCCTTCGAACGCAAATCAAAGACACATAAATCATTCGTCTGACGTGTTTGCCAGTAAATTCGGCAGCCAGCAATACATGTTCACCGGTTTAGGCGTTCATTGTTTGTCGTTGTATATCAGCGGAGTTTCCATGTCATTTAATGGGACCCGAAACTGGTCCACGTTGAATGAACCCAAATTAGTAGAGCCCGCCGAGCCTGTCACCGCACTCGATCCTATCGGCGCAATGAGATATGAAATGAAACTCAGTGGCCACGATATAAACAGGATTACACGATTACCTATCCATCGTTGACGCCGACGAGACTATCACTCGGCCGAGTTGCTTGTCAAAATATTTTGTGACACGTGCGCGCTTGTGTGCGGTCACGAAGCTTTGTCTCGATAGGCCCGGGGCGCTGACGTCAAAGGAGATTAGGTTCGTTTACACAATTGTCGCGTCCGCTCGACCGTGTGGCGGCGAGCAACTCACCGCGCGACCTCGCCCGCCACGCGTTCGGATTACGCGACCCCTACACAAAAGCCTTCGTGTGCTGGCGTGGACACTCGCAATCTGAACATTCACGTTTCTTAGATCTTTGGTTCCTCCGTGTTTATGGCTAGAGGTTGATTTGTAAAAGTGTAACAAACAGTGAATAAAAATGGCGTGGGGCTACTGGTCGGCATCGTCGGTGTTGCCGGACCGCGGGCGCAGTCCGCGCCGCGCGGGCACGTCCGTAGTGCACGTACACCCCAACCCGCCGACCGCGAGAGAAGTGATGGAGACACACGACGAGAGTATCATCCACACAGCGTCCACGTCACGTGACAGTCGCGAACACTCCGCGTCCCCGCATTCATCATCAAACGGCGGACACTCCCACCATCAACACGAAGTACGCCACGCGGTGCCCGCTAGCGCGTTGTTCGGTGAAAGCTACGGCGAATTATCCAGACGACCGTCTCTAGACTTAGGGTCCGTACGGAGTGCGTTAGCGTCTTGTTCGGGTGGTGGAACATTAAGTGCGGGTTCGACTTTGACTCGGGGCGGCACGTTGGCGGACTATTTGCCTCCGACGCCTTGTCCGCACCATCACCGCGTATACGTGGACCATCACAAACACTACGAGCAGCCCATCCAGCCGGTGCACGTCGGCGTGGGCCACCACTCCCACTCGCACGCCTCTAGCAGACACCATACCGACGACGAAGATGACCTGGAACCGGCGTATGCTACAGGTATGTTATAGAGCATTATTTACACCCAAGGAGATAATAATTCAACTGTTTCCGTCTCTAAAGATGGTTTCGATTCAATTACATGTCATACCGTAGTCAAAAGACTTTAAAAAGATTTTGAGTATTTGAAGTTAATATTGACACATTGTAATAATATTAGTCAATATTTAGTTAGTTGATTAATTAACAATTGTTTATTTAGCAGCACAAAATTTAAATAAACATAATTTTGGTGAATTATGGTAGTTTCAGTCGACAATGAGAAAATAAACAGAACAGCTATTATAATGTACCACGGCGACCGGCGCGGCCGCCATAAAAAGAATTTAGAATATATTTTGTTTAATAGAAAGAAAATAAAAGTATTGGTTGTCTACTCTAGTTCGTTAGAACTTAAATCGACCGTAATCGGTTTCATATATATTTTTTTGTGTATATTTTGTTTGAAGTTGTTTTTTCGCATACCGTTAGCAAAGCCCAAACTTCATAGAAGCCCATTTAACTTGACAAAATATACGTAACAAAATTCAAGCTAGAGAGTCAGTCAGTCACTCAGTTCAGTTAACAGCATACAAAGCAACTGCAATTTGTGACTGCACTTTATTTCACATACGCTGTAAAGACTATTAAAAGTAGGCTGTCTGTATATCTTTAGTTTGGTTTGGACCAGCATATACTACAACATCGATTCGTCACGATCGTAAAACGGTATCTATTACCCGAGCTACGCCTGGCAACACTGACAGTTTTATAGCCGTCAATATTTTATTCGCCTCTAGTGTAGGAACGAGGATATAAAACTGTGAACTAAATGTTTTTTTTTTCTATCTTCACCAGACTCAATTATATTAATAGCTAAGTTTATCATCTGTTCCTACTTTTACTGCTCGTCCGTCCATATTGTCACTCGTTTCTAAGATCATGAACGTCTGGCACAGCGGTATAAAGGCTGTATTCTGTGGTAGAAGCAAATGTTAGTGCGATGAATATGGACATTTGATATATAAACCTGTTTCTATGTATAATATATATATACACAAAATATGTATGTATATCAACCATCTAGTATTGCTCGTTGCTTGGGTCTACTAGATGGCGCTTTATCATAATGTCCAGGTATATTGTTGTAATATAACTCAAAACGGTATTTTTTTTATTGTTGAGCTTTTAAAGGTCTTTAGGCTTTTAAAGCCTTTGTTAAGCTTATAAGGGGTAAGGGTTTTGAAGCAATGTAGACTTTGAAATAACTGGGCAATGGTTACAAGCTTCATCGCGCTCGTACAAGGGCGTTGCTAGCGTCAAAAGGCTACGGTTTACGATTGTCATCAGGCTCATCAGTTGTTTGCCATAAATAACCGATACAGATATAGGTATCAAAAAAATTAAGGATATTCTTTCCACCAGATTCAATTATGTCCTAATTTGGTTTAATTTAATCTTCACAGTATCTATATTATAAATAAATTTAATTTAATGCAATTTACTAATATACTCAGATTTCACGTTCTCGATCCGGATCTGTAATTTTTCGGCTGAAAATCTGAAATCATATAGTATTAGCATAATAATCTTAATTAAATCAATAGCAGAGTTTTTCATCTGTCTTAACTTTTACCATCTACCGATATCGTGTTACCAGCAATCAAAATACGAAATATTATCTCGAAGGGAAGAAGGTCATTAATTCCCCGCAGCACTGGCATTGTATTACATTAATTATAAAAGTTTCCCGTCTTATTTCGTTAATGTATTTGTAGCTCTCGTGGCGACCTACTTTTCTGTCTGAGCATTCATCCCAGCGGTCAGTGTTGCCAAGTTCGTAACATTACTTACACGTCTCAGTTAGAAATGGAATATCCAAGTAAAGCAACAAAATTTCGTCGTCAAAAATGGTCAAGTTATATGAACAAAAAACGGTAAAACTTGTCTTGTAAACGCAAATATTATTCTGAATATTTAAATAAATAAATGCAGATCTTTATAGGTTCTATTTATTTTATGTAAACGAACAGCATGTTGGGAACATTTGGGAGAGCCATTTTTGTATTTTCATTTGTCTCCTAATTTACTATTCTCGTTTCTCTGTTTTGACGAACAACGTTATGCTAGGTATTTATTAAATCACACATGAAACAGAATAATAATGTGCTAATTTACACGTTGTGTGCACTCGGGATATTCCTCGTTGAGCTATAATTTAGCCGCTCGTAGCCCCAAGCTACACTCACAGATGACGATTTTGTAAATAATTTAAAAAGAAAGAATCTTGTTCCAGAGAAGTGTCGTGAGTTCTCACATACACAAATATAAAATTACATTTACACAATCCCCGAAACAGCTAGTTTTTGGCCATACAAATATTTGTTCCGTGTGTAAAAGCTGATCCCTGAGTCAAAACGCCGACTGTGCTGTTTAAAAAAAAAGTAAGTGTTTAAAAAGTATTTACTTGTACTAATGCATTGCATCAGAACTATTGATGCTTTAATGCCTGACCTGTTTATTCTAATAGAACTAAGACTGTCAATATCAACTCAAGTTCAAGTCGTGGGTCTGGTATAGTGGAGCAATAGCTTTCTTTTGAACATACACGATTCGCGACAACTTAAGAATGAAGAGATACTAGAAACGGGAAGATTCCTATTCGAAATTATTTATTAGGTCTTTGTATTGTGCCGTTAATCTTCTCGAAATGGTCCATCCATATGTACGAACTAAATTCCTGCACTCGCTGACCATTCTTAAACACATTTACTACAACATCTCCCCAAGACTAGAAACATCCCTCGTTCTACCCACTTCCATTTGGCACGTAATGTACCGTACGCGGCGATGCTCGAATCTTCTAATTCTGTCTCGAAACCTTTTACTGATGGTAATCAGCACGATGTGGCGGATTAACTGAATACATACTCGTACTGTAATCGTATGAGACACGTATTAAATCGCGTCCAATTAAATTGTATTGGAAATGTATGACGATGGAATATTTTTTCTTATTAAAAAAGGCGCACTTGTATATACTACTAGATGAATCCTGCAAAGCTTTGTTGTTACACCTTGTGGTTGCATTGACGCGAAGAATAGATAAAAATAAACTTTGAAATGGGTTGAGTATTTTAAAAGTTAAGTTACAAAATTCATCTTTTAATTTTATGAATATGGCATTCATAAAATGGTGTTTTGGTTACTTATGGCAAAGGCTAACAATTGATTTTCTCGCTTAGTGCATATCGTTTCAATCAGTTATTAAATTCAAGAGTATCTATGATAATGAATATCTTTGCAGAACTATTTAAATCAAAACTTCAACAATGGGAATTAAATGAATCATTTTAGTTGTGCCGTACACGCTCAAGTGGTTGTTGAACAAGCATGGCTGTACGAAACTATTCCTTTGTAACATCGCGGCTAGCAGTGGCATTGTGCTGTCTCAATACTGGGACGAGTTAACAAGAGCGAGCGCCTAATTATTGAAGTATCGCGCGCCAGTACTTGGTACGGTCGACGAGAAAATTGGTACTACTGGAAAATTCTACTGAGAATAGTGTTGAAGTACTATTTTGAATTTTATTTTGTTGTTGTGGTGGTACTTATTCGTTTGTGTGTTTATTTATATGAAAATCAGTTTTATGGCGATGCCTTTTTACATCATATCTGATATCGGGGGGCACGGCAGTGCCCCCGCCAAGTCGAGCGCGAAGCAAACACTGCCGTACCATCCTTTACTGGAACCATTTCGCCGCATTTTCAGGCTCCTATTTGAGAACCTTTGGATAAGACCAGAACGCAGAAATTTTCGTCATCCAGTAAGCTATAATCACATACTTAAAATCCAAAATTTCAAGTTTGTAGGTAATTTAGTTCCGAAGTTAAGCGAAAGCAAAGTTTCGCATTTACGACACTCACTCACTCATGATCATCAAAATAGAACTCGTACTTCCCATAAACTCAGAGAACTGAAATTTGGTACAGAGTTAGGGTTTAATGGCCACATAAAGAGAAAACTATAAAAACTAGGATAATCGAAGATCTGGAGTACCTGGTGACCAATAAAGCATAAAAAAATTAAGATTTTGAGTCGACAACATATATCTGCAAAATCCGGATTGTTGAGTATTTTGTTAAATTGTAATGGTGCTGACAGATAAATTGCAATCGCCATTGACGTCGCCACTGACACCGGATGACATGTTGAGTTAAGACATTAATTTTAAAAACAAAGTGTCCGTTACACAAGGAGTTTTCATTTACAGGGTACAAGGGCAACGCGAATGGGCAATACGAAAAACTGTTGCTACTGTACAAGAATTAGAACCGGAAAAAAAGAAAAGAAACATTTGTCATAATAAAAAAACTACACCCAAAAAGAAAAAAATATGTCAAATAAGAAAATCTGATAAAATAAATAAATATGCCATTTTCTACAAAAAGAAGTGAAATCCCACCAAAAACATTCTGTAAAAAACTACCCAAGTCTCGATGGAGTTGCTTGTTTATCTCTAAAAAGTAATGAAATCTAGTCAAAGTCGTGCCAAGTATATGGTTCCTTACTGCGATTTCTTTATTATTATAGTTAATGTTGTGTGACTTGGTCGTTGAAGGGTACACAAGGGTACAAAACCAGGTGCTCCATGACACCATTGCACCAATCTGTCGCCAGAACCGCTACCCATTGACGATAGAAAATAGCCACTTGGAAAACGTTGGTCAATAACCAGTCTTGATAAAGCTGCGTATTTCAATAATACTTATGTATAGGCGATCCAGAAACAAACAGTATAAAAAATATTTCCAGTACAGACGGACTTCTAATCATCGATAGAAGTCCGTCTATTTTATGTTAGATCGGTGGTCGATTTGACGCTCCAAAAAGAAGAGAGCAGAAGTCAGCATTTGTCAATGCTGAATGCATGTGTTGCACAATCAACAACAGCCTAAAATGAGACACTAGCGTCCAATTACCAATATATGGGCTATTATCTCGCTTAACAAACATAGGTAGTTACAACAGATATAACATTACATGTCAACAAAACTGACTTGTACTTACTAACGTATAAAGAATGTTCAACGGCCAAGTCACACAACATTAACTATAATAATAAAGAAATCGCAGTAAGGAACCATATACTTGGCACGACTTTGACTAGATTTCATTACTTTTTAGAGATAAACAAGCAGCTCCATCGACACTTGGGTAGTTTTTTACAGAATGTTTTTGGTGGGATAAATACTCTACAGCCATAATTTAACCATACGATAGGCAACATTGACTACCAAAAAAGCTGTAACTATAAATAACAATGCTTTTAAAAGCTTCAGCAAGTAAACAATGTGCCTATAAATGTCAGATGTAACTAAAATAATGGGTAGCATATATCAAGACTATCAAAATAAAATTAATTTAAATTGTATTTAAACTGCAACGTCGCGATGCATTCGCAACCCGAGGAATGAAGAGAAGCGCGAGTGAATGAATGAAAACGTCGAGAATGCTTTACGGCGAATGTAATTAAACATCCTATTCACCTGACGACGAATGTAACTTAACAAACGTCCCGACCACGACCTACATTCACTCTAGATCCATTCATTCGTTCAACCACGCACAAATTATGAGAATGTGCACAGGTGCGTGATTAAGCGAAAATGCATGCATTATTTTTTATATCACTAAAAAGAAGTGAAGACTCTCTGTATAGTTTTTATTTTTATATTTTTAACGTAAAAAGATTTTTTTGTATCCCATTTGTTTTGTAGGATATCGTTTGTACGATATGTATGGTATCGTATGATATTTTTTTTCTATTGAAATAAATGAATGAGATGAAATATACCACGATAAAATCCGTAAAAAAATGTCTAATATTCGCGTACGTGTAAGAAATAAATAATATTTATTTATTTTAAAAGTCCCAGCTTTAACAAATTTTCGTCAGATATACAGTTTCAGTACTCCTTGACATATTTCTTATTAATCGGTCGGTTGGTCGTGTTAGACGTATGTAGGTACCTATTATACTTCTTCACAATCCTCTCTCATAACCTTTCCGTATAACAAAAAGAAACCGGCCAAGGTTAAGTCGCTTTTTGTTGTCTCAGGTTCAGAATCAGTTACACAATCATCTCGTTCACGCTTGCCTGGCTCCGAATATACACCCCGTACAGTCGAGTTCAGCTTGTTTACCATTTCACTGAAGTACCTACCTGAAGTAAGTACTACACACGACAACCTTGAACTGAAAAATGACTCAAAAGGCTTTTGTGCTGCGCTCTCATTACAATAAAAATTGTAATTTTCCTAGGCGTTTTTAACAAAAACTTAGTACAAAATAACAATGCTCATGGCGTGTTCGCGGCCATTCCCCATGGGCGATTTTTATGTTTTTAATTAACATAAACATTTATCGTTCATTGTTGTGTTATGAACTATGGTTAATAGTTTCCCATAGGCTTATAGTTTGTCGTGATCGTAACATGTTTACAAGGACATTTTTATTGGGTTGACGTTTATTAATTGTTTGTAACGATTTTTCTCACGACTGTACTACGCTAAATAAAATAAAATCTAAAATAGTAAACGTGTTACTCCTGAAACGTTTGAGTTTCTATTTATTTTCTTATTCGTTAACTTGTTAAAGACCAGGTATCGATTTCTATACGTCATTTGTAGCTATTTGACTCGATTAAAACCAGTATAAATAAATTAAAGGCAATTTAGCGAATCGTAACTGCCTTATTCATGCCACTAATAAGCATAAGTCTATTGCTTCAACAAATTCCCACGTCAATATGATATTAAGGTTCAATATAAAACGACACAGAAAACGTACCGTTTTTGCAACAAAATTGTTGAGTTTCGAAGTAATTACTATTTCCGACGATAAAATGTCCAACTGATTGACCGAAGAGTAACTTTGTCATGCAATTCCCAGCCTTTATATCTTTATATTGAGTTGAAATTTAATTGTAACTCCATGTAAAAGGCTAACTTGGTAAAATTAAATTTCAAACTTACGGGTTGATTTCTGAACTGCATTTTCTATTGGGGTTTCTAACTTTTGAGCTTATTTAGTATTAAAAGTAAATTGCGAAGTATTGAGTGGATATATTGGCGGAGCCTTCAGTAAATATTTTAGTGCAACTATCTCTGCTACAGACGTGATACGAAAGAAAATGTGATAGTAAGCAAAGTTGACTAAGGTACGTTAAGATGGTTTTATGGTTTTCCTCCGTGAGACCTTCTATTTGGAACCGGATTTTTTGGACTGAAGTTTTGACAATTCAAAATTACCTTTAATTATCATCATCATCATCATCAGCCTATATTCGTCCACTGCTGGACGTAGGTCTCCCCTAGTGAACGCCACAGAGCTCGATCTTCGGCTCTTTAAGCCTTTAATTATGGTGTTAGTAAAATAAAACACTTGACTTCGAATGCAATGAGTGAAATGATACGAGGAGATAGAGAAGTATGTATATAAGGCGAAGGTAGATAATAGAGTTGACAAGTACCAACTTCAGTGAAAATGATAGTATCATATTGCAGACGTTCTCAATAAATACTTTGTTAAAGGTCACCCTTAACAGACGAGCATATGTTGGCAGTTTATAAAACATCGACTTGAAGCGAAAATAGTTATCTTAACTGAAGGAAATCTATGATAACTGCCTACTCCTTATTTTAAGTGAAGCAAGATAGTTAACATGTATGTTTTTATTTATTCTATGACATATATGGATAGTTAATAAGGGTCAGGAAACCTTAATGTTACCCTAAAGAGATGCTATCTACAATCGCCAACAATAAAAAAAGGTACACTTTTTATTCCGTACAATAAGATATTTTGCCTCTCAATAATTATTATTAGTATAGAAGAGAAAACAACCAAAAACTGTACCGAAGTCCAATTAAACTTAGAGCTTTAGAAGGATACAGCCACAGATAAGGTGATGCAAAAGTCTCTAATTTAATCCTTGGAGTCAGCCATTACTTTAAACGAGTTAGGAACCCGGTAATTGAGGGAATAATCTTGAAAACTTTATTTCGTATTCCGAGGGTAGTGTACAATTTGTTAGGTTTGACCTTCGGTGCGTCAATGTGACCTTTCAATGTCGTTCAGTTACCCGCATGTGGGTCTGTATTACCTGTTATTATAGGCTCCATTGACAGTTACGACGATGGGGCGGTTGATTGTGAAATGTTTTTGCATGTACTTTTTACCGTGTGTACCGTTTGTTTGTGTATGTAGTCGCCGAAAATGAGGGATGTTTTTTTACGGAGCCTATCTTCTTTATTACAAGGCGTTTAATAGAGAATTAGTAGTTTAAGCGATGTCTCATATACTTAATGGAGTAACCATACTGGGTACTGATTTATAAAAAATATACATAACGTACCTAATGTTAGGTCTTTGTAATATATTAAAATATCTGGATTTTATATTAATTCCGACATTTTGAATCCAGTAAAGCGTCCATAGACTTTATCAATGTATACTGTATTAAATAATCTCAATCTACTGAGATAATACGCGTTAAAAGCAATGTTAATTTCCATACTGATCCATTTAAAAATGTGCATTGTGGTCTCTATTGCCTTTGAACGAAAAAAAAAAGGATCAATACTTAGTATTTTTCCCTTACGTAACTGTTCACTCAAAAGTTTTCCCAGTTCACTAATACGGTAAGTATATCTCGTGTGTTATTTAAGATGGGTTTTATTTCTATAATAATATTGAGGGTTATAGTTTTCCAACGTTATAATAAAATTTTATATCTTTTCCGATAATATGTACGGCCTGGCGATCGAATATTACATTTTCCGTGGATATGTGTAAGATCTTGAACGTTCGATATAGTAGTTCAATATACATAAAACGCATTACAGAATTATAGCTATGTGACCTATGAGTTTATAGGTTATGCGTACCCTTTGCATTTTAAGTTCTACCTACGTCATAAACTCAATATCTTATGTATATACACGTTAGACATGTTGAACGCTATCTGCGGAAAAATGTAAAAGTAATCCCATATTGTGCATCGACTTCACATGGACCCCAGATAATTAAATTAACCAAATCATTAGAATTTATCAAAGATGTAATCATCATCGATCAATTATAGTCCGACTGCGATTAGGGTGCACTAATCACACTAATTTGAGAGGTTGGGGCTATAGTCCACCGCGATAGCCTAGCGCGGATTGGCAGACTTCACGCATAAAAAAAAACTCTTAGACATCAAGTTAGCTTTCTTAGACACGTGATAATTACCCATGTAACTTCGAATAGTCAGCGGTTCGTACTTTGGAATTGAACTCAACACTTTTGACATCAGAGTCCATCAGTCATACATCTATACTACTAGCTGTGTTAACCGCTAAAAGTTTAGTTATATAGGTAACTAGCTGCCTCCCACGGCTTTGCTCGCACGGTATATAGATGAAAAGTAGCCTGTGTGTTAATCCAAGTTATAAATTATATGCATGCTAAATTTCATTCAAATCTGTTAAGCGGTTTTTGCGTGAAAGAGTAACAAACATCCATCCATCCATAAATTCATACATCCATACTTACAAACTTTCGCGTTTATAATATTAGTAGGATATTATTTTCTCTGATGATCATAGCGTAAACTTTCAAATGAACTTCTTCGACAAATGCCACTTAGAAGAGTATCCTATCAACAGCGTACTAGTAACGACACTAAATTGAAATTGAATTGACACATTTTTTCGAAGTCGCGTTTGCAAAACGTATCTTTATTCAATTTTGAAAGAATATATTTTTGGCATGAAAACTAAGATTTACCTCTTGGCGACGAGAACGGAATTAACAAAATGTAAAAAGGCATTGATATTTATTTTATGTTTTTATATTTATTTATTCAGGTAGGTCCTACTTTTTACATTTATTTTTGTATTCACGCGTAATTTGTTTAGTGCCAGGCTAAACAATTACAGTACAATGCTGGCTAAGGTTGAGTTAGCTAAGGTTTTGTTTTTTTAAACCCTTTATAACAGCTATAAAAATATAGGAGGTCTTGACGTCTGTCATCACAACACGTAATCATCAAGAACGTTTTGCGTTTTTAACGTTACAAAAAATATTACGAGAAGAAAATTTTCTATAGAATTTAAACAAAACATCATAATTGCGGGTCAACCTCAACCTTTGTACAACTTTTTCAGAGTTTCCCCCTTTTAACTCCTGAGTGGGTGGGCTGTGATTTTTCACAATTAACGGATTATAATTAGAGGGGCAGCCACGTCGTGTCTTTACGAGCCAATCTCTCCGCCCCATTCCCCAGGGCGTACGTGCACCGAATTCCCGAAAACCCACCTTATGTCGACCTCTGTACCTTTGACATTTTTACCTTTTAAATAACCGCGGGGTTAAGGTGAAATATTTCTACTTCTGCGGGCAGTAAAGTGCGAAGACAGGCGGAATGCGGATTCTGGACCGTTTTGGGGTATTCAACAGGCTCAGAGTTAATGTAGAAATCCTTTTTTTTTTGTATCTCCCTTTGATGTATCTTTAGCCTTTAAAACTTGAAGGTCTTATAAAGAAAATAACTGTGTTACAACAGTTTGTGTTTGTCTGTTGGGATAGAAATCCTCTAATATTAGATGGAAGAAATCAGTTAGTAGATGAGTTGCACGTAAAGAAATATCGAATTATACAAGTATATATTATTTCTTATAATAACATCGTATGTTA
This sequence comes from Craniophora ligustri, assembly GCA_905163465.1. Taxonomy (NCBI): domain Eukaryota; kingdom Metazoa; phylum Arthropoda; class Insecta; order Lepidoptera; family Noctuidae; genus Craniophora; species Craniophora ligustri. The sequence continues at coordinate 11,309,569 of LR990969.1, forward strand.
TGAGTAAGCGTTGTTGATAATATGATTTTGATCGTCCTCGTAATACGATTCCACATTAAAATCAGAATTTGTACCTTTTACCGATAATCGTCTTACAGCAAATAACTTGGTATAAAAGAATTTCCAATGATAATATTTCCTTTGGAGATGGAAGTCGGCCATCTCAGTCGGCGGGCTATAAGAGTGCTACCTTACAATTTGCATATTCAAACCCTCTCGATGCGAGGGTGTCTCCGCATTGGCGAATTTTTATGTCGACAACGTTGAAGTGATGTCGAGGGAATAAGATTTACATGAGGTTTTTCGCTGTGACTTGAGAAATGAAACGTCATTACGTTCACGTCAAATCGAAAAGGAAATGTATATTAAAGATAGATGGGGCAGCTGTCTGTGTTATAATTCGGATTGATGAAGATTTCGTGTCTTGATATTTGAAATATATATTTACTTTTAAAATTCAATTTCGCTTTTTCATTTTGGCTTTGCACGACATTTCCGTCTTAGCACGCGCCCCGCTCTCTCCCCTTCCCCCTATAAAGCAAAATTGCGTAAACTCCATTAGCCAAGAATGGACGTTCCGAAATATTCAACTTTAAGCGAGAAGTATACTTGTCCTACATAAATAATTTCAGCTTTAGGTCGATCAGTTTTCGAGATTTCCTGTTCATTCAGTCAGTGACAGACACTTTTACCTTTTTTGCATGAAAATGCTTTTACATTATGTAGAAATTATACGGATAGTAGGATAGTGTGATAGAGAATAGAAGTAACGAATTCAACAAGGGCTGATAGAAGAGTACGGAGGAAAAATACGATATTTTAGTAACCCCAAAGTGATTTGGGATCCAAAGGGCGATTATAGTACCTTATAGAAATGGTTAAAGAAGGAAAATAACAGTGAATTAGTTACTAGAACTAAATATCAATAAAATATGTAGCTTGAATATGATTAAGCTCTAAATTTTTAAAACTCAAAAGTACTTCGTCAGGACATGTAAATTTCCACAACAAATACGAAATAGCGTAAGTAAATAAATACCTTCTCCAGTCAACCAGACCCTAAAGCATAGTTCAAGATGTTAAGTGATGGGCAACATAGACTTGCCGTCCGGTACCGATATCTCTAGTGTGGGACACAACAAATTACCCGCCTATTAGCTGCGGTCTATGCCCGCAATATGTATCTACATAAATAGGGGTCACTCAGTTATATGAATAGTGAGAGAAATTAAAGTCAAGGTATACTGTAGTTAAAATATACACTTGAGAGCAATAAAATCGCACACCTTGACATTTTTATGTCAAGGCAGTTGTTTTCATGAATCTGAATAAATATAAAAAAAAACACACACTAATTGAAAGTCCATCTACTTACCTTTCTAATGATATCAAATACAGTGTAAACAAATACCCATAAGAGGTTTTACGGCACAAAACCCAACAAACGGCTAAAATTACCCAATTTCGCTTAAGAAATAATGAAAATCAAACTCAAAATTCTTGAACAAATTGTTTATTAATAAGGTGTATTCCCTCCCCTAGCCTTAATTACAGCTCTTAATCGGTTTTTCATGGACCGTATTAATTTTACCATGAAATCTTGTGGTATAGCGTTCCACTCCTCTTCAATGGCAAGTTGAAGCTCTCGGAGGCACGTAGGAGCAGGGCTTCTTGCTCGAACTCTTCTTTTCAGCTCATCCCAGACATGCTCAATCGGATTGAGATCAGGACTACGAGCTGGCCACTCCATCGCGGTGATTCCAACGTCTTCCATGTAGTCGCAAACTGTTCTGGCGACATGCGGTCTGGCGTTGTCGTGCATTAGGAGAAAATCTTCTCTCATAAACCACGCAAGCGGCCTCACATGTCCTTCGAGCACTTCTTCGACGTATCGTGCAGCCGTCAAACCTCTCGATCTCGGGCCGGTTTTCGCCCCAGTGATGAATACAATGTCAGTTTTAGTGTCCAACATTATACCACCCCAAAACATACACGATCCACCGCCAAAAGCCACACGTTCGCTTATGCAGCATTGTGAAAATCGCTCTGATGACCTTCTGTAGACCCTAGAGCGTCCATCGTGACCATGTAATGTCATTCTGCACTCATCAGAGAACATAACAGACTGCCATTGGTCATACGTCCAATTTAAATGTTCCCTGGCAAATTGTAGTCGGGCTTGTCGGTGAGCTGTGGTCAATTTGGGACCATTTGCTGGGCGATGTGAAGTCAGTCCTGCTTCACCAAGTCTTCTTCTGACTGTCCACCGACTTATACTGACATTGCGAACTTCTCGAAGCTCTTGTCCCAGTTGAACCGCATTCAGTTGCCGATTTCTTAAAGACCTCGACACAAGAAAGCGGTCATCACGCTCTGATGTTCTGCGTCGCCGGCCAGATCCTGGTCGTCGAATGTAGCCACCGGTCTCTTGAAACCTCTGGTACACACGACGAACAGAGTAGCGGCTCAAATTTAGTCGTCGAGCAACTTCACTTTGATTATGGCTTGCTTCGAGCAAGGCAATAACTTGAGCGGCTTCTGCGGGCGTGGTATCCATATTTTTCCGTATCCGTTGAGTAGAGATGTTATCACGTTGACCTTCGGTATGCAACTGATTAAAAATCCAAAAAACCGACCCTTTTATACCTGCGGGTAAGGGGTGCAAGTAGTGACAATGCTAACGGGTGAATTTGGTTAATTTGGTGTACGGCTGATTTCTGTAAGTTATGTGAAGGTCAATGATTTTAATTTTGTGTTTTATTAAAGCTAAGCTTGTATTTTTAAATTTTGCTAAATGATTTGTACTCTATATTTTTAGATTTAAGAAAAAAAACAGTAATAAACCAAATTACAAGGGGTGTGCGATTTTATTGCTCTCAAGTGTAGTAACTAATTAGTATGCTATATAGGAACCCGGAAAGAGCAAGATGATAATATGACTTTTGCTTTTTAGTTAGTAATTTTATGCGAATTCAACGTTCCACCCCCCTTTTTCCCTATTTTAATGGATGATTTCCGGGATGAAAACTATCCTATGTCTCTCCCCGAGACTCAAACTATCTCCTTACCATATTTTATCTAAATTGGTTCAGTGGTTATAGCGTTAAGAGGTGGCAGACAGACAGACACACTTTCGCATTTATAATATTTAGTAAGAATGACGACGCGCTTTTATCATCATCATATCATCGTTATCCCTAACAATCACTGCTGAACGCCGTCTGTATTACATTGCAAAGGTGATATTGAGGACTACTTGATAAATATACGCCAGATAAATATTTGACGATACAATCGGTGCAGTGGATGAGCATCGGCTTGCTCCACGGCCCGAGAATTCGATCTCCGGTGGGGTGATTATTTTATGCCTATACCACGCACCTGTGATACAATAACGATTAGGGGCGACGTTTAAAAAAACCTCCTTAGTTATTTCTATGGTTCTATACATTTGCAAGAAACGCCATCGCTATCTCTTATAACGCGACCCGTATATATCTCAGCGCGCCGGGCGTTATTAATGATTGACGGATATGACGTCAGGTGGCGCTGAACACGGGTAGTGTAATCTACGGTGTTATCGCGATGTGTGCCCAGGGACAGGCGGCCGGATTACATGGGTAATTCACGCGAACCTTCTTACAAGCTAATACTTGATGGATGGAATCTGTAATGAGACTGGGATGTGATTTGTATATGGCCATTTTATGGATGGGGTTAAATGAAATTATATGCTCAAATTTTGGTACAGTTTGAAGCTTAGGTCTATAGATAAGATATACAGTTCCAGAGTAAATTGGGATAACGCATGCTCGAATGGTGAAGGAAAACACCGTGAGGAAACCTGCATGCCTGAGAGATTTTTTGGATGGCGTTTGAAGTTTGCCAACCCTCACTAGGCTAGCGTAGTGGAGCCTAATCGCTCTCAAATGAGACTCAGATGAGACTTGTGTTCAACTGTAGGACAGTAAATAGAATGATAATATTTGTTATAATATTAAATTAAAGGGTTGTATATATACCGGGAATATTTTGACTAATTTCAGTTATAGTTCAATTAAAATTAATTTTACTCACTGAATATTTCCCAAGGTTTTGTATAATTGGTAGAGTTTTAACACTGCAATTTATGTTAGAGAATAATGTTCACGCAAAATTTCAGTATCCAGTAATGAAGCTTTAATGTTTAGCCAGGTAAAAAGCAGTGAGTCGAACCCGAAAGTAAATTTACTTACAGCAAACTTTATTCATGATAAGTTTAAACAAAATTTGATCTGCAATAAAGTTAGTCATGTAATGGTTGTGTAGCTCCGCTTAACGTAAGTGATTTTAAATTTTAAAACCACCTCTATCAGTGGTAAGTAGTTTAGGGGTTTTAAAATTTTAATTCACGTCGAGTGGTTCATTTTAGACGTTGTTCAAATGGTTTTTTTCTCTGCATTATGTTACGAGACCTCTGTGTTGCTAACGTTTATACTGCTACGGTAACCGCTTACCATCACTGTATCTATAACCTTTTCTGCCATCCTCGTGTGGTATAAAAAGAATGTGAATACTTTTTTTACGGATCACCATCAGCGGAATATGGGTTTGTTGGTGACACATCGTGATAGGCAGACGCGACGCGCCCGCTGACAGAGAGTGACAAGCGCGGCACTGGATCCAAAAAGGATGACTTTCCATTCCAAAAGTCGTATTTTTTATTAAGTATCACAATTAACGTTTCGGGTGTTTATTACATTACAACAAGGGCTATTATTATATACTCAGATTGTTGTTATGAACACCTACACAGCGACACTATAGAAACACTTCAATACAACATTACATTTGTACACGTGGAAATATGTGAAGTGTGCATGAAGCACCAGGACTGTATATGTGTATATTTAAGATTAAGGAATGGAATGTATTCGTTATTCTGGCCTCCAGGATACTTATTCTTTTTAAACTCTACTGATTCAAAAACATGCCTATAAATATAAACCTACATCATAAAACTTTGACTTATACCCAGTAAAGAGACTGAATTGTCTAAATCTAGTAAAGAATGTTCTAAGTTACTTATTTCAACAACAATATCAGGACTCAATAGTGGATATAAACTCATGGAACAGCTGTATTGTGTCAACAGTGCGTAAAAATTCACGAATTCATAAATATCATAAACGTTTTCCTATCCTGCGGCCGTGGCACTACGTATTTAAACAATTTTGTTTAAGTCGTAAGAGAGGGATGGCGCTATCTGACCTGTAAAGCACTATCCCTGTTTTACAAACGTAAATATGATAAAAATGCTTCAACATGTTGTCGTACGTGACGTATCGCCCCTGATCTCAATTTATTTGGAGACGGTCATGGGACCAAGGTATTATCTTATTCTTCTATTGGTTCCCATTTTCATTTATATGTATATCTACCCACAATTTATACGACTATTACATCTTTTAATTCAGTTAAACCAATAACCACTAGTTTCTTAATCACCATACAAGGTCCAATATCAAGTAACAACAATTTAATTAGAATAGTTATAAAACTTAATTGTAATTGGATTAAAGTTACCGTCTCCAAAACACGTTAACTGTAAATTTAAACTGGCTGTTAGTGTAGTGTTACTAGTTCAGTGTCCTCAAACATTAGCTTAACTATCCCAACTTGCGGAATCGCTCCTCAATCTCCATTGTATCCGAGTAACTCCGCTCGTTTCGCTTTAAAAATAAATGTCAATGTTTACAGGAAATTGGATACGAACTAGCTTTTGAGCTCCTTTTGTAATGCTATCGTTGTTCTAAATGCATTTACTCCTATGGAGTTTTATGTTAATATTGCTTATTTGCTATTCCGCGATACAGAAAATGGCCGACGGTGTTTCTGTAAGTTGATGTTATTGCTTTGAGTCGTATCCGAGGTCAGTAAGGTTGCAGAGAAGGCAGTGACGACATAAAATAGATGAGCGCCTTAGATAATATTTATCAATCGGACACTTCAACGAATTCCTCTACAGACATGCTCTTTACGATATTTCTTGATGTCCCTATTTCTGAGCATTAATTAACAATCATGTATACTGCACTTTTGTCGTTTGTATCATAATAATGTGATTTTGTCCCTCCCTGTGACGGTTTTGATTTGATAGGTTTTCGAAATACTGGCAGTTACTGATTTATTGAGACTATGAATTTCTCATTGTGCATTCCAGATGCGTGGGTTTGCAAAATCACATACATTTTCATATGCGTGGCGTAATGGGCAACGTGGCGTAATGAATCTAGCTCTTGTTAGAATTATTTTCTGCCAAACCCTTCAGAGATACAGGGATAATGGTACCGTATCTTGTACTATTAATCTGGTTTTAATATTGAAAAAGAGATGGGTGAGGGAATTTCAATTCAATTCACTTTCGCTCATTCGTTTTATATTTGAACAAACTCCGGGGGAGATATGTAAACTTACCATTACGTTTCGACGAGATCAATGGTGCCCTAGTTCCCCTTTATGTGAATAATAACATATGAAAACCGAAGTAAACAGATATACGCCAATCTCTATTATTTTAGGCAAATACTTCAAAGGGTCGCGTTGTTTGTTGACTTATCCCCTTGAAGAATAAAAAGGAGGTTCTCGGAAAGAAAATCAATATGATTTTTTGCGTGCACTATAACTTTTTGATGTTTTAACGAGTTTGGCTTAGTTTGTTTATTTATTTAATAGCAATAGATTTGTAAAATCTCACGATGAAATAAATGAATGTCTGGTCAATATAGACCAAAGTGAATAAACACTACATTATCTAATATATAAAATTCTCGTGTCACAGTTTTCGTTGCCGTACTCCTCCGAAACGGCTTGACCGATTTTGATGATTTTTTTTGTGCTTATCCGGTATCTATGAGAATCGGCCAACATCTATTTTTCATCCCCCTAAAAGTTAGGGGTAGCCCACCGACCCCTATAATGTGGCAAAACAACGTTTGCTGGTTATATATAATAAAAATATGTGCTTGTAGCACATCGCTCGTAGATAACAGTGAATATTAATTACTGTTTATCACTAGATATGTTAACTACAGGAAGGAAAATATACTTTATTATTATATTTTTAGCGTGCATTTAACCAATATAATGGTTACTTTAACCAAACTATACATTTATCATTAACTGCATTATCGCACGTGAAGAACAAACAAACATAATTTTTACATTATTATTTCCGGATACAATTATTATTATTGAAATTATTCAACAATTTGTTTCTCTTTCGCATTACCCAAATATGATAATGCCGGATTAATTAAAACCCAATTGGGAATTTGCATGTACGTAGTTGAACTGTTCGATACATTATTGTATCGAAGATACTTTATGATAAGCCGCTCAGTGCCGGCAAGTAGGTTGTAAATCCTGTACATTTCAAGGTGGCTGAGTAAAATCCGATTACCACAATCCTGTTTAATTATTCCGTATGATGAGTATTGAGCTGAATATGTGTTCGGACATGTTTCTGGCCGCTACCTACTTTAAGTTTGATTTTAATCCTGAAACCAGCTTTTTGTTACATAGTTTGCGCCAATATATATTTTTTATGTAGAATCGGATACAATTTTACTGTGGTCTGTTGATGTTATGTTATTTAATCCCGAAGTCTCGCAGTCATTACCGCATTCAAAGGATAAAATATATATATATATATATTTATATATATATATATATATATTTTATCCTTTATCTATATATATATATAGATAAAGGTATATATATATATATATATATATATATATATATATATACCACAACATGTACAGAACAGCAAACAGTATTTATTGTAACCGATCTGCATCGTGCTTTTATAGTATTGTGTTCATACCTCTGAAACAGACATCCAAATCATATTTCAAGTCAGGTCCAATTAACGGCGAGGTTTCATCTTTCAGGGTTATTCATAACCAAAAATCACCAGCTAATGAATTGTGGTGTTGGCGTGGCATGGATCGAGCAACGGTTTTGTTTGATATTCATAACGAATGACCGTTGAATAAAGCCAATCTGATTCTATAGAAAATGTCAGCTGCGATTTTGGTTAGAATTTGGAGCTAATTCGATCGTTTATCATTAATAGGCGGGAGACATCGTGGTGAGTATTTATTATTCTATTCCTCTTCCTTTCTGTTATGTGAGAAACACAGTTATTCATCTTTTCTTCTCAAATAAATAGTTTCTGTATATATGTAAATATGTTGTGTAATAACAAAACCATAACCTCTGTTCAGAGATGGAGATGATCTGCTTTAGATAAGCAACGACGGAACCCCTGGATGTTCGGGGTTTCTGATATATCATCATCATTAACCCATTAATGTCCCACTGCTCGGCAAGGGTCTCAATTGAGAGGGATTAGGCTATAGTCCACCACGCTAGCCTACTGCGGGTTGGCAGACTTCACATGCCATCGAGAATTCTCTCTCCTTCACCGTTTGAACATGTGATAAATACGCACATAACTTCCGAAAAGTCAGTGGTGCGTGCCTTGGGTTCGAACTCGAGACCTCTGACATCTCAGTCCACTGGTCACACCGCTAGGCTACCACAGCTACAGCTCTGATATATAGCTACTACATATGCGATTCGGCTCTTTAGGAAGGGCACCAACATTGTTGTTATAACATTCGCATTATTTCATACCATTATGTTGGACTTTGAAAGAAACACACCCAAACATATTTAGGTGTTTCTTTCCAAAATTCGTGAGGTATACTCCAAAGCCATCTAGTACTGAAATTGAAAAATGTCTTAACTATTTCCATTTACAGATATAAATTGGTTGAAACAGAGTTTTTCATTCCTGTTTTAAAAGGACTTACGAATGTTGAATGTTCTTCCATCGTGTTTCCGAATATACGGATGATAATAAATCTCCTACTTGTGTTTCCAGTTCCGTTTACGATTTATAGTTTCCAGAAGCAACCAACGTCTTTGCTAAAGTTCTCCAGGGTGTAGTTTACTGTCTGGGTAACGAAGACTTAATATGTATGGAGAAGTACGATAAAATAGCGAAAGTAATAAAGTGGACAGATATTTCTCTGAACTACTTATTTTCGTGAATGTTGTTGAAAGATGCTCAATGGTCTTTACTAATTAATCTCTTTGATTACTATTTCTAAAAGAGCTTCATCGTCTACCCATTATTGTCACACAATCAGGTCTCCTTTCATTTGAGAGGGATTAGGCTATAGAGAAATTCCATCGAGAAAATCTCTCAAGCATGCATGTTTCGTCACGATATTTTCCTTCACCGTTTGAGCATATGATAAATACGCACATAACTTCTGATAAGTCAGTGGTGCGTGACTTGCTAGCTCTAGCTTTTTTATAATGTATCTGATCTTTGCTCCGTGTCGAGTTGAAACTCCGTACGGTATCCGACAATTTGATCATACATAGGTATCTGTTTGTGTAAGCTTGAACATATTCATCATACATCTTATAATATCTCCACCATTATTATCAATTTGGTAGGCAGCCAAGCGTTTGTTAATATAACCGGTATGTCCTGCACAATGCTCCAAACAATAGTCATTGACATGTACATTAGTACGTCTAATATCCCACCGGCCATTTCGCATCGTAATCACAGCCCTGAATTATTGTTTGAGGAGAATGTGCGCTTGTGTGCGTTATGATTGTATTAGATTGTTCTGGCTCATGAATAGGGTTGTCACAGTTGTATTTTATGCAGTGACAAGTACAGTTTAATTATAAATGTATTAGGTTGGAAGTACTGTTTAGTTTTATTGATAAGATGTTTTCAATTACAAACCCGTGGTGTATCTTTCCATTTAAACATAGATAATAGCGCTGTGGCAATCAAACTTGAGTTGTGCCGGGGACTTTAAATAGTATTATTTTTTAATTTTGTCATAGAAAAAGGTACCTTATGGTGAAAATTATTCGATCAAATCGTCTCGATGCCTTACAAAAAGTACTTAAATAACTAGAGAGTAAAAATATTAATGATACTCACATATTTTTTGCAATAGAATGAAAGCATCGATGTATTCAAAGCACTTCTAACCTATAAAAATGCAATATAAATTCTATCGAATCATAGATCTACTAAAATTTGAATACAAATAGATACGTGATTTCTGTCTGTTCCACTTAAATACAGTATTATTATGAACAATAGTAACTGTAACATTAAAACTAAAATAACTATTAAAATGTTTGCTAATTTCCAACCAGACAGCATTATCATAGACGATTAATTGGCATATGAAACGAATCTGAACATTTAGCGCCGAATTAGGTTATTTTGCGTAGTTTTCGAAGCGCGGGAACTATGCACATTAATTATGCCGTGTAACTTCACATACAAGGCCGGCAACGCATTTGCACGTCCCCTGGTGTTGCAGATGTCCATGGGCGGCGGTAATCACTTACCATCAGGTGAGCCTCCTGCCCGTTTGCCCCCTTATTTCCACAAAAAAAACATATATTTATCGTACGTACAACATAAGCCAAGCTTATAAGCTTTTACTATAATCATGTATTTCATAAATGAATAAGAAAAAAAAATACAAGGTTATACCATCACGCCTGACGTCCCTGAAGGGTTATGCAGAGGTGGTAGGTACCTACATTTCATCGTTAGGATGTAGGTTACATGTAATAGAGGGCGGTCCTATTGCCATCAACCAACAAATCCAAACTCCGAACTCCCAACTGAGAGTTCCATAGAAAAACTCAATAAAACTGCTCGACCTTGGAGTCAAAATTAAAAACCTCTTACTTATCAGTTGGACTTGCGACAATAAGACTAACTTGGTAGTAATTATGTGATGGTATTACCACAATAAGCCATTACGCTGTCCCTGTTAATAATGGGGATGCATCGGTTTACCAATGATGCGGGTGGCTGAACTTTAATTTGGATATTAGCAACTAATTTGATGTATGGCCCTGTTAGCGGCCAGGGTGGCCTCGACGATATGTTTGTACACGAGGCACGTAACGTGTTTGTGTATCTATACTGTGTTAGATTGTGTATCAATTAGTGTGTTTACTGAAGTCATACCTCGAACGAAACTAAAAACACAAGAAGAAAACTAAATCTATTATTGCAAACTAAAATAAAAAGATATATATTTCGGGATCGATTGGAGCCTGAATTAGGGAAACCCTGTATTTCAGTTATGTTTGTGTGTCAGTGCCTTGGAGTCAAACTCGAGACCTTTGACATCTCAGTCCATTGGTCACACCATACTATTAGACTACCACTACATAAATTGGCTACACAGTCATGTGTGTAAACATTTGACTAATATTAGTATTTCATACTTTAAAATTGATACATATTATTCGTGTAACTATTTAATTAATAGACATATGTATAATCATGTCACCCAAGTGATAATTACTTATACCACTTACAACGGATTATCAACCTTATAATTAAGTAATTAAAGCAATGATATATTCAAATTTGTCACTTATAAATTATTGATGGAATCTAATCATCCTGAGAACTGTTCAGTTTGGAGTCATGTGTCAAATAGGATATGAATTTCCAATGAGATTTACTACAATACAAGGTTGCTGGTATCGCATATATATTACCACAATTGTTTTCTCTTAAGCACAGTTTTAAGCTAAATTAAACTCAATGTAAGGGAGGTATTAAGTTAAAAAAATTATTTCTTGCAATCGCCTACAAATATGACTAAGATCTGACACGATTGCAGCTTGTAATCTTCGACAAAACAGCTGATTGTCTGCTCAGACCTTTTATAGGATTGATAATTTAGTCACAGCCCGAAGTTTGGCTGCAGTCTCTAGACTGCAACCGTTGATGCCTCTGACGATCGCTTCGAGGAATAAATACATGATAATTAAATGATTTAAATACGTTTTCTTTTATTGAAACTAAATATCGCCAAACTGCTTCAGTATGTTAGCGACAAAAGCACTCATTTCAGATAGGAAGCAAATTTTATTACATTTATCTTTATGGAAAATTTTATGCGATTCGCGTCACTCCACATTAAAATAAAATACACATCAAAATAAATTAACTTCGGGAGCACCAATAAACGTGAAAAGCAAAATGACAAACAAGACGAACTCAATACAGAACATCAGTCTAAAAGTCTTTGATTTAACACAAAGAGGATCAAAGTGTTCTCAAATGTTCCGTTTTATATCTCAGAGCGTCGGCCCTGAAGAAAAATGTTCACGAATTCGCCAAGTTAAATACAACTCGGAACAATTTCGCAAGAGGATTTGCAAACGGCGTTTTGATTCAACGTGTTACGTTTTATTAAGTGAATAAATTGCAATTCTGTGACGAGTTATTGAATGCGTAACATTTGTATGTACATCAACAGAAAAGGTCTACCATATGTAGTTGGAGCCTATGCTGAAAATAGCCTCATTTCCAATAGGACCAGTTACATGACGCCCGCATCCAACTATGACCTTTACCAGGTCATCCATTTATCTACATAGAGGTTTTCTCACCTTAACCCTAAACAACCAAGAAGGTTTATCAGAGGTGCACAAATACACACCTACAGTTTGCCAGTTATTTTTTTTTAAAATTTCCTGTGGTGATGGCGCGCCTTATGGTAATAACCAGTTACGAATCCCTACTCCGCACTCCTATTGTAAACTTCATGGTAAAACCCAATTACACTTTGCTCGACAACCGTAAATGCTTGGGTTTTTACGCTAGAAATCGCCCTTGCGATGACATTATCAGTGAGGCAGAGGTCGTGATAATATTTCAGGTTATATGAGTCTTATCGCCTTTTATCTGGCGTAGTGCCAATTTTAGTACTTTATTGAGAAGTTTCACGTGGCTCTTCGCAATGTAATAGAGATTAAAAACCATTTTAGTCCGTATGTGGTTGCGAACTAAAATCGTTGGGAGTAAACTTACTTACATGCCGAAATTAGATATATTCGCAACTGTCTGCATACACTGAATTATGATGTAGAGATGCACGTTCACCATATCTTTCACACTACATTGATAATAAACTCTACAAGATTTAGTCTAGGTATTTGTTTTTATAAAATTTATTATTTAACCTTTTGCTTTTATACATATTTTTACCGTATTTTTTCTTACTTTAATGAAGGTAGTTTCTAACTTGTGGAAATAATAAAAATAATCTAACTGTAACATTAGCGGCAGTGACGTCACGCGTTCCTAATATTCCAAATACCATTCAGACAATACATAAAAAAAACGTTCATCATAAACTTGAAACTGTTAACACGAACTAAGATAAGTTTAAACCAAATCTATTGTGCTCTCAACTTGGCTAAACTCCGTCGACTTACTAAGATTGTAGTGCTATTACCCAGGTTTTAACATGCAAATTCATTCAGCTTCCTTAATACAATCTACCCTCGGCTCCATTTGAGTGGGCTAATCATTTTGAAGAAGACAAGTATAATTTAATTTTTAACTACGAACTTGTAGCGCTTTTTTATGCTAAAAACGTGTATAAAAATTAAATGCTGGATTTGATATTTCTAGAATAATTCGTATTATTCTCTTTTGTTTCTCTTTTGTACATAAAATCTACTTATAATTAAATTAATGCCTTGTCTGTTTATTTATCTTTAATAAAATCTTATTTATCTTTAATCTTTTTCTTTATTAAATTTAAGGGTAAACAGTTGTGTCACTATCGCTTTTTGATACCCATTTCTAGGCTAGGCAATAAATACTTTAAAATGGCTCTCCCGGAATTGTATTATGATTAACTTAATTTTAAAACTCACTTTAAAAACAGGCAACCACGTTATTTTAATTCGGTTCTTCACCGTCGAGTGAAAAAGAAATTACACAACCCACTTTTACATACCAAATTTCTACGAAGGCAAACTACATCAACACACTCGCGAGTCGTAACAAATATTTGGACTGCGAAAATCGAGTCCGCAGCCCCTACCACTGAAAGCACTTTGAAGTCTCTAAGCAATTTTGCACCTTCAATATAAGTAGGTCTATATGACTTCAAATAAAGACGGATGTATACGATATTACATACTGATGTTGACTGCGCTTGAGTGTTACATTATTAACAACGAAATATTCAATACTCAAAGGCTACCAAATTGCTATATTTGAGAGCTATTTAAAGTTAAATAGTGATTAAGTTCATTTGGCCATAAGTGCGTCACATTTAAAAAATGTTTCAGTGGAGATGTTGACACAACGGAGCCCCTCTTTGGTTCAATTTCTGGGTTTCAGGACTGAGCATTGAAATTTTGCGTTCTTGAGTATGACGCTCCTACTAATGTATTGATGATGGATAGTCTCAGCACCCATGGTATTTATTGTCACGATTACAATTCAGTTCTAACTTATATTGTCTTCAAACAAAGAACAATGCTTTTATGTACAAATGTTGCAAAAATCGTGCGGCTCTTTTAATGGTACCGACGCGACAGTTTTACCTAATAACCGGGCGAAACGGGCAGCTGTTATGCTTAATTTACACGGTGATTACCCTCAAACCTGAAAACAGTCGCGTTAAAACACTACTGTTTAACGTCTTATAATCAACAAAAAATCTAAACTGCAGTGAAACTAAAATTACTCTAGCATAATAAATCTTGGTATCCAAAAAGCTCGCAACCACAACTCAATCAAAAGAAAGAATGAGAATCCGTGACTTAAACCAATTTATCTTCACTAAGACAGTGTTTAACTTGAATTTAAATCCAGGAGTTGCTCTAGAATGGTAGTAGAGTCTTTGCTACAGGAGTTCAACTCGACACTAACACTTTGAGACGTTTAAAAAAAGTAAAATCTCGGAAGCTGAAGCTCGAACGGTTTGCCAAGGAAATGTCCTGGCAGCGTCTGAATGCTTTGTGAAATAAAGAAATAAGTTGGTTTCATTTGACTGCCACCAGTCTCTTTGAAGAAGCGTTCCGTCAAATGAATGCTCTTCGATGGGTATGGACGTTTTTATTTATTTTTATTTTATAGCGTTTCTTGATGAATGATGGAAGAAAAAAAATGCAGTCTGGAGCAAATAACTTAACAGTTCTACATCGAATCATTCTTACGATTAGGTTCTATAGAATACATATCCTCAACAAGAGTCAATCTTAGTCCGTGTTTGTTTAGACCAAAAATATCCGCTCTCCAGCTATTATTCACCTCTCTCTCGAAGGTATCAAATTGCAGAGAATACTGGAATATTTAAACATTCCCATACCACAACCGAGTAACAAGTAAATTCAAAACATTTACACGCAAAACAACCGACTTCCAAGTATGCTTTGACAAATAACTTGAAAAAACCTCTTCAAAGTTGTACGAAATTCGAAATTGCTGGGAAAAAAGGGGAAAAATTCGGAACACCGCCGTAAGCACGCTTCTACGAATGTTGCTAGAAAAGTATCGTGTTATAGTCGAAAAGTACTGTATATGTTGGCGGATAATTTGAACGGGTAGTGGTTTCGCAGAAGTGGCCACACGCTACCCAAGTGCTGGTTTTAACTGTAATTGCCAGGTAGGGTATAATTTTTTTTGTTGAAACGTACAGGTATTTTTGCGATGCTATTGCAAAATAATGAATGTGGGTTTTGAAACTAGATAACTGTTAGGTATGCGCAGTATAAATACCTATGTAGCTGTTTTATGCGGCTACTAAATGGAACAACTAATTTAAATGTGGTTTTCTATCTTAAAGGTCAGTTGGATATACCTTTGTCCCTATCATATTTTCATTTGTAATATTAACAGAATTGTCAACATCGGAACAGTCTGAAAAAAAAAACATGCGCTAATATTGTTATTGGCAAAAAAAATACTGTTTTTGATTTCCAGACTATTTAAATATGTATTAAAATAGCCTTCCCAGAACTGTTATAAGGACCCCACGATAAAAACATCTACTTACAAAAGTGTAACATTTAAGTAACATTTAACCTTTTCAACACAGATATAACCTTCACCGTAACCGGGATTATCTTGTACCTAAAAGCCTTAAAAACGTTAACGGTACCCATAAAAATATGCAATTCTACAACGTCAATGTATTTCACGTTTTTACAACATGGAACCCTAAAAAGATAACAGTAGCGTCGTTTTATTTATCTTATATTAAACCTTTTTACTGTGGACCTAAAAGGAAAGGAGGTTTGCATACTTTTTTTTTGGGCATGTGAGTGAAATCTCCTTTGTTCTTATCTTTGTACTTTGTAATGGTATACCACTTTTTAATTTAGAGCCTTTGTAACAGTCTTAATTTACAAACTGGAATTAGTACGCGGCGTTTAATTTTTTGATCTTTATGTAGTATTTACCTAGTATATTTTTTACAGTAAAATATGGTCTCTAGAAAATATATTTCGTCACTACATGATTGTTAAATGTCATTTTATTAGCGTGGTCAGTCAATTGAACATTACATGATTAAATTATAAATAAATGTTCACTATAAAATTTAATACACGTTGCGTACACGTTAATTATTTTAATTTAATATGGGGTTCCTCTAATGTCATATAGTTTGTGACTATCATGTAGAAATAATTAAAGTACTTTTTTTAATAGAATTTAATGCATGATAAAAAAGTAATTTAAAGAGCATCAATACAAAAAATAATTATGAATGTTGCAAATTTCTAGGCTCGCCAAATTTATTGCCATATTTATAATAATTCATGTTCCATCGATACGAAGAAGAAGAATAAGATTATAATATTTTCTTTATTTAATCTAACTATAAATACTCTTTGTTCTAGGTAAGTCCACGAAGAAATTGCTTTCAGAATAAATCCGCGCGCTATCAAAATAGACAGCAAAAAAGGTAAGTCGTTTATCATCTAAAAATGCTCTCGAAATAATGAAAATGTTGCCCCTTTTTTTTCAATACGCAACGGTAAACGCCGTTCATCCATCATAGTGACGTAAGTCGCGGGATCTACATAATCGACTAATTTCTATTATTTTTAGTGCAGATGCGCTAAATCAGTATTTACATCTTAATATTTGAAAAAAAAAAAAACATGTCTCGTTCTGCGTCTGTAATGAACTACTGAACCAAGCAACCGAATTGAGTGAAACTTTATACATTGTGAGTAGTATGTTCCAACATGACATGATAGTTTCAATACCAATTTATAAAAAAAAAATATACTATCCAGGAAGGTTTTATATCGGCTTCAATAGTCTTTTGTAAAAAAATATTTGTCTTTATTGAAAAGTTTTCACCAATATAATCACAGAAATAACTTAATCACAGCAACGTATGGAGAGGTCTGCTAGTTTGATTAAAGGTTAAATCTGATTATCCCCTTTGTAAATTCGAGTAAAATTATTAACTACATTAATGACTGAATTTCGATATTCCTTTTAAAATATGAATGAGCTAATAATGCAGTAACTTCGTTTATTTAAATCTCATTTTCTGCCCTGGCAAACATTCGTTCCGGTGTTTCGGTTTTATCTATTTCTTTATTATTTGTAGTTTGTGTTCGATGCCAGTAAGTCTTTGGATCTGGGCAGTATCCGCTGTTGGCAATGTGCCCAGTGAGTCTCTGATTACATTCGAAGAGGATTCGATTTCATTTCTCGAATAAAACACTCGTTTGTGTTGATATTGTGAATGATATTATTAACATACTACCGCGCCTGTTGTTCCCGAAGGGTTAGGCAGAGATGTACTAATATACACCGACATTTCGCCCATGTTTTAGGTCTAAGTAACGAGCCTATTGCCGTCTATTAGGCATGAAACTATACTCTTAGCTGTTACTGAGAATTTAATAGAAAAACCCAATAACACAAGACCGTTAGTAATATAAATTAATATGTTATAGTTAGTTATGTAAATAGTGATATATAGTGATATAACATACACAGTGAAACATACTTTAGATGGTGTTATGCATGTGAATGCGATGCACATCCTAACGTTGGTCAATCTCGCTAAACGATTGTTCCGACTGGATCTGTGGTTCTGCATTGTATTAGTATTCAGAGGGATATTTAGTTGTCAGACTGGGTATTGTGGTTACTGTTTATTTGGTGAATTAGTGGATTGTGTTTGGTAACGGGGTGATTGGAAAACCTTTTAAAGAAGCTTTCGATGTATTACTGTATTTAAATAGACAGAGGTCATATTTGTATCATACAATTTGTTTATGTCCTCTGGACTCATATAATCCCTCTATCGCTTAAGGGCCTCATCGCTCTTGTTTTCGAAAAACTCAAATTTAAATTAAACCTATTTACCTACTTTCGTTTTTATGCAATAAATAAGAATTATAAGCTAAATATAAATTAAAAATAAGCTTATAAAAAGTGGTTTTATTTTTAGATGATTAATTTAGTCTGACAAAATTTCTCACAATATCGTTAAGATAAGTATCGCTCGATATCCAAGTTAAAAACTGAAATAAAAACGCAGTAATCCAAGCATCGTTTAACAAGACTTGGACGAGTGGCCGATGCCCTTGCCAAATTGCAGTTACAGGCTACAGCCTTGCTCAGTGCCACTCTGTAATATGAACGGCCGCAGTTCGCCCACTTGAAATAAGATATAAATTGCGATGCGACCTCGAGATGCGAAAATGCTTTTCTCGAATATAGAAATTATGAAATACGTTATGTTACTTGCTTGTTTTTTATCTGCATCTTTTTAACCTCTGCTCTTTGCTGGACACTAGAAAAAATCTTGGATAATTTTTGTCTAGTATAAAAAAATGAAAATTAATTGATGTATGAATGTGGACGAGGCAAAAGTAGTATGCAGGGATCGTAGCGCGTGGCAATCTCTAGTTTCTGCCTACCCCCATGGGAAAAAGGCGTGGGTGTATGTGTGTATTACAACCTCACACCTTTTTCCCATGGATGTAAGCCTGTTCTACGCACTATGCACGCACTACGTTCCCCGAATGTCATCTTATCTCTCCTCACCTTATAAGTTCAATGTATATGTCGTAAGGTGTGCCGTTTCAACGTTAACACTGACACCCGCCTTAGAAATTGCTGTTAATCGCCTGCCATTCATACTCCCAAGATAGAGCCAAAGCTATCGTTATTTTATTAAAACTAAGATATATAGACTAAACTTAATGTACAGTTTATTGGATTTCTCCATAATGTATTATCTAATAATGTTATTACTTTTAATTTAAATATCCATGAGATTATATGAAATGATATTATGGACCTATGTGTTTGTGACGCAGTGATGAATTTTTTATTAGATGCCAAATGTAGTACATGCATAAGACGTTATTCATACTATTATATGTAGCAGAGTTGTAACAGATAAA
Source organism: Craniophora ligustri (assembly GCA_905163465.1). NCBI lineage: Eukaryota > Metazoa > Arthropoda > Insecta > Lepidoptera > Noctuidae > Craniophora > Craniophora ligustri. Next base: position 11,328,877 of record LR990969.1, read on the forward strand.
TTGCTATTCTATTTACACCATTCAACATTTATATTTCATCTAAAATAAAAACTGTTTTATTATGAACAATTCGTAGCTATCTCAAATAAACACCAGTTAGATTTGGTAGTGTATTAAACAAACCAAAATCAAACCACAAAAACTGCAACAAAAATAGAACCTGCTTCCAATTCGGTGAAGTTTGCAATCGAAACAGTTCATGAAATATATTTTTTAAATGTTTGTTGATTTAGTAGCGTGCTATTTGAGCAATATTGCTCTACAAACCTGTTTATTCGGATATTGGGTAAAAGAATCGGAATCTCAACAAAAAGAATATAAAGGCATGGCTGAAATGAATAATCAAATAAAAAAAACTACTCATCTTACTAAAACAGTAGTAGTTAGAGTCGTCAATGGGTGAGCGGCACCTCTGGTGTTGCAAACGTCCATAAGGCTACAGTAACCGCAGGCGTACTGAAAGAAAGGTTGCCAACCTCGTGGCATAAAAAAATCCCCGACACGTGTTGTGGTGGTTATCTTAGACAGATTTTCTTCAAACATAGTAAAGAACACTCCCGACAAACACACATTTCAAACAAAAAAAAAAAACAAAATCATAATCGGTTCATCCGTTTGGAAGCTACGATGCCATAAACAGAAACACACAAAGAGACACGTCAAACTTATAACACGCCTTCGTTTTTGCGTCGGGGATTAAAAACAGTATCAGTGCATGTGGAAATATACTATTTACAGAATCTGAAAGGCGTTACGGCTGACCCCATAAGCCTATTATTAGAAGCACTACAAGTCCGCAACGTGTGACGTGCGTTAATGACGTCAGATCGTCTGGCTTATTACGTACGAGAAATCTGTTGACCGACCATCACGGCGTCTCTTTGGTTCTATATTTTTTCATAAGAGGTTACGGGATAGTATGCTTTACTATATAAGCTGCTGTCACATAAAATAAAAAATACTATAAATTAGATGGTGTGTGAGATATTACTGCGATTACCTAAAAGTTTTATAAGGGTGATGTAAGTGCGCAGTAAGCGACGCGCTAGAATATTATAAGTACATCAACTTTATTAGTTAACGTATGACAAGATATGAACTTATCAATAGTCAGTATGCAGAAGTCCTTAGAACGTGGCGTTTTGTAGTTTTCGCCTATATAGGAAAAAGTATATTAGACAGCAAGCTGGTTTGCTTTAGGATCGACAACGCACGGGCGACACCTCTTGCAATGCAAATATGCATAGGCTAAGGTTACTGCTTATTACAAGACGGGTAAGCTTGCTTGCGACTTCCGCGTTACACAAAAAGGCTTTAAATTCCATTTTTATAGAAATCACACGTCTAACAAAGTAAGACCATAATTGCTAAACTCATCCAAGTACTTTAATTCCGTGTTGAAGCTCAAAGTAAATACAAATGTCTTGAAAATTGCGAGCGCCGTGCGAATCCTCTCATGTCGATACACTCACTTGAAACAGAGATCTAGTACTCGACACCAGCTTATTTGCGCCGGCACGTAACATACATAGGTATTTGTTGAAAGATCCCATTGGGAACTAGATTTTAATGTAACAGTACCTACAGAACATGTCTGGGTAATAAATTTATCGAGACGATTGGTTTAAGTGTTTAAATGCTTGCAAAAATTTATTGGTTTTGTTACAACCAGCCAGAATAGAGATTATGCATGATGTGATTCTTTAGGTAAATAATTTTTTTTTGTTGTCTTATAATAAATCTTTACACATGTATGTATGCTTCGGAGGATACTTTGAGGTCCCTGTGGGTATACGAATACCAGAGGCTATCGTTAATTATAATCAAAAGCTCGAGAAGCCGGACAATCAGTTTATTCTCAGGTTACGGCGATGCTCAGAAAATGGTTTATGAAGTCTGTTCGTAGTTGAAATGTTGATATTCAGCCGCATTTATCCAGCCTGAAAGTGAACCCCAATATAGCCAGGAAAAGCTCATTATTCTCTTATTCCATTAAATAATTCTAAATTCTAAATTGCACCTTTTATATCCGTACATAAGTATAAATGATAATTATCATTTTATTATCATGAGCGAGTGGAATTTAATGCTTTTACTAATGGAGTTTTTACTGACCATTAGTTAGCGGGCAGTTGGGAAAACTACGCGAGATTTTTACTTACCAAAAAGAGCATTTTCTAAATGATATGGCGATCTAGTTTTATATGAAACCGCTGTTATCTGGCCTCCACTTTTGGTAACATTTTCGCAGTATGATTCTACTGTATTATCACTGAATATATTTTATAATTTCATATTTTTTGTTTATTTATGATAAATATTTATTTAATTGTAATATAGAAACTGTCAGATAGCTTAGAGCTTTGACCAATAGACTCTGAGTTCAAAGGTCTTGAGTTTAATCCCAAGGCACCACAGAATTTTCGAAGTCATGTGAAAGAAAAACATCCTGAGGAAACCTGCATGCCTTAAAGTTTCTCTCGATGGCATATGAAGTCTGCCTACCCGGTCTAGTCTAGCGTGGTGGAATAATAGCCTAATGTTTCTCAAATTATGGGAGACCACTGCCCAGCAGTAAATAATTAAGTGGATGATGTAACAATGTATATATTTGAATACCACAAACTAGTTTGAAATTCCACATTTATTTTCAACACCAATTTTTCAAAACCATTTTCACTTCAGTTTAAACAGTCTCGTTATATAAAAATGTTGAAGTTTTCTTATTTTCCAATGCGCATCGTTATTTCCGTTCGAAATATCTTTCCAGTTAATTTAATATTATTTTACAGTCAATTGAGTGGTTACTTTTTTTCCATGGCGGACGAAAAGAGTTGAATAAATAATTAGTTTCGAATTTATGGAGTGGTATTATGGTTGGTTTTTAAACGTCGGTGTTTATTTTACATTTATGTAAGCATTCGTATTTTCCGTGCTTCTTCGCAACTATGTTGGGGTTGGTTTCCAGTCTTCCCAAATGTGGTTAAATACGGATTGTGTGTCTACCTGAGTTGTACAACTAAATTAATGGTAAAACTCAAGAAGTTTCTAGAACGGTCTAATTTTATTAAACTGTTGATTTTGTCTAGTGTAATCAATGTCAATCAAAGACACCATTATCTAATTATTTTGTTAATTTCTGTAGAAAGTTTTTTTTTATACTTAAGTAAATTGCAACTGAATACCCTACATTCTATCTAATCTATAACGCCTATATCGCCTTGCGTAAAAAAAGAAAAATACCAAATAAATTCCTTTTATTGCCGCGGGCATTCCAAATTGCAACCAGGAAATGTTACAAAAAAAGAGAAAGACATAAAATGAAGGTTCTCATTTAGGAAACGCACGCTTTGTAGCAGAGTAGGTGAATTAACCATGAGATATTTTCGACGTAACTCGAGCATTTCCCGGTGTATTATTCAAACACGAATATAGTAATTGTTTCATAACTCGCGACAAAGCAGACAAGACTTGTGAAGCCTATATTATATAGTCCAATGTTTATTATTATATTAGATGAACCCAGACAAGCACATTTTGGTGAAAAATAGTTTAAAAAATCTTTAAAGTGGGTGATATATCGTGTCAATATTTGAGCTCAATTATTTTTTGGAAATTTACGCAAACCAACGTAACAATAATTATTTAGGATATTTTTGAGACATTCGAGTAAGATGTAAAAGCTACACAAATATCTGTCACTTGCACTTGAAAAGTGGAAATCGCAATTGTCAGTAAAATCATTGATATATTGACATTGTTGGGCTATTCCTCTGATTAATTACAGATGACATAACTCATGTAAGATATCTAACAGACAAATTCTAGCTGTACGATACCATATTTGTTAAATACACAGGATTTACCTATGATAAAGACCTATGAAACAGTTAAACTGAAAAGCTATTCTTAATTCATATACATTTCGTTAGAAAGACAATCATAATGAGACTAGTTTATGTGCAGATTTAACTATCTACCTATCTACAGTGATTGTAGTCGTGTTAAGCAGAATTCTTTCACTCTGTCTGTTTCGAAAGTTAGCAAACTTTAGCCGTATCGTGGCCCAATATTTTTTATTTTTTGTTCTTTAGTCACGTTAATTAGCCAAAACTTAAGCGTGCCCCGAACTTTAATTAGGAAACTTCCCGTAGTTTTGGGATGAGATAAAATTTCTAAATATCTCATAAAGTTGATTTAATATAAGCGTGCCATTTTGTTAATTAAAGACCTTTTATTATTATATAAAGAACTGTTGTGAAAGAAATGCGAGCGCGGAAAATAGTTTCCCATTTTCTTGTAGAACTTATTGTGTAATTTTCTCTATTGTTTTTTTATATTTCTTTGAAATTGAAGTGTATTTAATTCATATAAAAATACTTTTTGATATAACTTTTACAATAAATCTACGTGGAAAATAAAATAACATTTAATATTGCATTGTTATTACACATTGAAATAAAACTACTCTTTACCGATTTTAGAAAAAAATTATAAAAGTCAAGCCAATAGAAAAGTCAATAGTGTTGCAATATTTATTGATTCGGTCATTCGTCTTGCAGGTCATCGGGTCAGTTGATACTGGCTTTACCTCGATCGATATGCATTATAATTATAGTGAGTTGAAATTAGACAGGAGAAACCAGTTTTATTCAAAAACCAGTGGGATCATACGGGCTATTGATGATGATGATAGTGACAATTTTTTTTAACGAAGTTCCTTAACAGGGCTTACGTGTAGTGTGATTTAGTAGAAATCGTCACGTGACGAAATGCCGTATGCGTGTGTATATTGAGCTTACTGCAAGCAAATGAGCACACGAGCAAGTAAATGTGCAGCCTGGTACGAACTTCGTTCCTGACCGCAATCAAGCTCACGGCTCCGCCAATGGTAAGCGGTTACCGTAGCCTATGAAGGTTAACAACACCAGAGGTGTCATTCGATTACTCGTCCCTCTATACATCAGAGGCGTCTATCCAGCTGTGAACTACGATAGGCTGCTCGATTGATAAATATATCTGGACATTAAGACACAGCACCATCTAGTTCTGGAAGCAACGAGGCTTGTGTTACGGATACTAGAAGGTTGATATACTACATATATAGTTTTGTTTTGTTAAGACATACATATTATACATAGATATATCCATGACTCGGATACAAATGTTTGTTATGTGTCCCTACCGGGATTCGAACCCAGGACCCGTAGCACAGAAGGCAGCGTTAACTACCGCTGGGCTAATCGGGTCGTCGAATTGATACAAAAGCGGTTTGCTGGTAATTATTGTCTGTCTAAGTCTTCGGGGAGTTAGTCAGTGGTGATACTTCGTATATGTATGTATGTACTAACTGGCTTTAAAATCCACTAGGTCGATATGTAACAATAGCGGCGCCCTCGAGACGCGTGGTTGCCAATCGGCAACAATCATACTGGCGTACTTGCTCTAGGATAGGTTAATAAATAAATATATTCAGACATAATTTTGCAGCGCCATCCAGTTCCGAGCTAGGTAACGAGTCTTGTGTTACGGCTGATACACTACATAGATATTTTTTTTAAATTCATTTTAGAACGATGCCTTACTTGATGATAGTTTCTTGTGTCGTTAGTTCGCTTAGAAACACAAATTTACATGAACAAACGCCCAGACCCAGAACAACTAACTGTAGATGGTACAAATATTTTCTCCGTGCGGGGATGGAACCCGCAACCCGCGACGCACAAGCCGATCGTTCAGCCACTCTGCCAATTGAGTCGTCAATCTAAATATATGTATATAACTCAAAGGTGACTGACTGACTGACATAGTGATCTATCAACGCACAGCCCAAACCACTAGATGGATCGGGGTGAAATTCGGCATGCAGGTAGATGTTGTGACGTAGGCATCCGCTAAGAGGGGAATTTTGTAAATTCACCCCCTAAGAGGGTAAAACGGGGAGTTAAATTGCGCGCGGATGAAGTCACGGGAACCAGCTAGTTATAAATAAACACAGACATATTTTACATAGCAATATCCATGAATCAGATACAAACGTCATCACACGAACATTTGCTCCCACTGGTATTCGAAACCCAGGCCCCGACAGACGGCAGTCTTTAATACCACTGCGCTTATCAGGTCGTCGATATGTAACAATAGCGGCCGCGAGACGCGTGGTCGCCAAACGCCAACAATCATACTGGCCTACTTGCTCTTCGATCGGCCAACTTAAACCCGTTATGTGTGAAACTCGCACAATATGGCGGAAATGAAGCGGCTATTATAAAATGAACCAGCGTGAAGCGGTGCTTTGTTATCGGGTGTACAAACAGTTTTTATTTATGAAATAAATTTAAAACAAATTATCTTTAAAATATACTTTTATTAGTACATGTTTTTTGTTTCTTTTTTAAACTACATACATTGAGATTTTAGGTTTCTACCGATGTTATGCTTATAAACGCAAATTTCCATGAATACTGTAGACTACATGATCGCTCAGCTAATACGCCAATCGCGTATTCGGTGAATCGTTGCTAATAACTCTCTCAATCAAACCTCCATTAAATTAAAAAAAAATGTCTTATCCGTTTATGAGCTACGTACGATGCCACAGACCGACACACAGATCCGTATAATAAATATACACAAAAAAAAACATGGTTATCTTATTACAAATCGTAAAAACAAAATGCTTCAAATTATAAAGCAATCTAAATATACAATACCATTAAATAAGGTTCGTCTGAAAAGTTTTAACAAACAAAAAAGGAGGTTTTGTTATATTAATAGCTTTGGATTTTTAAGAGTATATTTTTACGGCACGTGGCTGAAAGTAAATAAGTATTAAATCAATAACAAACCTTTTAGATCGTTTCGTAACGTGCCTCCAACGGTTCGTGACGTTTAAGTTGCGAGCGATCCGAGCGCAGTGCGCTCAATAGAACGGAAATAGAGCGGTGCAACGCTGTGCCTAGCTAGCTCTACAACTTTTTGTACTACAATAACAGAATATAGGGCAGTAGAATAAAAATGTGGAAAGTTGAAGAAAATATTTATTTGTTACCTACCATCATGCCTACATCTTTGAAGTGTTAGGCAGATGTATATTAATATGCACTGTATGTTTTAAGATATCATATCACAGTCGGCGGTCCTTTGAACCATAACCTGTGCATAAAAGTCCAAACTGCTAGATAATACGAGGAATTTCAAATGTTTTTGAATTTTCAGAACTAGTTGCATGATTCCAAAAATTATAATTATCATAGATACTCCATTGATAGATGCTTAACCAAAAAATGAAACCCAGGACCTTACGCTTAGCAGTCGTACTTGCAACTTCTACAACAAAAAGGTTTATCAATTTAACTGTACAGTACTCTATATTTTATCGTATAACACATACACTTCCATCCCAAATATTGAAACAGTTATTCAGGGTAAACCGTACAACAACAAAAAAACTTCTTTAAGTATCAAATTCAAGTGTAGCGCAGTTGGCGGTAAGTTGTTGCGGTTTCGTGCTCACGAAAGGAACTCCAAGTAACTTCGAGATTGTATCCGATAGTGGAATACTTTTTGAACCGCACCTTTTTGTGGTACATTTTATTTGGCCAACACTTTATGTTAAGTACTGGTTAAAGTTACAGTACTAGAATAGAACAGTGACAATTGTCTCGTTGGTCTAGTTGCCGCAAATAGGACTGCCATTTTGATTCCCAGGTCGTACAGTGTTATTGTTTTTTTTTTATGAAATTCGCAGTAGCAGCTTGGGGTTTAGATTTGTGCTCGGTTGATGGCAATAGGCTCGCCTACTATTACATGGGACCTAAATATAGGGGACGAAATGTGGGTGTTTATTAGTCCACCTCTGCCTAACCCTTCCGGGACGACAGGCGTAATGTACTAAAATAGAAATAGAACGGTCACGATGTAATGAAAAAAAATTAGAATGAGAAATGTCGTTGGTTTAGGCATGTTGAAAGACTAAATGATAAACAATTAACAAAAGCAATTTATAAGGCAGATGTTAATGGAAACTGCAAAAACCATAGTTCTTAAGCACATTACCAAGGCCACTGACTTTTAAAAGTTATTTACGTATTTATCACTTGCTCGAACGGTGAAGGAAAACATCGTGAGGAGAAAAAATGCAGGAGACATTCCCAAAATTCTATTGTCAACAGAAAGTAGATACCGTCGGTTTGGCGCGCTATCTTGTTTCACCTTTGAAAGGATAAAATACATGCTACATGTGCCACTTAAATTTTTTTTTACTGATTTTTTATTTGCAGTCTTTATTTCTAAGTGCATGCATAAAGTAGTAAACTTTAAAAAATAACTTTTTCTAAAGCATCGGTGTACAAATTAATCCGTATCTAAGATGAAAATTCCTCACATTTCCATAAAAGTTATGGCAAATATAAACTACGGAATTGTATAAAGTGCTACGCTAGACGCTACGGAAAAATGTAGCGCTACGGTTAAGGCAGCGTAGCTTCATTCGTAGCACTATCCTGTATTTATTTCTTGAAATAACGTTCAGATTTGCTCGAGGCTTGCCAAAGTAAAATAAAACTGTTGGTCGCCTTGAATTTCCCCAGAAAAATATTAATGAGACCGGAGACCTTGATATCAACTTACATAACAACCAAAACGTCCCCATTTACAAAAGGTAGGCCGCATTCAAGTCCGACTGCCGACATTATTCACCCGACAACCTCCTGAACAATGAGATCATTTACGAAATATTAAGGACATTACACGGAAAAGCTTCTAAAGAGGCTTCTCGTTGTTTGCGTTAAGAATTGTAAGAGTGAAAGGCGACGGTTGAAGACAGGTTTTATCTTTGGAGGTACAATGCCCTGATACCGCTGCAAAAACTATTCAAACTTTTAGCACGGCCAGCGACACCTGTTGACGGTGTAAACAGGGCCTTATCTGGAAGGCATTGAGGCAGTAACGCTGTTGTGCACTCCACTTAAATGTCTGATAACGTAAACGAGGGAGGTTTGAGTCCCGGGGCTCTTGCCCCGCCAGTGTACTCACTCCACATCAAAAGGTTCTTTTGTAATTGGCTTTTTTTACTTCACTGTTTAATTATGAAAATATATTACGATGTAGTTATTGAAGTATGGAGAAATATTTTGTTTTGAACAACAGCACTAAATTTTATTTGTAATAAAAATATAAGAAGAAAGAATATAATAATATATGAAGTCTGCCAACCCGCAGTAGGCTAGCGTGGTAGACTATAGCCTAATCCCTCTCAATTGAGAGGAGACCCGTGCCCAGCAGTGGGACATTAATGGGTTGATGATGATGATGATGATGAATAATATAACATATAATACACCGACACTTTGCTGGTATGTTTTAGTTCCCATGTAATAGCGGACGAGCCTTGTTTATAATTGAAAATACATACTGCCTGTATACCATTGTGGTAAGGAAAGTCAATAGTTTCCTATCTGATATAGAGCACCAACTTTTTACATTATACTTGAACTGCTACTAATACTGAGACTACTGCGGAGATGGAGTACCACCATAATATAATAGGGTACCAGTCATATGATTCTCATATTTAAAGAGTATTCCAGTCAGACAAGCGCACAAGAGATATGCATATGTATGGTATCCGCTTGACACAATAAGAACAACAAACAAAACAAGGTATGAAGGATAACCCCCAAACATAAACTTGAATTTACACGTTTTTAGTACTTTATCACTCACACGACATACTTCTGTCTCCTATTGTCGTAGATACAAAGGTCCTGTCACTCGACACGAACCACTCCTATCTCTCCAACATCCAAACACCTTTCGGACGCGACTTATTAATAGCGCAAATGAGTTTGCAAATTGCCCTTATCCAACCGCGGAGCCTCTAATTGTCCTCCGCCCGCCTTTGTCTGCCACCGCTCTCGTTAATTCTTTTTTTATTCGCCAAGATAGCTCTTCATTATTTGGTCAAAGAATATAAATTCTCGCCGGCCGTTCGCCGTTGAAATTAATATTAGAGACGCTGGCGATTTATCGCTCTATTATGGACAATAAATTTATATTATAAATGCGCTAAACGATTTGCCAACCGCCCCCAACGGCTTCCAATAAAGGGTGCGTTTCAAATTGTTTCGATACTAATTTATCGCTTCATCAATTATTGTCATTTCAGCTCGCGGTGTTGTGTTTGTGAATTAGAAATGGCATTGGCTAAATGCCTAAATAAAAATTGCGTTCTATTTTTAATATACTTATCGGTTTTATACGAAGTCGCAGAAATATGATATCGAACGGTGTTGACACATCTGGGGCACGAAATTCACGGAGAGTCTTCTTCAGACGGTTTCCTGTAGCTGCAATGGCTATAGTTTTCGTAAAAATCCATGTCATATCCACCTTGTATATTCCCCAGCCTGAAGGCTGATTTTTCTTGGGTATATATTATAAAAACAATAAAAAAAACTTTAGACGTTACGAGCAGCATCTGTATGACGATACTCATATTCTTATTTATGTATATCTAAAACTAATATAAATCGGTGTTAGTCCGAAATCTAATTTCGAAAATCTAAATCAACCTTGCTTGATTTTACTATGCGTACATTTTAATGGGACACCAATCGGGCATTTGACATTTTAACTATGTATGCATTTGCGACGCTTAAACAATGCATTTACACAATTGGAATTGAATTTTCATTCGTCAAAAATGTTTACTGATGTCCGAGTTGCTATTGTATTAGTAACATTAACTTTACTAAAGTGTTATCTATTACTAGCCGTAACCACACATGTAGGTAATAAGCGTATAAGTATTGAGAAAAATTGTCTGGGCTAAGGAAAAGGTACGACGAACTTAGTGAGGATGGGAGGAGTGAGGATAACATACTAAATAATCAAGCAGGGATATTTGGAAAATCTATAACAATTAAGTAGGTACACACTGTCCACACTTAGCATGTATATGTACTCGGCTAAAACATATGATAGACTGCAATGTTACCAATTGATTCTTGTATAACATTACCCACCGTTTGACGACTAAGTCCATTGAACAAGCGTCGCTGTCAAATTGGAAATCAATCAACTATTTAAAAGTGAATAATTAGTTTCAAAATTAAGAACTCAATCTTTATTTCACATTTTAATGCTATATTTTACTAAAACATAATAAAATATAAACATTTATTCATATTATACTGCAAAATATAGTGGCATCAGCTTTTAAAAATAGGTATACAAGAAGTATATTGCTAGCTGACCACTCTTCGCTCTTATGCTCATAGCAATAAGGAAATATCGATTCCACTTAAATGGATTCAACGGCAGAAATTCTCGTTTAAAAATATCCCAAAATAATTCAGAGTAAAGCATTCGAGAAATTCGTTAGTAACAATAAAAAGTTTGAAATACTTTATCGAAACAATTAAAATTTGCCGAGAAAATTACAAAACGTAGCCCTTAAAATGGACAACAATAAAAACCGAAGACCCAAAAGGTCGTTAAATGCTATCTGAAATTGTGATGGAAATATTTGGGGAAAGAATTAATGAGTAGGTTTTCTCCAGTGGAGTATTACGCAGAAACCTTTATTGGGTCGGAGTATACCTAATTAGTGGACGATAATCGACGTAATTATTAGCAGCGAAGGGTTGAAAGCGATTTAAGCAGGGAACTGCTTGTAAACCTGTTAAATTTTGCAAACGTTAACGTTTCTCTTGTAAACGTAATTAAAATGTGTATCGTTCAATATATAAAACGATCCAATTTGCGCAGATAAATTGTTTTTACCGAAAATATTAGGTGATAAATAAAAATGGTATCTATTTTAACTTTATTACTGCACTTAAATGAAGTAATTTCATGTTCGTTTTGCGTTATTTTACACAACTATTTAGTTATTAATAAAATAGTTTTTTATGACTTAGATAATATATTTTTCAGTTATTCAATGTTTACAGTACAATTGGTGCATCGGCTACTGCGTCGCGTATGGTGGGTTCGATCCCCGCACAAAACAAATATACATATGTATGGCATACAGGTAGTTGTTCCGGGTCTGAGTATTTGTGCATTGTTAATAGTTGTTTGTATACGCACGACATAGGAGAGATTGATAGTGTGGGAGAAACTTTAACAATAACCCTCCTTCTGACGCAGTCGGTTAAAAATTGACACGACATTATTGCCTTTTTTAGTTATGAACTACATGCTATTGATTCCATTCTGTAATTAATTTAAAATAGCCATAAATTGAACGTGGCTCCAGTATTCGTTTACATTTTCCTTGCATATATTATATTGAATACGAGAAAAATCCAGCAATGCTCCCGTTGTTATTAAAAAACTGGGCGCAGTATAGTGCGTTCATGCGTGGTTATCGATAGTCCCTACCCTTTGGCAAAAACTGGTGCTCGACAGCCCTCGATTGACGCCCATCAAGTGGTTATAGCTCTTCACCGGCCCGTCCTCTAATGGACGTGTTTTTCACGCTCACTGCCGGTAAACCGATAGAAAATATTGATAGCGCCATTTATAAAACTAGACGATTTAATGATAATAGCGGTGCGGTGATTTTTATTGAAGAAGAATAGACTTTTTATTATTAAATGAAACTGGTTTTTACTGTCTTTGTCTTTCGTAGGATCAGTCATTTTATCCAATCTGCTTTTTCATAAATTACATTTATAATGTTAGTGTGATATAAAAAATTGTATTTTGTTATAATATTTTCATACAAAGATGATATTAGATACATAATTTTAATCAAAACTCAGTTGGTGGTAGAATAGTACCCACTAGCTAAAAGTTTAGCTATAGTACATACATAAGTAGCCAAAATGTTCATATCTCTCGACCAATCAGACATTTTCCCGCCCTGGCATATCAGCGACCTCTAGCTCAGAAACTAAAATAATGAAATTAACATTTAAAGAGAATTTGAAAAGCAAACCCACCTCTGTCTAATATTATAATACTTTAATATGTCTAAGTGAAAACTTAGACCCGAAATCCGACATCCATTCAAAACTAAATTAAATAATCCGTTCTAATGCTTTTTACTTTACGAATAGCGTTTGTGAAATCTATTCCCTATTCACTCCGATGGGTCTAAGAATCCTTTCCAGCTGCCTCAGTAAGAACTTTTTGAGGGAAAACCTTTTAAGACATTGACATTCTATAGATACAGGGTTGACCCAAATAGACAACACGTTGCGTATTTGTAAGACGTAATGATGTAATCCCGGGGACCCGTTAGAACCTCAAAACGGGATCTGGCCGCCCGGGTAATACAGAACATAATTAAACATACATTTATCTTGCAGGCATAATCAATCATTGTAATTGATGTCTAGTTTTGATGCTGTTAAAGTATATTTTTGAACACACGACTTATTTCCTAATGTCAATAAAATTGGTGTCTTTCAACAACTACCACATTGATCTATCAGCATTTTTCAAAGGCTCGTCCTCTATTACATGAGACCTAAAATTTGCCGGCAAAATGGGGGGTGTAAACTTAGTACACCTCTGCCAAACCCATAAATTCTGAGTTATTGGGTTTATATTTTTATAAGACCGTAATTATTAGTACCTACTAAAGGTCAATATATAAATAAATTTTAAATGATTTTATAAATTCTTTTTTATTTGGTGACATTTTATCATTTTATATGATCAAATATTTCGATTCTAATAGGCACTTGGCATAGTACCAGGCATTTAGGGCAGAAAATAGACAAGAGTAGATAATTAAGTGCAGTTTTTAGTCAGTAGTAATATGAATTGCTATTGTTTATTATCATATGCATCCTACCAGTTTTTGAGGCAACGACAAAAACAAACATAAATAATAAAGTTAATACAGAAGCAAAATGCATTATAATAATAATATATCTACTATATGAGCTGTGTCTTTCTTGGGGATAGTAATTCAAACAATATTGCGATCCACACAGCATCCAACTTTTTTAATCCCACCCCTTCCAATGCGAGGTTTCTGTAAACAATTTCCAAGATTGTCTTTATCTACTGTCTGACCACGTTTATTTTCTTCACAACTTCGTCTATCCATTTGTTCTAGCTTAAATGTGAGTTGGATACAAGTTTTTTAATTTTCCCCAAATGCTCCGTGGAAAGATGAAACTACGTAAGAAGTTTAGCAAATAGTTTTAGTGTTTATTCTTGTCTAAGTTTGTTATGTATGTCTCCTAATCATAACATTTTGTTCGCGTACGGTTTATGAATGATGGTCGTTGTGCGTTTTATTTTCTTTTAGTCGAATAGAAGCTTCCAAAATTCAGCCACGTAGAAGAGAATTCGGAGTCAGTACTAGAAAGATTATTGAATTGATGAATAAATAATGGAAAATGGAAGAAACACTGTTATTATTCAGACAAAAAGTAATGTGCCGTTAACGGTAACTGGTTTTTTTAAGCAATCTTGACTGTTGACACCATTTGTTTGTAATAACCTCTGTGGTTTCAAAGTAAACTTAACAAATGCTATGGTTCTAAATTCTTCCAAACAAGCGATGTGCTAATTTTATATTACTCCAATAGGTATTGTAAGAAAAGAGAGAAATCCCTTAATTTTTATTAAGGAACTTCCCTCATACGTATTTAATGTTGTAAAATATACTGCTTTCTGACGTTTAGGATCCTTTACAGAATCCATTAAACACTAAACAACAAGCAGTCGGTAAAAAAGGCTGCATCGATTTTTTTTCATAAAAAGTAGTATCTCAATATTTCACCGAAACATTTATAAATATTTGTTTCACATTTTTGTTCCTTAATAATTCTTTAAATGAAATAGCTTTAAAATAAATTTCGTAAACAAAAACGTAAAGTATTGTACTTTACAAGACAAGGTTCAAAAAGTCCACAGTTCCTTCCTGCTCAGATTATTCCCACTAGACTTCATTCAACAACCGCATGTGCTGAGATTACACGTAAGCTCTATATTCTAGAAACAGGTGGTACATTCTAGAAGCTTTTGTTCCACAGTACTTGCAACTGTTTAGCTGTGAAAATATGTTAATATAATGTAGGATGCATATAAATTTTGCTATGTATACTCGAGTTTTACGTTGTCTAATGGAACATTTATGAATCGTAAAATGTATGATGACTTAAGTTAAAGATTGCGCGTATTATTACGCATTTTAACGTTATTTAAAAACTTGACATCTAAATATATGTATATAACTCAGAGGTGACTGACTGAATGACTGACTGACTGACATAGTATCAACGCACAGCCCAAACCACTGGACGGATCGGGCTGAAATTTGACATGCAGGTAGATGATATGACGTAGCCATCCACTAAGAAAGGATTTTGATTAATTCAACCCCTAAAGGGATAAAATAGGGGATGAAAGTTTGTATGAAAACTATACCTAATTAATAATAATACTTCTTAACGCGAGCGAAGCCGCGGGCGAAAGCTACCACATATACGCCTTTTTCGAATAGGGTTTAGCAGAATTTATATGGCTTAAAATACACATACCCTTACAAACCTATGCTCAACGTGAATATAATTTTATTCAAATCTCCAAATCCATAGATCAAACGCACAGAGGATCAGCTACCCTTTTTAAATAACCCGGTACCCTGTTAACTGAATCTATTTAGCAGTATTGATCCATCGATCGTCCAGTCGCCTATAAGGCGGCCACGCCTCTTCGTTGTCCGGGAGCAAAAAGTTCGGATCACTAAGAGCTGTGAAGGTTTTTGTTGGGTTTTTTCGGGCGTTTGATACGAAATCTATAGGCGTCGTGTGATGTAAGGAGACTGGCTGGCTTATTGTGAGTCTGTGAGTAACGTTAGGTGCTATAAATACAAAGAGGTTTAAGCTAGATGTCTTGGGTGCTTTAGTTTTGTTCTCTAGTTTATTATGTGAAGAGGCGATTCTAGATTATGTTTGTTTGTTTGTTATTCAAAACGTTTTTGTTTTAAGTAAGTTTTTAATTAATCTATACTAATGTTATAAAGAGGAAAGATTGTGTGTTTGTATGTTTGTAACGAATAAACTCAAAAACTACTGGACCGATTTTAAAAATTCTTTCACATTTAGAATGCTACATTATCCCCGAGTAATATAGGCTACAGCAATACCACAACGGTGAATGTTTTAAAATATATGTCCAACCGTGCTGACGGAACTGAAGCCGGGCAGGGTCGCCAGCTAAGCATAAAGGGCGTTCTATTTAGCCGCTGATGTGATTCTTATACATTCGCGCACACATGATTCGGTATTAAAAATACCGGTTCTGTCTCCACTTTTTAACTTTGTAATAATACAGCACGCAGAACCGATGCACGATGGCTGCGTAATGACAGCATAAAAATGTACAGGAGAATAAAAGATTTCTTACCGAGAGCAAACTTTACAACGACTTCTTAATTTAAGTGGCGCTTGGGTGAGTCGGCTCTTACCCCTGAGTGTCTCTTAACAGCTCACAAGTACCATTCAAAATATTAACTTTAAAGGTATTCAAGTATAGTCTTATGTTGTTGCACTTGTTAATTGTTGCGTCTGTTTGATGGGTGAGCTCCGGTTGTCGCGACATATAATTTTTTTAATTAATTATTTGGAACTCATGATTCGTGTTCAACTTTTGTGTTTTAAATGCTAGTTTATTTGTTTAGAATCACATTCTCTTCTAAGTTCTAATTTCACATGTCCGTGTGACGCATGACAAGATTGGCTTTAGACAAAAAGACTTACTTATTAACGGTAAATAACATGGACACGAAATTTTGTATAAACGTGTATTTTGATAGTCCATTTATTTTGAAAAGCTTGTTTTCTAAATAATATGTTTCTTTTCTTTTTTTTTTCTAATAAATTATTTACATTCTGCTCTTGAATAAGTGATCGCTGGCTATCATTTGTAAAATAAATAAAATAATTAATAATGTAAAATATACTGTCAGTTGACGGTGCTATTTGCATACCAGGTTTCTGTATCACGCCTGATTCCTCCAGAAAAGAATTAGATTCAACATTTCACCATATAATAAAACGTGACACATTCAATACAAATTTCTCGTCTCATGACTTCGAAGCCTGTTCGTGCGAAAACGTATTGGCTCACAATTTTACATACAAACACGCTACAGTCAGCACAAAAGTCGTACATATAAAATGTGGCGCTAGACTTTCTTAAGCGTACAAGGATGTGTTAGATTTCCTGACGCTACCGGGTGCAGAGGTGGTGACGTCACAGGCTCGATAACGAGCGGGACCTGGAACACAATACCATACTGCACTATTGTGTACTCTGTGCAACATAGAAATAAGTTTCTTCGACTTGCGACCTGTTTGTGCTTCGGTAATAATTAGCTGCTTCCATTTGATGCACTCGTAGTTTGGTCTTTAAATTCAATGTATCAATTCTTCTTTTTCTAGTTTCGGTAGATTTCACAGTAGTAGGTCATTGCACGTAGTTTACAATTTGATAGCTGTAGGCTGGCTACTCAGTCAATGTGAATCTCCTCATAACTCAACCACGGCAAGAGTCAATAAGTGCGATTTTTGTTCGATATAAGTTCGAAGAATTTTATATATTAAGATTCCGCGCTGCAAGAGTAGGGACCCAGAATGCGCCGAGAGCGTACACCTGAGGCCGTAATACAATGTGTTTACGAGTTTTCTTTAAGATATGAGAGATAGCGTGCTAGATGTTAAATGTAGGCATCCCCTCTCTTTATAACTTCAATAACACTGCTTTTACACATGTGTTACAAGTTTAGCGTTTGACCACTTTCTTACCTGTCATCTTAATATGTCTAAAGTGAACCACGCTTACCAAGAAGATACCAATTCTCTCGTGATTTAAAGACCGTGTGTGCTTTTTTTAGGGCAATATTTGAGAATTCTATTATATTTTGCCTTCGTCAAATTGCTTTGTTCCGTATCTTTATTTTCTTAAGCTATATAAAATAATATAGAACAATACCAGTTTAGCATGCCCTTGAGCCTAATTGCTACATAGAATCCGAAACATCAGGAACTATTATAATACTAACAAACCACGGCTAAATAACTATAGAAAAAATTGTATCTCAATACCCATTTTGTAAAACTAACCAAACTAAATTGACCTCATTATAAGTGCAAGCATCGAACGATAGTGCAGTGTTTTGCATCGGTATCCGCAGTGCGCATTACATTGGCGGCGCAGTCAGCCGATACCGACACCACTTACATGCTGGGGCGGCGATACGTCCGTAAATTAGCTAGGTACCTATGACCTATACGTGTACTACGTACAAAACAGATTATATGCGCCGCAATCGTCGCCGAATTAGCTAAACTAATCACCTGTTAGGTGTTAGGTGTTACTTGTTTCTTTGAATTGATGTCTTTATTTAAACATGTAGGTAAAAATAATATTGTATTAATTCGATGTTTTCAAATGTTCTTTCTGAATTAATCAATATAGACTGGAAATTAATGACTTTTTTATTAATGTTTTTACAAATTTTTAACCTAACCAATAATTTAACAGAAAAAAACATTATTTGAAGCATATGTAGCATTTAAATCAGGATTTATTTTATGTTATATTTCGAAGGAGTATAATATCTTAAACTTTTACTACCACTGCGAGAAAACAAGACTGTAAACTTTTTAAAACAAAACTCAATTCTCTACAAAAAAAAAACAAGAAACACATTTCACCCTTTCCCAAAACAGAATGGAAATTCAATATGTGCGTAAAATATGCGGTACACCTTAATAATGCGCGGAGTATTTGAGGCGTTAGGGAGAGGAGGCGAGGGGAGGGGGGTACACACAAGCGCATTTACTTTCTGGGAATGCAAAACGTACAGCGAATTTGTCGTTTCCGTACACACACTATCCCCGTTTTCCAGGGTCGTCACGCAGCGACAATAGGAAGCTGTTGTAGAAAGAAAATGCACTTCATTAAATTATCAGCCCTTTAATACCCCACTGCTGGGCACGGGTCTCCTCTCAATTGAGAGGGATTACACTATAGTACGCCACGCTAGCCTACTGTGGGTTGGCAGACTTCACACGCTATGGAGAAGTATCTTAAGCATGCAGGTTTCGTCACGATGTTTTCATTCACCGTTTGAGCATGTCATAAATACACACATAAATTCCGAAAAGTCAATAGTGCGTGCCTTAGGTTCGAACTCGAGACCTTTGACATCACAGTCCATTGGTCACACCACTACACTACCACAGCTCTTATAAATAGGTTGATAAAGAATTTTAACCTATTTTAACTTAAGTTAAGTAAACCTTCATTATTATTCATTCTAACTCGGATTTTCCATAAGCAATTCTACTACATTATTAAGTTTGATTAACACATCAAACTTAATAATGTAGTAGAATTGCTAAATTATATATAGAATTGTGAAATTTGGATTAAAATACTTTTTTTTAGTTGCTAGGTACTGGGTTTTAGAACAACTTTCAGAGACATAAGTTTTGATGTTTATTCTTGCCATTTACATCGTGGATACACCGACAACCCTACTCGGTTCAAATCATAAAGCAAAGAGTTACGGCCGACACTCGTAAAAACTCCAATCGCCCAAGGTTTTATGTTCGGAAATGTAGCGCGCTATATCGAAGAAAAACTGAAAATTTTCCATTTCGGCCATTTTATAAATCTCCGAGATTTAGCGTGCAGTAAACGGGGGAAGTTTTAAGCCTTTGGACAGTAAAAACATTCAACACTCTATTTGAACTCCCTAGTTATGGATACTTTTTTAAATACTTGAAGAATATTTAGGTTAACTAACACTACACAGCTGACTTTTTCCACGTCAAACTTTTTAAAGTCACTATTCAATGACAGTAGGTTGAAATGTACTATAAATTAAAATACCTGAGTAAAGAATCGATAATTGTACAACATTCAGAAATATATATCACAAGAATTAGCCTGACGCGTCGCATCGTAAGTAACAATATATAATTATTTACAAAAGAACAAACAAGACCACACGATGTTACTCGTCGCTACATACTGCTGGTCAAAGAGAATTGTAATCTTTACTTATTTATTATGTATACAACAATTACACAGAAAAAAAATTACAGTTAAAAATATCGTTAGATCACGCGACTACCTGATTTTATACTGAATAATATAAGAAAAACAATATGACCTACACCTGTTATTATTAACCACAAAATTGTATTTAAAATCCGTCTTGCTTTTCATTAAACACTCCTTGCTTCAAGGCTGTGGAAGCCTGAATAAAAAAAATTGTTAAATTGGAATTTTGTTCATAACCGAGTAGAAGGATGATGAAATTACGGTGTAATATTACCAGCTATTAGCTAAGTTATGAGCTTGACTAGGAGACCGAGAAAACTCAATTAGACTTTATAAAATAACAGTTTTTTAAATGCTTCGGTTTTACCGATTAAGGTGTCAATAAGTTCATCCGTAGAACGGAAAGGCGGTTTAATTTTTACAATTTATCTAAATGTCTATGTACATTATCGGAAAGATCATTATTAAACTGACTGACTGAAGTCTGGGTTTTTATTTTAGGCATTAGCTTCTGATACAACTTCAACCGCATTGAAAGTTTTCTTTCATAGGCTTACTCCTAAAACAGAACAGATTTAAATAAAATTACCAAAATATGTTTCTTGCGTACGTTTGACGTAAATCTTTTTGTGGGTCGCCTAACACGCCAAAAAAATGACTTTCTGATTTATAATACATATTATTATGAATGGATATACCTACATAAATAGTCACAAACTTAAGGAAAATATCTTAAAACTGTTCATACTTCAGAGATTAATTTATTGCTAGTGTTCAAAGTTGTAATTAATAAGTATAATAACTAATAAAACTTTTTCTTTTTCAGGTAAGATTTCGAAGAGAAGTCGAGAAACGGCGTTATTGTAAGCAAACTATATAAAAATCTGGATTAATTTCCGAGCAAGTAAGTACATTAAAAGTGGTGTTCATGAAACTTAATGTGTCTACCCAATTACCGATAACTCGCCCGATTCC
Organism: Craniophora ligustri; assembly: GCA_905163465.1. Lineage (NCBI taxonomy): Eukaryota > Metazoa > Arthropoda > Insecta > Lepidoptera > Noctuidae > Craniophora > Craniophora ligustri. The sequence goes on from LR990969.1 coordinate 11,349,901, forward strand.
TATCGGAAGGCACTTCCAGACTTCATAGTTCCATTTCTTAGGCGAACTATTAACGACAAAGTTGGGAACATTGCAATCTATGCAATGGGCGTATACCCAAATATACGAACTTCTGTTAACCGTAGTTTAACTAGTTAACTGGTTCAGGTATTCAAATAATTAATTAGCAATAAGGGTGAACCAGATAGAGCTGTGAGTCTAATGGTGTGACCAAAAAAAAACTATATAAAGTGGTATCTACCTATACATGCTGAATTTCTATGTGTTTAGGTTTTATTAATAATTTTTTATTGTTGTTTTTATTACGGTATTATTATCATAATTTGGACTTGAACTTGAACTTAAAGTCGATGAACGTTTTTTTTATTAGAGACATCCAATATTTACGGCGACTTTGATTCCTGTGTGTTTGTATTTATACTACAGTGTACTGAACTGACGACATAAACCAACACGGCTATTGTGCATCCCATACAATTAAATCGTTTGGCTTTGTGACTACGCTCGAATTTCTATGCATCCAAAGTATACACACGGCCTTATCCTCTATGTCATAACGTGTTTGTAAGGCGCTAGTGGCCTATGTCCAAAATGTACTCTATAGTTAGAGTTATAGAGTAAATTTTCGATATTGCTGTGTTACTAACTGCTTTATCGTATGGACACTGTGAGGAAATTCTTGAAAGATTTTCCTGATGACGCCTGAAGCCTGTAATACATAATTGGCCTGGCCATGAGACAGTAAATGTGGTGATAATGACGATGCAATACAAATTAAATTAAGTTTAATATCATTATGACTATCTTTATCCAAACTTACTTCAAACCGAAGCAAGATATTTCTTTTTTGCTTCTTTCCTATCCATCAATACCATCAATCAACCAACATCTCTACACTTTAAAACTTGAAAACAAATTCCCAAACATTTTTGTCCAATTCAATCGTGTATAAAAATACACCGTACCCTAATATCGGGTGGTAATATGATTACACAGGAATGTGTCGGCGTTAATTAATATGGCGGCTCGGTGTACACTGCAGTACAGAAATAGATAGAGCCTTCACGTAATGACGGGGTGGGAACTGTGGCACGCTGCGTAAGAGACCCCGTTTACGTTGGGGCTACGAAACAACAGGAGAATGAATATACGTGTCGAGTGTAATTTGTGCTATAGCAGACTGAACTTGTTGATAAAAACTCCCTGAAAAAGAACTGTTTTGTGGGAAGTTTTCAAAGTAAGCGGGTAATGACAGGATTTTGGGTAGACTTTTCTAGGAACTTGTCCGAAGCATTTCGGATTGTACAATGGCAATATACAGAGTATGATTATATTAGTTCAATTATACAGATTGGTCCCTGGCCTCTCCAGCGGGCCCTGCCAGAATATCAGCGCTGCAGATTGATGTGCCTAATGCAGCATAGTGCTGTCATAGGGTCTTATTCTGATATCACACAAGATAACGTACTCAATTAAGATAGGACTCGAATCTATTTTGTTGTTTGATATTTTGTCTTGTGCTTTTCTGTCAGAATATATTTTCTTTTAATAGGCTCCCCATAACGTAACGTATATTTATACACTTCTAGCCAAACTTACGGTGGCACAGCCGTGATGGTATACCGTAATTTATAACAACAAACATCGGTAAATTTCTAAAAAGCTAGTTTAAAGTGCTCCTTGAGTTAGACAAATGGTTTGGAAAACTAATAATTTGCTAAAGTTGGAACAAGCAGCAACAGTAATTTATCAAGAATGAATGATGTTATTAATGCGAAGATAAAATACGAACTGTGAAATTAAATACTTAATCTTCTAGCTTGCATTTTATAGAAAGTAGGGTGTACATGAGTTCTTGAACTACAACTTTTAATGGATGAGGGAAAGTTTTTATTCATTGCAAAAGCTACTTCATGAATTTTATTCAAAATAAAATCCACTATTAATTAAATAATAATAATGACCTTTATTGTCATCTAATAATGGATTACAACCGGCTCGTAAAGCTAAGCCAGTAGTACAGTTGAAGAAAGCCTAATTTATTTACCATACGACTACAGGGTCGTGGGTCCTGGGGTTCTTGAAAAAAGGAGTTAAAAGTTTTTTTGCGGGGTCGGTAACGTGCGAACGAGACCTCTGGTGTTACAAATGTCCATTACAACGGTAACTGCTCAAAAGCACGCGGCCCGTAAACTTAAAAAAAATGTTAGTTGATATTTGTTACTGATACAAACAAAAAACTGATATTCAGGAACTCAATATCATAAAGAGTATTTTATTTGAATCCAATAATAATTTTCAAGATACTTACTATCTTGAGGATAGAACATATAACAACCACTGCATCTTTTACCCGCTTGATTCGTTGCCACAACGAACTATTTTTAGCCACGTTTAAATAAATATATCATGTGCGCGTTAGAATTCGTATTACAGAACTCTTTGTAGTACCCTACTTACTTCTAAACCAAGAAGGCTTTGTTTCATGCCGTGCGTGAGTGTACTTGGTGTTAAAACAATATAAACCGCGGTGCAAACCTTGTACTTCAACTTAATGTACTCACGATAACAGAAGTGGTTTCCTACTTAAAGTAATTTTACATTAAGAACTTTTCTTTGATGCAATGAAAGAAAATGAAACGAGAAACGTTTGCCCACCCCTAGTCTAGAAGCACTTTTACAAAGGTTCTTAAAAAAATTGCGGTGATATTTGTAGGTACTTTTGTTACGGTAAAATTCACCCTATATACAATAAATCGTATGGTTAATACTCAAATACGAATAAATATTTACGTTTAATCGGAAAAGGCCGGACGGAATTGCCAACGACGGTCGCGGCAGTATTCTGAATACCTGAAAATGTCGGTCGATTCAGTTTTAATGGGAACTATCTTTTGTCCCTTATATCCAAAAGTCGACGGTAAAGGCTAGATTGTTGGAATAAAGTCTGTTTGTAGCATTTATTATAAAAGCACGTCCACGTTCCTATAGATATAACTGAGTATATTTCAAGACAATGAATTGAAGGATTGTATTGTGCCTTGATGGAGGTGGTTCTATATTGTGATTGATGTGGGAGTATGATTTAAAAAAATCTCTTTAACCATTGGAAGATCATTTCTGTCTCTAAAAGATGTTCTTTTTAACTTTGATTATATACACACATTACAAAGCACCGCAATACATACACCAAAATGAATACAAATACTAGTAAAACGTAACTATGAAATGTGGAATATCAAGTCTCGATTTATATTCCTCTGCAGCATTCGACCTTTTTCTTACACTCTAGTACCGCCATAAAACGTGTATTAAATTCTGTACGGAATATACGGAAAATGACATCGCACGAAGGTTTCATACTGGCAATATCTTAAACATGAAAAACATTTTTTTATTATGTTTGCAAATTTATTTGTTTCTAGCATGTTATTCTATAAAGAAATTAATATATTCCGACATTATTATTGAACGCTGCGCCATCAAGGTTTGAAATAAAGAACGAGGCTTGTATTACGGATACAAGATTCAGATTCATACCTACAATGTATAGTTTTTTGGTAATACATAACATAATGACTCGGGTACAAGGGCATTTATACACGGAAGGCAGACAAGTTACGATTGAATAGGTATCTTTAAATAAGCGTACTACATCTTAATGTCGCTTTTCATCAGGTAAGATTGTGCTCAAACACTGCCATACCAAACATAAAAAAGATTGCCTTAAATGTGTGAATATAAGCAAATGGACATATGCATATTATGCATACGTGGAAATAAGAAATAAGCGTGATGTAAGCTCGTTTACGAAACAGCCAGAAAGTCGAGAATTTGACCCAGGACCAACAGTGTTGTTATTATGATTTGCTATGAAATTCTCAGTAGCAGCTTACTTAGTTAGTACTCGCGACCGTTCATTGGATTCTTGGACCATTAAATGAACCTACAAACATAAAAAAACCTGTGAGGTGTCAAGGGACACCTGGATGGAACGAAGTTCTTTTTTACAATTCCTTCACCAATTAATCGAAAGGAACTTCGTTCCATCCGAGTGTCCCTTGCTTTCTATAAGAGAGAGAGAAATCAGAGAAACATGCGCACGCCGCACGGCTTAAAATAGCTTACTATAGCAAAAAGTGTCGTTACAACTTTTCGTCTTAATTTTTTCCGTCTAGCCCCCTTGCGCAACGTGCCATAAGGAACTTCATTCCAATAAACATTACTATATTTTTACTCGATATCAAATAAAATAATGTAACGTCGCTTAAAATGTTCTTCCTACAAACGCGTAACAATATACAACTCGTCGATACAATACAATATTTTGAACGCCAATAAATGGTTTGAAATATTTTTAACTAAAATCGGAGCTAAAAACGGCGACTAAAAGCTTTTTCGGCTTTTCCGTTGCGTTTGTTTGTCCATAGGTTAAGTATTTCAGAACGGTATTCCGCTTCAGTTTGTAGTTTTTATAGATCCATTGATGCCCGATTTTTCGTTACATGTAACCGGTTACAATGTTTTTTTTTTGGATCATGTAACCGTTTTCATAAAATGTGTCGGATCAGACTGCACTTTACACGTGTTTTTATCGCTTAATAAAAACACCCTTTTTAAAATCAAGTTAACTAGTAGTAACATCCTTTAATGACACTAATGACCTTATGTATGTCTGTATTAGGTGCCATAATATATGGGGCGAAATTAGGTATACCTCCACCAAACTGATACCAAGAATTAGCTAACAAATAAATGGAACCCAAGATCTCACGTTCACGTGGGACTTGACGATCACTATTATAGGCGGTCAAATATATCCATTCTTTTAGCAAAACATTTTTCTCAGCCTTTCTTCCAACTTAGATTGATGTTAGGGTCCCGGCTGTCAGCAACGAGGCCAATTGCCAATGTTGCGGCGATGTATCAATCAGTATAGAAATAGATGTGATTGTAAACACAATAGTTTTGATCTTCAACTGTTCCACTGTGAAGTGAAAAAAATTGCTCAATTGAGTTTTTTTTTTTTTTTTTTTTTTTTCATTGTAATATTTAGTATCAGTTCCGCTTCTGTGTTAGAATTTTGAGAACTTAGGACTTCACTACCGAAGTACTCTACCGTCACTCTATAGACATACAGGTGTGACAGTGTTGTAATAATGTGGTTTGTGTAACTGATTTTATCATTATTTTCTAAGCTAAGGATATACTGTGCACCTTTTATTGAAAATCCAGAGACTTCGATTTGATTCTCGAAGAATTATTTGATGTGCACCCTTAAATCGTTATTCTATTTGGTATTCGGAGGCAGTATGGAATTACAATTCCGTCTGTCTTAAGGATTAAGTGAGCAACGTTTTATTACTGTTTGCAACTTCTAAAAGCACCTTAAGGGTTGAGCGAAAATCACAGATGGCAACGTTCTCACGAAAAAACAATCTGCATAAATCTTTATACATACCTTTTAAGGGGGTGCTCCTATGTCTTTTAGGGAGGTCTTGTCGGGATCGATAGTACGTGGCATGATTTACGATTACTTTCAGAATAGAATAAAACTTATTTATCGTATCTTACGATGTCTGCTTCGTAAGAGGACGGTGGAGACTGGAGCCCATATAAACGTGGCAATAAAATAAATATAAAATTGAACATATTTTCATTGTAATATTTGTTCAGACAGTAATTATTTTTTATTGTACCTCGACAAAATGTAAGCCATTTTGTTTATACATCGTGGATGGCAAACATGCTAAGGTCTACCTGATGATAAGCGGTTAACGTAGTCTATGGACGTTTGCAACCTGTAGCTCGTTCGTTGCCGACCGAGTTAATGTAAGCCAGATCACTACAATACGCTTAATAGTCTCTTAACAGCCTCATTTATTTCATTCTAAGACATAGGATAAATGGATAGTTCTGATGATTATTATTTCGTTTAATATTGAAATTACTTACTCGTAGATTTGTTTTGAAATAGTAAATAAAAAAGTTCTTGTATGGCTAGAAAACAAATATCTAAATCGAAGGTTATCAGAATAGATGTTATATTTCCACTTTTGTGTATACACACACTTTTGTGATACAGTTTCCGCTCGCCCCTTAAATACAATATATTATCGGCATGTAAGTTCGCAAAGAACAATCGGGAGAAAAGGGGTAGGTAGGACAATGAAATATTTTATTTGAGTTGTAAATGTTATGTTTGTTTTTATACTGTGATGCCGGTATTAAGGGATCACCCATAAAGAAAACATAATGTTCAATATATATGTGCACATAACATCAATGTTAACGCATTTTTTTATATAAAAAGTTGGTTTATTGATATATTATATTGTATAGTGATATATTACATTTCATTTACTGTTCTTACTAATACCATAATGTACCAGTGTAATAATAGCCACGTTAACAGAGGGACTAGTATTGTTGGTTTGATAACGAGACAGCAAGAGTAGTCATGATCCTGATTGTTGTTTTACCATCAACTATAAAGCCATAGGCCAAATTGCTACGTGGTGCGGTTTAGCAGACTTCAAATGCCGTCGATAAAATTCCTCAGGCATGCAGGTTTACTCGCGATATTGTCCTTCACCGTTTGAGCATGGGAGTAATACGCACGTGACTTTGAGAAGTCAGTTTGTCTTGGGCTTACTGAATGAAATCTTGGACTTCTCAGTCTACTAGTCACACCACTAGGTTATCAGATATCAATCGTCTACCAAATAATAGAGCAGCATTACATTTAAGGGTAGCTTAAAATTTAATAACATTTGAGTATTTGGCGATAACTTCTTTCACACAATTATCATAAGCAGGATATTGCGCATCTATAAAGTTGCCATAAACAGTACGGAATCGAACTCGTTTTCGTTAAGATTGATTCGATGAAAGTTGGCGTCGCGGCGCGAGTGCACTCATCAATCATACTGAACGCTTACACAACTATTGTACTAAACAGCTCAAGTATCGATGCGTAGCTATGACGTAAATATAAATAACCTGTTATTACAAGTTGGACGGCTGAGCGTGTATACAGTGGCTGAAGGATTGGACAAAATATTTGAATGACCCACAGGTAGTGCGCGTTTGGAGTCCGAGTGTTTGTGTTTTTTTTTTTTATGGTGATAAGGCGGCAAACGAGCAGGCGGCTCACCTGATGGTAAGTGATGACCGCCGCCCATGGACATTTGCAACACCAGAGGCTTGCAAATGCGTTGCCAAACCCATTAGAAACCGTTCAGGTTTCTTAAAATAGGGAGTTACTGAACTGACAGCAAACGGAATTCCCATGCTGTCAGAATAGTCACTCCCCCAATGAGCTCTGGTAACCTTACTCACTCGCAGAAAAACAACTTGTTAATTCACTGCGGTCTTCTGTAAGGCGGAGGTACTTCCCCGTCGGGCAGCTCAATTTGAGCGAGAAATCTCGCTATGCCCTACCTCCTACAAAAAGTTGTTGTGTAAGAAAAGTAAAAAGAAAAGAAATGTAAGTTTTCACCATCAATCCCACTTATTGTCCTACTGCTGACTCTGCTGAGGACGGGACTCCTCTCATTAAAGATGGTTTAGGGCATAGCACACCACGCTAGACTAGTGCGCATTCTCAGACTTCACACGCCATCGAGAAAAATCTGTCAAACATGCAGATTTACTTGCGATGTTTTCCTTCACCATTTGAGTAGGTATGTGCTAAATGTGCCTTAAAATTTCAATACCTCAGGTGCAATCTTATAATTTAAATAATCCTAAATAATATCATGTCCAAAAGCAGTTATCGAATTTTAAAGAACGCTCAATATTAATATATTAACAAACATATCTTAATGAAAATTTAATATCGTCATAATATCAGATATGCCCTGTTAAAATAGACTCTACAAAGCTAAATACACCTCAGTAATCCATGTTTGTCAAACCAACGAGCTGGGCTGGGCAGTTGAATAGTTTATCTCGTAGGATGTCGTGTACACGAGGCCGAAACACAAGATATTTGGCAAGAAGGAACATGTTAGATAAACCTCTTCCTGCTTATAATATTTTAGGAAGATGTTGCAATCGAACTACACATGTGAATATATGTAATTTGATCCAATAGAAGCTATACTTAGTATACAACTTAAATTGTTTGTATAAATTTTCACTTAGAACTTTTTTATCTGTTCTACAAATATTTGAAAATCTCGACGCCATATTGATTCCTTCGTGACGTCACTATACAAGAAAGCTTAAAAAGAAATCCGTAAAAGCAATTTTCTAATCCGTAACTGAAACAAGTCATATACTAAGCCTTTAAAAGCTCACTCCTTACAAAGCATAACATTATATCATGACATATCATACAACACATTTTTGAATACATTTGTCCGATTATTATTATTAATAATTTAAGAGCTCAGCTCTTGTAGTGGATCAATTGCCAATATTGTCTATATTCTGCTTTCTGTTTGATCTCTTGTTTAAAATATTTATTTTTTATTTTTTTATTTTTTATTGTTTAATAATTCGGTCAAATCCGACCGATAAATTTCCATGTGTTGTAAATATATGTAGGTACTTTCACATAAGTTGCCAGACGTGTGGCATGTCTGGGTGTCCGGGTGTCCGGGCGTCCGGGACGCGTTTGATTCATGATGTTTGACCAGCGGCGCGTTACACAGCTTCCGATGATACAAGACAGTGTCGATACAAAAGCTATACAAGATGTATTGAAACACAGTTACTGTTGACTTTTGTGAATGTTTACTCACGCTTTATGGGATTGAGTAGAGTTGTACGTGTATATATCTATTAATTGGTATGGAGTAACTTGGAATGGAGGTAGTTTGAGTTCTGAAAGATAGATAAAGGGAGTGGATGTTCATATAAGGAATCAATAATTTCTTAAAAAAAAACTATAATATTTTCATAATTTAACTTTTCGTAAGGAATAAATGAGCAGATTGATGAAAAGCAAATTGCAAAAAAAAATAACTAGCCAAATTTCTAACTCTGCGCTGACGAAGTGCGGCAAACATCGAGTCTGTTAAACATTATTTACATATTAATTTTATGAACATTATTAAAAGAAAAGACATTTATTTCAGTTAATTTAATAGTTTGTTATTCAAGCCACGTATTATAATTGCCATGAATTAACAAATCGGAAATAATAATTATATCACACGTTACGCGTCCCCAAAATATCTTCTGAACCCCGCAAATTGTGAAGTGACGGAGGAAAGCACTCCATTCATCCTTCTTAATTCTAAATTTTTTTTATTCTCTAAGACAAATTCACTAAGAATATATTTATGTAAAGATACATTAATCAAATTACTTTTCAATTCTGCTTAAAAGAATGTGGAAGCAACGCTTATGATGCATTGCAAAAATATTACTCGAAAAATCCACACAGGCTGCAAAACACTAGGAGAATCAAATAACAGAAACGAAGCATCTACTAAAAGCTTTCTACATAAATCACCAGACCTGGCATACATCCCAACTGCACCTAGGTACAAAAACCTACCTCGGATGGTAAAAAAAAGTTTAGCCTGAAACGTATCGCCCCAACTCCGAATCCAACATATTACTCGATATTCGTAATGAAAGAAGAAGAATGCCAAAGCTATTCCACGAATGCTTTTCATATTCAAACATTGGAAATGGAATGTTTCGAAATAAAAATTGTTAGCATCTCCTTTGATGCAGTTCCATCGTTTTTCTCTTCGCTACACGTGCGAGTGGTTAATTGCAATTGTTACAGAACATTTTACTGCAAACGGGAAAGATATTGCATTCAGTATTATTAAACAAATAAATAATTAACCTCATCATCGTCTACACATTACTTTCCCACTGCTGGGCACGGCTCTCCTCTCATTTGAGAAGGATTAAACTCGGGTAGTTAGAGTTGGCAGACTTCACACGCCATCAAGAAAATCTTTCCTTCGCCGTTTGAGCATGTGATAAATGCACATGTAACTTTAAAAAGACATTGATACGCGCCTCGGAATTGAACTTTTGACTTTGACTTCACACACGACTAGGTTTTCCACAACTTAGCTTAATTAAAATAGCATTCAATAATATGACAGCAATTTGCAACGTTGCCAGCTTTCCGATTACACTATCTTAACGTGGCCCATTTTGGATCCCGTCTGTGCTTTTCATCAGTATATTAGTTATTACTTAACCCTATGAGGAGTTAGGCGGGGTCGATCCGACCCGTGAGGAAATATTCAATAACAAAATTACTCGCGGTTTACTTATGTGATCAAAGGATATTGTTTTGGTGCACGCGATGTTGTTGGGGTAGTTAGGCCTTTGAACTTTAGCGCTGTATTAACAACGGATAGAACAGGCATGTTCTCGGAAGTGTCGTACGTCGTAACTTAAATCATATTTTACAGTTCACAAGGTTGAAATTTTATTGATTTATTTTTAAAATTTATATAACAAGCTAGCCTATAAACGATTTCGTATAAGTATTATCAGATCAGTTTTCTTATTCAGAAATTATTAGTAGAGGTTCTGTTACATATTGTCAATTATCTTTCCAATATTGTCTAGACATGTGCTAACCACAATATAACAAGCAGAGTTTCCTACTGTCTGATAAATACTACGGCAGCTACGTTTTAAAGACTCCATCATATCGGCATTATATTGATACATTTAGCGATAAAATCTAATTACCAGCTATAAACAAATGGCACTAGGATGAAGGCTAATCAAAAAGTAATTTAATACCACTCGAGAGTTTATTACAAGTTTGTTGTAAAATTCACTCTAAATCATCGGGAATTACCGTCGTTATTCGCTAGACGAGAAATAAGTAGATTTTAACGATTGTGCGTTGCTAACTACAATAAATATTATTACGCTATGCATTATTTGTACAATTCGTACGTCCTACGAAATAATTATTATTACCGTTGATTGGACTTGAGTCTGATCTTCGTGGTGCTGTAAATTTCATAACAAAACCTAATTACCCCTCTCTTAACCTTGAAATAGAACCCATGACCACATGCTCCAAAGCTGCGTTTTGTTTTTAAATCACTACACCAAAGCGACAGTTCAGCTTATTTATCTTATTTTATAGTTAATCGATTTGTAAAAGCTAAATATCTTCTTTTGTTATAAGCAAGAAGAAATATGTATCTTCAATGTAATTCGGACGAATCAACCAATGTCAGAATGTTTAGAATATTAAGATTATTCGCGAAACCAATGCGAATATAACATATGTATTTTAAATAAATATCAAATAAAATATATAATTGTTATCTATTGGGCAAAGCTCCACTTGTAATCATTAAACAAAATCACAAACGCGCAATTAATGCCGTAATTCCTTTATTGTTTTTTTGTTTACAAACGGATTCGAAATACCCTTTAATAATTTAATAATATGAAACAAAGAATGTGCGGTGGTAATAACCCGGCGGTATTACCGGTGAGCAGGTGTGGGGTAACATTGCCTAATGAGCTCATAAATTGGGACTGGGCAGTCCGAGACCCAGCCGCGACATTTAAAGGTTAAGTTTCATGGGATATTAATGATATTTCTGACGTTATTTTTAGGACAGATTTTCCGTTGAATGGATTATGGAACCATGGATTATGTTAGTATAATCGCATTGTACGAAAATACGTACGTTGTTGCTTTTACGGATTTTTGAAATTTAATCCTGACTTTTCGGATTTTTCCATTAAAATCCGTTAAAAAAATTGTTGCATTTCAGTGTCTAGTAATCCGTCACGGGATTATACGAAGTTTAGATTAAAATTAAATAACATTTCGTTGTTTATGATTTTAATAAGTTTGCCTGAGACAACGCGATGGCTGTAGTTATGGAGGGTAGTACAAACATCGCAAGTTTACTTCTCAAGTGTTTCGATGCTATGGCTTATTGTGCGCGGCGGGTACAGGCGTGCACAGCGATTTCATTAAATAGCCGGGAGCTGCAGTCTGCATTATTATGCAAATGCGGCGACGCGGGTGCCGCCGGCGGCGCGGCGCCGTCCTCAGAATTTAGGTGGGGTGTTAGTTACAGCGAGAATCTAGCCGAAGGAATGAGTAGAAATACAATCTTCTTTATATATATTAAAATCTCTTATCTATTCTGACATCGTAGCTATAATTAATTACAATTCCTATTCGGAATTGTAATTAATAGAGAATGTCCCCTTTAAGATATAATTAAGATACAGCTATTGCCCTCAAGAATCTAAATAGAAGGCAGTAATTAGTCTGTATTGTATTAGTTCTGCTGGTAACGCTGTTGAAGCCATGTATGAATACTACTTCATGATAAAGTTAGCAGTTGATATCAAATTAAATTAAAAAAGAGAAATTAAACAAATTAAGTACAAAACTTTCTTATTCAACAAATTCTTGAATTTTAGTCCCCTCTTACAAGTGAACCCCACCATATTTGGTGGAATTTCCGGCTTATAAAAATCTGCATTCAGGGATGGTGCCGCTGAATTTCCTCGGGTTTTTTTTTTCAATATTTATTTTTACTTTGTATAAGTCTCTATTTGGTCCTTCCTGTCCGTAGGCCTTTGCCTTCAGCCATGGGAATCTGTGAAATGTCTGCAAAATATTAGAATATACTGCACCGATCAATAATAATAAATTTGCAAATATTTTATTATAGATATATAATACTGTATAACTGTTATATATATAACTTCTTTATAAGTTTTTTTGTACTACTAGCGTGGCAATATAGCCATTATAGACCATTGTAAGTAGCACGTACTTTGTTGATTTAAAATAAAGGTATAATTTTAAAATTCGCTATATTTAAACCCATCAAATGTACACCAGTAACTACCATTAGAATAATTAGCCTTTATGTCCTGTTATTACGTAGAGCGTTGCATGTTAAATACTCGTCATTAATAAATGGCCGATAATTAGCTTTGACAGGGATTTATTCAGTTCCATTTGCTTTAATATTATATTAATAATCAGTTGTACGGAAATACGGACATTCAAATTGTTGTAGCGAGAGTTACATTGTTTGGTACCTATTTAGCTTTAAATCTGATTTGAATACGAAATTAATATATTAATATATTTTTGTTTCATTCCCTACTTGAATTAATTTAATTGACAAAAATAAAGGATAAGTTAAAAGTTAAGTGACAGATTTTGCGCGATTGCTCCAATGTTCAAGTTAATCGGCTTCTAAGCTACAGGTGCTTACGCGGGTTTGATTTCCGTACAAATCAAATGTTTTTTTGAATGATATGCAGGTGGTCGTGTATGTGAAAATTTGCTTTTTTAACCGCACTCACTATAGAAGAGACTAATCTTGATAGGAGAGGCAAGATGTAAAAATAAAAATGGCTAGTCTTGTCCCAGGAAGACCATATAAAAAACTTCCAAACCTTTTGCTTCTCTCACTTACCTCAACTCTTCATTTTCATTTTATTTTCATCCTTCACTCTTGATTATACATACAACCAAAAGCAAATAACAGCTTTGCATTCCGTCGTGCCGTTGACAACTTGTCTTATGAAAATAAACTCAACTCAACTCGCCGAAGAAGTAATTTAATTTAAATAAAACGCTGTATCGATTGCTAGCTACTGCCGTCGAAGTTTACACAAAGAAGGGTCTCGCAGAAGGATCAGGCTTATGGACTGGCGTAATACTCGACTAAAATATCTTGCAGTTCTAGCAGTATCCTTGTAAATCCTCTTTAATGTTCTACTGCTGAGTCTTCCATCCGCACAAGTCTCCTTTCAGAGATTCAGATTAAGTTTCAGTCAACCAATTGTGGTCTAGTGTAAGTTATAATAATAATCTTTATTTAAACTAAGACAAAGTTTTACAACAATCATTAGCGTACGGTAATAGCTAAATTAGTTTATTAAAAACTGCGTAAAAGTTAATGGACATGTCGTCAAGAAATTTTCTCATACACACAGATCTATGTTTTATTCCATGTTCCCTTGCATTTGAACTTGAGAATTTGCCATACAACTAGCTGGGTATCTTTTTATTAGACAACAACTATGTATTATAAGAAATAGGTTCACCAAAGAAACGATTAAGCCGATTACACGGATAAATAAATAAATTATAAACACCGTAAGTTTGTAATAATTTCTCATTCTAAAGTCTAAACTATTCAAAATCAAAATATCATTCCTTTCTTCAAAGTAGGCCAAATTTAATTGGCTCTTTTTGAACGTCGACAATAGAGACAGCCCCCAAAATCGCCAGCCCTTCACCGCTTCCTAGTGTTTTTGCTGGTAAGAAGAAGCGGCGCAACAAACTCCCCAGCAACACAGTTCTGTCTGTTTATTAATTAAATGATTCTATACAATATTACAATTAATCTAATCAATACTCAGTTTATCAAATGGCTATTATTATGTGAGCTATCATACACATAGCATATAGCATATTAAAACAATACACAGTATATACATAGTAACTGTCTTCCAAGACGTATCTTGAACTGATTTTAATAATACAGAACTGAACATGTTTCTCATATTGTTTACGTATATCATTGATATACATGAACGTTGTCGGTTATTCGAGGTTATACTTCTTCTTTTCAATTTGTCGTTACCAGGCCTTACCGTCCCGCCGGAGGCCTCGATCTGCGAAATGAAACATAAATTCGTAAGTCGACGGAGTCACAGTGGTACAGCTCGTTTGTGCAATCAGAAGTTTCTTAAAATAATATTGTTGTATGAATGATTATTGGGCCGTGAAATTCCGTGATTGGTCATCGAGTTGTTAAATTTATTTACCAATTATTTAATTAAATCAATCACTTTTTCAATTATATTAATCTATTTAGTAGTTCAACGTACACAACATGTGAATTTATTTCAGCAAAATTAAAGTTTCATTTTAAGTTTTTGATGTTATTTGTAGTGAGGTTCATCGGAAATATTCCTCAAAGCAGTACTGCATCGAAGTACAATAATTACTGCCATAAGATAACATCAAAAATATTTCCCCGAAAGGTAGGGTAGCAATGTACTAGTGTAGTAAGTATGCATTAAAGTCCCGCGGAAAAGAGAGCAAACCTGTTGCCGTTATTCGAGCTCAAATCCTAATTCTGAGCTAATATTAAGAACTTCATGGAAAAAGCAAATAACGCTTTTCCCGATGTAGCCACCAACGCCCCCAAAATGCCACTTCTTAGTGTTTTGCCGAGGAGAAGCGGCGTAACAAACTCTTGAACAAAGTAGACCAACCAATGAGGTAGTATAAATTAATAAAAATAATTCAATAATCCAGTAGTTCAAGCTTCACGACTCGGCCCGGGTCTGTACATCTAACAACGTAAATATTATACTTCAATCAAACTTTTGGTTCAACTACAATATTTACTCTCTCTACTTTGTATTGGTCTGGCGACCTATCAAATTATATTTAGTTTACTGAAATAAATTTTGATGTCAAATTAAACTGAGGAATCAATGTTTATACATTTTTTTTTAGTCTATACACGCTTCCCCCGCCTCTAAAAGTGGAAACATTATAGGACAATTTTTTCTTCCTATCATCTAATCTACGAATTCTAATAGGTTTCCGCGACCCTCGAGTTAACCCACAATTAGAATCCTGGGCTCCCCTACTATATGAGATAGGTATTACTCCATGAAGAAACTCAGTGCATTTTCAACTGACAGTCAAGATATTATTTGCTTTAAGCAAGCAGTAGGTGCACAATCAAATCGTATCTGTTGTTGTTATTTTTTTTATAAAAATCCAAAGTATAAATCATCACTGTGAGGCGACGATACAAATATGACCACTCATGGATCTGTGAAGGATAATTTAATTTCGATCTCATTAAACGGATTAATCATTATAATAAAAACTATCGCGTTCTTCGCGTGCGCCATGATTTAATTTTGCATGACTTGTCTTCTAGCGTCCGCTGCGAACTTTAGCTGGTAACTTTTTAAATATCGTCTCGCTATAAGTCCTTAGTAGTTCTAGTAGAAGCCCGCCTTCAATACGGAAGGCAACTTCTTGAAACTATTTTATGAGATGAAAAGATATTAATTATTCAACTGCGCTGAGTAAAACAGACTGCTACAGACAACTTTTTACAGGCTCTGTTTCTGACTGGCTATTTGCACGAAATAAGTAACAGAATCTATTATATAGATAACCACTCCTCAATTATTTATACCCCTCACTGTACCTCAGTTCGTTGTATACTTTATTGTACCATGATTTGTTTGAACTAATAATTTATTATTATTATTGTACAGATATAATCTCTATGTAGGGGTAAGCTTTTTTAAAGTCATGAATATTTTCTTTATCTTCTAAGGTATGTCGTGAAACACTGTTATTCTACTGTGAGACAGAAACTATTATATAATCTTATCTGCTATTTGTATCACAGTAACTTCTAGAACGCATTTCTATCATGTTTACTAATAAAAAAAAACAGGTATCAATGTGTAGCGTCTCAAACGTAATGAAAGAATTGCACGTTGCTGCTTGAACAACCGATGAACCAATTCTTGACATTTGTATGTCCGATTGTCCGTTGCTAAGTTTCTGTTCAAACTAATCGACCACAGTTCCGCCACGAAGCGATACCCCTTACTAGGATTACCTTAGCATGTGGCTAAAGCCGCAAGCCCGGCTTCAGTAACTTAGTGCTGGCTTAGAGCTCTCAAACTTACTGCCTTCAGATAAAGAGCCGCTTCAACGTGATCCTGCTCCTTGAGATTTTATAGAACTGAACTTGAGATAGTTTTCTGATAAGTGCGGCTAGCAATATCTCTTCTATTGGCTTTTAAAATATAATGTAGAAGAATAATTAATTCTCTACGATTCTGTTCGTATTCATATTATTTGCCAGATCACGCCCGCGGTTCCACCCGCGTGGTAGGTTGATAAAAAGTAGCCTTTATCAATACCAAAATTTATCTAAATGGGTCAATCGTTCATACATGATGCCGTGTCCAAGGAAAACAGGGTTTAATTTTTATATATATGGATTACTCGTTCAACACAGCAAATTATAAATACTATTATGTGACTTTGAAGAAATATTTCCCTTATTTAATCTTTATATCGATTCGTTAACATCCCCATTCTCTGTAACATCGCTATCATTGAAACTTACAAAAAAGATATCTAGAAGAAGCTATTTAATACTGGTATTGATAGTTTTAAATAACAATATTTGAATCACATTATCACCCCTTAATAATAGTTACATACCTATTGAACGCTACAAAAACTTGAATGAATTAATGCTAGCACCCATAATCAAGCGAATCCAGACGGTTCTTTGTAAAACTTTTATAAAACATCCGCGACGACTTTTTTTGGGGAGCCCAAAAAAAACCAATAAAGTTTCCCCAGAATAACCCTGCCAAGTCTCATGTTCATATCATCCGATCCGCCAATATACGACTAGGCTCCCTAAATAAACATGGCGGACGTAATTTAGCCAGTTTTTTTTAATTGACGCGATGACGCGGCGACATGAAAACAATTTCGCGCGGCCTTTGTATCGGTAAATTGACTCGGTTATTTATGAACCGATCGGGATCAGTTTTAGTGATGTCCCCTTTGTGGCGTGATGCGAGTGCGCTGTGGTGTTTTAAAACGATTAACTCATAACGTTGACTTAATAAATTAGTCGTCATATGCAATTTTATATTTTCAAAATCTTGATAGTACAATCAGTATGTTTTATATAATTGACCAATACGCCTATAATATTGAAAATACAAACATATTTTTATATAAAATTTAATTTACGACAGAATGAAAATTATTAATTAAATTAATTATAACACGAGTAATTGATATAATTTAACTTCCGTAATTCAATTCATTATTTTTTTTGTGCAGTTTCATATTAATCACATAAACGCTTAAGGCAAAGTATTGTTATTCAAAGGATCTATTTATGTCAAATAAAATAAGCTATCATTAGCAAGCGTTAAAAATATAAGATATTGATGATAATATACATTATCTAACTAATACATACTGCACATGTAATCATTTTAAACTACGCACAATACTCTTAATATCTGACACAACAATTAAAACCACCGCTCCACTACACAGATTAATGAAACACATTAGACATGGCAATATAAGCCAGAGGTACCATTCTATCTACTAGGA
Organism: Craniophora ligustri; assembly: GCA_905163465.1. NCBI lineage: Eukaryota > Metazoa > Arthropoda > Insecta > Lepidoptera > Noctuidae > Craniophora > Craniophora ligustri. The sequence goes on from LR990969.1 coordinate 11,368,040, forward strand.
CCATTTGTCAGTCAAAAATACATATATTAGGGTCCATTTTTTTATCTTCGTATCGCTCTATGTATGCTTTGTTCTGTATTTTTATCTTCGTATCGCTCTATGTATGCTTTGTTCTGTATTTTTATATTCGTATCGCTCTATGTATGCTTTGTTCTGTATTTTTATCTTCGTATCGCTCTATGTATGCTTTGTTCTGTATTTTTATCTTCGTATCGCTCTATGTATGCTTTGTTCTGTATTTTTATCTTCGTATCGCTCTATGTATGCTTTGTTCTGTATTTTTATCTTCGTATCGCTCTATGTATGCTTTGTTCTGTATTTTTCTCCGACCTTTGTTTTTACATGACACTTTAAAAACGAAGCTCAGAATTGAGTGGTAATTTGTAATGGTAAATAGAATTTTATACTTTTTAATTAATTGTATAATATTTATTGTAATTTTAATGAGCTTTAATTAACTATATTGAAGTGTAATAAGTTTTTTTTATATCACAAGTGTTACTCCTTTATATATTATTGGAATAAATTGTCTATAGTCACTGGACCTATATCTAGCAGTGGACGTTTAACGGTTGATGTGATGATGACGATTATGATGACCGGCATACTAAGAGCAAACATATTTTTTGTTTTGTATTGTTGATAATACATTTTACATAGAACGAGCTCACCGTATTCTTTAGTCGTGTTGTTTTGTACTTTGGTTTAGATTTATATACATATACAGCCCAGCTGTGGTAGCCTAGTGGTGTGACCAGTGGACTGACATGTCAAAGGTCTCGAGTTCGAACCCGGACACCACTGACTATTCGGAAGTTATGTGCGTATTTATCACTTAAACGATGAAGGGAAACATCGTGAGGATGTGAAGTCAACCAACCCGCAGTAGGCTAGCGTGGTGAACTATAGCCTTATCCTTCTCAAATGAGAGGAGACCCGTGCCCAGCAGTAGGACAATAATGGGTTGATGATGATGACATATACAGCCATACAATCGTTGTAAATGAGTTATATTTATCAAATCAGTCAATCAATTAAATCAGTATTATTGACAACATTCTAATTCTGTTTACCTACATAAACATCGGTTTCTCCAAATCCTTTTACACAAGAAATATCTCCATAGAAAAAAGTCCATATATAATAAAAGCCGTCTTTATTCTTAGTGTCGAAGATAAATAAGTCACATTAGACGTGGCAATATGTCAGGGGTCCATATAATCCTCTGAGCTCATTGGGTGCGTATGTGGAAACATGATAAATGTACCACCATCGTTCTGTGGTGTGGTATAATGCGTTATGTAACATTATAGACGATTTTTTTCTTAATTAATATTATTGTGTCTGACATTTGTTTCTTTTTAATAAAATAACAAGGACCTGTAGACCGTAGAACTATTTGAACAACATGAGAACCGAACACGCGAACTATACGGGAGCGCAACACTAAGCCACATTTTTTTTTTTTTTGCGATAATGGTGCATACGACCAGGCGGCTCACCTGATGGTAAGTGATCACCGCCGCCCATGGACATTTGCAACACCTGAAGGCTTGCAAATGCGTTGCACACCCCTGCATAAACCGTTTCGGTTTCTTAAAGTAGGGAATGACTAAACTGACAGCAAATGGAATGCCCATGCTGTCAGAATAGTCACTCCCCAACACCATCAAGCATGTCGTCTATAACGGTCTCAATTTCAACCACTGAATATAAGGTGTATCTCTAAATTAAACAAATTCTCAATTCCATCTAGGTTCATAATATCTGTGTATAATATCTAAGGCAAGATTCATCACATTGTTCTTATTTGCATCAGACATGGAAATACTTCAAATGTTCTATATTATGTTCTAGAGTCATTCGCTGCGTATGTTCCAAATGACAAATATCCTCCATCACAACGTGATGCGTACCCGGGGACTTCATGCTGGTAAAGTGAATCGTGTCTGTTTATCAGTTTAGAAAAAAGAGGGATATAAATATGCGAAAATTATTGTTCTGTACAATCTATGGATATTTCCTAAGCATTGTGACTCGAATTCTTCCTATATTTTTACTTCTAGCTCCAAAAATATTTTAATTTAATTTAAGATTTATTCTCGATCTCCAATTGAGTTATTAATATTAAAGTGCCAAACACCTGATTTTAAATGAATCATAAAAATGAGCTACATGTGTAAATAATGCCTGCTTAACCCCAGACTAATGCATACATTTTTTTTATAATTTTACGTCCCATTATACACCAACATGTAAATTGCGATACATCATATTCTAATGTTCTGTTAGCCTTATATGTATCACATCAAAATCCCATCAAGCGTAATGATCCTAAAACATATTTAGCCTTTTAATGCATCCGCCATCTTTTTTACTGACATCACCGTCTAAAAAGGCAAGATTTATAGTATCCATCAGTCTGTCAAATATCGAAATTTAACAAATAATCGTGTAATAAGAGGAGAACGCAATCCATCATCGCGGTCCACCAACTTCGGGCTATCAGTCAATGTTGAAAGATACATAAGGGTGGAATCTTGTCACAGCAAACAGCTAGAAAGTATACTACATGTTATCTCTTCAAGAACCTTGCCAAAGTATTATGTTTATTAAGTCTGGATTTGGATCTTCTATCATAGTAAATGTATAATATAATCAGCGGCAATGAGATTTCAAATAGATAATCAAAGACGAGCAATGCAGGAAATTAATTACAATGAATGAGTTTCACCTTAGAACTCACCTTTAAGGAAATCCTGCTGTTTTTCACACATTTTATCAAGAATCATTACAATGAAAATAAAATAAATACCAATTTTAATATAGAAAACAATGATCCATCCGAAGTACAAATAAATATACAAATGTATCCGCGAATGATTCACGATACACCTATTTATTTATTAGACCCCCAGGAAGTGCAAACCTATTTTCATGAATGAATTTAATCATGTACAATACATTACTTCATTAGGGTATCTTGTATCTTGTCATAGTACGCCTAATTTTGTCAAATACGGGACTTATGTACCTATCTGCTACGATCCTAAAAACATTGCCGAAATGTTATGTAAATTTTCGACAACTGCCTCAATACTAACTTCGTGAAATTCAGTGATGGCCGCGTGAAACAGAGCAACCGTCGACAGATTCATTACTCTTTTGTCAAAACAAAATTTGTTTGGACACGAACAAATTGCGGAAATGTTTTACAGTAGCACTAATATATATTTAAATCAAGTTTTACTTAACAATATATATAGAGAGACAGCTCTACTGAGAGGGAGGGATAACTTTAGTTTAAGGTATGATATTGCTTTATGAAAAATGAGAACTGTCATTTTGAGCTCTACTTTTAGCGCTATTGAGTATAATTTAGATCACTAACAATTGGGGCTACACTATTTATGACTTCTAGAAATATTTATACTTACATTGAGATGAAGGCCATAAAACATTCGTATATCGTATCGTTTTTAATGTAAATTACATCAGTAACGTGTTAGTTAAGAGTTAATCTTATATGTATGTTAGCCTTTTTCATAACCCTAGTTAGTTTGGTCCCATTACGAAAATTTCTTTTGAAAATAACACATAAATATAAAGGTATATTTGGTGTATAATTTGTACATCATCACAGTTTTTTATTTCTTCTTTTACCAAACCACGCCAAAGGCAAATGGAAAGCAGTACAAATAAAGGAATTCGCTTGTTTTCATCTCGATTTGTGAACGTAGAATTATGGAATCTTTTTTAAATTGTTATTTTTTTCTCCACTTATTTTATTTTATTTTAATAATTATTAATAATATTTGTATGGAAGCATGGATTAGTATGAATAAGGTCATAATCTGAAAATGAACATAAATTCTAACAATCAATTCTATATTATGCCAGTTTGTTCACCGAAACTGTTCGATGACAGTTAATATTTATTATTGATAACAAAACTAATCAATCATGAACTAAGTTGCTTTAAAGGCGCAGCGAAATATTTACTTGTAATTTATGATGATCGTGTTTTAAGCTTTAACTTATAAAACAAATTGATTTATTGACTGCAAGTACAATAAATAATTCTATAATGGAATAGTATGCACAATATTTTCAGTATTTTCGTTTGATTTCTTACACATTCGCAAATACGAGACATTGAAATACAACTACAGTTTACGGAATGTTTGATGGTATATACACATTATTTAATCTTGACGTTTCGGATACAGTCTGCCCGTAACATTGGATGATGTGAACGATTCTAAAATAGTAATAGTATAGTTTAATCATATTTCTTTCTCAATATTTTCTTTTGTTAACAATCTATATGAAGCTCTATCGACTTCAAAACAGAAATGTTGTCCAAATTTCCATTATATTAGTATATCTAGAATATAATACTAAGTTTAATTTAGTTAATGTTGTTTAAAGCTAGACTGAACACAAATCTTAATCCGCATACATTTCGCATCGCATACAATTATTTGTTTCGGAGTTTCATACAACTCATGTTGTTCCGCATCGATCGTATGAATACGAATGTTCTGTGGCCGTGCTTAGAAGCTTTATGTTATCCTGTGTACTCATGAACGTGTATGTATAATATATCCAGATATTATGACACAGCGCCATCTAATACTGACCTAATTAAACAACGAGGTTTGTGTTATGGATACTAGAAGTGTTCCTGACGTCACATCGAGCCGCGCCAACGGGTCGACGGGGACCGACCCCTACCAACAGAATCAACCGAGACCCCCACCTTCGGGTCACTCAGAAGACTCGCTTCGACGCTAACGCACCGCGCACACGCATACGGTCGTCTTCACTTTTTTTGCACTTAGCGCCTACAATAAATTACAGTCTTATCGAATATCTTTTATTACGAGCCGAGACCCCCAGCGACACATCTGGAGCTTGGCATTCAGACAAGAAGATTGATAATAATATACTACCTAATATTCTTCTCTTTTTGTAAATATATACATTGAAATGTATAATAGGTATATTTATGTACATACATACATACACTCACGCCTTTTTCCCATGGGGTAGGCAGAAATTATAAAATGCCACGCGCTACGATCCTTGCATACCACTTTTGCCTCGTCCACATTCATACATCTCGTCATGCACGTATACGTATGTATGGACTAATATTATATTTGTAATCTTTTCCCTTTAAGGAAATACATACTTAAAACAAAATAGTTATTGAATCCCCTGCAAAACATTCAAATAATGCATTAAATATAAATGGAATGATCCCCCAAAAGCACGATAGCCATAAAAACCCTTTCCCCTACTTAATATTTATTACTATATTGATAAAGATTGTGCAGTTTGCACATTAGTACTTCACTTTTTTTTTCTTGTTAATGTTATAGGAATTTAAGGGTTATTCCTAAATACATCCTTCAGAAGCTAGCGGAGATAAAAATCATAAAATTGTCTTACATTTTATTCTGGGACAGTTTTTTTAGAGTTTCTGTATTCGATAATCCTTTGATCTTAGATTTAGGCAATAGAAGAGACATTTTAAAGGCCTTTATACCAATTCAAAGACAATACAAATAGAACACTGTCGTGTGCCATCACTATGACTGACATTATTACCTGCGCATTGCACAGTTGCTAAATAATTACAGGTAACATCAGCTGCTTGAAGTCCCACATAAATTAATGTAATATTAACGTGCAGTACGACTGCTTAGTGCACGCGACGCGTCCCCTAAATAGACTGGCGTAATGACATGTAAATGCACTGCCTGTTACTAACTACCGGTTGCTATTATTGGCTGAAATAATTTATTTATTTTATTTATTTTATTTTAAAGAAGGCTTACAGACGAATAACATAACATTATATAAACAATATAATATTAACAAATAGCTAATTACAAGCCTCCACCTATAGTTAAAGAAATTATCGATATGAAAAAGAAATAAGTGGGTACATACGAGTTATATAAGATTTAAGTTTGATTGAAAAATAACTGTGCTAATAGTCGTCTTACAGTCGCTACACTGGTGCAGAACAAGTCTACATTTAGTTCCCTAGGTAGTCTATTAAAGCTAAGTGCACTTCTTAATGAAAAGGCATTACGCCTATAATTAGTTAATGCGAAAGGTACATTTAATAATGGCCGTTGCCGAAATCCTATCAAATTCGTGCGTAATGATAAATTAGAAACGAGTTCAGGACAATCAACGTGACCATTTGCTATGCCCAAAAGTAGACTTATATCGCTTATATTACGTCTCATCTCCAGAGGGAGGAAATGGTACCTTATGCAGCGTTGTTCATAGTCAACTGAGTATTGCTGTGCCTTATAATCTAGATAGCGGAGGAATTTTCTCTGGACACCCTCAATACGAGACCTGTAAGTCTGATATTGCGGGTTCCAAACTTGAGACGCGTATTCTAAATGGCTACGCACGAAGGAACAATACAAAATTTTTACTGGTTTAAGAGATCGGAAACAGGCCGTGGTGCGCAATATAAATCCCAAAGCTTTAGATGCCTTTGTCACTATGTTATCTATGTGTTGGTCAAAAAGGAGCTTGCTGTCTACGATTACTCCTAAATCCCTAATGTTATTCTGCCTGCTTATTAGTTGATTGTTTATGGTGTAACCAAAATTTAATATTGAAGTACGCCGTGAAAATGTTACGAGGAAGCATTTTGAGACATTTAATCGGAGCTTGTTACGGTGGCAGTATATCTCAAGCCTATGTAGGTCCTCTTGTAATTGATATGCATCAGACATGTCTCGCACAACTTTGTGGATTTTCATATCGTCAGCATATAGTAAAATGTATGAGTGATGGAAGCACTGTTTGACATCTGCAATAAACAAAATGAATAACAGGGGCCCTAGAATTGAGCCTTGCGGCACGCCAGAAGGGACAGAACTCCAACCGGAGGTGTAACCTTGAAGTGCAATAGCTTGTGTTCTGTTCTCTATATAGGAGGAAAACCATCGGTACAAGTCTCCGTGTATTCCGGCCATCAAAAGCTTCCTCAGCAACATGCAATGGTCAATACGGTCAAAACATTTACTATAATCGGTATACACTACGTCAACTTGTCGCTGTGCCATACCGCTTGTGATGAATTCATGTGATAGGAGTAGGTTAGACGTGGTTGAGCGGTTCCTAACAAACCCGTGCTGTTCATCGCCAAGAATCGACTTGTAAGTAGCGTAGACATCGGTGTAAACTATGCGCTCTAGAATTTTAGAAAAAAGGCAAATTTTGGATATGGGGCGGTAGTTTTCGATATTGGCTTTGTCGCCTTTCTTAAAGACAGGAGTAACAAAAGCAGATTTCCAAATTTTTGGAACTTCACCTTCAGAAAGGGAGCGCTTGAATAGGATAGAAATAGGTTTAACGAGACTATCAGCACAGGTCACAATGAATATTGGGGGTATTAAATCTGGTCCACCTGCTTTGGTGAGGTCCAATGATTTGAGAAGCTTCAATATACGTGAGTGGGTTATATCAACCGTGCTAATAGACATTGCAGTATTACCACATTGTTCATTAGAAGTCTGCTCGCTATCAGCTGTCGATTCTGGTTCCAAGAAGGTGGACTGGAAATAACTTGCAAATAGGTTGCTAATATCTTCACCTGTATTCACAGATGTTTCACGGTAGAACATTACATTCGGAAACGAGCCAGCTTTACGCTTGCTTTTTACAAATGTCCAGAAAGATTTTGGATTTTTTACAATAGAGGCCTCAATATTTTCCATATAATTTTTATAACAAGTTTTTTCTAACTCTATGAGTTTAGTGCGCAGTAATGTGAACGAGTGATAGTCTGATAAGTTACAATATCGTTTATATTTTTTATGGTACTTATGTTTTTCTTTAATAATTTTAATTAGTGATTGCGTATACCAGGGAGGGTAAGAGGATTGTTTAATAGTTTTCACAGGAATGTATTTATCCCTAAGCTCGTATAGTTTACTATAGAATTCAGTAACGGCATCCTCTAAGTTCATTGACTGTAATAATTGGGGCCAATTAATAAGATCAAGTTCAGATTTAATAGCATCATAATTGCCCTTTGAAAAGATATAACGTTGTTTACGTTTGTCGACGAGTTTTTGAATTTCATAAAATTTCGTCTCAATAATTAATGGTTTGTGATGCAAATCAATGGGAAAAGCTAGTGGTTCCATACATTCTGTGACACTGACAGTGTCGTTACAAAATACAAGATCAAGCAATCTGAAGTTAATGTTCCGCTCACTGTTATACTGTGACATGTTAAATGTTTGAACTACATCAAAGAATTCAAGGACATGTTGAGAGGAGATATTTTGCGGGATTAACTCACCATTAGTTACCGTTTCAGCATTACACCACTCAACGTCATTTCCAAAATTAAAATCACCCACAACTAAAAATTTATCGATAGGATGAGTTAAAATTAAGTTGTTTAGATTATCCGTGAAGTTATGTAACTGAACACTGTAAGAATTACCTATATTCTCCTTGCAAAGGTAAAGCGCGCATATATGCAAGTTGTAACTAACCTGTGGTTTTGACCTTTTAAGGATTACGGATAGCCAAATATCCTCAGCAGAGCTCCGCCAATCCAACCTCTCCACTATTGTAAGTTCATGTTTTACAGCTATCAGAACACCTCCTCCACGTTTCTGACCTGTCCGGGAGTAGTCGCGATCGCGTCTCCAAACTAGATATCGCCCATCAAACAATTCACTGTTGTTAAAACTATCATCAAGCCACGTTTCCGTAAATATAACGATATCGTAGGAGCTAAGACACACACCGCGCAACACAATATTCGTTTTAGTACGCAATCCACGCACGTTTTGATAATAAATTTTAAGCGTAGCCATAATTACGATAAACTATAATCAGATGAATTATTAATAATACATAACAATAGGTCAAACTAATGTCAAATACTACTGAAGAAACCAAGTACAAGTTATTACCGCAACTATTATAATATTTAAAGCAGGTAGTGGGCAAATAGAATAATAGACACAGCAAAACACAGTGATAATTTGAAGCAACATTATAAAAAAAGGTGTTATAAAAGGAAACAATGAGCGATGACCAGTTCAGAGATAAGAGCATCTCGGAGTAAAAAGTCACAAATGGAGACCGTCCACAACGGAAAATGAACCTTATTTTATAACATATATGGTTTAAATTAGTATAATAAGAAGTGACATAGCAAAAATAATATTGAGTAAACTTACTTGAGCATACCGTGTAACGACACAAAACTAATAGGAAAACGCAACTAGCACTCGTATGACTAAGATTCTCAAACATCTTTGTTAAAAGTTTAAAAAACACAAACTTATAAATTAATATTATGATAGCAGTTGTAAGAAGTATCATACGTAAGTAATTCAAATAATTTTCTGAAGATCTTTCTCTGATTTGACGACCAGCGTTGGAGATGTATCGTTTTTTTTTGCGTGTATCTTCGCGTGTTTGACCCAAACATATTGAAAATTCATTTCCGCAGAGGTTTTTTTAGTTTTTGACAACAACATCTTATTTTTAATAGTTAAGTGATCGTTTATAAAGATTTTCTGTCTGCCACTTAAACCAATTTTATCTGGCGTCAGGGGTGAGATCTTTAATTCATGCCTAGCAGCTGCAATAAGATCTTCTTTCACGTATCGTTGGCAAAAACAGACTATTATAGGCTTTATGCGATCTTTTCCGCTTGTCGGTACTCGGGTGATGAAGTTTATTTGATTTTTAGATATAGGGTAATTGACTTTGGCGCTGATTTTGGCTATCACTTCGAACAGGTTTTCACTGCTTGTCTGAGGGACTCCCTTCACTTCAATGTTGTTCATTCGCGACCATTGATCTTTGCTGTTATTGTCTTCTTCTAACTTATCTAGACGGGTATGAAGTTGTTCGACCTGGTCTTGGACCTTCTCAACCTTCACGATACGTAGCTCCATATCATTAAGTTTTCCGGTGAATTCCTTCATAACTTCGTTGTACTGGTCAGTAAGAGAAGTCTTGAACTTGTCAAATTCATTCCTCAATGCAACGATATCTTCCTTCATATTCTCCAATATGGAAAACTTCAAGGACAACGCTCGAATTTCCTGTAGGACTACTGATTCCGCTTCAGGAGTGGGTGATATTGGCAAGATGGGTATGGTGTTACCTGCCTGTCTGCATTTACTGCAACGCCATATTAATTTACGATCCCCAAGCTTTTGGTAGCCGTTTTCAGTGACGCCCCCACAATGAAAATGCATCATGAGGTTACATGATTTACAATGTGCACCGTCCGATAACGAGTCACTGCAGACACCGCACTTGTATGTATCCATCTCTAGTATTAGAGTTATTACCAAATAATACGACGGAAAAAGAAAAATGTTGAGAAATAGTGGATTCTTATTTAAATCGATGTGAATTTTTACAAAAAACACGGCCGTATGTAACGAGGTCAACAACTGAATAAGACTGAAATACATATTTAACTGCACACTTTAACGCTTACATGGTAGCAGGTAGCGTTTACAGGAGACGCCTTAGAATAATAGCATTGACTTTATCGGTAAAGTGTGTGTTTAGAGAAGTAGAGCATAAAATTCAAATTCTTCAAATTGAGCTTCCCAATTGGGGAAGTACCTCCGCCTTACAGAAGACCGCAGTGAATCAACAATAGTTGTATTTCTGCGAGTGAGTAAGGTTACCAGAGGTCGTTGGGGGAGTGACTATTCTGACAGTATTCCGTTTACTGTCAGTTTAGTAATTCCCTATTTTATGAAACCTAAACGGCTTCTGCAGGGGTTGACAACGCATATGCAAGTTCCACTTTCCACCAGGTGAGACGCCTGCCCGTTTGCCCCTTTTCCACCATAAAAAAACAAAAGTTAGGTGCGTAGTGTTTGCAAACGGCGTGAATGTATGTGGAAGAAGGAAAAGTGGTATGTGTGTATCATAGGGTGTGACGTTCTGTGTCCTCTGCCTTTCTTCTTGGGAAACCGACATAGATATATGTATATATGTCAGTGTGATTTAAGCGTGTTTGTTCTACATAGGAATTAAGCGTGATAGTATATAATATTATGTAGTACATGTTATTGAATTAGACAATCTTTTTTTTTGTATTTCATAACTAGGTGGGAATGATAAAATTTTAACTTACGCCATTTTCTCAAAAGATACAATGCACATTTCAAAAGGTTTCCCGTTGCGTTGCGTCACATATCGATGTACTAAAATTGTCAAAAAGAAAAATACTTTCGTCTTATTAGCCTTAAAAACAGTTTAAGCCATTTTCACACAAAAAAAACTATTTTGGCAGCCTACTTGGTTCCAATTAATTATCATGGCCACTATCCGAGCTCGTTAGCAGTCCTCAGTTATGACAGCACATTATATGAGTCATCACACGTCTGATTGCGTGAGGGCGGCTAATCGATTCTCGTTGCGTGTGTTCCTTGAACACTAGTTCTCCTAGCCTAGAACGTAGGCGTTACACAAGTCTGCACTGCAAAAGGTCAGTGTGTGTCCTATATTTAGATAGATTTAATTATTGAAAGTTTACGATTGTCTTCTATAAGACTTTTTTTTTCTCGTTAAAAAAATAACCAATTCCAACAATGGAACTCTGCGTTCGTATGTGTTTAATCTTTTAGGACTTAAATTAACAGCTAAACTCCGCAGTGTGTTATTTGTAATATATACTTATGACAAATCGTTGGTATTGGAGTATTGGTAGTCGAAACTCGAAAATCATGACAAACTGTAATGCCTATTATTATACTGCTCATACCCAGAAATCGAGGTCTCATGACAGTCAAATTCAATTTCAAATCATTTATTTCAAGTAGACCAGTATTACAGGTGCTTTTGAATTGTCAAACTAGTTGCACGGTTCCAAAAAGTAGGTCTCATGGAGAACAACCGGCAAGAAACTCCATAGACATAGACTCCATTTTAAATAAATACAAATTACAATATAGGAAGTCAATTTACAATGTTGCAATAGTAAAGGAATTTTCGCTTTCTTACATACTGTTATTCAGTCAAATCTGGTAGACTGCTAAGTAATTCAATATATTTGGAAATAGCCTAAGATAAGATTAAGTCTTAATTAGTATCTGACGACTTCGTCGAGACTTTAATTAACCCCCGCGTGCAGTCGATAGTTCGGGATGAGCATTAAATCTGTTCAAACCCACTAATCCCAAAGATGTATTGTATTCGCAAATGCCCATATTCTGCAGTATTTTTAATACTTTAACTTAGAATTTTCCTGATCAATTTGAATTCAGAATCGGGTCTCAACAATGTAAAGGTAATTTCGATAGCGCCGGCCATCCATCAGCGCTGGTAATCACCGAGCCTGCTTTATTTGCTCATTAGCTTTATGGCTGAGCGTTCGGACGTTGTCGGCCAAGTTCGACTGTTTTCGGCGCTGCGGTTTCTTTGTACACTATACTATGCAATTAGCGTTCCCTGTTTTCTTTTGGTTAGAATTGGAATTGCAAATTCTAACTGGTTTCCATAAAATTGCGGTGAATTGGTTGATTCTATGGGCGAATTTTGACGTCTCTTTGCCCACATTTCTATCTTATAACGTATTGCGTCAACCAAATCTTATATATGAAAATCTCGTGTCACAGTGTTTGTCGCTGAACTCCTCCGAAACAGCAAGACGGATTAACATGGAATTTTGAATGTATATTTGGTAGGTCTGAGAATTTGTTGTAAGCTATTTTTTACATCCCTAGGTGATAAGGATGTCGCTCACCAGACGTTTTTTTTTACAACACATTCCTTAGTATTTTTTTAATGATTTAAAAAATACTTATAAGCCTAAATTGTCACTTCTACCACCAACCCCTATAATGTGGCAAAACAACGTTTGCTGGGTATAAATAAAACCTATACTGAAATTCCTGTTTGTGAGTTTACCCTACAATACCACTGAAATTTCACAGCCCCTCGTGTATCTTGTGACACATTGCAAAACGCCTACCACTCTCTAAATCAATAGTCAGTCCTCGCCCTGTTCCAAGACACATGTATGTATGTATCCATAACACATACACAATATACAACTAACACAGCAAGTGGTCACGCTCGAATAGGTTTCTGGAGCTAAACGCGTCGCGGGCGATCCATTAACTTGCGGGCTGAAGTTCCTCTACGCATACAAGACACACGGCCGAAAAGTATCGTGTACTTTTTGGCTTTAAATTAGCTTTTACCCAAATTTACCATGATTTTTAACTATAAATTTGAATAGTCTTATGTATTTTAAACCGTACCAATAAACCTGACGGTTTGAGAAGTCCGCAATGTGTTGATTACTTGATCAATATTGGATTTAATTACGTTATTTTCTACGTCCACAATCAGCGTTCCTACTTATGCTCATACTAAAATGTTGTTTTCGTTTCTTTACAGGTAAGCACGGCAAACTCCGCCATAACATAAAGGTGTCAGAAGATACGTACGTATGTGCAACAACTAGGTACTTCTACCTAGAATAGAACTTAAGACCACATTTCAAGTATCAACCCATTAATGCCCCACTGCTGGGCACAGGTCTCCTCTCAATTGAGAGAGATTAGGTTCCTACTGCGGGTAGGTAGACTTCACATGCCATCGAGACAAATCTTTCAAGCATGCAGGTTTCCTCACGATGTTTTCCTTCACCGTTTGAGCTTGTGATAAATACGCACATCTTCCGAAAAGTCAGTGGTGCGAGCCTTGGGTTCGAACTCGAGACCTCTGACATCTCAGTCCACTGGTCACACCGCTAGGCTACCACAGCTCTAAGACCACATTTACTTGAAACTAATCAGATTTTTATAGAAAAATCCCTTAACAACTGTATTTCTAGGTCACAATTGTAAATGCTTACTTCTATAAGTTCTATATACATGTATGTTATAATGTAAATTTATCATTCAGTAATGTCAGAAGCCTACTACCCACAAGAAGGAGAAAAAATACTTACTTTATCCAAGCCAAAAACCATTGTCGTTAAGACGACAGACTTTATACCATATCAGCCACTGCTGAACTTCAACTGTTGCTAATATTTCAACATTATCTCATCGGTTGCATTATCAGTGTGTCACTAGAAGACCATCCCTCAAGTCAGTGCGAAGTGCCGCAGATGTGATTAATAAGTTAGTGTGTGACGTGAACACAAGTTGGACGATAAAGTTGGATGTTTTGATAGTCTGTGTGTATTGGTTTATGTATTGGGGACACTTATATTAAAGTCATAACTCAGTAGTGTATTTTGCTGACGACTATCTAAATGTTGCTAGAATATTATACGCGATATTGTTTGCACTTTTTCCACGTACCTTCACGCTTATATTTTCGAAGGAATAGGCAGAGTAGTACTTCTGGTTCAATGCAATTGGGGTCGATCTTATTGCCATCAACCAAGCATCATCATCATCAACCCATTTACCGTCCCTACTGGGCACGGGTCCCCTCTCATTTGAGAGAGATTAGGTTATAGTCCACCACGATGGCCTACTGCGGGTTGATAGACTTCACACGCTATCAATAACATCTGTCAGACTTGCAGGTTTCCTCACGATGTTTTTATTCACCTGCTCAAACGCATGTGATAAATAGGCTCGTAACTTCAAAAATTCAGTGGTTTACATGCTGGCGTTGGGTTTGGACTTTGACTTCACAATCCATTAATCACACCAGAGCCTAGCGTTTTTAACCAAGCGTATCCATCCATACTAATGTTATAAATACGAAAGTGTGTCTGTCTGTCTGTCTGCTACCTCTTCACGCTATAACCGCTGAACCGATTGAAGTGATATTTGGTATAAAGATAGTTTGAGTCCCGGGGAAGGACATAGGATAGTTGCCATCCCCAAAATCATCCCTTAAAAGAGGGAGAAGGGGGTGAAATAAAATTACTAATTTTACACAGACAATCGCGGGCAAATATTATACATATAAACTTTCACATTGATTAGGAACTGTATAAACGAAGGCAGATTTAATTAATGAACATTCTCATGAGCTTTCAATAATTCAATAGCTCCTGAAGTTTGTACCAAGTGTGTAGGGCTCTTGGCCAAGATGATTAGATTGATCGAGGCTTCGGAGGTACCGCGGATTGCTCTGGCGTCTACACGAAGATTGATGATGTGATAGTGTTTAGCGGCAGCTCTGTACGCGTGTGTGTGTGTGTATGTATTCGTGCGTGCTATCATTTTTCTATACGCTTTTTATGTCGACGGTAATTTTGCAAATTAGATCGATTTATCTATATGATACGGTAGGTATATAGCGTTAAAGTAAGCGTTAGTGCTTATTTCACTTATATTTAAAAATCGAAATTGAAAGTTTCCTGTGGACTCCAAAACGGCTGGAGTGATTTTGAGACAATTTTCGGACAATCTTCATATCAGCCTAGCCCTGGAAACTAGCTTGTTTATTAACCATCTAATATTCGCACTTCACAATCACTAAAAATCCATATTATGTAGTATCCACTCTATATGGATTTATGTTATAATACGCGAATTATAGGTTACACATGAAACATCCATGTCTCAGATCCAAATGGCCATACTCATCACACAAACCACACTCTCTATTTTCACCACTGAAGGCAGCCCATGACTTAGACACGTATGATTTAGCACTATATATTCCAATCACTAGGCTACTTCTGCCTATTCACAACTACGAATATTACCTTAATAATACTAATGAAGCTATACAGGGTGAGCTATTCCGTAATTGACGCCGAGGGCCGCGGACGTATGCCACTATTATAGAGCCGTCGGTGCAATAATAATATTAATATATCGTACCCAGGAGATGCCTAATGTATTAAATAGTTGCTCTAGTTTACTCTCGGTCATTTAGTTTGTTCTGCCATAATGGCTGATTGTGGTAATAGGGAATTTGGAATCAAAATATATATGGATACTAGCAGGCACGCCTACACGTTGCTGTGTCTAAGTTATTCGTTGTTTTGTACAAAACATTGTAATTATAATTGGAGATAAAAATATTTTTTGTGTCCATTTCTTTAGAAGTTCATCGCGGTCGAACAACGTGACACGAGTAAGTATACTTTAACAAGCTAATTGGTTTACATCCACACATGGATCGGTCGATAGTTGCATGAATACCAATTAGGTTGTTAGACTGTACGTACTTATCACATTATCAAAACAATTCCTTTTGACTCCGTTGAATAATAATTCGACATCCCTTATATTATTGCGATTTATCCCTTACACTTACTAGATTAGAGTATTGTATGCTTTAATTAAGCCATACTATAATATATCAATCCTTAGTAAACATATACAGCAACTGAATCAATATTGGTCACATCAATGTATAAAAACATTCTTTGAACATTAAATAAGACTGATAATTTACTAACGAGAGATAATCCATCATTATTACAATAATAAAATATGTCATTTCAATCATGATTATTAAATCTAGGACATCAATAATGGATATACGTAATTTTATCATAAAATCGTACTTTAACTCAAACTACCTAACTTACCATGCACCAGTGACTTGGACATGTTTTCGACTGCCTATTGACTTAAAGAAACTGAATTTATATTGAAATGACATATTACAGCTATTGTTATATTATAACTGTTGACATAATTAAAAACCTTTTTAAATATCAATTATAGGTACACCTCACTTAATGCTGAAATTTCTTTAAGAATTTGCCGCAATTTTCTCAACACAGGAAAATATCAGCAACTAATGAAAAACCTCGTGTCACGGTATCACCCACCACATTTACATAATACCCCATGGGGTGACGTAAATTAAAACCATAAAGCGCGCAGTTAAATCACCATGGTGCTATGGTGATAGCTATAACCATTTATTGGCGTTGGTGATGTTAATAGCCCCTGTTTGTTTATTGTTTGTTATATTAAAATCTTATACTGTTTATATCCGCCATCATGTTTTAGTGTTGGATGGAAATGGTGGCGAATTTGGGCATTATGGAATAATTTCGGAAATTTACGCTAAGGCTTATTTCTCGTAATCTGTGCTTTGTATGCTATAAGGATAAACTCCAAGGTCAAGTGCATAAAATAAAATGCCGTAGAATGGTTTCCTTATCTTCGCGTTCAACTCTAATAGTACACCATATCGTTGAATGTTATATATTTAAGATATTATTAACATCGATTACTTTCTATTTTGATTTCCGGGTAAATCAAATATTTTTATGATCTGGACTATGAGCTTAGGACTATTCACGAGACAGAGGGAAATTGAAATTTTCTTGAATAAATAATAATATTATAGTACTAGTAAGATTCAAGTCATAACTTCTAAGTCATATTAAAAACATGTTCGCAATTTTTCAAAATAACTTCTATGATGTTCCATTTATTCAACTGTAATATGTTTAAAATATATACCTTTGTAAAAAGTATTAGTAGTTCGTTCGCTGTATCTCCATCGAGTCAATAATAAAATTCGAAAAGAAAACTATAATCGTCACCTCGATGCTCCCATTGGTAGCAGACGCTGCGTCGTCATGAAGATACGGTCCTCAAACAAATCGGCAAATAGAGAATCGGCAACTTCTACCCGCCGGCAATAATCTGGGGCACGCCTAGGGTTGCCGCCTGAGACTTTGATTTCTGTGGTCTATACTCTTGAGGGTTGTCTTTTAGTTTGGTCACAACAAAAGGTCACTCAGTCACTACGTGAATAAAATTAAAATTTGGTAGGTTTATAAGTAGTAAACGTCAAAGCAGCAGGCAAATAAATAAATACAATCAGGGCACTCTTGCCCAAAATTGCCTAGTTTTGAGTGTAGCATCGAGTATTCTGTTATATTTTAAGCTAAGAAAATATAATCAAACATATAATCTTAAGACAGTGAAAATATTGTAGGTGCTATTTTGAATAAATAAGAAATTTTCTTTGACTTTAGAATTGCTTCTTAGGAAATTTAACTAAATTACTGCGAAAAATACTATTCGATTTGTTACCATTAATAACATAAAAAGATTTATCCTCCCTGTTATAAGAATACTACTTATTGGACAACCCTAGACTACCGCCCCCCATACTCTCCGCCCCTCTCCCCGGGCGCAGGTGAGATAAAGGTATAGTTCAATAGATCGACACTATTTAACACTTTTTTATCCGTAATAAATTACAGTTACGGTTCAAATAAGGATTCTTTTCACTGAATAAGCAGCGCATAACGGAAGATTGATTGAATATGCATTTTAAATTTAGAATCATTTATATTTGTTTACTCGTGAATAGGTTTTAAGAAATGACGTCATAGTTCAGTAGTGTTGTGTCTGATTAACAATTTTAAAATACGTACAAAATATTTTAGATATGGTCTCTAGATCCATAATTGGAAATATGAAATAAATAAAAAAACGAGAAAAAATCAAACCAAACCACTGTTTACGAATTTTATTGCGCTATACTGTTATTATTTAAAATCGACATTTGCCCTGGAATCTGTAAATGAACAATGTACTGCAATTAATTCAATAAAATAACGTTTTACTTCCATTTAAGATTTTAATAAAAAAATATTATTATTACGACGCGAACAGAGGGTCAATGACGATATTACTCGTTCAATTTAACATCGACCACTCGTTATGTGCTTCATTGAATTACTGTGATCTTTCTGTGAGGTGCGTCGCTAAAGGAATTATTGATGTATTGATAAATACATATGTATTTCAATGACAAAGTCATAAAATGATGTATGTATTTAAATGACAAAGTTATCATCGATCTTCCATATTTCCTCTTGAATCATTATCGCAAATAAACGATTGGTTGCAATGAGTAGGAGTGAATCGAAACAATTTCCTCTCTCTCTTAGTTCCAATGGTAAAACTCAATTTCAAATTATTTATTCAAAGTAGGCCAAATTTCACCGGCTCTTTTTTAACATCGTCTTAAAGATAGATAGTCCTTTAAAACGTTTACCCTTTTAAATGTTTTTGCTTAGAAGCACTGCGCCTTATTTATTACAAACTTCATCAACAGCATTCAACAATACAAATATAATAGATTAAATCAAACACAGAATAGACCAACTACCTAGTCGTTTTAGGACTACGGGTTTCTGTGGGTGGGAGTTTGTATAGATATCTACTGGAGCAATAAAAACGGTTACTTTATATGTGAGGTTAAGGTTGTATGAATCACATAGAATCTATAGAGAGGTAGTGGGACAAAGGCGACTCAAACCAGGAGACAGGCAATGGCAGCTTGATAGAGGCATACGTATACACGTACCTAAATATTGAACTAACGTGTTAAATAATACGGATATGATTTGTCCGTTTTCTATCCGTAGCCTTAATACGCAGCGTGTAGTTAATTACCAAGTAACCGTAATAATAACTATGAGATTGCAATTAAAAATAAAAATAAACATCGCAACAAAAACTTTTAAACCCTCACATGCAATTCCGCATGCTTCTCAACCCCGCTTCCACTCCAGCGCGCATTCTGACACTTAACCCTATCGCCGCCGCACCCCACAATTCAGATAGCAGGTGTCCGATCATTGATAAACACCAGTAGAGCCGAGCGCCCTCCGCCGTGCCCTTGGCGAGATATCGATGCAAAACTAGGGCACACTGATAACTTCCACATATGAATATCTTCGTCCCAATATTTTGCCAACAATCATTTGCAGTTTTATTTTTGTACCACGAAGTAGTTCGAGAAAAAAATACTATTATTTTTTCTGTCTCTTTTTTTCGTGTGTCGGTTGTATGAACCAAGGTGTTTGTATACGGAAAGTGGGATTTATTATGAACTCTAAAGAAATATTAAGGTGTGCTAGTTTAGTTACATTTCCGGGCAACGCTTGACGTGCATTTTTTTTATCTTTCGGTCTTGTGTGGGCAAATAATGGCATTTATCTCGTTTGTTTGTCAAAAAGATTTGCTGAAAATCTGTATAATTTAACAGTGTAGCCTTTATCGTTTTGTCTGAGATTTAATTTTGTTAATTAAATGTGTTATTCAGGTTTAAATTTTTGATATAATTTTTAAATAAAACCTATTTTTCTTTTTTTAAATACTGAATGTAGAACATACATCGTACATAAAGGGTTGCTATAGCCGTGTTTGGCACACTAACAAATCAGATAGGTGTTACGTGCCGTTTTGCTCACTCCGGTGCTCATTCTGGTGTAGCGTGCATACAGTAGTTATTTTTACTTTGTTTGATTTTTTTATATATATTTATTGTTAAAATATCGTCATATAAAAATATTGTCAACAATAATAACATGGGTAGACTTTGTTAACCATTAGTTTTGTAATACAGTAAGCATTGTTATTATTATCGTATGTAATACATTAGGAGCATTCCCATGGAACTAAGTTAATTCAAATAGGTCAAATATTTAATTGTTCAAACCTCTTTTATACCCACATCACAAGACCATAGACAAAACAGCCCTTTCAAGGTTTCCGCGAGGTATTCCGATAAACTATTATTACTACTTCGGACACCCGACTTCACATGTTTATCTGCAGGATGTTCCTACCGGAATCGTGTCCTTTCCGTACACTATTACATTCGTTCTGTTAAAGTACTTTGGGAGTACTTAAACTATTGAATATAACCTCTTTTGTAACATCCTTTTAGAATAGTATGCCTATGTTACGAGTTTCGAACCAGGTTACACCTTCGATTTTGCCCGCACGGTATATATGCAAATAAAAAGTAGCCTATGTGTTAATCTAGGTAATTAACTATCTGCATGCCAATATCCATCCAATTTCGTTGCATGCTGTTTTTGCGTGAAAGAATAACAAACACACATCCATCTATAAAAACTTTCGCGTTTATAAAGTTAGTGGAATATACTTAAATAATATTGTCAGTGATATTATGTAAAAAAGTACATATACAATTACTTAATAAAATGGTGCATAATAAGGACCAAGACTGTTTACTACAACTCCTAAGTGTTCTGTGTGACCAAAGAGACCCGGTGAAAAATAGAAAGAAGAAAATCAAAGGAGGTAAGAATTATTGTTCTCTTTTCGAATCTATTTCGAAAACTTTCGAATTTACGGTTATGCGGCCACGTATATTTATAGTTAGGAAAGTTTTTAAGTTCTTATTTTGAATTTATAGTTTGAATTTCCGAACGTATACGAACGTAGTGTTGTGACATGTAGTATCGATAGATTTTAATAATCTAAACCTGCACTTCTGAGACATTTTCTCAATGGCGTGTGAAGTCTACCAATCCGCACCTCTTAAATGAAAGGTGACTCGTGCCCAGCAATAGGAGAATAATTGGGCTTATGATGAATGGAACTTAAGATGCAATTGGCGTATGAATACTCCAACAGCATGACATTAGGAAATTTGACGCACAGGTTAATTAAACTCGTGCCGGTGTCAAATGATCTCAGATGTCAATGTCATGTTACATTCAAATTTGGAATGACAAGTCATTGGTCACGTGCGTGCCGTTCGGCACGTCCCGTATCGACGGCTGGTGATATTATCGCATATTTCATACGAATCCCTATCACCATACCGGGATTGGGCTCAGAATTTCCGTATTCTTTTATTACAGTATTTTTCGCATCGTAAACTATACGAATATGTCCAATATACTTTTATTTGTTCGCGAAAAATCTTCCAAATTCTTTTATGGATAATAATTTATTTAAATTTGATTATGAGTAAGTAAACTTTGTCGTTATTGTATATATTATCTTTCTAGAAATCACAAGCACGGGTGCTAACTAACATAAGGTACTGGATTCATTCAGTTATCCTTATAAATTCTCAATAGCAGCTCGAAGTGTTGGTTTGTGCCCGGTTAATGGTTATAGGCTTACCCACTATTACACGAGACTTATAAAACAAACTGTAAATGCATACTAATGCACTTTAACACTACTTACTCTTCTACCTACCTCGACGTTTATAGATGCGCGATTGTATGTTATGATTGTGTTATTATATTTAACATTTAAGCACAATATGGTAGTTTCTAATCAACAAATCTTATCTTTCAGTGTCAGGTGTAGTAAATTGCGTATACAAATTAGAAAATATACGATATAAGTACTAATATATCAGAAGTGACCTAGTTTCGGGCTGGTACATTAACAGCTTATCACCGCTCATATACGCATACTATCATAATTTCTCTGAGGCCCACGCTTTCCTATATTTTGCAACAAATATTCAGTAAGTGTGTGTTAATTATTTATTTATTTATTACCAACTGTAGAAATAAACCTCCCATCTATGAAGTAAGGTAATATAAAATAAAAATATTTATGAAACTAAATAAGTACCTCTGCGGCGTTCATTAGGGGAGGCCTACGTCCAGCAGTGCCTGATGATGATGATGAAATTAAGTACCTACTCTCGAAAACTTCATTACCTACAGTACGATTTTTATTTAGTTATATTTTTTTTATCTAAATTAATTATTTTATTATCAAAGTATAATAAGTGTGTTGCGAAAATAATCACTTTTAGTACACGGCCAACAGACAGGTACACTATCAGCTGTTTCACCTAATTGTTGTGGGTGAGGCTTATCAAAGCGATAGGTGAGACGACGCCGTGTTGATAACACTAAAACAGTCACCGGCCGCGAGTCCGCGAGTACTATACTTGCCGGCACCGAAATACAACCGAAGTTAATCCCTAAAATAATATTTGCTATACAAATACGCGCGTAAACGGTTACAACGGTTGAATTCGGAACAATATTGAAACGCAACGGTAGTGATGTGACAATAACAGTCGGTTTTATCGATGGATTTGAAGTGACAATGAAAATGAACACGTTCTGGAGTGATTTTCTGAGTGCGGCTGCCACCCACCCGTTCTCATCGATGCCCATCGATTTGCTGTCCCCTTTTGATCTGCACATCAATGACGAAAGTTTGTATTTATATTGTATGCTAGCCTTGTACCTAATGTCCGATAACAGGGGAGAATCTTTGTTTGATAAAGCCCTTTCACTTTTCATGCAATTAGTTCTGTGAATTGCATGTTGCACTTAGAACGCGTCAGTAGTGCTTTTAGTCAAGGTAAATTAACTTTGTTTCAACCGAGATTAAAGACTTTTTTCTAGGAACATCTTTGAGTATTTTTCTTGTTTAAGTTGTTGTTACAAAACACAAACACCATTTTCGTTTTTTACATTGGTCTATTACCTGTTATTCTCTTATATAAATCAATCTCTTTATCGACTGTCCTACAGCCTACTGGATACTATAGTTCATGACGCTAGCCTAGTGCGGTTGTCAGACCTTATAGAATATGTAATTGTTGCTTACAATGTTTTTCTTCACCGTTTGAGCATGTACATGCCTTGAGAACTTCTCAGTACACTGGTCACACCACTAAGTCATCACTACTTTCCTATTTCAAATTATTGTATCAAATGTATTTATCATGTACCTACAATAGATGTCATTCTTCATACCTTGCTAAGACATATATAACTGGATATATACAAACCACAACAAAATCACACAATCAATCAAAACCTATTTGAATTCGACATCGCATAATTCTATAAACAATTCATATTTACTGTAAGCCCCAATTTAAACTAAACCGCTACTGAATCAATCGTGTTCATTGCATAAATTACCCGGTTCTAAATCCTCTAGCGCCAGAGTATTGTGCAAATAAACATTTCACGTAGGTGCATATGTAATCCAATTAAAATGCCCCCGCCGTTGCCAAATTAGGATTTAGTACTTGTTTGTGCAGTTTGTTGTGTGACTTTGCTCTGTGGAATTAAGAATCCGTTACACCGGTTCACATTGATAAGGTACAGACAATGTTATCAATTAAATTGGTACACAAATAATTATTATTAGTGAATGTGGTATCTATTGTTGGTATAGCAACAAACAATTTATTTTAGATGATTTGTTTTTATTTTAATTGTATCTATTTTATTTATTATAGCTAAGGTTGAAGAAAATAAGCATCACGTATTTTTCGTAGATGGCGATATGAAATAATATTTTGATTAAACTCCAGGGTATAAATTTCTTCTATCATCTACACACATATGAAATATATATATTTATTTTTGTAAAATATAGGGTCTTTCTAGCATTGTATTCTCATAAGAGTATATTTCAGATACCTCTAGACACACAATGACAGGCAGACAACATGTGCCACAACGCGTCATCATCATCATCAACCCATTAATGTCCCACTGCTGGGCACGGGTGTCCTCTAAATTGAGAGGCATTAGGCTATAGTCTACCACGCTAGCCTACTGCGGGTTGGTAGACTTCACATGCCATCGAGAATTCTCTCAAGCATGCAGGTTTCCTCACGATGTTTTCCTTCACCGTTTGAGCATGTGATAAATACGCACATAACTTCCGAAAAGTCAGTGGTGCGTGCCTTGGGTTCGAACTCGAGACCTTTGACATCTCAGTCCACTGGTCACACCACTAGGCTACCACGGCTCATCCTGTGTTCTTCACAACGCGTGAAGCGTCTGAAATATGACATAGCAGAACGTAGTATTATGTCCTAAGTTAAGTTATTTGACTTACTTAAATATTAACAATATACTTAGTTAAATATTTAAACAACGGATATTGGTTATTTAGAAACGTCGAGTTCGTGCAATCAATTCTTATTAGCTGACTCACGTCTAAAGATTAAGAGAATTTATATCGCTGGAGTGTATTGTTATTGAATAAAGACTGCAAATAATAGGTACATACCTACTTGTGTATTGTGACGTATTCAAATATTTATTTAATTCGGAGCTCAGGAGGTTTTGAGTAAAAGAGAAATCACACGCCAAATCTATTTTTGGGCTTGATTGGCCCATCGATAATAAAGGTAACTGTTTGTGTGATAAGCAGCGTCATAAGCGGCATCATATCAACCGTCAGATGTCCACCGCTGGACATAGGTCTCTCCCAAGGATCGCCACGATGACCGGTCCTGCGCCACCCGCATCCAGCAGATTCCAGCGACCTTCACCGGGTCGTCGGTCCACCTTGCCGGGGGCCTACCCACGTCTACGTCTTCCAGTACGTCGCCACCCTTTCCTATGTATATACGCATGTACATATTTACAAAAAAAAAATTAAGTGTCAATCATCATCATCATCAGTATACATATGTACGTAACACGAGCTCGTTGCTTAGCTAGAAACTAGATGGCGCTGTGTCATAATGTCCAGATATTGCATTTTCTTTTTCTCAAATTTCAGACTACACATTGCTTGTGTATTCCTTCGTTGGTCTTGTGGTCGTATAGAGTGACTGCTGAGCAATAAGTCTTGGGTTCCATTCCAAGGCCGAGCAAGGTTTTTATAGAAATTCTCAGCAGCTCGGGGTTTGGATTCGTGCCCGGTTAATAGCAATAGGCTCGCCCTCTATTACATGAGACCTAAAACATACCTGCGTAACGTGGGTGTACATTAGTACACCTTTGCTTAATCCTACGGGGATGTCAGGCTTGATGGCATGTATAGTTTTCAGTAAAAGGTGAAAATTACTTAACCAAATTCATTTATTTTTTAATTTATTCCCACTTTCCAACTACATATTTTGAATACATAACAAAAGTAATTTTCATTCTTTTAGTGCAAAATAACACACGTTGTAAATTGAATTTGAAACATAAATACATTCGGTGTTCAATTTTGGCAGCTTTTATCAATTTTGATTCATCTGACGTATAGATTAATGGACGTGTGATGTAAAAAGCCAGGCACAAATATTTTATTATTAAATACTATCACGCCTCCATCCCCAAAGTGGTAAAGCAGAGATGCCCTGGTAGTTATACGAACTGTTGCGTTATACATAGTCTCCTTCATTGCCATCCTAAAGTATAGTATATCGTAGACGTGGACGGTTGCAGTACAGATTCTTAAACAAACACCTAATGTAATGAGAAAATGCCTAAGGCATTAAGTCCGCCTTTGTACATTTATTGTATATTTGTGCATAAAGCATTAATAAATAAATAAATGTTGGCAGAGAAATAAACATAAAACCTACAGTTGTTATGGCAGACTACAGCTCACTGTCAGAGTCTTTCTATGGCTTAGAGGACTGTGTGCATCTATGTGAGATAGAGAATTTATGTTTATTATTCCTACTCAGTATATGTGAAAATTCGTTAGTCAACTTTGAAAATAACATTATGTAACACCTCCTTAGATTAATCACCCATTTAAAGTAGTATGCTTTTGAGACGTAGGTAAGTAATTTTAGAACTCTCCAGAATTCCCATTCTAAAGTTGCCAGGAAATTAAACCACTCAGTACCGAGGTCCAAATTAATGCCAAACTCGTACGAGCGACAACAGCAAGTTGGCAAGATCCTGTTGTGTGTGTTCTGACCAAAGGACGACAACACCGAACAACTGTCCTAAACAAACTGTCGTCCGCAACAAGAATGTTGCTATCCCTAATTACGCGACACAGAAGCTTCTATAATGTTACAAACTTATTCGTTTATCTTTTTTACGAGGATTTTCTTTGTACAAATATTTGCTACGTGTATGGATCGAACATACAACCCGTTATGTTAAACCTCATAGCTCTGTTTATACGCAATCGAATCATCACAAATCGTTGTCTTCAATATAGTGTAATTGCGTTTAAATGTCTCGACCTCAGTCGAGACATCTAATTAAATCCCTTAAATCTTACACTTTCCTATTTTATTTCAAACAAAAACATTCTTCATTGGGCTCCCAAATCAATATCCTTTTGATCGCTCAAGCTTTCGAATTTCTTAATTAAATCTGTATTTTTTTGGAAAACAAAAGGCCCGCTCTATATATTAAATCGGCATGCACGAGCGGCTTCATTGTTTTTTTTTATTACCTTAACAAAGGGACGCGACCTTCACGAGGGCGACTTGAAATGTATTCGTTTTTATATTTATTCATACAGCGGTGTATAAACCGTTGCGCAAACTCGATGAGTTATCGCGGGCGCTATCGTTTCGATTACCTTTATCTTTGAATGCGAGATAATAGACGCTATGACGCCTACACAACGCACCTGATCTCCACAAAGAGCAACCCCATCTATCAGTCCCGTATTCCGCATAGCTGAACACTCTCGCCTCGCTCAATCTGCTTTATCTTATCCATACAAGAAATATCGATGCCTTATTGAAATCACGCGCGTCAATGAAGATTCGCTATTGGGCAATGACGTTACTTATCTAATCTGTGTATAGTCAAAGTAATACTATCGGTACATACCGAACGTGTTTTAGTGTTTAATTCAAATTTGTAAATAATAATGTGAAAATGTTTTGTGTTTTCGTTTCGTGTGCGTGTAAAGTGGCCTGGTTTTGTGTTAGTGTGTTGGTGGGGTAGTCGGTATGAGGTCGCCGTCGGTGTCGTGGTCGCAGGCGGCGGAGTGTGTGCGTGAGTGCGCGTGGCAGACATTCTACTGCGGGCTGGATGTGTGCGAGAAGATCGGCGCGGCTCATAGCGTGTTAACTCAGCCGTATCCGCATTTAGATGTTGTGATTGCAGCACCTACGTTCGCTTCGCAACGTTAGTATTCACTTGTGATCACATAAACTTTATTCAATTTTGTCTGTTATATTCTGCGATGTATTTTTCACAGAAAAGCGTACTACAAACTATGAGTAACTTTTTATTATAGGTCCTGTGATTAATTCCCAGATCAGGCTTTGTAATTGAACCTCAACCGCTATTTTATGAAACCTTCGACATACCAACGAACTGTGAGCATTGGATGTGTGATATTTCATTCCTCTATCAAATCGTATTCGAAGAATCACGTTAATTACAACATTTGTGATATACAATACGAAATAGATACAATACAGTATTGATACAATGCATCTACATGACATTGTTATGTTGTAACAAATCACATACCACAAAATAGTGAATATTAATGGACGCTATGTCCAACGTTGACATGTAACACCGCAGTACCGGACAACACGGAAATGTAGATTGGTTTGTTATTTCAATATACCGTTATGCAAACCGAGTGATAGGTTTTTAGTTCGATGTACATTTCTGTTTTTTTTTTTTTTAAATGGGACTTGCCCACCACCCAAATCCCTACTACTGCAACTCCTGTAAACCAGGATCAACAATAGTAACTATCCAGAAAATCGTCGAGACAATGAAGTCCGACGTGTCCCAGGGGAATGATTTTAACTGTCTTGGAACCCGCAGCGAAATTAATCATGAAGTTATATAGGAGGAGTAAGAAAAAGTTTTTTTTTTTTTCGTACATTTCTGTTATAGAATCTGTTTACAAAATCGAACTGGAAATATAGTTTATTAGTAGTAGGCTAAATTTATTCGAGTCTTTTTTATAAAGACATCGCCAAACACGCCTGCCCTTCACCGATTCCTTGTGTTAATGCTGTGAAGTGTGGAAGCAACAAACTCTGCAACACATTTTTGCCTGTATAATAAAATGATACAAATAATATTATAATCATTCTATTTAACATAAAATTTGTTTAATGACTGATTATGTGAGCTGATACACCAATCAATATTACCGAGGTGAAAAAAAAAATCTGACGTTAAAGGTATGTAACACAAAAGTTAAAAAAATATATAAATATAGCTCTCTTGGCTTACATTTACATATTTTTTTAAATAGATCTGGGTCCTGGGATCCTGCGAGCATGCGACCATCTAATACTATCACTAAAATAGTAATTAAAATTATACACATTACAACAAACAACTTTTTGTTTAATTTATTTATTGTTTTTCTTAAGTATTTGTCGCTATCGATCGCATTTTAATAAACGCAATTGTATCTTTTATCGTTGCAATAAAAGATACAATTAAAGTCGGTTAAAAAGAAACAACTTTTCACAGATATTTGATATAAAGATCAATGATATAAAAATCTTGTCTGTCTGATATTTAAGTGGTTTATATGCGCGTGAGTTTAAAATACAATGAGTGTATTACACTCATCGCTCCTAGTCCTCGAATTCTGATAATATATTATTCATTATCGCATCCTGGTCGTCAGTCCCGTTCAATCTCCTGACTGGTAAATCTTCTTACCACGACAGGATTCAAGAGTGCTCTATGATCAAGTATGAATTACTACATTTATGAACAACTCTCCAATATCACACAATTTAACTCCAATTATTTCATCAGCAATAATAACCAAAGGGAAAATGTAAACTTCAAAAACTCAACATTTGGTTATAATAAAAGGCAGTCACATATTCAAGCAACGTTTAACAAAAGTTCCCGTCAACAATCACTAAAGCGAAATCCAGGTGCTTATAAATATCACCTGGTTTCAACAATTAAGGAAAGTTCAAGCCAACTTCGGTGATTAATTCAAAAACTCCACATTCGTAATTCTATGATGGAAAATAAGGCATATAATATGTGCTATTAAAATTTAAAACTTATTATTTTATCAGTAAAGTTATAATTGGCATCACAACGCTGATGGGCGGTGCGTTTGCGAATTGAAGAAAGATTTGCACTTGTTTTTATGGGTACTGTATTTGATTTTTCTCTCACACTCTCACAAATTTCACTGCTTTCTGGGTGCATATCTTTACAACAAGGTTAACGCATACCTGTCAATATACCCACTAAGTAAAACAGATTGCAAACTGACAATTTCCAAATGGCTAAAAACATTAGACTATCAGAGAACGGAAAAACTTCTAACGTTAAACATTAACTTTAAAGATTTTTTTATTTAATTATGTAATTATATGCCTTCAGGCTCACAAAAGCACGCAATACCAACCAGACATGCTCCCCTATTGGAAACTATATATTTTAAACTGAATCCCACATCCACATAAACACCAACACAGCCACAACACCACACACACACACATACATACACACAAAAACACCCACACCCACAAACACACTCATACACACACACACACACACACACACACACACACACACACACACACACACACACACACGCACGCGCGCACCCATTCTCATATACACATACACGCACTCACACTCACATACCCCACGCACTCAAAGGGTTCTCTGTAATCACTCATGTTTTGTTAAACTCTTCAGTATATCACCTAAGTCACTTAGTCTAATAAATAGCTTTAAACTTTATCAGTACATCAGGGGGCCTGATGACCTGTAACACAGGTATTGTCAGAATACCTATCTCGGGCATCAGTCTCACACAAATGAAGTATTATGTATTAGATTATTATAATATAAGCTTACTGTTTGTGAAGAGAAAATAAATGATTATTAATATAGTTTTAAATTTTGCCGGTAAATTTAGCTGGTATTTTTAATCGACTATTGCAAAAATACGAAATATACATATTGTTAGATTTACTATACCATTGTTTGGTACAATTCTCCTGTAAAGTTGAAATTGTTTTGCTATATAATAATTGGTAAACTTCACATACCACCATTTAAGTATCATGAGATTTCTTTTGATTTCAGCTAATGATAATTACTACGCATATTATTTAAAAAATCCAGTCATCGCGACACTTTAGGGAATATTTTCTGATAACATTTACCTTTTTTCATCAACTTAAAGAGTTTCAATCGTGAGACGTCAGTAATAAGTACACATTTGTCGTTGTATACAGTAATCACCACAAAACACAATATGATCAATTATTTACAAATCAATCTCATGTAAAATTAATTTAATTTACCGACGCTTTTGATTACCCGTCGCGTCGTTAGTTTTAACAGCGGCGTTCTACCTCATTTGTTAAAACACACGGCCCGTTAACCAAGTTTTATTCGTATTTAAATTTTAACGCTTTAATTATAGAGACTGATTGTTTCAGCTTCAAAAGAGATTTCAGTAATGATGAAAGTGAATTCGTGCTGTTAATTGCACATTGTATTTATTAAGGTGGAATTTGTGTTCATTTTCATATGATTTTTAAACGTTATTAACGCTTGATTTTTTTTTCTGTATTGTTGGTTAAATTTACAATAAAAACAACACATTCTTACTGATTCTGATTCTGCAAAAATGAGTTGTTTTTATTGTAAACGTAACGTAAAAGACCTAGGACACTTAACCTACAAGTGTTGTTGTGATTGCGTTTAAGTTATTAGCATTTAAAAGGTCGACACTAAATACAAATAATAACCGCGATAAAATTTGTAAAAACTAGTTTTTATGTCCATAACAATTTATACATAGTATGTATTCACCTTTACATAAAAAAGGTAAATGTATCTCACAAGTCAACGTCCGCAGATATTTTTTAGAAAAACAAAAATAAATCAAATTGATGACGCTAATGATCCGCCAATCAATTTTAAGCCTTCGTAGGACAACTTGAAGCGTCATAATGTCGTTTTTAATCGGATCTTAATGATCGGCTCTTCGCGAGTTTTATCTTTATATAATCTACCAATTTCCTCCATGCAGATCGCTTTACTTTGCAACCTTATTACGCAGAAACACTTCGTATTAAAGTAATTAATACAATCACGTATTACTGGCAATGTTGACTTTGTTAAGGTACTCTCTGGTCTTTCCTCCATTTTACTGGAAAGAGAGAGTGAGATAGAAACTATAAAATACTTAAGTGCAGTGCAGTGTTAACGTAACACCTCTACTGTCTTCGTTAAAATTTATGCAAAAAGCTTGAAGCAAATATTTTTATGGTACAATGTTAAATATGGTTAAATTTTCAAATTATTCGTATTTTATACTACTGAAAAAATACAAACTCATACAAAATTCGAGCAACACAATTCAGATTAGTCGTAGCTCGTAGCACCACACGTCGTAGAGTGCTACAACCGCTACAGCTACGGTGGTTCGTAGCCGAATGTACCAAATTATTTAACTTAATCACAGTAACTTTTTAATTGAACGATTACCTAGTTCATTGATACAGTCCAAAACCGCTAATTATATGTTATTTTAACCGATTGTGTAATCTAAAGCACGTTAATTGCTACTCAGCTAGCGAAAAACACTTGATAATGGTACTAAAAATGTTGTCTGCCTATTTATACATATATACCTAGATATAATTGTCCGACCGAATGTCCGAATACATATGCAGCACTTTCCTATAAGAAGAATAAGAATCCACTACGCTGGAATAACAATAGTAAACAGATAATTCTGATATATGCATTTGTTTTATAAACCAATGCCAATGCATTATCTTCTCATATTTTGAACAGAAACATAATAACCTATTAAAATGGGACCAGTTTTTCTTGTAATATTCAAAATACTGTCCATACATCACGCCACTTGCTCAGAACGCCTGCCAAATTGCCAGCCTACCGCCAACTTTGCCAATAACACGATTTTGAGAACAGATTGCTTATTGCCAGTGTTTTTGTATTGATAGTCGGTATTTTGTTCAGTGAAGTTTTGAAACTAGGAAGTTGAAATTCTGAACTCGATACATACATACATACATACATACACTCACGCTTTCGTAGAATGGGGTAGGTAGAAACTAAAGAACGCCACGTGCTATATCCCTGCCTATCACTATTGCTTCGTTCGCATTCATACGCGTACATTTTGGTAGACATTCGCGCTGGCATAAACTACTGCTAAACTATAACCTTGATTTTTAAATATGAATGCATCTATGTCTATGCATATTAATCAGCTATCCAGATAATTGCCGAAGCAATTGCAGCTTTACCACAATTTTTTATCAATCCATATTGCTTAGCCGCAACTCCTCCAGTCAAATGTCAACTGTATAAAAGTAAACACAAAGTTGTGTATTCAGTGGGTCAAGTTATCGCGAGTTAACCCCTCTATTGTCAACCCCTCAGCTGCCGAGTTGTGTTTCTTCACGGACTAACAAAGTTATCCTACCATTGACGATGTTTGTACCCAGCTGTCAACTTTTACGTATGGTGACATGTTTTTATCCGTATTTTGTTTTCTTCTTTATTATGTTAGTTTTACGTAGTTTAATACAGGAATAGCTTGTGGCTGATTAATTGATCTTTAAGTTATAAATAGATTTTAAGGACTATTTTAAATAAAGAGTGAATGAGTCTCATTACGGTGGGAACTCTTACCATCAAGCGTAAACCTATCAACATTTCTTTTTTAATATCACAAGGATGGCAATCGTAGCCTATAGACGTTTGCAACACCTAATATAACCAAATAATCTAACAAGAATTTGCAGCAAAATCTTTTACATAAAAGCTTAGAAATAAAATATATAATTCTAAGTTGAAATCTATAAGAAAAATAATAAAACCCACCCAATTCACGACCCTCAATGCTGACTCATACGTGTCATTCTCCCCTAGCGCAATTTCCCGGACATCAAACACGTCACATGCAGTTCAGGTAAACAAAATGATTGGACTTCACCATTACCGACCAACTCGCAAAGAAAACTTGTTAAAAGTTAATCTATTAGTTAGTCCACGATTAGGTGATCCCAACTAAGTGTTGCCACACACGAAAACTAAGGGAAAATCGTGCGCTTTTATAGTGTTTTTTTTTTCGTGGTTAAATCGTTTTTGTGTTTTTTTTATTGGTTCTTCACGTGTCTTTGAAGTGTTATCGCGGTAATAGTTTAGCTTGAAATTGGAAGCACTCAAAGTATTTTGAAGTTTTTTGATTTCGAAGTCTCCCTACGTAGAAGTCGGTTGAAAACAACACAAAATACAAATAATAAAAACAGTTATAGCTTTTTAAAGTGTTGGTTTTTTATTCGTGTTAGTTTTTATTTCAGCATATAAGACCGTCAGCAAATGAATTGATTTATTTGTAAGCGTTAAATTACTGTTGATGTTTTCGTTTAGAAATATAGTCTGCAAGTGTGAACGAAACCTCAACTTGTTTTTCTGACCATACAGATAAGGCGGTGTAAGTTCTTATCGTATAAAAGTTTATATGTGACTTCTAATGGACTCTTCCGGCAACGAGACTAGAAAAACATCCGATAAAGGTCGTACTGTCTTCACATCGGTCACAAAACCAGCACGACACCACTTTCATTCAAGGTGACCATGTTAAATAAAAGACCGCTTGCTGTTCACACGTAGACACCTATAGGTATTATATTCCTTTCACGAAATTCTTTTGGCAGATCCCCCAATCATCATCAACCCTTTAATGTCCCAGGTCTCCACTCATTTGAGAGGGATAAGGTTATATTACACCACCTTGCTATACTTCATACGCTATCGAGAAAATCTCTCAAGTTAAGTTTCCTAGCGAAGTTTTCCGTCACCTTTTGAGCATGCGATGTTACTTTGAAATGTAATTTATGAAATTAAATAATAGGTTGTGGTGTTTTTCGTTTCAAATTTTCTGATGTTGAAATGATCTGTGATGATGATGATTCATCAATTGTTATCACAAGTATTACCCAAGTGTCTTCTGTCAATCATCTGGTAATACGATTGGCGCCAATAAAGTTATCTCTCTAAAACAAGTCGAGTGATAAATCAACTAATTTTAACATGGTTATATCTAATGACATAAGTATAAAAATATGATCCAGAGCAACACTCAGTCTTAAAAACATTCCATATACATGGTGACTTTAAAATAAGGATCAATCACGACCCCATTTACCGTCGCACTACTCTTCGCCGGTTGAAGGTAACTCCAGAGTTCTGCAAACTGCCTAGCACGGGTTTGCAGACATTGAACGGCAATAAAAAACTATGCAGCATGCAAGTTTCATCGCGGTGCTTTAGAACCTTTTTAGGTTGCCTGCTTACTTTCTGTCACCTTAAACATTTTGCTTTTTGTACAACACAGCCACAATAGCTGTCTTTATATTAACCCCACACTTGGCTCGACCTACACGGTTTAAAACAGCTATATACTGTAACTATAGTATGTAGGTAAGTTGCAGAGGCCACAAGGTGAATATTTAATGGTATTTCAGTCTTGCGGCCGCCTTGCTCTCATTTATTCATCTAAGGAACCCTCGGACAAATTTTGAGCATTGCCTGTCCAAATAAATGTGCTTGGCAAAACGTGACGGGTTTTTTTCGATCTATTGATATGTCAGCTAGATCCCCAAAGTCTAGTTATTTAATAGAACCTTTTTTTTTTTTTTTAAGTTCGGAAAAATCCTTTACGGACCGTCCCATCGCCTGGGGAGGCGACGGGGTGTGTCGGACTCCGCTTAAGCGTTTACCGACTAAAAAACCGCACCCGTCAACGCCACTAACCCTATTGGGGCCATGGGATTCGCAAAAGCATGCACCACAACCCCGGCGGGCTTCGGTCCAGCTCTTATCGCTGAACCCCGGCTAGGAGCGAGGCATAGCTCGCCTCGCATCCTCCGCGCAGGCGCACGTGTGACGAACACGCGCGCCGCCTACTTGGGGCCATTACCAGTTCGGGCGGCCGACTCCCCTAGTCGCGCCCACCCGCTGGCCACAGCTTATGGAGGCCGGAGGTCTGTTTGCGCCCACCGGCGCCCGGTGCGTCTACTGCGGATCGGGAGAGAGGTTGTGATTTCTCTCTCCCTTTCCGCCGCCTCTTTTGCGCGCATAACTTGCTCGCAGTAAGAGGTGGCGGCATCCCACGCGTTCTCGCTCCCGACCATGGATAGGATCACGGCCGGAAGCGAGAGGTCACCGCCGACTGCCGCTATGAGTTCACGGCGCTGCTCTGTCCAGGCCGGGCAGGCCTGGAGTGTGTGCTGCGCCGTGTCCTCGGGGCAACCTACGCAATGGTGACAACCGGGCGATGGCTCCCGGCCTATGCGACACAGGTACTTTCCGAAGCACCCATGCCCAGACAAGACCTGCGTCAGCCGGAAGCTGAGGGCGCCGTGGCGCCTCTCAAGCCAATCCTCCATGATGGGTCTTACCGCCACTATCGTAGCGTGCCCATTTAATAGAACCTACTTGAAATACGTCTCCCTCCTTGGACCTTTTTTATGTTTTGCCGTCGTAGGTAGACACGCCCAGCTAGGCAGAACTCCTAGTATTTGTCTTTTAAAATAAAAATATTATTAAAGGAGACAATTTTTTTTGTATGGCGATCAGGCCCACCACAATTTGTAGCACTAACTAATGAAATATATATCATTTTTTCCACATAATATCTAGATAACGTTAGTAACATTTGTTTACTTAATGTCTAAAGGGAATATTGAGTAATACATTAAAAAAGCAATAAAATAACCCACAAAAACGTCAGATTTCGAACAAAAAATGACGTTTAAAGTCATTATTTTTTTTCTTTTCTTCCCTTTCGGGATAAAGCAAAGGAATCTACTCCATACAGCCTGGTCTGCAGTATTTTTTTATTTTATGTAAGATGGATAACAGGATGATACATGATAATGGTTGATGATTTGGTGAATTAATGGTTTATGAAGCATGATAAATGATTTTTTTCCCCTAGTTTCTCTAAAAGTGGTTCTTTACTTAAACTTAACTCGGCCTTCTTGGGAGGATTTGATAATCACGTTACATTGCGTGCCAGTTACATTCAAATTGTCAAAGTCAAAGCAATGACATGAGCGGTTCGTTCTACGGTGATTATAACATAACAAAAACACTTTGATAAATATTATTGTAGTTTCTAAAATATTTATAGATCCTATACATTTAAATATTAATAATAATATCATAAATAATAATAATCAATATTCTCACTTTATTTATTTACTGTATTCGTAGGTACTGTATTTGAATGTGATAGTTTTTACGTTCATTTACACGAATTAAACAACAACGATTTATTGAAAGTCAATACAATAATAGTTTTATTTAATTTAATAATTGCGGTTTCGTTTTTACTTCGCATTTCGTATTTTTCGTCTTGAAAAATAAGTTATTATTTTAGAATATAATGCGATCGTCCTGTAATACCGTTCGTAGTGGGCCTGGAAAAAACTGTCTCTTTTGCATTCATTTTCCTTTTACGCTGAAAAGACTATAATTTTTAAATAATTAAAAATAACCATTAATATTTGATTTAACTTTAAAGAATGCAAAGGCTCATTTATGAAGAAATTATGTTATGTAGCTTACTTTTCAAGGTTAAATTCGAGAGGTTACAAACGGTAATTACATAAATTGCTAATATCTAATTAAGCACGAAAATTTGCTTATCATTCGAAATTTTCATTCAATTGTTACCTAGTTGTTTAAATTACATCTTGACATCTCCATTACAAAATTACAGAGATGAAATGCCCCCGTACGCAACTGTTTACCAAACAATCCACCTTTGTTATGGAGTTAAATCAACATCACTTGAGAGTATTCGAGACTTAATAGAATTCGCGGATAGTTGTGGAATGTTCCCGAACGTTCCAGGAAGCCGGTGAGAAATGTCTTCCTGAATAACTTGCACAAGTGTTATTGTCCCCAACTGCGTCTTTAATTCAATCTGCGTATTCATGTCAATATCGGATGATTATATGTATTATCAAAAACGTTAAAAATAACAGTTTTTACGTTCCGTTTCGACAACAAATTCCTTGCTCATTGATATCATATTTTTGGATTACCAAACCATATATCTTAAAAATACATCATCCTCAGTTAAAATTCTTGGTCCATTCTGCCTCACACAGCAAAAATATAAATAAAAGAAAAACAAACTAGTGACGCAACACGAGGGAAAATATAAATAGACCGTAGGGTCTGAGGAAAAGAACCTTGATAGTCGTATAACAAAACATACATGCGGAATAAGGACCAAAATAGTAACGAAATAAATGAGATACGTAATCGTCTATACTCAACAAAATATACATACCATCACGCATGTTGTCCCTGAACGGTTAGTCAAGGTATACTAATTTACACCCACTTTTCGTGGGTATGTTTTGGGTCCCATGTAATAGGGGGTGGGCTTATTGCTATCAACCGGGCATGAATCCAAACTCCGATCTGCTACTCGTAATTTCGTAGAAAATCTCTAAAACACTTTGCTCGACCTGGGACACGACCAATGAGGAGGATAAAAATTCTTTGTTCAATTCCTCCACGTCATTATATCGTATAACGCCAAAAATTTCGAAGTCGCTCACCATCATTCCATTCCTACATTTGCATTAAACGCCGATATTAAAAGAAAATCTCACTACCCGCACTAACAGGAAATATAAATAAGAATCGCTAAGGTCGGTCAACAATAAGAAACATTCGTCCGTACCCAAAGACCGGGTATGCCTCGCAAACAATGTTTTTCCCCATAAAAAACAATATATCGAGTAACAATCCTTCAGCGAGGGAGTTATAATATTTTTGTTTGATAAATACGAATACCTTTTAGGTAAACCGATCGATTTTATTGATAAATAAAAACACAAGGAAGTGGGTAAAGCATCCTCAGAATTCGGAAGTTATATTTTGTAAAAGACTACAAGACGATTTCCAATAGTCTGTTTTTAATTTGAATTTCAAATTGTGTGATTGCGTATAAACCTTATTCAAAAGAAAACTCTTGAAGTTGACTGAGGTATTGTTTAATATTAATATCCTTGCCCACCTGTGGGACGCAAATAGGCTACATCAACAAAAATATCATTAAGAATATTTTCATTATCTAGAAATAATAATCGACCTATATGATGACATAGTATCATGTACTTAAAAATAACTAAAAATGAACACCTCGAATAGAAATATATTTTCTAAAATAACAGACGTTCATCCAGCTTTCAAAAACATGGATTACAACGTGGCAGGTCGTTTTAAAACAACAATTTTGTCGGTATTGTCCAAAAACAAAACAATTGGACACAAACACCAGTAATTGTCTTGTACAAAGAAATCGAATTGGAGTGAAAACACACAATAGTAGGGGTGTCCCAGTCAAGTGATGCAGTGTTTTCTTTCTACCCGCTACCAACGAGATTGGATTTGACGCCGTCCCCGATGCCCTTTGTCTCTGGTATTTTATTTACCGACTCCTATTTTTATTTTTATTTAACCTTACTCACAAAAAATACGAAATAAAATGCATTATTTTGTGTGTGAAATCCTTGACGTGGAGATTAGTGAAATTACTTTGTTTAAATAAAAGGAAGATGATATCCAAAGTACTGCTTGTGTGGTTGTGGACGTTGAAATAATTAAGTCAGCTTTTTTAAAACAATGGAATTTCATACTATCTTTTTTTTAAGCAGAATCATCGTTGGGAGGAATTATTTAGTATCTCTTTTGACGACCCAATAAGTCCAGCGGTAGTTAACACTGCCTTCTGTGCTATGGGTCTCGGGTTCCAATCCCGGATACAAATGTTCAAGATAAATACATCCATATGTATTTATCTATAATATGTATGTATTTACAAGAAAAAAGTATATACGTAGTATATCAACCAACTAGTATCTGTAACACAAGCCTCGTTGCTTAGCACGGAACTAGATGGCGCTGTGTGTCATAATGTCCAGGAATATTTATTTATCTCTATTTAAGGGATCTATCTCGATGTCTTTTGAAGCAATTTTTTGTTATTACTTTTATATTTCTCACATAGACTGACTAGAACCTTTAAGTTGTAAGTAAGAGTTAAGGTTATGAAAAGGTTATTTAAGAAGATAATGAGCTAAATAAATGATATTTTTCTGTAAAATATTCAGATATAATAGCTACATCTGTGTAAATTTCATAATTGTGTTGTAAAGAGAGGACATCTATTGCCAAGCTTGATATTTAAAATTAATATTCTTACACCAATAAATTACCTAAATCCAAAACTAATACCGTAGATAGACTTCAACCAATGTATTGACGAAATTGTTTGAATAATATAACAGACAATTGGAGCGAATACTCACAATAACGCTGGCAGACGATCCAATTTATCGGTTTAACAGCTTCGGAGCAACGTCTACGCCTCAGATTATTGTCAGGTACAGCACATACACGTTAACGAAATAATTTTGAGGCAAACATTGTAACACGTCAATACGTTTAATATTTAAATGCAAAGTTCTACTTGCGTCTGTCTATTTTAATTAAATATCATGGTGCAGTTTGTTATAACTTTTCAAATACATATGTATTTACCAAAGCCTCTACAAAATATATGAGTGTTGAAATACACTAAACTGTTACATACATACTATAAACTGTTTTTTACAGA
The DNA here is from genome assembly GCA_905163465.1 of Craniophora ligustri. Classification (NCBI taxonomy): domain Eukaryota; kingdom Metazoa; phylum Arthropoda; class Insecta; order Lepidoptera; family Noctuidae; genus Craniophora; species Craniophora ligustri. The sequence continues at coordinate 11,408,158 of LR990969.1, forward strand.
ATCTATCGCAGTAGCGATACCTATAATACTATTATTTTTCTCGATCTTTTGGATCCTCGGTCGGGCAGAGACTGCCTGCAACCATGGATGTTGTAAGGAATCCGAAACTTCGAGATAAAATAATATCTATTTACCCGATAGAGTCCGTGAAAAGAGATATATCGCTATATATTATATTTATAGTATAGGTTATGAATATACATATATGACTGTTCCCGTATTATAAAGTATCGATTCATTCAGTCATAAAACAAACTTTGTTCACATTAGATACTCGAACGGTCGATTGATCGATAAAATATGCGAGAGTGTAGTGGTACTCTACATGATAATTAAGTTGATTATGTTAATTTCACAATGTTCTGAGTAGACTCTTGAGAACTCGATCGATGATCAATTGTTCCTAGGACCAAAAAATATAATATCAAATTTTGACTTAACAAACATATCATCATACCTGCCATCTCCGAAGGGTTAGGCAGAGGTTTACTGTATCGTAAGAGGGCGAGAGCCTATTGCCATCAAACGGGCACGACTAGAAACTTCGAGCTGCTACAGAGAATTTCATAAAACACCCCAATAACGCTTTGCTCGACCTAGGAATAGAATCTAAGACCTCTTGCATAGCAGTCAGTCGCACTTTCGACCACTAGGCAAACGAGGCAGTTAATTTTGACTTTACAGTTGTAAATAGTTTTCTTACAGCATCAAAGTAAAAGCCCCATCTGAAACTTGGTCTTTTTGCGCTATCTTCTACCACACAAAAAAAACAGAAACACAAAAGACAATGGTTCAAAATTATGCTTTGACTTCACAAAGTACTTGACTGAGTGCCGCAAAAAAACAGCACCCTTAACAAGTCTGTATTTCAACATAATTGAGACTTAAGTCCCGTTTTCAGTTCGGTCTCTTGTTTTTCTTCTGTCCGCAAGATACATTTAAAGTTTCGCTACACTTGCTTACAGAAAGTTGGTGCACGGTTTGGGAGTTACTGTGTAGTGAGATACCAAGTTTAATAATAAACTAGGGTTACTCATGTCCTCAGTTTAGGTGGTGACTTATGAACGTGTGTGACGGAGACTGTTTTGGTTTAGTCACACTTTTCTATCTACATATGGATACAGTTTGAGGTATACGTTTTACTACGACATTACAACTATCTACTTTATCAAGTTCATAAGCAGTAGTAATTGTCATTCTGGACTCCAATAGGCCTTTTCTACGTGCTTTATTATTTTAAGTTTAAAAAAAAAACAGGAAAAAGTGGAGATTGAGTCATACAGAAAGCAGGAGATAGAAAACAGTGGCGATTACTCCACCGACAAGAGCTCTTAAATTAATAATAATAATTATTACTTTAAGTACACTGTCGTAATTTTTATTACATTTATTAGGTATACATATACATGTAATATATTTTAATAGGTTCAGTCGCATTTCATCTAATTTAAAATATTTCACAGTTTACAAACTAATATCTAGCGGACGATCCCCAGGAGACTTCGTTTGATAAGGTCCGTGTGCACACTACTACACTTTCCATGTAAAATACAATATTCTTATAGAATTTAATTTAATTTAACTCTTTTTGTAAGAAAATATTGGTCCTTCGAGGCGACTCTAAAGGTTTTTTATTTTACTTAACGCTTTTAGCGTCGAACGATAAGAGCTCAAATATTAAACTACATTTTCACACGTGATGACGTAATATTTAACAGTTACTCAAGTCATTTTGAACTGACTATATTATTTACATTGCAAGAAATATGATATTACCGGTCTTTATCTTTTCAAGTAAACGTATAAAATTCTTTACATCCATCGAGCTGTTTAGATAATGATATGTCCGCTGCGGATATACATGGCTTATTCATTCTCGGACACTCATTTATTATTGTAGTATATGTATATTGTATACCGTTATCTTTTCTAGTAGACATACGTTACTCTATTCTCATTCTTATTCCATATACTTATAACATAGAAAGAGCGACAGTGTAAATGACGTTCGACGATGAATATTGCATCCGGAGCTTTCTGCGCGGCAGCTAGTATTGTCGCTAACTTTCTTCTTACTGATGTATCCGCTGCGGATACAAGTGGCATATCCGGATTTTATGTAGTACAACACTATTGAGATGTAGCTAATATAACATAGTATTAATTTTAGTCTCCCTATGACCTGAAACCGACATTGTCATTACAGCGTTGGTCATCTATATGTCTGGACATGTGCCTAATATATATTTAGTTATAAGCACATTAACATGTATAAATAACCTAAGATAAAATTCGTTTTACTATAAAAACTTTACGCGTATGCTCGACACACATTAAATTTTTGTGCAACATTTGAATCCAATCAAACGGCGCACGTGCTGAATTGGTAGCTCACAGAAAAGCCCTCGATATACAAGTTTTGATGACCCTCCAAATACAAAAACATACGTACCCAACTCTCCAGCTTCCGCATCACAGTTCGAAATTCAAATTCCGCAAACATTAGGCCGCGAATTTCCCAACGAAGTATTCGATTTTGCGAATAGCCGAATTCACGTTCACAAGTTTTTCAAAGTCGAGTATCGAGTGGGGAGTTTGAATAAAGCCGAACTTGTTTGGTCCTATCGACTTTTTTCCGCTCTTATTTGGATGAAAACAAAGAGCTCTATTGTCAGATCGTCCGGTAGCTTTTCTCTTTCAGACGACGTCAAAAATTGAAATTTCCGTGATAATACGATTTTCGCTTTGAGGTTGAATGTCGAGCTATATGAAAGAGTTGATTGGATATCGAATAGTCTATTAATATCTAGATAAAAATGCTGTAGCAGTTGACTAAGTGATTTTTGCCCTGTGAGGCGTGAGTTTGCATCCGGTACGAATCAAATATTCTCGCGTGTCTGCGTGCTAGATTAATATTATGCTACGCACCAAATATTCTAGATAAATAATTTGGCGGCATTTCGTAAATAAACAAGCAAAGAAAACATACCAAAAAGTCATTCTACCACACGATATAGGCACTAAGAAAAATAGTGAAACTATCCCTGAGACTGTGTTAATATTTATTTTATTGTGGCAACCCACATTGCGGACGTACTCGCGTGTACAATAAAGGGTAACAAACCATTTACTAGACAACAACGTTACTTTATGTTGTAATAAATCCAAGGCTTCATCAACTAGCGCCCAGTCAAGTAATATGTTGTTAAAAGAGGTTCTATTGACTTCTTAATTTAGCACATCGCTTGTCATTTTGGTCCTTGTGACACTACCATGGACTGTTAAGTCGTAAGTCTCCGGTTCGCATCCATGACACGCATTTATGTCTCTTTGGATTTGTGTGCGTAATTATAGGATGATAAGAACATCCAATAATGTTGCTAAAATCCTATTATATAGCGTTCAAAAATCCGCCATTGAAAAAAAGCTTAGGCATTTCTTTCATCCATATAATCCTTCTCGTTTCAGTGTGACTTAAATTCTAGATATTGATTTATTATTATTAATCAATAACGTGTTATTCGACACATTACAAGAGACATAAACAGTTCAGATCGCTTAAAGTTCATTTTAATTCAAGTTAAAATATTTTCTACTTCGCGTATAGCAGCGAACAAACCCCTAGAGACTTCAGCGAATAATGCAGTTAAGCGCAATTGTGGTTGCTAAGGAATATCACAATGCTACCGCTGTCGCAGTGTAGCGCTGTCTCGCTGTCCCACTGTCATACTGTCGCTGCCGACAGCGTGACACTGAACGCCAACGATTCCACCGCCAAAGCTTATTTCGTCGTAAAGCAATGCAATCTCGTTTCAAGGAAAACAAATGAAACTAGTACTTGTTTTATTTTTATTTTCGGCAGGAGTTTGTGGTGGAGTGTAATTCTGTACTAATGACTGTATTGTTTGTTTCAGTATTCCCGAATGTGCCCGCCGCGCCTGGCATGCCGTGCGCCGGCGAAGACAGTAAGTGACCTGTTTATGTTACTGCTAACTAATACATATACATATTTGTGGTTTTGTTTAAGTACATACGAATTTAGTTTGAGTTATGAATTCGAGTCGGTAATACAACAAAAACCTTTTTATATCCGAAACTATATAGCACATTTGACTACTCAGCAGTCATATTTTATTTAGCCTTTTTTCCTCTTACTACGTTGTTTATCGTCACCCGTTGTCTTCCGTTTACCACCAACATTCGAAGACATGTTTGTACAACACCCAAGCATGTACAAGATAAATAAACGTGCAATGTTGTAGCCAATAATTACTTCTAAAGAAATCACTCATCTAGTAACTGATCGCGGAATTAATGGATTTTCCCCGCAAACTTTTTATATACGCCTTTCACAACACTAGTTTCTGAAACCACAAACTAACCACTGCTGCAAACTTCACGATACTCACACAAAAGCGAGGAAGCAATATTTGTTGGCGGCCGCAACGCCCGCCGTATTAGCATGTGAATACGGCAAAATGATGCACATTACCGACGCCGTGGAAGTGCCGACCTATCCGTGCTCGCTTGTTGTGTGGTCGATCCACCTTCTGCGGATGATATTTGTACGTGTGACACGTTCACTGGCTTTGCAACAATTGAAAAGGGGCTTCAATGAAAAAGCTGTTACAATACGGATTAGTTCATTGTTTGTGGTTATTGAAGTTATTGAAAATAAATTGTTTTGCTATTTGCTTTTTTGGTAACACTGAGCGAAGCTTATTACCTAACATGTGACAAGTTAATCCACACGGATATTTAGCGTAAATTTGTTAATAGAGATCACCGTGGATCGGAGAATCATAATGACACAAATTGTCATTTGTGTCATTATGATTCACTATATTATTATATTACTAGTGACCATCGTTACTAGTATGTAGTTGGAAACTCCAAAAGGTTGACAACCAATTTATCTTTATGATTGTGCCGCATTTGAATAAAATAGATCCCAATCTAAATAAGCATATTGTAATAGTATAATCGCCTTTAGTAGGATAAACCTCTACCTCAGGTATAAAACGATTGGCATCAGCGTTTACAAAATGCCTACAAACAACGAAGTCGTATTTACAAAAGTCTCAAACCGTTGATCTAGACTGTCAACAGTACAGAACACAAATACGCCCGAGGATGCATCGAATACCCAGGTGCCCGGTTTACCAGCCGCTTGGTCTAAATCAGCTGTGTGTAATGATGGCACATCCAGTAGTCTTGTTTAAACACAGATGCGGTCGTCATATTTGGTGTCTAATCATTTCAATACCTAGAGACTGGTTACTTTACGTCTAAAGAGAGAAACTGCCTGATTGACTACGTGATATTTAAGAAAGTAGATAATTAATCATAATTATCGGCAAGCTGTTTCAAGGTCCAATTTCAGAAGCTTCTCATCAATTGAACATTAAATCGGTTGATGATGATAAATTCAGTGAGAATTTATTAACAGTATGTTTTACGAAGTAGCAAAAATTCGTTATTTCTTACGAATATTAATATTGTTTTGTACAACGCCAACGCTTGGTACAGGATAATTACTAAAAAACTGCAACGTCCAATCCCGGCGTCGCCGGTATTAACGGAACTTTAAAATAAAATCCTTGGTTATCTGATTGTAATGGCTGGCCAGACTCGCCACGTGGAACACTTTCAACCGGCTACACCGTTGAGGCAATATTTGCTGAAATCTGCAGCGAACATTGTCCTCCCAGCGGACTCCCAAATTTGCATACCAATGTCGCACTTGCATATTAAGAGCGCGGCGTTTAAATTGGAATATAGATCTTTTAACTAGATTATGTAAAGTGTATTTTTGTTCAACATTATGAATTGAGTTATTATTATAGGGCTGACATTTGCAGCATTAAATGAGATGCCCATATAATATGCTATGTTATGGCTCTTGAGTGTGACTCTAAGGCCTAAAACCTAAACCATTTAATTTTTGATGTAGTCCGTATGTATATCACTCGCTTAAACGATGAAGGAAAATAACGTGACAAACGCAAATACATCACCAATAGCCAATCTGAATTAGGCCAACGCGGGTTAAGCCAGATTGGTTATTGGAGATGTATATTGGTTGTAGCCCAACCGGCTATAGGCCGAGCCTCTCTGAACCAGAAAGGAGCTCTGTTCCCAATATTGGGATAGTGAACGGGTTGAAAATAATGATATGCCCATTGTTATTTAAATATATATAAATAAATAATGTATTTGCTTCATAACATAAAAGTTTTACATTTGAAAAACATGGCAGTACATAAAATTTATGTATTCATACAAAAATGTGGTGACACCAGCACCCTTGGTAAAGGTCTTAGGCCCGACCCTAAAGTAGATGCTTCTTAATTGTATTGTGGTTGATACATACATATCATTAATTACACAGCTTATTGCTTGTAATAAGTAGGTAAACAGACAAATAAATTACTTAGAAAATATAATAAGAAAAACTATAATGGACTAAAATTACAAAAGGAAAAAAGGATATTGGAATGGCGTAGTATGTGTGTGTGTGTTCGTGCGTGCGTGTATGTTTGAGTGCGCGGGTGTGTGTGTGTGTGAGTATGTGTGTGTAAATGTATGTGTCTGTGCATGCGTATGATTATTAAAGGAAGTGTGCTTTTGTGTCTGTGGGTTATGTTTGAGCGATTGTAATTAATAAGTATAATTTTATTTAAAGTAAGCTATTTTGAGTCAATATGTATTTTAATTGACCGTAAACGCGATATAAATTATAATTCTATGTCCTAAACGACTGTTCCTCTAAAGACTTTTAATTGAAGGTTCATATAATCAATTCTGGTATTCCAATAGCTCATAAGTATTGCCTATTGTGGTGAGGTATTTTATTTACGATCTTAAATTTACACAGTATGGTTTCTTGCTGTTCAAGTAGAGAATTGATAATATAGTTGAATATTTTGGCGGTCTTATTGGCCGCCACTAATTTTTTAACGTCTGACAAATTTATGTAACTGTCTCCTAATTTATAGTTAACATATATTTATTTCTTGTCAGGTTTTACCATCCAATGGGCACAATACAATAGGTCTCCCATTTCAAATTTCCAATTTTCAGCTCAGGTATGTTTGAGTGGGCCGGCCGCTTAATTTGAATTCATCGTCGTTTGTCGTACCCTCTACTCGAAGGTCCATTCCTGCCATGCCAGTCTCTATTGGTTTTTCTAGGCAATAGCCATAGTAGCTGTTATTGCTTATAGCTAGGCTAGTAATAGGTAAATGAAACAAAAACGAACGAACAGTAAACACACTACACACTCACACCTTTTTCCTATGAGACGTTTTTGGCTGTATATTTGTGTTTTTGATAATGAGCGTCAGTATAAAGTTTAAGACCACACCTCAGTGGATTTAATTTTTATTTGTACCATAAAATGAGTCGAAAGCAGAACACGTAGTGCGGTATTGATAACATCGCAATCAAAAGGCGATTAGCAACACATTTCAAAATAACCCCATTGAGCTTATTTGCTGAACATTTCATTGAAATCGACTTACTAACAGTGTGATTTAATAATTTCGTTACACTCGATAAGATAGCTGTGATAAGTCAGTATCGCACCGGCCGCGAATCGAACCGTGTCTACATTTGGTCATGTCCTCATACTCAAATGTCCTGCTCTGTCGAAATCGCCAAGTATATAACAGGTACCAATATAAAATAGTTTTTAATTATCGATAATCCGCTATATAGTGAATAATTATATTCATTCACCATTCATCATTCACACTCTTCGTGTGTGGCTCTGAAGTGAACTGCAAATGATGTGTCTTATTGTTAAATTATGATAAAAATGTGGGTAAAATAAAAGTGAGATTGTTTTGTGTGAAAATAACGGTACGTCATGTTAATCAACAATTCAACGCTCATGCATGGTATGGGTGTTTTTTAAACGTCATGCAACTACTAAACGTTAACTACTGCCTGTAGAATATAACATTGGCAATTTAACAGAACAGTGTTCTTATTATATTCTGTTATATTTTTTTATTTTTCCCATTTCATAATTTAAGAAACCTAAAACTGTTTTTACATACAACGTCCATAGGTTACCGTAACTATTTATCGTAATGCAGGCCGCAAGCTTATTTAACACTCTAATGGTAGAAATGAAAATAAAAAAAACATTATAAATTAAAAGTCTAGTTGAATTGAATGGTTTGGCCTGAAAATAAAATAAAACAAACAATAACACAGAATGTATAAAATAAACAAACAATATACAGCAGTATTTTGTACTTGTCTTTATCAGTTTAAGATGACGGAATAATATCTCAATATGACTTTCGTCGTCATTATTTTAAGTTTATAAGCAATTTTTTTTTTTTTCTAAAAGTCATCTGTCAAATGATCGTATCTACGTTTATAGTTTTTATGCTTCGTATTCCTGTCTTAATCCTTGTTTTTGCAATTATCACCTTTGATGTTAAACATCCAGCACATTCAATAAATTCAATTGGACTTCACTTTTTCACCGTCCATAATCGATTTCTACAAATGGTATCTAATTACTAAACCGCTCGTTTCGATGCCATCCCCTAAATCGCAATTAGATCGCGTGTTCAAAGATTAATGATCCTCTGAAGTGACATAGGTGGTTTGGCCCATTTTAGTTAGAAATTGCCGTTCTTACTACACTATTGACTATACAGTTTTATACTTGCGTCGTTTTCAATGAAAACCTTTTGAAAAAAATAATGTTTTGTCATAGAAAACGTTTGCGTTTGACAATCGACTAACGATGCGGTACTAGATTTCTTTTTTCCTTTAAACTTTGTTGATTCATGCCATATTGTTTACAAATGTCGTACTTACTCACTGATACTGACAAAATATTTCCTTTTCACAACCTGATATCGAGTCTTTAAGTATACTGTAACAGTATTTTACTAAATCATTATTATAAATAGATAAATAGATAGAAAGATAGAGTATTCTTTAATGTACACCAATGGGACAACAAAATGGAATATTCGATAGTAAAACTACAAGGTAAGTTAGTCGGGAGTGTTAATCTTATATCCTCCTATCATTTTGTAATATTGTTTGTGGGAGAAAATAAACCATTATTATTTATTATTAATCTTAGCTATATTTGATGAAAATCGATCCAAGATAACCGCCACAATACGGAGGAGATTTTTATTTGTTTTTATTTAATTGTGTTTTTTTGTACTTAATATTTTATAATTATCATAAGGTCTAATATAGAAATAAAACTCGTTTTTACGGACCATGGAAGCTACGACGAATCCGTATCAGTCGGGATTAAACTAGTATCAATATACTGCGAAAAAATCCAAAAGTAATCAAGAAGTTTTATTTCAACGTCTCATTGAAGTACACGTTCGCGTAAGTGTAATAAATCTGAATGTATAATAAGTATTTTCTAAAATTGCATTGTTTTGTTTATAGGAAGCATATACAGAAGAGGCGCACGGCGGTGGCGGAAACTCTACCGTGTCAATGGACACATCTTCCAGGCTAAGAGATTTAATAGAGTGAGTATACTATAACTGGTTTTTTAGTCTAGTGATCGTAAATGCAGCTGCTGAGCAGCCTGGGCAGGTCTTGGGTTCGATTCTTACGATGAAATTCTCTGCAGCTCTCTCTCAGCAGCTTAGTTTTAGTGCCGTGCGACTGAGAAAGAGGTCTTGGGTCCGATTCCCAAGTCAAGCAAAGGTTTTTACTATGAAATTCTCAGCAGCAGCTTGGAGTCTAGATTCGTGCCCATTTGATGACAATAAGCTCGCCCCTATTACATGGGACCTTTGCCTAACCCTTCAAGCACGTGTGATGGTATGTTTTATCAGCATAAGTACATTAATCAGTATGCCAAACACACTTTAATATCGATACAATAACTTGAAGATGTTTCGCTGCAATTGCATTGAATGAACGTAACGAATCGGGTTATTTCCCAGTGGCAGTATCTCATCTGTATGCTGATAGGAGGCAACGCCGAATAGGAGAAATTGCAATTCCGTGACTATTTTGGCTGTGGAAATATATGGAACTAATTTCGCTGTGATAGCCTAGGAACTTGCTATCCGTAGACTGTATATTCATAAGTTTTGAGTTCGATCTTACGTATCTGTGGCTTTCAAAGTTATACACAGATTTATCAGGTGCTCAAACGTGAAAGAAAATATCTTGAGATAACCTGAGGTATTTTATTGAAAGCGTTTGAAATCTACTTATCTAGAGACTAAGAAGCTGATAGTTTTGTGGTGGGACCAGTAAATTGTGACGTCAAAGGTCTTGAGTTCAAACCAGAGGCACACACTACTGATTTAGCGGGGTTATGTGTGTATTTAAGGAAAAAAAACTGCGTGAGATAATTCATTGGAGGTGTTTCAAATCGGCCAACCTGCACTAGCCTAATTCGTCTCAAAATGAAAGGAAATTCTTCCCAGAAATGAGACAGTAATGAAGACCTAAATGTTAACTAAGAAAATTGTGTATTCTCATAGTTATAAAGATTATTATTATTATAGTAACTGGGTTAATAAGAAAGTACTAATTTTGTTCATGTCTCGTTCCAGCGCGCCTTCTGTGCCTTCTGCCAGGATCGCATCTGGGGCCTGGGTCGGCAAGGCTTCAAATGCATCCAGTGCAAGCTGCTGGTGCACAAGAAGTGCCACAAACTGGTGCAGAAGCCCTGCTCCAACGAACACGTGGACCCCATCGAGGTCAAGGACGATGCCAACGGAGAAAGCACCTTGGGACGAGCATCTTCTGTCAGGTGAGTTTGAACCTTATTTCGACTGAGTTTATGAGGCATTTTCCAGTCTTTCAAAAACAAAGCCGTGTAATGACGACCCAATTAGTCCAACGGTAGTTAACACTGCCTTCTGTGCTATGGGTCCCGGGTTCGAATCCCGGTAGGGACAAATGTTTGTGTGATGAGCATGAACATTTGTATCCGAGTCATGTATGTATCTATCTGTAATATGTGTGTATTTACAAAAAAAAAGTATATATGTAGTATATCAACCAACTAGTATCCGTAACACAAGCCTCGTTGCTTAGCACGGAACTAGATCGCGCTATGTGTCATAATGTCCAGGAATATTTATTTATTTATAAAGCTGTGTAATCAAGAAAAGGGACCCAATTTTTAGTTATGTAACGTTAATGCCGTTTTTTGTTTTATTGTGTGAGAGAGACGCCACTATTCATTATGTATTGCTCCATCCTTGTTTTCTTCTTTTTTATACAAGAGCAGCAACTACGCTTTTAAATAGATTTAAGTGTGCTGGTTCTATTCGTCATTTCTTTTAGATTAAATTTACTTTAATTCAGTCGTTAATTTTAACTTTTATTTGTTTGATATCCAGTTGAATCCTAACCGTAATGCAAATCTTATTTTATACACGTTTTAAAGAAAGCAAGAACCCGCGGCTCGCATGGTAAAATTATATCATAAAATATAGCCTAGGCATGGGTTAATTGAAGTAAAAATCTGTATACCAAATTCCATCCAAATCTGTAACGAGATTTTTGTGAGAAAGAACAACAAACATCCATACATACAACCATACAAACTTTCGCGTTTATAATAGGTATTAGTAAGACACTCACCAAGCTAAAGTACATCCATGTATCGTCTTAACAATAAAACTCTTTAATAAGAATAAATAAAATAATCTTTGTTATGCAATAGCCTATATCAATTTTAGGTCAATATGCATTCAATAAATTAGCTCAACAATTTACCAAATATATTATTAACTTATCTTTGAGATAAATCGTATTACAGAATAATCGCGTTTGCTATTATTGGCAGTAAGCGCGTCCAAATAAATGCCGTCATGTCATTTACTGCCACCGGTTTTCTGAACAACCAACATTGTGGTTACAGATAAAAACAATCTTTGAAGTCGGTAGTATTTCATGTCAAAATTTGAGCTCAATCGGTACAAAACTCTTTTGAGTTTTTGAAGCATACACAAACCAAATTACATTTAACCTACTAATATTATAAATGCGAAAGTTTGTATGGATGTATGTTACTGTTTCACGCAAAAACCGCTTAATGGATTTGGATGAAATTTAGTATACTGATAGTTTATTACCTGGATTAACAGATAGGCTGAGCAAAACGGCGGGTGGAAGCTAATATACCTATGTATGTATATAAAATATCTATTATACATATGTATGTATAATAGATATTTGAAGGAAAAAAATCCTCGATTCGATTTCCGCAAAGAAAAATGTGTATATTCGACGTTAAAAAATATATGTATATCGTTATGTTATTTTTGTAGCGAATATTTTGACGACCCCATTATCACATATTAAATGCTGCCTTTTGTGTTAAGGGTACCGGGTTCCAATCCTGGTAAGGGAAAATGTTTGTGTGATGAGCATGGACATTTGTACATCAGCTCATTATTGTCTCACTGCTAGGCACCTGGCATGGTCTCTTCTCATTTGAGAGGGATTAGGCTATAGTCCACCACGCTAGCCTACTGCGGGTTGGTAGACTTCACATGCTATCGAGAAAATCTCTCAAGCGTGCAGGTTTCCTCACGATGTTTACCTTCACCGTTTGTGCCTTTGGACATTTGTACCTGAGTTATTCATGTTTCTATGTTGTATCATCATCATCAACCCCTTTAATGTCCCACTGCTGGGCACGGGTCTCCTCTCAATTGAGAGGGATTAGGCTATAGTCTACCACGCTAGCCTACTGCGGGTTGGCAGACTTCACATGCCATCGAGAATTCTCTCAAGCATGCAGGTTTCCTCACGATGTTTTCCTTCACCGTTTGAGCATGTGATAAATACGCACATAACTTCCGAAAAGTCAGTGGTGCGTGCCTTGGGTTCGAACTCGAGACCTCTGACATGCCAGTCCATTGGTCACACCGCTCGGCTACCACAGCTATGTTGTATAACATGAATGTATTCTCAAAAAGTAAAAGGACGCGTATGTGTACAAACCATCTAGTATCTGTAACACAAGCGTCGTTGTTTAACTCGGAACTAGATGGCGCTGTGTCATAATATCCAGATATATTTATTATTTTAAAACGGTTCTTGTCGCCACCGCTTAATGGAGGCCGTCGTGAATGTCATTTCGTCTAAAAACATTATTATTTTAGTGAGACTTATCATTGGGTCGAATAACATCTATATCGAGAGTTGGCAGCGTATCTCGATCGAGATACAAATCAGTTTTATCTTCATACAAAACTCATACGCATTCATGCCGGGCAAATAATTAAATGGTGCAACGAATAGAACAGATTACAGTGGCACACGTGATAAATTTCAATCCGATGTTATACTTGGAATTTGATCAGATGAAAATGTAATAACTTTAAAAAATTTAAGTCTCTCTTTATAAGAGCCAATCTCTTAAACTGAAGAAGAACAACAATCCTCTCTTTTCAAGAATTCTGTTACTTCTCTCTCTCTCTCTCTCTAAGAACCACCGTTTTCATCCATCTATCTCATATTTAGTAGCAGTGGCTGCCTAGTTAAAAATAGTCAATTATTGGATTCATAGTTCTGTGTTTTATGATATTCTATTTGGAAATAATATTTAGTGTGTTTTAATTTTTTTTAATATTATTCAAATCTAAAATCTCTAGTACTGCGGTCTCTATACACTTTAATACTCATCGGTCATCCCCCCTCTATCTGACCCCAATCAGATCGCGTGCGGAGGTGGAGCCCCCGCTGCCGGAGACCCCGCCGGCGCCGGCGCCCGCCCCGCCGCGGCCCGACGAGCTCGAGCCGGGCTCGCAGCGCCAGTACTCGCTCGACGACTTCGAGCTCATCCGGGTCATCGGACGAGGCTCTTACGCTAAGGTATGAATTTATCATAACAATATATTTTATCGCTATTGTCATTTATTGTTTGGATTCGTGCCCGGTTAAAATAACTGGTACCCTAGACTACTAGTTACATTAAAATATATTTATTAACGACTAACGCAAGACTTTTATCGAGAACTAGATCTTAAGAGAAGCCGGAACCAATTTTGAAATGAGTTACTAAAAAAGATTAGCTTCTGTCACTCCACTTACGCCTGGTATAACTATGAATACAAAGTCTTTCTATTATTTATTATAGATTTATATATATAATATATACATAGAAAATTAATCATTTTAAGAAACATGAAGAGCTTCCTACTTTTTTGCCCCTAAAAGGTTTCACAAGAGCGGCAACGCGCGACTGACACCTCTAGTGTCTAGATTATTTGCCACTATCGCATCGTGTTATAAAAATAGGATTTGTTTTGATGGATTCGATCGAGTGAGAGAAGAGAAGTAATAATAGTTCGTATCGTATATTTCAGGTCCTGATGGTGGAACTGAAGCGCACAAAACGCGTGTACGCCATGAAGGTGATCAAGAAGGCGCTGGTGACGGACGACGAGGACATCGACTGGGTGCAGACGGAGAAGCACGTGTTCGAGACGGCCTCCAACCACCCGTTCCTCGTCGGTCTGCACTCCTGCTTCCAGACGCCCAGCAGACTGTTCTTCGTCATCGAGTTTGTGAGAGGCGGAGATCTCATGTTAGTTCTCTTGAGTTTTATTCTTTTATCGTTCATTCTTCCAACTGTCTCGTTGGTCTAATAGTCGTAAGTGTGACTGTTGAGCAAGGAGTCTTGGGTTCGATTCCCAGGTCGAGGAAAGTGTTATTAGTTGTTTAACCGACTTCAAAAAGGAGGAGGTTCTCAATTCGTCGATATCTTTTTTTTTTCTATGAGATTTTCAGTCATAGCTTGGAGTTTGAATCCTTGCCCATTTAATGGCAATAGGCTGTAGCCTATTGCCATTAAATGGGCATTAAATGGGCAAATTAAATGAGCCCCTGTAGGGGCTCTAAAACATATCCGCTAAATGTGGGTTTACATAAGTACCTAAATCTCTGCCTAACCCTTCGGGGAGGACAGGCGACATTACTGCAGTAGTCGTTGGGCATGTGTACACAGAACGTAGCACATCATTAAAACCTTACCTTCAAATTTCACCCAAGATTTATTCTGTATTCTCCGTTCCTCCTCCTATAAATCAGTCTCCAGAAATGTCTCAGTGTTGTGATACTGAAGTTACGATTTTTCTCACTCCTGGAATTCAATTGCAAGATAAAGTTCACTGATGTTTCAAAATGATCTGCGTATATATAATATGCTCAAAAAGTGAAAGAAAAACATCGTTAGGAAACCAGCATGCCGAAGAAATTTTTGGCGTGTGTAGTCTGCCAACACCAACAGGCTACCCTTATCTCAAAAGAAAGCTCCTTAAATGGGCTCTATATTATATTTTTGTTTTATATTTTTTATTGTTATTATTTGTAAGGTTTCATTAAATAGTGTAGTTGGATTTGGCCGTTCTATTTAATGTAAAAAAAAAGAAAATAGCTTCATGATCGTTCAAAGCCAAAGGTCTGTCTGCTGTCAGGTTCCACATGCAGCGGCAGCGGCGGCTGCCGGAGGAGCACGCGCGGTTCTACGCGGCGGAGATCTCGCTGGCGCTGCACTTCCTGCACGAGCGCGGCGTCATCTACCGCGACCTCAAGCTCGACAACGTGCTGCTCGACCACGAGGGGCACATCAAGCTCACCGACTACGGCATGTGCAAGGTACACACTCTATATCATCATAACGTATCATTATGAAAGGAAATAACACTAGACAGAGTAGTATTAACGCAATATCATTAGACGTAATATTATCTTATTCAACTATTATTATAAGTACATAAAGGATTTCATAAATGAAATAAATATTAAGGTAAGGTCTTCGGTCCTCCCCACATTCAAAAATATACAACGGAAGAGTAACGTTTGAGTATTTGATTCAAGTATTTGAATTTGGGTATAAAATTTTAAGTAGCGCTCGAATTCAGTAAATAACCTTTATATTCGAGGGCTAATCAAATTGAGTCATTAATATTCATAATACTATTATAGAAATAGGAAGAAAATATATCATCATCAACCGTTAGACAGCCACTGCTGGACATAGGTACCCACCAAGGATCGCCACGATGACCGGTCATGCGCCAACCTCTACCAGGTCGTCAGTCTACATAACCGGGAATAAGAAAATATATAATACCACAAAATTAACTTAACCTACATTCGCCATACAATGACACTGACATGACAAATTGACAACCGGCATGACATCGACAATCGGTTTGCAGGAGGGCGTCCGGCCGGGCGACACGACGTCGACGTTCTGCGGCACGCCCAACTACATCGCGCCGGAGATCCTGCGCGGCGAGGAGTACGGCTTCTCCGTGGACTGGTGGGCGCTGGGCGTGCTCACCTACGAGATGCTGGCCGGCCGCTCGCCCTTCGACATCGCGCAGGCCGCCGACAACCCCGACCAGAACACCGAGGACTACTTGTTCCAGGTACCACTACACACACATTAAAATCACTCAACATATAAAGCAGTGATTGAGCATATAATCGTCAACTGATAATACGGTACACGTACTGGAATATATATGTCTCACTTACGGGAGTGTTAGAGATTTAAATTAAACTACTTTTTATGAATTTCATTTCGCGATTGGTTTATTTAATTTTTTATTCCGACGTTTCAATTACTATTTCAGTATGCACGTGACCAAGGATGCTGAAGTAATAAACCAATAAAAAACATTTCGGCTGACACAGTGCGCATCCGAATCGAAATCATATGTGTATTCACTATTTCTAGCTGAACAACCTGTACCATTATCATCATCATCAGCCTATATTCGCCAACAGCTGGATGTAGGCCTCCACTAGTGAACGCCACAGAGCTCGATCGTCGGCTCTTTTCCTCCAGCCACTGCCAGCTGCCTGGATGCCTTCGATATTTTCTTGATAAGCTGTAAAATTTGCTAATCCCCACAAAACTACGTGGCTTTAGCCTACATGTAACGACACATTAACAGCTACGAGAACTAATGTGGGACGCTGACGCACGAATAGAATGGAACGAACGATGAACGATTTAACGTTAATTATGTTCCCAGGTGATCCTAGAGAAGACAATCCGTATTCCACGGTCGCTGTCGGTGAAGGCGGCGTCGGTGCTGAAGGGCTTCCTCAACAAGAACCCGGTGGAGCGGCTCGGCTGCGGCGACAGCGGCTTCCTCGACATCGTCAGCCATCCCTTCTTCAAGAGCATCGAGTGGGAGATGGTAAGCAGCTGACGAAAAACGTCATAAACAAACCACTTGATTGAAATCTATGAGTTTTTGCAATATCCCCAACTAGATTGAGATTTATGAGTTTAGGGAATTCGAATTGGGACTTCGGGATTGGTTATGAGTCTTCGGGTTGTTAAATCTTCATCACATAAATATTATTTATATTACAAGGGTGACAATTAAGCTCACGGCCCGTCTGATGGTACACCAGAGGTGTTGCCGATTTGCCACTTAATGAAATTACCTTTACTCTTACCATAGAATGCAGACACATACCGCAATTCTAGACAGGTTGTCGAGGACAGGACAGGATCTAGGTCGACTATAAATACATTCTTATTCATTTAAATCTAATATATAAAATTCTCGTGTCACACTTTTCGTTGCCATACTCCTCCGAAACGGCTTGACATTTGATGAAATTTTTTGTGCTTATCCGGTATCTATGAGAATCGGCCAACATCTATTTTTCATCCCCCTAAAAGTTAGGGGTAGTCCACCAACCCCTATAATGTGGCAAAACAACGTTTGCTGGGTCAGCTAGTATTATTATAATCGAATTGAAGCCTCTTATGATTAGCAATAAATTATGTACCGTATAATTGTCTACGCTAACACATGACGTTGTGTCCCCTCAGCTGGAACAGAAGCAGGTGGTGCCCCCGTTCAAGCCGCGGCTGGAGGGCGAGCGCGACCTGGCCAACTTCCCGCCGGAGTTCACCGACGAGCCCGTGCACCTCACGCCCGACAACGAGTTCGTTACACACTTTTATTTATTTTTGTAAAATACAATTTTTAATTGCATTAAATATAACATTCTCATCAACTTCGCAGCACGGTGATCGCGGACATCGACCAATCGGAGTTCGAGGGCTTCGAGTACGTGAACCCGCTGCTGATGTCGCTGGAGGACTGCGTGTGACACCACGCCTGTCTGCTGCATCCCTACCACGACCCCCTGCAGGTGACACCAACATACTTGTTACATACTTCGAGTACGTGAACCCGCTGCTGATGTCGCTGGAGGACTGCGTGTGACACCACGCCTGTCTGCTGCATCCCTACCACGACCCCCTGCAGGTGACACCAACATACTTGTTACATACTTCGAGTACGTGAACCCGCTGCTGATGTCGCTGGAGGACTGCGTGTGACACCACGTTAAGAAGACATGACCATGGCTTAGTTCATGGATCACGGTCATGAACCTCTGGGTTAATGGAGTTCTTGACCCCCTGAGTTAAGGGGGTTCATGTACCCCGAGTTTATGGGGTTCATGACCCCCTGGATGCATTGGGGTTCATGGCCCCTGGATTAATGGGGTTCGTGACCCCCTGGGTTAATAGGGGTCATTACCCATCTGTGCTGGGTTCATTATGGTCATGCCCCCCCGCGCTGGGTTAATGGGGTCATTAATCACCTGGGCTGGGTTCATTGGGGTCATCAGACCTGGGTTAAAAAGGGTCATTACCCATCTGAGTAGGTTTCATGGGATTCATGACCCCCCTGGACTACCCAGTCCAGGGGGGTCATGAATTAGACCCCTAAGTCGACCATAAAATACTTACACCTAAAACATACCGGCGACATGTGGGTATACATTAGTACACCCCTGACTAACCCTTCTGGAACGATAGGCGTGATAGCACGCTTGTCTGTCGGCGGCATTTGTCTCCTGATACCAATAGATGTGTTTCTATGTTCCAGGCATACGCGTACGGTGGCGAGTCGTCGTCGTCGGACTACGACAGCGTGTGCTCGTCGCAGCCGGCGCGCAAGCCCACGCTGCTGCAGCACATGTTCTGCCTACCCCTCAACTGACGCAAGCCGCCGCCCGGCGACAACCATCACTGATCATCCACACACTAACACACACACAGCTGGAAGGGAAAGATGAACGAGGAAAATTTCTGCCAATATATATATATTTATTTATTCTTAAAATTGCCCTTCTTTAAGTTTGTCTCGTATATCGTAATTTCACAACCGCTCAGATTTATTATGGGTGGCTAGCTTCCGT
This sequence comes from Craniophora ligustri, assembly GCA_905163465.1. Lineage (NCBI taxonomy): Eukaryota > Metazoa > Arthropoda > Insecta > Lepidoptera > Noctuidae > Craniophora > Craniophora ligustri. Next base: position 11,427,382 of record LR990969.1, read on the forward strand.
TTGCAACTCCAGAAGTGTAGGTCGCGTGTTCCCGACCCTTTATTTCGGTAAAAATTAATAATCCTGTGTCTTGTGACACTAATACAAAACTGCAACACATAATCACAAACTTTCTCAATCTCTCAATATTAAAACTACCTTCAAATTAATTCTTGAAAATATTTAATAAGTTTTTTTCAAGGAGGAATATCTTCTACACGCTTTCGATAAATGATGATATGGATACATAATATTACTAATTAATTTATATAAATACACTCATATCTCTTTCCCATTAAGGCAGGCATAAATTAATTACGCCACATATGCATATATACAAATATAAACAATGACTTACTACTATTGCTTTCATTGTTGCACCACTGTCATAAATGCGCGCCGTTTGTTATATTACGTATTGTATATTACATACCAGACCCTGTTGAGAAAACCTTTCCCCAAGTTACTATTATTTCTATTCCATTAATCGGTATTTTCCTACAGCTTATGCTCAAAATACTTTACAATAATTTTAGGGTCATATTAACCCTAAAATTAGTCGTTTTTAATATATAATTGGCAGATTTTTACTCCATCGTACCTCATCTTACTCTCTCATCTTTGGTGGAGTGTCATCTGTATTCTAAAGCGCTTGTCAGACATCAGTTAACTATAATATACATAGGTCATCTCGCACTCTACTAGAAACATCACAGTTATCAGATGTTTAACACTCGTTTTAGAGTACATAGAATAAGCATATGAAGCCATTGACGATAAAATTATATTTAGATAAAAATACAATAAAGTAGCCTATTTTTGAACTACTGGGCTAATTGTGGGTATATATTCTGAACCCTAGAACTGTAATATCTTCAGATTTTGATAAAACTGATCATACTTAGTGCAATATTCAGTAATGTCTTATATATTCATTTTGGACCCTCAAATTACCTTCATTCTGACCTTGGACGTCTGCTATCCATATATACCTGTTTATATTTTATATATTTCAAGCTAACATGTTCCTACCAGTAACCATCAGCCCAATAGTTCTCAATGTATATATATATACTTTAAATAATAGCCCTACTTTACTGTTGTATAAAAATCTTCATGATACGAGGCCCGATTTCCTAATGGAAATGGGGCCAATAATTGTAAAAAAAAACCCTCTAAAAGGTAAGGGTAGTTATTGTACTGATATCTCGTATTTATAAGATGAAGTTGTAAATATATACCATATATCTGTACTAAGTAAAAAAAGTTACCTTGGCATTCGTCTTTGGGCTATCTGGCCCTCAGACTATGTTCAGTAGACTTTAAAGGTCTGTTTGAAGTCATATGGTCTAGAATACACATGCTCATAAATAGTACATACATTGTTTTCGTGCTACACAAAAGCACGTTCCATAACTAGTAATTAAAATTCTAAACTTCATAAGCATAGTGTGTTCCAGACCAAACGCTGCTCGAAGGAATGTATCGATAATGACAAAATATCGATATCGATACGCGAATAATCGGATTAAAATAAGTCATATTTTTCGTGAAATTACTAAATTAGAATATGATATTAGTATATAACTTGTATATGTTTATACTATATACAAAAAATATATGACGCACATAAAGTGCCAATTCTTATAGCACAAGTATATTAGGTAACAATGGCTTCATATACGAATATTCGCTAATACATCACATATTATTGTGAAAATCTGATCAGTATCGCTACAGTGGGCGCTTTTACTTCAACTAGGAACTATTGTAATTGACAGCAAATAAATGTCGTTTAGCTAAAATCTATCCACCGACGAAATTACTAAAAAATATGATTATATAATAGCTGACACTACTAACATTTGAGCCGTAAGTATTTTCACGAATGTAACAGGTATTTTTGAATTAAAAAACGCTATAAGATTAGTAATGTTTTTAAGGCCAAAATATCGATATACAAAATTATAGACAACACACATTCCTATGATTGGTGAAAATGTTTTGAAAACACGATAATATGTCTGTATTTTAAAAAGTATTCATTTTATGATTAGTATTTCTATCCGAGTATTAATAATGGCGGTTTAGTATTCTTATTATCCTTTAGTATTATTTACATTCCACCTCTTAACTGTATAAACACATAGATCTGAATCTATTTATTGCTTGAAGGAATTGATTACGATACGATACCATCCGATACTATAATAGCAAGAACTTACTGTAAATGTGGTGACAGAAAGAAAGAGGAGCATATCGCACACGCTCACACACTATACATGGTAATGAGTAGTGATGTGTGGATTTTATCGATAATTTACACGTACCAAATTGTTTTGTCTAAATAATGTATGATAGTATTTCGTTTTGATTGAAATATGATCTGTATTTAAACAGGATCCTAAAATATTACTAATAAATTAATATAATGGTACAGTTAAATTAATAAAATACGTTTCGGGTGTCCATCTTAGTAACACATTCAGTAAATTCCTTTCTATTCTTGATAAATATCGCAAGCCTACTAAATAAAAACTCGCAAGTACTCATAAATACATATATTTAATCAATTACCTACAATATTTAGACAAACAAATCAACTCTCGGTATTATCGATAGAAACTCAACCCGTGGGTAGCGTTTCTTCTACAGTTTATATTTCAAACATGATTTACTTACATAATTTCAATAATATCCGGGCGAAGAAATCACAGCTAACGTTGGTACTCATAACACAAACGGCGTGTCAGTCAAAGAACGCTTCAAAACTTAGGTAGGGAGCAGCAATTCACGTACATTTCCTATTTATAAAACTTAGATCACCTATAATTACACCCCGTACTAGCGACGGGGCAAACGCTTCTGTACATACATTAACAAATTCATTATGATACGAGAATATTATAAGACTTAATATTTTTGAAACTATTGTAGTATATCTTCAGACCTTTCTCAGAGAAGGGTACAGCCGTGTGTACGACATCGCCGACTCGTCGACACTGAACGTAATGTCAGCGGTGTCGTCCATTATCGTGTATATTCTATCAAATCATTGTTTTTTGAGCAATAAAATATATAAGTAGTAATATTGTATTGTAATTATGCGAGACAGGTGAACTGCTCAATGAAAGGCACGTAAGGAATTAAAAGTAGTTCAAATTTTGATGACCGAACGGTCTCAGGATGGTATTTATAGACCTTATCAAACATTAGTGTATTCCCTAGACGCCTAGAGTTAAGCTAGACACGTAGCTACCATATTTCGGGTGAAGTTCTGCGCGACCTACTAACTGATACTTAAGTTTCATTTGAAGATAAAAATAAATAAATAAATTCAGTCTTAAAACTTACAAATTCTTTTTTTACTAAATGTGTTATATATTTATTGTACAAATCGGTTTTAAAGTAACATGTGTATATAAAACAATTAAGAAATGTATGTCGCGCACTACTCCAACGCTTTTTAATACAATGGGTGCACGGAGAGTTACCAATCTGTTCTCATTGTATTTATTATCTTAGTGTTCTTAAAATTTCCCTTGAGCTGGTCACTTTCGTGCCACTATATATGTTATGTATAGTATATTCCATTCCCTAATGTAGATTCTGTTGTCCTTATTAGCTATCACCACTCGTTTAGGTAGCCAACGAATTTTATACTAAAAATATATAATATTGAGCACTGAAACAAATTTAAAATCGTGTATATTATAAAGAAATTAATATGAAAAAAAAACTCGTAAAATACATCGGTTATATTATGATAACAAATTATTGTTAATGTAGAAGAAAAGACTTATTATATAAAAATATTATCGTAACGGATCGTGTGGCGGTGCGCATCGCCGAAGAGCTCAAGTGTCCACAAACTATTCTAAATAGTGCGTAGTACCTATCTATTAGACATTTTGCACCGATATTATATTATAGTTACCTATAATAACACGCGTCGGTCTCCGCTCGACTACTTCTGCGACGTGTCGGCTCTCGCGGCGCCCCGGACACCGCGACACTCGCTCCGCCGGACTCCCGGACATCACAAGCCGCGAGCACGTGTCCGGACACGGGGCCGCACTTACCTATATCTGTGTTGTCGTTGCCCATTATATTGTATTTTATGAATGTGTTGCCGATATTAAATGATTATGAACATTGCGCTATTGTGTCGTTGTCGATCAGCAGGCGGCACGCGACCGCGCTGTTTGCCTGTATAGATTATTTTGTATAATTTATATGGTTAAGTATTTAATTATTCGTAAGTGACAGTATTGTGGTACTATTAATGCTTTAGATGTAATTAATTAACATTCCATGTATATGAGGCGCGTCGCGAGTCGACCCGGCCTCTCGACATCACAGCGAATAAATGTTGCATTGTTAAATTCTAATAGTTTTGTCATTTTAAATAGATATTATCTATTATAACAGCACGTTGTATTGTCAAACGTTAAGTTTGAACTTAAAATGATAAATGTTTTATTACCAAAAAATTTATAATATGTATAAAATCTTACTAACTGCATGACAAGTGACATTTTAACAATTATAATTAGTAATAAGAGGAATTGTTAAATAGTTACATTTCGCAAATGAGAACAAAACTATGTATCTTAGTTTTAAGTATTTTTTAGTTACTCGCATGTATTATCCCCTGTTATGGTAAGGAATGAATAAAACATAGATTTTTACATAAGATATGTTGGTATTGTATTTAATTTTCGGCCGTATATGTATTGTGTAACACCAATATAATACGTTACTTAACGTTTCATTGTGAAGTGAATTTGGTGCGTGATTGAGACATACTGTCAATTTAGACTGGAGAATTTGGGATACTGTAACTATTCTATGCTTAACTGAAAATAAAGAAGATTAATCAATCACTTGTTTTAATTTCCCGATATCCTAATAAATCAGAAAGACCCAATAAAACCTCAACATAAATCCTGCCTCGATTTTCAGTCCTCAATATTAGCACGGTTTTTTGCAGATGAATTCCGGTATTTTATCACTACAATCAGTATGCATACATCATTCTAAGTAACTAATACAACAAACTGATCACTTTATTTCGAACTATATACAACAGAGAACCAGTTTATTCTTTGGACATCGATATCGACATCAGCCACAAGATATACACTGCCGAACAGGTATGTACAATTAAAAAACTAACGTCCGTTACAAAACCATTTTATTTCAACATAAACGCACACATGATACAATAAATCAAAATAAGATTACCCCATTTTAATGTATTTCAATCTAAGAAAGCAAAATATTGAAAATTGGCCTCTTAAATATAGGATTATCTAATATAACATTTATTTACTCTATAATGTTTATATTGTGTGCTTAAAATCTGAATATCGAATAACTAAATAAATGCAAACTTTCATACAATACATTCGTAAAATAAGTAAAATACTGAGATTAATAATGAAATTCAACTAAAATAGTAACTATAATAGGTGCAACCACTGCTAAATGACGAACTATTACGCATCTATAATACTGGCGTGCGAGATTCTACATTGAAATGGAATGACATAGTTAGATTAATGTACTAAATTTGACACGTTTCAATAATTTAGATGACATACGGGATGGCACGAATATATTGATGACAATAACTTTATATTCAGATTCTAGAAATATATTTTGTAAATATACTCTAAAGATTAAACTCGACAGTAATATCAGGACAACCAGGTAGATACACAAATGATTTGTAAATTTTCCAAAAATGTTCATTCACGCGAATAATGGTAAACATGTATCATATACATAGTTGATAAATACCAAAATAAATTAATATTTGTTTAGTTAAGTAACTTAACTACATCAGTACAGTCGTTGATCACACATTATCACAGAACTTAACCAAAATAATTGAAGAAAAAAACAACCGTGTGTGCAAGTGCTAAGTACATATTCAACTAATTAGCAGAGCAGTGGAAATAATACTTTAATCATATATTTCTAATAAAATAACAGAAGCACCGAAAAAACTTAATATTTCATAACTGGTAGTGATATAACATACTATAATAATTTAGATCTTTAAAATATGTTAGGACAACCCTATCTAATACTAAAAGAGGTATCAACATTAACAAAACAAAAAACATAAAGTATATCTATGAAAGTAAACATATTATAATACTGAAGTTAAATACATTTTTGCCTCAAATCTGCAATCCCCAGCCAATGTAGTAATCTCTTATAGGTATATGTTTGGTCGTGTGGTACAATAATTGGTGACGATACCGCCTTTTATGAGAACAAACTCATAGAGGAAACTCACAAATATGTAGATACTTCTTGACTTTGAGTGAGGTAACTGATCACTTCCAAAAAGGTTTAGAAATCGAATTGCGATGCCTACATCTCTAATAATACCTCCTATTTCAAAGGATCGGGCAGGGTTATCTTAACATCATATAATTATGTATTTTCAATGATAGATTTTCTATAATTAATTTATGTCACCGAAGGCAAGTCAAACATTCAGTAGGATACAAGTAATGGGACTGCTGCTGAATAGTTTTGTGCCGAGGTGTGATGGTGGTGAGTGGTGATGAGTGGTGGATGATGGTAATTGATGACGTGTGGTGACGTTACTGGTCGCCGTTAGCTTGTGCGAGTTTCTGCTTCTTGTTCGGCGGCGATGAGAAGAACGCGCCGCTGTGCAGGTCTTTCATGAGGAATGGCACCTGGAAATAGGACAAAATCAGTTAGTTTTTGCCCTTAGTGATATCACAAACATGTTTTTATAATTTTCATAGATTGTCTTATACAAGTTTTCTTTATTCTTTTCCGAATGATATTTTTTTAAATCTTTAATAGTTCATTTACATTTTGTCGATATTATTCCATAGAATAAACACAGCAACATAAATTTGTCGTGTTACTCTTTCATAGTAGATTGGCTAGCTGATAGCTGGGGTGGGCTGATGCTGTGTACCTTATGTTCAAGCCCCAGATGGTGTAGGGGCGGCAGAGCGAGTGCGGCACGCAGCAGGTTCTCGACGGCGGCGCGTTGCTTGAACAGCGCGTTGACTATCGGCGCGCCCGCCGGCTGCAGCGGCGCCTTCAGCAAGTACGACAGCGGGGACAACACCGCGTGCAGGCTACAGTATGCTACATAACATAAAGCTACATATTAGAATCCTACTAATATTATAAATGCGAAAGTTTGTAAGTATGGATGGATGGATGGATGTTTATTACTCTTTCATGCAAAAACTGCTTAACAGATTTGAAAGAAATTTAGCATACATATAATTTATTACCTGGATTAACACAGGCTACTTTTTATCTATATACCATGCGGGCAAAGCCGCGGGAGGCAGCTAGTCATCTATATTTAATCAACTGTGACTCATCGCTTTCAAATGAGAGGAGACCCGTGCCCAGCAGTGAGACATTGGATTGGTTCATGAAGATGATAAACCACCGCTAACTTTTTAAAATTACGTAAACGGTAAAGTACGAAAATCGGTTTGCCTGAGATATGTTCTCTATGACATGTGAAATAGAGTAACTACAGTTTCAATAACTGACGTTGTAGATATAACTTGATTTAGTCGTGTAAATGTACTGACAGCGGTCGGCGTCGCGGAAGGACATCCTGGCGAAGAGTTCCGCGAGCAACACCAGGTCGAGTATGAGCGGCACGGCCAGCAGCGAGTCCTCGCACGTGTTGTGCACCACGATGGTGTTGGTGCCGTGCAGCAGGATCTCCGACGTGTACTCGTCCATGGCGCGCTTTGAGTCACCTGCGAACGACATTTTTTTTTATGGTGATAAGGAGGCAAACGAGCTGGAAAATATGAATACAGATTTTAGACTTCATCTCTAACCATTGGTCAGCGTCAAGTTTAAATTAAATATTTAATTTCATTCCAAGTCGACAAGCTTTGCGGTAGAATTAAAAATATTTATATTTCTATACACTATGATGTTGTGAAACGTAATTATTTAATACTATTTAATAAGAATTAAGGCGTAGGAAGCGCATTCGCCAACTGACCAACATAGGGCACGTATTTGATGACCACGACGTGGTCGGGCTTCTCGCCGGGCTTGTACAGTATCTGATTAGACGCCACCATGTCGTCCACTACATTGCTCTTTGTGATCTGGAAATAATTATCATACAAACATTAAAGATATAAAAAAAAAATTGAAGCGAATCTGACAAGTACATTTCTGCAGAAGTAGGCACATTTCTGCGCTTACCACCTTGTATTTACCGCCCTTTCGGGTAGAATTACATCTGAATCGAAATATTGATTTGAAGCGAAAGTGTGAATTCACACTTTCGCTTCAATATTTCGATGGTTTGGAATCGATTCCAAGACTCACAGACCACTGACTTTTGATGAGCATATTTGTAAATACGCTCAAACGGTGATGGCAATTTTTCTCGACTACCGTGCTGTAATACTACCAAGCTACTAGGATGCAATATATAGATTAATTCCTCACAAATATGAGGAATATATAGAGGTTCTGGTTATTATTAAGTTTGGGATTTATAACGGCAAACGAGAATGTTTCTTACACTATTTACTATAAGACTATTTTTTAAAATATATGTAAACATTTAAAAACTTATTAAAAAGTGTACCGACCTCCTTTGAGCGGAACTGTTGGGGAGCGGAGAGGTTCTTGCCGTCGTTGTTGCCCAAGTGGTTGTAGCTCACAATGGACACCGGCTTCAGACCTAATTACAAGTACATAAGGTTGATTTTATAGTAAGAGACGCCAAGGTTCATTGATGGAAGTTTTTAACCTGTGCGAGTATATGATTGTTCGAAGAGTTCGAAAGCATTTCAAGTAATTTTTAAAATAGAAACTAGTTACCATTCAAATATTTTATTTTTTATTAGTATTTCCAATTGTTTTACAATAAAAGGTTTTAGTCAAAGTATAAAGGTTTTTTTTTGCATTTTATCATTTACCCTGGAGATTTTGATAGTATGTGATTTTGTTAGAAATAAGATATTTCTGTAAATAGATTTTCCGAAGACCCTTTACAAGTAATAATTTGTGCTTTGATGGCATTAATATCTCATTTATAGTAATGTGTGTAAGTTTACCGGCGGAGACGAGGAAGTCGACGAGCACAGACTTGAGCTTGGTCTGTCCGGACTTGAAGTCGTCTCCCGCCACGAACACGCCGCGCAGCTCGGCGCGCTGCACCACGCCGCCCACCAGCGTGTTCTGCGGCGACCCGTTGATGTATATGCACTGCAATTATAAAACATAAAAAATTAATCCCTATTTCCCTTGGTCCCGCCATCACGCGTGAACGACTGAACCGATTTTGATCAATTTTGGTATTGATAAAGACGGAAACTTGGAGAAGAATATAGGCTACTTTTTATCAACCTACCACGTGGGCAGAGCCGCGGGTGGAAGCTAGTTATAAATAAATAACAAATAAATATCCGGACGTTATGACACAGCGCCATCTAGTTCCGAGCTGAGCAACGAAACTTGTGTTACGGATACTAAATGGTTTTTTTTTATGGTGATAAGGGGGCTAACGAGCAGACGGCTCACCTGATGGTAAGTGATGACCGCCGCCATTAGACTTTTGCAACATCAGAAGCTTGCAAATGCGTTGCCAAACCCCTTTGAAACCGTTCAGGTTTCTTAAGATAAGGAGTTACTTGACAGCACACGGAATTCCCATGCTGTCAGAATAGTCATTCCCCCAATAAGCTCTGGTAACCTTACTCACTCGCAGAAAGACAACTATTGTTGATTCGCTGCGGTCTTCTGTAAGGCGGAGGTACTTCCCCAGTCGGGCAGCTCAATTTGAGCGAGAAATCTCGCTATGCCCTACCTCCTACTACATTTTTGCATTACACAGTTTTTTTGTTTGATGTAAATACATACACTATCAAAAAATATTAAATATTTTAAGAATGATCAGTACATGGGATATTATTGTAGTATACGTACATCCTCGTCGATGGACGCAAGAGCGAATATGGTGGATGGCGAGATCTCGGAGTTGTTGTCGCGCAGCGCTCGCTCCAAATTCTCTGAAGTGTCGTGCACGCCCGCGCGCACCTCGCAGAATCTACACACGGAAACAGACAAGTATATAATAATAATAATACGTATAATAATAACATAATTCCGTCGAAAAAGACCGACTTCAAATGTCAGAACTGAACCAAATGTAATGGGACCACACGGGAAGCACCAGCTATCAAATAAAAAAGAATCATTAAAATCGGTTCTCCCAGTCGAAAGTTAAAAAACAAAAAAAAATACATAAGAGTTGAGAACCTCCTTCTTTTTAAAATTCGGTTAAAAATGTTATGTCGGTAATTTATATCGGTTAACGTTATAAGGAAGTATTATAATGTAATTATTGAAAGATGAAACATTCCATAAGACTAGAGTAACAGAGGCATGGCAACTAAAGGTTAGACTAAATCCGTTCAAAAAACGTCGCCCCACACTAGAATTTTATGTTGTGTCGTGGGTGCGTTTACAAAGATCAAATGTTCACACCCCTAAACCTGACTTGGCCCACTTGTAAATCGTACAAATATTTGCTGCATGCGGGGATCGAAACCACAACCCCCGACGCATAACCCAATCGCTCAGCGTCTGCGCCAAACGAGTCGTCAAACATTTCAATTGTTCTATGTTTAAAACAGATATCAGCTATTTTAATAATTAGCAATACTGCAAAAAAATTAGACTTTTTTTATAAAGCGGTCACTAACACTTCGGTCAGTCACATTTGACGCGCTCGTGGATAGAATTCAGTAACAAAGAACATGCTCACAAATTAATACGTCTAGTAAAAAAAATATAATCTGACCAAAACTAAAAATATAACAAAAATGAAGAACTTTCCGCATCATTTTTTAAATATTCGCGCTATTGACTAGTATATTTTTTTCAGGTATCGTCCCTGATATGCCAGAGAAGATTTGATATTTAGCCAACTAGTCTCCCACTGCTGATCACGAGACTCTTAGGCCTAGCCTTGTGCGGAATACAAGCCTTAGAGAAAATTTAAACACATGCAGGTTTATCTTGATAATATTATAATTTATTCTTCTATGTATGTTTATTTATTTTCAATGAACTGTTTTGTCACCCGTGGGTCACGCAGGTCTGGTTGAAAACCAGCGCCAGGCAATCTGTCTGGCATATGCTGAACCAGGACCTATTCAGCGCAGTCGCGGGGCACATTGTTATAAATCGTCTGTTTTGCCTTTTATTTTATTTTGTTTTTTTTTGTGCACCATTTATGCCTAAATAAATGTTTTTGTTTCTTTCTTTCTTTCTTTCAGGTTCCTTATTCATTTAAAAGTGAAACATAAAAAGGTAGTTAAAATAAATACCACAAAATAAGGCGATAACCAAAAAGTATCATAATTGTATTGCCTCGATGGGCACGCTTCACACTCACCGCATGTGAATAGGGAAAAATCCTGAGAATTTACAATTTATACTGTGATCTTATATATAAAAATCTCGTGTCACGGTGTTTGTCGCTGAACTCCTCCGAAACGGCTGGACGGATTATGTTATTATGATATTTTGTATGTATATTTGGTAGGTCTGAAAATCGGTCGTAGGCTATTTTTTATATCCCTAGATGATAAGGATGTCCATAACCAGATATATTTTTTCTTTTTGTTTGGACATATTTTTTTTGTATTTTTTTTATGATTTGGCATAAAAAAAAATACTTATAATTCTAAATTTTCACGATTTTACCACTATAATGTGGCAAAACAACGGGTCAGCTAGTTTTTATATACATATAAGATAATCTACTCTGTACTACAACTGCAACTACTCTGCTTGCCTTTCAGTGTTGGCTGTCCACAGCACGATGACTTTGTCCAGCTTGTTCTTGTCGCGGAAGTCCTTGATATCGGCGCGCACTTGCAGGTACTGCTCGTACTTGGTGCCGCGGATCAAGTTGGTGGCACGATCAGCCTGAAGACAAAAAATACAGGTTTGAATGATTAAAGGGAGAGAAGAGACATACTGGCGAACGAATGTGTGTGTGTGTGTTAATTTTTTTGTAGTTGATGTTTGCATACATTCATACTCTTACACCTTTTTCCCACGGGGGTAGGCAGGCACTACAGAATGCCACGCGCTACCACTTTTGCCTCGTCCACATTCATACGTCTTCTTTGTTAAGAGTATTTAATGTTTCTGCTCGGTAAAATGGATTGGTGTATTCTAGCTCACATAATCATAGTAATCCAATAAATTCAATATTTACAATATTTGCACCCGTTCCAGGGGATTCCAACGACTTTTACCAGGTCATCGGTCCACCTTGCCGGAGACCTTCCCACACCGCGTCTTCCAGTTCGCAGTAATATTATATAGAATAAACAGAATAAACAAATAAACAGACAGAAATGTGTTGCTAGGGAGTTTGTTGCGTCATTTCTACTTCCCAGTAAAACTAGGAAACGGTGAAGGGCGGTCGTTTCTAGGGGCTGTCTTAATCGTCGACTTTTAAAAATAGGCAAATAAATGTAGCCTTTTAATAAAGTATTTATCTTTTATCGTCACTTTGACAATATAATTATAGAGACGACGCAAATCGATCAATGACTTTGAGAAAACTTCTTCATCATGAGTTACCAGTTAAATTCCGCATCGAAGAAATAATTGTAGGCATAGACCATAGAGTTCAGGGTCTGATCTGTAGCAAGTAGTCTCGTAATCACTCCCGTAAACAGAACAAAACCTATTTTGAGGAAACTGTTTTTATTTCAACAAAACAATGAAAGTTTACGGTGTAAAAAGATTACAGAACATACTATTTTTTCATTCGATTCGATTAATCATTATTTCCATCGAATACTTATCTTTATTTTTTTATTAAAATAAGAGGGTAAACGGGCAGGCAAGGGCTCACCTGATCGTAAGTGATTACCGCCGCCCATGGACATCTGCAACGTGCAAATGCGTTGCCGGCCTTTCAGAAAAGAATGCGACTATGTTTGTGCGGCTCAACTCAAGATATCAAGACAAAAATAAAAAATAAGGCCTCTTAAAAATAATTTGTTACAATTTAAATCAAATAGCTACATGTCTTTAACTATCTGAATTGTAAGTGATACATTGTATAAAGCGTACATGCCGAATTAATAAAATTAGCGTCATACTTATCTATGTATGTGTTTAGTCTGTATTGGACTGTAGACTCAAGGTTATTGATCGTTCGTATAGGTACTATTTTCATCGCTTTCTAGACAATAAGAGATAACACCATAGTACATAACTGAGTCCAAAATTTACGACACCGAAAATTGAATAAACGATGCAATTCAATGAGTTCTAAACAATGAAAGTTCAGTGACTCTTCTGATGCACCTACTGATTTTTGACACACACAACACATTGAAATAAAGCTACTTTTTTACAGTAAATCCTTTACATGGATCCGTTGGAGTTAAATAATATCGATATACCGCGATCAAATCTGTAAAAAAGAAGCTATAAGTATATCTATACTTTTCTAATGTTTGATCAACAAAAACTAACAGCCCAAATAGTCATAGCAGGGCACAAGCGGGGATATCCAGTCAGGTCGCAATTCGCCAACGATACTGGATTTATCCATGAAATTCTCAGTACCATCTGCAACGAGTTTGGGTCCTGTTTATGGCTATAGCAAACTACGAATCAGTAAACCTTTACTCCGTGTTTCGTGTTTGTAAATATGTTTTAGAATGTAAAGTTTAAGACATTTTATACGATGCACTTTAGACGACACCACGTCATGGCGATAGACATATGGTGTGATATAATCCACAACATAAAACGTATAAAATTTTCATAAAAAAATAAGAATGTTACTTTTTACTAGTGCTCTGCTTACACAAATTCTTCTTATCTGCTTTAGTACGAAGATACTGTAACTCAATGTAACAACTCAACAACATATCATTTTTGGCAATACTGCCCTGGGAAGGCGCCAATTATTGCGCTATATCTGGAAGACAATTATCGCCGTAGTAAATTGTATGTATAATTTATTATTCAGCTTATCTACGTTTAATATTAATTATAAACTAGACGTTTTATCTCTTCCTATAAGTAATTAGCAATGGGTTGATTATCTTGCAACTACAAATGCTATTTCAAATCTCGTAACTCTGCCAATAAATAGTAGAATAAGGATCGTAGACAACTAGAGATTCACGCAGCCCTTGGCTTTAGCAAGAAGTTCAACGACCCTAAAATACTAGAGTCAAATAAAGTGAAGTCAATTATACATCGAGACGCGAAAAAGAGCGGTTAGTAGCCATTTGAAACATTTGATAAATGTACGCGAACATCAGACCAATTTGAATATCTCTTATATTGAATGATATAATTTGAATTTGAATGTCTCTTTGACAGACACATTCAGACGTGGCTTTAGTCCAAATAATTCAATTATCCAACTCCAATTATCTAGAACATTTATATCTAGAATATTTTGAAACTAGATCATTATTAAAAGCGGGTTATTTTTCAAATAAGAAAGAATCGGAAACCGTCAACTGACACTGTTTTATAAACAGGCCGTCGAAGGCAATGGAAAATCTTTATTATTCCTCGGTGGGTCCATTCATAGACAATCGGTCTTTGTAAACACGCTGGCTGGTTATGATCAACAGGCCGACACGTGTTTTGGAAAAAAAAGGTTACTACACAATGGTGGATGACGAGTTGGCGACACTCCATGATATGTTTCAGTGTAACACGTGGCCCGGATAATTTGTAAACTAACTTAAGTTATAAGCTGTGTTTATAAATTAATATGAATAGGTTTTGTTATACACGTGCAGGCATTATGGCGGAAATTGATACCTACCTATATATAATAGATAGTCGACATGGTTTTGTTATAAAGCTAACACTACAGGACATAAATATTATTATATTATTCATAGGCCGAAAATAGTAAAACGCTGAATCGGCTGAATCGATTTCGCTAAAAGGCTTAATAAAAAGTATAACAGTTATAAAACATTATTACATATATAATTTCTTAAAGAGATGTAAAAAAATATCGCGAGCACAAAAAATATTTAGCAATAATTTTAAGTGGCAATATATTTTATGTTAACAGAATTGAATTACATTTGAAATATGAGAGTTATATACTCTCGCGGTAATTTATGACCGTTTTATATACTATTATCTAAAGAGAACTACTTTTTTTATGTAAACACTCCATTATACATTATAATTTTTTGTCAGCCACCAACCTGCTTATTGCATTATCATTTTACTACGATAAATTTTACATACATCCATCCATCATCATCATCGTCCTTCCAGATGAATGGATGGATGTAGAAGTTCCATCTTACTTATACATGTCTGTCTGCATCACTATCGCAAGCTCAGCGACCGCTGAGCATGATTTCAAGATTCAGTATTGCGTTGAGCGTACTAGGTGTTAAATTAAAAATGCTCAGTAAAAGCTCGAAACCGGAATATCCTTGGCCGTCTATCTGAATCTTCAGCATACTATTCAGTCTATTCACAGGCTGTTTTTTTTATACGACTACGGTGGCAATCAAACTTATGGCACAGCCATTGTTGTTTAACTGCGGTCTTCTGCAACGCGGAGGTACTTCCCTGCGTGAAATCTCGCTTTGCCGTACTTCTTTCTCTAAAAAGCTGATTCCAAGTCATCCCGCAAGTTGCAGTGTCAACCCTCGGACGGCTAGAACTGCCGCCAGATCAAAAATGAGATGAAAGCTCTCTTACCATGCCAGTTTTGCCTTCGCATGTTTAACTCGGTCAGTGAAAAAGGCTAACTTATAGCGATTTAATAAGTCTTAACGTACTTCTTAACGTAATCTAGTCGTCATCAACTCATTCACTGTAGCACTGCTGGGCACTGGTCTCCTTCCATTTGAGAGACATTAGGTCCACCACGCTAGCCTAATGTGGGCTGGCAAACTTTACCCTCTATTGAAAAGTCTTAATATAACACCGTTGAAACGGTGAAAATTTCAAAACATTATCGTGATAGTGATTGAGAACACTAAAGCTGTTTTACTCAAGAATAACTGCACCAATAGGGGGGAAGTTTAATAAGGTCTACACATTCATGTCTGTCAGTCTACACTTTCATAAAGCACTTGGATATACAAAATGCAGTGAAAACTATCTAATCTAATCAACTCAAGCTAACATGGTTATTCGATAATGATGCTTATACCAAACCGAGAAGATTGCTTTTCAATATCATAGTTATAGAACTTTAGTCGTTTATTATTGTATCAACTTAACATGCAACAACATCGATGTAACATTTTAGACCATATGGTCTTGAAAATAAGGATACAACAATTGGTATCCTATTTGGCCGATGCCAATCAGCATGATCATCGTTCGTACCTATTTAAATTATGTGTCATTTATTGTATAACATTGTATCTTATCATAAAGGACTGACTTTGCCACCTAGTCTCACAAAGTAAGTAGGTATTTTAATTCATACTCATTAAAAAACGTCTTTCTTTTTCTAGTCCTTTTCAATTCAGACATCACTTTATTCAACCTTTCAATTCGACTGAAGTTCCGATGTACGTCTTTCTCAACCCTTCTCAAACGTCCTAGTTGAATGACACCTTATTATATACCTAACACAATAGTTATATCTCACGTATTCATCAGCAAGTCACACCCTCCAAATAACAAGCTACCAGAAGCTCCATAGACAACGTTTAATACTGATAATGATTGCAACTACATAAGCTTAAGAGGGTTATTTGCGGTTAACAAGTTTGTATATGAGACATAAGAAATGCCGCAATAAACTGCATAATATGACGTTAAAGAGCGGCACGGTTACGACACTGCGATGTACGATGAAGCGCCTAGAAGAAACCGATTCATTCAATCATAACTTCCCACGCGGGTAACGCACGTTATAAGTAATTTTGTTTAATCTGTGGTTATATTGAAAAGATTGGCCTATCTACAGGTTGGACCGGAGCATATAGCATCCAATAACTGGTGTACCTACTTGTCTTTCGGAGAATATTAAAATTATCAGAACAATAGAAAATCTATTTTTAGTTTAAAATGCGTTGGTAGACCTAGCTATATTTCAATTTCCGAGACTGCAACAAAGTGTGTTTATTATGCTTATAGCACGTGTTCAATAAACTTATAGGTACTACTTACACACAGCATTCATCAATCAATCACACTATACCTACTACTACTTATGTCACCAATAGTAATACTGATAATTTTATTAGCAAAATGATATAAATAGAAAATTAAATAATGTTATTACATATATAAAACAATAACGCAACAATTAGATACTATAGGATTGTTATAAATATTTAAACTGAATTAGATAATAATATAATAATGTATTAGATGTAAGTAATAATTAATTCATTAATGATGTAAATTAAGTAATATAAATTAGTACATATTGCTGTGCCCTAGCAGGGTCATGTATGAAACTTTATATTTATGTAACACCTTTTATACCACATGAATGCAATAAATATATGGTTATCATATATATACTAGTCAAAACAAAATAAGGGCCACCATGTATTTTTAGTATTATTAAAGATGTACTTTGTTTAATGGTTGATGAATGATTTATTTTAAGGGGTTGATCAATCGGTAATTAAAAAACTCTAATTAAGGAAGATTTTATTGGAAAAAGAATATTTGTTAATATTTTTTTGCGAAATATGCATTTTTAGTTAAAATATCGTTATTGGTACGATAGGCTAAAATTTAAATAAAACTATGTTTTTTTTTTATTTTTTACCTTTTTTCAGTATCTTGTGTGTCCTCCCCGTTTCCCAACACATTCTTGAAGCCTCGAAGGCATGCTCTCCACCAGGTGTCTCACTGTCTCTTGTGGAATTTGTTCCCAGCTTGATTTAAGTACGTTGATGAGCTGTCTTTCATTATGCACCGGTTGGTTTGTATCGCGGACGCTTCTCTTTAACAAATCCCACATGTGCTCGATTGGGTTAAGGTCCGGACTGTTGGCAGGCCACGGCAAGACCTGTATACCAGCCTCGTTTAGAACATCTCTGGTGGCTCTAGCTGTATGGGCACGGGCGTTGTCGTGCATTAACTTAAAACTTGCACCAAATCTCTGCATACGGCATCACATGGGGTCTTATGACCTCCTCAATATATCGTTGAGCCGTTATCGTGCCTTCGTTGATGATAACGAGCTCCGTTCGACCAGTTAGAGAAATTCCTCCCCACACCATTACGTTGGGACCCCCAAATCTATCACTTTCGTGGATACAGGCATCGGAAAATCGCTCACCTTCTCGTCTCCAAACCCTTATGCGACGATCATCACTAAAAAATTTCACTTTGCTCTCATCAGTGAACAATACTGTGCTCCAATCATTTGTATTCCAGTCCTGGTGCTGCCTTGCGAATGATAATCGGTTTGCACGATGCGCGCTTGTTAATGGAATCCGCACTACACGTCTTCTAGAAAACTGCTGGTCTTCATGCAAACGATTTCTGATAGTTTGGTCACTAACGCTGAGCACTGGGACCCCCCAGTGCTCTGGCGCAAGCGGTTTTGTAGGGAGCGTGCAGTAACAAATCGCTCTCTGCGCGCAGTCAAACGTATGTAACGGTCTTCATGTGAGCTAGTTACTCGATTTCTACCAGATCCCCGTCTTCTGGATACACTGCCAGTTTCTTGAAAACGGTTCCAAGCATTCTGGATCGCCCGACGGGAATATCCTAGCTGCAAAGCCACAGAACGCTGTGAATGGCCCTCTTGGATCAATGTTATCGCTCTAGTTGTGGTTTGCAGGTCCATATGTCTTCGAATTCTCGGCATTTTGTAAGCCAATGTTTATTTAGGCACTAATTTAGCAAAAGGTAATGTGTACACAAAGAAATCCACACTTTGAATGACTTTAAAATGCAGCTTCAAATTTGGGTAAATTTAAGTGGTGACAAAAAAATTACAAAGTTTACCCACTTCACAAATTATGCAGTTGTAATTCTCTCGATATGTTTGTTAACACTTAGGGTAACAACCACAAAAAAGAATTGGCCACTTAAGAACACCTACAAGTTGTAAAAACGACCCGATAGTTGAAATGAGCCAGTGGCCCTTATTTTGTTTTGACTAGTATATATGAGGACTCTCTGCATACAAAGTCAGCGTAACCCCTTGGTTTAGACAACTTGTATAGGTACATTTGTATACTCATGCATATTTGAAGGTTATTGATTTGGGCGAGGTAGGTGGACGATGATTTTAGCAACACCCTATATGGCACTTAACCGTACCAAATCTGATTAATTATTATTGCTTTATTGTTTTTTACAAATCTAGCGTAGTGTACGAGGGTAACGTAAAAATTGAGGCCGAGTAGAATATTTAGCTAGATTATAGTCGGAACTTAGTTTGGAAAAGGAAGGAAGACCGCAGTGAATCAACAATAGTTGTCTTTCTGCGAGTGAGTAAGGTTACCAGAGCTCATTCGGGGAGTGACTATTCTGACAGCATGGAAATTCCGTTCGCTGTCAGTTCAGTAAATTCCTATTTTAAGAAACCTGAACGGTTTCTAAGGGGTTTGGCAACGCATTTGCAAGCTTCTGATGTTGCAAATGCCTATGGGCGGCGGCGGTCATCACTCACCATCAGGTGAGCCGCCTGCTCGTTTGCCCCCTTATCACCATAAAAAGGGGGTTTTCAAACATTTGTGGAGGAAATGTTTTATCAGATTTAAGTTAAATTTAATTATTTAATGGTTTTGCTCCTTGTTATTTGTCAAGAAAAATAGATTCCGGTCTTAAAAACTTTGTGTTGTCAATTTAAAGTTTAACTGTAAAATGTGAGGAAGCAAAAAGACAAATCAAGCTATCATCTGTCAAATTCGAATTTCATTTAGAACGCAAATAGCAAGTTTTTGGGAATTTATTTTGATGAAATCCAGATAATTCTGGAGAATCTTCCTCTGTCGTTCAATTATGTGTAAATAGTATTGAAATTGGATAATTTTATACCATGGGACCTTGAAAATAATTCTTTGTTATCAAGCCGCTATCAACTAAGTACCACACAACTGCATAGGAACTTCGTCTCTAATAATTACATATAAGGCATACAGTTGCATATTGATGCGTATTGATCCAACACACCATCATCACAAACGGACCGGATGACTTCAGCACGTGTCACGTCACGTGACGACCAGTGACGTCACATTACGTAAGTACAGTCTATTTATATGAATTAGCTATTTTTCCACATCGTTCCCCGTTATTGTATGGTGTGCGTGAGTAATATATTTCCGTCAACTATTGCTATAAATATGTCGTTAAGGAAATATATGGTAATTTTGCGTAAAAAAATACAGGATATAGGTATGTTTGTCCGTTTGAATGGCGTTCGTAATAAATGTGAAGAACAGTATTTAGTTGGCACTACATTAGTCATATTTAACTTCACTTTAATAACAAGGAAACGACTTATAGTTTAAATTGGACCTGATTAAATAGTAAATCTATTTTTCCGGAACCTTCTTTCTGATCCACACCGTAGGTATTGATTCAATATTATTTAAGAAAAAAAATCGGCTGAGTCGGGATACGGGATTTTAATAAGACATTATAAATACCTATTTAAAAAAGTAGAGGTGTACTAATGTACACCCACGTTTCCCCGGTATGTTTTAGGATAATGTAATAGGGGACGAGCCTATTGCCATTAACAACCGGGAACGAATCCAAACTCCGAGCTGCTACTGAGAATTTCATAAATAAAACAA
The DNA here is from genome assembly GCA_905163465.1 of Craniophora ligustri. NCBI lineage: Eukaryota > Metazoa > Arthropoda > Insecta > Lepidoptera > Noctuidae > Craniophora > Craniophora ligustri. Next base: position 11,448,180 of record LR990969.1, read on the forward strand.
TAACACTTTGCTCGACCTAGGAATCGAACCCATGACCTATTGTTCGGCAGTCGCACTGTACGACCACTAGACCAACGAGGCAGTTAGAATAGCTACAATCAATATTAGTATTACTCCGAGCATAAACGACGCAGTCATTATTATTAGCACAACTGACTAATACGCGGCGTTATACAAACATTTACCTATTACTCTACCTACACTAGTTTAAAGTAACTTCATTGAAAATTTTATTTTTTTCCGGAAAATATCCGTGCGTTTTTCTTAACATTTCATCCAGATGCAATCGATGCAAACCAGATAGTACTTTTCAATTTTAAATGATTCAAAATGAATAATTAAAATACCTTTCTTTTCCAACGTTTTATTTAATTTAGTTTCACATTTTGTGTCTGCTTTAGATTTTATTGATTTTTATTATTTTTTTACTTTCATGCTTTAACACCGCTAAGCTAACAGAGAATTAATGATACACCTATACCTGTCTCATCAATCACTGCATCTATTGGTAAAAACCTTACCAAAATCCGTTCGATAGTTTTAAAGGTAATCGTGTTTAAATAGACAGACAGATCCTACACGTCATCATCAACCCATTAACGTCCCACTGCTGGGCACGGGTCTCCTCTCATTTGAGAGGGATAAGGCTATAGTCCACCACGCTACCCTACTGCGGGTTGGCAGACTTCACATGCCATCGAGACAAATCTCTCAAGCATGCAGGTTTCCTCACGATGTTTTCCTTCACCGTTTGAGCTTGTGATAAATACGCACATAACTTCCGAAAAGTCAGTGGTGCGTGCCTTGGGTTCGAACTCGAGACCTTTGACATCTCAGTCCACTGGTCACACCACTAGGCTACCACAGCTCGTCAAACCGTGTATCCTACACGTGGACTCTATAATATGTATGTATTCTCTATAAAATATTTGCAATGTCAATGACCTGTGAAAAGTATTGAATTACAATTAGTGATGTCTTATAAAACAGTTTCGGTCGTCAAGTCACTATAACATGTGTCGTCAGCATAGTGACAATAGATCTAGAGTCTTAACCTTTTATAAATGCTTGAAAAAGTTTATATGAAATAAAAACATTATGATTTTATATGAGACATGCCGATTTTATCGAAAGTAGCTAAGAAAGAAGGAATTAGTATTTATGTCTGGACATACGTTTTGATTTTAATTACCATATCACGTGCATGACATGTGTTCATGTGCACTGTAATTACAAATATCTCGAGTTTAATCCCAAGGCATTTACGAGTCTTTAAGTCTGTCAGTCAGCTTCTTTATATATACATATATAAATAAAGAAGCTGACTGACTGACATATCAACGCAGGGCCTCAACTATAAGAGTTAGTAACTTGACATTTTGCACAGGGGTTCCTTTTATAATGTAGGGGAAAACTAAGAAAGGATTTTTGGAAATTCATCCCTTAAGAGGGTAAAACGTTCGTAAAAGTTATATTGCATTGCATTTTTGTTATATTGCACGCAGACGAAGGGGACTTCGTCTGCGGTAACGGCTAGTTACTTATAAAAGTCTTCAAAAGACTTCACTGACTATTCGAAGTAACGCGCGTATTTATCAGATGCACCACCGGTGAAGGAAAACTTCGTGACAAAACTTGCATGCCTGAGCCATGTTGTCCTATTTTCTTTCTGGCCTGTGAAATCTACCAATCTGCATGCACTAGGCTAGCGTGGTGACCACGCAGCCTAATCGTGCCCAGTGACACAGGTAATAGGTTGATGATGTGACCACATCACGAAAGACACTTGTCGTGCGTATTACCATACTGATGACTGTCATACTGAACTTCGAAGTTTAAAATATCGATGTTACTGTATTCATAAAGTTTATAAGTACGAATTACGTGATATGTAAAATACGGTTTGACGAATAACTTCATCATTTTTGATCATCGCGATGTGAGGAACTTCAAAAACTTGCCATGACGAATAACTGTATTGAGAATGTTCATCATATCGATGTACGGAACTTCGAATGCTTGCTATGAAGAATTACTAAGTTCCGAAAATTCTAAATAAAGTTATTCGTCATACCGTACTTTACAAATCACGTAAACTGTACTTACAAACTTTATTAATACAGTAACATCGATATTTTAAACTTCGAAGTTCTGTATGACAGTCCATACTGATTATTTTGACAGCAACATTCATGACATATATTCAAATTACTGAATCGTGTGACAAGGAAACCTTTATCTATGACAAATGACTCCTTAGTTGGAAATGGAATACATTTTATTCTATTAGTATTTAATTGCAAAAAATAAAATTAAGTACGCATTAGGAATGTTATGTGTTCACAAAATAAATTTATCGCACACCATATTTCATTGGTATAAAATAAACTAGGATAATTAATTCTAATTAAAAATAATTGAGAATGGTATCTATTAACAAACACGAAATACTGTTATGAATAAATTATGTAAAAATAATTGAATCGAAACTCGTATGTATATTATAATGATTTAAGTTCATCGACCCTCATAGATAATTAAAGGTAATACTAATGTACAAAGTAGGACTTTTCCTGAAAATGTCGTTTAAAAAAAGCAGCTTTGAGTAGAACTGTCCGCACCGGTTACACGCATATATCAGCCATTATCTTACCGCAACGATTCGCGCTAACCGAAAACGTACTGGCGATATGTGGGTGGGTGTATATCAATGCACCTCTGCCTAACCCTTCGGGGACGACAGGCGTGATGATTTTGGAGCCAACTGAAACTACTATCCTGGGTGGCTGCTCCGGTTTGCTCCCCCTTGCCACGGGGTTGCGTACAACTATGTATACCAGATCGACAGGAGCTTTGCGTAAATTATAAAGTACAGTCTAACAACCTAATCTAAATATATATAACTCAAAAGTGACTGACTGACTGACTGACATAGTGATCTATCAACGCACAGCCCAAACCACTGGACGGATCGGGCTGAAATTTAGCATGCAGGTAGATGTTATGACGTAGGCATCCGCTAAGAAAGGATTTTGATTAGTTCTACCCCCAAGGGGATAAAATAGGGGATGAAAGTTTGTATGAAACTTTGTCAATTTTAGACCGATCGGGCTGAGACTTTGCATGCATAAAGCTACTATGACGTATTGAATACTTCTTAACCCGAGCGAAGCCGCGGGCAGTTGGTATACATGCAACTATCGACCGACCCAAGTATGGATGTAAACCAATTAGCTTGTTAGAGTGTACATACCACCATGAAAATAAGGTTCATATTCCACATACCTGATTAGCAGCGATGAAGTCGGGATCGTATATGGCTGGTCGCGGCTTCATGGCGGACATCTCCTTCTTGAGCTTCTGCTGCAGATCGAAATCGATGACTTTGGCGCGGACCATTGACTCCGCCAAGTTTAGCGGGCTTATGTCCCATCCGTCGATAACTACGAAAAAGGTTTTATACTTTAATTTGGGACGCAAGAGTTTATAATACGACCTCTGTGGTCTAGTGGTTCGAGTACCGAACTGCTGATCACGTGAGGTCGTGGGTTCGATTCCCACGGGGCACAAATATTTATGTGATGAATATAAGCGTTTGGGTGTTTCCTATGTATTATAAGTATGTATTTACAAAAAAAAGTATATAAGTATTATATCCATTGTCTAGTACCCACAGTACAAGCTCTGCTTAGTTTGGGACTAGATGGTGCTGTGTCAAATGTCGCAGAATATTTATTTATTTTATAATATTAAGAAAGGAGATTATTCCAGTTGTAGGTACGCCAAAACAATTTAAAAAACTAGATGGTTTCTTTTTTCTTAACGACGGAAATTTTTGCGGTGCTAGGAAAAACCAGTACACGTGTTTTTCCTAGCACAAGTATATTCTTTACTTAAAAGGAGGTCTCTATGTAAGATTTACTGTAAAAGTTGTACAAGTTTCTGCAATTAACTATTCTTTTATTTTTTTTATTTATGTGATACTTACCTACTCTAAATTTTCAACGCATTAGCGCCTTAGCGCGCTTAAAAATAGTAGCGTTTTAAGGGGTCGTGGCGTTTATCTGGTCACGACCCGATTAACGCTTTATTTGCGTGTATTCCCTAGAGTTCGCGCGACTGTCCCCACACCCATCGGAGATTTCGACTGAAAGCGCGCGTCTTGGAAATACTGAATATTGACATCAATTGATAACTTAGTCTACTTATCTGAATAAATAAATAGAACTTACCCAAGTCATCTGGATGGATCATGGGTAGTAGGTTGCACATCGGAACATATACATCGTCCCCTTTTTCGTCGATGCCGAGGCGGACTGTCGACGCTTGGGTAATTGAGCCCCACCTGAAAATATACCCAATTTCAACCTAGGGGAAGGCAAACTCATGTGCCCGGGGAACATTAACAAGACATTATTGTGAAGAGCGGGCGTTTTTTGGGGCTGTCTCTACTGTCGAAGTTCAAAAAGAGCCAATTAAATTTGGCTTACTTTGAATAAATGATACTTTGATTTTGATTAGATGGTCAAATCTGTTCTACCTCGTACCTTCTGCTGTCAACTCATTTACTGTTTCGCTCGGTTCTCGATTCGAGAGGAATTAGACTATTTGGCTATAGAACTTACCACGCTAACCTAATGCGGATTGTAAGTGGTTGGGAAAGTTTCTAAGCCATGCAGGTTTTCTCTGGACTGTATCCACTGGTCACATGACTAGGTTCATAGCCAAAACTTTCAAAAACAATATAGTTACATACAACTAGTAGGTACGTACATCGTCAGCAGCAAACTTTAATCATAATAACAGTTGGTTATTTAAGTAAACACAAACATCCACACATACGAGATGTTTTCTCGTATTTACTGTACTGTGGTAAATGTTTTCGTATAATTTGCGAGTTTAGTTACGCATTGCTAATTTAATAACACTTTCAAATAAGAGACGAGGGAGACTGAGCCCGTAGGAACGTAATAATTGACGACCCGTTAAGCTCAACGGTAGTTAACGCTGCATAAATCCCGGTAGGGAAAAATGTTTGTGTGATGAGCATCAACATTTGTTACCGAGTCATGGATGTATCTATGTATTATATGTATGTATTTACAAAGTATATATTTAGTATATCATCCAACTAGTATCCGTAACACAAGCCACACAAGCGTGCTTACCACGGAACTAGATTGCGCTGTGTAATAATGTCCGGGAAAAAAAAACAACTCAAACAAACATTGGGAAATTGGGTGGATCTAATTTCACAAGAGCTATTATTCTATACAAAATGATCGAAACAAACAAAAGTATCCCATAGGTATATGAAACATTAAATTCACTATTTATTCCAGTACTGTTTGTATGAGCGATCCGCGTTTCAGTCTCCGTCTTTGTATTAAATATACAGCTTAGAGTTATTTACCATATTTTAATACAAGAGCAGGTACCGTAATAAATGACAGGATTATTTGGTCTGATAATACTTTCTCCTTTATTACCAGCGTAAAAAATATTTTATTACATTTAATCTTCTACTTTGGGGAGGTACTTCTTGTTTTATCACAAGATAGACGTTAAGTAAGCGCTAGGGACGACCGTTAACCAAAAGCTTTTTTGGTGAGTTTATAATGAGTATTTAAACCCAGTACGTAGATTGTAAGTCTCATCATCATCATCATCAACCCATTAATGTCCCACTGCTGGGCACGGGTCTCCTCTCAATTGAGAGTGATTAGGCTATAGTCCACCACGCTAGCCTACTGCGGGTTGGCAGACTTCACATGCCGTCGAGAATTCTTTCAAGCATGCAGGTTTCCTCACGATGTTTTCCTTCACCGTTTGAGCAAGTGACAAATACGCACATAACTTCCGAAAAGTCAGTGGTGCGTGCCTTGGGTTCGAACTCGAGACCTCTGACATCTCAGTCCACTGGTCACACCGCTAGGCTACCACAGCCCCTTGTAAATCTGAGAGACGGTCTTTTGGAGCATCAAAGCTTATTTCATCATCATCAGATCATGGTAATTCTTTGCTTAGAAATAAATACGAATAAAAGATCTAAGAAAATTTTGAAAACAACCACAGAAAAGATGCATTACGATTCGTTTCTTATAACGAACGATTCTTTTAAATCCTATTACATAACGAAAGTAGGTAAATAAAGTAATCAATGAAAATAGTAAGGCTTCACCCTCTCTTAATTAGAAGGGCGTTGGTATTCCTAGTTTAAATTGCGTTAGGATTTCACTCCAAGTAACGGGAAAACTTTAGATTGAGTTGTCAAAGTCCTAGGTACCTAATTTTACAGTTAATATTGAGCTATTTTAATAACTAGTGTAGACTAGTGTATCCTGCACCAGCTGGGTATCTGTGGTAAATTATTTGAATGTGATAGTTGATCTTTTCTTAATACAACCATCTTCATCTCTATGGATTGTCGGACACCTGAGGCGGCGGAGCATGTTAGTATTATACAGATTTAAAACTTGTACTAGCACTTGCATAATCTTTCCCTATCATTGGAGCTGCGGTTCTTGAGAACACGGTCACCAACTCACCACGCCTTCTAGAACAACCTAAATGATACTAATGATACTAGACTGCATATGCTTTCTACAAGCACCAACAGCGACATCAGTGAAAGAATTGCGGAATGGAATGGTCAGATCTAGGAACGATGACAGAAGTGGTAAAAAGAGATTGAATGTCGGTTAGAGTTATTATGGAGGGACTTACCAGTTGGAGTCCATCTTGCCGTTCTTAGTGTTCCAGGACAGCTGGTGTCGGTTGGCCAGCACGGCCGCGGTGAAGGTGGAGCCGTTGTTGCCGCCCCATCCCACTAACATCACACCGACTTTGCCGACGCGACGATCTGTCCGAATACCCAGCGACTTGCGGATCGGCCGCGCCTGCAAATACGTGGGCTTATAGTAAAGATAGAATAGCACACGAAAGTCTTCTGGGACGTTATTCCGATAAAATACGAATCAACGTACACCTGGATGTTGGATTAGGGTCATTTTATAATCAATTCCTGTTTAAATGCTCAAAAGTAAACAACATTCTTAATCTATCCAGGATCTTTTTTCCTGGAACAAGTGATGCACTATCACATATTCCAGGAAAAATTAAAACATATCAATAACAGTACCTATCTACGCAGTAATTCCTAGAATGGAACGATGACCAGTCGCCTTTATATTATGTTGGTTTCAGCCCTTTGAGTACTGGTCACCATTAGGTGTGTCTAAAAGATATGTGTGAATTCAATAATTTTGAAATGTGTAACATTTATTTTTAATTATGGCACTATCGGTTAAGGCTCACGACGTGAGTCAAAACGTCAAATAATCTAGCGAACCTTAAAGTATTAGAAAGGGGTTGTACTGTCTTCTGGACAGGATCCAGTATACGTTTTATTCAGACACCCATCGGAGAATACTGCGCGTATCTCCTATATCTTGATGGAAATGAGTGCATTACATTGTGAAGTTAGTAATCAAGCAATCAAGTAGTTTGCAAGCTTTCGTCGAGCTTTCAAGGCTAAATTGTTCTATTGAAAATAGTATTGGGTAGTAGCTTATCACGTCATATGGGTCTAACTACTGTAACCCTTATTAGCTCACGAAAAACGCACTAAGAGTACCAAAATGCGGCTGAACATAGACACAAATTTTACACACACACAAAGGGACTGCCACTAGCCCTTCAAAACCTGATAACTGGGCCGTAAACTAAGGACAAACTTAACACGATCTTTAGACACAGAATAAAGTAGTCTTATTATGTTAAAGATCATCCATTCATAGATTGACAGTGATTGGCGGAGATTAAGCTGCTGGTTGATTGATAAGATCAGTATGATTAATAGTAATCATGCTGATCACATTGGTAGTGTGTTATTGTCTAGTTAGAAATATAATCTTTTAGGATATATTTTGCAAAGATGTGCACTATCAGTTGGCAGATTATTAGCCTCTAACTGCAGATATATCTTGTCTTGAAGGTCTAAACAATTGTTTTAATAAACATGTTATAAGGATGCAATACAATAATTACCTCCTACCAGCTAATAAATATGCATTTATATATCATTAAAATGCAGTTGTAATAATCATTTAATGGGACAATCTATGTGGATGTCATATGCATGATATACCTTTTAAATAATATATCCTAGTGCTATTAAGTCTGTAATTGCATATACATACATACTCTATATACATATATATCTAATTACAACTTTGTATGCTGTGTGACAAAAATATCTTGAATCCTTGGCTTTGCTTTAAGCGAAGATACTGTACAAATTGACAAAAAAATCATCCAGTGTTAAACATATCACAAAAAAAAAGCTAATAAGTGTAACTGTATTATTTTGTTAGAGTGTACTGCATCATTAGCGAGCTAAAGTATTAAGGCTAATTCTGATTTATGGGGGTATAATATTACAAATGTTCTAATAAGGATATTTTGTTTCTTAACTAACAATTTAATAAAATGGTAGGACCCCACATAAAAACAATTAAATTTCTTGTCAGAGCCAGGATTAGAGTATAACATTAATTACTAACAATGTGGGAAATTCATGTGTAGCAATAAGTTATTAATCAAGATAATTTAAATCCAAAATGGTTAATTACAGACATAAAACCATATGTTATTTATTTGGTACCAGCATTTTAACACCTCTAGTTTCAGGGAATTACTATGTAGATATAGAAACTAGAGAATTGAATTATCAACTTCAGTGTTTATATGATATTTGAGAGAATTTTATTTAAAAAAAAAATATTATGTACATAACACCATAAAGAAGGTAGTTGACAGGTTTTTGTATGATAAGATTCAAAAAATAATGGTATCCTTCAACAAGAAGGTAGTTCCATGACCAGATCAGTACTACAACAACTACAGAGTTACAGACCAATTTCAATTGAAAATAAGATTCTAAAAAGTGCATCAATTACGAAAATATGAATCAAGTTTCTTCTATATCTGAGTTTTGTATGAAAAGGGATAACATTAGTTAGCTATTGACACGTATATCTTTCCCAAAACATAGAAACAACCTGTTCCTTCTGGAACGTACAAACAGATCAATATCGCGATGGAAGATGATGCCGCGAAACGCAATTATTTGAATTAAGCTTAATGTATACATACCGTCAGCTCGTCACCGTTTTTAGTCACCAGCGTTTCTTCATATTCGTAATCCGAATAAATATAATCATCGGTATATTTGATATTGGGGCTTGAGATAACCAAAGTCGGCGTTTTTTCCATTTTATTAGTGTACCTTATATCGTTTGCCGTTTTTATAAAAGAAAAACTGTACCCTAGCTCCGATTCAGATATTTCTTAGATATAAGTACCGTCGATACTATGCTCTAATATTTAATTAAATAATTGTAGAGGTTGCACTTGCAGACACCACAATTATCGACTATATTATGAGCGATTCCGGCAACACAGTGCGATTAGCAGTTGCGTTGCGGTTTGATATGATGACGTTGACGTGACAAACTGATTGTCATTGTCAGATTGTCACATTCAGTGACATTCAGTCTCATGACAGTAACACCATTTATTTCCATAGTTTTTTTTTTTTAATTATATCGTTAGGTCCGGTCTGTATGTGGCATATTGAAAAAAATATTCCTCATAGAATTATTTCATGACCCGATTAGTTCAGCGGTAGTTATAGCTGCTTTCTGTGCTACGGGTCCTGGGTTTGAATCCCAATAGGTACAAATGTTTGTGTGATGAGCATAAACAGTTGTTTCCGAGTCATGAATGTATCTACATTATACTGCATTAATAATAATAATGTTCTTTATTGACTAATAATACAAGTTCTTTACATACATATTTAGTTATGCATAAGTATTGTATTAACTATCTATGTAACACAAGCCTCGTTGCTTAGTTTGGAACTAGATGGTGCAGTATTATAATGTCCGGATATATTATTATTATTAATGAAATGAAACTTTCGTGATTGATGAAATCACGGAAGTTTCATTTATCTGGATTGCACCGTTTGCACGAGTAAGCAATTAGTAAATCCATTTAAATAAATAATCATTTTCTTTACGGATCCTGGCACACTCAGGCAGTACAAAAATACTATCTGACAAAATATCAAATAACATCGATTTTTGCACATTTCAATATTATTTTTGTATTTGTAATAAGTTTAAAATTTTAATCTCAGAGTACATTCTAGTATAAGTAAAAAAAAAAAATATCGTACAGAGAGTATGTGAACAATAAACACAATGCTTGTGGCGCTGATCAACGCTAAGAGTTTGTTGCATTGTAATTTTCAAGACAACAAGACCAGTGATGTTGGTACCTCCGCTCTCTGTAAAGCCAGTTCCTCACGATATAACAAAATGTATGGCTGTATTCACATACCCTCTCTCGACAAAATAAGACTTAACTCCTGTTTTCCTTCATCGTTTAAGTAAGCGATATATCCTACTAAACCTACTAATATTATAAATGTGAAAGGTTTTATGAATGTTTCTTACTCTTTCACCGCTTAACAGATTTGCATTAAATTTAGCATACATATATAATACATACGCAAATTTCTATCTATATACCATGCGGCCAAGCCGCGGGAGGCATCTAGTACACATATAATTGCGTTTTATATTGGAGACTTAAATTGTGGAAGTCCTTAATCAAATTACTGTAATCTGACATTATTACATGATGTCATGTTATTTTCATATTTTATTTTACTATTTTATAATTTTAGTTTTATTTTAATGATTCCTGGCCGCCCAATTTCTAACAAATTCGTTCATTATAGCTTTATTCTAATTATAATTTTGTAGGCACACAATCACGCATTAACATTGACGGAACATTTATTTATTCAAAGCACGTCAACTAATTTATAAAAACAAACTTTGATATGTTACAGGAGACAGGACATTAGACTAGCCTAATAATTTACTGCACAGTTGTACTAGTAGTTTTTGACGTATCTAGGATGATCAAGGGGCCTACAAAAAGGTCATTCTACTTCAATTATTCTACCATCAGAATCTAAATGTAAAATACAGGAAAATTCCCGACATAATTGGACATAAAAACCCACTTTTAAGTTTATGGTGATAAGGCGGCAAACGAGCAGGCGGCTCACCTGATGGTAACCCACTTTTAAGTCCATTTTTGTGAGCATTTTTTTAGTCAGGGGTCACTTAGTAGCTGCGCGACTAATTTGGGCCATTCTGTGGTAGGTTATCCGGCTCCCCCCGTATCTACAGTCTACACTTATGGGGAGTCACATTGGTCTCAGGGGGTCATATGGTCAGTTGTCTAGTCATAACAGACTCTATTTCATTATTTTTAAAAAGTAAGCTACAGGAGATGGTCCTGCGTTACCAGTATCATTATCATTTTATTGTTTCAGGTGTAGCTAAATGAACGAAAGAGACTACGACACAGGGAATCCTAGTGTTGGGTCTAGGGAATAACCAACATAACTTGTGATTTTTTTGAACAATAAAGAAAATTATTAGTATAATCTGATATAATAAAAAAATTATCATCTAAATAGCTATGATGACAATGTAGTAAATATTATTAATACTAATTTTTTACCATGGTATTTGCGTATTGCGTATGAACTGTTAATTTCTTTGAACATTTGAATTTAGCGGGCTCAAGCAACCGCATCTCCAATATATTTTAATTTAAAATCAAATCTACTTAAAGGGTCTCTCGTCCAGAGATACATTGAAATATATTCATTTTTAGGTAGGCACTCTTGTGTCCTAGGTACACTTTTATCGCAATAGGGCCAAAATAATACTATTTTCCTTACATTAATGTCTCCGAAGGCGCCAAATTTAAAGATCAACTAGAAATGATCGTAGTATTTTTGTATTCTTTTTTAAAATGGTTTTAATATTGTCAACGCAATAAAACATTACTAGCATACCTTAATATACCCCACATCGACTACTACGGGTAATTTAAGACTACAGGTAAATATATTTTTTTAATAAGCACTAAGTTATGAAGTGTAAAATGTGCCGAATAAGATTCTGAAACACGGTACCTACTATTGTCTTATTATATTCATGAGCTTCGTTAATAAATGGCGCACAATACTGCGCTCACAACAACACAGAGTACAATACCTTTATTGTACATTATTAATTTAAAACCTCGCCCACGCAGGCATCTACCTACTTTAATATACACATATCACAGAGTATAATCATTAAAACCAACTATAGGCACAACCACAGAGTACATCAATATATATTATATACTAGGTACAAAATACCGAAGAGTAAAACGATATTCCGTAATGTTAAAGAAAATATTATAATAGTTATAAGAAGTATGCTTAAAATGTTTATATTCATGCAACAAATCACTTGCTTTCCTTCTGATTTTATTACTGTTTCATCATATTAAATCGCTCATAATGATAAATACATTACTCATTCCAGGAACGTATAGACGGAAGGATGGAATCTAATAAAAACAAAACTACTATCCGAATCCGTCCGCCTCTATTCTTCCGATTGCGCATGTAGTAGTATATTAGTGTGTATGTCTATGCCGATGTGATGTGAAAGAAAGAGATTGAAGTACTTCACGCACACACTCGCACCCTTACTAACAATGTTATACCTACCTACCTAACCTACCTATCTATGTAATTTATTTAAAGGTAGGGGCCCAAATTGGGTAGAAACCTTAAAACAAATCAAAATGAAGTAAAAGAAAAGTTTCTTTTGTTTAAAATAAGACCAGAAACAAAAAAAGCGGATAAGATACATTCTGTTTCAATGTTTATGTCAATAAAACACCACGGTACGTGCTACAGTGTACCTATTTCCGATATATTTGTGTAATTTATTTTAACGTATTATCTCCGAATGTACGCACCTATGTAATTATTGTTAGAGAGTATCTATAAAATTTTATACACATTCCTACACAGAAGATATGCCGCTTGCCTATAATACAATTTATAAAGTTGTATATTAATTACGGTATAATAAAGCATGCGGGGGGCGAGGGGGCGCGCCGCGCTCTCATATTCCGTATATTGATTGTGTGCGAGGGGGCCGGGGCAAGGAGGGGGCCACGGCGTGCCCCACTCTGTTTTTTACGACACGGCTTTCTGTGTAACATAATTATTGTATTAATTTTGTGAAATGTTTCGGTGTTATTTGTGAAAAATTGAGAAGTCGGTAAAGCGATTTGCGAGGTAAGAAATATACACCGGCATGATTTTTAACAAAATTCCGTATTGCTGAATAAAATATAAATAAAATTTTATAGCTCTAAATTCCGTCGGCAGCGCGTACCTACGGTATATTACACTGTCATACCGCGTACGTATAGTGTTTTTTACGGGCATCGTTCTAAAAATAAGTTGTAATAATTATAATTTTATGTAGCGGTCGCAGCAGAGTCGGTTTTCTGTCGATTATCCATCAGACGTGAAGAAGTGTGAGTTGTGATTTAAAAAGTGTATGTGGTGGTGCAGATGCAGGGGCTGGTGAGCGATAAGACGTTCCACTTGAAGTGGAACAACCACCTGCAGAACTTGAGCCAGCTGTTCACGACCATCTACTCGTCGTCGGCGCTGGCGGACGTGACGCTCTCCTGCCGCGACGGGACCCTCAAGGCGCACAAACTCGTGCTCTCAGCATGCAGTCCATATTTCGAACAGATATTCAAGTGAGTACTCTTATTGTGCATTCTAAAATACACACATACTAGGTTTCCATTTACAATATTGTGTATTTATTACACATCAGTTTCAAATCTGTTCCATTTGGTCATTATGACATCATTATTTTTTCTAGTGAAGTTATTTATAATACCATGTAATGTACACAGACATGAGCAAACTATATTTTGTATTCTGCCAGATATTCTATGAGTAATTTTAAAATAATTTTGTATATAATTTATGTATGTACCTAAGAAATGTTACATAAATGTCATATGAGTCGAATTTATACAATAATTACTTTATTATCTTGTGATAACACAAGAAAAAATATGTCTGGTTTAATAAATATTGAGATAATAAAGTATGATTTCAATAACTGTATGTATATGATAAAAATGGTTATTTTTACTAGGGACAACCCATGTCAACACCCAATAGTCATTCTGAAGGGAATACCCTTTTCGGAGATCAACCTCCTTGTGGAGTTCATGTACAAGGGTTCAGTGGATGTCCAAGAACTGGACCTGCAGTCTTTGATGCACACAGCATCAGAGCTAGAGATCCGGGGGCTAGCATATGAGGCCAGAGACAATGCTGCTCAGTTGTTGAATGTAAATTTGGAGTACCCATCATATCCTGCAACTTCAGTGTCTGCACAGCCATCATATTCACAGGCCAGGACAGATGTGGAAAGATTGAAACAGGTAAGTTTTCTTTTCCATCACTACAATTACTCATGAAAGCCTAAATAATATCATCATATTCATTAAAAAGGTGTTGCGGTTTGTCATAAAGGTGATTGGTTGGTTTCTATCATTGCATCTGCAATTGAATTACAGTTGCAATTTCAATTATTCATGTCAAACTTACTATAAATGGATTCAAAAGATGAATCCATTCATTGTAACTTAAAAAATAATTATTTAATTTATCTGCAGGCTTTTTAAAGGTAATAGATTGTTTTTTGTCATAAAATTTACATTTACAGCATGTTCACACTTATTTGACTCATGATTTTGAGCAATATAAGTGTTTCCTGCAACATTATAGATATATATATATGTATCTTGTTTAGTAAATAAAAGATTATACCACTACATACATACATGAAAGCAAAATTAAACTTACATTGTTGCTGTAATAATATTAATTTCCTTCGCTTAGGAATTGTTAATTGCAAATCTTAACTTGTATCTAGACTTCATAAAAATGTAGTTAAGGTGTTGCAAAGTTCTATAACTTGCAAACATGATATCAATCATAGTTTGTGAATCATAGTGGGTTTAAAAAATTAAAGTAAATTGCCTCCTTTCCAAATAAATTGCCACACATCTTTAAATTAGGTATTTTCTCATGATGCTGTTAATTCTTTTAGGTGCTAATTGGGAGAAATAAAAATATTTTCCATACTTTTACAGTAATCATGCTGGGTAACAGTGCAAAATAATGTTTGTTATTTTATTTCATATGAAACAATAATATTAATCAATGTTTATTATATCAAATTACCACTGCAATGTATTATATTTTAAACTTGGAATGGGCAGATACCACAAACATATCACTAATTCATTTGAGTTTTAATACTACTTATATTTTTGACTATGATGCATTAAAAAGAGGTTTCAGGTTAATTTAGCAACTTTGATTACAAAGTAGAAATGCGTGAAGGGCCTGCCCTACAAAAAACAGTATTTAGTAGGTTAGACGTCAGGGTGTTACCTAACATCTACATAGCATAATTTGTTCATCCATATTTATGTTATAAATGTGAAAGTAATTCTTGTTTGTCAGTTACCTCTTCACATTTAAACCACTGTACAAACTGAAATAAAATAAAAATACCTTGAAGGGTACTGTAGGGAAGCTAGGTAGAATAGTAGTTATACTTAACCCTATGCAGAAGTGAATAATTGTTTGGATAAAGTTTAGAGAGGTATAAAGAGGTTACAATATTTAATAAAAAATAAAAATTTGTTATATATTGTCTGTGATCAAGCAGGACATGTTCACTGTGGAAGTGGGTAACTCGGGTAAAAATATATCCCATCCTTTTTTGTGGTGAAGATTTTTTCGTTCTCTGGAAATGAAATGATAAATATTTGAATAATCTACAACAACTAGTTGATTGCCTGTAATTTTAAGACTATAATGGGTTAGCCGGTACAAAGTATGATTTATTTAAAAAATCATTTATTAGATAATAATAAGGATAACAGATGAACATATCAATTACATTAATTTTTTTTTTAATTAATTCCGGATATTATTACACAGCGCCATCTAGTTCCGTGGTAAGCAACGAGGCTTCTGTTACGGATACTAGATGGTTGAGATACTACATATATACTTTTTTTTTGTAAATACATACATATTATACATAGATACATCCATGAATCGGATACAAATGTTGATGATCATCACACAAATATTTGTCCCTACCGGGATTCGAACCCGGGACCCATAACACGACATGCAGCGTTAACTACCGCTGAGCTAAACGGGTCGTATTAATACAAAGCATATTAAGCATTATTTTTAAACAGACATACTGTTTAAAAAATAATGCTTATATGCTAATTTGTATGTTAATTGCAATTACGCTCCTTAATGCCCATGATATATTTAACTATAATAATTGTCTGATATATCATACTGATGATGATAAACTGTTTTTTTAAAGCAAAAATTTTAAAGATTCTCTATCTTTTTAGATCGAAGAGTTTTGCAATAATAATCCTCAGGATTTGTTAAACATATTCTTACTCAAGTTTTATTTTTGTATTTTTTTTAGTTCAATTTATATAATGAACATTACTTAAATTGTTCCATGGCCTAAGCAGAGTATGTAGCCTTGCATGAAATTATGTAACTTACAAGTAGACTTATTCAAAACATTAAATTTGAGTTAAATTGTATATGAATATCAGGGTAAAGGATAATATTAAAATACATAAGAATATTAAAAGCAAATATATAATTTAAATTATTTCACAAATTACTCATCCATTGCGTTGTTACCTCGTTAATCAGATGATTTATCATTAAATAAACATTTACCGAAGTGACGTCACTTATGATTATTGAGTCATAGTAAATTAACTTATTTTTTTATTTACTTCTATAGGTACTTCGGTATTTCCCATTGCCTTTTTTGTTTCGGTTACGTGTAAAAAATAGCCTTGAACATTATTCCATCTCAGTCAATAGATATTTAAAAATCGAATCAAATTCGAAACATTATTTTTGTATGAAATATATAAATAAAATATTTTGGTGGCATAATTCCTACTACACGTTGTTTGACGTACTTTGTAATAAGATAAATAGCTAAAATCCGGGTTTGATTTTATGAAAAAACCTGTAGTGCCTATAGTGGGTATACCAGTTAAATAATTAGGTGTGTTATTTCAATTAATTATAAACGAAAATTTCCCTAATTAATTAAAATAATAATTATAAAAGCCGGATGAAGCGGTGCATCGCCGGTTTCTCATAACAATACACTTTCTAACACTGATAAACAAATCGAAACCGGTCTAGTTGTTGCCGAGATTATTGCCAACAAAGACCGACACGGTCATTTATTATTTTCTGTAGCCACACCAATTAAGACTTCTGTTCTTACACGTGTAAATAGCACGAAACTCTTTTAAAAATATTAAATTAACATGCAATTGTAATAACCAGAAATGTTACTCATAATTTTATATCGCCGCGCCGTCATTGTCGGTGACTGTACATAACTGTAGGGTACATTCGTGAACAGTTTTATTGTATTTAAGAACATAACATAATTAATTTCAAATGTAAATTTTTAAATTAAGAGTATGGTTTGGATTTGCTTTTTTTAACAGATTATATACGGGAAAACCAGGCCTTATTTAGCGTTTTTTAAGTGTCATTGACACGGCCAGTAATGTTAAAGATTAATGTTTCTATGGAACAAGGTTTAATCTATATTAATTAAGTTGTTAAGAGTTAACGAACACTTAATACATACCTATTTTAAGGGCAAACTGAATTCGTTTCAAGAAATTAAAAAAAATACATATAATATTTTTTCTTTAATTTTGTTTTATTACCATGACTAAGATATTTTTGTAAGTCATTAAAAAATGTTGTGTAAAAATTGATTGTAGGCATTATTATATTAATCGTTATTTTATCAACGGTGTAATATTAAACAATATTTAAATTCAAGATAAATATTGTTTTTAGATAAGTATGGCTATGGAAATAAAAAAATATAATAATTATGAGATAAGTCTATTTTTCATCGTCATATCTTCGTATCTAGAATGTGGTGGAATTTTTGTCGAATTACACGTTGAAAAATATTGATATCATAAATTTGATATTATTACAAAATTATAAATATTTGCGTAAGTGTGATATTGTGATATAACATGATAAATAAATTAATGTGAAATTGTCAATGATGGATATTTCAACACAGAAAAAGTAAATAATATTTTATACGTAGGGGGGTACTCATAAATCCTTATACAACCAACTTAGAAAAATTACTGCCTCGTTGGTTTAGTGGTCGTGAGTGCGACTGCTGAGCTTTAGTCCTTGGGTTCGATACCCAGGCCGAGCATAGTGTTATTGGGTTTTTCTATGAAATTCTCAGTAGCAGCTTGGAGTTTAGATTTGTGCCCGGTTGATGGTAATAGGCTTGTCCCCAATTATATAGGACCTAAAACAAACCGGCGAAATGCGGATGTACTCTGAAGGCTTGTGCAGAGGTTTACTGCTTAACCCTTCAGAGACAACAGGGGTGATGGTATATTAGTATTTAGAAAAGAATATTCATCTACCCCACAGTCATTTCTTTTTTTTATATGATCGCCAAAGAGACATTCAGAATCATAGATTCTGACTTTCCTTTTGGCGTTTTGAGTATAAAAATATTCGTATAAATAATGTTTAACTAGTTAATAATAAATAATAATAAAACCGATTCAATCAATTTTATAATTATTTACATATACATAATATTTTGTAATAAATGGCTTTGATTATAAATAATTCCGATTCGATTGATTGATGAGTTAATTAGTGAAATATAGATTGAATCAAAACTTGTTTAAAATAATGAATGATATATGTATTTATTATGAGTATTTTTAAAGCGATATTATTTAGGCAACACGTGTAAATAAAAGGTGTAATTATAATTCAATATTATTTTAGTGAGACCAGGTCTCTTTTTGGTCTCTACCTAATAAAAGTATAGTCAAAATCAGACTACTATTTAAAAAAATATGAGTACGTACATGAATAAAAAAAGATCCTTTCCGACTACAGAAAAAGGCCCCCTTTCCCTGTAGTCCTACCTCCTTACTTTGCGGGCTAAGAAAAAAAAAGGCCGTCAAACATAACGCTTACTAAAACCCACATTCGAGCGCTAACTAACCTTCATCCAAACATTGCCTTATCATCGCCATTAATTCCTAGATACACATGTACCAGCAATCCATGATGCGAGCCGAGGAGATACGCCGGCGGCGCCGCGAGGACGCGCCCACCACCCACACCGCTGTCAACAACATCCTGGCTGCTGCAGCCAGGGAGATGGAGGAGGCTATGCATGCTTCTCGTGCTGGGGAGAGGGTAGTCGCCAGCATACAGACGGAGCATGACCAGGGTGAGTTGGAACCAGGTCTAATCAAATGACGACAAAAATGAAGTAAAAATTAGTAAAGGTAGTTAGAAGTCAAAAATGCAGTTAATTTTTTTCTATTCACCTTAGATTGGGACACTGAATTTCCCCTTTTTTTTAAGAACCTCCTTAGTCTTATAAAAGGAAAATAATCGGAGTAGGTTATTATCATCATATTACTAATTAGACAAGTCGCCCTGGCAACATTCGTTGCACTTCATATGCATTTGGTTTTTTAAAACCTACTGAGCTTTGTAGCGTTCACTAAGGGACGCCTGATCAGTTATTAACAGTAACAGTTCTCAAAGATTAATCCCAAAAACACATTAAAACAGTATTAGAAACCTATGTTCTTTCTACCAGTGCCAGCATCATCGACGACTGATGTCAAACGTGATCTGGAGGAAGAGCGTCCGAAGAAACGGACCTCCATCCTGTCCCCGGACGACGATAGGCTGAGGGCCAAGAAGAAGCCCATGACTGTACGCTTCCAAGATGATAACAAGACTGATGAACGCCATAAGGTTACTTCACCCGGTAAGTTATATTACAATGAAGTCTTTAATGTTATAGGGATTAGAGCAAGCAAGCAGTCGAAAAATATTATCATCGTATTTAGAGTAAAATGTTTCGCGGTCTTTTATCACATGCTCAAACGGAGATAGAAAACATCGTGAGGAAACCTGCAAGCCTGAGAGATTTTCTCAATGTTGTGTGAAGCGTGGTGGACCTGATCCTGATCCTTGACCTAGCCTGATCCCTCTCAAATGAGAGACAATAATTGGGTTGATGATGCTTCGCAGTCTCCTAAAAATATGATTAAATTCTGACAAATTTAAGAGACATAAATATGGAAAATACTGTAAATACATATATAATATGTTATTTTTTCAGTATTTTCATTGTACCATATTTGGAACGTCGAGGCTATCCGATATGTTATTACGGACCTACCTAAATTATGATTCTGTTTAAGTACCTAATCATAAAAATGTTATGTCTGGCCTTCGTCTTTGCTATTAAAGTCAAATTAGGTTGTTCGCAAGAAAAAATATAACGTATAATATATTTTTCTTACAATATTCGCTGTAAGCCACTAAATTTATTGTGCTAACAGTGGACCGTGAAGTCAGAACTCCTGAGTTCGATCCCAAGACGCACTTCTGATTTTTCAAAGTTACGATCATGTGATAAATATTATCACATGCTCAAACGGTGAAAGGGAATGTCGTGAGTAAAAACCTGCACGCCTGAGATATTCGCTTGATGGCATGTGGTGAAGTCTGCATAACAAACGCTAGGCTAGCGTGGTGGACTATAGTCAAATCTATCTCAAATGAGAGGAGTCCGTGCCCATATTTTAAGTTCATACATATTATAAACGCTAATTTCGTTTTGAGAATTAATGACGTAGGTATTCATTTCGTTTTAAATTCATTTTAAATGTCACTACCAAACGCCGTCTCACTCAGTCGTAATAAAAAATCATGATTTATATTTCCCTTCACTTCATTTAAAAAACAAAAAAGTAAAACGAGATTCCCAGTATATAGGTTCATTATTGTTTTTTTTTTCCTGCAATTTGTGGCAAGAATCATACATTTAGGTTTGAAAAAAAAATACAAAAAAATTATCGTCATATTTTGTTTAACCTAAAATTCATTTCGCGGTATTGCGTTTTTTTTTCTTTGTTAGGTATACTGATACGGAAATGATGTTAAAAACCTTTGGTGCGTGGTGTGTTAATGGGCTTCCCCTTGAATAATGGCTGGTGGTTCAATCCTGTCTGTAAATAATTAGGTACATAATAAGGGTCTTATTCGACTAATTGATTGAAGCATTATGGGGCGAGCGATTAGCGGCTCTCGATTTTCTATTGTTTCTGAACGTATTTGACATATTTCATTATTTTGGTGGCTTATCTGTTATCCTTTGTAAAAAATGCATAAATAAACATTCTTAATTTCTTACGCAGACTTAAATTACATATACAAGTTTTATAGTCCTTTTTTAAGAATTTATCGATCTTCTATACAAAGTTTCTCCACCTATATGTACCATTATGAGCGATTTCCGAGATCAAACTATGACTAAACTCTTTCCTGTTCTTCTCTGGGCCTCAAAATTCATCTAAATCGGTTTAGTAGTTTAGTTTAAGCGTAAAGGTAACAGACAGACACACTTTCGCCTTAATACTAATATATTAGAATAGATCCTTTAATTTAAATACAAACACCATTTCAACATATTAAGTATACTTAATTTATCCTTATATGCTTCACTTGGTTTACAAAACTATTATTGTGTGTATCGCTTTTTATATCACGGTCGGCTTGGACACAGGTCCAACGTCTAGAGCCGCTCCGAGAGCTTTGAACCATTGTGAAGGGCATCGACCTGGGTTCATCCACAGGGCTACCCTGTTGGGTGAAATACTATTGCAAAAATATTACTTACAGATAAAATTATATGGTGTAAGAAGGTTTAGGAAACAAGCTTATATTGTAGAAAGGAAATTGTAGTTTTTTGACAGACAGTGTCTTGCCATTTCGCCAACGCGCGTTGCCCTTTGCAGTCTTTATAGTGCAGTTCTCAGGGGTTTTTTATAACATAGGATTTTTGTTACAGTGAATGAAATTTAAAAATTCAAAACGGAATATTCAGCTATTAAAAAGTTTATCTTTTATAAACTGATGATCTTGATTTTGTTTATAACATTAAAAATATCATCACGCCTGTCGTCCCCGAAGAGTTAGGCAGAGATGTAGGTACTAATGTACATCCATATTTCACTGGTATGTTTTAGGTCGCATTAAGGGGCGTGCCTGTTGCCCACCGGGCACGAATCGAAGCTCTGAGATGCTACTGAGAATTTCATTGAAAAACCCAATAACATTGCTCGACCTGGGAATCGAACCCAAGACCTCTTACTTGGCAGTCGCACTGAACGAACACTATACCAACGAGGCAGTACAGTCAGAAGGGGGCAATATTAGTACCCTTAAGGGTTATCACGTTCTAGCTGATCTACTAAGTCAAGACAGTGTAGAGAGATCTCCAGTTACATAGAAAAATCTAGTAACTATGCCGTCAGTCTCTGGTACAACGCCGCTTAATACAAGCCCGCCCTGCCCTGCTGTTATTAGCATCCAGAGATGTAATCACATCCTACTAATATTATAAATGTGAAAGTTTGTTACTCTTTCGTGGAAAAACCGCTTAACAGATTTGCATGAAATGTAGCATACATTCAGTTTATTACCTGTAATAACATATAGGCTACTTTTTATCTATATACCATGCGCCCAAAGCCGCGGGAGGCAGCTAGTAATATATATTTTTCTTATATATTCGTTTGTAAAAAGCGGTTCTAACCTTCCCTTCAATTTAGACTGGTTATATTGTTATTCAATAGTGTTCATTATTCCATCCGATCATAGGTATCAAATATACATGTTTTATATAAACTTATCTATCTACAATCGTAAATAATTAACATAATATAATAATCGCGCACAATAGCACCCTAAATAAAATGATAAAATAATATTTCATTTTATAAAATCGTATCAGCAGCTTATGGTCATAAATATTCATGCCTTTAAAAGTTATTAAAAAATCCAAACTTGTATTTCAATTAAGATTTTTTTTTCGCTTTTTTCTGGTTTTCTACCTTTTTTGGCTTAATTATAGTTAATGGAAAATTTTGAAATTGTGTTGTAGGTTATTATACGAGTTACAACCAAAAAATATATATTTTAATTATATTAAGGAAAGAATAACCAACCGTGCGGTTTTACGAAATGACAAGCCAATTATGATAGACATATAATTACCTAATATAGTTCATCGATTATACCGCATAATATATACCAACGAATATTAATCATACTATGTAGTTAATTTATTCCTATTGTTGTAAAAAAAAGTTGTAAAAATACCGGCCCGATTTAAAAATTATTCTGTTTCCGCCCATTAAGTTAATCTAGTCGTCTCGATTTAAAATCCGAGCATTTTATTTTACATTTACATTTGAAATAAACGTTTAATTTTCATGTTTTTGGTTTTAAAATGTGAAATTTACGTTTTTGAAGATTTTGTTTATAAGGATGGAAAGGAATGGTCATTATCATCAACCCAACTGTCCCACTATTGGGCGGGTCTCCTCTCATTTGAGTGGGATTACGCTACCACGCTAGCCTAATGTGGGTTGGCAGACTTCAAATGCCATCGAGATGATCTCTCAGACATGCGGGTTGTGTTGCTCACGATGTTTTCCTTCACCGCTTGAGCATGTGATAAATACGCATGTCACTGCGAAGTCAGTAGTGCGTGCTTTGGGATTGAATTCGAGGCCTTCCGAAGTAACAGTTCACTTGCCACACCACTGTGCTATCGCAGCTTTTCAAGTAATTATATTTATGAATTAATCTATTGATTACAATAAATGTTTAGTATCTGTAGTCTATACGGCTCTTACAGAATGATGTAAATGTTTTATATTGCATCGACTAATAGTTATTTCCATCGTATAACAATAAGATTTATAATGTAAAACTATTAATACTATATTATAATGTTTGTTATTAATTCAGCGACCGCATAATGAAAACATTACAATGCGACCTGTGCACCTGCGCATTTAAATCAAAAGGCAACCTTTTTTATAACAACCTATTTTTATTTGCCGTGATTTCTGAACTCAATTATAGAGCCCCCAAACTAACTCGTGTTTTTTTTTTATTAAGGTCACCCAAGACGTGGTTCGAAATTTTTAAATGTTAATAATATTTTGAGCAAAACACGTTTCGAAAATTATTTAAAAAACGAATTCTGTTGCCCTTAGTCATCCGATTTCTTTTTATGTTGACATTTAAGTTGTAAAAGTGCAGATTCTTTATTTAAAAATGCGGCATATCACCTTGTGAAATTAAACCTTGTTATTTCGAGAAAAATTGGAAAAAGGCATATTTATAGGATGTTTATATTATTATTGATGGCCCGATTAACGCAGCGGTAATAAAGGGTGCCTTTTGTGGTAAACATCTCGGGTTTGAATCCCGGTAGCGGTAAATATTTGTGCGATGAGCACGAACATTTGTGACCCTTAGTATCAATTTATCTATGTAATGTATCAACCATCAGTCTAGCATCCGTAATACAAACCTTGTTTGTCAGGATATCTTATATATATAAATCTTGTGTCACAGTGTTTGTCGCTTAACTCCTCCTAAACGGTTTGACGGATTATTATGAAATTTTGTATGTATGTATATAATATTGTAGGTTTGAGAATCGGTCGTAGGCTATTTTTTACACCCCTAGGTGTTAAGGATGTCACCTGTTTATTTTTTAATTTTTCGACAAAATATTATTTTGTATTTTTTTATGATTTAGCATTGAAAAACAGCTGGGTCAGTCTAATATATAAAAATCTCAAGTCACGGTGTTCGTAGACGCACTGATTTTAATATATTATTCTCTGAGTATTTTGTAGGTATGAGAATAGTTCGTAAAATATTTTTTAAATTATAATCGCGATCTTTGTTTTTTTTATAAGGCTATCATACCTATAAGATAATAAAATTATTATTCATGAGAAACTTTTTAAAACAGAAATATGACGTAAATAATGAGTATGTTTATTTCGAAAGTTAATTACACGTAATAGGATGTTTATTTGTCGGTTCTTATTATGCAAATAATTCTAGTTGTTATTGTAGCGTTTGATTGATCTCGTTTGCTTGTCAATTATTTTTAATACATTTAATTAAAAACCGGTCTATCAAAATACCTACCTAATAAGTTGTTCCACATAATATATTTCTCAATGAATGTCAAATATACAATTATATAGAATCCTTAATTATGAATTAATCGTCTGTATATAAAACTACAAGCTATGTCCCGCGACTGCGTCTGCGTAGAAAGTTCTACCTCTTTTCGCTCTCTGTAATGATGATTTCCGGGATAAAAACCATCCTATATCCTTCCTTGGGACGAAAACTATCTCCATCCCAAGTATTATCTAAATCGGTTCAGCAGTTTAACCCTAAAATGGTAACAGGCAGACATACAGACATACTTTTCAGTTTATAATGTTAGTATGGATTTTTGGATTTAAATGATAATGGCTCCATAATTTATGTAATATTCAATTGGGTTGACATCTGAAAGGATTTGTCAAAATTATTAATCAATTATAATGTATATAATAATAATAAGATGTAGATTTAGTCTCAGATTGGGCGATAAAAACGTATCAGACGAGATAATTAAATTTTACCTGTATTAAAAATAAGGAGATATACTTATAAAAAAAATCTGATCTCTGAGTAGGTAGGTTCTTAAATATTATTACAATATTAAATTTCCAATTATAACCTTTCTTAAGGATAACTAGTAATCTCTGTAAAATTATATTAATTCTTTTCCTGTTGACCTCTTCAGCAAAATATAAAGGAGTTACTTTGTGCAATGGCCCATCTGATGCACTATTTGTACATTCGAAGGCTCTATAACTCCAATAATTATGTGTGTTGTTCTACCCTCAAAATAATTTAATTACTAGCTTATTTATTACATAGCAACAATACCTATAGGTCTGGAGGCCCTGGGGGTAAATAAACGGCCCGCTTTGCTGAAATCAGGTGTAAACTTGAGAATTCAAGATAATACCATCAAATACTTATCGTCTCAAATGATGGGAGACACGTGCCCAAGATTAGGACGGTAAAATGGGTTGATGATGATGATCAAATATTTGTAATAGTCAAATCTATATAGTAACGAAGTAGTAAATGTTTATTGTTAAAATTACCGAACCCAATTGCATTTATTATTGTTATGGGCCCTCGCCATTAAGGGCCCCCATTTACTAAGCCGGGGCCTTGAATACAAAGAATAAAAATATAATATGGCGTGTAACGTAACAAAAAGAAAAGTTTTATATCAAACAGAGCCATCAGCCGATATTGTAGCAAGAAACCCGACAATAGATCGCTCTCAAGACAATAATTTAGTATAATTTCCTTTCACAACATTTTGCACAATCACGGGCCTACGCTGTTATAAACCATTGTGGTATATGTTTATTTGTTTTAACTCTACCATTGTTCATGTTCGCATTTACATACATTTATTGTACCTATAGCATAGATTTTTTCATACATTTTTACTTGTAGCATTTTCCATGTAAAATTACTTAGTTGAGTTCTTAATAATGTCAATGCAAAACGTTTGCATTTTTTGCTATTCAGATGAATAATATAAATGTTGATTACACAGATATAACAAACTTTTTCGTTGCCTTTACCGAAATCTTCTAGTCTACTTTTTTTTCTAACAATGAGTCACAATGTAAAACCCGACGTTGCAGATGTATTACTATATTATTTAGTATGTATAAAATAGACAATAAAAAATGTTCGCGCCGTGTGAACGTACCGAGACAAACAAAGAAGTTTTTTATCGTTTGAAAAATTATAATGACTCGAATAAAGTTCTGTTTGATTAATTTCATATGAAAATTGCTTGTACGGTCTACTTAACATGGTTGAAACACTATTTTAGTGCGGTTTTTTTACTATATAAAATACTAACATGAAAAAGTATAGTAACATTTTGAGTACATGCAACCTTAAGTTCTCAACAATAAGGGTTAAAAAATGCCAAAATAACTTTTGTCCTTTCGGTTTTGATAGGTTAGTCTGTCTAGCACAGACTGATGGAACAATGTCTCAAGCGAGATCTGAATTAAGTACTAGAATAGGTAGTTAGACTATTAACAATGTGCGTCATAATAATCTGCATCCTCTACGCGTGTCTTCTACAAATTGCGCCGGAAGGTGTACAATTATGTGTATATTTTACTTTTTAAATTGTCTCGGCGTATATAAAACACTGGTCATAAAAATACAATTTAACAAATGTAAGTAACAAAAAGAAACAAAATCACGACGACTTGCATGAAACGGTACTGTGTTAAAATCTCAGACGTTAAAAAAATACTCTTTGTTTGAATGAATTTATTTTCTGTCTCTTCTTTAACTATTTTAATGAAGCACAACTATTTGACGGTTGAAATTAATTAATCGAAAGTGCTAACGTATATAAGTATGACTCATTAGCAAATCAATTTTTTTTATAAAGAATATAATATTATTTTTGCTCAACCCTATTTGATACATACCTTATTGGGCTACATAATTGGTAATTTTTTTAAATAGTTTAAATTGATCCTAATTTACTAAATCGAATTCTGGCGCGAAAATGGTAGTCGCCAAGTTGTTCTCGCTGACGTCACTGTCGTAGTAAGAAAACAATTTAAGAGACGTAATTTCAATAATCTGTTAGTTTACTATAATAAAACTGCTATATTTTAGGTATTTTAGAACGTTACAAATATTTGATTTTAAAGATGAATTTTGTAATCAATCTTCTAATTTATTATTTTCAAAAAAAATAAGTATCTAATAGTATCGATTTTAGTATTTTTAATCTGGGCTCGTCTTCATTCTTCACAACAAAATCATTTCTTTTAATCCAATACGCTTTATATACTTATAAAAAAAAAGGTACTAGACAATGGATATAAATACTTATATACTTTTTTTTTGTAAATACATACTTATAATACATAGGAAACGCCCAGACGAACACGAACACTTATATTCATCACATAAATATTTGTGTCCCGTGGGAATCGAACCCACGACCTCGTGATCAGCAGTCCGGTACTCGAACCACTAGACCACAGAGGTCGTCAATTATACCTATAATAAAAATAATAAATTAATAAATAATAATTATTATTAACAAATTACACGGATGCCACATAGGTGCCCCTAACCTTCAAACTAGTAAAAAACTTTTGTCTTGAAGGTCAGTTACTTCCCTTTCCAATATGAGTCCTATTTAATATGTTCAAAGAATATAGAAAAAAAAGACGTACAGTAAAAAAAATGGTCAAGATTTATGATTGTGATATTTTTAGGCTTTAACTTTTAATTGAAGAATGAAAAAGGTTAGTCAAATATATTTTAAAATATAAAACAAGTATTTCTTCAGTATTTCCCAAACTACAGCATGGGGTTCTGTAAAAAAGGCGTGAATAGGTTTTTACAGGGTCGGCAACGCGCGAGTGACACCTGTGGCGTTGCAAACGTCCATACGCTACACTCCACAGTTACCGCTTACCATCAGTTTAGTCATACGCTGGTTTGCCGCCATTCTGGTATTAAAAAAAAGCGTCCAAATGATATGTTGAACTTTTTTTTAAACGCTTGTCCATATCCAATACATTTATCTGGTAGCTAAACATAACAATTATCTTTAATTAACTAACTTCCTGATTCATTCATACTACAGTTACATCATAATTAATTCTCGTATGTCCAGTTGTAAACTGTTAGCTTAAAGACCACATGTGTGCATAATAGTGGAAACTGGTTATAAAATAGCCTAGAATTGGCTAGCGCTAGTTAAGAAGTAGGCTATACGTTGCTGGACAAAAAAAAAAGTGTTTATAGGCGATTCTTAAATGTTTTGCTCGGGTTAGTCTATCAGATTAATTAGTATGCGATTTTTATTTATCAATGATGAATTTAGTGCTTTATAACGAACGCTTCTTAATCCCGTATAGTCTTTGTCGGACTAAATGGTTTAATAAACCGTAAATTCAACAGTGGTATACGGTTTTAGTAACGACAGCTAAAAACCCTTTATCAGCATCAAACCATTTTCTGTTTCTGATCGTGGGTTTAGTTTGCGTTCATTATCGACATATCAGCCAGATGGCGTCCACTGCTAGACATAAGCATGGGCGTATCTTGACTCTTCTTACAAGCGGTGCTTGGCCCCGTCTGGGTGGGCACCTGGGGTGGGTACAGTCCACCGTATGAGAATTTTAATTGGTAGCCCAACATTCTAGGTTGGGCACTGGACCCCCCCTAGGCACGCCCAGGGACATAAGCCTAAGCATAAGCCCATAGTTTGGGTTACCGACTTAATCGACTCAATGACCGTTAGTAAAATCTCCAAAGGCATGCAGGTTTCGGTTTTACGGAAGTTATAATTGATCAAACATTCCACATGATAAGGAAAAGTCAATTGTCTTTCGACTGAAACCTAAAGACTGATCCTGCGTCACTAGACTTAATTATTCTTGACTGCTCCTTTGTGTCTTATCGTTTAATCTAAATAGTGGGCGCGTCAATTGCGGTTCCAAAATGATTCCATAATAATATTAATAAATCCTTTATTTTCAGGCTACTGAGCCCATAGAAACATATATACCTTACAGACTAACATATTTATTAAAGAATACAATAATGGTGAAATTCCATTACGTTTGACAAAACACGTGTAAGATCCTATCTTTGTCATTTTGATGTGAATAAAGTGAGAGGTTGCTATAGGTAACTCACATTACTAGTCTACAATCTACTGAGCATTTTGGCATTTTTGCTAGGTCTTTATAACGTCGACATTCATTTTCCAACCTACTGACTTCGAAGAACAAAAACAAATATATAAAAATTAAGTGTATGTTTGTAATTTTAAATAGACAGCTTTAATAACTATATACGGTACTACATTTCATTAATATTTTTTTGTCTGTATGTCTGTTTGTGCCGGCTAATCTGTAACGGCTGGACAGATTTTGACGGTACTTTCACTCGCTGATAGATAATATTATAAGGAGTAACGCGAGAGCGGGGGAAGTGAATGAATATGAACATTTTTTTTTCGATAAATTTCGATTAAGCTAGTAATTACTAAGTTTGTGTTTGTTCACAGGCACAGCCAGTAACGAGTCTATCAAACATGAGGATACTAAGCCGGCGGGCGGCATCAAGGTGGTGCAGTTGGCAGTGCTGCAGAAACCTACCAATAATGAACAGGACGATTCTGACGGTGAGCTCTATATAGGTATCGACATTTTTATATATTTTTCTCATCATCTCATCTCATCATCATCATTTTTTAAGGTAGGATTTGATTACATTCAGACACAAGAATACAGGAAATTAGAAATTTATTGGCGTTAATTAAAATTATGTATATTTATTACTGAGCATAGATCTTCTTAAAATACTTTTTACTTTTAAGTCAATGTTGTAGACATATAACTTTTCTAAAGCGCTTTTACTAATAAGTATTATGGTGCAATAAGTAATTGTTAAAAACCAAAACAGGCTGGATTATGACCGGTTATTCCCAATTAGATATTATTTAATAGCATTTTTTATACTAGGTCTAAGCAAAAAGAAAATAAATTAATAAGAATGATGCCAAACATTTTAGTCTAATACTCTCCGCACATCATCAATCATTCTTTCCAAAGTAACTTAATTGAATTGAAATTAATGTAGAATATTTATTATAGCTGAGAAAGGCGGTAACAAGCACATGGATGATGATGAGGAGACAGACTCAAGCGGCTCCGTATCCGACTCTGCGACCAACGACGCTCAGGAAGGACGTCCGCACGTCTGTGACGTTTGTGACCTCAGGTAAATAGACCTTATTAAATCACTATACTATTTGTATCATTATTGTATCCCTTTCAGAACAGACAATTATTCTCTCCCATGTATCAATGTAAAAAATTAAAACAAACATTCTAGTAGCTTCATACCACTTTTTCGATCAATTAAAAGTCACTAGTAAAAATTACAGAAATACCATAACGTATTTTATATATAATATATTTTACGCTTTATTGATTTACAATTGCGAGAAAGACCGGATCACCCAACGCTTAGCACCTGTGAGTTCCTCGATTTCGTCCGCCTATACATATATGTGTGTTTGTTGAGAGCTGTGGACTGCCTAGCCTAGTAGTGTGACCAGTGGACCTGAGATGTCGAAGATCTTGAAATCAAACCCAAGGCACGAACTACTGAGTTTTCGGAAGCTATATACGTATTTATCACATGCTCATACGTTGAAGGAAAACATCGTGCGGAATCGTGCATGCTTGAGAGATTTTCTCGATGGTATGTGCTAGCAGGGCTAGCGTGGTAGACTATAGCCTAATCCCTCCCAAATGAGAGCAGACCCATCCCCAGCAGATTGATAATAATGGGTTCATGATGATGATATGTGTGTTTGTTGGTGTGCAGGTTCCAGCGCTCGTCGCACCTGACGCGGCACAAGCTGACGCACACGGGCGAGCGGCCCTTCACGTGCGGCGGCTGCGGCCGGTCCTTCGCGCGCTCCGACAAGCTGCGCGTGCACACCAAGATCTGCGAGAAGGTAACCTGCACTGACCTGTAAATCGAGCCCAAGTTAGCAGTCGTGCGTGAGACCATTAGACTTTTATGGTGATTTGGTACATTTCCATTTTACAAAACGTCTTGGACCCCTCTTGTCATTTGTATATTATAACAAATGCCCAGTAACTAATTAATATCTGTCCCCGTTGCCTTCCCAGGAGGTGGGACCATCCATAACGGATTTTCAGCAACCTAAAAAAAAATACCTGCATATCGTACAAGTATTTGCCCCGTGAGATTACCCACTGCGCTAGTGAGTTGATATTTGTCAAGAAGCAGATGTAACCCAACAATTTTTGTTTGCAGGAAGACCCAACAGTGGACATGGCTAACGAGGCGCAGACTACCAAACGCGAGAACAACTCGGAGGTGATGTCCGGCATGGTGCGCACCACCCACCGCGAGTCCGGGCACCTGGTGTTCTCGCCGGGCGGTGACGTCACGCTGCCGCCCCGCGGCCCGCTCGTGCTCAACGCCACGCTCGAGCCCGTCCGCAACGAGCTGCACGCCGACACGCTGCTGGAGCCGCCCCGCCGGGGCCGGGGCCGCCCCCGCAAGACTCCGCTGCCGCTCACCCCCAAGATCAAGAAGAAGCGCGGCCGACCGCCCAAGACTTCGCTAGGTAACTACACCGTACACTATACCACTACACAACGAGCTGCACGCCGACACGCTGCTGGAGCCGCCCCGCCGGGGCCGGGGCCGCCCCCGCAAGACTCCGCTGCCGCTCACCCCCAAGATCAAGAAGAAGCGCGGCCGACCGCCCAAGACTTCGCTAGGTAACTACACCGTACACTATACCACTACACAACGAGCTGCACGCCGACACGCTGCTGGAGCCGCCCCGCCGGGGCCGGGGCCGCCCCCGCAAGACTCCGCTGCCGCTCACCCCCAAGATCAAGAAGAAGCGCGGCCGACCGCCCTAGACTTCCCTAGGTAACTACACCGTACACTATACCACTACACAACGAGCTGCACGCCGACACGCTGCTGGAGCCGCCCCGCCGGGGCCGGGGCCGCCCCCGCAAGACTCTGCTGCCGCTCACCCCCAAGATCAAGAAGAAGCGCGGCCGACCGCCCAAGACTTCGCTAGGTAACTACACCGTACACTATACCACTACATAACGAGCTGCACGCCGACACGCTGCTGGAGCCGCCCCGCCGGGGCCGGGGCCGCCCCCGCAAGACTCCGCTGCCGCTCACCCCCAAGATCAAGAAGAAGCGCGGCCGACCGCCCAAGACTTCGCTAGGTAACTACACCGTACACTATACCACTACACAACGAGCTGCACGCCGACACGCTGCTGGAGCCGCCCCGCCGGGGCCGGGGCCGCCCCCGCAAGACTCCGCTGCCGCTCACCCCCAAGATCAAGAAGAAGCGCGGCCGACCGCCCAAGACTTCGCTAGGTAACTACACCGTACACTATACCACTACACAACGAGCTGCACGCCGACACGCTGCTGGGCTTGGGCCGTCCCTGCAAGGAACCTCTATTCATTTGCTGATGGTGCTAACCGAGGCGGTTTTAGTGGGGTAAAAAACCTTTTGAAGGTTTCCATAACGCGAACAAAAAAAGGGGCCTCAACATTTGAGGCTGGTCAAATTAATCTTCTTGTGATAAGCATTTCTTTCTGTTTTTGATTTACTCGTTCTTAATTTTTTCTGTTTTTTTTATTATCTTATTCATTTTCCACAGACATGGAAGGTTGCGTATTGACCGGCGGAACAGTGATGGGCCCTAGCCCCCAGATCTCGCACCTCACACCCTCTGGACAACAGCTGCTTCTCAAGAGGAAGAGAGGCCGCCCCCCAAAGAACTACCTGCTGCCCAGACAAGGTATGTACAAATATCATACACTATTACTTATAATTAAAGGTGTATAGGTTTTTACAGGGTCGCAACGCGCAAGCTATACCTCTGGTGTTGTTAACAGCCATGGGCTACGGCTAAAAATAGGCTATATTTTCGTAGATGTTGAATGCTTCATATAAGTTTAAAGTATCAACTAGGATTCCCTGTATAGTTCTCCATGATTTCACAACCTAAAAATAGTATATTACCTGTAAAAATCAGCTTCTTAATTTGTCTGATAGTAATATAATAGAAGGCATGTTTATGCTTATCATTCTATAATGTCTGTTCTTATTTCTAAATCTCTCAAAAGACTAAAAAAAGTAAAAATATAACAGTATTGAGTTTAAACTTTTTGTTTGTAAGATAAGTCGTCAGTAGTAATACAATGATACCGAACAATCTTCTAAACTCAAAATATGACCTTTATAGACGTATATCGCGTTAACATTCCCAAGCAATAATACTTATATGGCCATATTTATTGGTGTTCCTAGAATGAGGTTAATCTATTAATGTTAATTTATTACGATTATTTATTAATATTATACTTAGAAGTTTATTAGGTTTTCGCGAATGTCAACCACAACAACTTATTAAGGATTGATTAAAATACTAAATGTGCAAATAATCATATTAATAAGAACTAAAAATAAATAAAAAAGTGAATAAAAATTATTTACATTATATTGGACACTATTCAAATTTTCAGTGTGTATATTTATTAGATCAGAACATTAATTGATAATTGCAATATTACTATTTTTTATCACATACCTATGTGGGTTTTCATTCTAGCAGTGAGACAAATAATAATCTTGAATTCAATTTCAAATATTTTTATTTCAAGTAGACCAATATTACAGGTTCTTTTGAAATGTGAACTAGTGTTCACATTTCAAAAGAACCTGTAATATGCACGGTTCCAAAAAGTAGGGTTAATTAGTTGTATGATATAAAACATAGGATATATTTATATATTTTGCATTAGTTAATGTCAAATCTCTAGGCATAGTAACAGTAATTTAGCCCATACAATTAGTACTGAGTCACCAACGGAATGTTTTGTCATGAATAATATAAGAGTGTTATTGCATTACTCACACGTGTTTTTTATTTACATATTTTTGTATGTGTGTGTCTTTTATTGCAAATTTTTGTATGCTCATGAGTGAGTGTGTGTGTTTTCGTGTGGATATATCTAGTTTGTTGTAAAGATTGCACCACTATTTAAAATCTTGTTTCGGGAGTATGTGCTATAGAAATGTTTTTCTAGAACTTAATTGCCATACTCAAAAAGTACAATAATAAGTGATAAGTCCTATAAAACTTTTACATTTAGTTATTACGTTATTTAATATTTTTTTTAATTCAAGTGTATTAATTCAAAAGTATACAAGAAAACAAGGGTATTTTTGTAGTCTACTCATAGAATACAAAAAAACCCTTGACTTATGCCAGTATTAGACATTGAATAGAACTATTATTAAGGATTTTAGCGCGGTATATTGACATTATTTAATCCCGATATTATTCAATTTATTAATAATGTTTCCTAGATGTATCCACACGTTGCCTTTGCGTTATATTTTGCTTTTTGTTACGCTGCGTTGGACCTATTTTCTTGCTTGAATCATTAAATATTCAATTTGGGGTTTCACTCATTACATCCGCCTTGTTTTTTAATGCATGGCCATTTTATAATAATAGACAAGTTACAAAAAAATATTTCTTGATATTAAAATCCACTAGTAAAGGACTTAGTTATAATATTTAAATGTTGTCAAACAAACCTTTTTTGGGCTGTCCTTTTTTAAGTTCAAATTTCGAATTTGATTTTGTATCTAAACTAATTTGAAATTCGAACAAATTCACAAAAAATAAAGGTACCGTCTTTACTTTAGCTATTTACATTTTAAAGTTTGAATTTCGAATTTAATTTTTTACCTGAACTTATCTAAATTTCGAAAAAGTATCTTATGAAAAAGTATGAATTCGTTGCAATAAGTCCCCAGTTATTATATAATACAGGCAGAGATTGAGTTCAATGCAATAGCCACCCGTAGCTAACGCAGATTTTTCCTTAGGTATGGATATACCGATGCAGTACGGAATCGCGGTCAACAAGTTTTGTTAGTATATAATAACTATTTTGACGCATGGTACATACTCTGCTATACATATAACATAACTGGGACGCCCGTCGGTACTAATCGGTATAACTAATTGGTGAAAAACTAAACGCTATTTCGGTAACGATATATTTTAATTCAGTTATCTCTTAACTCTGGATTATTGGTGTGGGTTTTAGTGCACAACACATGATGTAGCTAAAAATGTAGTATTAAAAATTAACTTTAAAGTAATCTAAGTACTCTTTTTTTTATTACTCTATGGATGTAACTGTTACAATTACAAGGTGTTGGCTTGGGCAGGGAATTCATAATATCTACCTATCCTCATTATTGAACGATAAAATATTTGTGAGTTCATACAAGTCATAAATCTGTATACAATGGTCAAAATTAAAGAAAATTTAAATGAAGCCTAAACCCCCGCTAATACAAATACCAAAATTAGCTACTAAAATGTATTTTATAAATCAATTAGGTTACTACTGCCTACTAATAAAACTAATCTACTAATATGAGAGAAAATCAAATAATATGACCGAAGTCATTGAGAGTTATATTTTTCTGTATTTTTTATATTGTTTGCTTTCGCATGCTTTTTAATGCTTATTAACTCACAAAATCTTGACTGCGAATGTCCGAGTGAGTGCATGACGCACCCAAAATCGAACTAATAACTACGTGAATATAACTCAAAATCCCGTATCTCAACGTGAACGTAATTTCCAGACGGACGGCCCAACGAGAACTACAACGCAACAAACCTACCCTTCGGCGACTTCTCGTACTTAACTGAAATGATATACAACCCGCTGGCGTACGGCGCGTACGGCGTCAGCGCCGAGCCCGAGCGCAGCGCGTCGGCCGAGGCGGCGCTCGGCGCCTCGGCCGCGCTGCACCGCACCATCGACGTGTCCGACTCCTCCTCCGACGACGACGACGCCGCCGAGCCCGACGACGCGCCGCCCGCGCTGGACGCGCACGTCATGACCGTCGGCGACTGCCAGATCGTCAAGCTGCCCGCCAACAACGACGACAAGGACGACAAGCCGGAGCAGGCGGTGGACGCCGGCGCCGTGTCCTCGTCCACGCCGTCGTCCGTCACCATCACGCCCATCACCACCGTCGGAGACTGCACCATCAGGCCCGTGGAGAACACATAAGATTACAAGATCCTTTTAGTCTACCCCGTATACTTCGGTGAATGTGGTCATTGAAGTGAGATATGAGCCTGTCGCTGCAGACTGTTATTTAGCGAGAAATGTGAGTGAGTATTGAAGGATTATTATTTCATGCGAGATCTCAGTACGAGAGTCGATGCAAGTTATTAGTTATATGTTGCGAGTTTCCGGGGAATCATGTGCGGTTTTTATATCCTTTACGTAGCACAGATGTTGTGTTGAACTAGGGCTTCTCTGCAATAAATTCGTGCATTTGCGAAATTCTAAATTGCGCCTTTTTAATGGTGTCGTAAGAAAGTTATCTACACGTATTGGGGTAGACATTATTTTAATATATTATTGTGGTAGCATTCACTTTGGAATTAAGTAGGTTATAGATTGTGGACGCTGATTTGAAGTGCCGTATATCCAATATATGTGAAAATATTCGCCGTCACTAGCTGGTATGACATTCATATATCGGTAAAGTCGGCTTAGGTATTAAAACAATTTTAAATTCTGCGTAAAAATAAGGCCAGCTTCACACAGTGTCTTTTGAGTTATTTCATTTAATATAGACACAAAACTGCGGGACTGGACAGTTCAGACGAACGCTAGGAGAGTAATGCGTGTTAAATATGAACGTTGTTCAGAAGTTGTGCACCAATGTCTTCCTGCACAGTAATGCTACTACAATGATCGCGTCACGTTATGACTAATAAAGGAAAAAAAATAATTCAAGTGACTGTCAAAAATGCATTTAGAATTGGTGGTGATGAAATATTTATTTTATTGGTCAACTAATGTACCATAATGCCATAAGCTTTACATAATTTTAATCGTGATACTCAATTAGAGGACTTGTATACTTATCAGAACAAAATATTAATTGTCACAATGTTGTTTTATGATGTACTGCGTGGTGACGTCACAGAATAATGGGTGTGTTCGTACGACATTCCCACCAGAATTGTATGAAGTAATTAGGAATTGTTTGACATGGCAAATCTTTCATACACAACTATACTCCTGAGCGAAATCAAGACTTTAATTATTAAAAGGTGCTGCTATGATTTTTTTAGACAGTGTTTTACCGATATTTAACACAATATACAGTGTGGATTATGAATGGCAAAATAATAATAAATAATAGTTTGATATACTACCATTTCTCCTCACCCAGTACACTATGAAATAAAAAGTTTTACGTATAGATGTGTATTTTGCGAATATCTACATAGAGGCAGCATATTTACTAGTAATAATGTAACAGTGACACTATTTAGATACGCGATGTTTATAATAATGTGCACTTAACGTTGCCTTTCACTGTTTTAATCGTTTAAGGGCGGCATACACACTGTCCCGTACAAGACGCACGGCTGACTAGCCATTCCTATCCGCCTCATATATTACCTACGAAGTAATATAAACGTACGTGATTGTATGTACGTCGCCTTATTCTGACACTTCTCAAAAGTATTTCTACTTTTTATTTACACGCGAAATCTCTCGAATGATCTGATTTTTTTTATGTAACGAGAGACTGACTTCCATTACGTGTTTACGAAATATTTTTGAGCAGTGCTCGCGTGGACGTAGCATCTGGTTGGCTGTCTATTTTGTGTTTATTTTCTATTTTAATTTTATAGTTAGTCGTTGTGTAGCAGGGCACACGCTGTTTCGCCTTTTCCATATTATTAACTGTATCAATCTCTGTGAATATTAGAATGTAGTAAGTAGTGTCTTAGATGAATATAAAACTTAATATTCTAAATATTAAACTCGGCAACACCACACGAACAAGTGATACGAATAAGCTACATATTTTTAGCAGAAACATATTGTATTGACATATTAACATAACAATATATTTCTTTAATAGTTTTGCCTGTAAAAGCAATGGATAACGTATCGTAGTTCTATATATAATAAATATAACGCAATATTATATAACCACATATTTTAAAGACAGCTGTTCGTCGGCGGTGCGGCTTGTGTGACAGGCGACGCCGGCGTATAATATAATATTTTTCGAACAAACACACTTTAGTTCCTCGTTATGTTCGATAGAGACTAATATAGAAGTCTGCATACATACGTGTTTATGATATCGGTGTAATAAAAATAAAAGTATTAAACTCATTACTATGAAAAATCATAATCATTATTTTCTTTATAATCTGTACAGTAGTAGATATAGTTCCTAACTTGTAATCGATATAACCCTTGAATTAATGAAGTAGATGAGACGTAATATTTCTTAAATCATTTAGGAATTAAGTTTATATTATGATCAAATTTTGAGTATATCTTTTTAGTATTCACTATTAGTGATAGTCGTCGATTTGTTTAAGTATCAGTTGCGATATATTATTTTTTGTATTTAATGGAAGACTGCTCGGATTCGTTTTCTGTTGATGTGTATGATTTGTAGCTTGAACTCGTTAAGCGACACACCGTTGGCGACGCTAGAGAGGTTCGACAGTGTACGGCATGTCACATTAACGAGTCTAGCTCTATTAATTATTATTAATGTGAACATTTGACATAAATGAAGCCCCGAAGAGGCATGTAATCATGAGTCTCAGACGGCAAGCTAAGCTTATTGAGAATTATTTTAAATATAGGAATCTGTATTTTTATAACGAAACTAAGATAAGTTGAAACATTAATCAGTTACTTCTGTATGTCACATGTAATAGTTGTAGTAAGCAGTGTTTAGTTGTGTTTTACAACACGCCTATTGGCTCCGTTGTCGTTAAGTTTATGTGTTTCCTCCAAGACGGTTTGGCGGTCATTATCTACATATATCTGATACATTTGGTGTGTTACTGAAAAGCAATAATAAAAAGATTGATATGTGTGACGTGTATAAATAGGATTCAAAATCTTAGCAGGAGTAATGGCATTTTTGAATGACTGGCAGATTTTAAATAAGAAAATGCCAGTCAAAAAACTCAGTTTTTGCTAATTCAATATCAAAATGCTAACATTATATTATGTTGGCTGCCTTATTGATCTAATAATATAATCTAAAGAGGGTTAAATTTTAGCCTACAGGCTGCATTTATACCTAATAGGTGAGTCTCTCGCCATTATTCTATGGCGAGAGACTCACCTATTACTAAATAGGATTAATAAACATCGATGAACTATGGGCGGTAGTACTTCTCTGCTAATTTTTTTTAGGTATTCAGTCTTGATATTATGTGTAATATTACTTTATTTTCTGCATGCGAGGATGAGCTAATTGTTGTTAGGTGTTCAAATTACGCAAAAGAAAGGGTCAATCCAATATATGTAGATATTGATTGTTGAAAGTATGTCGGTTATAATCGGACGTTAGAATCGAGAGCATTGTCTGCATTTATATTTATTTTGTATTGGCGCGATATGTTGAATAAAAATATTGAATCATTTTTAGATTTAATCTGGAGAATTGTATTGTTTAAAAGTATACGCTGTCTTAAAATATTAGTGATTATTGTACACAAAAATGCAATACTTTAATAATCTTTTAGTTGACCTGTTAGGCCTCCATTTTTGACGATATATTATGTTATATTCCCTAATGCTATTATGTTTATTGTGTTAGAGAATAAGCGTGAGATTATTGCATTAATCTCACAGAATCACAAATAAGTCTTGCTTTGGCCTAATAATGTTTTGTATGTAATCTGTACTTCACATAGCACACATTAGTGGTGATATTTCTTGATCTGTGTGAAAGAAATAATAAAAAAATCATATGATGCAAATAACCTATATATAGAGAAGCAGAAAAAGACACGTTTTTCTCCCAATCAATTTTTAATTTTATTAAAATTCGGTAGAGGTGGTATTACAAGGACTTATTAGCGTAGACTTGCAAAAGAAGAAAATATATGGTGTTAATAATAAACAGCTTGACAGATTAATGCAATTTCAAAACTATGTAACGAGTTCCATAACGATAAAATAAATTTGTTGTAACATATTCACATAAAATTTGTGACCCAAGACTACGCTTCTATGTCAAATATAATCTAAACCTGTTCTTAGTTAGGGCTACAAGGGCTGTGTGACAGTGTGGTTCTTTTTGAAATGTAAACGCGTTCG
Organism: Craniophora ligustri; assembly: GCA_905163465.1. Taxonomy (NCBI): domain Eukaryota; kingdom Metazoa; phylum Arthropoda; class Insecta; order Lepidoptera; family Noctuidae; genus Craniophora; species Craniophora ligustri. The sequence continues at coordinate 11,489,086 of LR990969.1, forward strand.
AGGCTACGATGCGAACGTAAAGTAAACGTGACGAAGAAAACACACTAGTCACGAAGGCTGTTGGTTGAATTCACCAAAACTGTAGCTTTTATCATACACAGAAGGGTTATTAAAATTAGAATATGCAAAGAATTGGGATTCATATATATCTATCTAGGGACCCACCGCAAAAAGAGCAGCTTACATCGTCCATTCATCGATCATTGCATTTGAATTTATCAAATCTTTGCATTTAACGTTTTGCCACCAAACTCTTCAATGTGTTCAATGTTTATGAAGTGCGATTATTATGCAGCTATTTGGCAGTAATTTTAAGTAATGTTAATATTATGTATCAGTCTGTGGATCATTTCATTCATACTTATAGTGTCGATATGATTCATATTTCAACACTTAATCTAGACTTCATAATAAAAAATATATTTTAGTAATTCAGACTTTCTCTGACAGTTATACATTAAGTTAAATCGCATACACATATTATACTAATACAGTATAATCATATCTATATAATATACAAGAAATAAAGATATGAAATGTGAGTTAAATCGACATTAAATGATGTATCGAAACGTTAAGAAATATCACGCAAATTGTGCTATGATTGTGTAGACCTCCGTTTTAAGTAATCAAATATTGTATCCATTTATTTCGTAAAATCATGTAATATTTTACGATCGGATAGTTTTTAGAAAATAGGATTTAGTTTTAATGAACGTTTTATATTCCTGTATTTTGTGAAATGTTCAATCATTTTACGTTGTGATCATTTGAGTGCAAAATTATTATATGTTTAACCAGTTTACTTTGACGGTTCGTCAATTAGGGCAGCAGATGTATACTACGTTTATGTTTGCATAGTCCGAGAGCAGTATTTTTTAGATGTAATCTTTATTATAAACTTTTTTTTATTTTAACATTATGAAATTCGATCGTTAGTTAATTTCTAACATGAAATATTTAATAAAGAAATCACAAAATTATATTTGTGTATGATTTGAATATTTAGTAAATCTAAGGGGCATGCGAAACCAATCGAAAGCTATTTCAATAAAACTCGATAAAAAGGAGCAAGAAATGATGAACGAGTTTTTCGTTTAGTAATATGATACCTATAGTAAATTTAGTGACAAAAAGAAACAAGAACTTCTAGGAAATTAATTTAAACAACTAAATACTGTAATAATAATTGTTTATTCCATATAAATATAAATTTATTTTTGGATAACCACACTTTAGTATTGTTAGACATGTCTGCACTAACTATCGACTAATTATTATGAAATAGATCTTACTAATTAATTGTTGCGCATTAGGTCCCTGGAGGGGGTGGGGGGCCGTTGTTCACCCACTGTGGGTGGGGGCCCGACATAGTGCAGAAGTTAGAGCCGAAGATTGGCAAGTTTTGTCTAAAGGGGGGAAGTACGCCTACTGGTACCGGCAGAGGACTCCCGGGCATTCTATTCCCAAACTGGAACATATTGCCCATGAAAGGTGGAGGTGTGCTAGGGTTGAAAGGGGGCGGGAACATAGGAGGGCCTGTGAAATTGGGGGGCGCGGTGAAGGGGCCGTGCGGGGCGGCGTCGGCGGTCGGGTGTGGGGGGGGCGGCCGGAGCCCCATGTTGTTGGGCCACGCTCTGCCGACGCGGGGGAATGCGTTAGGGTTATTATTTCTCCTAGATCCAGCTGAGAACGGGTTCCGTCCCCGGCTGGGCCCGCTGCCGAACCGACTGCTGGACTCTGAGGGTCTTTGGTTGCGTCGCTCTGGGACTTTCCTCGTGTTCTTGGAGGTCTCTCCATCCTCCGACTCTTCCTTGTCTGCTCTTCGTTGCTCCTTCCTGGCTCTGTTGGCTTTTCGTTCTTCCTCGTCGTCGGAGTAGTCGATCTGATGCGGCGGTGGCTCCACGTCATGCAACCATGACGCATCGGAACCTTTAATTCTGAAAGTTATATTAAATATAGTATTTACAGTATTTCCACTATACTAGTTCAAACGAGGTTCCTGAGTTGAGCTGTGTTATTGGGTTTTCTTTAAAATTCCCAATAATAGCTTGGGTTTTGGATATGTGCTTGGTCAATGGCAATAAGAGCGTCGTGGGTGTACAGTAGTAAACTATCATCTGCCTAATTATTCAGGGGTGATGTTACGTATGGTTAGGGCTGCCATCACATAAATTGTCAAAGCCGGATAAACACAGCAAAAACCCGGAATTTTGGGCGAAATATGTTATTTCCCCGGACACCGCTGATTTTTTTTTAAACAAATCAAAAACATCATTTTATATTTATCCTGACAACAAAAGCGTCTGTCGGACACTTTTGAAAACCCCTGCCGGACGGCCCCTGGACGCTCTTAAATCTAGGACAATCCGGCGAAACCCGGACGGATTGCAGCCCTACGTATGGTATATAAAGTTATAACAGTTGAGGTGAACTCACTTCATAAGTTCGGAGAGGAACACGTAGTTGGTGTGTTGGCTCTGCGGCGCGATGTACACGTCGGCCCCGGGCGCGGCGCCGCGCTCGCGCACGTGCTCCGACGAGTTGAAGCGCACGCAGTAGTGCGGCTCTGTCACCTACAAGTGTCACATTGTATTGTAAAAACTTTGTACCTCTTTTTACGAAAATTGCGGGGATGGAGGATTATGATATTTCCCACACTTATAGTTTACATAGAGAAGGAGATTTATATGGAGAAGAGTGCAGAATACTAACATACCATCACGCCTGTCATCCCTGAAAGGTTAGGCAGAGGTGTACTAATGTACACTCACGTTTCGCCGATATGTTTTCGGTCCCATGTAATAGGGGGCGAGCTAATTGCCATTAACCGGGCACGAATCCAAACTCCGAGCTGCTACTGAGAATTTCACAGAAAAACCTAACAGCACTTTGCTCGACCTGGGAATCGAACCCAGGATCTCTTGCTCGGCAGTCGCACTGTATGACCACTAGACCAACGAGACATATAATACAACGAACCTATTACAGACACTAAAAAGTAAAAAATATAATAAAAAACTGCGTTAAGGACGCTGTTACATTTTCGACGAACTCAAATTTAGGTATTTAGAGTCGCACACAGCAACATTACAGACACGCACACATTGAAACCACTGAGCGCTCGATTTTATACATCGCTTAAATAATCTTGATCCTTGTTATTATTTCTTATTTTTATTTGAATTGATAGAGTTTAGTGATCGTACTATTTTCGTGATAATTAAGTTATTTGCTGGTGACCTATTGTACATTCGATACGAATTACTTTACGTTTGGTCTGCAGATATCCCTAAGTAAAATATCTTATAGATTAATTTATTTCGTTATATGTGAATTCAATGCGCTATAATGCATTCACAATAGACCGAGTCATTCATGACTCGGTCTATTTTGCTATATCTCATTAATTATGATTAATATGTATTTATGTTTTTAAAAGTAAAAAAAAACATAATGGAAAAATATTCGTTTACCTTTATTAATGAAAACTAGAACTACAATAAGAAAACTAAATTTAGTTAAAAAGCCACGAAAAGCTTAGTCCGCCATGATATTGGATTTAGAGTGATGTTACAATATTTTTAGAGTTATTCACAGCAAGCCTATAATTTGATATCCATATTGTAGGAAAGCATAAAAATTTAGAAATTGTATTTAGAGAGACGTCATTTTATTGTTTGAGTTATTTTTAGTAAGTTTTTGATCCCCATGTTGTAAAGTGCATCACAAATAACTAGTCCGCCATGGGTGTTCCGGAATGACGTCACACAACTAAACATCCAAACATGTCTATACAAAATTTCAGCTCAATCGGTTGAAGATTCAAAATTGACTTGCAAGAATCCACCCGAACAAACATAATTAAGTGGTTAAATATATACATTGCAAATTAATAAAAAGATTGTCAAAAGTTTACGGTCAGAGATAGGCTTGTATAGTTCACGTACTAAGTACTAATGAGAATTAATCCCGACACTGACAAGAGCAAACTATTCCTTTTCCTTATTATTACAACATTCTTTTAGTACTACGTCGTTCGTTCGAGATGTCAGTATTCTTAGTCTCTGGTTCTGAATGAGTAGTCGCACGCTACAAGCTAGTAAATTTAAAACTTTAAACTACAGTCTGCGGTAAAAACTACACATACTTATACCAAAAAATACTTAACAATAAAATTTACAATAACATGATACCTATATTTCATTTTAAATTTAACTCAGAATATATTTTAAAATAATAATAATAACATTCTATAAGGCTTAATAAAATTGAAAATATCGAGATTATTATAATTTATAGTTTAAAAAAAATGAAAAACATGCAATAAATAAAATAAAATAAAAATACATAAATATATCTAAAACAAATATAGAAATACTTATTATAAAATAATTATATTATACGATACTATAATCATACATATTTTAATGATACAATTTAATTTAATATACCTATATAGTTTTTATCTTATTTGACAAAGAGCGCCTTCATCCTCTCTCCTATTAAAAATATCTTTTGCTGTGCCCGACAGGGTCCATAAAATTGATCCAATGTTTAACATGCCTACCAACTAATGTACACATTATGAAATGCAATAAAGAATTGAGTAATTGAGTAACTGTAGGACTGTAGATACTTGAAATACTCGAAACGCGACTAAACGAGCGGGAGCGATATAAAATCAGTGTATGAATAAGTGGGATGCATGATAATATTTCATATAAAGAATAATCGGGTATTGTAAGAATTATAGGCAAAACCTGCAAAGTATGAAGGAATATAAAATGTAATTCACTATATACTGTACTATGGTACTGTTGTAGGTGGTACTAATAGTACCATAAGACAGAACTAGTACATCTGAAAGTTTTACCTACTAGTACAGTCATTCAGTGGCCGAGTAAGAAGAAGCCTAGTCAGGGAACACCCGTCAGGAACGGAGTTGACATCTTAACCCCACCCATCAAGTCTCGACCTCGCTAACAAATGCTTAACCCTACCCATCCTTTTCTTGGACTCACCTACAGACTCTTAATCCCAATTATTCTCGCCTTGTTTTAGTAAAATTTGATCTCACCCATCCATTTCTTCACCTGTCCAACAGTTGCTTAATCTCACCCATCTATTTGTTAACTTGCCCAACAGCACCTTAACCCTGCCCATCTACTTTAAGGCCTAATCTAAATCACAGGTTTAATATGACTTAACCCCACCCATCCATTTCTTCACCTGCCCAACAGCTGCTTAACCTCACCCATCTATTTGTTAACTTGCCCAACAGCAACTTAACCCTACCCATCTACTTTCAGGCCTAATCCAAATCACAGGTTTAATATGACTTAACTCCACCCATCCATTTCTTCACCTGCCCAACAGCTGCTTAACCTCACCCATCTATTTTTTAACTTGCCCAACAGCAGCATAACCCTACCCATCTACTTCAGGCCTAATCTAAATCACAGGTTTAATATGACTTAACTCCACCCATCCATTTCTCAACCTTGTCAACGACTGCTTACCCGTTAGTATCCAAATCCCGATCTTATTCATCAATCCCTAAATAACATTCTGATAATAAATTTAATAATATTATTAAAGTCGTATTTGCTTTTATTTAGGTTTGAAAAAGTATCAACATCTTCCGGTCACGATAAACGACTATATGAGTGTATGACACAGACTTTTTCGTAATTTATTTTTTGTGACAGAGCGATACGCACATGCTTCCACAAGCGCGTCTGAGCGCGGAATGAAAGTCCGCGAGTGAAAAATGTATGAAGAAATTTGCAAGCGTTCATATTTTTGCTGTTTATTGAAAAATGTAATGATTTAGGTACAAAATAATTAGTCGAACGTATAGAGGACTATATATGCCGTAAATTTATATAATTTTTATGATAAAATATGCTCTAAGTTTACTTTAAAATGGTACGTAATCAGACCCTATTTTTATACATTTTCTGTGATTATTGTAATGGCAAAAACGGATTTATGGGAAAAATTTGTACAATGTCATACAATTTTTGTGATGCCAATCTGAAGATGAATAGATTATCTTTAAATTGAGACCATAATATCTTCACATATATGATTGCTTATACATTAAAATTGTACCTGAAAAACACCGTTATTTGTAGAAAAATGTAATAGCGTCCTTAAAAGAAAACCGAATTCAAAACTAAAAAGTTAAAAATAACTTAATACGTAAGTTATTTTTAACTTTTAGTTTTAGTTTTGAAGTCGGTCTTTTCAACGCAGTTTTTTTATTATTTAAGTAAACATCCTGAAGATATTGTAGTTATAGGTGGCTATGCGAACCAGTCAAATAAATTTTGTTTTCTGCCAATTCATATCAATCAACACAATCATTGTGTAATTCAATGCGATAGTAATCAATAATCACGCAAATAACTACACCTATGTAAAATATGACGTATTTTGTTTGTTTAAAAATCGACAATTCGTAATGCGTAGTTTACAGGTACAAAAAAAGTTGAAATTATTATAAAATCGATTCTTATATTGCTGTGATGATGATTATGAAGCAAAGATTGAAACAAAGTTATTTACGCGATTTTCAGTTTAGAAAAAAAAAGTGGGTTACCCGAATATCCTCTCGATTGGTCATTAAAACCTTGACCCCACACATTTTCTTAGTTCAAAACAAACAACCTTAAAGTCTACTATTATGGTAATAAGGACCATTAAAGCACGTCTGCAGTAATTGATAGCTATAAAAATAAATCTCATTCCCAAAGTAGCTCTCATAAATAAATATGAGTTAGCTAATGATATTTCAAGGACAATATTGCACGTTCATTTGTGTCATAGTTTTTTGTTTAAATAACTTTAAATGTATTCATGGTTTTATGGGAAATTCCCCCTGCAATAATGTCAGTTATAATTCACTATTATGATGTTTTGGTAGACATAAGATTCGTATTAAGAGGGGATAAAATGGCCGAGAATTTTTTTTCTGGAAGAAAGCCAAGGATATTTTATACTGGCCTAGTTTAAGTTATACCATTTTTAAAAGGCTGCCATATTGGCTGATGTCCTAATTAGTTTTTTGACCCCCATGGGATCTGGTACGTTGTAGGATGGTGCAGTTATTATGCCATGGTTGTACAAAAGCCAAGACATACAAATAAATATTAGTAAACTATGTATACCGAGGTCAGTCTGCAATGCCAGTCTATGCTAACTTTTGCCCTTTTTTCGCTTGCTGAAAGGATGATTTCTAAGATAAAAACTATCTTTTATCCCCACACAAAATACCTTCATACCAAACTATATCTAAATCAGTATAAGCGTGAAGAGGCAACATACAGGCAGACAATACTTTCGCATTTATAATATTATTATGGATATCGAGGTCCCTTTACGAGCCTCGGGGCAACATGTTAAGCACGTAAGTCCCTGTTGATATAAAAAAAACTTGACAAGCTAATTGACGTGTAAATACTGATAGTCAACTTCATCTGAAGAGATTAGAACCCGACCGTTGTTACACAGTTGAATAAAATATTAATCATAATGAGATTCCACAATGCATGGTATCGGTTATAGAAGAAATAAATGTGCGGAAGAATGATCATTTTCAGAATGTTGTTATCATTACAAAAATAAGGTTTAATGAAAATATTTTTCATACATTTTACATGGCCATCGAATATGTATTTCTCGTACTGTATATTTAAGCTAGCTGTAAGTTTTCCAAATAAAATAAAATACTTACGGGTCCAAACACATCAAAGACCCTTCCCAATGCTTTAGCTCCATTGTCCAAGAACAGCACACTGTCCAAATCAACAGCCGGTGTCTCGGGGAGCGCACGAACTATCACTGGAAATAAATAAGTAACAATAGGTTGAACATTCTGATTGATGTACCTGTTTTTAACCCCCGACGCAAAAACGAAAGGGGTCGCATAAGTTTTAGGTGTCTGTGTGTGTCTGTCTGTGGCATCGTAGCTCCCAAACGGATGAACCGATTTTGATTTTGTTTCGATAGGTGAGTTAGTCGGGAGTGTTCTTAGCTATGTTTGAAGAAATTGTCTGTCCAAGATAACCGGGTCGGGGTTTTTTAAATTTATATTTTAAAACGACTTAGGTAGGCAATCGCCTACTTAAAAAAGAGTAACCAAGTGCTCATTGAAATAAAAGTACCTACATTAATTCAAAATTTGTTTTATATTACACAAGAGGGTGGCAAACATGGTTACGCCTGATGGCAAGCAAAGTTACCGTAGACTATAAACGTTTGCAACACCACAGGCGTCGCTCGCGCGTTGGCGACCTCGACCTTGCCGACATTGAAATATAATATAGCTTTGGAACACATTTACTGCCCAGCACCCGGATCTGGGTCGATGTTATAGCAAGGCTCTGGGTACTTTACTTTATTATATTTATGAAGACTTTTTGACATTCTTTTCATATATGTCAAAAAGTGTTCATAAGTTAAATTAAATTTTTAATGCCCCAGAGGCTTGCTATAATATCGACCCAGATCCGGGTACTGGGCAGCGAATGTGTTAATAAGGTAGGGCATAGCGAGATTCCTCGCTCAAATTGAGCTGCTCGACTGGGGAAGTACCTCCACCTTACAGAAGACCGTAGTAACGTTTATAGGTTACGGTAATCGCACGCCATTTTGGCACCCTTGTGGTATAAAAAAAACTTAGTACTTATGGTATAACTCCGTGTATAAAAACATTCGACTGAAGTCGTAATATTGACCGATGGCTGCTTAAAATACTTATTCATTATTTATATTGAGTTTTCCATTGTCTTTTCAGATGTTTAGACTTAGTAGTTTTGGCTGTGTGTTGATAGATCAGTTAAGCAGGACAAACGGTTTTATAGATTTAAAATAGCAGCACTTGGATATATGTAGGTAGCAAAAGGACTGATATCCGCCAAAGCGGAGGAGAGAAGAGACGAAAGGACTTTCTTTCTTTTCTTTCTTAATAATAATAATGTTCTTTATCAACTTTTTTTTATGGTGTTAAGGGGGTTAACGAGCAGGCGGCTCACCTGATGGTAAGTGATGACCGCCACCCATGGACATTTGCAATACCAGAGGCTTGCAAATGCGTTGCCAATCCCCCTAGAAACCGTTCAGGTTTCTTAAAATAGGGAGTTACTGAACTGACAGCAAACGGAATTCCCATGCTGTCAGAATAGTCACTCCCCCAATGAGCTCTGGTAACCTTACTCACTCGCAGAAAGACAACTATTGTTGATTCACTGCGGTCTTCTGTAAGGCGGAGGTACTTCCCCAGTCGGGCAACTTAATTTGAGCGAGAAATCTCGCTATGCCCTGCCTCCTACGTTAACTTATTCAAGTTCTTTGCATAGATATTTAGTTATGCATTAGCTTTATTAAGATTAAAGTGATTTATATCTGATTGGTTATTCAAAACACGTCTCCTCGTCTCTCCGCTTTGCTGGCTACCGGATATATTAAGAGGAGATGAATTACCATACCATTGATGGCCAACCTGCGGCTCGCGAGCCACATGTGGCTCCTTGAAGGATTATTTGTGACCCTCAAATGTAACCGAGTTCCCATTTCATTTCTGCAAAGGCGTAGCTATTTCTATTTATGTAGAAAGGGTCAGATGAAGAACAAAAAAGAAAGGCCGTCCGAGTATAAAAAAAATACTTTTTTTTAGGCCCCTCATTGGACAATGTCTCAACCTGTCAATGAGATTGGCCACCCCTGACCTATACTAAACCAATTTTAAAATAGAAATAGCTTTTTTAGCTTCAATTTTATTGGGGAATTGTTAGCGGCGAAGTTTAAACCGTTTAACTCACACAAAGAAAGGTCGCAATATTATTGATTGCAAAAACTACACGGAAATCACTGGAGGTCAAGGAAAAAAGCTCGCGGCAGCCAAGGTCGGGCGCCGTGACTTGTACGCAATGCCTTCGATAAAATCAATGCTAACATTCTAAATTTATTTTCTCCTGTTAGACGGCAAGAATTTATGACTCCTAAAGTATTCCGAAATGTTATGAAAGGATAATGCGCTTTGTAGAGCTGATTATGCAGTCTTTTCACAACAAGCATATACATTCTTATTTCTTTTATTCTTCGGAGAGAGGCTTGCGTTTTTCTTCTTTTCATTCCAAGTAAAATTCGCACCAAAAATAAGAGCAGGTTTCTTGGGCGCTTTTAGTATACTAACCTAATAGGCCTCTGTCAATGTATACCATTTGCTTCCGTCCTGTGAAATGTCATAACAGAGGTATAATCAAATATCTTACCTAATCTATCAACTATGCTGGCAATGGTTCCAATCTTGGTGGTCTGTTGAGCTGGCAGGCTGATGGCTAGGTCTTCTATTGGAGGCAGGTCATCAAGACCCATTTCACCATTCACTTTGGGCGTTTCTGCCTTTGCAGTTCTGCTGTTAGCTTCGAATTCATCTCTGGAAATGATGGAAAGCTGTAGTCATTTTCTATTATAGTACATTGATGTCGCGACAACGATCGGTTTCTATGTTAGGGGTTAGATTTGATGGCTGCATGATGCAGACTACATATACACAGAACCAGTACACTGAATTACAGTCCCATAATCCAGTATGTTCACTGCATAATATGCGTAGATATAGTGTTATCTAGTTTCATAATAAAATAAAACATAAGTAGCAATATACAATAATAATCATTTCAAGAAATAACAATGACATTTAACATAGCATATGAATAATGTGATAAATGGATATAATTGTTTACAATATATCTATTTATCACTTAATTGTGTTATTATTTATATTGATTTGTGTGCTCTGATTTTATTCCATATGATTTATTCAAGTCTTAATATACATTAAGGCTTATATACATATTTATTTTATGGGTACAAAATATATTATATTAGGCAGAATTAATAGAATAAAAAATGTTGCTTAATTCTTTAAACTCTTTTGCTAACTTTGTCTGCTAACAATTGCTGTTTTTTTTATATTTATGTATAACATAATGGCATAAATATGGGCAGTAAATTTAGACTGTTGTGTCCCACTTCTAGGAAAAGACCTATCTCTACTCCCTCCGTCTCGTCTCTTCTGCCAATATAAATATTATAATAATCTTATAGTATTCTTCTGTACTGATAAGACTGCATACCCAAAAAAATAAGCATTGAACTCTCAACTAATTTGGGATAATGTGACAAAGATAATAATGTATGAATGATGCAAGTTTTAATAATGTTGACCTTAAAGTATTTCAAAACCTAAATTGATGTACCTACATATGTATATAACAACACCCACACTACAGCTTGTCTGTGTACCACAGATAAATAGTAATGATCAAACATTATTTTATTAGGTACATTCCAGTTTATAAGTTCAGTGAGTAATATGTTCAGTGAATTACAGGGCAAAAGGATTTATGAAAATACTAGGCATTGTAATAAAACTATGTACTTTTACATCTAACATCAAGAGCAATATGCAAATAAACCCTGTTGACATTCTTAGGCCACACAGAACTTCACCTGGGCAAGTTTGTAAAATAAATAACTAATGTTTTCTATATGTATAATATAAGGCTTATGTCCAGCAGTAGATGTCATCTAGCTGATATGATGATGATGATGGCATGATAAAATATAAGCCTAAAAAGGTAATGATAAACCCAGTTTATTTGTAACTTTTATATGGCAGTTATTTTAGTTTGTTGACATGTTACATCTCTAGCTACCAATCAAGGGGCTGTCCATTAATCACGTGAGATTCGAAAGGGGGGGGGAGGGGTTCAGCAAAAATCACTAAATATCACATGGATTATGGTAAGATATCACGTGTACTTATTTTTTCGTCAAACGCGTGATTTATAAACCTAAAAATAGTATTACAAACATTTAAAGATTCTTTGTAGGTACCTACTAAAAAATACACGTGATTTTTGGTGGGGGGTGGGGGGGTAGTCTTAAACCTGACCACATATCACCATGGGGGTGGGAGGGGTTAAAAAATGATAAAAAAACATCATGTGATTAATGGACAGCCCCCAACTGGAGAACTTGGTAACTCAAATCAATATATATACCTAATTGCTGGGAAGCAGAAAGTGGGCTCTCTGAACATAGTTCAATTCTGTTATTAATAAGCAAGTCTAGATATTGGCACCCCAAGTCATTACATCTAGATTAACAAGTCTATTGAATTGATGTTCTATAGTTTTAGATGTTAAACATGTAATAAATTGGATCTATTATTGATATCCCACTGTGTCGCCTACTGTGTGTGAGATGAATTTCTACTATAGCATTGCGGTATGTTACAATGTCATTAGGAAAATTAAATTAATGACTAAAGACAGACTACTCAAGTTAGTATGTTAATATATTGTACTATGTGCAGAAAAAATACAAATTATAATTTTACCCAGTGGGATACCCAAGCAAAAAAATGTATAAACTCAGGGTCTCAATATCTCTTCCAATATGAGATGATATTTGACAGCTTTAGCACAATAATTCACTATTATTGCTTACTTTGTATTTACACTAAAGGGTGACAAAATAGGCCTGCAATAATAATTATGCAAAGGAATTTAAAACATGTCACATACTTTATAGCACTATAAGATGTATCTAAAATCAACTTTATACCAACATTTTAAGTATCAGAATTGAACAATATCATGTTATTGATAAAATATCATTATGTTATCTTTATTAGCAAAGCATGTAGCAAATTAATGTATACTTTCAGAAGGTTCAATTTGCATTGTTATTCTTTTTAAAATCAGCTGAATGCTACTTGAGGGAAATTAAAAGAGTTAAATGGAATGCCTTTGAATATTGATGAAAATATTGGCATACCTACTTGGAAGAAAAACGATATTTCCTATAGTTGAAAACTATATAGATCAGTGTTGTTATAAAAATCTAAATTTCATCATACCTTCCGGTTTCGATTAAACTTAATTTTTTTATTTACCTTAATATTGATATTTATAGCTGACTACATGCAAAAGTTCAGCGATTTTCAGGTATATTTACTATGAATAATAGAAGTGTGTCGTAATATGATGAGAACATGAACTCACCCACTGGATACCTCCTCGATATCTTTGACAGAGTCCACGTCGCTGTCGCTTGAGGCGCTGCTGGAGTCGCTATCGCTGTCGCTGTCAGCATCGCGGTACTCCGTCACCTCATACTCCACCACGCCACTCTCCGCACTGTCGATTATCATGTGTCTACTAACATCCGCATCGTCACGGCCGCTCGGCCTCGACAACGGCCCGTGAGCGCACGCATTTATTATATTATTCTTCAACACCATTTCACTAAGTTCCGCCGCATCAGAATCATCGTTCCCTGTATTCTCGTTCGAACGAGTCTCTGTATCATCGGAATCAGAATCTGAACCGCCGTACTCCGCTATCAAACTCAGAGACACGTTTTTGTTATTGCTAAGATCAAGGTTCTCCATTGTTGTGACCGTACACACATGTACCACAACTGAATTGTAAACTAACTACGAGTTATTTTGTATTTGAAGTCCCGCAAACGATTTTTTCAAAGTTATTGCAACACGTGAACTATTCGGAATTATTTTGAGACAAGAAAACAAAAGTCGTGAAACGATTACCGCAGCAAAAATGACAAATTGACAATTTTGCGCACAGATTATGCAGTTGCAAAATATAGAGACCAAATAGTATTAGCACTGAATACGAGCCTTTTGAGGATTGGTTTTTATAAAATTACTTTAGGCTTAGTCTGAAATTAATAATTACAATTAATTGATTTCCTTCTCACAGACACCATTCGCAGTATTAAAAATTGGTGAGAATATTACCATACCAGTAATAGTTCCATCATTAGTATTAAAATAAGTATGCACATTTATTTAAGTTCTTTTAAAGTAAGCCAATGTAACGGCTAAGTCCAAAACGTTATCCTTAGTGAATAAAGTGGAATTTATTGTTCATCTCGGAATAATTCCATTCTTATTATTCGAAGAATAAATACCTCTGAAGAAATCTATTATCAATTTTTTAGGCAACTTTACATGCCTTTTAGATCCACCAAGCGAAAATACCTCCTGAAGTTGAAAAAAACATGTTTTTTGTTTTATGGTTTTTTTTATAGGAAATTTTTGTATAGATTTACTGGGTATTATGTTGTTATTATTAAAACAAACGTTGGTTATCTTATAATTTATTATTATTTTATAGACTATGTGTTTTCATCCTTTGCCGACTTGCTTCTCTTCTTTCTAGGAGGTTGTGGCAATTTGTAGTGCACGGTGCGCACGTGCAGGTTCACGCTTGACGAGTGTTTGAATTTTTTCCCACACATCGTGCATTCGTATGGAGCAGCATCTGTATGTACCTATAAAAAAGTTTGTAATTACTCTATAGTTAAAAGCTATATTAAATTCCTTATTTTTTTAATTATATTTTTTTCCATGATGATACTAGGCTTTTTAATCTCACGTGACTCTTAGAAACGGTCACTATATCAAGTCATCTAATAAGTCTAAACATATTTAACCCGACTAACTGATCTATCAATGGACAGCCAAAAACTGCTGCCTAGAAAGATTTAATTTCAAACAAAGGTAACAAAATATTTCTAGAAATTTCAAATTCATGGAAGCCACCCCAATGGTGGCGAAGTCAGAGAGAGCCGTTATTACTTAGTTTACAATCCACGAAATAACTTACTCGCGCGTGCCTGTCCAAGTTACTCCGCACCTTGAACGCTTTCCCACAGATGCGGCACTGGTACGGTTTGTCTGCGCTGTGCGTGCGCGCATGCCGCATGAGCGCGTACTTGTCGTAGAACATCCGCGGACACACTTGACAACGTACGGTAGGACTGCGGTGACGCAGCTTGTGTAGGCGTAGCTTTGTTGTGTTCTGTAAAATTTGAATATAGGTAATCGAAATATTGTTTTTGCCGTGAAGATTAAGACACAACTAAATAGTTCCCCTATCATCATACATCATCATCCAAGCATGGGTTAGGCTACAAGGCCACCATACACAACGTACGCTTGCATATGCACCAGGTTTACCAGTCTTCACACATCATCCAGAAATTAGCTCAAGCTTACAGATTTCCTCACAATGTTATTTTCTCCTTTTTAGCATATGATAAATACACACGTAACGTCGAAAAGTCACTGTCACAGGCCTTGGGATTGAACTCAAGACACAATTAAGCTATCACATTTTCTCTCATCATCATATCAACCGTTAGACGTCCACTGCTGGACATAGGTCTCCCCCAAGGATCGCCACGACGACCAGTCCTGCGCCACCCGCATCCAGCGGATTCCAGCGACCTTCACCAGGTCGTTCTTCGAGCTATGTCAGTGACCCGGGTTCTTCTACGGATCTCCTCATTTCTGATTTGATCACGTAGTGAAACTCCTAACATAGCCCTCTCCATCGTTCTCTGAGCTTCCTAATAAGGCCCATTGTTAGCGGCCACGTTTCGGTGCCGTAAGTCATCACTGGCAACACACACTGGTCAAAGACTCGTCTTGAGACACTGCGCCATTTGGGACGAAAAGATTTGGCGTAGCCTCCCGAACGCTGTCCAGCCGAGTTGGATCCGACGATCATTAGAAAATTTATTTATTATTAACCCCCCTTGGTTACCTGATACCCTTTGCCGCAAATATCACAAACGGCAGTAATGACCGGTTGGTAGGTGTCCACTTCCTTCGGATGGTGGCGACGGACGTGAAGCCAATGTTTCCTGCGAGTGCTTATAGTTTCACCACACTAGAGGAAAATAGAAAAACTGATGATGATGATGATGATGATCATGATTATGTATATTTCAAATGGGATAGGTGCATTCAAAACTTCTACGGCGCTTTCTTCTGAAGACTATTTCAGACGGATATACCATACCTATTTACAATACATTTCAATTACAATTACAATACATTACAATTCATTATTTACAAGCCTATAAACTATAAACATTTATGGTACAGCCAGAAGAAACTATTGGTAACGTTATTTTTGAGAGTATGTATCGGCATTTCTTCTCAAAGGTTTTTCAATTCGGGAGATGCCACCGACATCGTCTAGTACTAAAAAAATATCTGAACAACGACTTGTAAAGCGCCTTCAAAAGACCAGTTGCACGAATACCATATTAAATAGATATTTTGAGGACAATTTTACAACTAATATTTTAATAGTTTTCAAGATGATTTTGAAATGCCGAAACAAACTCTGGGAGTCATATTCTTTTTTAAGGCAAACGTCTGAAAATGTTTTTAGAAGAGAACAATTAGCTAACTGTTGAGAATATCACTACGCGTGGGCGACCATCGTTGCGTAACTATTAAAATGTATTTCTTTTTAATGAATATAAGCAAGAAGAATATTCAAAGCAGCTTTTGTAAAGTCCATTTCTATTGTATAACTATTTTAGAATTACTAACAAATTACTAAACCACTTACAAGTTCACAGGATATAGGGTAAGGCGCGTCTCCTCTCCACGGATGACTGGAGCGTCTGGCACGGCTATGGTCCAGCCTATTGTGCTGCACCAGATCCTTGAAGGACCCACAGTCTTTACCGCATTTCTTGCAACAGTTCCGTAGATCTGAGTCTTTCATATTTGCGTCACTGTCAAAGTGCTTTATAGTTAATATATATAAATAATCAATTTCAAACTCTCATTTTCTATTCGATTTTGGCGTGGTCTATAGGTGTATATTCAAACCCAATAACTAATGCAATTATATACCATATAAGTATCATTGAAATATGTTCGCAATTCGAGTTACAAAGCTCATATTTTTTTTATAAAATATAACTACACATCAGCTGGTCAAGGACCCGCTGAACATAGTATAAAAATACTGAAGAGTTCATGATATATTTTTCTACAAAATTAAAATCCTTGACTCATAGAACTTGATGGTAAGGACAACTCACCCAACACCCGGTTTGTTCACATGCTGTATGGAGGTAAGTAAATGCACACGTCGTGCGTTTTCGGATGCAAATCCTATATCGCACTGTTCACAAGAATACTTCTTGGTGATATCTTTGTCCTGTAGATACAATATACTTTTTACTATACCTACAGCATAGATTGTATTTATAAATAGTTGAAATGAAACATACGTTAAGCATCCTGTGCTTGTGCATATGTAGGTCGAGTCCGCGTGCACTAGTGAAGGCGCGCGCACACACGGGGCACGTGTGCGCTTGCCGGGGCACGCGCGTGCCGCCCGGCCGGGCGTGCCCGTGCGTGCCCCGCCGGTGCACGCCCAGCGACGACTCGTGCCTCGTGCGGAACGGACACCAGCCGCACTTGTACAGGTAACCGGAATGCCAGCGCTGATGTTTTTTGGCTACACCACTGCAATAAAACATACGATAGATAATAAAGCATATTTGCTTTATCGTACACCATAATATAAAATCATACATTACATTAATACTAGTCGTCAGCGTCGTCGCCCACTGGTCGAAAATTAGACCATAATAAGTTTATTATGCATAATTTTAAAAAAGTATATTTGCATTTTGCACTCCATCTCTAATCATTATAAACTATAAGTGCGGGTTTCATACTCCTCCGTCTGCGCAATTTTTGTAAAAAGGGAGCACAAAGTTTTTGCTTTACGCAGTAATATATAGATAATTTATTTATGCAATAAGGATACAACAGCGGTCTTATCGCTGAATAGCGATTTCTTCCAGACAACTTTTGGATAGACAAGAATAAAATTAAATGTATCAACTCGTTACATAATGAGTTCACAGTCCACCTGATATAGATACGAGACTAATAAATCGTATATAATTGATTCACACAAAAACACAATGTCACTTACACATTATTAAACGCTTTGGGACACATTTTGCAGAAGAATTTCTTGCTGTGAGCGCGTTTTGAGTGAGATGCCGCCAGCGCTGTGGTTTTGAAGCGAAGTTTGCATATTGGGCATTCTGCTTGCCCTTGACTCTGGTAAAAAAACATACATATTGTTATCAACGAAGGTAGAAATAAAAATGATCGTTTATAAGAATTAATTGGAAAAAATAGTCTTCAATCCATTTAATCTCTAGTTTTAAAAACTCAAAAAGGTATGCACAAATTGTGGTGCTCAAATTTTGACACGATATTCAACCTGCTTCAAAGATGCCACGTGCTAGAGCAAAGCGTGACAGGGTTCAGCTAATACATTATAGGACTGTTTTACATTAAAATAAAACAGTTATTATGTGCCGAAAGAAAGACACAGCGTTTATGTGAAGAAGAAACTGTCTATGATCTTGCCATCAAGGAGCATATTTAGTTAAAAACATACCTGTTTGTCTCTGTTTACTGAAGTTACCATGAATTTCCGGCAGGGGTCGAGCGTCCTTCCCGCGCGTCCGTTGATTCACTTCATAGTGTCTTCACTCACCAGCCAGGCCCTTGCTCTAACGCTGTGTCTTTCTTTCGGCACATAATAACTGTTTTATTTTAATGTAAAACAGTCCTATTATATGCCTAGTCGAAAGACACAGCGTTTATGTGAAGACTTGTTTGATATCTGCTGGTGATGGTAACTGCAAACGCTATGTGAATTGGATATAAATGTGTAAAATACCAAGAATTGTTTCTCATACTTTAAACATTTATTCTTATTAATAATCAATTATTATTTTTTCTAACATTATATAACAAAATATAAGTAAGAATTATAAACGACTCATTTATATAGTTATATATTATTATGTAGTATGGTTATCTACTACTACAATAAACAAAATGTTATTAATTAAGATATTATAATAATTTGGCACTCAGTCTCATGATCATTAACAATCAATATTATAAAAAAGGTGCATCTACAGTAGATGCTAATTAAGATCAATTCTATATTTGTAATTATCAATTAAAATATAAACTCTAGACACTTGAGAAATTTGATCTAAGTAAATCCTCATTTTTATCTTTCTGAATGATTTCCCTGCAATGAAATAAAATCTTAAAGTTTTATCACTTTTCCAATTGCCTGTTTTTAGCCTTTCTTCAATTACAATGTACATTTTTCCACCAGCCTTTGAATGCTACTGCAGCTCTAATACTCCCTGGTGGTGCACTTATGTCCACTGCTTTAAAAACAAATTTAACCCATCCTGCAATTAGGGTTCTAGTAGTTGGCTTAACTTACCCTTTAAGAGGAATAAATAAATAAACTGGATATATTACTATTTACCCGACTATGCTGCGAAGTCTAAATTAATTGTTTGATATGTCTTACAGGACATATATGTACAGGGCATTTGGGTGTTTCACCAATGACCATCCTGACTGCCTGTAATGGCTTGAATCTGTTATTATCCAAACCTGGACCACAGCACAATGATGTCCTCTTCTTCTATGCAGTTGTTTTGAGATATGTCTAGTAAGGTAAGGTCATGTATTCTTGGACCTGATGCTAAGAGCAAAATTAATGCAGTTCTATATGTATATATCAAAAAGCGAATTGGTGCTATAAACAGTGGTTTCTAACCAATTAAATAATAAAGGGATATGCCATAAAGGCGATTTTGTAGGTTTGAGTTTAATCAATGCAATGGCTTTTATTACTTGTTAACAAAGGAAATTTTTTGGAAAGGTTTTCTACTGTTGAAACACAATAAGTAGAAATAGCAGATTTATGTAATAATATTGTGTTATAGTATATATAACACAATATTATTGTATATAGTGTATATTGTATATTATATATACATATACACTATAAAATAGTTCTAAATAAAGATTTGTTACAAAACCTTGCAACATCTCTGCCATCTGGATTTTTATTATTAACATTATTTGTGGTGGAAAATGCTAACCACCTGTTTATAGGGGTTTTGTATGTGTTTAGAGTGCTAGTTCGCCAACTGCTACTCAATAATTGTATTTCCTCTCTATTCCAGTTTGAGAGCTGATCACCCCTCCCCCCCCCCCAATTTTGGGAGGTTTGATTCCGGTTTGGAAGGACAATTTGTCCACCTGTGGGGGACCTAGACCTGTTGTTTGATCGATTAGATTCTGCTGCAGATCCAATGTTGGCAATGGATCTGCTAGGGCTCTGGCTTTGAGGTCGGTTAACCCAAAGTACTGGTCCCAATGTGGGACTATTAAGGTGAACATTCCCTTGGCTTTGTTCAAATGTGCCAGTACCCAAGGGACTAGATTGGGTGGGGGAAAACCCAGCCCAACTGACAGGTCCAATTTTGACTGGAGGCGTCGCAGAAAACTGCTGACCCATCTGTCGAGTCCCAGGTTACGTACCGCGGGACGACTGCGGTTTCTTTTGATGCAAACAAGTATATGTCTGGCACGCCCTATTTTTTGAATATTGCCACCCTGACTTGGATTTGCAGATGCCACTTGGGCACAGGCTTTCCTCTTGAGAGGTGGTCTGCAATCCTGTTTAACCTCCCTAAGAGGTAAGAAGCCGACAGCGTTATGTTGAGCTGCTCGGTCAAGTGAAGGAGTTTGTCTGTTAGGCCCAACAGGGGTAAGGAACGGGTACTCCCTTCGTTCCTTATGTAGGCTATCAGGGTGCGATTGTCTGAGTGTACCAGTACGTGTGCACCCCTCATGTCTGCACCTTGTTGTGATAAGGCTGCATACACGGCATACATCTCCTTCACATTGGAGTGCCACTTTAGCTGGCGAGGACTCCAATTGCCCGACAACATTGTGTTGTTCAGGTGTGCTCCCCAGCCCGCGTCCGCCGCGTCTGTGGTTGCACTTTTAACCTTGCATTTTTTAGCCACTTTAGTAACTCTACTCAAGAGTCTACTAGAGGAGGTAACATCCTCTCTTGCCTTGGTCTGCCTCCTCTGAATGATTTTAGTAAAATCGGTGTTCTGCGATAGTGCAGGTGACCATTCAGTGTCGCTAAATTGGTAAAGTTTATTATACCCAGCCATTTCTGTACCTTCCGGAGACAGGCCATTTTCTTTTACAATAAATTGGTTGACATTTCTGTTATATTCAGTACTTTTTTGACAGGAAGAGATATTAAATTGGATTTTGTGTTCCATGTCATGCCTAAGTATTCTAGTTACTGAGTTGGGGTGAAAAGTGATTATTGATAATTCACTTGCCAACCCAACTTTATCAGGGTTCTACAAGCTTTGCTTGGTTTTGATTGGTTAAATAAACTATTAATAATTAATAAATGAAAATTAATTTTTATCCTTATGCCCTGTCTCTGAAGGATTTCCGCAATCCAATTGGTAACAGAAGCGAAAGAGTGAGGGGCTGATGAAAGACCGAAGGTTAGGGCTGTTTACTGCAATATCTCTCCCCATATATTATACGTAGAAAACACCTGTGGGTTTCCTTTATGCATAAATGGAAGTAGGCTTGGTAGAGGTCGATTTTTATCATCCAGTCCTGATCTTGAAGTAACAGAATAATATCCACTCGAGAAATGAGTTGGAAATGACGAGTGGAGACATGCATATTCAGTTTTCTTAAATTGAATATGAGTTGTACTCCTCGTCTGGGTTTTTATCAAAATCATCTTTGAATGAAAACCCGGTGCGGTTAATTTTAGTTTCTCTAAAATGCCCACTTCCTTGAGTTCGCTTATGACTTGTGTCATTTTTGCTGATTGCTTTGTAGCAAATCTGGTTATTATTTTCTTGCAAGGATATTGCACGGGAGGTTTTGTAAAAAAAGGGTATACAGCCCCTGGCTATAAAATTTTGAACATATTTGCTCGCCCTCAGCTGTGCTCATATCTGAACATGGTACCCCCCTTGAATATCCTGCTTTGATAGTCACTTGTCTTTATTAATGTTGGAGTTGTCATGGGAGTCTGTGAGACAGGGGAATATTTTATATGATAGTTATTATAGTAATTTTTCTCAACTTTTGATTTATTTTCCTTATCAAATATTCTTGATTTAGAGGACTATTTAATTTTTTTTTTATTTAAGTTAGTATTATTACTGTCACTATATTTATTTTTATTCTTTAAATAACTTGGCATGTTTAGCCACACCTGGGATCTCCCCAAAGAGTATACCAGCGGAATACGAGCATCCCTATTAAATAGGTGTTTCAAACTGGGTGGAATGTTTTGAAACGCAATTTTTAAATTGACATTGTTTATTTCTTTTAGAATACGGTCACATATAACCTCAATACATTCTGCCTATTTTGCGCAATTAACCTGCATACATGACTTCATATTTTTATATGATGGAGATAACAGACCAAATATTTCTGTAAATTTACCCGAGTTTGCATTAAGTTCCGTACCTGCATTAGAAGCCTAATCTATGACGTCCTGTAAACCATTTACTTAAATAGTTGTCGACTATGTAAGACTGCATTCGATAATCCCGCTAGTAAATGTTCAGTATTAGTTAATAATCTGTTCCCTTATTTAAATGACAGAGCTCCTCATCTAATTTCAGACCTGTAAATCTCACAATCACATCGCTACTCCGGGTAGCGAAGTGAGCCTGTAATGCTTTTTTATATCTTATGCCTTTCCAAGCTTGCGAGTTAGACTGTTGTAAATTACTGATTTCCGCTAATTTACTTGGGTCAGCACTAGGTATAAAGTTATTATTAACTTTCCTAATGACATATTAGTAGTAGGTATAAAAGAAAAAATTGTTTCGGACATCTTGGAATGGCCGGCATTATCTGAACTATTATGAGTTTTGTTACTATTTAATGCATTTAGGTATGATGGAATCTGAGCTACGCACTCTGAAAGGAAATCGACTTGATTTATTGGCGAGTCTTAACAGGATTCGACCTGCTTCGACATCCGCCTGGATCTATTGTTTGGTGGTGGGTCCGCAAAACCCTCCTCATCTTCTGAAGATGAGGAAGAGCTGCTGCTTTCTATTGAGCTAGAGCTCCTAGCACTTCGCCCTCCCTCGGGAGCGACGACTTGCGCATCGGAAGCCTCCGACTGATTCATAAGTATAAGTAGGTACTCACCTAACTGCCGCTAACGACAACACCCACACACACTATATTAAACTTATGCGATAAAGCACTTATTTCAGCTAAATAAATAAAAAATCAAAGTAGGAACACTTAGTTCTCACTTTTACAACTTTGGAAAATTTTCGCTCCTTACGCGACGAAAATCACAAACGCTATGAAGTGAATCAACGGACGCGCGGGAAGGACGCTCGACCCCTGCCGGAAATTCATGGTAACTTCAGTAAACAGAGACAAACAGGTATGTTTTTAACTAAATATGCTCCTTGATGGCAAGATCATAGACAGCTTCTTCTTCACATAAACGCTGTGTCTTTCGACTAGGCATATAATAGATATATTACAAGTGTCCGTCAATTATTCGAATTTAAACTTTAAATCTGTGTACTTAAAAGACACATTCGTGAAATCGGTAATGAGTTAATGACTGCTCTGAAGTGAACACGATTAAACAGTGCAAAATGTACCTTAATAACGTAACATTTAAATATAATACTCACGGCATCGTGGTAAGTAGTATGAACGTGGTAGGAGTCGGCATTCGCAAACATTTTGTTGCACACTTCACACTGGTACACAGTTTCGCTCGTGAGACGGCGGCGGGCGGTGCTTTTTGTCCATTCCCGTATTTGTTCCTGGAGCTAGAATTAAAAAATACAAAGGGTTAAGCAGTAGAAGTATATCTAAGATATTTCTAAATTACTTCTAGAAGGTCTAAGATTTTTAGAACATAAATATATGACATTAATTTTTTTTATGTACTTTATAGCAGTGGCGTAGCGTGGGCATTAGCCGGGGCCGTCTGGAAATTTGCCGCCCCCTTTCATATGCCACCCGGGGCCATGGCCCCCTTTGCCCCCCCCCCCCACGCTACGCTACTGCTTTACACACTATATAGGCACTTATACAAAGTGAGGCTTATTTAACTGCAAGGATTTATGTCAAATTTAAATAATAATTACCGACAGCTCGACGATATTGAAATACTTCAGCATATCCGTTTCATCTGGAGTCAATCCACCGCCTTTCTTTCTTCCTACTTTCTTTCTTATATGTTTTACTTTACTCTCATATATCTGAAACATTACAGGTTGACGTGTATTGTCAAGGTCACAAGCGCGGCTGTTAAGCTTGAGATGTTCGATGCGATGATCAAGGAAAGTATTATGATCATTTTATATTCAAAGTTCTAAGTGACAACTTGGATCTGTGCCCGGTTGGTTGATGACAATTTTATCAACTGATTCTCCTCACCAGCAGCAACGGATGGATGATGATGATGACGGAGCATCCGTTGGCTTTACAATGGCAATAGGCTCATACATAAAAATATGCCGACGGGTTGTTATACATCAGTATGCCTTTTGTTTATCCCCTTTGGATATAGAGGTATGATGGTATGTATACATACATATACATATATACATGTAGTACGGTATGTAATAATTAATATCTATGATCCACCCACAAGTTAATTAAGTGTGGAAATGATGATGTGTTAAAGGTGCATTATACATATATTTATATTTGCCATAAAAAGGTGTGTTGCAATAAAGGATTTTAATTTTAAAGTAACCTTTATATTACTACCTACTTGTTGATCCTGACCTTGACCTTGATTTGGACTTGAATCTTCACCGAAATAATCATCTGTAATATCATGTTCCATTTGAGAGTTAGTCTCGTCATTATTTGTTAAAGTAGGTTCATTTGTTTCAATTTTACATCCATTCTTTTCAATTTTTACGCTTCTATGGTTTTCATTTTTGAAATAAGTGACATCACTATCATTTGATTCTGATTTTGTTGTATTCAAATGTGAAGTAATACCACTATTATTTGATAGTAATTTTATTTCAGGTTTATTATGTTCTTTGATAAGACTTTTTGTTACCTGTAAGTAATTAATAAAGAATTAAATAGTTAATTAAAAATAAAATAAAGAATTATTAAATGAGATATTATAGTCAGTTTAAACAATGTAATCGTATAAGCAGGTACAATTGTCCATGCATATCACACATACATGCCCCTACCGGCATTCAAATCTGGGGACCCTTACCACATAAGGTAGCCTAAAGCGCTGCACTTATTTATTTATTTATTTACATGGATATATACCAGTTACAGTAAATAAAAATAAAATCAATACTTATAGATATAACAAAAATATGTAGTAAATACAGCTTAAACACAGGATACCTATCATGCCTACCTATTGGGTTGTTGTAGTCTCTTAATGCATGTGTTTGTATATTATATACTCAAGAACCACTGAAATGAATAATTTAGTCATGAAATTAATATAAATATAAAACAAATAATACCTCTCCATTCTTAGCAAATATATCCAGTAGTGTTGCCTGAGATATTGTGCATTTATCAATGAGTTCACTGCATTTTATAAGGCTTGGTTTACATTGGTAACAGATGAATTTTGGAAGACCATCTATATTGATGTTTGCCTGTAATAAAAAAGTTAAAACCTTGGCTATAACATAAAATGAATATGTACTTTGATGTTGGAAGATTTGAGCCTAATGGCCCATTGGGTTTGACTCAATCGTCAAAGAAAATGGAAGGCATGTTCCACTGTATTTTAAGTTATGTGCACATTTGTCACATGTTCAAACTGTAAAGGAGAACAGTGTGGGGAAATCTATATACTTGAGAGGTTTTGAAGTCTATCAATCCCCACTAGCCTATTGTGGACTATACCCTAATATATTTGTTTGATGCGGGAATTGGAATCAATCTGAAATCAATTAATAGATATTCTCATTTGATATTAAATTTTTTTATTATTTATTGATGCTTTCTTGATGATGCTTTCTTACATTACTTCCAGCAACGGATTCCATACATATTCCAAGCTGTGTGTCCTGCAGGCTAAATAATTCAAGATCGGTGGCCAAGCATACCCTGCATGCCTCGACATTGGAGGCCTCAAAGTTGGAGTTCAGCTGAAAGTATTTTTTCAAAATTAATAATAAATTTCATACAACATATGTAATTTTTGATAAAAATATATGATTTATACATTTTTATAAAATTCTAAATCAATTTCTGATGTACTTATTTATTATTATTTAATATTTCAATCTTAAGTTTACCCAGGAGAATGCAGAGATTACTGGTTATATGCATCAAAATTTCCTAAATTTTACAACCTTCTTTATTAAGTATATATTATTAAGGATAATCTATCCCTGTTTAATGCAGGCAGGCCTATGCATTGTTTTCTGGTGCAGTTCCTCTTTTTTTAATAAGGTAAAGTACATGTTTACTTCACCATCATATAATCCAAAGAGTGTCCACTGCTAAACAAAGGTCTCCGCTATAAATTGATATAAGGGCCAGCTACATTTTGCCCGAACCCAATGATTTCTGAAGACCTTTACGAGGTTGTTCGTCCATCTCAACTCCGCTCAAGTAACTCAGACCTTAGCAGTTATCAATATTAACTTACTGGTAATAAATTAACAGGTAAAGCATCATCTTTGATTCGTTTTCGGCAGCCATCATAGTTGATCTGATCATATACAAAATGTGCGCTACATATCCGGGCATAGTTGGGAGGTACCCAGTTAGGACGGCCTATAGCTCTCAACCATTTACTTTTTAGCTCCCAATTTGAAGGAAATCTAAAATAGGATTGTTTATTTTTAATCTCTTGTAAAGATTGAGTATAATTTAGTTTTTAGTTGGTATAAGTCCTCCAACCACAACGATTTTCCGCAAAACATAAAGGTTTTTTTTTTATAAAGAACACTTTTGATACACCAGTTAATAGATATTTAGTGCTTTTCAGTCAAAAGGACTGAGAATCTAAACGGAGAAGCTTTTTGAAGGAAACAGACATCTCTGATAAAATCACCGATAAGTAATTTATATGGAACTTTTTTAAAGGGTCTATTCTTACGCATGAAATGATATTAGAGACGTGGGATCTTTCTTCTTATTGTTGCTGTTGTTACCACAACCTTTAACACAGCAATAGGAAACCATTTTATAATGATCTTATCATTATTTATTTGTACTTATCAAATTATAAACAAAAACATTAATGTCTCCTTCTGCCTGCTTGCAGCACAGCAATTTTGACATTGACACTATTGACAGTTCTAAGTAAAGCAAGTTACAAAACTACTTTTATTAATATCAATTTAATTTAGTTTGTTTTATTTTATTGATGCCAGATAATCCTAAAATAAAAATAGATTCGGTTGAAAAAACCAGTAAACCATTTATAATGTCGCCGAAGGACTAAACTGACACAGTCTCACGCAACGCAAGCCATTCGGACTATCAACGATCACGACTTTTAACCGAAGCAGAAACTACAAGACGATCGCTGGTTATCAGTTTTGTTTTATCCATATTTCATCTTGGATGACATTGAACGATATGCTATTTCTTCTGTACCTAGTTATTTTTGTTACTATCAGATTGCTTATAAAAGATGTTGTCACTGCAATAACGTTAGTAATATGGTTATCCCTACAAGGTTGTAAGGACTCAATCAAAACGTCCTCTGCTTATGGTGCCCGGTCGCTGCATTACCAGCGCCGCGCGCATGGTATTGGAAATAAAATAAAACTTCATTTAGTTCATTATTGCATATTGTATTGCCACTGGCGTTTATACAACATAAATATAACTTTAATATACAACAACCACATAATATTTACATTTGTAAGAGTTCAACAGAATAATTGTATATTCCATATAATTCACTATTTTGTTCGGAAAATATAAATAAACAAAAATAGTAACATAATCTCATATAATTATATTAATTATTAATATTGCTATATTTAAAATTGTACCTTATTGTACAGAAGTGGAGTGGAGGGTTACTTATTCCTACGAAGCACTGTAGTAGTAGTTCTTTTTCATATTGGAGTTTAGTTGTTAGTTGAAAACACTTTTACTATATAACTAGATAATTGGCGAAATAATGTCTCCAACCAGGGTTTAGTTTAACTTAAAAACAACGGCTAAAAGCGCCTTCGAATGAGGCTCGGATTACAGTAAGTTTTCTTCAGTGGAGCAACAGCTCAGGATAGTTGGATCTGCATTATCGATTATGCTACTTGCATTAGTATTTATATCGAGTAGCATTGTTCCACTATTTAAGAAGCCAGCCAATAATTTCAAAAATATTTCGTAAGAACTTAGATATGGTCTGATTACAGCGGCGTAATCGAGGCCACGCAAATTACTTGGATGGGGCCCTAATAACAATCGTCCCGTAATTGAATCAATCATTGAAATATGTAGTTACCAGGGACGGACTCTGGTGGACGAGCGGGCTGGCGGGCTGTAAGCTTGTTTGCCACCCTTGTAACATGAAAAAAAGGTCGCGGATTTTTGGGCCCCCCATCCGACTGGGGCCCCGTGGTATTTTACCAGCCCTGCCACCCTACAGTTACGCCACTGGGTCTGAATTTAAATAATATAACAATGTAAAAGTAGTTAGAAATACAGTTTATGAACTTATTACGGAAAAATTTTGCATGCGAAGCCTTATTGAGTTAATGGAGCAGCGATTCCTTTTGGCCTTTTAAAGCCACTTTTAAACAACATGTGAGTCAGTGACATCCTTCGCGCATTTGCTTCTCTTCTTCCGAGGAGGTTGAGGTTGTTTGTAGTGAACGGTGCGCACGTGCAGTTTTACGCTTGACGAGTATTTGAACTTTTTGCCGCACATCGTGCATTCGTATGGAGTGTCGTCCGTGTGTACCTGTGAATGATTTGAAAAACAAAATATAATTTATTCGAAGTAGGCTATTTTTTATTGGGCCCTTTTTGAACGTCGATAGTAATGATAGGCCCCAAAAACCTGAACCAAAGTCCTGCCATTCCGGTGAATAGCAGGACACTAGGAAGCGGTCTTCCTATTGCTTTTGTGGGAAAGAAGTAGCACAAACTCTACAGCAACATATTTCTATCTGTTTAATTAATATTTAATGATCTTTCGAATAACGAGCATACACCAATCCAGTTTACTGAGCGGAAAAATAAAATCTGAGAATCCAAATTTAGCAATTAGTTGACGTTAGACTTTTTTTTGAATTCACATGACTCCTAGCTTCAACTATGTGAAGTATTTTAAATTACTTTTACATCAATTAGAGTGTTAAATCTTACTTTAGCGTGCCTATCCAAGTTGCCCGGCACTTTAAACGCCTTCCCGCATATGCGACACTGATGCGGCTTCTCGGCTTTGTGCGTGCGCGCATGTCGGATGAGCCCGTACTTGTCGTAGAACATGCGCGGACATAACTGACAGCGGATTGTAGGGTTGCGGTGGCGGAGCTTGTGGAGACGCAGTATTGAAGTGTTCTGGAAAATAAATAAATATATCAGGACAAAAAATAGACACAGATAAAATAATTTAATGTGAAGTGTTCTAAAAAGTCACCTGTTTGTTTTGTTACTGATGCTTCTAAAGACCACCTTGAAATAATAATAGTTTATATTTCAATGGATGAACTTTCTTCTGATTTTATCACGGGGCATTGAGATTATTTTATCCCAATATTTGGTATACTTTACAGCATCAGTCACGGATGGTGATCGATTTTAAATACCGCATTTTCCGATAACTGACTTATCGGAAAATGCGGTATTTAAAATCGATCACCGTTTGTGAACAGACCATGCATATTTCATAAACCATTAAGTTCTTTTATAATACTTTCGATTCCAACTTAGCATGAACGTGTGTGGCTATTGAAATGAAATAACCGAAATTTCGATGGAAAAGTAATTCAATAGCTTCGTGTAAAATACTGACATTGAAATTAAAAAGATATAGTTTAAGCGGAGCTAATCATAATTAGGAAAAGGCTCATAAGAAAAAAAGAAAAGAAGAAAAATACCTGACAGCCTTTGCCGCAAATATCGCAGATGGCGGTCACGACAGCTTGGTACGTGTTCACTTCCTTGGGATGCTGGCGCCGCATGTGGTGCCAGTGGAACCGACGACTGCTTATTGTTTCACCACACTGCCGAATGGAGAAAAACTCATGTAATATCTGCAAGGGTATATGGTTGCCGGTCGCCAGGAATGTCATGGTAGTTAATGTGGTGGTATTGAGGAGACATAGTTCATACAACTGATGGCCGCTGAAGTTGAAACACCTGAAGTGGACCCACCGAAATTATTTATTTTATTTATAGTTAATTAAAACTTTGCCTTTTCGGAAGTTATGTGCGTATTTATCACAAGCTCAAACAGAAATCTGCATGCTTGAGAGATTTATCTCGATGCTATGTGAAGTCTGACAACCCGCAGTTGGCTAGCGTGGTGGACTATAGCCTAATCCCTCTCAATTGAGAGGAGACCCGTGCCCAGCAGTGGGGCGCTAATGGGTTGATGATGAAATGAAATGATGAATGAAAACATTTGACCAAACCAATTACATTAATTATCAAAGAAACAATTTATGTACACATTATAGAAGAACATTTACTTAACTCTAATTAAAAATTAACACAGAGGACACTCTCGCATACTTCTTCTCGGAGAACATCAAGCACCCTCGCATAATTTCTCTCCATCCATCAGCAAACACATCACATTCAGGATTGACAAACAGGAGGATATGGACAGATAACCTGGTTAAGATCGCTAAAAGCTGTTAGAATTAGATTTCTAAGATAAGGGTGTCATATACCCGGCCCATTTAGAAATCTATGGACTTATGGTCCCTATCGTAAGTCGTCGTGGCGATCCTTGGGGGAGACCTATGTCCAGCAGTGGACGTCAAACGGTTGAAATGATGATGGTCCCTATCTATATAGACTTATATTTACCAGTGGAAGAGTTTTTGCTGATATGATGATGATGATTGATGACTTACAAGTTCGCAGCATATAGGGTAAGGCACGTCTCCCCTCCACGGATGGTTGGAGCGCCGGTTGCGCAGCGTATTGGCGTGCTCGGCTCTCTTATGCTGCATAAGCTCCTTCAGCGACGTGAACTGTTGCCCGCAAACCTTGCAGCAGTTGCGGAGACTCGACTCTTGGATGCTTGCTCCACTGCCAAAGAGTTTTGGAAATATATAACAGAATTAACAAGAGGGTTTTGTGGAGTTTATGGGCCAAAACTGCAAAGTATAGACTAGGTTCTGCAACGCGCGAGCAACACATCTGGTGTTGCAAACGTCCACGGTAACCGCTTATTGTCAGGCGGACCGTAAACTTATTCATCACTTTTGTGATTTAAACAAAAAGTATTTTATTATTTTATTACATAATACTACCGGCCACTACATACAGGATCATGACTGAGTTAAAAGCAACGCTGATCAATACATCTTTAAATAAATAAAATACATATTTCTGGGCATTATTTACACAGCGCCATCTAGTTCCGAGCTAAGCAACGAGGCTTGTGTTACGGATACTAGTTGATTGATATACTACATATATAGTTTTGTTTTTGTTGTAAATACATACATATTATACATAGACACATCCATGACTCGGATACTAATGTTTATGCTCATCACATAAACATTTGTCCCTACCGGGATTCGAACCCATAGCACAGAAGGCAGTGTTAACTGACGCTGGACTAATTGGGTCGTCAAATGTTTAAGGTCTAACTGTGCCTATCGAGTTCAATCTATAGGAGGGTGGTTATTCTTAACACCTGGAAATCACTCAGTAACTTGGAGATCCTTGGTCTTAGCGAGGTACGGGCAGGGGGGGGGGGCAGCTGCCTGCCTATCATTGACTTACCACTGTTCAGGTATCTCGCTGTGGTCTTGAGAATTGAGTATGTGCACACGTCGCGCCTCCTCCGACGCGAAGCCAATGTCACATTGCTCACACCGATACTTCTTGTCGATTTCTTTCTCCTAGAAAACAGTTTTTTCTACATATAGATAGTACATACAACAGACACACGTATAACAGTTTTTTCAATTCAGTAGGTTCGTGAATTCAAATTGGAATGTACATGACAAAATAAATATTTTTCGAGCCCAGTCTTGTATCACGGTTCCGTAGAGAATTATCTTCCCTTCTACTAGTTCCTTTGGCATACAATATATCCATTCCCGATTTTTCCCACAGTCCCATTAAGGTTATGTGCCATGTGGCTTTGCAAGTGATATGACAATTTGAGCTTTGGTGCCATGTATTAGGTATAAATTATACCATAAATATATTACGACTCATATTATTAATGTGTAAGATTATTTTGATGTGAATAGTTTTGCTACTCTTTCACGCGACAACCACAAAAATATTTTTGCTAAATAGACAAAATCGCGTGTGAAACTAGTAAAGTTTGTAAGCATTACTGTTATTTTTTGTCGGCCGCAGTGTAAACAAACACGTTAGGTACGTACGTGCGTGTTGGTGCGGTGCTTGGCGTGCAGGTGCACGTCGAGGCCGCGCGGCGAGTGGAAGGCGCGGCCGCAGTGTAAACAAACACGTTAGGTACGTACGTGCGTGTTGGTGCGGTGCTTGGCGTGCAGGTGCACGTCGAGGCCGCGCGGCGAGTGGAAGGCGCGGCCGCAGTGTAAACAAACACGTTAGGTACGTACGTGCGTGTTGGTGCGGTGCTTGGCGTGCAGGTGCACGTCGAGGCCGCGCGGCGAGTGGAAGGCGCGGCCGCAGTGTAAACAAACACGTTAGGTACGTACGTGCGTGTTGGTGCGGTGCTTGGCGTGCAGGTGCACGTCGAGGCCGCGCGGCGAGTGGAAGGCGCGGCCGCAGTGTAAACAAACACGTTAGGTACGTACGTGCGTGTTGGTGCGGTGCTTGGCGTGCAGGTGCACGTCGAGGCCGCGCGGCGAGTGGAAGGCGCGGCCGCAGTGTAAACAAACACGTTAGGTACGTACGTGCGTGTTGGTGCGGTGCTTGGCGTGCAGGTGCACGTCGAGGCCGCGCGGCGAGTGGAAGGCGCGGCCGCAGTGTAAACAAACACGTTAGGTACGTACGTGCGTGTTGGTGCGGTGCTTGGCGTGCAGGTGCACGTCGAGGCCGCGCGGCGAGTGGAAGGCGCGGCCGCAGTGTAAACAAACACGTTAGGTACGTACGTGCGTGTTGGTGCGGTGCTTGGCGTGCAGGTGCACGTCGAGGCCGCGCGGCGAGTGGAAGGCGCGGCCGCAGTGTAAACAAACACGTTAGGTACGTACGTGCGTGTTGGTGCGGTGCTTGGCGTGCAGGTGCACGTCGAGGCCGCGCGGCGAGTGGAAGGCGCGGCCGCAGTGTAAACAAACACGTTAGGTACGTACGTGCGTGTTGGTGCGGTGCTTGGCGTGCAGGTGCACGTCGAGGCCGCGCGGCGAGTGGAAGGCGCGGCCGCAGTGCGGGCAGGCGTGCGCGCGGCTGTGCGCCTCACGCTTGTGCACGCCCACGCTCGACTGGTGCCGCGCCGTGAACGTGCACAGCTCGCACTTGTACACGTGCCCCACGTGTAGACGGTGGTGCTTCTTGGCTACACCTCTATTGTGGAAATCATTAAAAAAATATTATTTAAAAATCACCAAAAAGAAACAGTTATAAGTATTCAATATAAAATTTATTATTCGCCAATTATTTATCTGTAATGCTAAGAAACAGATGAACGGAACATTTACGGCGAAAACCATGTTTATTTAATAAATTACTCCATAAAGTCAGCTGTAATTTTAAACTAATATATTTTACAATAACTATCAATGTAAATTTGTAAACCTCAACACCTGATCTACAGTTTATCAAAAGTTTAAATAGGGGCAAAATAAAATACATTTAAATAGTGTCATGTGTGAATTCAAACTCTACTGGTCACAACACTAGGCTTATAACACATTGGGCAAATCTTAGAAAGAGGTAGCATTCAAAAACAGAAAAAAAAACAATATGACCGTGTTACTTACGCATTAGTGAACGACTTGGGGCACATTTTACAGATAAACTTCTTACTATGATCACGTCTTGTATGAGATGCCGCTAGCGCCTCGCTTTTGAACCGAAGCTTACACACTGGGCATTCCGCTGGCCCTAGAATCTGGAAAGAAATAATTGCATCTGATTCTATTAGTGAGTCGCTGTGACTGCCATTTACGTGAATATTCGATAGCAATAACTCTTATATACATAGATAGTATTGAATCCGAATGATTCAATTTAAGATAAAAAAGTTTGTTTTTATCCCAATTAATTATTTTACTATTATTAATTGGGATAAAAACAAGCTACTGAATGTCTCTCACTGGTGACCCCCACGTCCCAAATAGAGCTGTTGACTCTGGAGAGAGTCTGGACCTTAGAGTATTTAAATACTCTTTAAGAGGCCTTTTACAAAAATACGCGATTTTGTATACTTTCATCGCTGAAATTGAACACTTATCGATGCTTTATATAAATAACAATTAATTGTCAAAAATAGCGAGTTTTCTCTTCTACAATAATAATAAAGCGAAATATTGATAATTTATTTATTTATTCAGGGATAATCATTCTCCCGAAGTATGTTTAAGCAAAATCTCACGGAGAGCTGTTTTGGGAGCTCAAATTTGCGGATTCTGTCTATTATTCATACATAATAATTTTTTTCCCGTAATAGTAATATCGTACCCTTTAATAATAATAGAATACATTTTCATAATTACGCTTTTAAAATATAAAAAAACCGACTTGACGTAATTCAATTTTCTAATGAAAACGGTCCGAAACAAGTCCAAATATTGCCGAAGTTCTCTATCATTTTGTAATAATATTTATATCTAAATAATCTACAATATTTGTTTAAGACAGTGTATTTTTTTTAGATTTTTTTATAAATTATTTTGCCTTTTATGAATAAAATGAAATTACTATAAATTTCACTGCATCGGCAATGTGCGCTCAGTATCGCGCGAGCGCTTGTCAAGGACGGGTCTATGTCAGTTTTTTCGCGTAACCTCTCGTGTCGATACTATCGTTGTGTGCTTTGCTAGCCGTGTCAACGCTGCTATTGTGTGCGTAGGATCATCGTATACTACGACCTAGACGACGAGAAAAGCTCGATCAACGCCGCTGCGGGAAATATTTTTTTAAATAATATTGAATTATTTTCCTACATCTGTGTGTTTTATTTAAAGTTTAGTCCCACAAGTCAAGTTTTATACATCAAATATAATATGCAAACAAGTATTTTAGAATCATTTAAATGTTATTGTTTCTTCTGCATAGAAATATATTCCCATTTCCAGCACAACTGAATTTAACGAGGTTGTATTTTGCATTCTTATAATGAATTTTTAGTACCTATTCTTTAGATGTAACACCTGGGCTTAGGTCATAAAATATAATTTGAATACGCTTATTGATAATCCATAACAGGTGGTTACTAGTAGTAGGCAGATAGTAAAAGCCGAAAAGTTTATTTATCTATAATTGATATTATTAAATCTATTAAACTATGTTTACCGTGTCTGTTTGGTTGTAAAACGCGTGGTATGATTTTAACAAGTGTAAGAAAATAATGTATTAATAATTGAATACATTATTTTCTTGGTTTTAGGAATGCGAAAACGTTAAATCAAAGAATTTCATTATTAAATCAGTGTACATATTAAAATGCGAATAAAAAATAAATTATCCTCAATAATTATGTATGAAAATTAAATGAAACATGATTATCAAACCATAAATATTTATGTACTTATTAAATACCTATAAGTACATAAATAAAGCAATGAACATTGTGTCATGATTATAAATCAAATTTCATTTAAAAACCTTTCATAACTACTATATTACAAAAATGTAAACTTTGCGGATCAAGATAGTTTGGTCGCCACACTCGCAACATCATAGTGCGAGCGAGTGAGAAGATGTGAGAGAAGGTAGAGGTCGCGTAACTAGCCGCCCGCTCGATGCATAGAAAATACCTAAATTAGCGCAGCGCCGAAATGTAAAAGGGCTCTTAAAGTGGTGATGTGATTTGAACAATAAAATACTCACTGGATCATGGCCAGTAGCGTGAACGTGGTATGTAACGATGTTCCCAAACATTTTGTTGCACACTTCACACTGGTACACGTTCTTACACGTCACGGGGCGTCGCGTCGTGCCCTTCGCCCATTCCTGTATTTTCTCATCTAACTAGAATCAATCAAACCAATTAAATAATGCTAATTACGTACACTTACGTGAATTTTAGACTTTGAAATAATACACATACGTGTTTTATTGCAGTATATTAATTTTATTTTATCAGGATTAAAGCAGGTAGCTTTAATCCAGACGAAAGTATACCGCGACTAAATCTTTAAAAAATACTTTCATTTAAAAAAAAATATTAAGAAATTGAAATTCACAACGAAAATAGTGGAGTTCTGATAACAAAAATCATCATAATTACAAAATTATCCATTACAAATATCCCCAGAAGGAAGTATGCCATGTGATATGTTAGCTTTTAATTACTAAACAGATTTTGATAACATTTGGTATTTCTTCTCCTGGGGAAAGGTAGGCTGGATTATCAGAGCTGCTTACTCATTTTAGAAGACAACAAATAGCATATCTAAGTACTTGAGACATCCTATTTACCTACCGTTTCTAGCTCAACAATGTCATAGTACTTCAGCATTTCTGTCTCATTTGGAGTCAGTCCTTTATCATTCTTATTGGCTACTTTTCTTTTCGCAGGTTTTGCTTTAGTTATTTGTTTCTGGAAAATAAATTGTCAAGTCAATCAAGTTTCATAGCATTGATTTATATGGGAGTAGACAGGCAAGTAGAGGACTCTTGACTGACCTTGCTATCAAGTATAAATATCAAATGATTAATCATAATATTGTGAGAAAACCGGTCCAACATTGAATTTTGTTAAAGGTTTGTTGCATCTGCCAATGCCCCTATACCAGTCTTTATTCCTATAGGGCCTTTTCTAATGTCATAAATTAAACTTCAAAAAGTCGATGTGGACAGTGGAAATTACCATGCATATACAAAAGCTTATTTTATTATGTATTATCATTGAATAAGTCACACTACCTACTTTTTCTACCTCAGAATCTGAACTGGATTCATCGCTTGTATCATCATTTACACCAATATCGTCTCCAGAAGAACTGGAACCACTTTCTTCAGACTTATCATCATCACTGTTATCTGTGACATTGTTTAGTTCCTTTATACTTAATTCATTCACATTTAAAACATCTTCATTTAATTCTAAATCATTTACATTTAAAAGATCTTCTTTTAACACATCTTCATTTAGTTCATTTAGATTTAATTCAACTTTACATTCCTTATGTTCAACATCTTGTACTTCTATTTTTATACTAGCAATATCTTCATTTTTTAAATTACTGTCATCCCCACTGGCATTTTCAGGTTTTGTTGCGATGAATTCTGAACTATTGTTGCTATCTTCATATTTCGTTAGGAAATCATTTATTGATGAACTATCATCAAATGTAGACTTTAAGTTGACATCAAAACTGCTACCACCTTTTATGAGATTTTTTGTTATCTGAAAATGTGTTATTAAGAAATTGCAGACCTTCACTGGTAAAGTATAATAAAAAATGATCTGTGAATGTAGAATCTATCAACATATCAAAGTAATCTAAAACTGAATACAGTATTTATTGTGGTTTATTAACATAATTTTAATCCTAATGTTTTAGATCAAGGTCATGGTCAGACTGTGAGTCTGTTACCAAGAGTGAATTATTATTTCAATGTTTAATATTATATACTTTCAAAACGGTAATAAATCTGTATACCTGTCCATTCTTAGCAAAAATATCCAGTAGTGTCGCCTGAGAAGCCATACATTTTTCAATGAGTTCACTGCATTTTATAAGGCTTGGTTCACATTGTTGGCAGATAAATTGTGGAAGACCATCTACATCGTAATTAGGCTGAAAATCATAAATTAAATAATCTTATAAGATTTTAGCTGCTAGACATACTAGACTAAAATGTATAAAAGTGAGAAGAAAAACCGAAGGTACTTAAGGTACTGCAACAATTTTTTATTAAACTACGTACATTTACCTATGTCACTTGTCATATAAAGTTTAACAAGTTCTACAAAACAAATATACAAGAATTACCTACCATACATCCAGCTACAGAATTCATACAGCGGCTGAGGTGTGTGTCCAGTAGGCTATTCAATTTGACATCTGTGGCCAAGCATATCCTGCATGCTTCCACATTAGACGCTTCAAAGTAGGAGTTAGTCTAAAAGAATTTATACAAGTCTTAATATACAGATCAATCTATTATCATGAAAATGATATGATGCTGTAACAGATAGCATCAAGTTAATAGAAGTTTACAAGGCACAGATTTATACTTCTACCTGCTTCAGACCCTACAAATCTATGAGCTTGCTCTCTGGCCCTGGCCACTCTATAATCCTGGCAATAGACTGCAATTACAATGCCTTCAGGTCAGTACCATCACTACCATCAGTAAAATTAATTCATATTATAAGTCTCTCTAAGTAAGACAGTGTAAATAATTACTGAAAACTTAATTTACTTACAGGTAGTAAATTTACTGGTAAAGCATCATCCAGGACTCTTGGTCGGTAGCCAACATAGCTGATCTGATCGGTGTTAAAATGTGCGCTACACACTCGGGCATAATTTGGAGGTGTCCAATTTGAGCGGCCTATAGCTCTCAACCATTTTCGTTTCAAGTCTGGGTTTGCAGGGAATCTTTAAAAAAAACATATTCAGTATCAAGAGAGCCCACCCAGATGTTTGTCCATTAAAAATAAATACGTTTAAATTTTAATATGTATATATTTTATGTATTTAATAAAATCTAAAATAAAAACTTACGTGTGAAACGAAATCAAAGAATTGGGATCTTTTCTTTTAGATGTGCTTTTGTTGCCACAATCTTTAACGCAGCAATAACACACCATTTTATTGTTATTATCATAGGATTTATTATTTATATTTTGATATTTGTAAACGAATTTAACAAAAGCACTGTAGTGCACTCCACGTCCATTGGACAACTTGACATTGACACTTTGACGAACAGACGATATACAATGACAACCAAGTGACAGCTTTTATGTAAAAAATATAAATGAAAAACTGGAGAATAAAAGCTCAAATTCATTGTCCTTATTCCATACATAACCTCACGCCCTTTTCTCATGGGGGTAGGCAGCAACTACAGAATGCCACGCGTTACGGTCCCTGCATACCACTTTTGCCTCGTCAACAGTCTTAGACGCGCGCCGGTGTTTATTTTGTCAACAAAAGCAAAACTGGCCTTAGAAAAAGCAGTATATCTGCACAAAGAATTGTCATTTTTTTTTTACTTAAGTTATGTTGTACTTACAAGTCTGGAGGTTACATCGGACCCTACTCAAGAAAGCAATTCATTTATTTGATATGGTACATTTGAAGTCCAGACCGTAATAGGAAACTGATTGGAGAACTTTTTATAGAACAGCAAGTTACAAAGATACACCAGGGAGTTAAACAATAAAACAGCCTTTGAGTATAAAATGTCTAGTGAACAAAAAAAATGGTTACAGAGTATTGTTTTACAGATCAAATTTATTCGTTGAAAGGTATGGCGGGCAGCAGTTTGCCTTCGCATGTCCCGAAGCCAATCCTGACGCCCTCATCATCGATGCAGTAGCCGCGCATGATGATTGTGTCACCGTCTTGTATGAATTTTCTCTCCTCGCCGGTGAGGAGACGGATCGGCTTTGTTCCCTTCCACGATAGCTCTAGCATGCTTCCGAAGGAGTCTGATGCCTGCAGGAAAAAGAAAGCAACCAATACAATTATTAGTTCCATCGCGGATTGAACACGCGAACTTTGTCGTGACACAAATCGCTTAATTGGATACCATAACGCCTGTCGTCCCCGAAGAGTTAGGCAGAGGTGTACTAATGTACACCCACATACGAGCCCATTGACATCAACTGGGAAAGAATCCAAACTAGCTGCTACTGAGAATTTCTTAGAAAAACCCAATAACACTGATCGACCTGGGCATCGAACCCAAAACTTCTAGCCCAACGAGGCAGTTGTGACATAATCACCATCATATCAACCGTTAGACGTCCACAGCTATACATAGGTCTCCCAAGGATCGCCACAAAACTGGTCATGTGCCGCCCACATTCAGCGGATTCCAGCGACCTTTACCAGGTCGTCAGTCCACCATGCCGGGGTGTTGTGATATAGCAAAAAAAAAATACAGCTTTATTTTTAAATATAACTGCTTTTTTTATAAATATTAAATTTGTAAAACCACGAAATGAGGGTACTTGTAGAATATTACTCACTTCTCCACTAATAGTGCCAGACCCGAGCAGGTCTCCCGGTCTTAGGTTGCACCCGGTCACTGTCTGTTGAGCAAGTTGCTGCTTCACCGTCCAATATAAAAAGCGGTAGTTGGAACGGCAGATTGTTGACAACACTGGCGATTTTTCGGCTAGAATTGTATAAAAAGTTGTGTTAATATAACATGGCACAATAAATAAATATTCCTGGACATTATGACACACAGCGCCATCTAGTCCCGAGCTAAGCAACGAGGCTTTTAATACGGATACTAGTTGGTTGATATACTACATATATACTTTTTTTTTGTAAATCATACATATTATACATAGATACATCCATGACTCGGATACAAATGTTTATGCTCATAACAATCTTCTATAATTCATAGCTCCATAACG
Source organism: Craniophora ligustri (assembly GCA_905163465.1). Taxonomy (NCBI): domain Eukaryota; kingdom Metazoa; phylum Arthropoda; class Insecta; order Lepidoptera; family Noctuidae; genus Craniophora; species Craniophora ligustri. The sequence goes on from LR990969.1 coordinate 11,529,759, forward strand.
CAGAAATAGGACTGTTTAATCAATTTTTCGCTCAAAACAGTTAATCGCAGTAGAAGCGCGCTACCTAGTGGAAGTTATCACGGAGCAAAAACTAGATTTTTTCTTTAAGAAATTGAATACCAATAGAAATTGAATATGTGTAATAATACATTTGCCTTGCAATAGGAGAATGCAGCCTAAATTAATAAATATTTATACATATATATGGATAGGAATAATATGATCCAATTTTGTTCTAAGTTATTTCAGAAAAACCAAATTGGATAAATTAAATTGCTTTGGTCGCTAGTAATTTGGAAAAAGGGGTTCTCATTATTTTCGCGTCTGAATTAAGTCTTGTGGTAAATTCAAAAGGTCTTTTGGAGGATGTTATTATACTCAGTCACTCACTTTTCAAATCTACTTCCAATTTGATGTCGAAGTTAAATTTATCATCGTGTCTCAGATAGGGGAATGGCGTGGGGTCTTGTGGGAAGTTGTCGATGATGTACGGCCTCAGAGCCTCGATGGTGACGATCCATGGCGATATGCTGGTGCCCAAGTTCTTAGCTGTGAATGGGCCGAGGGGGATGTACTCCCATTTCTGGATGTCTCGAGCTGAGAACAGACAAATAATTGTTTATAAGAACACACAGGATATTTTTTTATCGTTTATATGTCAGCGTTTGACCACTATTTTACCTGATGGTAAGTGACGATGTGGTCTAAGATGAAGCACGCTTACCTAGAAGATACCTATTCACTCGTGACTTGAAGACCCGCAAATTGTACTCATCGGGAAATACAGACTCAGGCAACTGATTTCATTCCCTCGCTGTGCGGATAAAAAACGGCGAAGTAAAATGCTTCGTGCGGGTTTCGGGAATTTCCACCATGAAACGGTGCCTCTTATCACTTAGCCTGATTATCCGATGGTAAAAGGGTTATGGCACGTATATATATATATATTTATTATTAATAAAGATTACTTTCTTACACTTACGCGAATATAAGACGGTGACATAAAACTAATTAGGTATGAGTTATGAGAATTTAAATACAAACATAACAATAAAGAAATAGCCCTTACCGCTCCAATCATTCATGAGGACCAGTCCAAATATGCGTTCTTCAGCTTCCTTGGCCGTGACTCTCTGTCCAAGGGTAGTAGGGGGACCGCCGACGAATGCAGCCATCTCTAGCTCGAAGTCCATCAGCCGGGAGGGCCCGAAATGGGGGGCGGCGCCTGGACCAACATAAAACGTACGTATCATCTAGTTTACGGAGTAGAATTATTCAAGCATTTTCACAATACCAGATATATATTCACTTTACCTTATAGAAATAAAATTGGAAATAGACTAAAAGGAAAACAATTCGATATCTCCTCTTGCAGACTCTGTATAAGGTGGATTTTACTTTAATGACAAATAAACATTGTTTACCTTCAACGGGTAAAGTTTGTCCATAAGGTCTGGTGATAGGTGTGCCGGATATGACGATAGAACTGCTCCGACCGTGATATCCTACAGGAAGCTGCTTCCTAGAAAGAAAGTTTAATTTTAGGGCTGGGAGTACGCAATAATTTTCGTAGAAACATTTTTTGTTCAGGATTAAGACAATAGCTTTATTTTCTTAAAAATAATTACATTCATTTACATGAAAAAACAACATTTTTAATTAAGTAGACACTAGGGTGACGTGACAGTTCATGCCGAAATTATACAATGGGAAAGTTTAACAATATTATAAGTTTTACAATTTAAAATATAGAAAAAAAAATGTTGGTGCCTTATTAAAAGTATACATGGACTTCTCTGCTATATTTTTATGCAATTTGTTGTAAAACTGTGCTCCTTGATACAGAAGTTTCAACGTACTTTTCCTGTAGTTTGTCCGATGGGCCTGAAGGGCTATATTGCGATCAATGTAATGCATTAATCATCTACGGAGTATACGTAGCACAAGCCTGTTCTATAGCTTCGGAACTGTATTATGTTAGCGTAATACCCAATTTTAAGCCGCCTGATATTTTATTAAAAGAAAATAGCTTTTAATTAGCAGATCATACGTACCAGTTATCCAACAATGCGTTGTCCTTTCCTCGGAACATGATCCCGACGTTGGTAGCGTGGTGTATGGACGAGTAGAAGTCTGTGTAGTCGCCGATGTCGGCGGGCATGTGCATTTTAGCCTCATTTTGTTTCACAAACGCTCTAGAAAATAAATAATAAAATATGAGGGGCATTGTAATTTTATTTTAATTTTTTAATACATATATCAAGGGGAGGGGGGAGATAAAGAAGTCAGTCACCATGATCCTGGGCTGGGTCTAGGTCAACAATAAAATATTTTTCTTTTTAATTAGAGCATTATTACTGTACGGCGCCATCCATTTATTACGTAAGACGAATTTTGATAGATTTCTCACCCATCGGCATTTCCTAACTGACGACCTCTGAGAAGAAATGCCGAAACAAACTCAGAGAATCATGGTCTCTTTTGAAGTCCAAACATTTTGGTTACAATATGTGAGCTTGACTATGTAGGTTAAAGTCTTGAGATGGCCTTTTGAAGAAAGCACCAGTGCAGCTTTGAGTTGACCTGTCCATACTGACAGCACGCATTCGTCAGCCATCGTTTAGCTCAACCATTATTGAGGGAGCTTAACGACCCGACACACGTCTATGCAAGATGTAAAAAGTACCTAGTTGTATTTTGTATGTTTTGCTTGTAAATACCCGTCTAAAATATGTAGGTAATCATGCAAGACAAAAGTACTGATCGTAGATGTACATACCGCTGTCTAAGATCGCTATCATTCTGTAGCGTGGGATTAGCTACATCTAGAAGCCTCTGTATTGTAGTTCTTGCCTCTATCCAGTGAGGTCGGGTAAGGCCCATGAATGAGTTGAGCTTTTCTTCCTGAAATCCAAATCATAAAAAAAAATATTTAAACGTTACGTAAATGATTACGACGGCTGACGGCTAATTGTTATAGACGATCATGGCATTCATTAATTTCGATAAATGATGCGTGCTTCGGGATCGAACTCCGCACTTTAGACCTCACTCTTCATTGGTCATGCCACTAGGTTATCATATACATACATACATACACTCACGCCCTTTTCCCATGGGGGTAGGCAGAAACTACAGAATGCCACGCGCTACGGTCTCTGCATACCACTTTTGCCTCGTCCACATTCATACTAGGTTATCAAAGCTCCTATTTTATCGCTGTCGCTGGAATCCGCTGGATGCGTGTGGCCCAGGACCGGTCGTTGTGGAAAACCCTGGGGGAGGTTTATGTCCAGCAGTGGACGTCATCTAGCTGATATGATCATCATCATCATCATATTGACGTTATCTCATTTAATTTTCGAAAAACTTGGCAAATTTCACGAATATGTTTGTGACTTAATATGATAAATACCAGTATGCAAGGAACCAGAAAAAATTTTGAAAAGTTGTTGACGTCGCAATGATGATCATTTATATTCACGTGTAACACGGAAGTTTAATACTAGTTACAGTGTTAGGAATATGGACGCTGATCTAGTTAAAATTAGATGTGTGTTTGGACAATCATCCCATGTACAATGTCACTGCTGGGCACAGGTCTCTTCAGATAGTGAAGGGTTAGGTTGTAGTGGAACTGCTGGCCTAGTTTCATTTACTGGGTTCCTCACAAGTAGGTTTCCTAACGATGTTTTCCTTTACTGTTTTAATAATAATTAGTAAGTAGATATAGGTAATTTAAATATTACGCATTAGATTATGGAAAGTCAGAATGACGTGCCTAGGATTAAAAATTGAGACCTCCTTGAGATCTGATCTTGGCAGGATCAGCTACTCCTAATTCAGAAAATAAGCTAATAAGTGAATTAAGCTACTGAAGTATCTTGTTGTATTCTTAACTCTAGGCGGGTAGGTAGGTACCTACTTGGCTTTTATTAGATGCGGTGTAAACAACCTACGTATGTGCTTAGGTACTCACTTGTTGATAATAAAACAAGACCTGCATTAATTAAATTATGTAAATAAATATAGGTACTATTTATTCACTTATTAAGTAAACAAGTAATACCTATAAGAATAAATAAATTTACCTTGAAGACATTCTGTTTGGATTTCAGGAGACCCCCATCAAATAAATGTGAGATTACATTCAGATCCAAAATCAAATCGCCAATTGCGACTCCAATGTGTTTCTCGCTCTAAAAATACATACAATACATGGTTACAAAATAAGCACAAAACAAACAACATACCTAGATAACAAACATGTTTTTACAACTCAACCAAATTAAGTTGTTATGCGAAGGCGTAAATGAAGTATTACGCCACAGTACTTCTAAATTTGGTAGCATAGTAACAAATAGAAATGTCAAAAACAACCGAGTACGGTCAAAAGTACAAATATATAAATTCATTTTGTAAGAACTGGTAAGAACTTAGCTCTTATAACTACGTCCATAAGAACTAATTTCGTTTGCTGTAACTTTTGTAACGTGTTATCAAAAAAATCATACGACAAAATTTCTACTTACGTTATTAGGTGATGTAAAAACTCCGTACGGAAGATTTTCAATTGGAAAATCGGAGTCTCGAGCGTATTCGATGAACGATTTCATTGTGATACGTGTTTGTCGTACAGAGGGCGATCGGAATGTGTTTTCCAACAAGATTTGTAATGTTACTTTAAAGTGGTTATGGAAATGTATCGAGCCGGTTCCTAGTCGGCGAGACAGTTCACAGTGGTATCTATTCGTATAAGTAGACGTACCAGTTATCTCAAGGTCACTGTCTCAGAATCTTCTTTATTACGGTGAAATAAAAGGGAAAGTTATTAAGTAACAGATAAAACGATCTACAGTTAACTACTGGACAATTTTAAGGTTATACGATGCAGGAACACCGAACGTTAATGACTAAATTAGTCACATTTACTTACTAGTAATTATATGAATGTCACTAGTCATATTATCACATAGGTACGATAACATTGTTTATACTTTGTGTACCTATGTGCATTGAAGTACCTAAGTTTGGTAAATATGGTATACAAGGAGTTAATTTATTTAGAGCAGCGGTAATCGACCTGGTATGCAGGGACCGTAGCGCGTGGCATTCTGTTCTGCCTACCCCTATGGGAAAAAGGCGTGAGTGTATGTATGTATGTAATCGACCTTAAGATTCAGTGAAATTTCTAAAAGATCTGAAGGTTCTTTGATACCGGTGACGTGTTTTGGGATTGACTTAGGAATTGAAATGATTACCTACACGTTATTTTTGCTTCACAACCACATTGATCCTTACCAAACGCATGTAGAATATGGAATGGTCTAGGTTAACTCACCTACTTACAATAAACATCACCCAAATAAAAGACCAGTTCATTTAAAATCATCATACATTTATTCATTAAAAAAAGACTACGACCGCTATATTTACATGTCGAAGTTGACCTTAGACAGTATCGCCGGGTTCCGGAGAGCCCCTCGGATGCTCCGCATGCTTTGTGACTGACTGCTGGGACAGTCCGCGACTGCCTGGAAATAAGGCATCTGCAGGACTTTCTGTTTCACCAAGTTCTACATTATAACTTACTAGCTTTTGCCCGCGATTTCGTCTGCGTAAAATTTGTAATTTTATTTCCACCACCCTTTTAAGCGATGATTTCCGGGATGAAAACTTTTATCTAAATCGGTTAAGGTGGAAGCTTCACGGTAGCCCCCTAGCGCATTGATTGACTTTTTCATGAAATAGACAATCAATGCAGTTATATGCACTTTGAGGGCTGTTTTATTGATTTAAATGATTATAATTCTGTAACTAAATACGTATTACAGGCGCAAATCAAATTTTGTATAATGTTCAGTCTGACAATGACCGGCAAATTGCAAAAAACGTACGAAAATTTGAATTTCGTGGGCTACCGTGAAGCTTCCACCTTAAGCGGTTATAGTGTGAGTACAAACTACTTTCAGTTTGGACTATTATGGTCTAGATTGCCGTTTAGTTTTTGATATTTTATATGCTATTTAGTAATTAAAACATTACACTTACATTTAAAATATAGATTTTTAAGGATAGGAGTTAGGACGAATATAATATATTAAATTCAATGAAAAGTTTTAACGTATTTATTTTATAACACTTAAACATCTATGATGCTGTGACGTTACATATAGTAAAATATACACTATTATATAAATACCACTATTACATATAAACGATGGAAGGAACTAATCATATGTCCGCCCTGAAGTGAGTCACAGAAAATTGATGCTTATTCCTTTACAATACGGCACTCGCAACATACTTCAGATCGGTCATCCGAAAATGACTTGATGAGTAATTTTACCGCACTAAATTTCAGTATAAAATCTATATCATATAATAATCAAATCCTGTTTTATAGGTACATTTATGAAGGCTTAAGATTACATATACATAGGTATACTATAACACATATATAACGTATATATAATTACGCCTGTATTACCAAAGAGCTAGGCAGAGGGATTTGGTTTAGACCGAAATGAATACTTACATAACGTAAGATGATCTAGTGAGATAACAGAATGTTAATAAGATTTAAAGGAATATAGGCGTAATGTTTTTAATTAAATAAATAAAATAATTCATAAAATTCAATGATAATTAATTGTACATTAGTTTTTTATTATATAGCATACACTAGTTTGTTTAGTTTGAATTTTTTTAAATGATATAATACACAATATATATTTTTTCGAAAATTCTAATGTTTGGTACCTACTTGATATCTTGTACAATTTTTAAATAGGCACTTATATTTATTAATTATGTTATTTTTATACATATTTAAATTTACCGAATACTGAAAACTATGACAGTTTGTCTTTATTTTAATAGAATAATTAAAAGTGAATTTATTAAGTATAAAGGATATGCTAGAAGCGGATTTTTTTACATATAAAAATGTTAAAAAAGAATTTATCTTTGTTTGTATTTTAAATTAGATGTTGTAGGTAGAAATTGAGGAGTTACCTCTACTGGAAGACCAGTACGCGGTTGCCACGCGAGATAGGCACTTCCTGAGGGAGACCTATGTCCAGTAGTGGGCATCTAACGGTTGATACGATGATGATGATAGTAGGTATATTGTATCAACGATTTTTAAGACATCTTATCATCAGTTAAAACTTAAAAGTAACTTTATTAGATAGTATTACATACTTCGTGTAAAAAATGATATAGCAACACTACTTCGACATCTAACACTAATTACATACAAAAATACATCATAACCGCCGCACTCAGAAATATCCATTAAGGTTAATGACTCATTATCTAGCAATTACCTGAAACAGTCCAGTATATTTGGGTAACAGATTACAAACAAAAGTAATATAGAAATAAGTCAAATAAAATATCGTATAGTTATGGCAAGATACACTGAACAGTACCTACCTACCTGGTGCTGCACGCTGGCGGAAAATTAGAAGTAACTTCTTCGGTCTTATGATAATCTTATATGATTTAAATTTTAATATATTTTAAATATCAAATGATAAATTACTTATCATATCTCTCAAATAATAGGAGACTCGTAATGGGAAAATAAATAAATATTTTCCGGACATTATGACACAGCGCCATCTAGTTCCGTGGTAAGCAACGAGGCTTGTGTTACGGATACTAGTTGCTTGATATACTACATGTATACTTTATTTTTTTGTAAATACATACATATTATAAATACAACACATCCATGACTCGGATACAAATGTTGATGCTCATCACAGAAACATTTGTCCCTACCGGGATTCGAACCCGGAACCCATAGCACAGTAGGCAGCGTTAACTACCGCTGAGCTAAATGGGTTGATAATGATATTACTAGTCTGCTTGACTAGTCGTTAGTTAATGATTCATTCAACTTTAATTGTAGTCGCTGAGTGCGGCGTTATGTCATACAATCTACGTTCAACACAAATCTAAAAGAGAAATGCCATTTACTATTACATATTAATAACCACCTGTCTCCATATATTCACTTTTCTTTCTTTCTTTGACAAAAAAAACTTTTTTCGGATTTTCTTCAGTAATTGTGACTGCGTTTACAAACACAAACACCGAGGCTCGGGACATAAACCTGTAGGCCATACAAATAATCTGGTCTGTGCGGCTCTCAGCCAGTGCGCCAAATACACGAACAAGTTTTTAGGATTAATATTTAAAATAGTAGGCACACAAATAAATGCAACGCAGTCACAGAATACGTTAGGCTGAAAACGTTTTAGTTATAAGTGCCAAAAATACTTAATTTACTTTTACTATGAAAGTACAATTTTCAGAATATCTTGTGAATCTGTATACAAGATAATGACTCAATGCAGTGGCGTAGCGTGAATTTCCGTCTGGAAATTTTCCGCCCTGATTCTATTAGTATATAAAAAATGTGGCACTGAATGCCGCCCTTCATATGCCGCCCGGGGCCATGGCCCCCTCTGCTCCCACCCCCCACGCTACGCCACTGACTCAATGTTATAAAAACGAAGTATTGAAATAAAACTACTTTTTACGGACCATGGATGCTGTAAAGGATCCAAACCTGCGGTATAAACATTATATCAATATACCGCGACTAAATCCGTAGAAATTAGTTTTATTACAATGTCGAATATTCGCGTAAAAAGTATTTGACAGATAGTTACCGTTGGGCATTTCTCTTTACTTTTATACTTCTGTGCTACATGTACTGTCTACTTGGGGTGATGTTAAATTAAATTGTATTTAAATTTAAATGCTTTTAATAAATTCATTTTTTATCTGAATTTTGTACTTACTTCTAATTATTATGATATTTTTATTCACACATGACAGACTTAGAAAACGAATGGATTGAAGCCAAATTAGATTTAACACTACAAAAGTATGTAGTCCAAAAAACGCAAGCAACCACATCACTAGTTGTCTTTCAAAGCAAATTATATAAAATATGTCACTTTTTGAAAATGGAACATAAACGTCAAAACTTGAAACATCACCCCATCTAACAAAGAAAAAAAAACAAAATTCTTATCTACACAAAGTCGCGTCGATTTGCTGCAGTGAGGGCAGGGTTAACTTGAGTTTCCTCCTGTAAGCGGGGTCGGCGGCGAGGGGGTTGCGCTCCAGATATATCGTGGATATCTTCTTGTTCTGTTGGAGGTACTCCACTGATGACCAGTCCGTTATTTGGTTGTCGTTCAGCTGGAAAAATTGTTATTGGGTATGTTAGGGATGATGAAGTCAATATAATAGTTTACTTAGTGGCAGTTTTCCCTAAGAAGAGGGAGTTAAGGAGGAGGGGGAGAACTGTGAAGTTTTTTTTATAAGAAAGAGAACGCCATTGTTCTCTTTCTTTCTCTTACTCCACCCTGTGGCGTATTCTAGTAGTAAAAAACATAACACTTGATGCCGCCCCCTTTCATATGCCGCCCGGGGCCATGGCCCCCTCTGCCCCCGCTACGCTACGCCACTGGCTCCACCAACAAGAGCAGAGCTATTAAATTAATGATAATAATTCCAATAAATAAATCATGATGTACGTAGTACTTTACGCACAGAATAAATATTACCGGCCTCTCATCTAAGTCGTTTTTTTTTTCAAATAATGCTTTTTTAGATCTAACTATCAATCCATCATCCATATCTATTAATCTACTTTCCGTAAGATAAGCCTTGTTGCTTAGCTCGGAACTAGATGGCGTTGTATCAAAATATCCAGTTACATTTAAATAAATATATACTTGTACATATTTTCCTGTGCATGAATCAGTTTCAAAACATTAAGAAATATTTTAAGTGTTTTCCAAGTAAAATGAAACCAGTTTCTTTGTAAACATGAATCACCGTTTTGAACTGCTTCACAGTAAACTAAAACCAGTTTCATTGGAAGCACCACTTTGATGCCTATAAGGAAAATATCAATTTTTACAGATACTGTTTAATGAACAATACGAAAAGGAGATATAAAGATATCAACATATTACACGCAATTACACAATTTTGATAATATTTTGTATTGCCATACATAATATGTGTATTTAAGCATAGCACCTATACAAAAATTACCTTACTTACCGAAATTGCAACTTTGAGAGCCTGTACTGAAATGGTACTGAATGATAATTTTGCACTTATGCCTTTACACATAGGAGAAATCGATTTATTGCTTGCACTCACCCACAACTCCTCCAAGTCTGCAAGATGCCTTAAGTTCTCGATAACGGATATCCTGTTGACGGCCAGGTCCAAAGTCTGCAGCATTACCTGGTTGCCAAGATTCTCAATAGTGGCGATACCATTCTCGGATATGTACAATTGTTCCAATTTCGTTAATTCATCCAAATTCTCTATTTTCGTGATACGGTTGCTCTGTAGTACTAGTATTTCGAGTTCCGTCAAATCTTCAAGGTTCTGAATTTTGGATATTTTATTCTTGCCTAGGTATAGCTGTTTGAGTGTCTTCAAGCCTTCTAAGTTTTTGATTTCCTAAAATTTCACCATGTAAAATTATTTTTATAATATTAGTATTGTTGTATACGAGAACATCAACCTTATGCTGATATACTTAAAAGTCAGTAGCCTACTTGTTAATTGAAATAATCATAATACCATTCCATATAAGGAATATCAGTATTAAGTGCTGTTTTATGAACTTTTGCAAATTAGAACTGGGTAAAGCCAAAAGTGTAAATAAAAAAATGATACTTAGGATTTATTGTCAGCATTATTATAATGTATAATTTTATAGCTTAGGGACTACTCATACTTATTCAGTTTATGTCCATAAAAAACAAAGATTTTGTATGGAGATGACGCGTCCGTTCAGCTTTCCGCTTCTGAACAGATGCGCACGCGTATACATACAAAATCATTATTTTCTATGGGCATAAGTGAGTAGTCGCTTAAGCGTCACTCCCCATAATATACTGACAAACACTACATTAATTTTTATTATGGAGAATAATGGTCCAACTTACTCGTAGTCTATTATCTCCCAACTCAAGCAGTTCCAACTTAGGCAAATGGTTGACATTCTTTATCTCCGTTAGTTTGTTGGAGCTTAGGAACAACTTTTTCAAATTCTGCAGCTTCCCCAAGCCTCCAATCTCTTTGATTCTATTGAACGATAAATCTAGCATTCTGGAATAGAGAAGCAAATTTTTTATCCTCAAATGTAGCAGACATGATTGTGCTCAGAGTTAAAAAAAAAGCGGATATTGTGACACAGCTCCATCTAGTTCCAAATTAAGCTACAAGGCTTGTGTTACGGATACTAGACGGTTGATATACTGAACAAATATTGTTTTTTTTAAATACATAATATACTTAAAAATATCCATGACTCAGTTAAAATGTCCATGCTCACGCAAATATTTGTCCCTATCGAGATTCGAACCCAGAACCCTTACCGCGTAAGGCACCTTTTAATACCACTGAGCTTAACGTCAAGTTTAACGTGTATATTTACGTGTGTGTCAGCCAGTGGCATTGTAGCTTGTAAACAGATGAATGAATATTGATTTAGTCTGTGTTAAAATTAAGAACTCACTCTAGATTAACAAGTCCGTCTAAATTCTCCATGACAACAATCTGGTTATCATATAACTCTAGCTCCACCAGCGTGCTCAATGTATCTAAACCCTCAATCTTCTTTATCAGGTTCCATCTCAAGTATAATCTGAAATGAAGCAGAAATAATTGTTGCACTTAATTAAGATTTTTAATGGATTGTATGTAAGAGCATATTCATTTCTAAAAGGTCAGCAATGCATCGTTGATCACTCGGCGGTGATCACTTACCATCAGGTGAGCTTCGTGCCCGTTTGCCCCCTTATTTCCATATAAAAAATCTTATTAACTTGGGCGGAAATAAAATGGACGAGAGTTTGGCCAATATTGGATTTGGACATACCATAATATTGAAATAGAATTGATATTCATATCAAAGAAAGTTTAAAGGGATGGGTTCTGTCGAAGGCACGCACCACATACTTTTCCAAGTTACATGCATATTTATCACATGCTCAAACAGTGAAGGAAAACATCATGAGGAAACCTGCATGCCTTACAGGTTTCCTCGATGGCGTGTGAAGTCTGGTAACCCGAACTAGGGATTGCAACCCGGTATGTTTCTCAACCCGGCCGGGTCCGGTAACATTCGTCGCCATGCATTGTGCCATGAATTAATGCAGCCGGGTTGACTGCATTAATTTTAACTTATATCTAGTATTATAATTATGCAGTTCACATTTTTTCGTATGATGTGATATATTTTTCCTAATGTACATTATATTTTCAAAGATATACTGACAGGGAACTGTCATAATATTTATTTCTTTAAAGAGTTCGCTGACTGAATCACGAGTACTTAGGTTATAAATGGCTCTTATTCCTCTTTTTAGCAGTAGAAGACTGATTCTATGTCTGCAGCACGGCCCCACTGCAATATTCCGTAAAACATGATGCTATGAAAGTAGCTATAATAAACTAGTCTTGCTGTGCTTGCGGCGGCGACGGAATGACAGAGCAACACACATACTTCGTCAACCAAGGACAAACGTCGACTAAGTCACAGTAGAAATTATAAGTAGAAATTATACGTACTGTGACTAAGTGAAAAAAAGAAAACAAGCATACAGCGAGCAGGGGTGAGAGGTGCGCGGTAGAACGGCAAATTGCCATGCCAATTTTCTACAAGTTGGGGCTTCCGTGCTGCATTTCTCGTACCTACCGGGCCCGGTCAACGGGCCCGGTATGAATGGCCGGGCCCGGTGGATGTCTAAAAGTGCACCGGGCCCGGCCGGGCCCGGCTTGCAATCTCTGACCCGAACTAAGCTATGTGATGGACTAAATATCGCATAATCATCTCTAAAATGATATAAGATCCAGCACGTCCCCAGGCTCTGACAGTAAATTGGTTGATGTTGATCATTCGTTAAATACACCCGTATATATGATTGTCGTGATTACCATATTATATTAGCAAGAAACCAGCAAGATTCTATACAAACACATCACCTAAATAAATTGTATAAAAGATTGTTTGAAATGCTATTGCATTGATTTGATCTATCAACGATCTTTTACAGCATCCATGGTCACGGGCCGACTGAGGATCCGAAAGGTCGGGTTAAAATAATATCAATATACCGCGATAAAATCCGTAAAAAAGTAGTTTTATTTGAATGCAATAGTATCTATGTCAGTATACTCAGTAATACTATGAATGGTAATTCATTGGTGATGTTTTTCAACATTAAACTAGCTAATAGTCTCTATAAATTCGTGTTGATTAACGGCGAGACGACCAAATAGGAATCAATTACGTAATTGATAATCAACTACTCCTTAGCATGTAGTCCTAAGCAGCGATCGTATCGAACGAGCCGTTAAAAACGAGGTCTCTTATAGTATCGCACATTATTTCACAGCATTTCATTGACTATAAGTTTATCTAACAAAAATCCATACTTTCATATCCCTACTAATATTATATATGCGAAAGTATGTTGGCCCAGATGGGATAAAATTACCAATTATGGACGAAGTTGCGGGCAAAAGCTCGCTTCTCAGTTACTTTCTTTAAAACATTTACCCTTGTGGTATTGTTATAGCCTGTGTTACTCAGGGATAATGTAGCATTCTAATGGTGAAAGATTAAAATCGGTCCAGTAGTTTTTGAGTTTATTCATTACAAACATACAAAATTAAAAATATACAAATCTTTCCTCTTTATAATATTAGTATAAATAATATTTTTTACGTCTCGGGTAAAAAATTTCCATGCTTCAAATCATTAGTCATCAAGTGTAAGCAGAACGCGACCGGATAATTTAATACGTCATTAGAATTTTACCTAGATTAAATTTCGGCACGAATTTTTGGGCATAAAGCTGTGGTAGCCTAGTGGTGTGACCAGTGGACTGAGTTGTCAAAGGTCTCGAGTTCAAACCCAAGGCACGCACCACTGACTTTTCGGAAGTTATGTGCGTATTTATCACAAGCTCAAACGGTGAAGGAAAACATCGTGAGGAAACCTGCATGCTTGAGAGATTTGTCTTGATGGCGTGTGAAGTCTGCCAACCCGCAGTAGGCTAGCGTGGTGGACTAGACCCGTGCCCAGCAGTGAGACGTTAATGGGTTGATGATAAAAGTTTCATAAGATGGCAGGCCTGGGCAAATGCGCAGTTTGTTAATATGTGAATAACCACCTTTCTTTTCTTTCTCTTTTTTTAAAAAACGTTGCCCCACACTAGGATTTTCTCCTGTGACGTGGATGGTTTACAAACACAAATTTTCACATACACACACACCCAGACCCGGAACAACTACCTGTAGAACGTACAAATATTTGCTCCGTGCGGGGATCGAACCTGCAACCCGTGACGCACAAGCCGGTTGCTCTGCCTCTGCGCCAATCAGGTCGTCAACCTTTGAAACTAGTCGACTCATATATCAAGAGACAAAGCACATTGAAGCTAATCACTATAAGCTAAATTAGTAGTTTAAAACCAGCCAATTTATGAGTGACCCTCAGAAACTATTTTTATCAATAAAGTTCAAATTTCAGTGACAAATATAACAGGATCCAAGCTTAACAACACTGCGAATGTAAGAATGGCCTTACACACAACAGTAATTGTTAAGATAGTTCTATAGCACACACAATTCATTGAACCAATTTTCGATTAGTTGAGAGCACAATGACCATCTTCATTTATTATCTCATGTCAATGATGTGTGATGTCATGCATCCCCTGATCACATGCCAATGTTAACGACATACAAGTAATAAGAATAGATTCTAGGCTTAAGTTTCATTTATTTGACTATGAACCCATGATACATTTTAATATTATTTTATTAAACCCCAGAGTTGGACGCTCCTAAGTATAGGGGACTCATAAATAATATACATATTGTACATAAATATATTTGTGTATATACAGCATGATATACTTTCATGCCTGTATCATCCGAGGGGTAAGCAAAGGAGTACTCATGTACTACGTCCCAAGTAATACTATGGGTTAGCTTCAAGCTACTATTACAAAATTCATAGAACAACACTGTATGACCCAACTACACTCAAGATGTCAGACTTACCCAGTGTACTTGTAAACAAGACACAAAAATTGCCTGCAAAAGAAGGCCTACTACAGTAATCATTGAAAAAAGGAAAGTATTATTTAATGTGATAAACATCGGCATATAGGGTCATTTTACAGGGGCGACCTGGGCCCAGTGTTAAGTGATCAAGAGTGCTGGGGCCTGGAAGCTTCTTTAAGAAGATAAAGTGTGGTTGTTAAGTGTCAGGCATATTTATTAATAATATTTATGATACAGTTTTAGCCTACTGTCATAAAAAAGTATTCTAAACATTCAGAAAAGATAACTAAACTCAATGTTAATCTATTTGACTGAGCAATTGTGATAAGATGTAAAGCAATAGTAGAGACTGTGCTTATAGCATAATGATTGCACAATAACTCGCATTGATAAGGATATGAACACTTAGAATTCGTTTTTCAGTCTTACAGAACATTATTCAGTCTGCTTGTATAATAATAGGACTGTTTTACATTAAAATAAAACAGTTATTATGTGCCGAAAGAAAGACACAGCGTTTATGTGAAGAAGCTGTCTATGATCTTGCCATCAAGGAGCATATTTAGTTAAAAACATACCTGTTTGTCTCTGTTTACTGAAGTTACCATGAATTTCCGGCAGGGGTCGAGCGTCCTTCCCGCGCGTCCGTTGATTCACTTCATAGTGTCTTCACTCACCAGCCAGGCCCTTGCTCTAACGCTGTGTCTTTCTTTCGGCACATAATAACTGTTTTATTTTAATGTAAAACAGTCCTATTATATGCCTAGTCGAAAGACACAGCGTTTATGTGAAGACTTGTTTGATATCTGCTGGTGATGGTAACTGCAAACGCTATGTGAATTGGATATAAATGTGTAAAATACCAAGAATTGTTTCTCATACTTTAAACATTTATTCTTATTAATAATCAATTATTATTTTTTCTAACATTATATAACAAAATATAAGTAAGAATTATAAACGACTCATTTATATAGTTATATATTATTATGTAGTATGGTTATCTACTACTACAATAAACAAAATGTTATTAATTAAGATATTATAATAATTTGGCACTCAGTCTCATGATCATTAACAATCAATATTATAAAAAAGGTGCATCTACAGTAGATGCTAATTAAGATCAATTCTATATTTGTAATTATCAATTAAAATATAAACTCTAGACACATAAGAAATTTGATCTAAGTATATCCTCATTTTTATCTTTCTGAATGATTTCCCTGCAATGAAATAAAATCTTCTTAAAGTTTTATCACTTTTCCAATTGCCTGTTTTTAGTCTTTCTTCAATTACAATGTACATTTTTCCACCAGCCTTTGAATGCTACTGCAGCTCTAATACTCCCTGGTGGTGCACTTATGCCTACTGCTTTAAAAACAAATTTAACCCATCCTGCAATTAGGGTTCTAGTAGTTGGCTTAACTTACCCTTTAAGAGGAATAAATAAATAAACTGGATATATTACTATTTACCCGACTATGCTGCGAAGTCTAAATTAATTGTTTGATATGTCTTACAGGACATATATGTACAGGGCATTTGGGTGTTTCACCAATGACCATCCTGACTGCCTGTAATGGCTTGAATCTGTTATTATCCAAACCTGGACCACAGCACAATGATGTCCTCTTCTTCTATGCAGTTGTTTTGAGATATGTCTAGTAAGGTAAGGTCATGTATTCTTGGACCTGATGCTAAGAGCAAAATTAATGCAGTTCTTCTATATGTATATATCAAAAAGCGAATTGGTGCTATAAACAGTGGTTTCTAACCAATTATATAATAAAGGGATATGCCATAAAGGCGATTTTGTAGGTTTGAGTTTAATCAATGCAATGGCTTTTATTACTTGTTAACAAAGGAAATTTTTTGGAAAGGTTTTCTACTGTTGAAACACAATAAGTAGAAATAGCAGATTTATGTAATAATATTGTGTTATAGTATATATAACACAATATTATTGTATATTTTTTGTATACATATAGTGTATATTGTATATTATATATACATATACACTATAAAATAGTTCTAAATAAAGATTTGTTACAAAACCTTGCAACATCTCTGCCATCTGGATTTTTATTATTAACATTATTTGTGGTGGAAAATGCTAACCACCTGTTTATAGGGGTTTTGTATGTGTTTAGAGTGCTAGTTCGCCAACTGCTACTCAATAATTGTATTTCCTCTCTATTCCAGTTTGAGAGCTGATCACCCCTCCCCCCCCCCCCCCCAATTTTGGGAGGTTTGATTCCGGTTTGGAAGGACAATTTGTCCACCTGTGGGGGACCTAGACCTGTTGTTTGATCGATTAGATTCTGCTGCAGATCCAATGTTGGCAATGGATCTGCTAGGGCTCTGGCTTTGAGGTCGGTTAACCCAAAGTACTGGTCCCAATGTGGGACTATTAAGGTGAACATTCCCTTGGCTTTGTTCAAATGTGCCAGTACCCAAGGGACTAGATTGGGTGGGGGAAAACCCAGCCCAACTGACAGTTCCAATTTTGACTGGAGGCGTCGCAGAAAACTGCTGACCCATCTGTCGAGTCCCAGGTTACGTACCGCGGGACGACTGCGGTTTCTTTTGATGCAAACAAGTATATGTCTGGCACGCCCTATTTTTTGAATATTGCCACCCTGGCTTGGATTTGCAGATGCCACTTGGGCACAGGCTTTCCTCTTGAGAGGTGGTCTGCAATCCTGTTTAACCTCCCTAAGAGATAAGAAGCCGACAGCGTTATGTTGAGCTGCTCGGTCAAGTGAAGGAGTTTGTCTGTTAGGCCCAACAGGGGTAAGGAACGGGTACTCCCTTCGTTCCTTATGTAGGCTATCAGGGTGCGATTGTCTGAGTGTACCAGTACGTGTGCACCCCTCATGTCTGCACCTTGTTGTGATAAGGCTGCATACACGGCATACATCTCCTTCACATTGGAGTGCCACTTTAGCTGGCGAGGACTCCAATTGCCCGACAACATTGTGTTGTTCAGGTGTGCTCCCCAGCCCGCGTCCGCTGCGTCTGTGGTTGCACTTTTAACCTTGCATTTTTAGCCACTTTAGTAACTCTACTCAAGAGTCTACTAGAGGAGGTAACATCCTCTCTTGCCTTGGTCTGCCTCCTCTGAATGATTTTAGTAAAATCGGTGTTCTGCGATAGTGCAGGTGACCATTCAGTGTCGCTAAATTGGTAAAGTTTATTATACCCAGCCATTTCTGTACCTTCCGGAGACAGGCCATTTTCTTTTACAATAAATTGGTTGACATTTCTGTTATATTCAGTACTTTTTTGACAGGAAGAGATATTAAATTGGATTTTGTGTTCCATGTCATGCCTAAGTATTCTAGTTACTGAGTTGGGGTGAAAAGTGATTATTGATAATTCACTTGCCAACCCAACTTTATCAGGGTTCTACAAGCTTTGCTTGGTTTTGATTGGTTAAATAAACTATTAATAATTAATAAATGAAAATTAATTTTTATCCTTATGCCCTGTCTCTGAAGGATTTCCGCAATCCAATTGGTAACAGAAGCGAAAGAGTGAGGGGCTGATGAAAGACCGAAGGTTAGGGCTGTTTACTGCAATATCTCGCCTCCATATATTATACGTAGAAAACACCTGTGGGTTTCCTTTATGCATAAATGGAAGTAGGCTTGGTAGAGGTCGATTTTTATCATCCAGTCCTGATCTTGAAGGAACAGAATAATATCCACTCGAGAAATGAGTTGGAAATGACGAGTTGAGACATGCATATTCAGTTTTCTTAAATTGAATATGAGTTGTACTCCTCGTCTGGGTTTTTATCAAAATCATCTTTGAATGAAAACCCGGTGCGGTTAATTTTAGTTTCTCTAAAATGCCCACTTCCTTTAGTTCGCTTATGACTTGTGTCATTTTTGCTGATTGCTTTGTAGCAAATCTGGTTATTATTTTCTTGCAAGGATATTGCACGGGAGGTTTTGTTAAAAAAGGGTATACAGCCCCTGGCTATAAAATTTTGAACATATTTGCTCGCCCTCAGCTGTGCTCATATCTGAACATGGTACCCCCCTTGAATATCCTGCTTTGATAGTCACTTGTCTTTATTAATGTTGGAGTTGTCATGGGAGTCTGTGAGACAGGGGAATATTTTATATGATAGTTATTATAGTAATTTTTCTCAACTTTTGATTTATTTTCCTTATCAAATTTTCTTGATTTAGAGGACTATTTAATTTTTTATTTAAGTTAGTATTATTACTGTCACTAAATTTATTTTTATTCTTTAAATAACTTGGCATGTTTAGCCACACCTGGGATCTCCCCAAAGAGTATACCAGCGGAATACGAGCATCCCTATTAATTAGGTGTTTCAAACTGGGTGGAATGTTTTGAAACACAATTTTTAAATTGACATTGTTTATTTCTTTTAGAATACGGTCACATATAACCTCAATACATTCTGCCTATTTTGCGCAATTAACCTGCATACATGACTCCATATTTTTATATGATGGAGATAACAGACCAAATATTTCTGTAAATTTACCCGAGTTTGAATTAAGTTCCGTACCTGCATTAGAAGCCTAATCTATGACGTCCTGTAAACCATTTACTTAAATAGATTGTCGACTATGTAAGACTGCATTCGATAATCCCGCTAGTAAATGTTCAGTATTAGTTAATAATCTGTTCCCTTATTTAAATGACAGAGCTCCTCATCTAATTTCAGACCTGTAAATCTCACAATCACATCGCTACTCCGGGTAGCGAAGTGAGCTTGTAATGCTTTTTTATATCTTATGCCTTTCCAAGCTTGCGAGTTAGACTGTTGTAAATTACTGATTTCCGCTAATTTACTTGGGTCAGCACTAGGTATAAAGTTATTATTAACTTTCCTAATGACATATTAGTTGTAGGTATAAAAGAAAAAATGTTTCGGACATCTTGGAATGGCCGGCATTATCTGAACTATTATGAGTTTTGTTACTATTTAATGCATTTAGGTATGATGGAATCTGAGCTACGCACTCTGAAAGGAAATCGACTTGATTTATTGGCGAGTCTTAACAGGTTTCGACCTGCTTCGACATCCGCCTGGATCTATTGTTTGGTGGTGGGTCCGCAAAACCCTCCTCATCTTCTGAAGATGAGGAAGAGCTGCTGCTTTCTATTGAGCTAGAGCTCCTAGCACTTCGCCCTCCCTCGGGAGCGACGACTTGCGCATCGGAAGCCTCCGACTGATTCATAAGTACAAGTAGGTACTCACCTAACTGCCGCTAACGACGACACCCACACACACTACATTAAACTTATGCGATAAAGCACTTATTTCAGCTAAATAAATAAAAAATCAAAGTAGGAACACTTAGTTCTCACTTTTAAAACTTTGGAAAATTTTCGCTCCTTACGCGACGAAAATCACAAACGCTATGAAGTGAATCAACGGACGCGCGGGAAGGACGCTCGACCCCTGCCGGAAATTCATGGTAACTTCAGTAAACAGAGACAAACAGGTATGTTTTTAACTAAATATGCTCCTTGATGGCAAGATCATAGACAGCTTCTTCACATAAACGCTGTGTCTTTCGACTAGGCATATAATAATGCTTTATTCTTTCATACTTTTGTTCTTCTAATTCTTTAATCCATTGTGTACTTTGTAGTCATTGTATTTATATGAAAATAAGTATGTATAAATTGATCTAATATGAAATAATCCAATATTGTATCTTAAACCTAATTATAATAGTTTTAGTTATGTGTGAAAGGTCACTGTACCGTCATTGATGATGATTCATAAGATGAATGATGGGAGCAGCTGCCATAAGTTATAAAAAAAAGTATATACACAAGTGAAAGGAAAAATTATGACTCACCTCTCCAAGTTTTTCAATGGCTCAAGATTCTCAATTTTGCCGATTCTGCCATGATTCAGGTCCAGTTCTCTGGTTTGCTCGTTCACAATGATGATCTCCTGACAATCTTCTTCAGATGGCGGCGGAGTCTGCTCAGGTTGCGGCGAACCGGCCGGTTCAACTTCCATGCCTGGCTCTTTTGCACTGCTAGCACTCTCCTTAGGTGGCTCTTTATCTTTACTACTAGCTGCGGCTGTACCTTCTGTACCTTGGTTGTCTAAACATAAAAAATGGCTAAATAACACAAAAACTTTCCAAAATAAAACACTTCCTCCCGGTTATTTAGTTTGATTTAGACATACCCGCCATTAATATGTTTAGTAATGTTAAAATATTATATAAACACGTATTTTACATAAAATGTACTAGTTTACACAGGAATTAATGCAGAATTAGATTTTGTATTATTTTATTATCCGGCACGGCTCCAGAGATTCTAAAATTCGCAACAATTTCTTTCATCTGTCATACTGACAGTCACATTCTATGATTCTATTTTCTGTAATGGCAAGTTATACCGATGCGATGACGATCACCCGTGGTTTGGGAGAATGTAAATGGTCAAAAAAAATGTGTTTAAAAAGTAACCAAGGCTAAAAGCTACCACAAATTACAGTCTTATATTATTAGGATTCAAAATCATAAATCCCTTGGGTTTTGGGACTGAGAAGACTGAGATAGACTATAGAGATGAAGTAGCTGCACAGAGGTGCTACAACAATGGGGATATTTAATAACTCCATCGTTATTAAGCTTTGTTTGTGTCATATAGATACATACGAAGCTAAGTTGCATGCACAAATTTCCTCCCCATGGTCCGCCAGATTCTGCAAGCCAGACATGAGCAGATGGGTCCAAAACTTTTCTGCTTTCTTGGTTTCAAAAGAGGGAGATTTATTAGAAGTTTATAATTCTTAGCTATTTCACTACTTTGATTATAAAAAATAAGGAATAGCAACTAAAATACATAACACTTGCTGGAGAATCATATTTATATTAGCAAATTTTAAGTCAAAAGTAGATAAAGATATTTTATAGATCTGCAGCTGACTGCTGAGCAGAGGGACTATCATCTGTTGCTATTTTACAAAAAGGAGTTTAATGGTTTTTCAAGTATTCATACTATTTGGTTTCCATAATGTGTAATAAATAAATGAGAGAAGAGATTGATGGGGAACAACTAAATTTGACTCCTCTAGACCACTGATGATTAACTATAGATAAAAATACACAATAGAAATTAGACTCGCATCCAAGGAATATTTATAAGAATACTAGCATTATATTACAACGTCACAATTCCACATTTGACACATTTCATTGTCAGTTGTCCCTTGTCAAGTTGTCATATGTCAGCTGATTAGCGCCTAAGTTGTGCTCGTTCGCGCCAATTTTATTATTTATTTACAATTATTATTTTATCGACTGTTTGACTGAATTATATAATTATAATAAATCAATACGAATAATGGACGAAAACGATGAATTGTCACAACTAGAAGAACTACTCTGTGCAGATCTAGACGAAGCTGAAAATTGCGCCAAAAAGGAAACCTCTATTCGCGAAGTTGATATCTTTAAAGCAAGCAGTAATTCGGAAAATGAAGAGAAACCTACTGAAGATAAGCCAGCTAAGAGTTCTGCTATTCACAATGGTGATACAGATTCTTCCGATGATGAAGAACAGAGACATTACACTGAACGTAAATATAGTAACTATGGTTCTGAGGTTAAGAAGATCTTGGATCATCAGGAACATGAACAAAGGGATAAGAGGCTTGATTTCGAGACGAGATTACGACAAACCAACATGGACGCTAAAATAGCTCGTAACACCTTCAAAAACCAAAAGCCGGTAGAACAGGTTACTAAAAATACCTTTTGCGCGCCAGAAACAAAAAAGAGCAAAGAAGCTGCTGACATATTCACTGATCCAATTTTCGGTATTAGAATTACTAAACCCTTGATATCCAGTACAGCACTCTTGGATCGCATGCAAGGCAGAGAGGCTATTAATATGTTACGAGTTAAAAGACATGTTGAAAACGAAGATCTTTCTAAAGATTGGGTCATAGGTGGTGTTATTGTAAGAAAAAGTGCAGCCAAAAAGTCTCAGAAAGGTAACCAATTTTTGATATGGACCCTTAGTGATCTCAAAGATGATTTGAAAACAGTTTCCATGTTTTTATTTAGAAAAGCCTATAATGACTTATGGAAAACTCCTGAGGGCACTGTTGTGGCAGTATTGAATCCTAATGTGTTGGATAGATCACAGAACAGTGCTGAACAGGCTAGTCTCAGTGTGGAGAATCCTGACAGAGTGATGATCTTAGGCCAATCCAAAGACCTTGGTGTGTGTAAAAGTAGAAAGAAAAATGGCGAGCCTTGCACAGCATTTGTAAATTTGAGCCAATGCGACCATTGCATTTATCACATAAAGCAAGAGTACCAGAAATTCTCCCGAAGACAAGAATTGCAATCCTCCACCATGGGCAAAGGACTTGTTAATTTACAAAACAAAGTTTTGGGCAAAAGCACAGTCATTTATGGAGGAAAAGCATATTCAGCATTGCCATCTGGTAATACAAAAAAAATTAAAGAAAGGGACAATAATAGATTAATGTCATTAAGTGAATACCATAAGTCTGAAGGAGATAAGTTCATGATGAATAAGGCACCATATGGGGCAGGTCCTATGAAGAACAATACAATATTACACAGCCCTGCAGCACAAAGGACTAGTGATACTGAAAGGCTAAACAAACTAACTTCCAGTCCACAAAATTCATCTCAAAGCTTAAGTTTAGCTGAAAGAATTGCAAGTTCCCCTAAACTTAGCAAAGGAGGTACGTTCGGTTTGAAAGGAAGCGGTACAGTAGATTTAAGCATGACATATGGTCAGAAATCTGCAGAGCGTGCCAAGGCTAATGCATTCAGGTTAATCCAACAAAGCGGTGGCCTCTCAAAGGTAGACCCTAATAATATCAAAGGTACTCAAGTTGGAAAGAAAAGAGCATTGGAGAAGTTGAATGGAAGTAGTGATGAGAATGAAAGCAAAAAGTCTAAACATGGAGATGAAACAAGGTCAGAATTGATGAAACCTAAGAGTGTAATGTCCGAGAGGTTTAAGAAAATTCTAGAAGCCAGTTCAGCTCACCAAAACTTGATTCAGCAGCATGAAGATGATGAACAAGAGAAATATTTTAGTAAATTAGAGAAAAAGGAACAGATGGAGGAGAAAATGTTGAATACTTTTAAGCTTGCTTGTAAAGCTGTGAGGTGTGTGAAATGCAAATACACTGCATTTTCAGCTGCACAGTTGTGTAAGGATGAGAGACATCCCCTCAAAGTGTTGGATTCATTCAAAAGGTTCTTTAAATGTGCTGACTGTAACAATAGAACAGTCTCCTTGGAAATAATTCCTCTTCATTCCTGTAGTAACTGTAGTGGCTCTCGCTGGGTAAAAGCGCCAATGCTTCGAGAAAAGAAGTTTGCAGTTTCTGAAGGTTTGTCTCTTAGAGGTGAAGAGGAATCCTACATAGGTGGACAAATTTCTTCAGGCAAAAATATTAATTTGTTGGTGCCTGATAACTAAGGTTTTTTATTATAAAATGCATGTTTTATATACCTACCTGACTGAGTTTTATTGAGCATTTTGTAGTTTTATATCTGTATTTTATTTATAGAGAATTGTGATAAAGGTTTTTAAATAAAATCCAATATGAAAATAAAGCATAATATAATTTTTATTATGAAACTTCCAGTCAATAACACTGAACCATTCCATAAAACAATGTGTCTTCGATTTTATACAAGATCCATTTATAACAATCTTGACGCGCGGAATAATTGTGGGCTTTTTTATAAATTTTTACACAGCCTTTGACAATAAATTACTACATGTTACAAAACTGATCAGTGGAGCTAATATTATAACATGTGACACCAATGTATTTACAAAAACTTCTTTATATAGGGCAGTGGTGCGACTATTGAAACTTGAAATGATAAATTAAAACTCGATACAGCTAAAACACTAATAAAATAAAATTAACGTTTAATTCAACCGAAAATTCGTTAACAACAACACAAGTCATTTGAGTGGCGCGTGCCCGTGTAACATGTAACATTAGTCAAAAATTAACAATAGTTGTGCAATATGTCGATCTTGTGAAAGGACATTTCGTGTGGAAAATGGGAGTGCGGGAAGTATTGAGATACAGAAATGGCAATTGACGAGATCGATATCGCACTAATTAGGCACTTGAATAACGATAGTAGATGTAGAGGATCTTTCAGTAAGTTGTTTACAATAACAATAGTGTTTTCATATAGTCGAGTTCTTAGTTGCCTTCACTATGTTGCATTGCCGATCCCTTTCATCAAATAAAACCATAAGGCCGCTGCCACTGCCCGTGGGTGCGTTCGTTCAGTAAAAAAATATATAAAAGTGTGTGGGCCGCGGCGATCATTCCCACTCGGTAGTGGCCGGCGGTTTCGGGGTCAGGTCATATAACACGCGTGAAATCCCTGGCACGCTCAACAACTCCTTGCGCATTCTGTCGACAACCTGTGAACAAAGACAATCAATATTAAAATAAAATATTATCTGGAAATAAGCTGTAATAGACAGCATATAATTAAATTACAAACTTGACGTGACTTTGACAACACGAAACGCTGCCATAGAAGGCCGAATGTGGCAACCTAATCTATCTTTTTTGGCAGTGCACAAATAGTGGTCTTCAATTCGAATAGAGTTTGTTTTCATAAAACCCATGAAACTTCGGAGCATATCCCTTTCGTCCCAACGATTAGCGAGCAATGAGAATACTGAATGCTATAAATTCAAAGTTTCGGAAGTTAAAACATATTCACATAAATGAGATATTCCCCACTAGTAATATAATGTACATATATTTAACTAACGTTAGTTAACTAGTACATCTAACTTGACTGTCTGCGTCTGGTAGATAAGGCATAAAGTGGCTTTTATCTATAGATTAGTGCGTAAGAACAAATAGGATAAGTGTACTTACATCCAGCGGCATATAATCAGATCCGGGCAGCGCGGCGATGCCGGTCATGAAGTCGGAGGTGATGAAGGGGCGCAGCACCAGCGAGCGCTGGCACGAGGCGGCGCGCACGGCCGCGTCGCGGTCGAAGTGGATCGGGATCATCACCACCGGCATCTGCGCGATGCGGGACGCGTACCCGCTTGATACTAACACCTGCAGCGAATATACACCGTTAGGTCAACAGTACTAGTACAAAAAAAAAATTACATGACTTGTAAAAGTGTCTTTAAAAAGATCTATTAACAGAAATAAACAATCATTTCAATCAAACAATCATTTCAATTTCATTAGCTTCTAGTATGGTATAGTGATCGTAAATAAGTCACTATATGTATATACATCAGTACACCTCTGCCTAATTTTTCGGGGACGACAGGCGTAATGATATGATCAACAGTATGTGTGTAAAGGAATCTTTTTATATGTAGCCTCACTGCTAGGAAAATACATGGTTTGACTGATACCACTGAGGTAGGCGACATACGTCATAAACGAGGTTGGCCGAGGAAACTTTATAATGAAAAATAGAGTCCACAAAACTCATTTTCTCATGACATAATATTTAAGTGGGAAGAGGATACAGTTTTAACCCTTTGAACATCATAGTTGGGTATAGCCGACAATGAATAAAAGAATTACACGATGACCCTGTAGTCGTCGGCAATAAACGACAATGGTCTTGTCCACATTTTCATTTGTCAGCCATACTCGACATAGGCGTTCAAAGAGTTAATCCACTTCTTTGAGCCCTAAAAAGTTTGTAATGCAATTTCGATGTGTATAGTGAAGTTTGTTTTGACTGATGACTTCTAAATAAAGCTGACTGAACAATGACCCAAGGCTACATGAGAATGTACTTACGTTATAAGAAATTATAACATATATATACCTGTGTGGCAAGATCATCTGCCTGACGTAAAGTGGAGATAACGTTTTGTGTGAGGAAGGTTGGCGTGATGTCCGTCACTTGCTCTTTGATTATGCCTCCGAAAGCGTAGCAAACCCTGATAAAAACAAATTATTATTAAGCATCTATAACATTTCTCACAAATATTATTATTATTAATAAAGTTATTTACTTAAAATATGCTGAATACCATAAAAACAAATATAAGCGTTTCAAGGTAAGGAACCAGATAAAAAATATGTGTGACGTCGGCAGAGACAGGTCAACTTAAAGCTGCTTTTTAGCGGTTGATTTGCATTGATACCAACATGCTGTATATGAACGTTAAAAAACCAAGTTGATTTCCCAAAATCCTTTTTTGGCAGATGGTTTTAGAACAAACGATTTCATAACTTAAGTATACATCAAAAATGGCTTCTAAATATACCTGTTCACATTGTGGCAAACGCGTGGTATGATTTTGGCGAGGTAGTGCATGTCCTTC
The DNA here is from genome assembly GCA_905163465.1 of Craniophora ligustri. Lineage (NCBI taxonomy): Eukaryota > Metazoa > Arthropoda > Insecta > Lepidoptera > Noctuidae > Craniophora > Craniophora ligustri. Next base: position 11,557,257 of record LR990969.1, read on the forward strand.
CAGTCGGGCGGGGAGCGCTCCGTCGATAGCGCCACCGCATAACTATACGTCCGACCGTCACCTGGCAAAAAACAATTACTTTGAACATTAGTACCCGAATTCGGCAACACAAAGCATTATTATTATTTGGATATGCAACATATGAAATAGGGACCATTTTTTATCCCCGCCTTTTTGTTGATGTAAGTGTGATTTGACATATTTAAATATACACCATCACACTTGCTTAAAGAGTCAGGCAGTGTTACTAAATGTATAGCTAGTAATAGGTATATTTATTACAGTATTATAGTATATTTATTTAAATCGGTTACCAAACAAAATACTGTTACTGAAAATTTTATAGAATCTTCCAAAATCACCTCACGTTATACTAGATTAATGGGACAATAATGCATGTTTTGGTATCTTTTTACCTTGTACTCCTACAGATCTGATGGGCAGCAGCGTGGCGGCGACGGGCGACTTGGACGAGATGCGCTTGAGCTCGGCCTGCTCGGCCGCCGTGCTGGCGTTGGCCACGCGGCCCAGCAGCGCGTGCGACTTCACGCACATCGACGCGTACTCCACCATTATTTTCACTATCACCTTTATTCAGAAAAATAAATTCCATTATTAGTAGACAGCAACACAACCTATTGTTAAAATGAGGTAGAAGGTAAGTGAGAAATAGAGTGAGAGCTGTGGTAGCTTAGTAAGGTGACCAGTGGACCTTGGAGGTCTCTTGAGTTCAAACCCAAAGCACGAACCACTGACTTGATTGTCAAACGGTGTAGGAAAAAATCGTGAGGAAACTTGCACGCGTGAAAGATTTGCTCGATGGCGTGTGAAGTCTGTCAACCTGCAGTAGGCTAGCGTGGTGGACTACAGCCTAATGCCTCTCATATAGACCCGTGCCCAGTAGTGGGACAATAATAATGGGCTATTGATGCTAAGAAATAGAGTGGTGTTAGTTACCTGCGTCTCGGCGAAGTCCCGCTCGGCGTAGGGCTCGTCCTGGCACAGCACGCGCACGGCCAGCCCGGGGCCCGGGAACGGCTGCCGCTCCACCAGCGCCGCGGCCAGGCCCAGCTCCAGCCCCAGTGCACGCACCTACATACACACGACATGCCAAAGTGTAAGTAATTGTTCTCGGTAAAATTCTAGTTTTATTTGGTTTATTGTCTATTAAAAATACATAAAATTTTAATGTCCGTTTGTAATTTCAAATGAATAGTTGTTCACTAAATGCATATGAAAGTATTTGCAGTACCCACATCAGAAAAACTTTTTTTGTCCATCTGTTTGTTCGGCGAATCTCTGACAAAGCTAGACCAATTTTGATAGGACTGTCACTCGAAGAAAAATAAATTTAGTTCTGCTTACGCAATGTTTGAACAACCCTTGATTTCATGTAGGAAAGAGGTTTATGTGCTACGTTACCTCATCCTTGTGGAAGTCTCGCAGTGGCTCGACAACCCGGCCTCGCTGCCGCAGGGCTCGCACCAGCTCTGTATCGTTGTGGTGCGTCTTGATGGTGGCCGCGTTGTTGGAGCACAGCGACGACGCCGACTCGATCAGATCCGGCCTCAGCGTACCCTGGCCTAGAAGTACTTGGTCTTCCCTGGGAATTTACGGAAACAATACATTAACAATAGGTCAGGTAGTGGTCAGTACTCGTAATAGGCGCACGTGCATAACAAGATGTATGAATGTGGACGAGGCAAAAGTGGTATGCAGGGATCGTAACGCGTGGCGTTCCGTAGTTTCTGCCTACTCCCATGGGAAAAGGTGTGAGTGTATAATAATAATAATAAATAAATATTCCTGGACATTATTGCACGAGGTTTGTGTTACGGATACTAGTCGGTTGGTATACTACATATATACTTTTTTTTTGTAAATACATACATATTATACATAGATACATCCATGACTCGGATACCCATGTTTATGCTCATCACACAAACATTTGTCCCTACCGGGATTCGAACCCGGCACCCATAACACAGTAGGTAGTGTTAACTACCATTGGACTAATTGTGTCGTCATGTATGTCACAACAACATGTCATGTGTGTAGTGTGTAGACTCACTGCAAGTTGAGGTCGTGCACGGCCTGCTCGGCGATGCGGATGAAGACGTCGCCGATGATCTTGCGCTTGTCCTCGGGCGCCGCCGTGTGGCACAGCAGCCCCGTGTGCCGCGCGCGCCCGCCCGCCTCGCGCACCACCGTGCTGCCCTGCCGGAACTGCACACCACACACGTCAGGATACTTCATCAACATCCAACCATTTGCGACTACATCTACTGGTTAACGATTCCAACAAATATCGGATCCGAAACATCGGTTTAAAATAATATCAATATAACGCGATAAAATATACCATAAAAAGTAGTTAAACAAAAATCAAGTCAATTTTTTTTTCATAATAGTAATTATATCCCACCTGTTTCAAAATCTAAGAACTTGAATTCATTTTATATCTCATTTCAACAATGTTAACAAGCTTTTGATCGTTTTAATTGTAAATATTTATTTAACTAAGTGCACATACCTGATGAGCTGCATTGACTACGTGTAAACGAACGCCCAACTCTCTGAGACACCTTTCCACTTTAGCGCTCTCGTTTTTACGCATGAAACCTGTAGAAATATTAACGTATCAATTCAAAATATTATATCTATAAACATTTTGAACACGAGCCAAGTAAACAAGGGCAAACGGCAATAGTTTTAATTTGAAAAATATGAGAGTCACTGTGTGATAATGCTCGCTATTCAAGGTCAAGTACAACCTCTAGAGGGTATTTGAATATTGTTTCATTAATTTGTTATCAGAGGAGTTAATAATATGCTTCCTTTTACTTTTGTATATTGTCTCAGATGTATTCTACAAGAGGGGAAGGTATCTATAAAGATGTCGACGAATATTAGTCTTTATAAAGAATTTATTTAAACAATTAAAACGGTCAGCGCTGTGATTGGTCCACGCCGACCTCTACAACCAATCGGAGCGCAGAATGCATTTACAATTCCATTATTAAAAGAATTTCGCTATCAAAGTAGTACTTTCGAGTCACGACAGTAATCCAATAATTTATTAGAAATTTTAGAGCGTTTAGTAGCATCTCAGTTGTAGTACAAAGAAGAAGAATGCCAATCTTTGGGCTTTCGATATATTTGTATGATAAAAAATGAGGGCTTCATGCTGCTGAACTTACCATTATCAATATGTAAGGCGATGACCTGGTCTTCACGGAGGGCGGTTCTGAGTAGGGCGGCGCACACAGTCGAGTCTACGCCACCGCTTACTAGCACCTGATAAATAACATTTATTTAAATAAAAAGACTTATAATTACATACAGATATTATATAGTCTGCCTGTGACATGTAAAAGGAGGCGGGTTTATTTTTATGAAGCAATTTGAACGTCTCGAGCTCGTACAGTTTTATTCGCCGTAGTCGGATTTATGCGAAAAGTATTTGTATATATAAATTGCTTATATAATCATGGATAAAAATAGAAAAAACTAAATAACAAAAAAACACGAAAGAAATTGTCGGAAAAATCCAACTTGGCTGGTTAAATTTGATATCATCCCTGGAGCTTGCGACCATTAGACCAATAAAATAAAATGGAGCTATAAATGATACTTAACTGCCTCGTTGCTCTAGTGGTCGTACAGTGCGACTGCCGAGCAAGAGTTCTTGAGTTCGATTCCCAGGTCGAGCAAAAGTGTTATTGGGGTTTTCTATGAAATTCTCAGTTCAGCTCGGAGTTTGGATTTGTGCCCGGTTACTGGCAATAGGCTCGCCCCCTATTACATGGGACCTTAAACATACCGGCGAAACGTGGGTGTACATTAGTACACCTCTGCCTAACCCTTCGGGGACAAGGCGTGATGGTATGTATGTATGTATAAATGATACTTACAAGAACTTTGTTGTCTCCGACGGTCTCCCGTATGTAGTGTATGCAGGCTTCGCGGCGCGAGCGCAGCGTGAACGAGCGCGACAGGCCGGCGATGTCGAACAGGAAGTTTGACAACATCTGCTTGCCTTTCGGCGTTAGATCCACCTGGGAATCAAACACGCTGTGTTAGAACACAATGTATACAATGTCTTTGGTATTACTACAAGCAGTTTTTATAGTTTTAAATGTTCCTTAGTTAATTATTAAATTCCAAGAAATTTGTTGGTAAATTAAGCATTTATGTAAACCGTATTTTGTGATACTTTTACTACTACCTACGTTATCATTATTGAGCTATAGTTTACATAACTAGCGTAAAATTGATTTACTTTATAATTAATTGTACAAAAATGTATGTGGATTTCAATAAAATGGAATTAACTGTAATATTTTGCGAAGTATTTATATGCTAAATAAACTACATTCTCTTTTTTGAAGCTGAACCCATCAAAAAGATCCTATCAATAAGTCCGCTTGTTAATAGAACAACAAAAAAATGGTAGCGGGGATAGACTGGACCAGGAAGGCGGAGAACAGAGCGTTATGGCGTAGTTTAGTGGAGGCCTATTTCCAGCAGTGCACTGCGGTAGGCTGTGTCGATTGAAACAAAATGGTACCTCAGGGTGGAATTGGACGCCGTAGAGTCGCATCTGCTCGTTGTATATGGCGGCGATGAGATGGTTCGAGGACTGCGCGCCCACGCGGAACCTCTCGCCGACCTTCTGCACGCTGTCGCCATGCGTCAGGAGTACCGGCTGCAGTTTTTCTAGACGACTGTAGAAAAAAATATGGTTAATATGCAAGTTCTAGACTGGTGACCACGTACTGGAAGACGCAGCGTGGGTAGGCCCCCGGAAAGGTGGACTGACGACCTGGTAAAGGCCGCTGGAATTAGCTGGATGCGGGCGGCGCATGGCCGGTCGTCGTGGCGATCCTTGGGGGAGACCTATGTCCAGCAGTGGACGTGTAACGGTTGCTGTGATAATGATGAAGGAATATACAGCTGAATTGCCTCAGTGTGATAGAGAAATGATTATATTGATCAGTCCGATATGTTTTACTGCAACCATTAATTGCTAATTAGTTGAAGATTTATAGTATAAAGTAACAAATAACACATCACGTCTATATCCTCGGAGGCGTGTGTACTTCCTCAGTCGCAAGGACTCAGGAAGTTCACAGAAGTGAACAGTCTGCCAGTATGCTTATATATCTCTCTTCAGCAACCGATCTTAGTACGATTATACCAATGAGGCAACTTCTTTTAATCGAAAAACTTCTATATTTTTACTTCGAATCTTTAGTTTATGATGAATACAAAACGATCAGATCTTTGCTGGATGTAATTGTAGCGAAGTACAGGCGCAGGACCGGTAGAAACCGGACTTCCTTGGGAGAAATCTATGTCCACTTGGATGTTTAATGGTTGATATGAAGGTGATGAAGGTACTCACTTGAACAGAGGGCATGTGGTCTCGACTTCAACCTCAAATTGTCCGTCTTCGCGCGCTTCTTTGCGGAGCACCGAGCCTCCAAACTCCTTGTTAAGCATCTGCATGCCGTAGCATATACCTGATGAAATAAACACTACGATAATGTTGTGTTTGTGTGTATTTTGTTGTTTTGTCTGGAAGACTAAAGATTTTGATAAATATGATGATTGTATCTGATTACGACGGCAAACGGAGAGCATGCCATATTGATAGGTAATATTATTGTATTAGATGTTTTTTTTTGTATATGTATAGTATATGTTCCTTGTGGAGTCCAAAACGGTGGTCTGAGGCAATTTTGGTAGCGATCAGATCTACAGAACATATTTTTTTTTGTATTTTTGGTGATTTTTTGTTATATTTTCCAAATTAACAATAAACTGTAGAGAAGATAGGTAGAGTGGGTACGACGTATATACTTAGCAACACACGTGCGAAGCCGGTCAGTAAAGCTGGTGAATTAATCAGATTTATACAAAAATATAATTCCTAGAAAGAAACAGGAATGATTATTTTTTTAATATATTTTTATTTTGTTACAATTTTAATTCAAAATATATGCAGAATAGTGTCTGATATGAGACTGTTTCTAATTAGATTCGTGACGTTCAAAATGTTTGAGAATTAGGGCTGAAACAATGGTGCTATCAAAACAAACATGTTCCCACAAGCCGTCAATCACTTAATTGAAACAGGATTCGTATTAACGCTTGTGTTTATGAGCATACCAACAGCTATAAATAAAAACTGTGAATTGGAGAACGTGGTCGTGAGATTCACCCACGGATTTAAGATTTTTCCGTACTGGGGCAGCTTGATTTTTCATCATATAGCGACGACTTAACAAGCTCTTTGAGATACAGAGGTATCTCCGAACCATAGACTGACTTCAGCAGTAAGTATCGTCACTCTTTGCACTTAACACAATAATTCAACACCGTCACGCCTGTCGTCCCAGAAGGGATAAGCAGAGATGCACTGATATACATCCACATTTCGCTCCTATGTTTTGGTCCCATGTAACAGTGGACGAGCCTATTGCCATAAACCGTGCACGAATCCAAATTCCAAGCTGCTAGAGAATTGTATAGAAAAAACCCAATACCACTTAGCTCAACCTGGTAATCGAACCCGAACTCATGCTAACCAGTCACACATACGAGCTCTAGCCCAACAGTTACAGTAACAATGATTTAATTTAAAAAGTAATACAGATAAGTAGTGATAGTACTGACCTAGTCTAAATCTAACCTTGTAATAGCTGTGGTAGCCTAGAGGTGAGACCAATGGACTGAGATGTCAAAGGTCTCGAGTTCAAACCCAAGGCACGCACCACTGACTTTTCGGAAGTTATGTGCGTATTTATCACATGCTCAAACGGTGAAGGAAAACATCGTGAGGAAACCTGCATGCTTGAGAGATCTTCTCGATGGCATGTGGATTCTGCCAACCCGCAGTAGGTTAGCGTGGTGGACTATAGCATAATCCCTCTCGAATGAGAGGAGCCCCGAGCCCAGCAGTGGGACAATAATGGCATGATGATGAGTACTGACCTAACACAGGCAGTCCGATCTTGAATATATCAGAGTCGTATCTCGGCGCGTCTTCGGCGTAAACGGAGTTGGGCCCGCCGGAGATGACGATGGCGCGGTACCCGGACTCCTTCAGGTGGTAGGCTGGCGTGTCCAGCGGCAGGATGTCCGACTCCACGCATAGCTCGCGGATGCGACGGTCTATTACCTGCAGAGGATCGTGATGATTTACTTTACTTTTAGAAGAACACTAAAATAAATATGCTCAACAGTCAGACAGGATGCATTTAGGAATACAGATTAGTTATTTTTATATGAAGATGGCAAGCAGGCCACCCCTGACCCGCCTTATGGATGCAGTAACCGTAGCTTACGGCCGTTTTCATCATCGACATCAAAGATGTCGCTCGTTCGTTCCACGTTTCAGGTTTCTTAAAATAAGGAAGTTACTACGCTGCCAGCAAGCGGCATTCCCGTGCTGTCAGAACAGTTACTCCTTTAAGGAGCTCTGGCAACCACAACTATTGTTTTACCCCGGTCTAAACACTTCTTACATCTGAATTTGCTTGAGTCCAACCTCTTTCTAAACCTACTAAAGCTGGTTGGTTCTTGTTTAGCTGACTACGACGCGAAGAGTAAGGCCAGCTGATGACCAACACGAAATGGTTAAGTTTATTATCGTGCGGTCAATGCGTCAACCAAACTGAGCTTGAACTACCGTCAACGTGAGTGATTTTACTATACAAACAATAAAAGATGATCTTTCTATTCGCGATTGTGCAACCAGCTTAAGAAAGATAAGATATTATTTTTATCCTCCGTACGGTTGTTTTATAATGGACTACTGACAATTTTGGAAACATCTTATCTATTAGGAAATGTGATGAAATATGTCTTCAAATAATTGATTAGGTGACATTGACCTTTATGATAAAATATGATAACGATTTTCTTGGGGGGATTATTAAAGAGAAAATAATTGATCAACTGTTTGTGCATAGTGCTTGGTGTTTTTTTTAACTATCTTTATACACCAGGCTTCAATTTTTCGAAACTGCGACCAATCAGAGAAAACAAACAATCATTCAAGGTTATAACGTATAACAACGATGTCTTCAGTAGTATTTGGAAGAATACAATCCACACCTTTTTCTACGAATAATTTATAAAAAAAAACATGCGCACGAAAGGTTCCGTACCGTTAACAAACGGCAAAAAAATCACGTGTGTTGTATGGGAGCCCCACTTAAATATTTATTTTATTCTATTTTTGTTTTTCGTTATAGCGGCTACAAAAATACATGTGTGATATTTGTGACCGTCTAGCTATCACGGTTCATGAGACATGTTGCCTGGTGACAGATAGACAGACACGGACGGACAGACAGCGGAGGCTTAGTAATAGGGACCCGTTTGCAACCTTTCGGTACGGAACCCTAAAAAAAATAACACAACCATTGATGTAAGATTGTGACGACCCCATTAGTCCAGCGGTAGTTAACAGTGGGTCCCGGGTTCGAATCCCGGTAGGGACAAATGTTTATGTGATGAGCATAAACATTTGTATCCGAGTCATGGATGTATCTATGTATAATATGTATGTATTTACAAAAAAAAGTGTACCTATATGTAGTATATCAACCAACGAGTATCCGTAACACAAGCCTCGTTGCTTACTCGTAACTAGATGGGGCTGTGTCATAATGTCCAGGAATATTATTTATTTAAGATCTCGCAATAGAAACTGATTAAAATTACGCGGGTAACCAACTCAAGACATGCAATATTCAAACTTCCTTACCTTCCCATATTGAGATCCAGCATCCAATATGGCGACCTTGTCGCGTCCATGTGTGGCGCCGTTGGTACTCCGGAACTGCCCATCGGCAGTGGCTGTGTGCATCTCGCCGACTCGCCAGCAGCACTAGTCAAGGTAAAAAAGTCATTGTTTGACGCATGCCGATACATCGTGTTAGTATGCTAAGCAGAAACCATTTAAGGCTTATAATTGCTTATGGAAACTTTTTTTATGTGTATAATAGTTTCCGAGTGACCCCCACTTAACCATCTCAATGACACAATTATATTCATAATGAATCAACAACTTAGAACTAATTTAATTAACATTTGGGGCTAAAAAAAATACTCAGGCAGTTGAACATACACAGTACACTAAGCAAGGACTTTTGAAAATTCTATAAACCATTGAATGGAAGAAGTCCTTCATTTTCAAAGTGAGAAGATAGTAGATAACATTTCGCGAATAGTTAGAAACAAATGTTAATAGATTTTATTAATGTACGTATTTTCGTGTTTTTGAAAATGTTACCCCCTAATTCGAATTGAAAGTTTAAATGGGAACTTTGTTACATATGACGGTAAAACAAATAGTAACGTCGTTCGTCAAAATGCTCGCATTAGCGTGGAAATATTTCCATAGAAAAATTTATATTGTGCCTATTATTTATAAGTGAAGAAAAATAGATGTTTAGCGAACGTAAAACGACGCACATTAGTACCACGACTGCACACATGCGAAGCCGGGGCGAACCACTAGTTATCTATGGATTAATATTAATATTATCCTTCTTTACGTTAAAATAATTTGTTGAATAAAATTTATTATTAATTAAGGCGTAAATACTATTACTAGAGTTACTTACATTTAAGGAAAATTTACATATGGCTTATCAAATAACAATAAGTAAAAAAACTAAGTTCCATATCTGTGAATAATTTATAGACGAATATATTTTATTTGCTTAACAAACTGTAGAAAATGATGTATGGTATGACAAACAAAGCATGCTTAATGAATTTTAAAAGATGATCTTCTCCACAGCCCATTGTTATGTGACTCATTTGGTAAACAATGGTAACATATATATATTTTTAATATTTATTAATAATACTATCTTAGAAAGCAGAAAGAATTCTATACTAAACTCAGCATTATAGGTTTCCATTCATTTCTGTATTTGAGTATATGATAAATACAACATGCATACATGTACCTATGTATCTTGGAAAAATAAGTGGTGCATGTTGTAGGATTGAACTTGAGACCTTTGGACTTCACAGTCCAATCCATGCCACATATTAGATAACTATAGTAAAAATTGGTACTTAGAAAAAAGATATTACCATAAGTACAATATTGTTTACAAATTATAAGACAACAAAGAATTTGCCTGTGCATTTGTAACTCTTTAGTTTTAGTATCTCAAAAAGACTCTTAATCAATCATTGGAGCCATATTATAATTTTATTAAGCCAGTAATATTTTACAATACAATTAATATTTTATCATATGCTACAATATTAATTGCATACTAAAATTATACTGGCTGATTTAATTGATTTTAAATAATGATGTATGTAGCCAACTAGTCTAATAAAAAAACTTCAATAAGACTATAATGTGTCAATGGATTTGTTACCTAGTTACCTTGAAGAAAAAATTACTTAAAACAAACATTACAGTGCAAAAAACACAAGTCCATAGCACATCCACAAATATCTATAAAAATCATTGTCACACTATACACATTTTTTTAAATAAAAAAATCTATCTGTTCTTAATTAAACACTTGTATATTAAAAAATGATAATTGGAATTATAAGAAACTGCTTTGCACAAAGATTGTGTTTGCTTTCAATGCACTCTACGTTGTCAATGGCTATTAATAGAAAGCATCCCACATGAAGTGTGTATAATTGTACACAAACATTACATGATGTGTGCATCTATAGTAATTAATAGTACTTATATTTGATGTATATGTATATATTAATGTAGATACATCTAGTGTTTACATTATATATCTACTGATTTCAAGTTTCAGTAATCTTGACCTATTTTGTACCCATTTATTTATCTAGTAACAACTGAATAAACATAATCATTGTGAGTTACCATCTTGAATATAGATTTGGACACAAATTGATGTATCAAAATTTAAAATTATTTAACTTTTCTACAATAAGATTATTATTGGATTTAGAGGCATGACTTGTATGGTGTCACATTGCCATGCAAGTCATTCCTCTAATGTTTTAAAGAAATAAAATCACTTAATTGATATAATAATCTCTCCAGTCCTTGAAAAATGAACATAAAAGAAACAAGAAAAAGACAAAATATCTATTTCTTATACCATGATGTTGTATATGATGGTTTACTGTAAAGTGTATGTGAAAATTATGCTACAAAAAAATATTTTTTACAAAACAATGTATGTTCACCAACATTCAATGTAATTATATGTCTTGGTAATACAGTTCTTATAATATTGAGTATTTAGTATAAAAATAAATAAGTGAAACAAATGAATTATAGAATGATGAAAACATGAGACTGAACTGTGGATGAAAAGAAATTAAAATACATACCAGACAACAAAAGGTGTATGAGCTAGAGGCTGTTATTCATGGAACTAATAAATATTCCCAATGTAAGGTTAAATAAATAAGGTTATCAATATTCATTCTGATAAGAATTGACCATACCAAATTGTAGCTACTGATGTAATAATATTATTTATTATTTTTTAAATAGCCCAATACTCACACAAAGGACCTATGAGTAAATTAATAGTATATAATACAAAGAACATTATGTACTTACTTTTCTAAAAATGCAAAACATGTCAATAGTGTAGCTTGAATTACACACATTATTTTAGAAACAAGATGATCGAAGATTGATTGATAACAGAAAAGATATCGTTGAGATAAAAAGCAAGATTTCAGTTGAAAACCTAGAGTAACAATCGTGTACCGGGGACATCACACACGAGCTTACTTACCGCCTATATTTCAAACGAGTGCTTAACTCTATTCAGCAATTACCATAAGCATAATAACAACATCTGATTAAAATGTAAAACAATGCGTAATACAATGAAAATGTTAAGTGAAACCGGGCTTTGACATTAGGTTGTGGGTCGTAACCGGAGGGACAGACTGAAGCAGCCATTTCTTTTCATAAAAATTACATCTTATTTTGATAAAATTATGTTGCATAGTTTTTCACACTTACCTAAAACAAAATATTCGCTAGTTTAGGAGAATTTGTTCATGGGAAACTTGAAAAAAATGTGATTCTCCATTCAGCACTACGAATACAAAATTTTAGTACTGAAATTATATGTCAGGTGGCGCGGTGAACTTTATATTGTCAGTGCGTTCACACATCTGATTTCTATAGAAAATTTCAAAATAATTTAACCTTGGCTTTGGATTGTTTGTGTGATAGTTTATTTAACAATTTATTTATATTAATTATTTCATTAGGATATACTTGGCAGAAATACGTAAAAAAGCAAATTATAAAAATCGAATCATCTTTTTATTTTGAACGCACAATTTAATTTGCTTGTCATCTCTATGTACGACTCAATTCACGTAGCATTTGTTTCGCCTGTAGGCATCTTTGATATGATGATTTTTTTAATGCCTTTTTAGTTAAAAGTATTTAAATGTACATAGAAAACTCAAAATAATTAAAAAATAATCCATGTAAATAAACTTATTTTTAGATCATTAAATAATAATAAAAACGTATAGAATACTGTTAGCAGATGCTTAAATTGGAAAAACAATAATGGACGTTCCTTTACATGCTATAATTTAGTGCTATTACGATTAATTGTAAAAATATTTTTGAATTATTTTCCACCACATGCGCAATCGTACGTTCATAAGCGTATAAAGGATTGTCAGCTGTAACTAAAAAATAAAAATTGATTCGACCACAGAGTATCAGATACTGAAATTAAATTGATGACGGCTCGGAAAAGACTCTCAGTGTGATTATTTTACAAGTTTAGTGTCTATTTAACAAACTAATTAAAATGCCGGACCATTTAGGAGATGACATGCGTAAGATTAAGGAGACATCAGATGAGCCGGAAAAAGAAATTAAATGTAAGTACCTAAAGAGTATCATTTTTGTGTTTTGTATGCTACGGTTTAGTTTTACTTTATAAGTGGAAATAATCATATATTTCGTTTTTCAGCACTCGATGAAGGTGATATAGCACTTCTAAAATCATACGTGAGTAAATCAGCAAGCATTTCACTAGTAGAGAAAGGATGTTGATGACTGGCAATTTTTGATCTTTTACCATGTTTCACTTTTTAAAATTTGAATTGTAGGGCCAAGGACAGTATACGAAGATCATCAAAGAGGTCGAAGATGGTATACAAACGGTGATGAAGAGGGTTAATGAGTTGACAGGGATCAAGGAATCTGATACAGGGTTAGCCCCACCAGCTCTGTGGGATCTTGCAGCAGATAAGCAGACTCTTCAGAATGAACAACCCCTACAGGTATTTCTTACTTACAGTATGTTTATCTATTTTGTATTTTTATAAACAATAACCAAATAAATAATTAACATACTTGTGGTACAAACAAAACAAAGAGGTTTGATTTGCCCAGTTTTCATTGAAATCATGCTGAAACTTACTACATCTATATAATCTCATATTGCTATAATATTATTCTATTAACTTTTCAACCAGAATGCAATATTTCATTTATTTATTTGTTTACTTATTTTATTCTAGACTGATTGCTTTTATTATAAATAATGTAATTTGATTGGTATGAATAGTGTAACCAATAGTGACATTAGTTTTTATTGTGACTAGAAATTCATAAATATAGTGGCCAAGTCAAAAATTAAAGATACCTTTTATATTTTTATTGATCTTCGAAATTAAGAAAAGGTTTTATCATATGTATAGTTTTTTTAGCCTCCCCAAAAACATTATATGGGTAACTGCCATCTTAAATAAAAAATAGTATGTCAAATTTAAGTTATTGACGGTTAGCCATGTATATGAATTAAAAACTCATTTTTTTTCCAACAGAAGACATGTCCTTAACTCGTAAGCCGATTAAGAATTCTTGAACAATGACTTATTAATGTGTCCATAAACATGTTCTTACTTATTACTTATCCAGGTTGCGAGGTGCACAAAGATCATCAACGCTGACTCAAATGACCCGAAGTACATAATCAATGTGAAGCAGTTCGCTAAGTTTGTAGTAGACCTTGCTGATTCCGTTGCACCTACAGACATTGAAGAGGGGATGAGGGTTGGGTATGTTTCTATTTATTAGCCCCTTATGCTAAATGGGGGTGTTATATGTTTAATGTGTGTATCTCTGTCTTTCTGTGGCATCAAAGCTTCTAAATAGATGAACCAATATTGATTCAATGTTTAAATAAACTTAAATGAGATGATGATGAACTGATGAGTGTTCTTACTAATTAATGTTTTAAGAAAATCTGTTTTATCATTTAATCAAAGGTTTTGAAAATGTTATGCTTATATGGCAAATAGAATAACAATATTTTCAGTGACTGAATCTTAATTTATACATATATAAATTATGGTAGACCTATATATGTATATAGCTTGATAAAGAAGACTAAATTTAATTAAGATATTATGAAACCATTTTCAACAATAACCTAGACACCCAAAGAGTAGATAATCAGTCAGTAGATCACTCAGTAATGTGAAGTAATGTCAAAGATATATTATTTATTTTTATGTACCCATGATATAATTGATTTTACTGTTCAGAGCTTTTTTGTCTTGATGTTGTATGTAGTTGCAAGTATATCAATCATAGAAAAGGATGCTTTTTAATTGTATTATTTTGTTAGCCATATTTATTTATTCCTGTCTCAGTACGAGAGCTCTGTGCTTAGTAGAAAAGGCAGTAAAAGGCTTTGTAGTTGTGTGTGTAGTAGTCAGAAAGGAGAGCAAGTGTAGGTGGTTGTTTGAAGCTCGGCAACCTCCATTATCCTCTCCAAGAGCATCCTCAGGTTCACTGATTTAGCCTGATATGATTGAGATACATGTTAGGTTATTACCTTGAATCACAAGTATTCTGTAACATAAGTAGCTTAGCTAGAAAGCATGAAACCTTTAGTTAATTTTCGTTAGTAAAAGTCTAACGGATATACTACAATACTTCTTTGAATACAATAGTCAAATTGTTTGCCTGCTAAACTTAAATTGAAAAAAATTAACTTGAATGCACCCTCACATTTAATCAACCTCAAATTAAAATAAGTCTCATTTCAATAACAACAGAAAGACAGAGTTTATTCTGATACACAGTGTAATAATATAATCTAACAACGCTATACTTATTCAATAATGATCTGTTGTATTCAGTGTTGACCGTAACAAGTATCAGATCCACATCCCACTGCCACCGAAGATCGACCCCACAGTGACTATGATGCAGGTTGAGGAGAAGCCAGATGTCACGTACAGTGATGTTGGAGGGTGCAAGGAGCAGATCGAGAAGCTGAGGGAAGTCGTGGAAACTCCACTTTTGCATGTAAGTAGAATTATAGCTTTTTTTGTTGATCGTAGGACATTCATCAATTCCAGATTATAAAGTTAAGTTATTAAAAGTCACTCAGTTAATAATAATTTATATCCACTGCTTTTGCTTGTAAACTTCCACAGCACTTATCGCCATTAAAAGGGATGGTTTCTAAAACAAAAACTCTCAAACTACTCAAACTATCTCCATACGACGTTTCATCTAAATAGGTTTATCAGTTAATGCATATATTTATCTTAATTGTACATTTTTATTTATCTTAATTGTACATTTTTGTGACAGCCCGAAAAATTCGTGAAGCTGGGTATCGAACCTCCCAAGGGAGTGCTTCTCTTCGGTCCCCCTGGTACTGGCAAGACCCTGTGTGCCAGAGCAGTCGCCAACAGAACTGACGCTTGCTTCATCAGAGTCATCGGTGAGTCTACAATACACTCTATACATAGATTTTGTACTAACTGCCTAACCACTACATCACTGACGACCTATGGCTATAAATGAAAGACCCACGATCTTTCATGCAGTGACTGCTGAGTAAGTTTCTGGGTTTTTCTATGAAATTCGCAGTAGCAGTGCAGAGTATGTTTCGTGACCGATTTGTGGGAATAGGTTCGCCCCTTATTATATGGGACCTAACAATCACATCAGCGAAATGTGGGTTTTCATTTAGTACCTACTAACTTATCAGAATTTCCATTACTGGCTGGATTTTTGTGACTAATCACACTTAAGACAAATGGGGAGCAAAGAAACAAGGCTGTTCGTAAGTGTAGACAGTTTTGTGATACACCTCCCCTACAGTAAACATACTGCGAGGAACATCTTTGTCGGTTTAAGTTTTTTGGCAAAGCTACATGTTGCAGAACATTTACTCATACCCAAATGTTTTATTTTTAAGTAGACTAATATTATAGGTGCTTTTAATTGAAAATAGGAAATCAATACTTTATTTTTCAGAATATTGTACATAAGCGTGCTTAAATTCTTAACAGTATTATTTACGGTGATTTTCTTTTTTAAACGACTTCGAATAGAAGGAGGCTCTCAATTCGAATGTGTCTATTTTTAAGTATTACACATCTCCAGTGGAAAATCAAAGTACTGCCAAAATATTTATTTAAAATTTCAAACATGATGTTTTTCTTAGGATCGGAACTGGTCCAGAAATACGTTGGTGAAGGAGCGCGTATGGTGCGAGAACTCTTCGAGATGGCGCGCAGCAAGAAGGCTTGCCTCATCTTCTTTGATGAAATTGACGCCATCGGTGGTGCCAGGTAAGAAAATATACAGCTTTTTTGGCCTCGTTCAGGGATACTCATTTCCCTTCGGCATGCTTTCGCGAATCCTATAACCCCGGCAATAGGGCTGGGTGCGGTTTTTTAGTCGGTAAACGCTCACGCTGAGCGGATTCCTACACACCCGACATTCTGCAAAGGATTGTTCCGTACTTGCTCATATATGACTTTAGTTTTACTATTATTATTTTTTGTAATACTTGTGTTCTGTGCGAGATCGCAATGAAAAGTTATCTTTCTCTTTCTTTATTTATTTTATAAAATTATTTGTGACCCATCTCTAAAATCGGCTATACAAGGACTAACAAGTCGCACACTTAAAATGAAACTTGAATTCCTTTTTTTATAGCATTGATGGTCTATTTCATGCAAAAGTTAATCAATGCTTTAAATGATTATAATTCTGTAACTAAATACCTATTACAGGCGCAAATCATATTTTGTTTAATGTTCAGTCTGACTGAAATTGCAAAAAACGTACGAAAAATTGAATTTCGCGGGCTACCGTGAAGCTTCCACCTTAAGCGTATCATGAATTTCTCCTGCTATTTGGCACCCAATGAATTTACAATTATTAGTTTCGCTAAATATGCAACTTTTTTGACAGGTTTGACGATGGGGCTGGCGGTGATAATGAAGTCCAGAGAACCATGTTGGAACTGATCAACCAACTGGACGGCTTTGATCCTCGTGGTAACATCAAGGTATGTAATATTACTTTTCGAATCAATTGTCAATATCTTTAATTTAAACATCTACCAATCTATCTACCTGCCTCGTTGATTTAGTGGTCGTAAGTGCAATTGCTAAGTAATAAGGTCTTTCGCTTTGGCACTTACACTTTGCTCGACCTTGGAATCGAACCAAGGTTGAGCAAAGTGTTAGTGGATTTTTCCATGAAATTCTCAGCAGCAGCTTGAAGTTTGGATTCTTACCGGGTTGATGGCAATACGCTCGTCTCATATTACATAGGAGCTACTCATTATCGGGCACGGGTCTCCTCTCATTTAGGAAGGATTAGGTACATTAGTACACCTCTGCTTAAACTTTCAAAAAGAACCAATTATATTTGGCCTACTTTGAATAACTGATATTACAAATTTCGCTTCGTACAGGTCCTGATGGCGACAAACAGGCCTGATACCCTGGACCCGGCGCTGATGCGTCCCGGGCGTCTGGACCGTAAGGTGGAGTTCGGCCTGCCCGACCTGGAGGGTCGCGCGCACATCTTCAGGATCCACGCGCGCTCCATGAGCGTGGAGAGGGACATCAGATTCGACCTGCTGGCTAGACTGTGTCCCAACTCTACTGGTGCCGAAATTAGGTATGTTTTATTTTAACATACCCATCATTACCATCAACATATCAACCGTTAGACGTCCACTGCTGGACATAAGTCTCCCCGTTTTGACCCTTTCGGTACGGAACCCTAAAAATTACAAAATGAAGCTTCATTTACGATTTTCTATATATTAATATGATAATGATGTAGTTTGATGTGAAGTATTAATTATATTTTCATCTGGATAGCTTCTACATTACTTTTTATAGTTCTGGGGAGCAAAGAAACAAGGCTGTTCGTAAGTGTAGACAGTTTTGTGATACATCTCCCCTACAGCAAACATACTGCGAGGAACATCTTTGTCAGTTTAAGTTTTTTGGCAAAGCTACATGTTGCAGAACATTCTTGTATTATTATAAAATATTTAAACGCAATTTTAACGTTTAGAAATAGCAGTTGTTAGATATAAATTATTAAATAAATATATTTGGATGTTATTATACAGGCCCATCTAGTTCTGTGGTAAATCTTATCCTGATCGAAACCCCATTTAAACTGGGTGTTGGAGGAATTTAGTCAGTGTTAGTTTTAATATCCGTAACACAAGCCTCGTTCTAATGTCCAGATATAAATATTATTATTATTAATATAGAAACTCTTTTAAAATCGCATGTCCTGGATCGTTTACAAGTACAATTTCCTACACACTAAAGTTTGTTTGTTGTTCACAGGTCTGTATGTACGGAAGCTGGTATGTTTGCGATCCGTGCTCGCCGCAAGGTGGCCACCGAGAAGGACTTCTTGGAGGCAGTCAACAAAGTCATCAAGTCATACGCCAAATTCTCCGCCACCCCGCGCTACATGACTTACAACTAAATACCTTAATTTTATATACTATTTGGGTGCAGTTTTCATTGCACCAATGGTTTTTTATCGCCTTAAATATGTGATGAATGATGTATTTTTATTGAGCTATGATTAAAGCACCCAAATATTTGAAGGATAAATTCATTTCTGTGCAGATGTAGGCTGAATGTAAGTCCCTATACGCAGCTATATCGTTCAGAATGAATGGAATCCTTGAAAATTACTTAGATATTGTATTTCAATAATTTCTAATAAAGTTAATTGTAAAATATTACTTTGTTTTATATATTTCTTATTTAATTATCTTTTTGATGTGTATCATCAGCCCACATTAGTCCATGGTTGATTTTACGCCTTCCCTATCGTCTAGTCGATTTGCATTACTGTTTCTTGCTAATCGTCAATCGAATTATTTGTACCATTAAGACATTGAACCCTAGACATCAGTGTCGTCTATCAGTATAACTAAAACCAATATGACGATATTATCATTATCTATCACATAAAAAAGAGACATAAATATATACGTAACTTTATAACGTTAACGTTACTCACCCTTTAAATGCACGACACTGATTTCAAAAACGAGGGTAGAAGAACATAAATTAAACAACTGTCATAAATTCGTTATTAAAGTGAAAAAGGCTACATTACATTCTGTTCTGTGGCGATTAGTGATAGAAAGCTGGGCTCAATTGCCACAAGAAAGAAGATATAAAGCTGTATCAAATTGATCCGATTAGTGTGTTTAAAACATCAACAACATAATTAACTGTAACTGTTATCGATTAACTCTTATTTACTGACTTATTTAAAAAAAGAACATGATGTCGACTACGATGAGTAACGTAAGTAATTTTAAATTATTTATATTATCATTTCAGTATTTATTTAAAATTCCTAACATTTTTGCATTAGTTAGACTTTTTCATATAAATATAAAGAGAGACAATTTTAAAATGCTGTTTGTAAGCAAACATACAACATTTGTTTTAAGTTTGCATTAAAATTAGACCATTCATTTTATATAGTTTACTTTTTATTTTTATTCACCGGTAACATCAAATACGTAAATACAAGATACCTTAAATAAAGCGGCGTAGCTATACAGGTAACGGGAAAGTAGATCTAGTATGTACCTATAATTTTATGGGAGCTTGTGGCTCTTCTTGTTTCCAGGAAAAAAAGTTTCTAGGTAAGCGGTCGAGGGCGGGCGTTTCTGGGGGCTGTCTTTATTGTCGACTTTGAAAAAGAGCTAATTAAATTTGGTCTACTTTGAATAAATTACTTCTGACTTTTTGTACTTACAGAAAATGGTATTTAGTTTGACTGCAATAGATCTGTTTTCAGGAGGCTTATACGGATGTGGTGGAGTTATGTGCTTTGCTGCAATGCTTGGGGTTCAGCGTCAAGTCCTTGGACACTAGCGACGGCAATATAAGCCAGGATGGCGGAGTACGAAGTGTTGTTATAAACTGTCAGGTAAAAATTACGTAACGTATCATATCCTACATGATAAATAACTTATCATGTAAAACGACACAGCTATTTACCTATCTTTAAACAGTACAGTATAAATATTATACTTACGCAAACATAAATAGTGGTCCAAAGACGCATCTTTTATTCAACTATCACAATACTAGATACTATAACAATTTACGCTACATTGAGTCATGGGTTCCAAATAAGTAATTCAAACAAATTACATTAATTATGAATTTTGTCTATAGGTGGGCTATCATATATCTTCGTGATGTTAATGTAACATAAGAGTGCTAAAGAAAATAATGTTTATTTCCAATTTGAACTCTTATTACTCTCTTATTGAAATGGTGTAATAGTAATTGACTTCATACTTAATTACAATAAGTTATTAGCAAATTAAATAAAAAAGGAGCACGCTCCCTATAAACGCCTTTGCATACCTAGCTAGAAGACAGAGACTTGGAATATAGGCATCTACGCTTGAGGACTTGCAGATCATTCAAATTATTAAGTATCCCCCAACGATTCAATGCTACAATGACAGGCAGACATAGTCACATCGCACTTATAACATTCCTCTTTTTGCGTTAGGTGTTACAAGTGTCAGTAAAACATAATAATATTCAAGATAATATTTTCCCTTACTCAGTCATCAGGTCTTCACGTGGTGCTGGAGAGTCCAAGCCTCTCTTGTTCCTGTCCAACTACCACCAATCATCAGAACAGTGGTTTCTGGCAGGTTTCTGGCGTGACTGGCGGGAAGCAACTCGACAAGGTAGGGTAAAGAGTTAAAGACCCCGTTCGTAACACCACGTTAGTTACAATAAAATAAAATGAACCGAGTGACCGCTCGCGCCGCCGGGATTTCCCGAATGATTTAGTGATCACTCATCTTTCGGGAAAGTACCTACATTTAAATTTATTCTATGGTATTAATATTCCCGAATTCTCGTTATTTAAATTAAATATTATTATCGGAATGTGGAAAAGAAAACACTCCCGGACTTAGGACCAGTCGGAGATGATGTTAATATAATTCATATTCCATCTTAGAGAGTTTATTTACTTCTTTAGGGCGCTATTTGGGTAGGTAATGTAGGGTATATTTCTACAGAAGTAAGTTTAGTACCTCTTTGCATTTATTATTATTAATCTAGTCGGGGCCAGCAATTTAGGTCTTTAGAACATTGAAAATATGTATATCTGGGCTGCGGTTACAGAGGTGGATAAAATAATTAGTGAAAGTATCCTGGCCAGTACAGATAGTCTAGGCCACCAGACAATTACATAAGACTGATTGATCGTTGTAAAGGTCCAGAAATGTTGGGATTAATTAAATCATATGCTATACTGCAATAAAGTCCATAATAAAAAGTAGTTTTACCTATATCAAGGTGGTCTTGTATTTCAAGAATATAGACATGCAAATGGCCCTCAAGTCTACATCGAATTCCTTAACGTGGTGTATAATATAATAGGGTCTTGATATCATTTTACAGGAATTCGGGTGCTCCTTACTCGGTTCATTGCCGAAGAGTCACCGCGAACGACTCACGAAGGAACTGCATGAGATGATCAAATGCATCAAGCAGCACAATGAGTCTGATGCTGATATACCTAAAGATGCTATTGATAATAAGTCTGCCAGCATGATTGAACTGAAGACTCCGGAAAAACCGTGAGTTATACTACATTATTTGATTAAGTACATCGATTTTACGACTCAATCATTGTAAAACTTGACGTTTACACGTGAAATTGTTGGTGGAATTAATGTCACGGAACTATTTTCATGCCAAGGTTATTTAAGTTTTCATCTAAGATTAGATTAGAACTAGTCTTAGAAATTGTTAAATTGTTTTCGTCAGAGTCTGCCCGTGACCATGGATGCTGCATAGGATCCAAAACGCCGGAATTAAACCATCACAATATTATAAACTCGAAAGTTTGTTACGCGGTATTTGCGTGATCTTTCACGCTTATTTTTTATTACCTGGATTAACACATAGGTCACTTTTTATATATAAAGGGGAAAAACTGCAGATGGAAGCTGGTACTAATATACCGCTATAAAATCAGTATAAGGATCTTTTATTTCCTTTATTTCCCCTCTTTCTTTTATCTTTGTGCTTAACTTAAACTATTTATTTTTAGGGAATTCCCGACCAAACTTGAGACGCCTACGCGTTACCGATCTTTAGACACACTGACGGCGGCTAAGAGGGACAGTGAACATGCTTTTCCTGCCCCGGGGCCTTTACAGAAAACTGAACTCGCTGATGCGTCCGGTGACGACGGGAAAGATAAAAAAGTAACCCTCATATTATACTTTTAAAAAAATCCCCGTGGCGGCCATCTTGGATCGATTTCCATCAAACGTAGCGTTTGGAAGCTAAGATGCCAAAGACAGACACGTCAAACTTATAACAAAACAAAAAAAAGTTCTACAAAAATATTAAATTGAGCATCTAATTTATTGTTTGGTAGTTTAGATTTGGACAAGCCGTGTGTGCTATTCATAGATATTTATTTTTTAATTAGATCTACAATTGATCTTATCTATGCATGTAGCTCTTGGGTTAGTTTTCCCTGTATTTTAAGATATGATGGTCAATATAATATGTATCTATTATTGTAGGTACTTATTAGTTATAGGTATATCACTAAGATTATGATCAGTAAAGAGCTAGGTAGGTACAGTAGACATAGCTTGACGGTAAACTATATTTGTTGATTAAATAAGAGTAGTGTTATAACTTCGATGATTTTACATTTAGACAAAATATCTATACAAAATGGCCCTTTTCAGCAGATAATGTGTCGCCGACAGAGCACATACACACTGTCTTCCACTCCAGGCAGTGTGAGGACACGTAACAAGACTTCAAGGTATGTAATCAGTGCCGGATTTACGTGACTGGATGTCCTAAGCACTCTTCCTAAAATCAAAGGCGGTACCTACAACTAAAAAAAAGAGGTCATCCCACCTAATTACCAAAACATAACAAGACAGCCACAGCACCCCTGATCGCGCGTATTAATTATTGCCGTGTGCCCGCCCCCATTTTTTTAGTGCTGAAAAATCCTTTACGGACCGTCCCATGGCCTAGGGAGGCGACGGGGTGTGTCGGACTCCGCTTGAGCGTTTACCGACTAAAAAACCGCATCCGTCAACGCCACTAACCCTATTGCCGGGGCCATGGGATTCGCAAAAGCATGCACTACAACCCTGGCGGAGTCGTGTGCCCCCCTAGACGGGATGCCCTTAGCAATTGCTTAAATAGCTTAAGGGCTGATCCAGGTTGATGTAGGCCTGATAGTCCAAAGATATTTAGCACTTATGAACCAGCCGTTTGATTAGGTAATATAAATGAGACACTGATTTGGTTTTACATAATATTATTTTATTCTAAGCCTACCTAAGTACATATATTTTATATTACAACAGATTACAGTTCTACATACTAAACATTTTATTCTAACCAATAGCAAAGGGGCGGTCGCACCCGCAGTTAAAGTAAATGTATCGCGCTGAGGCTATAAATATGGGTGACACATTGCATAGTGCTAGTTAGATGCGATGCGGCGCGCGCGCAGTACGCACGCGATGCCACAGTGCTCCCCCTTAAGCGAAGCGTACCGGTGGTTTGATGACGCGGCCTGAGCGCGATGCCTTGTTTACAGGAACTGTTGATATACCCGCGTCTGCTTCAGGTATGGTGAAAGCTGGCTTCAAACGGTCGATTGAGATCACTGCTTCTCGTCCCGGTAATTGCAGGGTGAAGGTTTTAGTATCTCTGCGTAAGACTGTATAGGGCCCCTCGTAGGGCGGCTGTAATGGTTTTTTCACTGCGTCAGTTCGCACAAAGACTTGCTTGCATGTTTGTAAATCTCGCTGAACAAACACAGGACGGTTGCTGTGATGCGCTCGCGTCTGTACTGGGCGTAAATTGCTGATGATTGTTCTCAGTTTTTCTACATAGCTGCTGTCCATGTTCACGGGGTTTGATGGCGTAAAGAAGTCACCAGGTAGTCGTAGGCTTTGGCCATATGTGAGCTCAGCGGCGCTGACATCTGTGTCGTTCCTGGTTGCAGCACGAAGTCCGAGTAGAATAATAGGCAATTCTTCAATCCAGCTATTTGTAGTGAGGCGGGCAGAGAGAGCAGTCTTCATACATCTATGCCAGCGCTCGATCATGCCGTTACTTTGCGGGTGATAAGGTGTTGTACGTATTCTCTTGATCCCAAACAGTCTGGTCAGCGCGGTGAAAAGGTGGCTTTCAAATTGTCTGCCCTGGTCCGTTGTCATTCGTGCTGGGCAACCAAATCTTGCTATCCAGCCCTCGTAAATGCAAGTAGCAACGGTATCCGCTGAGATATCACTCACGGCGTATGCCTCGGGCCAGCGCGTCGCGCGGTCAATCATTGTGATGACGTAACGATGTCCGCTAGGTGTTGTCCGTAGCGGGCCGACGATATCTACGTGAATGTGTTCGAATCGTTGTGATTTTTCAAATGTCGCTATAGCACTCGATGTATGTCGCTGAATTTTAGACCGTTGGCAGGGAATGCACGTTTGAACCCATGTTTTGGTGTCTATGTTCATGGACGGCCAGAAGTATCTGTTCTGCATCAGTTTTCTAGTGGTCCGTATGCCTGGATGAGTAAGTCCGTGAATAGCTTTGAATGCTACAATACGGAACTCTTGTGGTAGATATGGCCGGACATTCGCAGTCGAGGTTTCGCAGTATATTTGTTTAGATGTGCCGGGCAATGTCACCTTCTTAAGTTGTATGTTCGGCTGCCGTAAAAGTTCTTCAACTTGTTTATCTTTAGCTTGGGCCTGGGCTAGTGCTTCGTAGTCAATCGGGCTGGGGCAGTTGATTGCTTCGACTCGTGACAGCGCGTCGGCAACTATATTGTGCCGCCCGCTTATGTGTCGAATATCGTTCGAAAACTCGCTGAT
Source organism: Craniophora ligustri (assembly GCA_905163465.1). Taxonomy (NCBI): domain Eukaryota; kingdom Metazoa; phylum Arthropoda; class Insecta; order Lepidoptera; family Noctuidae; genus Craniophora; species Craniophora ligustri. The sequence continues at coordinate 11,582,513 of LR990969.1, forward strand.
AAACAGTAATTGTCTCCGTCGACGTGGTGTCTCCGAGTCTGATGAGATCTTTTGCATAGCATAAGTCAGCGGCTTGTGATCGGTAAAAATGATGAGTTCACGACCTTCAAATATTTTTCTGAAGTATTTTACTGCCATGTAAATTGCTTGAAGTTCTCTGTCGAATGTCGAATAATTTTGTTGCGTCGGTGTAAACTTTTTTGAGTAATAGCCTAGGGGTTGCCATTTCCCGCCGACTCGCTGCTGTAGTACGGCGCCTGCACAGCGGTCGGATGCGTCACACATAAGTCCGAGCGAGACAGAGTGATTCGGATGCGACAAATAAGTGGTTTCTGTAATACATTTCTTGCAATTTTCAAACGCTTGAGATGTATATTCGTTCCACATTATTATTGTCTTATCACGCTTCTTTGTGTTATGTAGGTAAGTATGTAGTGGCGCTTGAATGGCGGCTGCGTTTGGAATGTTATCTCTGTAAAAGTTTAGTACACCGAGGAAGCGTCGCAACTCTTCGATGTTTTTCGGTTTCGGGTATTCACTGATTATCTTTATCTTGTCCTCAGGCGGCTTAATACCTTCTGGTGCTACTATATAACCCAGGAATGTCACTTGACGTTGGCCGAAAACACACTTTGAAGGATTTATTGTTATGCCGTACTCGTCCAGCCGTTGTAATACTATGCGAAGTTGTTTTTTGTGTGTATCCTCGTCTTCCGATGCGAGCAGGAGGTCGTCGATGAATGGGTAAACAAAGTCGAGTCCTCGTAACACTTCGTGAATAAACCGCTGGAATGTTTGTCCAGCATTCTTCAATCCAGGACACATTCTGGGGAACTCGAATAGACCGAAAGGAGTGATTATTGCAGTTTTCTCGACATCTTCTGCACGAACGGGCAATTGTTGGTAAGCACGATTTAAATCGATAGTGGAGAAGATTTGTTTGCCTGCGAGCTGGAAGGTAAAATCTTTGATCCTTGGCACGGGGTAACGGTCTGGTTTCGTAACGGAGTTCAGCCGTCTGTAGTCTCCACAGGCACGCAAGTCACCGTTTTTCTTCGGTACAATATGTAGCGGGCTAGACCATGGACTCTTGCTCGGTCTGCACAATCCCTGGCTAATCATGTTTTCGAATTCCTTCTTCACTCGCTCATAAAGGTGTGGCTGTATTGGTCGTGCTCTAGAATGGATGGGTGGGCCAGTGGTCTCGATAAAATGTTCTACCTTGTGCTTCGGGTTGAGTGTCATTGCGGATAGACGGGTGGTTCCAGGAAACTCGGCTAGTATGGCATGGTAAACTTGTTGTGAGTCGACGCTGCATATTGTAGGCGTACTTGTATAACGACCAGGAGCCTTTGAGGTTAACCTCGTAGTGTTGTCGATAAGTTGCTGCTTACGGAGGTCGACTAATATATTGTGATAGCCGAGGAAATCCGCTCCAATGATGGGTTTCGTAACGTCGGCGACTACAAACTTCCACTTGTATGGTCTGCGAAGATTTAAGTCGAGCTCTAAAGTCTTCTCGCCGTAGGTAGGTATGACTGTGTTGTTTGCAGCATATAATTGGTAGGGCAGTGGTGTGGATTTAATTCCTTTCCTCTTCGGTATGACGGATATATTGGCACCCGTATCTACCAAAAAGGTCATAGCTGTAGTCTTATCCGTGATAAACAGGCGGTAGGATTTCTTGTCGACGTTAGGTTCCGCCACTGCCAACGCCTCTTTTAGTTTTCCGTCAAGCTGTTGTTATTAAAACTACATGGCGTGGTGCATCGCTTTGCATTCTTGCCGAAACGTCGATGATAAAAACAGTACGGTGACGGGGTAGCCGAGCGAGAGCGGGAGCGAGACGTTGAATGTGTTCGGTACGAGTTGCGTCTGCAGTATCGCGGCGCCGTTGCGCGCGAGCAGTCGTTGTTGTTGTGACGGCACGATGTTTTTAATTCAGCGATCTCCATATGTAATTTCCTTATTTCGTCAACCAGGTATTGTATGCCCATAGTTTGATTCTGCGCTTGCGGATACGTGGATACTGCTGCTACTTCACTTGTTTGTTCGAGCATTTTATCGGCTAGCTTGGCTAGTTCATCAAGTGCTGTATCCTTGCTTATTGTGTCGCTTACTACAAGCACTGCACGGACATGTGCGGGTAGTAGATTCATCCACATGAGCCGAAGTGTATTATCGGGTACCTTATTATGAGCAAGATTACGCATGCGCCGCAGTAACTGGCTAGGCTTTTGATCGCCGAGTTCCATATCAGAAAGTAATTTCTGTAATTGCTTGCCGTCTGATTCTTCATAAACAGAAATAAGGCGATCTTTTATGGCGGTGTACTGATGATCAGCTGGTGGGTCGTATAACAGATCACATATTTGCTCGATATCCTCTTTTTGAAGCTGGGCGATGACCATCTGGGCTTTTTGCGCTTCACTTTTCTTGAGGTCCCTAGTTGCTGCTTCAAAACTAATAAACCACAGCCTAGGTTTATCGCGCCAGAAAGGTGGTACTCGCAGAGACAGGGATATACCGGCGATCTGCTGCGATGACACTAAAACATCTTGTGTCTCAAGGCTTGCCGCTGCTGCTGACTCCATATCTTCGCACTGTTTTAGCATATGTGTAGTTATTTTTTTCGGGGTCACCACTTTAGCACTTATGAACCAGCCGTTTGATTAGGTAATATAAATGAGACACTGATTTGGTTTTACATAATATTATTTTATTCTAAGCCTACCTAAGTACATATATTTTATATTACAACAGATTACAGTTCTACATACTAAACATTTTATTCTAACCAATAGCAAAGGGGCGGTCGCACCCGCAGTTAAAGTAAATGTATCGCGCTGAGGCTATAAATATGGGTGACACATTGCATAGTGCTAGTTAGATGCGATGCGGCGCGCGCGCAGTACGCACGCGATGCCACAGATATGACTATAGACTTGCAAGCATAGATCTCGAGTTTTAAATTTGCAAACGGTGAAGTAAGACATTTGAAGAACCGCAAGTCTACCTACTTTTTTTAGGCCTGCCAACGTGCAAGGATTTTGAGAGCCAGGCTTGTGCCTAGCTGTAGGACAGTGAATGGGTTTATTATTATGAAATAAATGATGTATGTTAGATCATTGATTCAAATTTATCATGATTTTTACAGCCCTATACAAGCTTCTCAAAATACTCTTCTGGAGAGCTTAATAGCGGCAGAAAAGGCGGCGGAAGAGCTCCACAGTAAACTAGCGTATGTAATTAGAGAATTTATGGAGGACGGCAAAAATGACTCGTCAATGTCTTCTTTGGCACTGGACGTCTCCAAGATTTCGTTATTGAAGGTAGGATGATCATGATGCGTAAATTCGAGTATATCTACTGGCACGTTTCTTAGCACTGCATGAACTAACGGTTTGAGAGCTATTGGTTTTTTATAATTTTACATATTGTGGACAGTTTATTCTATTTATTACAGTGTCCGGATGGCTCCAAAGCACAATTTGCTTCGAGCCCAAACTTGTCTGGTATCGGCATTGTAAAGGAAGACTTCACTAAGAGTAGGCTGAAAAGATTCGAAAGTGCCTCAACATCTAATCTCACGGCTAATAAATCTGCAACAACCAAAGAATGCAAGCTAACATCCAGACTGCGGCGCATATCACCGAATATTTTCAAAAACAAGAAAGAAAGTCCAAGTATCAAAACTGATAAAGCAAAAACACTAGATGCGAAAAGTAAACTAAATAGTACGTATTATTCATTACTTACATACGGGTCGATTGGAGGCCCCAAAATATACGTTTGATAAAAATATCATATAACATCATTTAATCTAGAAAAGGTTTTAAAAAAGTTGTAGATGTACCTTAATTAATACAATTTTACGTGGGCCATTTAAATCTACACGCTAGTATCATTGGCAGAATACTAGTTACATTTCCGACGTTTTATCATTTCAGGTCTATTTAAACCGAAAATTGTAACACCGGTACGTACTCCACGAACGAATATAGAAGCGAGCCCAAATCTCAGCGCATCGAGAAAGAAATTCAGCCACGTAAAATCAACCATACCAAGACCTTCAAAGAAAGAATAAAATGAATGTATTATTTTCAAGTGTTTAATGCAGAACCTAACTAGTTAGCAGACAGTGATACAATAAACTAATATTTAAATAAGTATACTATGTTATTTTGTCATCCTATACTAAATGTATTTGGAACATAGTAAGATCAAGCATCAGAAACATCAGAGTTTGTATAAGTTTTTATTAATTTCTCCACTTCTTTCTCTAAATTCTCATTTTTGTTTTCTGAAGCCTTCTTCTTTGCTTTTGATCTTGCATGTTTGCAAGTTTCCTTGTCCTTTTTATTCGTTTTTGATTCACAACTTTTGTTTCTCTGTAGATGTATTGTAGCTGGGTAAATTATACTTTCAATCAGTTCTTCCCTTGTTTCTTTTGTGATGTAGTCCCCCTTACTTTGTAAGCGGTCATGACTTTTCTTTTTAGACTTTTTAAGTGTCTCAGCACAATCCTGTGTGCTGTCCTCATCACTATGTATAGATTTAAAGTCTGATGGTTCAGCATTTTTCCATCTCTCATGAATTTGCTTTTCTTGACTTTTAGAGGTCAACTCTTTCAAAGTATACCTATCACTTTTAAAACCCTTCTTTCTTTCTTTCTTTGCTAATTTTAGACAAATTGTTGCTTTAGGATAGCCTATAAACTGCTGATAGCACCCTCCTTTCTCCAAGGACACAAAAGGCTTGAAAAATCTTCTTGGGTGTATGTCATCTGGCGTCTCATTTAATAGCACATAAGCTTTCTTCAAGAATGTTTTTTTGTCAATAGGATTTTGCATGTGGAAGAAATTTTCAAGTTGTTCATGTGACTTTAGCCTCTTCAATGCATTTCTTTGCACAATATTGTATGAAACAACAGCCATAAGAATGAATGCTGGTTCATTGCTAAGTATATGGTCCCACAGTATCAACCATTCAGAACAAGTCAGAACTTCACTAAAAGCAGTCTCTAATATTTTTAAAGCATATGTTTGACTTGTAATACCAACATCACAAAAATGGTTCAACAGGGGCTGGTCATGTTCAGCCAGAATATTTTCTACAATTGCTAACACACTGATAGGTGGAAAAGGGGCATACTCAAACCACAGTTGGCAATAATTGCAGAGAACACTGGCTACAGCCTCAAATAGAAGAAGAGGATCTTTTTGCAGTACTTTTACAAATGGAAATACAAAACCAGGTAAGAACTTCATGACACCAAATAATGGACACCAATGAGCAAGACAAGATAGCAGACGTTTCAGGTTCTTCAGTGTTACAGCACTGTGGATAGTAAATTGCTTCTCTATATCTTTATAAGCAGGATGTATACCTTTTTCAATTAGAGCAGAATATGCAGCTCTATTCCTGGGTGTATCCAACAATGATCTCCAAATGATTGATCGGAACTTATCAGGATATTCTCCATATTGCATCAGAATTCGCCTTAATCTAGCACTATCCATACAAATGCGCATCTTTTGTTCAATTTGGGATTTTGAATTTGCCTGTATCTGAGATGGAGCTTTCTGTGTTGAGGTACATGGCATTTCCTTTCTCATAGTTTCTACAACACAATTTTGGCAGTTCTGCACTGAATCCATAACATATGAACAGTTGTAAATATTAACTTCACCAAGTTGCAGTATACATAGAAAGTATTTTCCTGTAGGGCTGATCACAAACTTACGAATACCTGATGATTCTGGATGTATAATGTGTATTACTGTTAATGATTCTAAATCTAGTAAATAAAGTATACAATCACTGCTCAATACAGCAAGGATTTTGTTTGCTCCGCCATCAAATAATTGTGGAATAAAGGCTATTTGATTTGCACCTGATATGTTGTACTTAGACATGTTTATGGATTTGAGAGCTTTCCAAGTATCCATGCTGAACAGTATTAGCATGGGTGTGAGACCGGCCATGGCCATGGCGCGACCATTCATAGTGAATGCAATACTCTTCATGTGCTTCAGTCCACTTGGTATGATTTGCTTTACGGATTTCATGCTCTCATGTTTCCAAATCTGTACAGTGTCATTTTGGAAACATGCCACAAGAAAATCTCCAGCTGGAGAGAACATGATTTGTTGGATCTGAGCACCCAAGTAGGTGTTCAAAGTGAAATACTTAGTGTAGTTTCTTAGCTCCCATAGAATAGCTTCAACAGGACTTGCTGTCAAAAGATTGTTTGTTTTTACATTATTAGAGAACGAAATGTGTCTAACTGGTGCTGTGTGCCCCATTAATATGAGAGAGACTTGCCCATTTTCGGTATTGAGAAAATACATCTCGTATTTCTTAGCGGTGGCTATGATCAACGAATCCTGTGAGTTTGGCACGAATTGAAGAGAAGTGCATGGCCCAACGCCGGGTAACTTCCAGAACTTTAGGTCGGAAAAGTCGAGGATGAAAATGTTACCGGCGTTGTCCGCACACGCAAGTTTGTCATGGCAATCATCAAATACGCCGATAGAGAAACGTATCCTCCGACACTCGCCATTCGAACCCCGAACCGTATGATGCAGCTGTAGTATGACACCGTCCTTCGGTTTAGATTTTAACTTTATATCAAATTTTTCTATAGCTTCCCGCTCACCTCTCTTCTCTTGTTCCATTTATGATTTTATCAATAGTTTTATACGAATCGAAAAACATGATATTGTCAGATTATTGACATATTTTCTACGATTTATCAGGTAAATTATTTTAAATTTGGCGGAATCAAGCAATCAAAACAAAAACAGAGATTGTCACGAATCAGTGACATATGACAATTAAACTGTCATGCGCAGTTTCTTACGTTCGGATACCTTAAAGCAAACGCAACGCGAAGCAAACGTCAATAAACAGAACGTTATCAGTATCAAAAAACAATAACACCCTACACTAAAATATATTTTTAGAATATTTTTTTTGACACTATAATTGGAATCAATTTTATTTGGAAATGAAAGATAATATTTTTCGGTTAAGATTTTATAGGTGCTCTATCCGATCTAAGTTATTAGCAGAGATACTCATTATTAAAATAAATTATATCTTTGCTGATTATTTGGTGATTAATATTGATGTGAGGAAATGATAAATTAGAAAAAAAAATAAACAATATAATAAATAACCAATATTATATAATTTAAAAGACTGGAGGAAATCCCAATTATTGTACTCGTGTAAAAAGCAATGTCTATGGCTGGGACTCTTTTCGATTACACTTTGCATTGTGAGTCAGTATGCGGTACAAGAAACAGTCATTTAATAGTAGGTATTTATGTACGACTAACCACGCGCATAAAAAGCTTGTTTGCGTCATTTGATTGGAAGCATTCGTGTTTTATACTTTGAGTGTGCGGTGTGTCTGTGACTGTGTTATTGAAGTATTGTTAAAATTGGAGTACCGAGGTATGATAACAGAATAACTCCTTATCGTAGTAAAACATTAGCTATTTTAATATAAAAGGAATTTTAATAATGTTCCCAATATTATGAGTAAGGTTATGCTACGCTTGCCGAGGTTAGTGTATGGAAGGGTTGAAAGTAACTTAAGCCTTCGGTCGCCGGTTGTCGTACGAATACCAGGAAAACTGTTAGTGGAAACCGGAAATTAGGCGTAGGTGTACTTGGTATCAGGGTTTGACAGCTAGTTTAAGTTTAGTATACCGGTATTGCCCAGTAATGAGTTGCAGAAGTCTCAGGACAGTCGCTTCGTGTCAAATACTCATATTCAGACACATCTAGGATCTAGGTTCACTGAATGCACAATCCAATCCAATATAGTTGAGAGAATTAAGGCTTTGAAGCTGAAATATTCATACATAATATTATAGACGACAGCCCAATTTGCGCAGATGTATTAAGTCTACCTTCTGTAGTAAGGGTAAATTCCCAGTAGGGGCAAATTTTTGTGTGAGGAGCATGGACGTTTGATCTGACTCATGGATATTTCTATTTATAATAAGTAGGTATGTATTTACAATAAAAGCTATGTTGTGTATAAACATTGATTGAATAAAACATTTAATCAATGTGTGAAAACCATTTAATATCCGTAACACAGGTCTCGTTGCTTAAATCAAAGTCAAAGTCAAAGTCAAAATATTTATTGCAACTAAGTGTACATTAGGTGTTTTTTTTTACAATGTTTGTGAACTTACAACTTAGTGCTTTTTTCAAGCATTGCAATTGGTAACTAGAGGGCGCTGTGTAATAATTTCCGAATATATTTATTAACCGACTTCAAAAAGGAGGAGGTTCTCAATTCGTCGGAATCTTTTTTTTATTTTTTATTTATGTATGTTCACGAATTACTTAAAAACGCCTGGACCGATTTGCAAAATTCTTTTTTTGTGTAAAAGGGTAGACTTCACAGTTGGTCCCATTGTGACCACATCAGGATCTGATGATGGGATCCCAGGAAAATCGAGGGCAACCCAAATTTTATAGGCAATTATCACGTTTTGAATATATTTACTAAAATTGTTCCAGTATTTGCGTCTGATAATCATCATTTGATGTTGATGAGCTGATGGTGGAAGGTAGAACTCCTCAACAGTTAAGAGTTAAAAGAAAATTCTTTCAGTTATAGGCATTTATTACATTTACATGTCTTCTCCAAAGCTGTTCAAGTATTTGCATCTGAAAATCAACTTCTCATGTAATGATCTGATGATGGAAGGTACAACTCCTCAACGGTTAGGAGTTGAAGGGAAAATCTTTCATAATTATAAGTATATATGGATCGATAGTTGTATTCTTTCAGGCTATTAGATTGACCTGATATGAAAAGTTTAATATATACAACACTAAAAAGAATAAAATAAATTAACTTTTTAAAAAAAGAAAAACCAACTTCAAAAACTAAAAAGCAAAAAATAACTTCATACAGTTTTACCTTTTTTTTAGTTTTAAAGGTATGAAGTCGGTGCCGATGATGTGGTGGTTTTAATCACCCTGCTCAAGGTCACTCGTGGTGAGTGTATTTACTATTACGTTTGGCTTGGCACCAACTTCATACCTTTAAAACTAAAAAAAAGGTAAAACTGTATGAAGTTATTTTTTGCTTTTTAGTTTTTGAAGTTGGTTTTAGTTTTTGAAGTTGGTTTTTTTATCAATATGTATATTTGTAGTAGTATACGAATAAAATTCCGATAAGTATTATCATATAAGATAAACAGGTTTCCTGTTATACTTCTATTTATTTGATAACTAATTAACACAAGCGATCAAGCGACTTAATAAGCACTCTGTATCATCATCATATCAACCGTTAGACGTCCACTGCTGGACATAGCACTCTGTATAAACTATAATAAAGTCATCCATCCATGGATAAAATATATCCGGACATTATGTCACACAGCGCCATCTAGTTCTGAGCTAAGCAACGAGGTTTGTGTTACGGATCCTAGTTGGTAGATATATATTACATATATGTATACGTTTTTTTTGTAAATACATACATATTATACATAGATACATCCATGATTCGGATACAAATGTTGATATTCGTCACACAAACATTTGTCCTTACCGGGATTCGAACACGGCACGCATAGCACAGAAGGCAGCGTTAACCATCGCTGGTCTAGTCGGGTTGTCAAAACGATATATTAACGACATACATTCCGTTGATATTAGTAATAGTAGTAAGAATTTTGAGTTCTGAAATATATCTCGCTTGTTTATTCAATGTAGGTATGTATATTGTATGTATTACACCGAGGATTTAGTAAACATTCATAGATTAGATAACATTGTTTATATACATTGAATATGAATCTGAATGACTTCCTCGTTAGTCTACCGATTGTAAAGTGCCGCTGCTGAGCAAGAGGTCTTGAGTTCGATTCCCAGGTCGAGCAAAGCGTTATTGGGTTTTTCTGATGAAATACTCAGTAGCAGTCCGGGGTTTGGATTCGTGCCCGGTTGGTAGAAATAGGCTCGTCCTATGTTAAACACATGGACACAAAAATTGGGTGTACATTCGTACCAGCACCTGCTTTGCCTGATACTTCGGGGATGACAGGCGTGATGGTGTATGAATATGAATCACAATACCTATCTCTGCCAAAACTTGTCATCAGGAGATCAGGAGAATCTTGCCCCTCGTTTAGAACTGGAAGTCCTATTTTATTTCGGCTTTGTTCTCATGTAGTAATGTACCTATATTCATATACAACGTGATTAAAAGGTCGATAGTGACGTTGCATCTTTTAATATTATAGCTCATGAAGATTTCTCATCCCTATTCTATACTATATCTTCTATCTTATAACGATTTTATCGTATTTATTTTATTATCGTAAAATATTTTCTAAATTGCAGATAAAATATGAAGAACTCAGCGTTGCGGCAGTATGTCATGGCGAAGTCCCAGAGTTTACCCCACGTACTGAAAGATTGCGACCTAGTTATAGACGCGGCCAGTTTCTTTAAAGATACCTACAGAAGTAGTGGCTTTCAGTACATTTTAGGTACTGATTGCGATCGATACGCTGACTTGATTGTCAGTAAACTCAGTTCCTTCCTCGACAGCGAAATCAAATGCCACGTCATCTTCAATGGTGCCACAAAACATGAACTAGACAAAAGAGAAGAGATCCATCAACATATTATTGATAATCGAACATACGAAGATAATTTAAACAATGTGACCTATTTTCGACCCCTGTTTGTAAAAGAGGTGGAAAAACAAGTTTTGGAAAAAATGGACATCAAATATTTCATGTGTGAATACGATTCTATAGAAGCTATTGTGGGTGTCGCTAGAAAATTTAAGTGTCCCGTGTTAACGAATAATATTGAATACACAGTGTATGATATTTCGTGTATTCCGCTTAATTCACTAGAGTATGAGAAAACTAACAATCAAATTAAGTGCCAGATTTACGAGCACGACGCTGTTAAGACAGCATTTGGCGTTTACGGTAAAATGCCATTACTTTTAAGTCTATTAAATGATAATAGTGGATACTTAGAAGAACTTACCGAAATACTTCCACTCGTACACAGTGAGCTAATATTTCCAGTGATAAAATGGGTTAAACGTCAACGTGAAGCCTCTTTAGTTGATACAGTTTCCCAAATGATTGATGACGTAGACCAGAAGAAAGCTTTCTTAAAGAATTATGAAAAACAACTAACATTATATTTATACCCATCGTGCCATTTAGCTGTTAAATATTTTCAGAGGGATAAACAACATGGATTATTCAAGAATGACAAGAAATGGTTCGCGACAGGCGTTGCTAATGGAAGGATTGCACTTCCATACGTAAATCTGAAGAAGAAAGGCATTATTTGTGGTTCATTAATTGTTAACGACAGCGACCGACCTGACGCATTACTAGCTGCTATGGATATTATCATCTACAGTCACTGCATTTTATCAAATTCTCAAGATTCAACTATTACGCTAATCGAAAGAAAGCATAACAGTACATCGATTAGGGATATTGATACTTATTGGGATAAGGAAATATCAAATAGGGACATATTTTCGAAAACCAGTGTTGAAAAGAAAAGAAATTTGATAATGGATGAAACTGATTCTTTCCAAAAATTTCTCAAAAATATATTAAAAGGATACAATTCCAATCAAGCACTCGTGGTAGTTCCGGAGAATTGCTTGATACTTGTTATAACTCTGGTATATTATATTGCTAAGAAAAATAACAACTTTATAAATGCCGCTTATTGCGTCCTTCTTTCTTATGTAATATTAGGGCCTGTATCTAAAAAAATCGCTAAATTAAAAAAGTGTGGCATTTCAAATAACGAAAGAGATTGTACTATTTTTTATAATGGTTTGCGATTTCTGTTCAAAGAAGTCGATGTTAAAGAAAAAATTAAAAGCAGTATTGTTCATGATTTCTCCGAATTTCAACATTGTTTACAACATATGAATTATTTAAATAAACTGTGTGGTGAGAGAACACCTTGTACTGTCTATCATAATACTTATAATGCTACATTTATATGTATATGTCGGAGGAAGCTATAAGTCGGTTTGATTATTGTTTGCAAGAATAACGCAAATAATGATTTATTACATTTTTCCATAGCTTAAAACCTCCTTAGTCTAATAAAAAGTAAAAAATATTGTTATCAGTTATAGACCAATCAGAGCAGAGCATTTAGCTTGAGCGTGGTCGAGGCGCCATCTTTACTTTTGGAGGGACGCGGACAGTATTGGACATTATTGAGAAATAGCGACTGATCGAGTTGGATCATTGAGATTGAGAGTCTGAGAGACTGAAAGAGTATTAATTGTTGGTAAAAGTAAGACCGGTGCCCTGAACTCGCTGCTCGGTCTTAACTGTGCATTTTCTCTCGATATTATTGTGAAGTGATAAATTGTTATTTAATCCGAATTAAAATAATATGTAGTGCAAAACCATGATCATTATGTTTGTGCTTGTAATTAACCCTGATGATGCCCACGAAATTCTTAACCACTAATGACGATGTCAACAGAAATAATGTTTCTCCGACATCAGAAGTGGGATAACTACCTCCGCTTTCTGTCGTTTTTCAATTTATTTTCAGATTTTTCATACATACGGACACAAAGCAGATCGGCCTTTGTTAGTCGTGGTTCGAAATTCGAATACATCTGGAAGCGAGGTGCAGTCGCAATAATAAGGCATTGTAGATAAACAGAATATCGAGAAAAACTTGGTGATGTAAATACTGACGCTGGTTGGTAACGGTGGACTTCTGCTTTTGCGGATCGTGGTATACAGGAAAGTAAATTAATTCTAGTACTTATTCAAAAGTTACTTCGTTTTCAGTAAGTGATAACGTTTAAATAAAAAAATACGAACGGAATCAAACGGATAACGATGATGGCAAAATCGTTGTACTGTTGTTGTATGTTGCTGCTGTTGTACTGTTGTTGTATTTTGTTTAAAAATGTTATGATATCGGAGTTTCTGCGTGTGTGATATACTGGTACAGGTATAAATACCCAATGTGAGCTTACCAGTACGCAGACTGGGTATGTATAGCAGAAACCCGGCCGTACCCGATTAGTAAAATTTTATTGTATTATCGAGTAAAACGCCGAACTAAATCGTATGACGGTACGGACCTACGCGGGTCTCTCGTCATATCCAGTACGGCGGCGCGGTCATTCATAATGCTCGCGCTCGCGGAGAGTACGAAGTTACCCGAATACTTACGGCGATTCCCGACACGCGTACGTGTAATATTTTAGGCATTTTCTAACAAATAATTCGGTGATACAAATCTGTTCCTTATACATATCGGAATTAAGAAGTTAATTGTGTAATGATGTTAAAGAGTATTTCATTTTGAATTACTAAAAAGAGTTATTTACTTTTAATAAAGATAGAGGTCATTTTAGAGTACCTATTTTAAAATATTGGAATTGGTCGACAATAGTAATATTATTAATTTCAATGTTAACTTTTTTTTACGTCAGTTTATTTGCCTGTGAATATTTTATGAAGTCAGATTGAATTTTTGGCGGGATTTAACTGTTATCGTGTTTCTGTATTGTTTTTGTTATTTTGATTGTTGTGTTGTTATTTGTCTGTGTATAAAGTAATCGAGTTTCTAAAAGGCGACCGCTAAAGGTGATGATGATGATGATGACCGCTAAGGCCAGGTTTGGAAAACCTGTAGGTATTTTGATATAGGGTTTTAGTAAGTACAAAACACTGGAGTCCGCTGGAGTGGACACGTCGTACACATGGATGATAGTAGATTGCCAAAGTCTTTCTTCTACTCCGAACTCTCATGCGGAAAGCGCAAACAAAGAGTTCAATATCTGCGTTACAAATACGTGTTGAAACGCAATCTCGCGGCCTGTAACATATCTACTGATGGTTGGGAGGACGGAATGAAGAGTACGGAATGGCATCATACCGTCTACACTAATGTGGTGAAGTATCGCTTTGCAAGTCACATCAGAGCCCATCACAATGACCAACTGATCATTTAGTAGTCGCCGTCACCGGATACGGTGTGGAGGACACATATTAGTACCTAGGTACTGGGTATACGGCCATACCCATACCTTTGAACCCGGGTACGTTGCAAGATAATGTTGCATGGTATATCTCATGCCTATAAGATACCCTAGGAGCATGGTGGTTGTTAATGTTTAGGTAGTCTTTGTGAGAGGCGAGGCGGCGGATACAAGGCAAGGTGGCCATAACAAGATGAGGTAGCCATAGCATGGTAAGGTGGCCGTAGTAAGGCGAGGTGGCCATAGCAAGATGAGGTAGCCATAGCAAGGTGAGGTAGTCGTAGTAAGGCGAGGTGGCCGTAGTAGGGCGAGGTGGCCATAGCAAGGCGAGGTGGCCATAGCAAGGCGAGGTGGCCATAGCAAGGCGAGGTGGCCGTAGCAAGGCGAGGTGGCCATTGAAAAGTACCTAAAATCTGTTGGATAAAAGGCGAGGTGGCCAATTATCTAAAATGTGTAACGTGTATAACGGCGAGGTGGCTGTTTCGATACTATGAACTTGATTTCGTGTGTAGCGTCTGGGCTATAAGGAGTCAGATTCGATAGCAAAAGGCGTATAGCTAATTTAAGATAATATCTTATCATCGGTGTGCAGGAGATAAAATAATAATTCCTTTGGTCAGGAGTGGCCGAACGATAACAATATCTTTTTTGCAGTTAAGGACGATGCGCAACCTTCAACATCACACGAGGGCGTGTGGTATGTCAGGACGGCCGTGTCGGAGGAAGCTATAAGTCGGTTTGATTATTGTTTGCAAGAATAACGCAAATAATGATTTATTACATTTTTCCATAGCTTAAAACCTCCTTAGTCTAATAAAAAGTAAAAAATATTGTTATCAGTTATAGACCAATCAGAGCAGAGCATTTAGCTTGAGCGTGGTCGAGGCGCCATCTTTACTTTTGGAGGGACGCGGACAGTATTGGACATTATTGAGAAATAGCGACTGATCGAGTTGGATCATTGAGATTGAGAGTCTGAGAGACTGAAAGAGTATTAATTGTTGGTAAAAGTAAGACCGGTGCCCTGAACTCGCTGCTCGGTCTTAACTGTGCATTTTCTCTCGATATTATTGTGAAGTGATAAATTGTTATTTAATCCGAATTAAAATAATATGTAGTGCAAAACCATGATCATTATGTTTGTGCTTGTAATTAACCCTGATGATGCCCACGAAATTCTTAACCACTAATGACGATGTCAACAGAAATAATGTTTCTCCGACATATATAATACTTTTTTGTTCATGAAAGATAAAAACAATTTGATGAACTTTTTAGGTAATGAATTTAAAGGATCGCATTACTTAAACTTATATAAAAATATTGTTAATGCGTTTGAAAAATGCTTGTCAGCTGTTAAGGCATAAGTGATTGATATATGAAGCTCAATATGAACTTGTTAAAAACGTACTGTGTAGTTTTATTTTAGTAAATTCTTGACATACAATATTTATATGCTATAATTTTTATTTTCATGTTTGTCAATAAACTGGCAAAATATACCTATAATTATATATTTAAGATTTTCTACAACTGGACCAGTATTTAAATCGGACCTCTTAGATATTAATATTATATTTTACCTACTACCTACATACTACTTATAGGTACATTGAAACTACTTATTACGAATTTCATCGCGGTATATTGTTATGATTTAATCCTCACAATACAGATCTTTCGTAGTATCAATGTCTGGTAGACTGTTTTATTTTTATATTAAATTGTGTTTGTATGTTTGAAATGTTTGTTTTATTTGGAAGTGTACGAAATTATTAAATTTACTATAGAAAAATAAGTTCAGTGTTATCTTACTGTCTGTCGTGATACAGGATTAGGTAAAAATCTAATTATAAGCGAGCAACCACAGTTCCTAAGTCAAGGAGGGCAGGAGTAAGGGAGCAGTGTCAAGTCTTTCTATCACAAATATGTACGTGGTTAAACTAGCAAACTATTTAAATTTAAGTAGAATTAAATAAGTCCATTGTTAAGAAAGTATTCATGAGATTGTATAACAATAATATTAAATACAAATAAAAAATTACGTCATGATATAATTATTTTATTTTCATTTAAATATTTACGTAGGCATAAATTGCAAAACGCTGTGACGTTCCATCAAAACAGATCGCATTTGGATACGGCTTATAATCTCAATTATTTTCAGTTGTGCTGTATTTTCTCCGTAAACTGTTCCGTTTCTTCACCTCTTGGGGAAATGCGAGTTAATTTGACGTAAAGCGATTATGGCGGTTGCGCTGTCCGCGCAGCGCGCAGGCGCAGTACGCCATCAGACTCGACCCGCGCTCCCGCGCACTAGCAACCGTTCGAATGGAACCGTGACTTTTGGCGCCAAATTGAAAATGTAGCAAAACAACATCATTGTTAACTTTCGTCACGAAAGATAGCAAATGATAATAACAAACATCTAGTTTACCCAAACAAACAATCGGCAGATTACAAAAGCGAACGGGAAATTAATAAATCACGGTTGAATTCTTTGCTAACGACGCGTTTGCAATGCGGTCTAATAGCGACAGTAAAATCTGTTTTCTCTGAGATTCCGCGGACGTTGGTCCGTGCGTTTCTGGTAGTCGAGCATATGCCGACGTACCGGTTGGTGGAAAGCGCGGGCGTGCTCACCCGAATCCTGCGCGGTGTTAAGATGTGCTTCCTGAACGTGTTGCGCCTGCACGTGACCCAGAGTCAGCGGCAGAAGCGTCTGTACAAGCAGTACATGGACCAGCTGGCCGGGGCTTACGTGGAGAGATGCACAGACTTGAACACCATGCATTGGGATAGGAGATACTATAAGGTTCCGTCTCCGGAGTGGCGATATCCGTTGCCGTGTGATGATCCCTGGTGCAGTACGGAGGGATCCGGGTCCTGCTGTTACTCGGATTGCTCTGACAGCGGGAGATGCTCGTCGCCTTGTTGCTCCGAGGTGATCTTCAATGGCGGACACCATTTTAGCGGGAAAAGGACGCCGAATATGCACGTGTGTCACTCAGTTTGCTATCCTGGGAATTTCGGGTAAGTCATTTAAATAATATTTACTAACTTAGGAGTAGGTATGCAAGTTAAATAATATCTCAGTTGAGTCATAACTCAGTGGTAGATGTAAAAATGCTTATAAATTAGAGAAAATGACAACAAAATATTTATACGCTAATTTATTTAAAAAATATGTCGCTAGTGTAATATGTTCTTAATTTTTGTAAGTATATTGCAAGAGTAGAACTATACCGTAATACTCACCGTATTACGGTTCTGCTACTTATAGCAAAAAAAAGTTATAATTGTTGTCTTATTGCAAGACAAAAGTTAGCTATGGGAAACGCGCGGTACATTTGTGATTATTATCTTTTTCTTTTCATGTTACATTTCAAATCAAGTGGCACAGGGAACGTTTTTATTTCTAATATTACTGGTTGGTATGATTCGAAATTTAAAACGTCTTGCGTTCTTGTTTTTATCAAGCCGCCGAATTGCGTGGGTGATTTGAAAGTGTATGGATACAAAGCGTGTTTGTCAACAAAATTATACAATTATCTTATTGAGATGTTCAACATGGCATTGTTACTTAACCTTATACCTACCTAGATAATAACCTGCGGGCTATTAACATACAGGGCGTCCCATGATTATGCCACATGGAGGGAAAGTACCTTGAATATTATAGATGCAACATTTTACTGAAAGAAGACATTATTTGAATTTAAAAAACAATTTAGGTAAACTGCATTCATAGATATTTAAATAATTACATGGTTGAACCGGAAATCGAACCCGTTTCACGAGAAAAATAATCACCCTGTTGCTTTATCATACCGATCGAAAGGCTTTATAAAAATGATTATTTTTTGCTAAATAACATAGTGTCACAAATGAAAGGAAGACCATGAATTTTAACATTATTAAATTAGCGACAAACACTGTGACACGAGATTTTTATATATAAGATTTAGATATTCTAATTCTTACATTAGGTAGGAACCTACTATTTGCCCTTGAGGATCACCGAAATAATCATAGGGAATTTAATATTACATATTATTGTCAACACAATAAAGTGAAGTAATTCAGTGTGAGTAAATTAAGGCTCTAACTACTTATATGTATATAAGATATAATTATACTAATTTAACTCAACATTAATTAATTTAAATATAAGAAATTGAAATAAATTAAAAACAAACTCGGAGCCGACTTTCAAATTCATACTTCAGATAAAATAGCTCTGTCATTCGTTTTTTAAGCTTCAGATATATATTCAGACTAGCTGATTCCCGCGACTTCGCCCGCGTGCAATTTAACTAAAAAAAAAAAAGTTTCATATTAACTTTGTACCCCCGTTTTACCCCCTTAGGGGGAGAATTTTTAAAAATCCTTTCTTTGCGGATGCCTACATCATAACATCTGCCTGCATGCCAAATTTCAGCCCGATCCGTCCAGTGGTTTGGGCTAATAGATCACTATGTCAGTCAGTCACCTTTGAGTTATATGTATATATTTAGGGTATATATCTTATCTACTTAAGTATGTTTGCTAGTTTGTATATATATATATACAAATATATACGATATTTTTAATCTTGATTTTCACTCATTTCGAAACATCGGATTAAATTGTAACTTTGCACACTTTTCAAGGATCGATGCTAAAATTATAAGGATCTTATAAGGATCACCAATATTACCTTGGTATGAATGAATATACACACGTAACTTCAAAAAGTCGGCGGCTTAATAGTCTCCTGTTATCACCGCTAAGCTAACACAACATCACTTGTTCATCTATTTAATTAAAAATATACGTCACAATCATTGATATTTCTCCGTATTCCACTGGTCTCTAAACAATTACGATATACACAAACGCAACATATGGTTCGCAATACTAATGAAGTATTAATTAATTATTCGGAACGAGTGCAGTGTGCATCTCATTGCACATTGAACATAATAAAGCCAACGGTAATTAAACGCGGTATCTACGAGAACTTTTCTTTTTTAAACCCCGATGCAAAAAAATACACATCAAAATTGGCACATTCGTTTAGGAGCATCGATGACAAACTGACACACAGAAGAACAGAGGGGTGTTATAAGTTTGACGTGACTGTGTGTCTGTCTGAGCTTCTAAACGAATGTATGTTTGGTTGAAAGTTGACGTAATCGAGATGGTTCGTAGCTACAATTTAGTCGGGACTACTAAACGTTTTTTAATGATATATTACTTATTTAAGAATACGTTGCCTCATGCCAGGAATTTGTCCCGTGCCGTGGATGCGTTTACAAACAAATATTTACGTACAAACACCCAGACCCGGTCCATTACCTGCATAATTATATTTCTTTCGTGCGGGGATCGAAATAGCAACACGCGGCGCAGAAACCAATCGATCGACCATTCCACGTGCCGTCAAAACACCAACAAAACGTTAGGCATTAATGATAGATACATCACTGTGTGCACGTGACTGTGAACGTTTAATATTTATCTTTCTTTCTTTCTATCTATTAATAATGATCATTGGTGAGTAGCACAATAGAAGTGTATTGCGTAACGATGATTTCTTCAGTTTTCTTGGTTACAGCATTCTATTTCAGAAACCGAGCGAAGCGAAATTTTTTCTCCATGGCGAAAAAAATCTTTTATAATATCTAATAACACGATGTTACTTATAGATATCAATATGTATATTAATAAATGCATGTTATTAGCTATTCTATAGCTTAATACCTACACGCTCTTAATATTGTATTGCTCGCGCAAATCAATCGCCGCCTTTATTTCACTGCGTACCACGCTTCGGCGAACAGTTAATGCGCTGGATGCTTCTTGCAAAAGGTTAATATCCTTTTATATTATGAAACTATTACCAATCCATAGGACCTGGCGTGGGTTAAAATGTATATAGATTTGACTAAGACCAGCATTTACATAATGACAGGGCTACTATCTTCATCATCAGTCTACATGTGTCGACTGCAGAACGTTTTCGAGAGGTAGGGCCTAGAGAGATTCCTCGCTCAAATTGAGCTTCCCTACTGGAGAAGCACCTCCGCCTTACAGAAGACCTCAGAGAAACAACAATATGTAGTTGTGTTTCTGCTATTGAGTTACCAGAACTCGTTGGGAGAGTGACTATTCTGACAGTATGGGAATTCAATTTGCAGAAAGTTAAAAGGTTTTTATAGGGTCGGCAAAGCGCAAGCGACTCCTCTGGTGTTGCAAACGTTTATAGGTTGCGGTAACCGCTTATAATCGATTGCCACCCTTGTTGTTAAAAAAAAGAAAATAGGCCTCCTCTAGTGAAGTCCACTGCTCGAACTTCGGCTCTTCTCATCCTGTTACCGTCAGCTTCAATCTGGCCAAAGTTCGTTTAGTCCGAAACTAGGCTTCTCTTAATTTTGGATAATGGTTTACGTGTTTTGATGAGCCTGGTACCTACTCAAAACTTTTAGTTTAGTTTTGAGTAGGTACCAGGCTCATCACTATAATTATAATTGATAACTTGATACACTATAGTTAATATTATAAGTAACCCAATATGACGTACGATATTATTATTTTACTTGGACATACTGATTTCTTCCACTCACGCGAATATTAGACATTGAAATTAAACTACTTCTTACGGATTATATCGCGGTATTTACCTACGTATATTTATTAATATTCTTTATTCAATTGATATTAGTATCTTTCTTTCTCTTTTCTAATAAAACAAACTATACTGACCCCGACAGAGTCCATAAATTGTTTGTTACCTTTATATATTATGGAACGCAATAAAAATTTAGATATCTATTATGTAATCCAGTTTTTGGATCTTTTACAGTACCTAGTGTGTATTGGGTGCCTTGATTTTATAATTACTAACACCTACTATAGATTTGTTAATTATTTATTAAAATTCACAGTTCTGAAGCTTATGGAGACCGATTTAGCACAGAAACGTAGAACCTAATAAGAATATATTTTAACTATGATGAAGGTATTGAGGTACTTCTACTTTACATTCAACGTATTCATTTAGAAAGTAAAAGATATAAACAAAGTACCTACTACAATAAACAAAAAAAAAAAACAAAACAAATAACTATAATGAATGTATAACTTACATCAAAGTTATAGAAAGTTGCATAAATGCTTAAAATAACGGTGTTACCATTTGAAATCGTGTATTACGGCTTATTATAGGTGTGTGTAGATAAATGCTGGTAGCACTGGAACGCAATTATTCGTCGTAATGATTGACGTGTATCCAAACACAGTTGAATTGCGTGTTAGTATGGTCATTAAGAAAAGTCATACTATTTATACGGCTTTTATTTAAATTACGAATATTATAAATTATAGTGCAGGCGCTGGAAGGAGTTGAGTGTGCAAAATATGAAGACCGTAGTCTGTACATAGTTTTGAACTCAGAAAAGCTTGCAGATTATCAATATGGATGTTGCCAGGAGATTATTTAGTGCATTCATTTTTTATAACCCATTACCCATCCCTCCTTATCTTTCTCCTTACATTATCCAATTGTTTGTTATAATTACAGATTGTAATTTTTTGCAAGAAAAAATATTTGTCTGACAATAATATTAAGCACATTTACAAGGGCCAAACTCAAATGATTTATTTCAAGTGTGGTTTTAAATCGTCAAAACTAGTTGCACGGTTCCAAAAGTGTGTCTTATGAATGAATCAGATCTGGCTGAATCAACCAAGTTGGCAATGGTTACTTCGACAGTTCCCGTGTGTGCAAACGATAGCACTGGCGTAGCTACCGACGGGCTGGTCGGGGCAGTGCACCGGGGCGGGGGCCCCATTTTTGGGGATCCCTAAAACCTGATTAGCAAACATCTTGCTGAAATAGTAAAAAATCTCACAAAATTGGAATCAAAATAGGTTGCAAAACGACTTCAATCATGAAATTTATAAAAAAAACTGGAGTTCCCGACAGGTTTCAACTTTCAAACTGGAAAGTTCGTGCACTGGTCTCCTTCCATACTTGGACGTTTCAGTCTATTGTCCACACTAGCCTTTTGTCTATACTGATAGACTTCTCTTCTCACACACTTTCTAGAACTATTTGATGTCTGTATGTTCTGGGTTTTCTTCATGATTATTTTATTGTTGTTAAAAAGCTTTTTGCTGTCCCTTGGTTTTATGGGGGTTCAATTAATACGTCGTGAAAGTAATAGGGAAATTTAACACGACAGATCAGGGCGCGTACCTATTGATCATAGCTTTATTGGTCTTTGACCTAATGATCACTGGCATATAAGGACCTGAATAAGGTCGGCGAAATGTAGGAGTACATGAGTACTATCTTACAATTCGGGGAAGACAGGCGTGATGGTAAATAATTGCTATAATACGGCTCTGAGATACGTTTACAAGTAAGATATACACCTGACGTCTGTTATGCGCTGTACAACGCCTACAGGCAATGCACAGTGTCTTCATTCGCGTGTTAATGTGTCAGCCTGTCAATATTGTTGGCAGCAGTGCGTTACATCGCTCGTTGTTGTATCTTTTTATCATAAGTTTTTCCGGGGAAAACGACTGCTCATCCACGCAGTAATACATTGCTCTGTTGTGTTCCGTTATTGTGATACGGTGAGGATTCCGTATGTTTAGATATTATAGCACTTTACCAGCTGATTTCGTTTGTGTTTATATCGAAATTCTGTTTGTGTTTATTACATGCTTAAGTGGTGAAAGAAGAAATCGTGAGGAAAACTTGCATAACTGAAAGATTTCTCGATGGTGTGTAAAGTCTCACTGGGTTACTCCCAACTCGCACTGGGTTAGCGTTGTGAATTATAAAGCCTAATCACTCTCAAATGAGAGGAAAATGAGAGGAGCAGCTCAACAATGGGACAGTAAATTGATTAATGATGATGAATAATTTTTATATCGTGGTTAATAACATCAGTCAGGTAAATAACTTCTTAACTAATGGGTTGCATTGCAAAAACTAGTAATATTTTTTATGCAATTCAAAATGTGTGCACTTTAAAAGCAACTGTTCTATGATTCTCTGAATTTGTTCTAAAATTTATCCGCAGAGTTCATTGCATGGTGAAAACTCGGGTTAGGCAACATGTTTTTCCTTAGTATTTTATAGACAACACAACAATGGTTTTTCTCGATGGGACGTATCATAATTACAAAAAGTGACCGCCCTTCGAACTACGTTGTTGAATTAACTGCCGAGCCAGGTGTTCCGTTCGAAATTAAAAAAGAAAAGTTGACCGACTTTAGTGTTGGGATCGAATCGATTTTAGTCGATTACATAATAGAGTAAAATGCGCGAATAGATTTCGCTATCCCTATCGATAATTACGGTTGTTTATGTTACTTTTTACTATACCTACTTCTTTTGAGTATTATTATCTGCTTAATTTAGATATGTTGGTAAATTTCACATCAGTATCTGTAATAACGCTATAAAATCTCCTGAATCTTCTAAAATTTTATTAGATTACTTCAATCTCATAAAGTTTCATCGGTATTTCTTTGTCTAGCCTTCGAGAGAATTTTTGAGCAAGTAATTTTATTGTATTTAGGTTGTTACCATGTGTTTACTGTCATTCAATAGTGTCCATATTATGTAAGGGTTATATAAATTTATTATTATTATTATTATTGCAATAAACATTTTTAATTAAGTATCTTAATTAGTATTAAAGCGCTTATAAAAGACCGCGAAAGCTGCGACCGTCGAGTGTCGAAGATAGCGAAAAAATTAAATTTGTACGCAACAGAAACGTGTTGCTTTCATTTTGGTCTCATTACTAACTTTTCATTTCTATAATTTTAATGAATTTTTGTTTAAGGTTGTTATTTGCTGCGATTAATTTTTTAACTAGTTTTTGTATAATACCACCCGTAATATTATGTAATTTTAGTAAATAAAACGCTCGAATGTGAATTAGGAAAGAGTAGAAGGTTTGAATTAAATGTGAAAAGAAGGCGGCCGTTAATGCCTTTGAGCTAATCAGGCCATCTTGTCAATGGCAGTTTGTTGAGCAAATAGGAGCATGGGCGTATCTGGAGGGGGGGGGGGTCTAGTTGTCAGTGCCCACCCCAGAAAGGTCCAGTGCCTACCCTAGGATGTTGAGCTACCGATTAGAAATTCTCATACGGTGGACTGTGCCCACTCAGAGCGAAGGAAGCTCTGAAGGAAAAGGCTAGATACGCTGAGTAAAAATTACTACGAGATTACACAATGGTACATAGTACAATTATAGCGAATTAATCAATTGCATGTTTGTATGTCATCAATAACGTATAGCTTTCTGTTGAATCGACAAATATGTTGTAACCTGGTACCTCGTAGTGCCAGCCTATGAAGTGGATTGAAAAATATACTACAAATTAATGCAGTTTCGAAGGCGTTAAGGTTGTGTTTTGCATGCATTTGCACAAATCAATCGCTTACATTTTCACGTAATGACTTTATTGATTGATGAATTGATGTTTTAATACATAATACAAGTTAATAAAATACATAATTTAGCTTCCGATTGATTCAGTACCAATGTAGAATAATTTTCACCTTTTCCGTCGTGAATTTATTTATGTTTTTTTTTAATGGCGAGCTATGTCAAAATTTAAAGTCATAAAAAAAAGCAAACGCTGTGGATCATATTTGAAATAATTCTAGTTACTTACAGTA
Source organism: Craniophora ligustri (assembly GCA_905163465.1). Classification (NCBI taxonomy): domain Eukaryota; kingdom Metazoa; phylum Arthropoda; class Insecta; order Lepidoptera; family Noctuidae; genus Craniophora; species Craniophora ligustri. The sequence goes on from LR990969.1 coordinate 11,607,262, forward strand.
CCATAGATTATATACGTAGATATTATTTCGTCCTGCACCATTAAAGCCGAGATGTGCCAATTAGTTGGTTTAAAATTATTCCATTCTTCGTACCTACGTATATTGAATCGTACAAACCTATTTAAACGATCTTTCATTCCCTGAACTTTAAGGTCAAATTCAAATTCAAATTCTTTATTGCGCTCCATAAACATGTTAGATATTATTTGTCACATAAGGTACATTATGGACCCTGCAGGGCACGGCAATTTAAAAGGGAGGAGGATACTATGACTATTACGTTATTGCGCATATATAGTTATGCGCAATAACGTAATAGTGCATTAATGTATTTTTATATTTTAAAAAGATATAGAAGATAATATAATATAATATTTGTGTAAGTTATAATATAATATTTATGTGATGATGACTAGATTTATTTAATTTTGTTTTATTTTATTAAACTATTTAGTGTAATTAAATTATTTGTTTTATGTATTTCAATACTTTTTTTTATGTATTACTATAATACAGTATATATTTTTTAATTTAATTAAGTAATTGAGTGTATTATATTCGTTATTAAAATATGCATTTTTTAATTTAGTATAAAAATTTTTAAAGTGTCACCGAAACATTTAACTAATTTTAAGTCGTCGTGTATCATAAAACGCAATATTGTATCAAATTAAATGTAGCGTGAATTGCGCGACGCAAAAAACACGACCTAAAAGATTAGTCTCGTTTGTTCTCAGCAAGGGTTCCCTTTTCCTTGCATAAATGCATAACTTTCGGTTTTAACATGTTTGAAATCTGTGTCAATTGCCATTTTGTACGAAGTCAAACAGTTTAAACCGAGTAATAAACGACATTAGAGCATTCAAGTTGACTCACAGACCTGTTTTTATTTAAAATATCGCAGGGTAATGGTCCATAATGTTGGGGGCAGTTGCTCGACGAAAGTGCTAGTTTGCTTGTTCATTAGCCCATAACGAAAACGCTTTTCACTCGATTTTCAATTACCAACCACTGGCAACATGGAAAAGCTGGCTTCTTATATCTCGACCAATATTATTATCGATCAAGACAATCTATTTTTATCATTTGATATTACTCAACTACTTTCTAGTTCTAAAGGTTTTGTTATTTAACGAAATTACTTTAATGAGTTTACTTTTCTTTGACAAGCTTTTTGTCTGACATTATATTGCGTGGAAAGTATTTCTGCGCCATCTGTTATTGAGCAGCTGAACTAGTTAACACTGTAGTTTTCTTGTGTATTGGTAGATGGCGCATAGGAGAAAATACTCCTATCGCGTTGTACGATAATCTAAATAATTGAATGTCAATAAAATGATTTATCAATGCTTTATAGTGAGTAGTATTTTGCTGTATTCGATTATTAATTATCTGTTATATGCTACCATATTTATTTTAACAGCAATGTCAAGATCGCGCAGAAGATTTTATCTTAAATTATGATATATATTTCAATAAACATTGCCCATATCTTCTTGTTACGTTATAAAAAATACACATTCTTGTATAAAAATCACCTAAACTTAGAACCAGTACCTGTTGGCCCCGTGTATAATACTAACATGTAGGTACCTACTACTACCTAGTGCTCTTCGTTCTTTGTTACGTACCTACAAGTATAGAATGAACACTCTTCTTGTCTCAAGAAAGTCTTTCCCTGAAGATCAGATATATGACGAGTTGAAAACTTGACACTTCAGACTGCAAATGTTTCTTAAAATGATGTGTATAATCTAATTACTCTTACGAGAGGTGGAATTGAGTCAGTCCAATATCTTCAATTTAGCATAATTTCTCACGACACGAATTTGATAGAAAACTTACTGGAATTGTCAATCAAATAATTTTATTCGAATACCAGTGGCAAATGTAATAAAGTCTGCATCGGAAGAATCTAGGGTAGATAGATGAGTTACAGTTTTCATAATTTTATCGAGATACTACAACCTGATTCTGCCTTTAATAATCCAATAAATGAAAACAGTGCGTGATGTTGTAGCTTTATGTTATAAAATGATGAATAAGTATAGGTTGCAAGAAGATGGCCACCGCCATACACACTTGGGATCCCGTTGATCTGGGTAACTGTATAACGAGGAGCCGCTCCGCGTTCCAGAATCATACGTAATTTCCATTATAATTTGTTTATTTTATCAACGCACGGTAACAGCGGGTGAAAGGTATGTGCTAAAATAAAGGTAAATTATGAAAACTAGTGATGACTAAATAAAACTAGGTTTGAAGAAGACAAAGGTTTTCTAGGTTAAATGATATTATCAAATATAGTGTGTTTTGACAATACCATTGTGTTTTTTGAACATCATCGTAAGTTCAGATTTCCTTTAGGGTATTACAAATACAAATCCTAACATAGAAAAATATTTAGACCATTAAAAACGAACTGTAGGTCAACTAAATATGGGTGTATTGAACCCGAAACTGATCTCTCAGTTCTAATCGTAATCAAAGAGTAGGTACGGGTATGCAGATTATCACATAGGCAGAGATGACCGAACTAACCTGCGTTAATTATGACATTTTCGTATGGCAATCAGCTTATATAAAAGTGAATTTCCAAGGGGTTAAATGGGTGGAGAGTTCGTGCTAGAATAAGAATGACTACACCTAAGAATGGATTCTTGGAAATTTCACTAGGTACAGCTTTAAGGGTGGTGACGCGTTTAATTTTCAATTTAACAGAAGAAAATTTTCATGAGAAGTTGGCTACGAACAGAATTTTGGACGCGTGTAAAGCTGCGTGCGACATCTAGTAACGTTAGTCACTGACAGCTGTATTATTAATTGAATTTCAATTTACTTTACATTACATTTAATACACTTAACACAATATGTATTGTTTCAAGTTATCCAAGTGTGCTTATGCGTACACGCTATGCATTGTACAAAGCAAGTTTAAAACAGCAAATGTTAATATAATTTTAATATTTTCTTTGTTTGCTATCAACAAAACGCTCATTAAATTCTATTTAGTTTTGCTTGAAGTAGCAGAGATGCGTAAATCATGATATTAGATACATTGTGAATTATGTGCCTTTGTCTTGTTATTTCTAAGATCACCAAGAAAGCATAGTTTTTGTCCATATTCTTCGTGAACATATCAGATTCGTAAAATACGTAATTTACCCATTATTCCCCCACTGTTGGATTCGGGTCTCCTCTCAATTTTGAGAGGGATCAGGCTATAGTCCACCACGTTAGTCTATTGCGGGTTGGCAGACTTCACACGGAGTTGTGCGTATTTATCGCATGCTTAAGTGTTGAAGGGAAACCATCTTTAGGAAACCTGTAAGTCTGAGACATTTTCTCGATGGCATGTGAAGTCCGCACGAGTGTAACGTCGTGGAGTATAATATATAGCTTAATCCTACCCAAATTAGAGGAGGCTGGTGCCTAGCAGTGGGACAATAATTTGATTGTTGGTAATGGTAACAAAAATACTAAATCAAAATCGATTCATAATTTTAGGGGCTACGATACCATAAACAGATATTTGTGTGTTTGTGACTTTTTGCTTGGTTTGTTCCTTAAAATTACTATTAATATTGCATACTTAAATAATAAATATCTGTTTTAAATAAGATATGGCGCCATCTCTAATGCACAGCATCTCCGTTGTTATAATTGTGTTAAGGTAACAGCTGTTTGGTCTAATTACTTGACAGTTCGCCGCTAACTTGAGCTTACTACGGAGTATATACTGGACAGAAGACTAACGGTAGAGAATGCTAATATCAATACATATTTACAATAGCTAGCCCCACGGTGTTTGATATGTTATTCTACTTTTACATTAAGGAAGAATGTCTATAAAATCCCCTTTGAGCGGATGACCTACTAATTCTGAGCGCAGATTGGGAACGATTAGATAAAGTTAGACTTTGTTATCGAATTCATCCGAGCCGACTAGTTGAGAAATACCTCAAGATCCATTTACTATAAAAAAGTCAAGGTCGTTTGAGCCTGATGAGCTTGAAACAGCAACAGAAAATAAACTAAATAACGGATGTAACAAGTACACGTAAAAACTAAAGTGTTTACTGTATTTAATGCGCATGATTTTGCGCATCCAGGTGCACGCAGTCGCAGGCGCAACCGGTTACGCAGGGTCGCTTTCTTCGCGCATGTACACGTGAACACATAAGTGGTTCGTTTCGTTTTAGTTTTCTAATAAGTATGGTGTTAAACGGTGCCGTGGTTATGTGTCTTTTCATTAAAATTATATTTTATGTGGAAATTTGCGGGAATCATATAATAGTTTGTGGGTTTTCTATTGGCTACCGTTCTACCGTTGTATGAACGGTACACATTGGTTTCTTGTTACTATCCTTAAAAGTCTTGCTAAAGTTGGAATAGTAAATAACTTACTTTCTAAGGAGAGTCTTATGGACAATATGGAAGTAGAAAACCGAAGGGGCTATACTTTAACTCCTACTGTGTTGCGAAAAAGGGACGTCTGTATTAGTTCTGTATAGCTCATTTTCTCACTCGCACTGGTAAAATGAATGCTTTATCTAGTCTTAAAATATACGAAAGCTTCTATGGAGTTTCTGTGAAATTTATATTGCTGTTTATACAGACAATAGAACAATTAGGTTACTGTTCCACAACAGTGTGGTTTTAAAGGAATTTTCTGCGTCGCACCACCGTTCTGTGGAACCAGCTGTCGCCGGTCGGGACTTTTGGAACCGTTGCGACGTGGGAACCTTCAAGAAGAGAGCATATTCTATCCTGAAAAGCCGGCAACGCAGATGTCCATGGGCGGCGGTGATCATTTTATCATAAGGTGATCGTGACCCTGCCCGTTTGCCCCCTTTTTTCAATAAAAATAAATGTTTTTCCATTAAATGTTGTATAAATTTATCAATTGTTAAAATAAATATAATACAAAAAATATGCTTGATATATCAAATTATGCATGAAAGTAACTCACTTTCATTAAATGATAATTAATTGTATACTGTTTCATGCGCTGCTAACCTTCAATGCATTACAAAGATTTTTATTAGTACATATTAATTATTCTATTAAAAAAACAGAGATTTGATGTATGTCTTGCATACTTGTGTGAGGTTTTTAACCTAAAAAATATCGAACTGAGTATCTTCTATCTTGCTCTTACTCTGCTTATATCTCATAAAATAATATTATCATAATAGACTGGTATTTTGCGGATATAATAAGGTTAAATAAGACAACAGCAAATATTTGTTTTTGTTAAAAGAACAGATTACAAACGAAAGCAAAAGTTGCACGTTTAAAGAAACTTTCATCGTATATGTACAGCCCCATAAGTATTTATGAATAATAATGTTGAGAAATATTAGAAAACCGTCAGCGGCATATTTCACTTTCGTCTAAAAACGTAATCATCTCATTTGAATTATTTAGATAAATTATAAGGCAACAGATGTATCATCCGAATCCGTCATATTACATTGTCTTAATTAATTGCGGAATGTTAATTCGTATAAATATAATTAATTAAATAATATTCTCGAGAACATCTTTTCTTCTAACATTTTATATTAGTTTGCTAATTAGAGATAATGTGTCTTTGACTTTGATGCGTCCGGTTTCTAACATGAGAGAATATTAAATAAAAAACCGAGATGTTACCTTTTTTTTAAGTGCGGAAAAATCCTTTACGGACCGTCCCATCGCCTGGGGAGGCGACGGGGTATGTCGGACTCTGCTTGAGCGTTTACCGACTAAAAAACCGCACCCGTCAACGCCACTAACCCTATTGCCGGGGCCATGGGATTCGCAAAAGCATGCACCACAACCCCGGCGGGCTGCGGTCCAGCTCTGGTCGCTGGACCCCGGCTAGGAGCGAGGCATAGCTTGCCTCGCATCCTCCGCGCAGGCGCACGTGTGACGAACATGCGCGCCGCCTGAACCTGCGTTGTCAGTTGAAACTAAATCATTAACTGCTATAAGTCTAGTAGTGGTGTTCGTAAGCAAGACAGGACAGCTGAATGTATGGTCTTGGGTACGTAAAAAAATATGATATGCAACCTATGTATTACGAAGTTTCTTGTATCACACTTTTTTTTTATGGTTGCCTTTGTCCATGTTCTAGGGATTCCGGATGAATTTAATCTTAATTGGCAGAGTATGCAACTAACATTACACTTGACACTGAGTTGTGGTAATATAGTGGTGTGACCAGTGGACCGAGATATTAAAAGTCACGAGTTCAAACCCAAGGAACCACTGAATTTTCGGAAGTTATGTACTTAGCTACTGCGCAGGTAGGTGCGTTGGTGCTCAAAAGGGAATAAAGTTGAATATTTTTTACTGTTCCCCATTGAGCACCAAGCTATTATATTGATTGGTGCTCAAATGGGAATACCTTTGGTGCTCAATGCATAGGTGCTCTAAAAATTGGTGCTAAAACGGGAATACTCCCACAATTATTATTCAAACGGTGAAGGAAAACATTGTGAGGAAACCTGCATATTTGAGAGATTTGTCTCGACGGCATATGAAGTCTGCCAACCCGCAGTAGGCTAGCGTGGTGGACTATAGCCTAATCCCTCTCAAATGAAAGGAGACCCGTGCCCAGCAGTGGGACAGTAATGGGTTGATGATGATGCAACTGACATTACATAATTTGGTGGTATGAAGAGAAAGAGTTCAGACTTTTTCCTTGGGAAGCAGTAAACAAATATAATTAGAAGTTTGCCCTGGAGTAGGACCTGACATTTGTCACGTGATCAAATAGTTATAGCGCATATTAGTGACATATTATTTTTTTGGAAAACTTTAACATCAATAATGCATTTGTAGAGGCTAACAAGGCTATTAAAGCTAGTCCGTAAAAGCTATTTATTAAAATCACAACTTTTACCAAAAACCGATAACCACTCACGTTAGTCACTTAAAATATAGTGTTATGTAGATTACCTTGAGCTTCTTATCTTACATAAAACATTTAAAGTAAATAAGGCAATCAGTCTTGTCGAGTTGTCGTAATAAAAGTAAAAGTCCCTTGACATAACCAAATTTCGCTTTTACATACAATTTCATATAGCTAGTGGATGCTCAAATCATATAACTGGTGATCACTTGGTAGAAGAATGTGGACCTTATTGAATTCATTAATTTTTGAAATTAACCGATTTAATATAGTTGTGCATTTACCAATTCCTCTTTTAATTCTTTCTTTAAATTTAATTCTTGATTAAAATTAACTTAAAAAATATCTTTTTTCATATATAGGTATGTTATTTGATCAGGGCTTTGAGGCAATTGGACCACTAGTTCGCCAGCATGTGCAGTAGGTTCTAGTTACATCAAACATAAATAATAAATAAATAAATATTTTTTATATTTCTGGACATTATGACACAGCGCCATCTAGTTCCGTGGTAAGCAACGAGGCTTGTGTTACGGATGGTTGATATGATACAAATGTTAATGTTCATCACACAAACATTTGTCCCTATCGGGATTCGAACCCGGGACCCATAGCACAGAAGGCAGTGTTAACTATCACTGGACTAATTGGGTCGTCTTGTTATTATTTTGACAGCATGGAACACAATATAAAACGGTTACTGACTATTCGGCAGCTTGGAAATTCTGTTTGCTGTCAGTTTAGTAATTCCTTATTTTAAGAAACCTAAACGGTTTCCACAGGGTCGGCAACGCACAAGCGACACCTCTGGTGTTGCAAACTGCTATATATATAAGTATCAGTAACTGTTTACGATCAGGCGTGACGTAAGATTGTTTGCCACCATTGTGGTCTATAAAATGGTCATGAGACGAACACAGTATTAATTAACGTTAGCAGATCTCTGCTTAACTTGAAAGTAACGTGATGGTACGAAGACTAAGAAATGATGTACTGGTTTCTACTCATCGTATCGCGTATGACGTCTTATACCTATGCGTATTGCTTGGAAATTGCAATGTTTTCATTTTCCACGTACCCTAAGTACATACACCAACAACAACAATCGCTATTGTCGGTGTCTGTTTGTGTTTTAATTCTTGGACCAACAGTTTGTAAATAAGGGAATAATTGGTAGTTAATTTTGTTTGTTGTTTAGTTTGGTGCATATTTTGGATGTTTGTTTGTGATTTTACATCGCATCGCATATTTTGGACGTTACTTTAGGGGTCTTCATTATTAACACTCAATTATAACCCAAGGATTTTTACCATTTAGACTTCCGTTGTAAGCCAAGTCTGAAAATTGGTTGTAACGTCACTTTCATCACTTGACGGACTTCCATCGCTGAACAAAGGCTTCAGATTCCCTTTAGTACTGGTTATATGGGGTAAGTTGGTTTTGAATCGACGCAGACGAGTACAAACATATGTTATGGCAGTGACTCTTTTGTCATTTACTTAACTGAATTTATTGCGGGACAGCTGCTTTTTAATATGAGAATCAAACACAAAGCCATCCGATGTACTACTTAGCTAAATATCATTGAATTGTGATACGTAATTATATGTTTATTTGCAATGTTGATACATTATGTTATGCATGGGTTGAGGCATGTGTTTATTTTCACGGTTTACTCGTTACAGACGGGTTAGTAAGTCAATGGTGCGGTTGTGTAGGCAAATTACGTTTACTATTTTTTTATTAGTTGATATGGTTGCTACAGAAACTGTCGAGCGTGTAGCAGAATGTAGGGCTAACACAGATTGTTATTTTGTTATTCTTTTTCTGTTATCATCGATTCTTTAAAATGAAGTTTCAGAACAGAAGTTGTGAATTTATTGTCACTAGTATTGTAACTTATTTGCCAACCATCGCATCGTTAGAATAGCCTGATGGACTAGTGGAATATCTAAATATATATAACTCAAAGGTGACTGACTGACTGACATAGTGTTCTATCAACGCACAGCCCAAACCACTGGACGGATCGGGCTGAAATTTGGCATGCAGGTAGATGTTATGAAGTAGGCATCCGCTAAGAAAGGATTTTGATAAATTTTACCCGCAAGGGGATAAAATAGCGAATGAAAGTTTGTATGATAACTATACCTAATTAATAATAATACTTATTAACGCGAGCGAAGCCGCGGGCAAAAGCTAGTTACCTAATAAATCTCTCCTATAGTTAAGCAGTCCTCAAAAACATGTGAACTTGGTAGGAATATTAACCTGTTTAAGCTTAAGTTTTAAAAAAAGGTCAAATTCTTTGATAGTCTAAACAATATAAGATGACATTGGAATTTCATATACATATGTACTTATTGTTCCGATAGGTGCCTGATACTTTTCTGATTGACCCCGAACGCAGGCAATATAAAAAGTTGGTGGGTATTTTTTCTGCAATATTTCTCAAGGTAAGAACCTTTTAGGAATGATTGCACGAATACGCTTGTACGTAGGCAATATCCATAGTTCATCGATAGTGTTTAGGCTCGAACGATTCTATTGCCACTAAACACATCCAAATTCCGAGCTATTACGTTTTTATTTTTTTCTTTGAATTGAAATAGCACTACCTACTTACGTACGGGTTTGTTTATCGCAATTATGATATTATTTTAATCTAGACGATTCAGATCTTTTAAAAAGTTTATGTTCGCGGGTAGACTAGTTGTTCATTGGCTTTGATGTTAGAATTAACAGCTACCATACATTCTTGGTAAATAAGTATTGTATTGTTAATTTCTTTCTTTTTTTATGAGAAAAAATTGGATTTTTAACCGACTTCAAAAAAAGAGGAAGTCCTCAATTCGAGTATATATTTTTTTAAGTTTGTTACCTCATAACTTTCGACTGGGTGAACCGATTTTGATGATTCTCTTTTTGATTTTGATAGCTGGTGCTTGCGAAATGTCCCATTCCATCCCAATATCCCATTTCAATTTGGTCCAGTTCTGTCATTTGAAGTCGGTTTTTTTTTCTACAGAATTTGTTTACTTATGTAGGTATCTATGGTCATTCGTATTCTTGAAGTACTTTTAGTAAACGATTATGTTGAATGGGTTTGTAATATTATAGAAATTTAATTGGCCATGAATAATAGGTTGATCACAACAATTGTCGCAATTTATTACTATATAACGTTTATTGCCCGCTTTGATTTCTAGAGAAAGTGTTTGTTTGATGGTGGTTGGAATAATATTTTCCTTTTATTATCTGCAACAACATCATGAAGCTTGTAAGCTGATATTGATTTATTTATTGATTGATAAATATTATTTATTCATATACAATTTATGGATGGGTGAAGGCGGGACGTCTGAGAATATTTCGTATGTCACACGAAAATATGATGAATGTAAAAGATTTATTATGAGCACAGTTACTAAATGCTCGTCTTCGGTATCTCGGATTGTAAAGGTTCTATGTCCGCGTGCACTGGACAAGTATTTATGTCACTTATATGTATTTACTGGTGTGGGCATTTATGTATGTGAGAATATATACATAATTCCTCTTTACCCCGTTTATCGGCATAGCTTAGTCGGTGGTCCGATAGTCGTCGCATTGTCTACAATATTGACCATCCTTTACCGCATTTGGTTAGACTGGTACAGGCACCTAACATAGTTAGGAAAAGGCACGAAGTTGCTGAACTACAATTTAATCGGTCTATTAGTATTATTTGCTTATCTTTCTTCTCTCTCTCTCATTAGATTAATTAAAATCTTACAAGATAATAAAGATTTTATATTCAAGGAGGTCTATTACGAAGCATCAAATGAGATTTCCTGTGCCTTAAGAATAAATTATTGTTTATTATTAAAAAAAACTCGCAGTAATGAAAATGAGAGGACACCCATACCCATCAGTGCATGGTTAAGTAATGGGTTGAAGATGAAGAAAAAGAAAATAAACAGTAAGTGCGTTAGTGTCCAGAGTTCAGCACTATTGTATTTGTGCTACTAATAGCTACCAATAAATAAACAATAATTTGTTACAGAATCAAATATTACCGTAAGTCCGCTAAAGTGCAAACTGTACCGAAACTACGTAACATAATAGTGCGATACAACCGCGAGATAATCTTCGTCAGCGCATGTGCACGCATTCGAACGCCGTCTGACGCCGCGATCACGCGTCTCCCGCGCAAATTCAACTGCGCCATGTTTGTTGTTCTTTTTTCAATTCGCATTTTTTTTCTAGTGCCGTGTGTTTGAACCGTGTTGTGAATTTGTTATTATTCCACCTGATTTTTTTTTTGGATTTCAATTTGGCCTGTAAGTTTATGTTTATGATTTTTTGATATGTTATGTTATTATAAAAAGTTCGTGTAACTGTGAGTTGTTGTAATTAAAATATAATTATTACGCGAAGCTTCGTTAAGTTTTGCATATTAATTTTCTGATTATGAGTCGGCATGGCCCAGTTTTTTTAAATAGGTGCGTTGTGGCTTTGTTTTCATAATTATGCTTTTCGCATAAAAATGTGGTCAAACATTTAGTACAGAATACCAGTTACCTAGTATTTTACTAAACAAATAGAAGGAGAAAAGGCTGTTTTATCAAACATAAAACAGAGGATTTTGTGGAATATCTATTCTGTTCCATACATTACATGCACTACGTAACAAATTAAATACAGAAGGCTGGAATTGAATGCAGAATGTTAATGAAAAGTTTCATAATATGTAGTTTTTAACTGCCAATGCTTTGAACGTTTCTAATAAGATTCGCAAGAAGGTTTACCTACGAGTACGTATAAGTTAATACGGTTTAACGGTACATTTAGTCTTGTTTAATTATAAAGAGGAAATGTAAATAAAAAGAGGAAAGGAGGCTGCTTTCGTCCTCGTAACATAGGAGGTTGTATACTACATATACAGGCCCATACATTATGTATAGTTGGTAACAATTTAAATACAGGCATGTTATTGAAAAGTTTTATAATCTGTCATTTCTTTTAGTAAGATATAAGAAGATAGGTATACATATTATCTGCCTAAATGACAAAACAATTTAACAGTACTTTTTGTCATTTGTTTGACAACCGTTTTGTTTGGTTCAATAAGCTAGCTTCAGTGTTATCATAAAAAATTAAAACCAATATTCTTTTCTGAATTTCTTTTTATTATGAACTTCGAAAGTACTTGATCGTAATATGTTGATATAAAATACCTATAAATAATTGTAGTATAATAGACTAGCAAGTACAAAATAATCTATCAAAGTTTTTCCCAAGTTATGGCGGGAATATTTTAACACGACAGATTATTAATTTTCATAGATGTCATAATTATTGTGTCAAAGTTTACACTTGACGTCTTTTGTGACATCATTTTCGTCCACAAACAATGCATATTATTATGCAGTTCGCATGCATGCTTTGTTAAATGTTATAAAAGATCACGTAACGATACGTAACAGTGACAGCTAGTTAGGTATATTTAAATTAATTTGCGTCTAATATAGCATTATCGGGTGCGTTTCTGCAGTTAAATAAACAGTTAATTTTATACGAGGATTTTTGTCATTATTTTATACGTATCAAGAGAGAGTCAAGACATTCTATTTTGATTATGTATTTTGGAAGTAAATTAGGAGCGTAATATGAATGACGTTTCGGTGTATTTTTTTGTACCGGCTGCACAAAAAGGAGGTTCTAAATTCGACTATATACTATTTAATTTCTTTTTATTTGTCGTGTTTGGTATCAACTCGTTGGTCTAATGGTCGTATTAGTACGACTGTTGAGCAAGAGTTCTTGGTTCGCTTCCCAGGTCGAGGAAAGTGATATTTAGGCAGAAAATGTTTCTACAAAATTCTACGGAGTCTGGGTTCAGGCCCGTTTGATGGCTATAGGCTTGTCCCCTATTACATACGGCCTAAACCTTTCCGGAGAAAGGTGGGTGTACATTAATACACCTATGCCTAACCCTTCGGGCAAGACAGGCGTGATAGTATGTTGTAAAAGATAATTAGCAGCGTAAATATGGAAGATGTTTACGTATTTTCTAACGGATGCACAAAAACAGGTTCTCAATTCGAAGTGAATTTTATTTGTGTGTTTGTTATGCGATATCTTCATTAACTGTTAATCGATATGATATTATCCTTTTTTCGTTGAGTACAGTATAGAAGCAAAGTTATCCCATATTTTAATTTCAATGATGTTAGACCATTGGGTTCGAAGACGCACATCGTTTTGTGTTTTTTAATGACGAAATTAATCATTTTTAAAGTAGGTAACTACATAATTTAAAACCTGAAATAAAACTACGAATCGGTTTTCATTTACAAGGTTTTTAGCAAATTTGAAGTAATACGGTTTGTTTATGCTATGTTTACAAACTGCTGACTTCTTGAAATAGCGCGGCATAGTTTATCATCAGCGATGTGTTCTTCATTCTTCTGGAACATTGGGATTAAATAATATCATGACATCGCTACCAAATTCGTAAAAAGAAGTTATATTTCAATGTCTATTAGATTTGCGTAAGTCAGAAAGTTATTATTGAATTATTTATGTCGGTTACGATGACAAACTAAACGTATAAAGTAGAAAGTATGCATTTCTGTTAGTTTCGGAGTTAACACTAGATTCTTCTAAATGTAATAAATAAAAGAATTTGCAACGATGATGTTTATATCATAGATAGAATCGTATAGTATATATATTGACATTTTAATTCAATGTACCTAATATGACTTTAGTATGACGGAAAACATGATATAATTTAATGTTCACAGAAGTAGTGTGTAGTGGTTTTATCGTTAAATAACCTGTTACTGTTATAATACATACATACACTCACCTTTTTTCCATGTTGGTAGAAACTACAGAATCCGCGCCGGTTACGAGTACTGCGCACCTGATCTTTTTGAAAGAGTTCACCGATTAGGTCGGTGTACGTCCTTCTAGGGCGCCCCCTCCCGAAGTTTCCACTGACATCCGCCCTATAAATTTGTCAATCGCCTATTATTCATCCTCTCAACATTTATAATAGTAATACATAAGTTACATTTACTTAAATAAATAGTACTTACTTTTAATTCAATGCTCAAACTGTGAAGGAAAACATCGTGAGGAAACCTGCTTTGGGGATTTTCTCTTCAACGTCAACGTCAGCCTAACCCCCATAGGTGGTGGATTATAACCTAATCCCTTTCAAATGAGAGGAGACCCCGTGCACAGTGGGACCATTATGGGGTTGATGTGATATTATTTTCAAGTATTTATACTTGTAGGCTTTTATATACAAAAAGTAAATTTTGCGAGGAAATGTTGCTTTATCTTGTTTCGGATTATGTAATGAATCTAGTTCTCATAGTCAGAAACCTAAAAAAATAAACTAAACTGTAAACTCATTAATAGTAATGGTAATAAAAAGAGACATTATAACATTTTCAAGGTACTCCTTTTTAACCCTTTCGTGATAATATTATTATTGTTAGCCGTCTTTCAAATGTAATCAATACTTTCTTTGTAATTAATAATCGGAACTGTTCGGGCCGATATTTCACTGAAGTATACCGACAGCATACCATCACGCCTGTCATCCCCGAAAGGTTAGGCAGAGGTGTACTAATGTAAACCCACGTTTCGCCGGTATGATTTAGGTCCCATGTAATAGGGGGCGAGCCTATTGCCATTAACCGGGCACGAATCCAAACTCCGAGCTCCTACTGAGATTTTCACAGACAAAACCCAATAACACTTTGCTCGACCTGGGAATCGAACCCAGGACCTCTTGCTTGGCAGTCGCACTGTACGACCACTAGACCAACGAGGCAGCATACCGACAGCGATGGTCTAAAAACGGAACAGATTAAAAAACCGATGTTGCCAATTAATAAATCACCGTCGACGTGTTTAATGCATCGTTACCATTGATCCAGGTATTGATGAGAATTATAGAGCGTAACACTAGATTTATTCCCCGTCACTTTGGATATAATGCTATGCTTTATAATCAATTAATCATAATACCTGAAATAAATGGATTTTTTTATTTTATTTATTTATAAACGACAAAATTTTGCCTGCGATTTCTTCTGCGTAAAATTAGTAAGTTTATTTCCACCCCCCTTTTCCCCCTTTTAAGGGATGATTTCCGAGATAACTCCTACTCTCCAACTATGTCCTTCCCCGGGACTCAAACTATCTCTATACCAAATTTCATCTAAATCGGTTCAGTGGTTATAGCGTGAAGAGTTAGCAGACAGACACACTTTCGCATTTATAATATTAGTAAGGATAAGGATGTACAAATCAGGAATTAGAAAATTAGAATAATAACTGTATTATATTTGTACAAACAAAAAAAAATACCAGCGTATTTTTTTTGTTTTGTATTGATATGTCACATACATCATAATGCACATATATATATAAACTCCAACAATGCATTCAAACGTACGAGTGCCTGTCATTCTAAATTATGGCGCGAAAGCTGGAGTCGCCATGTTATTCTCGATGTTACTGTTGCAGTAAACATTATATAAAATCGAAGAGATAAATTTCAATAACAATCAGTTAACTTATAGCAATGACAATTTAACAAGGCTCCTCTAAAGTTAGTCTTTCCAAAAGGCAGTGAAAGTACAAAAAAAAATGCGCATCGCACGAGAATGAGTGAGATAGCATTGCGAATCACTTTAGAGGCCGAAATTAAATATGTCAGAATTATACAATATTATTTAACTTCTTAAATTAAACGTCACATTGGCAAGAGTTTCAAGAATTTGTAAAATAGATAGCTATTGGAAATAAAACATGTGGTACATATATTTTTTTTATATTTCTGGACATTATCACACAGCGCCATCTAGTTCCAAGCTAAGCAACGAGGCTTGTGTTACAGATACTAGTTGGTTGATATACTACATAATATTTCCTTTTTTTTTATAAATACATACATATTATACATAGATACATCCATGACTCGGTTACAAATATTTATAATCATCACTCAAATATTTGTCCCTACCGGGATTCGAACCCAGAACCCATAGCACAGAAGGCAGTGTTACTACCGCTGGACTAATTGGTCGTCCAATGCCAATTTACAAAAAGAAACCAATATTTATATGTTGCTTATTGTAAAAGTCACATAATACAATTAATCTTAATTATATTCTTGCCTAATGTGGTATTCCATATTGTTAGATGATTGATGTGTGAAGCTGTGTATGAGAGATTTATGAATGCCATTTGTACTTCTCTAAGCTAGAAAGGTTTTCATGCAACAATTTATGAGAGATAATTGATTTTATCCTTCAGTAAACTGGTTGGACTACTGATTAGTAACATATAGTCTGCCCGTGACCAAAGATGCTGTAAAGGATCCGAAACGTCGGGTTAAAATAATATCAATATACCGCGATAAAATCTGTAAAAAGTCGTTTTATTTCAATACATTTATTTATTTCCACGGATCTACCAGTTACAGTAAATAAAAATGCTTTACTTATAGATAAAGATAAAAAAAATAAAAATTGTAATAGTACAGTTCCAACATAGGATACAAGGACTCCAAGCATTCTGTCAAGATCACTATCCATTCCGCAAATTCATCACAGTTTCATGGCTTGATATTCAGGAGAGCATTGAGTGTGTTGAGAGTACCACCATCACGCCTGTCGTCCTCGAAGGGTTAGGCAGAGGTGTACTAATGTACACCCACATCTTGCCGGTATGTTTCAGGTCCCACGTAATAGGTGCGAGCTTATTCCCATAAACTCGACTCTCCAAGCACGAATCCAAACTACGAGCTGCTACTGAGAATTTATAGAAAAACCCAATAACATTTTGCTTGACTTGGGAATCGAAAGACCTCTTGTTTAGCAGAATCACTTACAACCACTAGACGAACGAGGCAGTTAGACTAGTTTTCCCATCAAATCTTTTCAATGATCGCATTCGTCCGTTTTTTCCGCGAAATCGAAACATTTTGAAACGTCTCCTACATTTCTCGGTCAGTTGGCTAACTGGGTGTACCGACTAACGTTGGCTCGCCAATGTTAATTTTTACGTCTTAATTGTAGTTTTTTTGTCTATTTAATTAAGGTTAAACCTACTGACTCATTCATAGTGTTATGAATATTAGATTTTTATTTTGACTGTACTTTTTAAAAGCCTTCATTCACTGTGCCCGGTTTATTGGTGCATGAAGACAAGTGTTAACGACTGTTAGAATGTCATGAAACTTTCACAGAGTCGGTTACTTCAGAAGTGAGTAGGTCAAGGGCGGCAGTGAGGTAGCCGGGGTAGGTTTGTTTAATGCTTTCCGTGAGACATGTTTAGGCGCAGCGCAGTAAGGGGGATTTAAAGAAGATTATTTGAAATAAAAACTTTTTGATTTTGGATTAATTTTCTTTTTAAGGTGGGATGTTCAGCTAATTCCAATTATGCTGATATTAGCTGTACTCTTATCTAATTAAAATACAGGTAACTGGTTGCAAAAAATCACCATACCATAACGCTTTTATCCAGAGGCAGAGGAGTAGCTATATAATCGCTAAATTATAGGGGATGAGGCTTTTGCCATTAATAAAGCGCAAATGGAAAACTCCGCTACTACTTAATATTTCTTACAAATTCTCAATAATACTTTACTAGAACCCTGAACCTACCGCGCTCGGTGGATGCGCTTTGGGCTTTATAAAAAACCTGGTTGTACCTGGTAAAATGTTGTATGTGTGATATGTGATCACATAACATCAAAGAAAATACGATTTCTTACGCCTAAACGGCATACACCCAGGTAATCGAATCGCAGGCATTTCATCAGCTGGTTGGAATTTTTACTTATATACGCTATATTTTATATCCAAAAGAACTTAATGACGACCAGAATTTAACGTGTTAAAAGCCCTTTTTAATCTGGTAAAAAAAAATACCCGAATAGGATTTTTTGGATTTTCAGGTATTTTAAAAGGACCCTATATTCGTAGTTCGATCGATAGATGAAATCTTGTCATACGCATCGGCTAATTTCATCCCATATCGTTACTTACTCATATAGTATGCGTAGGTTTACTACTATATGGCTTAAACTTTTTGCCCAGTATTAGGACAACTCAGCTACCCAAAAACCACTCTATCGTTATAAATCTTTCTGTCCAAATCTCCGATCAGATGCAAATAATGTTCGCAGTAATTACTGGCTTTACAAAAACGTATGATATTCTCGTACATACGCTTGAGTCTGATCGTGGCCGTAACTAGAGCGTGTTGCAGCGTTTTTAGTTGCTCCGTACTTTGTTTAATTGCTATGAAACTCTGCTAGACTGTGTCTGTACACCGTCGGTAGCTTTATTGTAGCTGTTAGGTTAACATCAAGTTTTGTTAACAACAAAAAGAAATTGCAGAAAAAAGTCAGATTCTCTACAGGGGGCAATTTATTAACATAAGCAACGTTTTAGTCTTGAAGATTTTTTTAGTTGGTGGTCGGAGTTAGGTTTGTGTCCTGTTCTTGATAAGTTCACAGTTATTTGTGTATTAGAGACCTAAAATATACTGGGCTGTTTAGGTAGGTGTATCAGTAGGTACTCTTTGGACATAAAAACTTGACATTTTTGTTTGAAAGGGTCTGAAACGACGACATTAAAATAATATCAATATACCGCGACAAAATCAGCAAAAATAAGTTTTATTTCCATGTCTAAAAATCATGTAAGTGTAAGAAAAACAGTATAAATAAATCCTTTCGAAACAGCAGTAAAACTTATAATTACCGCATAACATGAGCACATAAAATATTTAATTACCCACACATGTTTACACCATAATATTTCACATAATAACTTTTATAACTGTTGAAGGTGTTATGCTCTAGAAAGGAGTGCTACTGTATACAGTCAAGGTTCCCCAGCCATTATATATACATAATGCGTAAAAATGCGTGAATCTGTGAAACTTTCAATGCCATCACTTTGTCTGTGGGCGATTTCGTAATCTTTATTTAAGTTTACTTAATTAAATTAGCCGCTGGATAAGGAAAAAAGTTCCGGAAGTATGACGATCATCTGATACGGTAGGTATAGGTATAGATTCGGTTGTTTCTTGGGTGGTGAAAAACGCCTTGTGCATATTGCCTCAGTTTCTCGGTCACGGGTGGCGGATATATCGACAAAAGTCATAGCCACTGCCAAGAATCCCGCATGATAATTGGGTAACTGGATCGGTGCAGGCAGGATACTCCGCGTAGCATACATGTAAAGAAAAATTGGTAAATAAAATCTAAAATATTTTCTGGCCACTTTACCTGTAACAAGTAAAGTCGGGATAAGTTTTTGTCGCTCATTTCGTGTTGTGGGGTTCATTGGATAGATTCTTATAAAATATTGATTGATAATATTAAACATGTATATTATTTATCGTCATGGCGATCCTTGGGGGAGACCTATGTCCAGCAGTGGACGTCTAACGGTTGATAGTCACGAGAACCTCCTTGATAGTTGAATGGTTCTTTGAAAACTATGACAGCTAAATAGGCTTTACAAGTTAATGACAAATAGTCGACCAAAACGCACCTACGGAACTCCACACTGCGTGTAGACCGTTGCACACTTGGTCAGGTTTATCATTCTAATTGTCGGATAAAATATAGCCATTAATTACTATAAAAATAGTGAACATAGTCGTGAACGCTCTCGAATAATAGATTTGTAAAATATAACAAAAACGTCATTTGTCAGCTTGAGTTTAATGCCTCAATGCAATTAGAGTATTTAATTTTCTCACGGGTTAAGAAATCGTAGCTTTTTTGGTGTCATACATGGTGCCACATTATGTCACGGGGACTATATTGTCGCGTGACTTGTCTCGATACATATGTCACTTTCGCCGTTAAAGTACGTGACAAACGCGTGTCGATTTTGCGGTGCACGATTTTGGTGCACGCTAGTCGCGAACTTTGCATCAGTTGAGAGAAAGGTCACCACTCAAAAGGTTTAGTAGATTTTTGTGACATATTTCAATCTAAGTATTTCCGTATCATCATCAACCCATTATTGTCCCACTGCTGGCCACGGGTCTTCTTTCATTTTAAGATGGATTAAGCTATTGTCCACTACTCTAGCCTACTGCGGATTGCGGGTTCACATGCCATCGAGAAATTCTCTCAAGCATGCAGGTTTCCTCATGATGTTTTCCTTCACCGTTTGAGCACGTGATAAATACGCACATAACTTTCGAAAAGTCAGTGGTGCGTGCCTTGGAATCGAACTCGAGACTGAAGACCTATTGCTTAGCAGTGGCACTTACGCCACAACACAAGAGCAACGTGGCAGTTATGTTTTATAATTTACAGTATAATAATCTTCAATTATTATATTCGTTACCAATTCGCCGCAGTACAATTTTCATATAATTCCTGTAGGTGTTGAAATAATATTAAAATTAATGACTACCGACATAATAATACCACATTATCTTATCTATTATAATAAAAATGAAAGGCAGGAAAGCTGTTTAATTTAAAAAAACACGTATAATATAACGCAGAACCTTAGTAAATTTAACATTGCATAATAAAGATAATTTTAATGAGTTTTATATTAAGTTATCGACGGCCCATCTGAACAATTTGGATCGGCTTTTTGTTTGTTTTGATTCAACCTTCTTGAGCCGAATTTTTCGACATAGCGAGATTCGTCGCTCAAATTGAGCTGCCCGACTGGGGAAATACCTCCGCCCTACAGAAAACCGCAGTGAATGTAAAACAACAATAGTTGTGTTTCAGCGAGTGAGTAAGTTTACCAAAGCTCGTTGGGGGAGTGACTATTCTGACAGCATGGGGATTCCGTTTGTTGTCAGTTTAGTAGCTCCGTATTTGAGGAAACCGGTTTCTTCAGGATCGGTAACGCGCCAACCACACCTCTGGTGTTGCAAACGTCTGTAGGCTACGGTTACCGCTTACCATAAGGTGGGTCCTAAGGATGTCTGCCTCCATTACTGTATAAAAAAATTACGACTCTCTCTAGAGCTTATTTTGGTTTTTAGTTCGATATTTTTAGGCATAGGCTCCCAAAAATCTAGCAATATTGACAATTATTACTTGAAACTTAAATTGAGCACTTTATGTGCATTATCTATTGTAAAACTCTGAATCAAGTTATATATCTTTCAAACCAAGTTATATTTATCATCATTATCATCGGTGAAATATTTATTACGTCTCACGTGTGTGCTGATATATTTATTTACCGTCTTATTATAAATAAAATAACAAACACAATCATCCGTTTTATGAATATGTTGAGTTGAAGCTCTCTCGCTTAAGATTTATAGCTACTTGTAAGTTGGATAACAATAGACAAATAAATACAGAATTCCCATTTCTAACAATTAATGGGTTGGGGACACCGTTTGCGACGCCATTTAATAGATAGGTAGGTGTGTATGTGGTAATAATACTCTATGTATACGTATACTATAGATAAATTATTAGATTGAACATATGGTGATTATAAATTGAGATCTATCCTATATCTATCCAATCTCTAAAGTCGGCCAAACTAAGCAACATTTTATTACAATCGATCCTTTAGTTCAGAAGTTCATCGCGGCCAAACAACTAGAATTACTAGACATATTTATTGGTAGTGTTAATGTATGCATTAGTCGGTCTCTATATAGATTCTACATCACTTGTTAACGCAAACTAGGCATTTAGTGACCATCGGCTTCAGAATTTCTGCATTAATTTCTTTACGAATCGAATGAAGCTATTTCGATGTTTTGAACGCTCCAAATTAAATTAAAATTAAGCACGTTTAGCGAAAGCCTGGGAGTTTGATATTAGCATATCCTGTTATAATGAATCTAATTAAGTCTTGCGCGAATTTTATTCTATCGAGGTGGCAAATACGGTAAGCGATTACCGTAGCCTTTAGACGTTTGCAACGCCAGAGTCGTCGCTCACGTGTTTTCGACCCTATAAAAACCGTTAAAGGTTTCTTTAAAATAAGGGATCTACTATAGCCAATGTTATTGAATAACACCTTGAACCTTTCACGTTCGTTCGTGTTGTGGTAGGTTTTAGCGCATATGCCGTACGCCAATTTCACCATAACGGACGTTAATGCTTGTCTCACTTGCGCGTGCGCATTCTGGGCCGGAGCGTGCCTTGATGAGATTGTGCTAACATTATAATGGCTTCTATATAATATGGCTGATCGGATTTGCGCTGTAGCTTATAACATGAGTGGAGTAGGTTAATTATGTTGATCATAAACTTGTTTATTATCTTAATGAACTAGTACTTACAGCATTATAATCACATCATCTAAATAAATAATGAGATATTTTTATCAGGTTTTAATTGATTGATAAAACATTAATTTTTATCTGTCCTATATTTGAAGCTGGAAAATAAATAAAAAAACCTCTATATGCTCTAGATTAGTTTTGACAAGCCTAGATTTGTACTTATTTTCAAATTATATTTTCGTTAGAATGATATTGATTTGTGGTGTCGAGTCGAAATCCGACTCAGGTTTCAAATAACAACATTAAAAGTAGGTATTTGTTAAATTATTAAAATGGTAGGTATCAAAGAGTTGGCCGTATGGAGAAGGACCAGGGAATAGAAATAGAGTCCCTTAGATATACCAATATCTTAATAATACCATTACGTCTGCCCTGGTGGTCCAGGGCAGACGTAATGGTATTATTAAAACATATTAGACGACCCAGTTAGTCCAGCGGTAGTTAACACTGCCTTCTGTGCTATGGGTCCCGGGTTCGAATCCCGGTAGGGACAAATGTTTGTGTGATGAGCATGTCCAGTACAATAATGCATTCAGGATGTTGATGGGCCTACCACGTTATTGTAGCGCGTCAGGAATGTTTGCGGAGGCTAGGGTTGATAGTTTTCAAGCTATAGTACGCAAGAGGTGCGCATCAATCCTGAGTAGAATACGCGCTAGCTCCCACGGCATCCTGAATGTATTGTGTGATAGGTGGGACAGCCCCATGCTGGCTCACTGGATACATTTACATGTTACATAGGTATTGTTTCTACTAACACTAGGTTTAAGTATGTTTTTTACTAACAAATTATGGATCCTGTATTTTTTGATCTGAAATAAACTCTTATTATTATTATTATTATAAACATTTGTATCCGAGTTATGGATGTATCTATGTATAATATGTATGTATTTACTAACTAGTATCCGTAACACAAGCCTCGTTGCTTAGCTCGGTATTAGATGGCGCTGTGTCATAATGTCCAGGAATATTTATTATTTATTATTATATTACAATATTTCACAGCATAAGGGCGAAGACTTATTTCCCAAGGTAAAATATCGCATTTCCTGTACATTATCGGCGATATTGGTGCAAATTGCGCTATTAGCCCGACCGCACTTCCATCTGTCGGTAAGTGCATCGCTTTGACTTTCCTGCATATTTGAAATGCCTTTATTTTTTAAATTCTTTCAGACTTAAAAACATAAGGAGGTATCGGTGTATTTTATAGTTAATATTATTGATGCCCCATAATATTGTGAGTGAGCTAAATGTCATTCTCAGTCCATACCCACTCTGGTCAACGAAACAAGCAGCTTAATGTGACAAATAATTCTGTGCTAAGAAGGATATAAAAAATATGCTTATGGTGGGGTTCCAAGCGGGCAGTAGGATGTAGCCAGCTTCTCTGAAGTTAAGGTGTCTCAAAAGCCTCACGAATCATCCTGGAGAAAATGAAATTTTCTTTACAAGAACTTGGTGCAGGTGGCCTAGCATTATATTTGATATAATGTACGAGAATAATCAATACTAAATTTTTTAGTGCATTCCATGGTAATTTTACAGATGGCCTTAAATTAAAAATTACAATTAGCCTTCTGTGTGACAAATGTTTGTGTGATTAGCATCAACATTTGTATCCGAGTCATGGATGTATCTATGTATGTATTTACAAAAAAAAGTATATATGTAGTATATCAACCAACATCATTAACTCAATCATTATCTGAGTGATGATGTTCTAAATACAAAAAAAAATATGTTAGATACATACGTACAAATTTATTACGAAATATTTGTGTCCATACGAAACCATCTAATTCACCTATTACAGAGTTCCTCATCACAGATTCGATACATTAAAGAGAAACCCAAAATCCAATTTATAATCTCACCATACCTAATTAACCCATCACCACCGTTGAATGATTTCTGTGAATTACTTGTATCAAAGTTACGTAAGTTGTGACGTAACGAACTGTGACTTTTAAAAGGAGAAAATGTTGGTGATTAGTATGCCAAATGGTGATGATCTGAGGAACACTATAAAATCATAATCATTAACAGGTCATTGCAAACATACCATCACGCCTGTCGTTCCCGAAAGGTCAGGCTGAGGTGTACTAATGTAGACCCATGTTTCGCTGGTATGTTTTAGAGGGCGATCCTATTGCCATTAACCCGGCACTGATCCAAACTCCGAGCTGTTACTGAGAATTTCATAATAAAACTCAACAACATTTTGCTCGACGTGGGAATCGAACCCAAGATCTCTTGCTCGGCAGTCACACTGTACAACCACTGGACCAACGAGGCAGTTGGGCAGTATCTTTATCAGGTCATTGAAAATTACCTGCGAATAGGTCCTTTCGTATGAGGATTGCTGTATTTGCTCAAACGTTAAGTATGTTGGCCTATACAAATATAGAAGCAGTGACGTAGTGATATTACTATTTATTAGGGTTAAATATTTTAGCTTTTTAACCCACTTCAAAAAAGGAGGAGGTTATCAATTCGACTGTTTTTTTTTATGTTTGTTACCTCATAACTTTCGACTGGGTGAATCGATTTTAATAATTCTTTTTTTATTTGAAAGCTGGTGCTTCCCGTGTGGAGAATTTAATAAATCTAGTTCTGACTTTAAAGTCTATGTTTTTTCGAGAGGATTATCAATTTCTTTTTGTGATTGACTCAACGATTTCCGGCATGGACAAATTAAGTCTTACAATAGTACCTAGCATTATAGGTTTCACATTTCTGAGCTAAATATTACTTAGAATGCTGCAGAAACAATAGATGCTCGTAGACACAAATGCAGAAAATACTACAATTATGTTGACGCTTTCCAGTGACCTACAAAACGTTGAAATAACACAGTTATTGTTAATAACATAGTTATAGTAATGACAGGTCAGTTATGTGTTATAATATATATACATGGATGTATCTATCTATAATATGTATGTATTTACAAAAAAAAAAGTATATAAGTAGTATATATTGTATACAATGTGGGGAGGACAATATGATCATAAATGAAACTTCGTATAAGTCATGATATTCCCAACCGTCACACAAAAAATCAAATGAATATATCCAGTAGTTTAGCCACAGGACATTATTTTTCATTTTAAGTATTTTCGACATGATGTTTTGTAAACAGGAGAGCACGCGACAGGTTAACGACTTACGTTGCCAGCTCGCCACTTTAAAAACCTACGCCTTTTCTATCAAATTTATTTTCTCAATGCAAATTATACTTTATGCCCGAGCCATAAGAGTCATAAAGCGTGTCATCACAGCTAGATAAGAAAATATGTATGTGCGAAAGAGATAGGTAAGTTTGCTTGTTTCCTCTTTGCTTACTTGTCGACGTGTCTAGGTTACGCGGTCAGTGTGTCACCGGACGTCCTTACTGCCTGTGACGCATTTTATTTTCTCTGGAATTTCGGATGCGCCCGCGCCCGTTTGAAGTCGCCGCGCGAGTGTTATCGTATCTTTGTTGTTGTGTTGTGTTGTGTTGTGCGAAATTTGACGCTTTGTTTTAATAGTGACAGGACACATAAACGTATTATAGGTACTTAGTTAAATAGCTAAGTGAACTTTGCGAAATTAGACGCTTAATACTTGGTGTTTCAAGGTTTTATTATTAAATAATCATGCCTCGTTACAATTATACCGCTTCGGAGTACACTGATATGATTTTAATTTATGGGGAGTGTCACGGTAATGCCGCTTTAGCTGTACGGACATACCGTGAGACCTATTATCAAGAGTGAGAAATAACATTATACGTCGGTGTAGTTTGTGTATTCAAGAACACGGCGGACATATTGAAAATAAAAAAATTTAATGACTGGCGACATAATTATGTGATCGAAAAGTGATTGTGAATAATAAATTGATCAGTGAATAACTCGCGGGTGAATGATGCCCGACTATTTGGTTAATATTCTGTGATTTGATTTGTGTAATTGAGCATTAATAACAATAAGAATAATGGCGCCAAACATTACGTCGCTGCGTCGGCCACAGCTTTAACATGAATGAAACCAAGCTGCGTTGCCATTCTTATCGCAGGTCAGTGTACCATTTTTATAAATGGTGTTTTATTTTGTTTGCAGTTTTAAGCTATTTAGTTTGTAAGAAAATTTTTTTTTTTTTAATTTCCATGTTCGGATTTATTTGATAGTTTACAAATGTTTCTATAAACCAGTATTGCCAGTGTTTTCATTTAAAGTCATATTGTCATCTCCACATTGTATATAGTCTATATCAACCAGCTAGTATCCGTAACACAAGCCTCGTTGCTTAGCACGGAACTAGATGGCGCTGTGTGTCATAATGTCCAGGAATATTTATTTATTAATATTTTATATGGTTACTGGCTTTTGCCCGTGACTTCGTCCACGCATACAAACTTTCACCCTTTTGAGGGAGGATTTCCGGGATGAAAACTATCCTATGTCTCCGTATCCCGTCTCCAGGACTCAAACAATCTCTACACCAAATTTCATCTAAATCGGTTCAGCGGTTATAGCGTGAAGAGTTAACAGAAAGAGAGACAGACACACCTACGAATTTATAATATTAGTATGGATATCCATAGATCTTAATTTTGTATGACGCAGTTAATATTTTTTAATGTATTGTATCTAAATCATGTATTCCTTTCTCAGGTTGACAAAGAGTTATTGTTTGTGTTTATTTTTATAACATTCTCAGTAGCATTTCGGAATTTAGATTTTTGAAACGTAAAAGGCTCGGCAATAGGCTCGCCACTTATTTTATTTATATGCAGCCACGAATCTACGTTATTTTCGAACAGAGGCAGGAAATTAATAGTGGTATGGCCCTCTCTCCAGCGTTTAAGATAAATTACTTAAAAAACTTACAAATATACAATGGGGCATTTTTTGTGACTGGGACAATTACAATTATGGTATAAACTAGCTGATTCCCGCGACTTCGTCCGCCTGCAATTTAACTAAAAAAATAAAAGTTTCATAATAACTTTGCAACCCCGTTTTACCCCCGTAAGGAGTCTTAGCGGATGCCTACGTTATAATATCTACCTGCATGCCAAATTTCAGCCCGATCCGTCCAGTGGTTTGGGCTGTGCGTTGATAGATCACTATGTCAGTCAGTGAGTCAGTCACCTTTGAGTTATATATATTTAGATGTGTACTCTTTATTACTCTCTATTACCTAATAACTTAGTGTGATATGAGCATATTTTCTTATTTTTAATATTATTATATTAATATTTTGATCCCCACTGAAACAGACGCCCAGGACAGGCGCTCTTATTTGCCCTGCCCTAGATCCGGGACAGCTTATATGAGGCCTAAAACCGGCAAACTGTGGTTGTAAATTGGTAATTCTCTGCCTAAGCCTTCTCTAAGGATCTACCGAACTTTTTTTTGCACGACCTGAGAATCGAAAACAGGCGAAACACGCTCCGCAACCGTTAGACCAACCACGCAGTCTTTGATGTTATAATACTAGAGACAAGTAAATTAAGTGCTAGTCTGTTACATGTTACGTTAGATAATTTAATATAATGAGTGAGTAAGTGTCGGCTGGTTCGCTGTACGAGTTTTTGTTATAACATTACTGTGGGTACCTTTCTCCAACATATTACATGTCCTAGCCTTTATCTGTCTTTCTTCCGTGAACGTTTTTGAACGAAGATGACGTCTGCCAGAATTAATTTGTTATTTTTTTTTGTAATGTAAAGTTGTTTGTGAATATTGCAACTAGTTTTAAGAAATAAAATGTTATTATTAATTATACTAAACTAGCTGGTTGCACACTGCTTCCCTTTTATGTTCGCAAATTCCCAAAAAAAACGTTAACTGTCATTATATACAGTTACAGAAAAAACTATGTGATATAGAAGTAGCATAACATGTAGACATAATATATCTTATCACAAGAAAGCTTATTTTCCTATTTAGTAACTTGGATATTTGCAAGCTAAGAAGTTATAATCCGAGCGGCGCTTTTAAGGCATAAATGCTCTTAACTGCATTATTTAACCACGTTGTTCCGGTTCCACGTTGATGTTGTCTTAAGGCACGTGTGTTCTGTAATCACGAGAGATTGGGATGCTGCAAAAAGCGGCAGGACAACATAACTTTCCTTGCCTTTTATATGTCCCGGGCCTATACGGAAGGGTATATTTTTAGTTGTAGCATCGTTAGGGTTGATAAGACGTTTGTGGTAATAATAAATGTATGTAGGTTTTGTATATTCGTAATTTACACGGACAAACATTTAGTTGTCCATTTTAATTCTTTACGTAGTGGTAAATTTTAAACAGAAATAGCATAGAATACCTACTTGAATACTTTTATGACAGTTTAGTCCTAAAATCTACACAATTTTAGAAAATTCCCCTTCGGTTCTGGCTCTTATCCATCTAGAAGACATCCGTAGACATCCGCTATAGAAATATAAAACTAAGGGTTTTGAAATTTATATTCTTATAGTCCTCTTATAATTGTTTTTTTTTAGAATTCCACAGATATTGTTAAACAGCGTCGTTTAGTTTGAAATTAAAGTCCTTTGATTAAAATTTTACTTCTGTCTTGATGGTCAGATCCAAATATTCTGGATAGTGCTATTCTAACGTAATATACTTGAAACCGGCATTTTTTTTATATTGCACCTTATGAATGTTACAAAACGGGAAACTTGAAAACCGTACTTATTTTATCAAAGACAACAAAATAGGTCTACCATTTGGTGTTTATATCTCTAGGCAAGACGGAACAAAAATATATAAAAAAAGCCGCTTAATAACGTCACTTTCCAAGATTCCACGGCGTTTATAACAGCTTAGTCTGTACGGGAAACTATTTGCTATCTTAGTAAACTCGCATTAAGTTTAATGTCACACAGTTTTCTAGTTTGCAGCTATCTTTCATATCTTAATAAGGTGGTAATGCGATGACTGCTTTTTCTGCGTAAAATGTTGTCCCAACGTTATAAAATCTTAGAAGATTAGCGAGAACTTTTACGAAATTGGAAAGGTGAAGTGTAGGTCTATTGAGAAAGTGTAATAGATGCGTAAGGGTTCTAAAAATACTCAGCCAATGTATGTTTGAAAGACTACATATGATTAGGGTTATAAGTTAAGTTGTACTATACGGGGTATGTTTCTCTATACCTTTTTTGAGACCAGCCCGCCTCACTAAACGTCTGTGCAGCGTCAGTGCAACTCCTGTAAACCAAGCCAGTATAAATAAACGTTACCGTTCACAATGTTGATGAGACCATGAAACCGAACGTCCAATTGCCTTGGAACCCGCAACGATCAACTATAAAATTACAGTGGAGGAGTAGGAAAAAATAATTCCGCGTTTCTCCTTATCAAGCTAGAGACAGAATAAAGTTTAAATGCCATTGAAACCAGAATAGATGGGTAACTGGGTTAAGCTCAGTTGTGGAGCACCACGAATGACATATTAATAAGCTATGGGTCCTAATTCTGGAAGATATGATATCTCCCTCCAACTATAACAGATAATATAATATGTCCATCAATTGTTGATAATTTAAAATCGAATACGGAATATTTGTTCTCGTCACATATAACTGGAAAACTCATCATTATCAACCCGTTCACTGTCCTAGTGATGTGGGACTGTGTTAAGTTACAATGACACGCTAGCCTAGTGTGGCTAGGAAGACTTCACGTTGAGACAATCCCTCCGGCATACAAGTCTCCTCACGAATTTTTCCTTTAATGTTTCAAAAAGTGATGAATTGATTACGCACACAATTTCGGAATTTTTTGAGGTATTTGATTTGGTGCTAGGTACATATCTAGGCTATAAAATTAATGTGTACCTGATTTCCTAAATATTGAGGTACTACTAAATAAAGCTTAAGATTATATTAAGCTTCTTAAAAATAAATAATAGCTATATCATGTAAGTGTACTACTTTATTGTCCCTCCAGAAATGGGACCCAGTTTACCCAGTATACTTGGGACTGCGGGAGATTTTTTTTATCTCACTATTAAAAACACGTCGATGGCTACCCTTCAGCGCATAAACCCTCTGTGTGACGTCTAAAAGTATGCGCCTTTTTTCTTTCCCGTGAAACATAACTGAATAATAATGTCTATACAGTTATATTACTCTAGTCTACTAATGGGTGACTTTAACTACAATCTCCTGAAAAAAAACGATGCTACAAGTCAATATAAAGATACGCTTAAAGTATACGGTTTTAGCCTGCTTAATAAAATTAATATAAAGCATTGCACACGGGAAACACCGACAGCTAAAACGATACTTGACCATGTGATAACTAACCTAAAAGAACATCAATACCATTTTGCCATCATCGAATCAGCGATGTCAGATCACAAGCAGATTTACTTAGAAATGAAAGGCCTTAAACCGAAACCCCTCAGGAAAATTAAATACACATCTTTAAATTATAATAACCTGTACACAACTCTAAAAGAATCAAGCATCAATGACAATACAGAATACGAAAAACTAAACGAAGAAATCAAGAGAGGTATTGATTTAAACAAAGTAATTAAACACAAGATATTAAACCACCCGACAAAAAACTGGATAGATAAATCAGTTATAAACAAAATGACGAAAAGAAATGAAGTGTGGAAGAAATATAAAAATAACCCCAACAATGTAGAAACAAAGGAAAACTTAAAGAAAGAAAGAAGCAATGCCTTTGTCTATATACAAAATAAGAAACGACTGTTTTACCTAAATTTATTTAAACAAGTTGAAAAAAATCCCTCAAAAATGTGGCGTCTAATAAATAATTTAACTAACAATAAAGACAAAAAAAGCTCTGCCTCATCTAAACTACAGTCAGAATCAGGATTAATCATTACTGACATAAAAAAGGTTTGTGAGCAGTTTAATGATTACTTTGCTAATATTGGTATCTGGCTGAAAAATTACCCACACAATACCATAACATATATTCACAAACAAACACTCAAAAATGCACACACATCCTTACGCAATTGTCATTAGCTACAGAAGACGAAGTAGATAAACTCGTATGTAACCTTAACTCAAACACAAGTACCGGTATAGACGCTATTAGCGCAAAAACCGTTAAAATTATTAGTAACTTAATTGTAACACCCCTAACTAAATGCATTAATAAAAGTATACAAGATGGTCAGTTTCCTGACTCACTTAAAATTGCGAAAATCACTCCTATATTTAAATCAGGCTCTAAACTGGACCCGGGTAACTACAGGCCTATCTCAGTCCTACCAGTATTGTCAAAAGTCTTTGAAAAGGTTCTTCATAATCGTCTGAGCGCACATATGTCTAGAATTAATTACTTATACGAAAAACAATATGGTTTCCGTAAAAAATCTAACACATTATCTGCAGCTGTTGACCTAATTACCGAAATCAAGACGAATATTGACAAAAAACACACAGTTCTTGGTGTTTTTATTGACTTAAAAAAAGCATTTGATACCGTCAGCCATGATTTACTTTTAAATAAACTAGAAATGGAACTAGGTATTACTGGCAATGCTCTCAAAGTGTTTAATTCTTATCTTACAAATCGGTTTCAAGTGGTAAGGATCGACGAAACCACTAGTAATTTAAAACCTGTAAAATGCGGAGTCCCACAAGGTTCAATTTTAGGACCACTACTATTTTTAATATATATAAATAATATAAAAGGAATCGGACTAAAGGGCAATATAACATTATATGCTGATGATACTTGTCTGTTTTACCATGGTCACTCAATAAATACTATAATTTCAGAAGCCCAGAATGATCTAGCGGTGCTACAAAACTGGTTTGCGTGTAATCTCTTAACTATCAATACGTCGAAAACAAATTACGTTGTCTTCTCAGCAAAGAACAAAAAAATACCAAATCACCCTCCGCTCACCATTAATGGCCAGAAGATAAATAAAGTCACATCAGAAAAGTACCTAGGGCTAGTCCTTGATAGTCACCTAACTTGGAAACCGCAAATCGAAAAAATATGCTCGAAAATAAATTCACTAACAGGGTCTTTACGAAGGATAATTAACTGTATTCCACGCACAGTTAAATACACTATTTATAACTCACTAGTGAAACCTCTATCATCTAGACTACCTGATTGAGTTATGGGGATCTGCATATAAAACTAACTTACAGCCACTACAAACAGCACAAAATAGAATAATTAAGACATTATTTCACTACGACTACTTAACGCCTACTGACCAAATTTACAGCGAAACTAAATTAATGAACATAACACAAACATACTACTATAATACATGCATACTTATTCACAAAATTCTACATAAGAAAATCCACACTCAAATTAAATTTACTAAAATATGCCAGACACAGAAACGCACACTAAGACGAGATCGTAAAAACAATATCCTTTTGCAAAAACATAGAACTAATTATGGTAAAAAAAGTATTATTTATGAAGGGGCACAACTTTTTAATAAATTGCCGTGTAACTTAAAAGAAATCAAATCATTATCAAAATTTAAATTTTTTCTGAAAACACACATTTTGAGAGAACTTGTAGTAAAACCGCATTAATTATTATTTTAATAATGTATAAATACTTAATTTTAATCATTTAAAATACTAAACATATTATACTAAAATTACAACATTAAATGTATCAATCTGAATTTTAAAATGTAATATAAAAATAACCAGTGTAAATGCCACCTTACAGCGCATGACAAGGAACAGCAACATCACGCGGTGACGTAGTAAAGTAAACCGCTCGGATCTTGTTATTGTTGCTTGATGGGCTAACAGTTTTGTCAGACTACCCACAAGTCCCACAACTAGCTATATTTTATGTTTGTCGCTTCCATATTTGATCTGTCTACCTGCTTGTCTCTTTGTCTTGTCCGAACAAATATTTTTGTTATGAATATTCTATGTGTTTCTCGTAAGTGATTCTATGAAATCTTTGAGAAATAAATGATCTTAAACCGTATATTTGCTTCTGAGCTACCATCTATCGTTTGAAACTAGCAATTGTAACGAGCCATCATTGTTATGTGCGTGCGCAACTTACATACAATGTGCATTCTACTGGAAATTGTATTGTGTTTACGCGTCTAACCGCTTGGTGGCGCTACTTTATCGAGAATATCGGTGTTTTTATTTTCGTGAATATTTTACTTTTCAAAGGTTATTGAAAACCTGAAAATATAGTCTATTTAATGACTACCTCAGGAAAGATAGTTTGTTAATGAATTATTTATAAATATCAAGCAGGACGTGAAAGTTACTTGAGAATTAACCCCAGATCAACAGCCGCGCTTGCTTCCAATACGCCGGTAGTCTTTCAAAACACAGTGACAAATAAAATATCGTGACAATTAAACAAAAGAAGCTTTAATCCTGATCACTTTAATCGATAACCAAAAAGTTAAGTTAAAAAAGTAAAAGTTGACTGAGAAACTGTCCACACTGTCGCAGGTTCGAACCTGTTTAGTGATTACATAATAACTAATCACCGAATCGGGACGAGCCGGCGATAATTATTTGTAGAGAGTAAATAATTAAGGATCATGTAACAAGGCATGAGAATTTTTGTTTAATGATATACTGCGCGTGAGTAGGTCACGTAGAGTAGATTAGTTTTTTTTTACAGAGATGATTGATTGAGAGTAAAGATCTTCGTGAATATAATTTTAATTAATTTTAGAATTATTATTTTTAGTGTATAATGTCTTTGTATCTGCGTGTGGGGCAGCTTTTCCGCTTAAATAAAAAACATTCAAGATAGGCACAATCCAATTTCTAAAATGACTAGGTAATAAATATTCAAGTTTGTTATTACGGGTGAGCCTTGTAGCGTCAAAGAAAACTATTCCTTTGAGTCTTGCCATTTTAATCACTAGAAGGAGTTAATGGAGAAGGCCATGGAATATATTGAAGATACAAGAGAATAGCATATATATTTATAGATATATTTACATATAGGTATATTTATACTAGATTTACTTTGGTACATAAACATATACTCATGCCTTTTTCCCTTAGGGTAAGGCAGAAACTACAAAATTCCATGCGCTACGATCCCTGCAAACATACCACTTTTGCCGTCCACATTCATACATCTCGTCATGCATGCGCGTCGGTTACGAGTACTGCGCACCTGACCTTTTTGAAGGAGTTCACCAATTAGATCGGTTTTTGTCTTTCTAGGGCGCCCCCTCGCGGCGTTTCCACTGACATCTGCCTTATAAATTCCTTTCCTCAATCGCCTATCATTCCTCTCAACATGCCCAAACCATCTCAGTACACGCGGGAGATTTTGATTTCATTAGAACACTATGATTTCTCGCGATTACAGCGCCATCAGTATGATGCTACATCGTGAGCGACTCTTGCGCACATTACTTGTTTGTATCTTGCTTTCACACGCATAGTTGTTTACATCGATTCTATTATTGTATTGTTTAGTTACCGCTTAGTGTTCGTGCGTATTAGTTGCTGAACCTCATCAATCATACACAAAAAGAAAAAATAAACTGCAAAAATAAAAATATATATACGAAAAGGATGCTGTTTCTAAATTTTTGAACTACTCTGTGGTTTTGGGTGTTTGAACTAAACTAAACAAAAAAATACAGTGCAGTGATGTGGTTTATGTTAATGCTATTGTTTTTGGTATGGCTGCTCGAGAACTTCCGGCGGAAGCACGCGTCTACCGTATCCCACGCATGCGTCAAAATGTTCGTATTTTGTTTTTATTTTTTTTGTCAATTATGTCATTGGTGTTATTATAATTGAATTGTGTATACAATGTGTTATATCATTGAGATTTAGAATTATAATTTCTCATTCGCATCACGGTATCGATATGAGCAGAGATGTTGAGAGTCGAACTAAGATCGACAAGCCACGTGACTGTTTTACTAGGTATCTTTTCTTATAAATAATATAATTATTTTAACGTTCCATTGTATCCATATGGGCTTCGAGATTATAATCTCGATAATTTATAATATAATTAATTTCAATCGTTGTATTCAATCAAGTGAATATAGTGACAAGAAATAAATTTTATTTTGTTTATAGTTAATTGTAATTATGATTTGACTATGCCATTTTAGTTGCTTTAATCGATTGGATCATGAATGGTGTTACATACGTTCACTGCCTCATACCCGTTTCCATTCCTTGGTCGGACGACCAGACATGGGGAGACGTCGAATGACGTTGACATACCACACATTCGAACGAAGCGTTTTGCTTTTTCATTCATCATGCGAACGGCCAGAGAGTGGAATTCTCTACCCGCGTCAGTGTTTCCCGAGTCATAACGTAAATGATTAGACATTGTTTGAGCTGGCGTGCCAGATTGATGCGAGAGTGATTTGATATCTTTGCCTGCATCGTCACTTAACATCAGGCAAGATGCTGTCAAACGGGCTCAATTTCAATATATAAAAAAACAACCAATGCGGAGCATGCGGTTGTCCTTAAAAGACATATTGGTGAACATCTTTAAAATTGAGGGACCAAGAAAATGGATGGATAGATGACTGTTACCAAGATAACGTGATACTACTAGATCATGTAGTAGGCTAGCGTGGTAGACTATAGCCTAATCCCTCTCAATTGAGAGGAGACCTGTGCCCAGCAGTGGGACATTAATGGGTTGATGATGATGATGTTTAGGGTTCACGGAACCCTATACCCCGGACCCGTTTTTACCCTTTGAGTACGGACTTAAAGGGTAAAAACGGGACCCTATTACTAAGACTTCGCTGTCTGTTCGTCCGTCTGTCTGTCTGTCACCAGGCTGTATCTCGAGAAACGCGATAGCTAGACTATTGAAATTTTCACAAATTATGTATTTCTGTTGCCGCTATAACAAGAAATACTAAAAATAAACATGCCCTTTTTTGCTCGATATCAATAAGTGCAACAGGTAGGCACTTGAAATATTCACAAAATACTCAGTTGTATTTTAACTTTAATAATAAATAAATATTTAAAGGGGCTCCCATACTAAAACGTAATTTTGTGGTTTTTTAGATAATGTTTTGGTTCTAATAAAAAAGATTGAATGAATATAATATTTTAACGTTTTTCGATTGACAGCCATCAATTTATGCAAGAATAATTAAAGCGTACTTTAGAGTTCGTTTTTGCGCATCTTTCTTACAGGTAAATTTTTATGTATAAGTGTTAAGTGTTCGTGCAAATATTGTATGTTCAGTGTAGTTCTCATACAAATAATGTAATAGCTTAAGTTTTTATTTAACACATCAACACAAAAGTGGCATTTTTAAACATCAGTAAACTTTTAAAATTTTATTAAGGCTGTATTGGCTTAGACAAACATGAAAACAGATGAACAAAAGTGAATTAAATGTAGTGCCCACACAATTTAAACCAAATTAATTTAAGTCAAATTAACAAACATTTTAATTTGTTAAATTTAGATAAAATACTACCAGTAACGAAATAATTTCACATTGAAATGACATATTAGATCGATTTAGCGTGTATGACGTGTGTATTACAGCATAAAATCTCAGCTGACCTCTTATTGCACTATAAAATTCGCTCAACACATGCAAAAATAATTTATTTAACATGCTCAATTGTTTACAAATGACAGCACAGCATCATTGCTCGTGTGCCATCACCGCTTACATGAAAGTAGGTAGTAAGAACCTAAAAAACTGGGTTGCTATCGTTTCTAATTCATTGTCTTGCCTTCAATTGTGTGCTAAGTGAGTTCTTCTGAGAAACAACAAGTCTGACATAATCGTCTTGTAGCAAAATGTAGTTAGAATTATGACTTTACTACCTCTACTTTTATATTAGTTTATTATTATGATTAATTAACTTCCTGAGAGTTGATTGTATGTAGATGTAATGAGTTATATGTATTATGTTTCTATGCTTAAATTATAATTAATTTGGTTTATCAATTGGAATGGCTTTTGATGCGTAATGAAGCTTGTTTTGTTAGCGGCGGGTTAGGTAATCAGTATTTTCAAGCATGTTCGGTTTTGGGGATATTTTGGTGGAACTAGTGATCAGTGGACTTTGAAGATAAAGGTTCACTGCTGATTTTACGTAAACCCTTATCACATGACAGGAAAACCGTGCAAAGCAGTGGGACACTCAATGGGTTGATGATAAATGAAACTGAATGAACGGATCACTCTACAAATCGTGTTGGGCCTCTCAGGCTTTACTTGTTTAGGTATAGATAAATGTATTAACATCGTCCCGATCTTCTAGAGGGCGCTACAGAGACTCAGGCCAGGTATCCACCAAAGAGAAGAGACGAGCGATGTGTGTTGAATAACCGAGTCTTCTGTCCGTTTCGGTGAAAACCAGGCGTTAGAGGTTTTACGCGTTGAGTTGAAGGTTGTCTATCAAAGATAAAAATATTTTTCACTAAGTACTACTTCTAGCCTAGAACGAGCTGTGAAGTGTGGTCTACCATCCATAGAGCAGTGATGATGATGATGATTATAGAACAGTGAATGACGTAGTATGTGCGTGATTTGTAAAAGTCGACGAAGTACTAAATCAGGCAACATTGTATGTCATTTGTATATTATCGTATTCATGAATCGGTCGATTGAATTGTATGCAGAAATGTTAGGGAGTGTATGGACTTGCTGCAAGTATATCTCAGACTCTCAGTGCCTAGTGAGGGTTGGCAGAGTTCGAGACCCCTTCGAGATCTCACCACGAGTATGCCATGAATCTCTCAGGCGTGCCGATTTCCTTACGATGTTTTCCGTCACATAACAAAAAAATATCTAAATATAACGTACCATTGCGCCTATCATCCCCGAAAGGTTAGGCAGAGGTGTAATGTACACCCGCGTTTCGCCGGTATGTTAAAGGTCCCATGTAATAGGGGACGAGCCTATTGCCATTAACCGGGCACGAATCTAAACTCCGAGCTGCTACTGAAATTTTACAGTAAAACCCAATAACCCTTTGTTCGACCTGGGAATCGAACCCAGGACCTCTTGCTCGGCAGTTGCACTGAACGACTGCTAGACCAACGAGGCGATCTAAATATTCTCACATACAAAGATAACCAGACGTGGCTAAGAAACCTGTAGCCCCTGTAGATCGTATAAACAGTTTTTTTTCGTGCAGGAACCAAACCTACGACCTGCAGCACTAAAACCAATTGCTCAGCTATTTACCAATGGTGCCGTCAATTACTTATCTATCAATCAGTTGGCAGACGCTCTAAGATATAAAAACTACTCGGTTTTTGCGCTGCGTCTGCGCATCGATGTAAATTTAATGTCATGCGCTGTTCTTGGAACGGTCTGCAAGCGTGACTTACAGTCATAGACGGAGCCGGGCCATTAGCATAGCTAGCCAGATTCACCAGACACTTCTACGTCCATCGTGGTTATTTAAACATTTATATTAATGCATTGATCATAATTTGTCTCTCTTCGAATGACGAATAAGTAAATAGTTTAAATGGTGTATAAACCTTATTATCAGATCGGATCTAGATTATTCTAGCAGATTTTCTGCAACTTTAAGTCACTTTTTAGGTTATATTATTATTCGACGACCTCTGTGGTATAGTGGTTCGAGTACCGGACTGCTGATCACGAGGTCGTGGGTTCGATTCCCACGGGGCACAAATATTTATGTGATGAATATAAGTGTTTGTGTTCGTCTGGGTGCTTCCTATGTATTATAATTATGTGTTTACAAAAAAAGTATATAAGTAATATATCCATTGTCTAGTACCCATAGTACAAGCTCTGCTTAGTTTGGGACTAGATGGTGCTGTGTAAAATGTCACAGAATATTAATTAAATTATTTATTTATATTTAGCCTACTAGTATTAGGTATTATTTATTTATTTATTATTACAAAGTACTGATGGTGAGGGCTCTGGAGAGGAGAGAGAACCTTTGCACAAACATACGCGCCTTGTCCAAGAATATAATTGTCTGTAGGAAGGTGGTATACTAAGGTAGAAGATTAGGGTGGGATATTGTTCGAGGCTTTTGGTTATTAGGCCTTTGGTGATTAGCTAAATCCATAGACCCGTGTTCACAATTTCATGAGCCAAGTCAAGATATTTCCTGTAAGATATTTTTACTATTTATATACTTTTGTCAAGCAGACAGATGAGTCAAACATTATATGTATAAGGTAGAGTTCTAAATAAGATACACAAAATAACTCCAAAGTGTTTAACTTATTGATCTCATACAAACGCAAATATTAGACATTGAAATAAACACTTTTTTCAAAATTTTATTGATAAAACAAACAAATATTTCTGAAAAAAAAAACATATCCCTGAAACTTGAACTTAAACTTCTTAATTTGAAAAAGGCGAGCCTTCATCAAATTGAGAACTGAATTGTTTTTTTTTAATTTTCTTCTAACGCAAAGACTTTAAAGTGATGGTAGCACGTGACTTTTGAGAATGAAATAAAAAAATTGAATAAACATATAA
Organism: Craniophora ligustri; assembly: GCA_905163465.1. Lineage (NCBI taxonomy): Eukaryota > Metazoa > Arthropoda > Insecta > Lepidoptera > Noctuidae > Craniophora > Craniophora ligustri. The sequence continues at coordinate 11,646,955 of LR990969.1, forward strand.
ATTTAATGGCTGGATGAGCCCGCGGTATAAAATATTCAGCACAAATAAATAGGATATCATATCAATTAGCTAGCACGGTGTGATAAACATCTTACGAGGAAGTGTTACAGATTAACTTGTGAGGAAACTGATGTTAATGTTACTCACGTAATGTACTTGCGCTTCTGGTTTTCTATTTCTACATACTCGTATGAGCACGGCCCCGGTGTTTTCTTATCAGTTCTATATCAAAACTATTTTTCAACAAACTCCGAAGACTTTTTTAAATATAGATAAGTACGTAATTAAGTTGTTTTATAAAAAAAACTGTTTTTTTATATTAGGTAATCTGCAGATATAATATATGGTAGACCTATGTGTTAAGTCGATTGTCTAAGAGCTGGTAGCGAGAGAGGTTGTTGATAAAAGGTTCTAGAATCGATTCCTGATCAAGCAGTGTTATTGGGGAGTTCGTTTGGGATCTTCCGGATTTGATGAATATACTTAATGAAAGAGTAAATAATAATATGTACTTCATTCTAAGTCTATTTAAATACTTTAGCAAATACATTTTAGTAACTTAATATCTTTATTTACGTTTATTACAGCTAAATCCGTTTGTTTTTATTACAAGGTTAAGCTGAAACAGTTAACAAACTTCATTAGAATAATAAACAGTAATTACATATTACTAAATGTGTATGAAAAATACCTAGAAATTAATTATATGCAGTAAATGTTTTCGTATGAATAAAAATAATATTAACCTAAAGATTTATTTAAACTGCACTCATTCATATTTTGAAAAAATATTTGTACTGATCTTGAAAGCGTTTACGTCAAACATGGAGCTAAGTAATTCAAGTAAATAAATATCCTGTCAGGGTTGGACCCAACGTTGGTTCAAACAACAAACGTTTGCTTTACCAAGCTTTGGCATGAGATTACTTCAATAACTTACACGTGTCTGTCGTTTGGGCTCTTGTTAATAATAAATAAGCCACTGTAAATACATAAATTTGACGACCCAATTAGTCCAGCGGTAGTTAACACTGCCTGCTGTGCTATGGGTCGTGGGTTCGAATCCCGGTAGGGACAAATGTATGTGTGATAAGCATAAATATTTGTGTCCGAGTCATGGATGTATCTATGTATAATATGTATGTATTTACAAAAAAAAGTATATAAGTATATCAACCTTCTAGTATCCGTAACACAAGCCTCGTAGCTTACCACGAACTAGATGGCGCTGTGTCATAATGTCCAGAAATATTTATTTATTTATTTATAAATAAATATATCTGGACAACAGTGCCATCTAGTTCCGAGCTAAGCAACGAGGCTTGTGTTACGGATACTACTCGTAGTTGGTTATACTACCTATATGTATATATATATAATGTTTGTGTGATGAGCATAAATGTTTATGCTCATCACACAAACATTTGACCCTACCGGGATTCGAACCCGGGACCCATATTACAGAGGGCAGTGTTAACTACCGCTGGACTAATTGGGTCGTCATGTTTTACACGCGCATTTTATAAAAAATATTATATTTTGACAGTTTTCTCGACATTTATTTGCCGCGATTAAAAATCTTCTCCCCAACAATCGGCTCTCTACCGCTACATTTAGCGAAATAGTTACAATTGTCCGTAGCACTAATTGCGTAACATTCTTCTAGTCACAACGTCATAGAGTGAAAAACACTTTTTCTAAATAAATTAGTCTGTTTAACTATAGGAAAAACTCGTTGAATTGTTGCACGTGAACACGAACGCTCACAATTGGTGGTGCCTGCCGACTGGGCGTTGGATTTGACATATTTGTTAATTAATTACATTAAATGCCTAATCACGTACGTTTTGAGGCGATAGAACGATAAACTGTGTCACTAATTGACTAGTTATTTAATTAATAAAGGGAAGTACTGTTGCATTTTTGTAAATTACTAAAATGTACGACGTGGAATTAGCGGGAAATAATGCTAGAGTTAAGTAGAGTGGGGAAAGTTTGAAAAAAAAAGACATTTAAAATAGCGGCATAAAGTTTTAAATGTAGTCTAAATTCTTTAGTGAACAGACAATTTTTATTCAACTCAAAAACTTGTTCTAAAATTGACGCCCTTAAAAACGATGATTTTTACACACACGAACTTATAGACTTGGAGTAAATACCAGTAGGTGTTACGGCATAGTATCGCGAGCTTTCTGGAGGAAAAATCATAATGTAACATAAACACCATCACGCCTGTCGTCCCTGAAAGGTAGGCAGAGGTAGACTAAAGTACACCCACGTTTCGCCGGTATGTTTTAGGTCTCATGTAATAGGAGGCGAGCCTATTGCCATTAACCGAGCATGACTCCAAACTCCGAGCTGCTACTGAGAATTCCATATAAAACCCTAATAACACTGCTCAACGTGGGAATCGAACCCAAGATCTCTTGCTCAGTAGTCGCACTGTATGACCACTAGACCAACGAGGCAGTTCAACGAGCAGAAAAATCATAATTTATTAGTTATAAGATTGATATCTCGATCCAAAAGTGCGCCACCGCAAAAATCGTCATCACAATTGGACCGTTTGGCCTGTAGAAATGTAAATACATAAATACAGACATTGAACAAAACATGATCGCGTCACATACATCTGCCTACACTTGCGAGTGCCGTGAGCGTGACGGTTCTGCCATAGTATTGTATTTCCGACATTTTGGAATTTTCCCGACACCTGAATTTCCGCTCTAAAACGCATATTTTGCATAATATAGGTAATCGTTACGTGTGTTAAATCTTACGGCATTATTGCGACACTAGCGCCGCGGGCATGGCAGTTACACTCTAGTTTAATTTTTTTAAATTACCTTTGTGTTGATGTGTTGGTGTAATGTGTAAAATCATTACAAATTGATGTAAACACCAGTGAACGGCTTCCGTGATAATTATTTTGGTGATGGTACTTTTAATGGCTTTATTCGCAACAATAACATTTTATTACTAATAAATCTTAGGTAACGCAAAGAATTTAATTTTTTTGATCCATTTATTCAAAATGATTAAAAGAGTAATTTAAAAAGTATTGCATTTAGAGTAATTGGTTTATCTATTCTTACGTAGTGTATAATATCTTAATCTAACTTGAAAATGTATAAAGATGTGGCTATAAGATGATAAAACAATCAATAAACATCACACTTCGTCGCCTATTTATTTAATCAGAAGTTCAACTCCAATGTAGCGTGTAAACCCAAGAAATTACCATAATTACGCAACGTTACAAGTTTCTCGTAGTTTTCACTCATTTTCGTGCATTAGAACTTATTTGTTCAAACGGGAAACCGGTTCGGAAACATGTCATGGTGCGGTACACTAACAACTGTCAAATCAGTAACAGCGACAATTCAGTACGGCCTGCGTAAATGTTCATCAACATAGTGGATCATCATATCACTTATGTAGGGGAATGGGAGAAAGAGCGAGGCCGGTGCCCGCAGCGGCAGTCGCTCCACACGCGCAATTCGACATGGTCAACTGTACATAATTACGAGCACCGAGCGTATGTGATCAAAACACAATTGCGCGTATCTGAACGCGACGCGCCACTTGAGAGAAAAAAAAATAAACGTCAAAATTTCGCGCGCTTTTCGGTACCATAGATTAAACACATCATGATTTATTATAACGTGTTTCGTGTATGAAAGTGAATTAACATTTTATTTTAACGTATCGTGTTGAAGAAGTGAATGTGAAACTATCAATATTGCGTAAGCGTCAAATTCTTCAGTGTTGCCGAGACGAATTTTTGTGTTTTGTTTATGAGTTTATTTTATGAATTCGAACAAAACAATCGAGTGTTATAATCGATTCTCGGGTGCTCGCACGTAATTAGTTGATTATTTTTTACTTCGTCATGTAGCGTATTCTGTAACATTAATCCGTGAAATATGATTACAGTCTTATGTAGGAAATATAAAATTATCAAAACAATAATCTGAATGATGGCCCCTTTCCCAGACTCTTCCTATTCAAGTTTGATTACAGTGTATACATATTTTTCTCAGTAAATATTATTGATAAAAGAGTAGTTTGATGGTTGAGAACACATGTAGTATGTTTAGAAAATACATAGAAAAAGTTGGGAACCCAATCTGACGTAGAATCATGAGCGTATGCGCATAGTAATTGTTACCTTTCGTTTCTACGATAATTACTTAATTTGTCGGCCGCGGTTTGCATAATGAGTGGCTGCAGTGATATTCTGCAAACAATATGGCCTCATACAGGAGAAATTTGAATGATTTAAACTGTCCAACATGTAAATGTTGATGTACACCTTTTTTATGATTCGCAAAAAATAATTTGCATGAAAGTTCAACGTTTATTTTTATGTTACTGTTCTCTTTCACGACTTAAAAAAAAATGCCTTCTCACGTAATATAGTGTATGTATTTATAAACACGAATTTAAAATCACCCTTAAGCCGTACAATTATTATTGCGAGCAAGTATCGAACCCACTGTCGGCCTTGAAGCTACTTCTAATAGCGCATTCAGATAAAAACATTCAAGACTGATCTAAATTCATCAAATTGTTTAATTAATTTTGTGTTTTCAATCAAAAATCGTATATGCATTTCTGATAATTTATTATTATGAATATCTGCAACCGGATTAACAGGATTTTAAAGAGGTCACTTGACGACTTTATGAAAAAAATCAAGTTCATTTATAATGTCTTCCTCTTTGATAGACAATTTATGATTTGTTTTTTTTTTATGTTTTGTAGGTTTAATTTGAATGTTATTCGAAATACATTATGTTCAGTACGGACAGTTTTTGACAACGAGACCTTAGGTTACTGAAAAGCAGAGCCTGAATTAAAATGTTGTGCTTTTGTAATTTACCTATATTCAATTCTATGCCAAAATCTAGAGTTACAATTTATAATTAAATCTAAAAATAGTATTTTTTTGTTTTGGTACTATACATAAATTTAGGCCTCCATAAAACCTTTAAAAAAGCAACGTTTCCAAATTTTATCTAAATCGGTTCACAGGTTTAAGCGTAAAGAGACAACAGACAGTCACACTTGCATTTACAATATTAATTATAGATATGATATACAAAATATGCATTGTTATTGCCGTTGTTGACGATGTTTTAGCAAATATGTACACAAAAAGTTATAAACAATGTATAGAAATGTCGTTATTACTATTGTTATAAATAAACAGTCCGTAGACCAACTAACTATGTACATGTCCATGAATTCGTATCATATTAATATTATAATGTCTTTATATCGGTAACCTGTTTGCGCCTAAACCGTTAAATGGATGGTCAGAAAATTTGGCAAGAAGATACTTTTTATCTTGTGGCAGGTTAAAAGCTACTTTTGCGTAAAAAAATATCAATTTTGTACCAAATTGAATGCGGATTATGTTGCGGATCCCAGCTAATGTACCTAATATAAAAGGTTGCGATTGGGAATATAGGAAATTTTGAAAATTACACAGGGTTATTGTAGGTACTTAAGTTTGTTTAATACTATTTAAGTATAATAGAGAATATAATGCATATTGTAAAATAAAACATAATTATTAAAGTATATGACTAGATTTGCATGTAACATGACAAAGAAAGCGCTTTGCGCTGCAGAGCGAAACGCAACGAGCGCTTAATACATACTAAATTGGCTAGGCAATGACATCAATATTATTTTATACACGATATTTTAGTTAAAATACGAAATACTAATTACTAACACGCACTCGACTATTAGACATTACAATAAAATTACCTTTTACAGATTTTATCGCGGTAATCAATGTGTCAATAAAGAAAAATATTTAATTGTATTTGGAAAAAGGTTTATTCGAGTAAATTATGACTTCAAATCATGAAATCAGTCGAAGTCAACAATGAGTTTCCCTATGGGTCTAAACGGTTCTGGCTATGTTATCCAGGGCTGCCAGTAAGCAACGACGCGGCTATGCCATTTAGTATTTAGTATCTGCAATTATACCAAATGCTGCCCTACTGCCCATTCTATGTCGGATGAGCTTTTTTATGATCATGGATACCACATGGATACAATACATCGTCCAATTATACCAATTTGGTATCAATCTAGCAGCCCTGATGTTATCAAAATGTAAACAAATACCTACATACAATATTATTTATTTGTATGATTTTTTTTTGTAACTTACAATCTAAACAGCAAAGAAAGTAACCGCATTTTCAAAGGTAAATAAAAACTAGATAACACAGACATAATAGTGTAGTTCCTAGTTATTAATAGATAGAGTTATCGGTAAACATAATCGGTAAAACATGTAGGAAGCGTATTAAACTCGATTCGTGCTATCGTGTCAAATATTAGTGACAGTTACTGGATGGTTAATGAAGAGTAATTTGTTACTTTTGGTTTTTAAATTGTCGCATGACTAATTGAATTAGTGTGTGTGATATTAATAGGTAACTTAATTGTTTATACGCATTTTATTGCGACAAAATGTCATTATTTTAAACTTGAAATCCTTCACAGAATGCATCGAACGGGTAGACGATTGTTTAGAATTTGATTAATTCATAAAATGCTCAAGATAATGCTAATTAATGTATGTATGCCATATCATATAGTTATGTTATATACCCTAGATTTTAAATATACTCAAACTGAATTCTAACCCTTTTCGTTCCATTAATTTTAATGAACGGTTGACACGCAAACGAAACTTCAAAGTGTATGAATAAATAAGAAAACTATAAATTAGGCGTTATTCATTTCATATTGATTTCTATTTGATTGATTTATTATCATCATCAAAATAAAATTAGCATATCGGAATATTGTGATGACATAACAACCCTAAAATATTGATAATATTTAAATTTATTTAATCTCATCTTATGTAAAAATCTCACTAAGTTAAGTAATTCCGTATTTTTGTGAAATTACTCATTTAAATAGTCACTTTCGTTTAGAAGTTTCTATCGTTTAAGCTACATATTTAAGTTAACGAGTATCAAGGTGCGTTCATTTTAATCGATTAAGTAATCGATCAGAATGTAAACATAGATTTACCGTTAATCACCGGGCCATCATTCAGAATTACGTGCGTACAATTGATGATCAATGCAGTTGACCATTTTTCGACTTTATACTCTCTACGCTACGACCAAAAATTGATCAACTGTCAAAACTGCAGGTTGTACCTGATTAAAAGTGTGACCTGCTTCTTTTAACTCCGTTGCGTTTACGAATTACGCAACTTAATCTCAACAATGAAGTGAGAATACGGAAGTGTTACAGAATACGGCCGTGTAACCAAATTAACCCTTGAATCGTAGGTAATATTTCCTGTGCTCTTACTTTAGTAGTGACAGTCAAATAACGAACGAGGATCGCGAGCAATGAACAATGCCTAGGGAACGTACCGACGACGGCGACTGTAATGCTATAGCAAGGCTCATCAAGGACTTGTGCAGCTGTTCCGAGAACGGCACGTGGTCGCCGCAGATGACGCCCGACCAGCGGAAAGGACCGCTCCTCAAGAGCGAGCTGACGAACATGTCCGCGATGCGCCGCAGGATAATCTCCATCGCCAAAAGAAAAAACCGCGAAGTCCCCGAACCACCGAAACTGACCTACGGTAACACGTTACAGAAAAGCTCCGAAACTCTCACCTCTAACTTAGTCAACACAACGATCAGTTCTCAAAGCAGCACCCTCAGAAGAAACATCGACAATTTCCTCCTCTCTCGAAGGATGTTTGCTCTAGAAGAGGACATTTACGAGAAACCTATACAGGTGAAGACCCCCACTTGCGGCGAGAATTGGTCTCTAAGCAAAGCGTGGCGGAACAATAATTCAGATTTCTTCAATCAATCCCCTACCCTCGATTCTCACCGACTAATTGAGCGGAACCACACTCAACTCGAACGAATAGACGAGATCCCCCATCGGAAAAAGCGCAATAAGAAAATGAAGGAGCAATTACGGTATGATCGGAATATTAAGAGGCATCTACGGATTCGTGTGATGTTGTCTTTGAGGATGCGCAGATATATGAAGAGGAGGATGAAGAAGCCCGGTCTCCAGGCTTCACAGAATACGAACGTTCCTCCTCGAAGGTTCCCGAGAGGAGCTTCAGTGACGTCCAGCTTCGGGACCAGGTCTTATAGAAGTGTAATGACGGATAAGCTAGGGGATGGTGCAGTGCTGTTCGATATCCACGAGGCGAGGAATTCCACGATGGAGCTGTGCCACGACTATGAGGAGGACCTTGATACGCTACAGATTGCTTTACGCGCCGGTAATTTTAGGTAAATATACGTTTTTTTAATGTTTTAACAGTGAAAGTTAGGCAGCGAGAATGTCTGTGCCTATTGTAGTTTTACTTGCATCTAACGTAGCGTGTTTATCTGGTGAAGTAATTACGAACATGGATTTATTAAATCTTTTTAACCAACTTAGTTTACCAAAACTTTGCCTGTCAAAATGATGTTCTATTCTATAGAAAATAGCTTACACTTTTCAACTAATTGCTTTTGAAGCAGTACAATTATACGCGATAAAATAGGTTTTTGTTCGAAACACAGATACTTATTGAAAATTATGATTATCATTTATTTATTTGATTGACGTTAGTGTGAGTACCTCCGTATTTAAGAATATTATTTCCTTTCTGTCGTTGAGTGGTATTTATATTCTAAAGATCAAGCGATTGCCTAATGATATCCAGCAGATTATAGTATACTAAATAACCTTCATGGACACTGTACATTCAATTGGACTTTTATAGTATTCAGACTCAGATTTAGCAATGATCAATAGGTACTACTTATACATTACAATGAACGCCTTTATATTACTAGCTACAATGTATTTTTTTCCTTCTAACATAAAGCTAAATTCCATAGAGCGGGCACTCAATTCCGACGAAAAAAAAAAACACTATTGATAAATCTAATAATCCAACACTGACCGATCGTCTGAAAGTCACCGTCTTGAGAAACATAACACAGAAACTATTTATTTATTTAATTCACAACTTATACTGGCATTACAGATTATATAAGAGTAATACAGAAGAGTGATAAGAAATGATTTAAAAAATAATAATATGTAAATCTTGACAAGGGGTTTCCATATTGGAAACCCCTTGTCAAGAACACGGTTAGTTAAGTAGCCTAGTGATATGGCCATGAATTTTCAATCTTCAGTCCACCGCAAGCATCTCTATTTTTTTAATATCGATAATGCTTCCACTAGCTAACTTTGAGCCATACATGTGCACATAAATTCGAAACGTACTTAGTAGGTACGTGCCATGGGATCGAATTCGAGACTAGGCTATAGCTTTATAAGCCTCTTAATGAATCAACAAAATATTGAATCAAATTCCCTATCAGAGATCATAAACCTAAAGGTCACAATTTAGAAATTGTGCGCAAACTCCGGATGCGTGTCTAGCCTACCGTTACGCTATTGTCGAATGTCCCCCATGGCCCGTATTAGTCGGGTGACTAATACTACATACTGTGATATTGACATGTATTGTGGCCGAATATGAAATGGTTATGCGAATTCGTTGAACCAAACGTTATAAATAACTAGCTGTACTCTGCTACGCTTCACTGTAACTGAAGCACATTGTAGTTAAAGACAAAAATAATCTTTGATGCGAGTTTATAACGTATCAAATTTGATCTCAATGGTTTTATGATAACCTTCTAAAACCGTTTGAGGTTCCTTAAAATGAAAATGAAATAATATTTATCCTCTAAGAACCATGTTATATGCTATGCGTTGAGGCTCTAGATTATACTAGGATTCCCTGTGTTGTGTGGTCTGCAGTGTGGTTGGGCCGTGCCCACCCCAAAACTGGAGCCAGAACCCCCTGCAGAAAAAAACTAGATACGCCCATGGTGGTCTAGGCTCTGCTTACCATAAATTAGGACAATTACTACGATGATAACGAAATTTAACTCTCTCTATATCATATCAAATTGTGTTTATAAACACACCCACGATGGAGAACAATTTGTGGCATCATACATCGTTAAAAAATTAGCAATAGCTTAAAAAAATAGCAATGTATCGTCTCCTATATCTTGTAATAGGAGACGATACATTGCTATTTTTGAATGAACCTAAAATATGAATATTTGTACTCCCTCTCCTGCACAACCCTCTAAAAATACAGGCTTAATGATAAATTATACAAAAAAACAACTTGTATATGAAATTATCGACGTATTTGGACTTTGCAAAGAAAAATATACACGTATCTACTAATGTATGTTTGAATGTTTCTTACCGCAGCGACAAGAATAAGCTACATAGCTCATTTCTTTCATATAAGTATATCCTTTCTTTTACAGTAATAGAGTCAGTATAAAAACGTAATGTATGTTGAACTGAATAAATTTTAATGAATATAAGAAAAGAGATTGTTGATAACAGCGAATGCAGAATGTTCTAGTATATACTGTGGATGTGTATGTAAACATATATATAGATAGGATATTATCCCACTGTTGGAATAATATCCTGGCAGGCTGGCAGACTTCACATGCCATCGAGAGAATTTCTCAGGCATGTAGGTATCGTCTCAATGTTTTCCTTCATCGTTTGAGCATGTGATAAAAATACACACGTAATTTTGAAAAATCATTGGTAATTAACTATTAAAAACTTTAGATAGACAAGATATAAGTGAAATTAAACGGGCCTGGCGTACCACGTATTTATTAATTAATCTATGTTTATATAAAGTATTAATTCTACATCATTCATTACTGTATCACTGTACAGTTTACATGTGGGTACTGTATCATTCATTCAATATAATGTAGATTACACCAAAGATTATATAAATATATGTACTTGTATTTTAAAATGTAAATGGAAACAGAATGAAAATTATACCTATCCTTTATCCTTTACCGCGATAAAAACCGTACAAAGTAGCTTTATTTCAAACTCAAAGATTATTATGACATTAATAAAAACTATAAAATGTATTTAAAAACTAAAACGCACTGCATGGCGCCCCAAATTGTGATACTTTCTCGAAGAATCAACGACTTTTTTCTGTTTAAAATATATAATTGAGTATATTTTAATATTTTATACCTGACGGTTGACATGTTCATGTTTATTTATTTACAGCAAAAAAATCACATTAATATGTAGTCTATAAACCATACAAATAAATAGTCCCAAGGGGAGTTAGAAGTTTAGAACTCAAATCAAATCATTTATTTGCCCGAAACATGATGGATACATGAGATGTTAAATTAAGTTACAGCGCAGGACCTATTTCACCCTCATTGCGGGCATGCAGAATATTAGTGAATGTACTAATTATAGTAAAATTACAATTATTAGAGAACTCGCGCCTGTAGTTCAAAACCTGATTTATGTGTCATAGTAAACGTCAAAGTCACTGACATTTAGTTTTTTTCACAAACTCGGAGTCAACGTTCTGTTAGAATGCGGTTTCTAGTCATTAGTACTGTTTATAGCGTAATTATTAAACTTTTAATATTAAAAAGAAATGATTAATATTGAAATTGTTGTGACAGCTGATCGCGGTTGAACAAAAGAAAGCTAAAGTTGTTGCGATAAGTTGGCGTGATAGATTATCTAATGATGTTTGCACAGATTAAAAATATTAGACAGTTATTCAACTGTCTTATATTCGCAGGCAGTGTTGCCAGTCGCAACCAAAATAATAAGCCAGCGGCGTGGACATTGGCTAAGTAGTCAGTGGACTGACCACTTAGTTGTCTATGCGTTATTCTATGCGTTATATGCATAGACCGTGCAACTAGTTTTGCCAATTCAAAAGTGCCTGTAATATTTATTGGTCTAATTAAATTAAAACACTTCACTTTGAATTTGACTTTGACTTTATGCATGAACAGAGGTTATGTAACCGCGTAGACTCAAAGCATATGCTGCGTAGCGTCCTCGTAGCTACGTAGCCGTAATGCATATGCTGCATATATGCCTCGTGTGACGCATATGCTATTTAGGTGCCACGTAACGACTGCGTAGAGACTATGTGAATACCTACATGCCGCGGCTACATATGTAGAATAACATCAGAAGACACAAACACTGACACACACAAAGACTCACATACATACATATATACCCATACACACAAATCTTTACACACACGAGCATACCCATATACACTATACACGTATGTGTATGATGGGTATATGGGTAATATATGGGTATATATATGTTTGTCGGTCTGTATAGACTCATACGCACATACCCATCATAACTACATTCACACGCACTTGCACTCAAATTTCGGATCATCACTATCATCATCAGCCCATATTCTACACCAACTACATCTAATATATAAAATTCTCGTGTCACAGTTTTCGTTGCCATACTCCTCCGAAACGGCTTGACCGATTTTGATGAATTTTTTTGTGCTTATCCGGTATCTATGAGAATCGGCCAACATCTATTTTTCATCCCCCTAAAAGTTAGGGGTAGTCAACCAACCCCTATAATGTGGCAAAACAACGTTTGCTGGGTCAGCTAGTATTATATAGAGCTCGATCTTCGGCTCTTTTTTTTTCTCCAGTTGGCAGAATGCAAACTATAATACGAATATTTATCGATTAGAACCTGTTTGTATAATATATCTAGCTCTTCAAAATAGTTCAACGAACACAAATTTAGTATACATCTAATATGAAGTTGCGCAAAAAACAGCAATTCACGATAGTCGAATATTCTAAATTAACAAACTCATATAAATTCAATAGAGATTGTGAGTATTATAAGATCATTTCATTCGATGAATAAGCAAATAATTTTGATTTCACTAAAATCTGATGCTTCATTGTTTTTCGGTCCAGTGGTTGTAAGCATTGAGCATACATTGAGATCTCGTTTTTTTTAAATAAAAATCTCTGGGGTTGTCGGTTATCTAACTTAACAGCGTTAACCTATTAGCTCTCCCACTGCTGGGCACGGGTTTTCAATCAGGCTAAGACGAGTTAGATCATGGGACTACTAGACATTCTTGAGTAGTAATAATATAATAAATAAAACAATTTAAAAAAGTTTCATCAGTGTCTCTCACTGCCTCTGCACTACCATACTATCAAGATACTTACATATAATAAAAGCTTGACATTTCATTATGATGGTGTTGACTTCGAAAATATGCGAGAAAATTAAGTATATAATTTTACGTGTAATTAAGAAAATTTTGACCATATTAATATGAAAATAATAAGTGCTTTTTGACACTGTAAAAAGCCTAAATACGGCGAAAAAAAACAACAGCAGATAAAAATCTGTAGACTCTGAAGACTGAGATGGTGATTATAGAAAAGAGATTAAAGTTGTTTTATGTAGTTTTGAAAATAAAGAAGTTGCGTGTAGTTTCAGTAGTTTAGTGGCCTGGGGGGTCACATATTAACTCAATCGTCATGCAATAGATTAGGTAGGTACTGGTTATTAAATGTTAAAAATTGCATTGATAAAACCTGACAAAATGTTGCTCTAACTCGGAATTGAACCGAGGACCTTTCACTCAGCATGACCTTTCACTCAGACCCATGTGACAGTCAATGAAGACCTATAAATATGACCTTCAAATGATCATTTATCATGGATTACACATGATTATCATATTTGAAGGTCTAAGCAACCAAAATATAAACATTGCATGACAGAAAAAGGTTGATGTCTAATTAATATATTGCAATGGATATTCAATAGGATTATTGCCATCGTTACATTCATGGCAGTCGTGACCGAAAATATCATTTGTTATTGAATTTCTTAAGTACTACGTAACTCAATTACTAATGGTATTATGAAATGAGTTTTAAATTGACAACTAGTTTATATAGTAATAATAAAACCTTTTTTCAGATAATATTTTTTTTATGGTAATAACCGGGCAATCGAGCAGGTGGCTCGCCTGATTGTAAGTGATCACCGCCGCCCATGGACATTTGCAACACCAGAAGGCTTGCAAATGCGTTGCCAACCCTGCAGAAACCGTTTAGGTTTCTTAAAATAGGGAATTACTAAACTGATAGCAAATGGAATGCATGGGCATTCCATTTGCTATCAGTTTAGTAATTCCTGCCAATATAAATTGCTGCCAGAATAGTCACTCCCCCAACGAGATATATAAATAACAAGAAAATAAACAATAGCATTATTCAATTTAAGTTAACAAAATGAATTAGAAGGAAATAATTATATAAATTAAATATACCCTCAGAATTCCAGGATGGGATTTCTAGGCCTGATGGCAGTAACTTGGTGATGTGGGTACAATACAATCCGATACGATACAAGCTGGACTAGAAACCATACTCCTCGTACATGATATTAATAGAATTACCTTCCCACAAGAATCAATGTTACGTATACGTTATACGTTTGAAAAAAATAAAATAAAAATAAAAGTATTGAAAACTGATTAGTTCTTCAAATGTCAATGTTAATTGGTTGTAACGCCTCGATTTATTGATTATAAATGTATCAAACTGCAGTATAGGTAAATAAATATAATTTATATAGTATTTATAGATTTTAATGTGCCAAAATTGCATATGCATAGGTCCTATGATTATTATAATAAATTCCTTAATTCAACTATTATATAAAATATTTTAAGTTGCATTATTTTCCGTTTGTGCTTGCTTAAGACTTATTTATATATTGCTGTGGTTATTTTCCATGAAGGTTTTATATAGTCCCACACTAGGCTAGCCTGTATTGGATGGGATAGCCTGTATCAAGTAAATGTCTTAATCATACCATTTCTTTATTCTATAAAATTATTCTGCAGCTGAAATTTAACAGCGCCATCTGTTATCTAGTAGCAAAAAGTCGGTGTGCATCTCTAGAAACTTATGTGATGCATTTGAATTATACTTTCCTGCGTACGGGCAGCTCAGCGTTCTAGCGTGACGGTTACAAAGTGTAGCTATCACTCACTAGATGGCGTAATTATAGATCTAAGCGCGTTAGTCTTGTTTAACGTGGTAGATTTTTATATTATCATGCTAGAAAGTTGGTGGTTGCTATATTCTATAACTGTTTTAACGGTAAAAACTACATAAAAACACGTGACACGGGCCAGTGAGGTCTAGGATCTGGACTAATGTACTTACTTACTTTTGAAATAATAAAGATAAATAAAAATTAAGTAAATTTCGAGTTAACTACCCGATGTACTTACTCATAGATATTCGGAATGTATACTATTGTAACAAAAACGGTGAACATCGAATTTAAGAGTTATGATTTTCTTTGTCTAGGAGCGGTCGTCTAGCTGTCGAGGGTTGGTGGTGCGGGCGCGCTATGCCGGGGGCTGGCGGGCGCGCCAACAACGGCGCCCTAGCGCTGCACTACGCGGCCGCACGAGGCTGCCTCGACTGCGTGCGGCTGCTCACCAACACTACGCCAGACGTGTCGTGAGTATTACATACCTACTGTAGCAACAACGGCGCCATAGCGCTGCACTACGCGGCCGCTTGAGGCTGCCTCGACTGCGTGCGGCTGCTCATAAACACTACGCCAGACGTGTCGTGAGTATTACATTCTACTGTAGCAACAATGGCGCCCTAGCGCTGCACTACGCGGCCGCACGAGGCTACCTTGACTGCGTGCGGCTGCTCACCAACACTACGCCAGACGTGTCGTGAGTATTACATACCTACTGTAGCCACAACGGCGCTCTAGCGCTGCACTACGCGGCCGCATGAGGCTGCCTCGACTGCGTGCGGCTGCTCACCAACGCTACGCCAGACGTGTCGTGAGTATTACATACCTACTGTAGCCACAACGGCGCTCTAGCGCTGCACTACGCGGCCGCATGAGGCTGCGTCGACTGCGTGCGGCTGCTCACCAACGCTACGCCAGACGTGTCGTGAGTATTACATACCTACTGTAGCCACAACGGCGCTCTAGCGCTGCACTACGCGGCCGCTTGAGGCTGCCTCGACTGCGTGCGGCTGCTCATCAACACTACGCCAGACGTGTCGTGAGTATTACATTCTACTGTAGCAACAATGGCGCCCTAGCGCTGCACTACGCGGCCGCTTGAGGCTGCCTCGACTGCGTGCGGCTGCTCATCAACACTACGCCAGACGTGTCGTGAGTATTACATTCTACTGTAGCAACAATGGCGCCCTAGCGCTGCACTACGCGGCCGCATGAGGCTGCCTCGACTGCGTGCGGCTGCTCACCAACACTACGCCAGACGTGTCGTGAGTATTACATTCTACTGTAGCAACAATGGCGCCCTAGCGCTGCACTACGCGGCCGCACGAGGCTACCTCGACTGCGTGCGGCTGCTCACCAACACTACGCCAGACGTGTCGTGAGTATTACATTCTACTGTAGCAACAATGGCGCCCTAGCGCTGCACTACGCGGCCGCACGAGGCTACCTCGACTGCGTGCGGCTGCTCACCAACACTACGCCAGACGTGTCGTGAGTATTACATACCTACTGTAGCCACAACGGCGCTCTAGCGCTGCACTACGCGGCCGCATGAGGCTGCCTCGACTGCGTGCGGCTGCTCACCAACACTACGCCAGACGTGTCGTGAGTATTACATACATTATTATCATCATCGTGGATGTCCACTGCTGGACATAGGCCTCCTCCAAAGATTGACACGAGGCCAGCGGATTCCATCGAAATTTACCAGGTCGTCGGTCCACCTTGTAGAGTATTGTTTACGACTCCCGTGTGTTGATCAGGCCAGGGAAGTAAGTACCGTTTTATAGTGATGATGAAAAGTATATAGACCCCATCGCCTCACCACACCGCGAGAGGATTTGTGACTCCCTTCGGGGTGTATCATAAAGTAGAAATAATAAATAATGATGTACTCGTACATGATATAGATACATACTTAATATAGCTTGAGCAAACGCAAATAAAAAGTTATCCTTTCAGTTTCCAAAATATTGACATTGGAATTTTCAATAAAAAACCCTGTAACCCTAGAAGTCCATTAAACTACCCTGATAAGATAACATGAACGCTTAAAGAACACCACCCGTATCCACAATAATAGTACCCATTTATCAGTAATAAGTTAGGTACCTACGTCCAATTACCCACATATCATGGTGAAAACGATTCTTCGGTGCCGGTGCCGCGGAGACAGACCTGTGTAAAACGAATAGTTGTTAAGATTGATGTAAGACATAGCGATAAAGTATGCGCGCGACTCGTTAAGCGGTCACACGTCATTGCGCGCTCAGATCAGGGCGCAACGTAGCGTGACTTATCGGCATTTAACATGTTAGGATTCAAGTTGAGAAAATAAGCACGTACATAATAATTTTTAGTAAGTAATTTTTAGTAATACAGTATTTTTTGTACTTACTTTTGTATAAATATGAGCTATCATGATATACGCCACTTGCCACTTGTGCTTCCCAGTTTCCGAGTATTAATCAATCAGAGTCTTACCTGACTGCCGGGATTTATGATTTAGGTATGATTTTTATTGATGGTGATAATCCATAATTATATTAATTGCGATTTGCAATAGAAGAAGGGTTGAACATGAGTTTTTGATAATCGTTTCGTGTAAGTAGTTTCGTTTATATTAATAATCAACCGCATTTAGGTAGACTGTAAATCTGATAGTAACATAGTTAAGTTAAAGCTAGATTACTGTCTTTGTAGCAGCTGCCGTGCTGGTGGCCTCTACTACATATCAATATTGCTAGCTATAATTTTCCTGGCCATAGAGAAAGAACTTTGTCGTGTAAATCTATATTACACCGATCCCTCGATTTAGGTGTTTGCAGAATTCTAATAAGTATACTAGGATCCATATATAATGTAGCCAGACGCGCTCATGCAAACAATATCAAGCATTAATCACAAAAAAATAGAGTTGTATTTACTTTTTGCGCATATACGGAACATGTTGAGGTAACTAATCGGTTCATGCAAGGAGTTTTTGTTTACTGATCAGCTTCTGTCCGTAACTGTCCAGTCACGGGAGGTAACGGCGCGCACTACTGTTAACGATCGCTCTGTGCGTACGCGCATCTTACTGAGATGCAATCAGTTTTATGTTGCATTGGTTGGCTTAAAATAGGATGATACTGTAGCGTTTTTGGTTGTTATGTTATAGAGTTTTGTAATTGTATTGTGTGAGGATATTAAACGGCCCATTAAATCCGTAATTTAATTCAACGCAACATAGGTACTATGATTATATAAATTCAGTCATATCCAGAGGTCTAAGTGGTAGTAGAGTATAGATGTCGATAGATGTCTAATATCGGCGGAGGAATCACTAATTTTAGAGAAAAGTGGCAATTCCTTAAATTCTTAAAATCCGCCGACGAGAGTCGGGTTTTTTTTAATGAAATAATCTTTGAAATACGTTTTCCACGTTCGGTAATTCAAGACAAATGAAAATTAGAATCAGTACACTGAATAAAAAAAAGCATGCAGATTTAACCATGCAAATTTTGGGTAAGACCCTAAATACACATTGTAGGTTTTAATTTTCTAAACAGTAGGTACCTACATAGGTACTGAAAATGTTCGTCGATAAAAATTCTGTTTGTAAAAGAAAAATCTAGGCTTAAATATAATGCAATAATTATAAATTTTGCATTATTTTAATTACAAAATTGAGGTTAAAAAACAAATTTGAACACTGGTTGTTTCACCTGGCAATAAACTTGCAATGTTACAAATTAAATTAATTCATGTTCTAAATTAATGTGCAATCAGTATAAACATCGTTTATTTTTATTACTTTGATTGTTATAATTAGATAATTAATTGTGTAGAAACATTTTTATATATTATTTATAAAGTGTTGCCAACCTCAAATTAATTGATGTTTTGATAGTCTTTACTGACGCTTGCGTAAACATTAACTTTTCAAAATATTTTTGACCTTCTATAACTATACATTATTTACATTATTTATACATTATTTGTATTAGTAGTTGGATTTTAAGTATAATAATTATTGATATAATTAATTATTGTATTTAATCTTACAACAATATAAAACACGTTTGAACACTTTAATGCTAAAAATTTCTTCTGTGTCGAAGGTCCATTTACAAACACAAATATTCATAAAAACACATATACCCAGGAACTACCTATAGACCATATATTTGTAACGTGCGGGGATTGAACCAGCGACACGCAGCGCAGAAACCGCTCGACCACTGCACCAAACATACCGTCAATCTAAGTATAGTTATCATCTACGCACGCATCGTAAATAAAACACAATTACTTACTATAATTAAAGAATGGCGCTCAGTTTTATCAGGTGTTCAGCAATGCGTGTTTAAACACCCATGCAGGCACAGGAATGTTTGTGCATGCTTACAAACGCACGTTGGTACATATAAGGTTTTTGTAAGAAGGTCAATTTTGTTAAGATAAACAGTATTTTTTATAAGCCACATCCACAAAACGTTACAAGGCAGTGCTAAAGTCCCGATAAGTCAACAGACTACTCATAGTCATAACACTTATCATCATCAATGGGTCTTCTCTCATTTGAGAGGGATACTAATGGGATGATGGAGGATGGCAACACGCTAGCCTACTGCAGAGGGTTGGCAGACATCACATGCCATCGAGAAAATCTCTCAAGTATGCACGTTTCCTCACGATGTTTTCTTTCACCGTTTGAGCATGTGATAAATACGAACATAACTCCCGAAATTTCACTGGGTCAACCTTGGGTTGGAACTGGACAACCCTTGACATCTGAGTCCACCGTTCAAACCACTAGTCTACCACAGCTCTCACATAACACTCACTGACATATATTTATTAACTACTTTTATCAGAAATGAACTTGTCATAAATAAAATAATGACAAGTTCATTTCTATTCAACACATGCTAAAGTCATAAAAAGTTATATTTTCACACATTATCATGGGTACATAAAAAGAAGAAAAAACACCTTTTTTAATATTTAACATAACAGTTTTATGTGCGTCTAATTGAGATAAACATCAAGCATATCGTAACATATTTTGTAGTGGGCGTGGCCACTTGCTAAGTAGCTTAAATTTGAACATTTCCATCCATTAATGTACTGAAAAAACTGGCTAAGTGCGAGTCGGACTCGCGCACGAAGGGTTCCGTACAAAATTAGGCAAAAAATAGCGTTTTTTGTATGGGTATGTGTTTAAATTATTAGACTGTAAAATTATAACAGCGATAGTTCACATGTATTAAGCAATCATTTAAATTTTAAAGAACCTTTAAAAATAAAATAAAAATCCTAAGTGTATGTCCAGTGAGACGGGTAGAGAAAGCGTTACCGAATTAATTGCGCTTATCCGAGATCTAGCGCGCGCATCTGTGATCTTCACGCCTGCGCCCGCGCACCCGTCCTGTGACACATTTATGTTGGCAATATAAATAGCTGGGTAATGGGGTAGGTGGGTAATTAGGTTATCTTCATGCTATCAAACTTCCTTTAGGGTATCTTTCATCCCGCCGGGGTTGTGGTGCATGCTTTTGCGAATCCCATGGCCCCGGCAATAGGGCTGGTGGCGTTGACGGGTGCGGTTTTTTAGTCGGTATCTTTCATATGAAGTCTTGTATATAGCAGCCCGTTGTCATCCACTGCTGAACGTATGCCTTCCACTAAAGAACGCCAACCATCCCATCTATATTCATACATAATAAGGGATTGCACGAAGCAAATATTTGTACAATCTAACGTTGTTTCGTGGCTGAGTTTCTGCGTTTCTGTAAATTTGTATTTGTAAACGTATCCAGGACGCAGGAGAAACCCATAGTGTAGAATAAAAAAAACAGTGAGCCGTCAGCCCCACGCCTGGCAGATGTGAAACATCGACATTATTTTGTAAAAGTAATATGCAGAAAAGATCATATTGTGATTAGGGTTGTCACCTTTTTTTTGAAGAAATATAGTATTTTTCTCAGAACCTTGCCAAAATATACAAAATATACAATTGACCGCAATACAGTACGATACTATATAATATAGTACAGGTGGCAACCCTAATTGTGATAGGAACTAAATATGTCATAATGATAAAATAAAATATTACGATTTTTTTCCACATCAAAAATGTATGTGTTAAAAGAAACATATTAACACAAACTCAAAGAGGTTTAATACAATTCACAATTCGAAAAAAAAGGTAAACTTGAAAATAGAACTAAAATCAAATTTAAATTTCGTGGCGACGCTTTCGCCACGCCAGAAATCGGTTTTACGTGCGGCTATAGATGTTTCACATCAAAAATAAGAAACTGCGTTTCCTTATATGAACAAAACAATCTTAATGAAAGTAGGAATTAAGCACTTACAAAGATAAATAACTATTATCCATTAAATAGAAGTTTTTACTACAAGTGAAATCAAACAATTATTAGTCAAGTTCCTTGGAACCGCACCTATACTTGTTATTGCAGAAGAATTATACTGACGGAAACCAATGGATTTCTACTATGATTCAGGGCTACTGTTTTTGTGTATGTGAAAAGAAATAATTACTCTCTATAATATACCTACACAATACTCTGTAGGCGATGGCAAAACCAGTTGGTATTTCTGCTTACAAGAGGATTTTAATTCACTTTGGTATATTTAAAAAAGCGAATTACGTATTCCAATCAACTCATAAAGTAATTCGAAATCGTGTGCAGAGACTTGTAAGCTAAAGCATAATATGTTATGTTTAAGTGGAGATTAAATCTTACATAAATTCATGATTTGATAGAAGAATATTATCTTGTCAACGGGAATCATTTAAATGGAGAAAATCCTTCGGAGTTTCATGATGCATATTCATCAAAATAAATATTGTCTTATTTAGATTTTTATATACGGCCGGAATTGTATATTCGACGACCCATTTAGTCCAGCGGTAGTTAACACTGCTTTCTGTGCTAAGGGTCCCGGGTTCGAATCCCGGTAGGGACAAATGTTTGTGTGATGAGCATAAACATTTGTTTCCGAGTCATGGATGTATTTCTGTATAATATGTATGTATTTCCAAAAAAATAAGTATATATGTAGTATATCAACCAACTAGTATCCGTAACACAAGCCTCGTTGCTTACCACGGAACTAGATGGCGCTGTGTCATAATGTCCAGGAATATTTATTTATTTATATACGGCCGTTTTAGGAAGATTAGTTCGGATCGATAGCCTTTAGTGGAACCGAAATACTATGGTGAATATTGACTCACTCATAATTGAAATGTAAGGAGGAAGCTTAGGTTTCAAAACTCAAAAATATAATTAGTATGAGCTGCATGACCCCTTTGATCGTACTGCATAAATCATAAGGCAGTTTACAAATTCATATTTTTTGTTTGTCAGAAAAGGTGACATATAAAATGTTATTAAATGAGCATTTTTTAGATGAAAGGATCATTTTTTATTGCGTACGGACATCGCTACAATTTGCCGAGTACATTGCAATGGCAAAACGAGCAATTTATTGTTAAATTACATATACTACCCATTAAGGCCAGTCGCTATTAAGAAACTGTGATACACATATAAGTTAATCTGTCCCGTCAATCCGCCACCATAAGCGATAATGTTGCAAGACATATCACAATTACGAACAATTTGTAGTTGGCTATTCGCGGTTCCATTGAGTAAGTTGAATGCCTCGAAATTTCCGGAGCGAAGCCTAGTTATGAAAGACCTTATTACATTTTATGTGCCTTATTAAACGTTTAATGTGGTAATATTCATAAGGGTGACATAGAAGTGGTATGCAGTTTTTGGTCTTTTGATCTTTGGTTTTTGGTCTTTTGGCTGCAAAGTAAGATGTCAGCTACCTATTATAAAGTAAAACTGTATTTTAGTTAAACTTTCTTATGCAGATATGCGACTTGGAATATTATAGTCACTAAGTTTTTATTTCTGTGTATTTTGAACAATTTTTGACGGCACCTTTTGTGCATTGGTCAAGCGAGCAACTTCTGCACCGCGTGTTGTGTAGTTAATAAGAAGAAGAAGAAGTTAGAATATTTGAGTTTGTAAACTCACCGGGACTGGAGATATTTCCAATGTGGGGCAACGATTTGTTAAGAAAAAGAATTGAAGAAATTAGAACATTTAGTACCTATATAAACTGACAAATTGAGTCCTAGACACTTAGATAGATGGACACTATAATCAGAGTTTTATTTACATAAATTATCAGTATGTCATTATTAAAATAACAGTAATATCAATTAAATCACGTACTCCCTGGTATAGCAAATAACGGGGCGTTTAAGGAAACCCGTCCGCGAATAAAACATAATTGTACGTAGCAAAGAAAGCAGCCATAAGTAAGTGGGTCTGTTGCACTGATCAGGGTATGGACATAGTGATGAGTAGAGAGTGCAAATACGTTCTAAAGTATTAAAAAAATATGATATGATATTATTTATAGTGGCTGGAATGATTTAATTTAATATAACTGAGAGTATATATAGATGAATGAATATAGTTTTTTTATTATACTTAATTAGGAGTACATTTGTGAAGTAAAAAGCTCATTAATCTAATATTATTATTATTTACTTGCCTTAATTATAGTGTAAAATGATGACTCAAAATGGTAATCTACTTGTAGGTATTATTAATTTAAGAACAATTAATTATTTACAATAAAGTCTCTAAAAAGCATTTTGAGGCCTTAAACGCAATACATTTTAACAAATGGAAAATAAATATAACTCCTTTTTATGTTTTTTTAGCGCGGTACATTTTTATATGTTACGAGCAGACCAGACTGTTTATTTAACCTCAATAAAATCAGTCAAAAGTATTTTTACTGATTTTATTGCCAATGTCTATGTACTCGTGTAAGCAAAATCGCGCTCGCTACCGCTATACGCTCCTCTTATCACTAACCTCCATTTCAATAATAAGTAGAGCTCCATATTACACATTAGTAGTAATTCACTCAGTCGAGTGAGATGCTACTCAGCGTGTACTCGTTCCGAGTGCAGTGTGCGCGTGAGTCGGTGATATGAACGATTTTTATATAAAGATGGAAATATAAACATTTTTGAGTGAAAAGTTCGTTACATGGATTCTTGAGTGCACGTGTTATTGTGTGGTCGGATTTGATGGACATTTGAATTTTGTTGTACAGGTCTTTTTTGTTTAGGGGTAAATGGGGTGTATAAAATAACGTTGTAATATAGCTGCTATTTATATGATATTATAACTTATGTTCGTTATGACTGACACTATGTTGCGATCAAGAATTTTTATTCGATACAAATTACTTATTTTGTTTTTGGTTCTTTTAACCTCATTATAACTATAATGTTTATGATTTAAAGCTGTTTGAACGCATAGTTTCACTTTGGAGACACAATGTTGCATGTACTAGAATATGTTAGGCTTTCTGACGATATTTTCTTGAAATGCAGCAATTTCTTTTTCCATAGTCATTTATACACTATTAGAAAAATAGATATACCTTGCCTTCTAGCCAAGATGCAATTTTAAGTTTGAATTAGACAAAGCTTTGATCTTCTTTTGACGCATTGTGGGTTCCAAAGCTAAAATTTCAACATAGAAGAGCTTATATTTTACAAATAATTACGGTACGGTACCTGTGACATCAAAACCGCAGCATCAATGACGAATTGGTGATTGGAAGAATGGATATGCACATACTTCAGTTATTAATCCAACCAATATAAATCGGTCAACACCACTTCGGAAACCCACTTAAATTAATTCAAAACCCACATTTACCTTGACTTACCATACTGTCAAACAATACCTGTAGGTAGTTAAATTTGGGTCAATTTTCACAGCTGATTCTGCATTCAATTGTAGGTCAAAGACCATGCTATACACTGCATATTATTTTGCATTGTTCATTGTCATAAGAGCTTTGGTAGCCTAGTGGTGTGACCAGTGGACGGAGATGTCAAAGGACTCGAGTTCGAACCCAAGGCACGCACCACTGACTTTTCGGAAGTTATGTGCGTATTTATCTCAAACGGTGAAGGAAAACATCGTGAGGAAACCTGCATGCTTGAAAGATTTGTCTCGATGCCATGCGAAGTCTGCCAACCCGCAGTAGGCTAGCGTGGTGGACCATAGCCTAATTCCTTTCAAATAAGAGGAGACCCGTACCCAGTAGTGGGACGTTAACGGGTTGATGATGATTGTCATAAATTGTTATCGAAACTTGGCCTAAATGTATTGGTGTTATAACGTCATAATTACGAAGAACAGCTTGAACTTTGCCGATCGTCCGCCTGATAGTAAAAAGTTATCGTAACCTATGGACGTTTGCAACACCAGAGGTGTCGCTCGCGCGTTGCCGACCCTGTAAAAAACTTTTACAATCATTTGAACTTTACCGAGCCCAGAATTGGAATTGGCTGTGATGAAACAAATATTATTATAAAATATTGGAGTTATTAAATTGACAGCAAAATGGAATTCCCATGCTAGCAGCTAGGCACTCCGAGCTCTGGCAACCTTACTTACCTACTCGCAGAAACAACTATTATTATTTCACTGCTATCTTTCTTCTGTATGGCGGTAGTTCTTCTCCAGTCAGGCAGCTCAATTTGAGCGAGCGGGTTGATGATGGATAAATTAAATCAAAGTGGCCATTAACAGTGAAGTAATGATCATAGATTTACAAGATAAGATACGGATGTGACGCCTCCAGAGAAATTTCGCCTAAGCGGGTAAATGTGTAGATGCAATCAAATTCAAATCGAATTAGCATATTCACAAGGAAACTCTCGAAAATTTACGAAAGCGAAACAACGGGCGAAATATGCACGTTTGTTAAACAAATGAACTGAAGTTAGGCCGGTCTTGTGTGGCTTATTGTCAAAACGGCTGCGCGAGAGTCGGTCCAAGCTGCATTTGTATACTATGTGATATTGATTGTTCAGTAGAAGCCTAAGCTAGATCTTATTTACCAAGAAAATATTTACGAAATCTTTGGTTAATATGGTAGTAATAAATTGGTTGGTTATGGAATAAAAGGGCTATAATAATATCTTTCGTTGCAACCAGGGAAATAATCACCGATTAAGTTCTTTTTGAGGTTGTCTATAAAAAAATTCCCAGTAAAGTCAAAAGTATTTTACTTGGAAGATACCAGTATTAGAGGTACTTTTGTCAAAACTAATTAGTTGAAGAGTAGAAGTAAAGAGTAAAAATTGCCAGTTTGGATTTGTTTTCACTGTAGCTCCACGACGAATGATTTCCGTTGATATGGGTAAATCGACGAGAGAATTGCGTGTAGCAATGTGTTGGTCTCATAAGACATTCGTGTTGCCAGCTAATGTCGACGGATTTACCCGTCAATGAGCAAAAACTAAGCTATTTTTCGAGAGCCGATAATTTGACAGATGTAATTACCCGTTTCGCGTTTCTGGAACAATGTGTGTGATTTTTTGCATTATTTATGGCAGATATTGTATCTTAATTATGATCTTTGCGATGCACAGGAATATCTGATTAGTAGGCAGTAGAGAAAAGTAATTGATATGATAATATTTTTACGAACATTATATCGAAGGATTCTTTCATTTTGAGTACGCATCATAAGATTTTTAAGTTCACTGCACTAGTATAAAGCTTACCTATATTCAAACGACTTTTAGGTATTTGTAAAATCCTTATTCGTTTCGTATTAATTACATATAATAAAAACATGTTACTTTTTTTAAAGTTTCCTCCAGCTGCAATTATTTTTGCAAAGATTTGTTTAACCAAAGCTTCTTATTATTATTATTATTAATAATAATAATTATGTCTATGTTTTCATATACATAATTATGTAGAAGAACATAGTTACGCATAGTTGTGAAGTGTGAATCTGTCACTATTTTGACATCAAACACATACATATGTACAGTGGATTTTTGAGTAGGTTTTTTATAAATTACCGAATAAGAACGTAATAAATGGAGCATGTAAATAGGACTTGCGCTGTAAATTCTGCATTTTATTCTATATTTCTAGCATATTCTCCAGTTTTTTATTGCTGCTTTCGTTTTTACGACTGCATCTTTATATTAACTGCATTAATTAAAATATTTCTCATATCTCTAACGCTTAAATGTATTTAATAATTTCTTTCTGCAGTCTAGACTAGTAGAATGGCTCTTAAATATATGTATTTTTTATAAAATTGCTATACTAGATGCATCTTTCAATCTAGAATTTGATACAAAATCTCATCTAGGCTACCTCTTGAGAGAAAAAATAAAAGGGTTAGTTTTCAAGTTCGTTTACACTAAAGTCCAGTATTATGCCTATTCGTCACGCTCCATATCATTCGATACTGTTAAGGCGAGGTTGATTTGTATTTCAACCAAAATATATTAACTCTGTAAATAGTTTTTATGTGAATTACAATATATATACAAGTACTTTCAGTTACGTCCACATTAAACAGAGATTAAAAATATCCATTACATGGTAATATCATACATATCATACACGTGATATTTATAAAGCTATTTTTAAACCTGTTTTTTTTTCCTATCCACCCAAATACATACTTGTACTATACATATAACTATCTTATATTCTTTGTAGAAATTATCTAGCTGGACATATATGCTTATAAATATAAACATATAACATACAACATACAACAATTAAATTCATACAAAACCTATACAGAACTTTTTTGCTAAGAAAAAGTGTCAATACAAATATAAAGCAAACGAACGAACTATGAATTGAGTGAACTGTTGTATTGTGACGTCATAGTGCGAATTAAAGATGGCGACTTGTCCGAGACGCGAACGTCCTGCGCGGTCCGCGTCCACAAGGCTCAAGTACTCGAAGACGGTACCAGCTAGTACCATCAGGTGAGTTCCTATTTTACACACACCGTCCATTTTTTAATACATAAATATATTTATATATACTTACCAATAATTACGTACGAGTGTATGTCACTGAACTCTGCTACTGGACCGGTTAGGAGGACGAGAATGGTTTAGATTCGCAATCGGACCCGGTAGGTGGTGCTGCGATTGAGTACCGATTCTAAGGCGGTACGAAGTTCGCTGGGCCAGTCACCAGGTCACCAAGAAAAACTGTGAAGTCAAATGTCCTGAGTTTGATCGTAAATCACTGACTTTTCGTAAGTTATGTGCGTAATATTGTTAGTGCGTATAGGCGGGAGAAAAACGCTGTAAGGAAACCTGCAGGCCTGAGAGGTTCTCTCGATGGCATGTAAAGTCCACCAAGTGGAACAATAATGGGCTGTTGATGATGATGATGATGATGATTGGTATGAGAAATCTGACAATTGCAATGCGTGAAAATAAAAGCGTAAAATAGCATGTGTGTGTAGACTGTCAGTGTTAGATTTATATAAAAAATGGCCTCGCCTCTCTTTTAAAATAATATTACCAAGAATAAATTTATACAGTGACGGTGATCCTTTAAAAAAATATTCAGCTCAATTAAGTGCACATTATAATTATTAACTGAGGCAATACAATGCACGCCATAGTAACGGGCCGTTCCGTTCTGAAAGAGCGCAACTTGTTTCAGCGTTGCGTTTTGTCTATGAATAGAAATTATATTACTTATCATTCTATTTTAAAATAAGTCAAAGACAATTTAGTAACGTCTACATGCTAGTCTTGTAAGTTTTAAAATTATTCATTTACGGATCATTTATTTAGTTTTTCAGTTTTCGGTAAAAATCTGTGTTTTCGTTGTCACTTTACCAAAACTACACCTTGGTCACTGCATATAACATTGTATATTTCAATAAACCATAGATATAACTACATAAACAAAATGACGTTTCATTGACACAGAAGATACAGCCGTAAAGTAATTAATATTGTCATTTATTTTAATGTATATTGAATTTCGAAATAAGAAATGAAATCTAAAATATTTATAACGATGCCACAAACAGACTCAAATACACTATTTTAAACTTATAATACCCCTAAATTATTATCTGGGCTTAAAATAATAAAATCAATTTGAGTACCTACACGTTTTTTCGCAAAATACGAAACAGCGTATTGAAGGTACTTGTATAATTTTACACAAACACAAACTGAAAATAGAAAATTATTTACGTAACTTCTAGAACATGTTTCCACGTTCTAACCTACTATACGTATTAATATGACAAACTTTCATGTTGTGTGCCAATTAAATCATTACTGTCATGCGCTAGCATCTTCCCCGTGGCGTCGTCTGTCAACTATCGGAACAGACGAGATAATTCTCTCAATTTCCTCAGAGAAAGTGAGACAGGGAAATGGATCTTGTATTACGTATTTATACCTACTTTGCTTATATAGGTTTTTATTTGTATTGTGTAGTATAAATTGTTTAAAAGAGACGGTGAAACTTAAGGTCTAAATATATTCAATGAGCATGGTCATTAAATAAACACTTGTCCCATCTGGGGTTCAAATCCTATATACTTCCGTGGAAAGCATCATCGATACCTCTGCCCTAAACGGATGATCATCCGTTCTTAAAAGGGTACGTTTTTAGCCAAATTTTTTTTTTAAATCTTATGATCCAGTAGAATTTGATTTGAAAAGGCGGCAACCGAGGAATTGTTAGTTGTAGTTTTTCATTAGTGATATTTTAATATTTATTGTATATTACAATATTAAAGTGATGTGTAAAAGCAAGAAGGACTAACCTAGACACTATTTAGATAAATTTCTATCTTAGAGATCTTTATATCTTTAAAATAAAATTCAATTTCTAACTGTTCTTAGTAAAACTATCTTTTTTTCACAACAGCAAGTCAAGCTACAGTGGGTCCGTATACATTACGAAGTATCTACTATGCTAGTGACCCAGTGAAATTACTTAATTTAAATAAATAATGTATAAATTACATGTATGTAATGGAACAAAACTCGATTATTGCTATATGTACATACTTTATGAATATTGACGTAGTTGATACGAAATATGTACGGAAACTTCATTTTTTTTTAAAATATTAACGTTTCATATGAACCTAGCAATTTTTTAAGGATTTGTTCCTATTCAGCACCCATAGTCACGTGCAGAATGGCGTTAGATTCTAAATCTGGGATCCTAAATGATTGATAATATAATTATTTCAGATAAGTCCCTAATTAATGTGAATTTAAGATAATTTATACTATTTTGACACTAGGATACGATATTTTATATTTTTAGTGCTTTGTCTTGCCTTGGTTTCAAACTTGAAACCTACGATTAAGCAGTCCATCTTCATTTAATTAACCTATCACTACACTTCTGCAACTACATCTGCATAATGATAACAATCAACGTATTCTTTGCGCGCCGTCACGATACAATAGAAAACTTCTTACAGCGTCATCTAGCGTCGAGTAGAAACAATAGGTGTGGCGAAAAAATACGATTTTATTGTGACGGAGATTTTCTCCAGTCTTGACAATAAGTGAATTGAGCTTCCACATGTATGACCTTGATAGGCATTTTCCATTAGACAAAGCGTCGTTTAATAGTCTATAATAGTTGTAAAAACCGAGTTTACACGTAGAGAGCCTATTAACAGCAGGTGGTAATGATTTGAATTTGTGATACTTTATTATAAGTGCTGCAAAGAAAATTAAAGATACCTACAGAAAACCTATTGTAATATCAGGTCTGACGACCTGATTGGCGGAAACGCTGAGCCACCGGCTTGTGCGTCACGGGTTACGGGTTCGATCCCCGCACGGAGCAAATACTTGTACGTTCTACAGGTTGTTGTTCCGGGTCTGGTCGTTTGTGTATGTGAAAATTTGTGTTTGTATAAACATTTGTATCAGAATCATGGATCATCATGGTACATGTATCCATGTATAATATGTATGTATTTATTTTTTACAATAAAAGTAAATATGTAGTATTGATATACTACATAATATATACTTTTTACGGATACTAGTTGGTATCAACCAACTAGTATCCGTAACACAAGCCTCGTTACTTAGCTCGGAACTAGATGGTGCTGAGTCATAATGTCCAGAAATATTTATTAAACTCAGTGAACGTTTCGGTAGCAGCTAGATGGCGCTGTGTAATTTTTTTTGGATATATGATTGTTTACTAATAACGTGCCCGTGACTATGCTGGGATGAAAGTCGTAAAAAGTAGTTTTGTATCTTATTTTACGGATTTTTTCATTATATACTTTTTTTTCAACGTTTCGAATCTTTTACACCATCGATGTTCACGGACAGACTTGTAGTAAAAATATATCAATATCCCCCAATAGATACATAAAATTACGTTTTATTTTAACGTCTTATATTCAAGAAATCTGTCCGTAAAAATCCTTGTTATATTCTAATGCGGAAAATAAGCTCTGTATAGACATCTTCCAACAAACAAAGTCCGTCAAATATAACAGATAATAGATTCAGTGTCAATTTCGCTTTCGTTATTTAATCTGTGTTGCTATAACTCGTAAGTTCGAGATATGACGGTAGACCATGTAATAGTTACAATTCGCAGCATAAGTTGCGTGTAGTGTCAATATTCGGCGGAATGAGCGAAAGTGTTTCATAAAACGCTTGTCATGATCCGACTTCGTCACGTTTAGGTGAAACGCATTTCGTGTGGTGCAAGTTACAAGAGACCGCGATTATTGAGCGAAGGTTGCTGGTACTTATAGCACAGGTTTAATCTATTTTAAGTACCGGCAGAGCATGAAATTATGAGTCTTGTTTTTGTACATTCAATTGAACATCGTGTACTTATTGAAATAAACCTGGTCCATGGTCACTCTATGATGCTGTAAAGGATCCGAAACGTTGGGTTAAAATAATATCAATATACCGCGATGAAATCCGTAAAAAGTAGTTTTATTTTCGCGTAAGTATAAAAAATCAATCTTGTACTTATATTACTCTTCTGTCATGTGTCAATCATCATCATCAACTCATTAATGTCCCACTGCTGGGTCTTCTCTCATTTGACAGGGATTAGGCTATAGTCCACCACGCTAGCCTACTGCGGGTTGGCAGACTTCACATGGCATCGAGACAAATCTCTCAAGCATGCAGGTTTCCTCACGATATTTTCCTTCACCATTTGAGCTTATGATAAATACGCACATAACTTCCGAAAAGTTGGTGGTGCGGGGTTTGAACTAGAGACCTCTGACATCTCAATCCACTGCTCACACCGCTAGGCTAAGCTGTATGTGTCAATAAATAATTTATTATTATTATTATTTATGTCGACTGTAGACCGCTGGAGTATGAACGTCCGCTTGTACCGTTAAATATATTGAGGGATCATTGAAATAGAAATCGGGAAATTACTGTTTACTCTTTTCTTGGCTAATGGAAACAGAGTCGCCATTTCATGTTTTAAATTGTCTATATCTGCCATTCGCTTGTAGCAAATTTCAAGTCTCTTTAGTCGCGAAGAAAGATATTTTTTTCTTCATAAAATACTAGCTTTTGCCCGCGACTTCGTCTGCGTAAAATTAGTCATTTTATTCCCGTCCCCTCTTTTCCCACTTTTAAGGGATGATTTCAGGGATGAAAACTATCCTATGTCCTTCCACGGGACTCAAACTATATCTACACCAAATTTCATCTAAATCTGTTCAGCGGTTATAGCGTGAAGAGGTAACAGACAGACAGACGGACACACTTTCGCATTTATTATATTAAAGTGTATAGTATAGATAAGCCCCTCTCTAAGAATAATCAATTCTTAAACATTGTAACCTTGAATAATCAGGGGGTGCGGAGATCGAACCCACCCCCTGTTTATTCGGAACGCCACGTGGCACATAACCCTCGACCACTACACAATCTCTACAGTCATATCGTTAC
The DNA here is from genome assembly GCA_905163465.1 of Craniophora ligustri. Classification (NCBI taxonomy): domain Eukaryota; kingdom Metazoa; phylum Arthropoda; class Insecta; order Lepidoptera; family Noctuidae; genus Craniophora; species Craniophora ligustri. Next base: position 11,679,806 of record LR990969.1, read on the forward strand.
CGCTCACCGCCTGTGAATCAAACCAAGTAGTTCTAAACGACACTACCATACGTAATTAATGCGAGACGAAATAATCATAACATCCGTTTGTTCACCATATGATAGCTACTGTTACATAGAACTGACTTTCGTTATATATTACATTGCTGTTATTTATAAAAAAATTGTCAGCAATACTTCTTCAACGTTGTCCTATATTCTTGTTCACGTTTCTTGGATGCATTTACAAGCACACAGTTTTTCATATAAGTATACACGCACCGAACCCAAAACAACTGCTTGCAGATGAAATCAAATCAAATCATTTATTTCAATTAGACCAATACAGGTGCTTTTGAATTGTCGAATTTAATTGAATTACATAAGTTGCACGGTTCCAAAAAGTAGGTCTTATGGAGAACCGGCAAGAAACTACTGTAAAGCACTATGGAGATTAAAACACTAATTATCCACACACTAGTTTATATTTGAGCAGAGTTACAGCTTAGTTCAAACACTCAGTTACAATACATTCAATAATGGTTGTCCTACCCTATTTATAATATTTCGTAGTTATCAAATCAAATGTAAAATATTTATTAAACACATTTAAATGTTCTAAATTAATACTAATAATTGATGTAATATAATATTGATTAATAATTATGGTTTATCTAAGCATGAACAACATCCGGAAACATAACAATTTAATAATCATGCCATTATACGTCACGCCCGCTGAATGTCTATCTGGTAGTTGTTAACACTCGGCCATCCTGTACTGGGAGTGTCCCACGACCACCGTTGTCTCCTCCCGTTGCGAACCCGAGGTTCTGAAACAGAAAAGGAAGCAGAGCAGTACTTTGTATACTATTATACCTACAAACATTTTATGGTTGTGTCATTGTTTATACTTTTCACACGGGGAGCGGCTACTTATTAATGACACACAGATTTATTTACAGATTAATAAGATACCGAAACATATAATGGACTTAATCACATAGCCGTCCTGTTTTTAAGACTTGTTCACGCAGCTACTTATACTTATATGGAGTTGATCACATAGTCATCCTACTTTTAGGTCTATCACACAGCGACCTGCAGTTGTATGGCCATGATCACATAGCCATCCTACTTTTAAGTCTATCACACAGCAACCTATAGTTATATGGACATGATCACATGGCCGTCCTACTTTTAAGTTTATCACACAGCAACCTGTAGTTATATGGACATGATCACATAGCCGTCCTATTTTTAAGTTTATCACACAGCAACCTGTAGTTATATGGACATGATCACATAGCCGTCCTATTTTTAAGTCTATCACACAGCAACCTGTAGTTATATGGACATGATCACATAGCCGTCCTATTTTTAAGTTTATCACACAGCAACCTGTAGTTATATGGACTTGATCACATAGCCGTCCTATTTTTAAGTTTACCACACAGCAACCTGTAGTTATATGGACTTAATCACATAGCCGTCCTATTTTTAAGTTTACCACACAGCAACCTGTAGTTATATGGACTTGATCACATAGCCGTCCTATTTTTAAGTTTATCACACAGCAACCTGTAGTTATATGGACTTGATCACATAGCCGTCCTTAAATGATTATTAAGAGTTTATCACAAAGTATTCAGTAGTCATATAATTAGTATTATTTTATACATGGTATGATCTAATACTGGTATTTAAAGATCTATTAGCTTTGAAGAAGATCAATCAAATCATCCCTATCTACTTCTCGATCACTGCCTGCGCTATCATCCTCAGATATCATTGTTTTGTACGGACGTAGAGTTTCACCCCGAACTACAGCACTGAACTTCCTATAGCCTTTCATACCCTTTATACTTGAAATAGTATATCGATCTAACGAGTGTTCGGCCTTAGATATTTTGTATGGACCCTTGTATAATCCATTCATCTTCCTAGTAACGCCAGTACCAGAGTCTCTAGCTATACCCCCATTCCAAAGAACTAATTGGCCTATTTTATACTTAGTACATATCTTACGGTTCCTGGCAAATCGCGCTTTCATGGTAGTCATGTTTCTATCTATACGGAGCTTAGCAGTTTCCCTAGTTGCCTGGAGTTCATTTTGTTGAGTCTCAGACGTTGAGGGTGCATCAGAAGAGAAAGAGATATCTAGAGTTTTTGTGACCAAACATGAGGTTAACCGGCGAAAAACCGGTAGTTGCGTTTGGTGTATTATTGATACCCCAGACTATATCATCTAACTTATTGTCCCATGTGCATTCACTTTCCGACATAGTATTAAGACCATTTAATAAAGTACGGTTTATGCGTTCGACTTGGCCATTAGAACGAGGGCTGGCTATTGCGTTCAAAATATGTTTAAATTGGTTTTCTTGAGAAAACTGTTCGAAATATCTACTCGTAAATGCTTTGGCTCTGTCAGTTATGATTCTTACTGGATAACCAAACTGTATAATAATTTCTTTAAGTAACCTAATAGTTTCTACAGAACTACAGTTCTTAGCCGGTCGAGCAAATACAAACTTTGTGAAAACATCAATTACTACAAGAATGTATTTCCTTTACGTGTTTAGCAAAAGGACCAAGATGGTCGACGTATAAGGTATGCATAGGTATGGCTAGTTTGTTAATTGGATATAATTCACCTTCCAACCTACCATAATTGCCTTTGTTATACGCACATTGTAAACACGATTTTATATAAATTTCCTTATGAATCGTGTCATGTCTTCAAACCAAAACTGAGCTTTAATAGCACCTTCACATTTTTCGAAACCGGGGTGACCTATTTGATCGATTTTTGGAGTAAGCCGTATTTAGCTAATTTAGGGATGACAAAGCGCTCACCAGCAACAGTTTTTCGGAAGAGTATATTATCTTGTTCTATATCTATATACTATCAGCCAACAATGTAGTTGACTGGTAAATTTGAATCAGATTTATCATGAAGTCTAGAAATAATATTTTGTAAATTATCATCTTTTAATTGCAGAGTGATTAGCCAATTCGAATAATCACTTATGAGTATTGTATTTGTAGTAGGGTTTCTACTTAAAGCATCTACGTGTTTCATACGCTCGCCTGGCCTATATTCTATTTCCAAATCAAACTCTTGTATGGTTAGCCACCAACGAACGATTCGAGGAATTAAATCGAGTTTTACAAGAGTCGTCCTTATGGCGGCACAGTCTAACCTTAACTTTGATCCCTGTCAAATAAATTCTAAACTGTTTAAGGGATTCAACGATAGCGAGGGTCTCAAGCTCATAGCTATGATAATGTTTCTCTTCTTTGCTGGTTACCCTACTAAAATAAGCGATTGGTTTTAAAACTCCATCAGTTTGATATTGCATAAAAATTCCGCCTAAACCTAATTTGCTAGCGTCTGTGTGCAATTCAGTTTTAGCATCGCAGTTGTAAATGGCTAACAGGTTTTTCAATTAAACGTTGTTTAAGGGTATTAAACGCCTCTTTCTGCAAATCTTTTAACAAATTTCCTAAAATAAGACGTCAATCCAATAAATTGCCTAATTTCGTGTACCTACATTACGCGGCCTATTATATTTTGCAACGCAATTTATTTTAGCTTGGCCTGGTTGTATGGTGCCAGCTAAAATTTCATGGCCTAAGTATGTGGCACTATGCTTTAAGAAAAGAACATTTACTCAAATTTAATTTTAAATTTGCCCATGCTAGTAATTGTAAAACCTTTTCCAAGAGTAATAGGCCTTCCTGTACTGATATTGTAGGTAACATTACGTCATCAAGATATAGTGCAATATCTTGATCGATTTTCCCTGTCATTTGTATTAAGCGAGAAAATACAGCCGGTGCATTTGCCAAACCCTGATTGCGTAACGAATGCAGTCTTTGGTATAGACTCCTCATCTAGACTCACCTAATAATAACCTTGGGCGAGGTCAAGTGTAGTAAAGAAGAATTTGCCTGATAGCTTATTGACTTGGTCTTCAGTATGCGGTAATGGGTATCGATCTTTGATGGTATTAGCATTCAATGCCCTATAATCAACACATAGCCTATAGTCCCCACCCTTCTTCTTGACTAGTACTACAGGACTCGCGTAATCTGACATAGACTCCCTTATGATACCTGTCTCTAACAAGTCCTTGACTTTACCCTTCACGATCTCATTTTCCTTATGTGACAATCTGTAAGGCTTATAATGCACTGGCCGGTTATCTATGGTGCAAATGTGCATCTTTATGAGGTCAGTGCAACCTTCAGCAGTCCTTGGTACTTGTGGCAAACGAGTGAGCATACTTATTTAAGAGACATAGTACTTGTTCGTTCTCCGTACGACTAAGGAAACCTTTATCGATATTTAAAAAAATAATTCGCGAACAATTAGTATCTGAGCTATCTATAGCTAGTATTTTAGATTCATTCCCATCACTTATTGGTATTGACACTAATTCCGCCCTAGCTATTAGTCTATAGTCCTCCCACACTACATCAGTATAGCCTAAATTAATAACCTTCAAATAGGTACGACACGAATTAATAACAGCGGCAGGTATTAAATAAGTTAATTTTCCTAACTGCATCCATACTGTACGAGTTAAGAATGTACAGTCCCTATGACTTTCAAAACAGTCAATAAATACTTTAACATACAATTGAGTTTGCTTTGGTATTCTAACCTTATGCTTTAAGCGTACTGAAAATGTTTCAATAAAGTCTGATGCGTGTAAATCCATGTCCAAAAATAAATCCTGTACAACTTTACTTTTGACGAAACGTATAGAAGAAGCTGAAGTGACTAGACTAACGTCTTCACTATTAATCATACTTTGTCCACGTAATAAATCGACATCTGATGTAATGTAATTAGTCGATTCGAATATTCCATCCAATATCACACTATCTATTAAAATACGTAAGCAACATAAACCGAGTGAATTAACACATGCTCCGCCAAACCCTCTCATGACAGTAGTACTAGGCTCGATTTTAACCTCTAAGTTTATGGCTTGTGATTTACAAAGTAGATTTAATTGCTGCCAGTGTCTATGTAAGCTACGAGACGCTTTCCATTCACTATTACAGTTTTCTTATACATATCGGCATATACATCATAGGTTATATTATGCAGTACTTGACTAACCTTTTGTGGTTGCTGGCGGGATGTCCCAGCTGTGAACCAGCATGCCGCTGTGGTGTGCCCGCTGCGCTGACAGTTTTCGCAGCGCTGTTGTTGTCTGCAGTCACGCGCCTCGTGACCCGGCCGCCGACACACGTAGCATATCTTCAGCTGGAGCGGGTAGATCGGTGTAGAATCTTGCACATTGCTTGCAGCACCTCGTCTCCAAGTAGATTCACGCGTAGTATACGTCTCCACTCGTTGAAAATTTTCACTTTCTAGCAGAGTCTCGTAGACGCAATTGCATAACAAAGGTTCGATCAGTATCATGCCAGCCGTAGACATCGCCCAACTGATCTAATTTGTGGAGCCACCCGACAACGTTGTTATTATTATCGTCAGGTCGGAACTTTGGTATCACCTCGGCGTCACTGGGAGCAAAGTGCCTGTTTTTACTGTTTCTGCTCTTCCGAGGGTCGACATCGGTAACGGAATCGCTATTCTCGTGTTCAGAACTCGAAACACAAAATTTTCGTTTGCGTACACCCAATCCGTTCAGGTATGGTCCGGACATTATAGAAGAAGAAAAAAAAAAAAAAAAAAGTATCCCACTTCTGAGATGTAAAGCACTATGGAGATTAAAACACTAATTATCCACACACTAGTTTATATTTGAGCAGAGTTACAGCTTAGTTCAAACACTCAGTTACAATACATTCAATAATGGTTGTCCTACCCTATTTATAATATTTCGTAGTTATCAAATCAAATGTAAAATATTTATTAAACACATTTAAATGTTCTAAATTAATACTAATAATTGATGTAATATAATATTGATTAATAATTATGGTTTATCTAAGCATGAACAACATCCGGAAACATAACAATTTAATAATCATGCCATTATACGTCACGCCCGCTGAATGTCTATCTGGTAGTTGTTAACACTACATAGATACTCTTTTTAAATTAAATACGAAATTACAAAATTGTTGGTTTTGTTTTACAATGATTTATGTATGTAATATCAATATGAGACTGCTGCAGTTACATGTGAAACGTATGAATTATGCAGAAAGGAAATAACTAAAACCAATTTACGTACTGCAGAACGTACGTACGTTTTCTCCGTCAGGAGATCGAACAAGTCGATCAGTTAGCCACCACGCCAATCTGACAAAACACTAAATTCTGAAAAACTATATTATATCTGTACCTACATTACAAAATATATCTGATTCGAGCGAGGATCGCATCAGCCACTACTGATCCCAAAGCTAATCTTGCCGTCATTATATTAGACATTTTTCGATTCTGTAAAAATATAGCTTATTATTTAAATCTTTTGTTAATATTTATCAAAAGATCTGCATGGTCGTTCAACTTCCTCATTCTTCGATATCAAATGCCAAACAAGACTTCCTTTGAAAATTGAGTGAATTTATTAATTATTACATTCCTATTGTAATTTAAAACTATAACTACTGTTTACGGAATATATAAATAAAACACTAAATATAAGTTACGGTAAATGTAATAAATTGAGAATTATTACCGATAAATTAGATTAATGTCTTACTTTTACTGTCGGTAATAATTATCGATAATTATTAATAGTCATCAATTAATCACATTTACCTTAACATCTCTACTACTTTGCTTTCCTTAATGTAATCTGTAGTTCATGTAATCAAGTAAGATGACTTAACTTAGGTTTCATGCAGAGCACCTAGACTTGCAATATAATTTACTGCCTATACTTCATCATTAAAGAGAAAAGCGCTACTGGTAGATAATTACTAGTGACGGTATTTCTTTGCTACAGTTTCCAGAGAGGCTCTGACAGGCAGAAAGACAGTTCAAGAGAAATTAAGCTATATTACATGTCACATTAAATGGTATAATTCTGTAAATTGATAATTTGTGGTGAATACTATAGTGATCTATTTTTTATCATAGAATACACGTAATATTATAGGTATAATATGTATTTAATAACTACTTTATGTAATGATTTGTATGTATATTTATTTGTTTATTCTCAGGCAACTGTGACATTTAGACATTGACATATACCTTACGGAATAACATATATCTAGAATATAGAATATAGAATATATAGAATACATATAAACGTGTTTGAAGGTATATAAAGTTAAACCTACGAGTATGTTCGTAAAATGGTAACCATAGTCCAGAGGTTGACAGATAAAAATTACCAGTAGGTAAGTATCTGTCAGTCTTATAGAGTCAGAAGATCCGCTGACAATAATCACTTCAAGATAGTAACTACAATAGATAATAATAAAACAATATTTCTGGGGTTTTAATATACGTGTATTAATACTACACTATTATTTGTAGTCAAGCAATTATTTATTACCGAAAAAGCCTTCGAAACGCTACTTTTCAACTGTTTCGAAAAAGATCAATATTATAAGCTTACATTGTGAAATTGATGACAGACGAGTGTGCTAGTCTTATGCACATACATATGATCCATAAACAATAACAGCACACATCGATCGCCAATAAGCCTCCCATACAATAACCACTTTCGCTGTTTTCACGTGGAAATCGCGCGCAAGCCTTAAGCTCCCCAGTAAGATCGAAGCGAGCGCGAACGGCGCCCGCGCACCATATAAATCTAAAACGTTAAATTGAATTTTAAATAAATAAACGACGCTTGCCGAGTCGAGAAACTCGTTAATATTTTATGGAGTGTTTTAAAGTGATTTAGTGCTATGAGGTGATTTTTTTTTTCGTCGAATATTTTGAAATATTCTACGGGCTGGTTCAAAATTTTGAGTTGAAAGTTTTTGAGTTTTAGATACGTTTATACTTGGTGGGTTTGTTACGGGCTTGATAAATGTTGGCGATGACACTAAACCATGAAACCCCGCCTTACAGTCGGGTGACAAGCAAACTGTTTGGGCGGAAGAGCAAGAAAGGAAAACGCCAGAAGACCAAAGCTGGTACATTTGCGGGCAGGCAGCGGTAACTATTGATAGCAATTTTGTATACAATAGTTAAGTAAAATACCATTAACCCCTCGCTAGGGTTTTATCTAATGCCATAGATAACATACTCTATAAGTAACATAATTTTACAAACGCCTAATTAATACCATACATAATAAACTTATTACAGACAATAAGTGTAATGTAATTTATTGCAATGACATATTCTATTCTCTAATTGTAAATTAAAAACTAAAAACTAAACGGATGGTATTTAAAAATACTTCAATTTATTCCCATTTCATTTACCTAATTTTACCTGTGTTCCACCAAATATACTGAATGTGCACCAAAATATGTTCATTAAAAGGATTGTTATTACTTATATACACTTTCTTGGTATTCAGATTTAGTTCTGGCACTCGCCGGCCGCTCCCGCGACACCGCTCGCTTCGCTCGCTCGGCTCGTGCGTTGTGTGGTCATAGTTCTAACCTAACCTAACCGATATCTGTATTTTGCTGCTCAATCAGTAATTTTGTCGCTCAATCAGTATTTTTGATGCGCGGTTTATTATATTCCAAACTAAACTAAACTATTTCAATGGAAATTGAGATAAATATTCTGTTAAATTGGGTAAAAAGAAAGAATATTTTATTTTATTTAAGAGGTATAGATGTAGTATCAAATCTGAAGTCCAGTTACCTATACAAAAAAAAATATTTGTTTTATAGAACTACCAGCTGATCCAGCAAACATTGTTTTGCCAAATTATAAGGGTTGGTGGTAGAAGAGTGAAAATTTAGGGTTATAAGTATTTTTAATGCCAAATTGCCAAATCATAAAAAGAATACAAAACAATATTATATAAAAAAAATTAAAAAGTCTAGTGTCCCCGTCCTTATCACCAGCCTTCGAACGATCCTAAGACCTATAAAGTAAACACAAAATTTCATAACAATCCGTCTAGACGTTTCGGAGGAGTTCAGCGACAAACGATGTGACACGAGATTTTTATGTATGAGAAGATATGTAGAAATACAATAACCTCACTATAACTTCAGTCCTGTTAAACTCACTCAATCATTTTATGGAGATACACAATTTACTACAAATACCTACTCAATTAAATACGTACTTGTGTATTGTTTAATTTATGTGGTGTTTTATCTTTTTGTGTACAATAAAGTATTACTTACTCAGTACTGTAAATTACAAATTGAAGTTGAAGAGGTACCAATACAGCATGTAGAAATCGTTTATTTACAATTCATCCATAGGTACTAATATTTTACGTCTGTCTGCCTCTTTGTCTGTCTCTCTCCATAAAACCTTATGGAGACCTTCACGGCGCCTTGTGTGAGCGCGCGTTTAAAACCAAATTCGGCTTCGCGTGTCATTCCAGGGCTCACGAGCGAAGACAGGATACCGGGGACTAACAGGGTGTCGACGTTGACGGAGCCGTCTGGGAGGACCTCATCATCATCTTTACGGTTTACCGATTTAGATGAAATTTGGTATAGACATAGTTTGAGTCCCGGGGACGAAAATATTTTTTCCAAAAATCAACCATTAAGAAGAGCGAAAGTAGAGTGGAATATCTAATAATATGTGGTAGTATCTATAATTTCATAAAAGTGGTGTGTATGAAATAATTAAGCAGATTAATAAAAAAGCAGATCAGATAGTTTTATTAATGCTACGCAGACGAAAGACGAAGTCATAGACGAAAGCTAGCTTATTATAAAAGACATACCTATCGAGAAAATCGTTGTTGAATAAATTATTTTGCAATATACTTATTGCTAAGTTTTATCATGAACAACTTTTATCTGACATTTTCTGTAAGAACTATACAGTACAGAAAATGTCAGATAAATGTTGTTCAATAGACGATTACAATAAAGTGTTTGACATGACAATAGTACTTACATTAAGATTATGTAAACCTATTATCTTGTCTTAAGATAATATCAGCTTAAATCTTACAAATTGAATGTCTTTAAGTAATATTAGATAATCTGAAATTGCATTAACTTATTCCGAAATTGGTTATTTCTATAGGTCTCTTTCTATTTTTTATTATAATAATGAAAAGGCACAATAGTGAAACTGAAACACAAGCCTCACTTGAAGTGTAACTAGCTAGATTTTGGGTCATTTGATTTGTTAAATCGAGTTCATTTAATTTATTATTAAATCGAATCGTACAAATAAACTGCCTCGTTGGTCTATTGATTGAATAATGCGGACTGCCGAGCAAGAGGTTCTTGGGTTCGTTTCCCAGGTCAAGCAAAGTGTTGTTGGGTTTTTCTATGAAATTCTCAGTAGCAGCTCGCAGTTTGGATTTGTGCCCGGTTAATGGCAATAGGCTCTCCCCCTATTATATGGAACCTAAAACATAACAGCGAAACGTGGGTGTACATTAGTACACCTCTGCCTAACTCTTCGGGGACGACAGGCGTGATGGTATGTTAGTATCAATAAGTTAATATAGTTTCAAATTTAAAATAAGTTCTATTTAAAAAGGGTAGGATTTTCATCCGTATATCCGATGGTTTAGATTTTAACATACATATTATATACACAAACAGATCTGTAATTACGTAATGTAGGCAATATATGAATGTGGAAAAGGCAAAAGTGGTGTGCGGGGATCGTAGTGCGTGGCATTCTGTAGTTTCTGCCTACCCCCATGGGAAAAGGGCGTGAGTGTATGTATTTAGGCATATAAGATATTATGTCCCGTTCGTAAAACAAGTAATGATTAACCCACAACTTCAACCCAAAAGCTCAGCATAGAAGTTTAGATTTTGCCAATCGTGCGCTTACTTAATTTCGTCAATAAATGGCGTAAACCTTATTCATAAATATTTTTTTATTACCCTCTTCTTTTAAAAAAATATTGATTTCGCATATAAACTTCCAACTCCATTTTCACCCTTTAAAGAGATTAAACTTCCGGGACAAAAACTATCCTAAGTCCCGAGACTCAAATTATCTCTATACCAAATTTCATCTAAATCGGTTCAACGGTTAAAGCGCGAAGTGGTAACACGCATACAGGGTAACACACAGACAGATATACGTTCGCATTTATAATATTAATATGGATTGAAGGGTCTACAAGACCTTCGAGGCATCTTTTTGCTGTTACCGTATGCCTACTATTTCTGCGAATGACGATAGAAGATACAAATTATCGCAAACAGATTATGTTATGAAAGCAATATTTCGCAACTGGCCTACAAATTCACGGCAAAACAAACTGTATAAAATGTATTAAGTAATACACAGTCGTCACCGTCCATTCAACTCGACCCTACGCGACCTGACGGCGTCAGACGCGGTTGCCTAGCAACGTTCTAAGTGAAAAGAGAAAATAAAAGTGAAACGTGAGAGATCGCCAGATCGATGTATTGCTGTAATAACAATCACTTGATCCAAGTACCTGCTTGTAAGTCATGTTTGCGGTGAAATAAGCTTTTGATAAATATTTGAATATATACTTGGGTTTTTTTAATAAAAGCTGTGGGCTGAGAAAGCCACTAGGTGGTAGACTATAAGCTTAATCCCTCTCAAATGGACAGAGACCTGTGCCCAGTAATGACGGTAATAAGACAATGATTAAGTTGATGATACTAGTATTTCGTTGGACAAAATGTTGGAACGAGAGACTGCCCATTGGTTTAGCGGTTGCAAACTCGACTGCTGAGTGCCAGGTTGATCAAATTATTATTAAATAAACCTAAAGCTAAGGATACGATGATCAAATAATTATGTACTATCGAAATACAGCGATAAAATTTGTAAACAATCGTTTTATTTCAATGAATAACGTTTTAAGGAAGGAAACACTACACATTTTCTACAATTAAAACAAAATGTTACATCAGAAACGAGGCCATGTTAGATGAGGCGAATCTCTTGTAAACTAACGAAATAATTGCCTTATTTAACTACAAAACCCTACGCCCATAAAATATAATATAATAATACCCCACAAATTTTTAGTCACAGCAAAATTTGGAACAACGGCCTTTACATAAAAGTTTCATAACATAATCTAATAATAAAATTAATTATTACATGGTACCTGCCGAGTCTGAATCAACCATGGGATTATAATGAACAATGACTTGAAGATGAGCTTGTCAACAATTAAGATAGTAGTAGTAGGTATGAATTTAATTTATATGTTGGCAATACTCAAAAGAAAAGTTAATTTGATAAATAAAATTGATGTTCAATAAGTATTTATTTAGACTTCAGAAGGAAGGAAAAAAAAAACTTTTGTGACGGAAAAAGTAAAAAAAATAATTTTGCGCTGTTTTGGTCCGAAATAATTTGAGCATTGGGCAAAAGAGTAATGATGTGATGACGTTTTACTTCAATGCCTTAATTTATATTTATAATTTGTTCTGATTGCGTCGTGTAAACCTAAACCTCTTCTAAACTGAGAAGTGAACCAAAACACATTCTTGCCACCTTTGAGACAGCACAAAATATAACGAACTATACTTTACATTTCGATACCAACCCTGAATTGTACTGAGTATATAGCTCTATATAATCAATTACCAAGAGTTGGTAAACCAGAGAGCTTAAAGTTCTAGGGACGGATGCATTTATCCTTATCTATAATAAATTAGCCAACACAACTCGTATCTTGATAGACAGTGCAATCGACAAGTGCAACTCGATAAAGCATATCATTTGATTATAATCTCGTTAGATATCTGCGCAAGCTCGGACCGCCCGCGGCCTTGCGCTACACGACCGTAGCGTGTGAACTTCACGAGAAAAGTGAAAGATAATTCTCATATTACTTGAACCTGTTGAGTATTTTCGTTTTCAACTTGTAACGGTGTTTCGGATTGGTTTTAGTATAGGCTTTTGACCGATTGTGTAAGCGTGAAGGTAGTTGTTTCTCGAATATATTTTTATCAAGATTTTGTTCAAGGTCCACATATTTGTAATACGTAATATTGCAAGCTTTTTATTTAACTTGTAATGTTTGTTGGTTTAGGTCTTAAATCTTGCAGCTGAATTAAAACTATGTATTTCATCTTATCTTAGGGAATTGTAAAATGTTTCTTCAGTTCCAATGACAATGCTTTTTTTGGTAAGCATAACCACATTCTAGATCCAGCGTAGAGCAGGCGAAGGAATTCTTCAACGGTCAAATTATAAATATTTTTTTCGGTCAGACTATTAATTTTGATTGCCCATTTAAAAAACTGACGAAAACGTCTTACTATAAATTTACTTCTTTTATGTAATGTAGGGTGCACTTTGAAAACATTTTTTTTTTTTTAATTAACAAAAAAACTTTATCTTTAACAAGAATAAAAAAACATTTTTGTTTAATATGGAATGGATTATATATTATTGTTATGAATAAATAACAGTCTATATTATTTCGAAATTCGAATTTATTCGATATCCTGTTAGAGTATATAAATTTAAACATTTTTTTTATTGACACACATACATAATTATTGTTACACAAAATTCCTGTTGCAATAGTGTACTTTATTAATAATGAAATATACTTATTGAACTAAATCACTTAAAATTAAATTTTATTATAATCACATACAATTTTATCTCCGATAGTGATATAGATTTCGCTGGCTAAACCTAGATCGTCTTTAAATTTCGAAAGTCTACGAGTATGGAGGTCAGACTGAGTCGCCACAGCTTAAAGTTTTTTAAAACATCTTTATTTAGTAACGATGATCGATCGGTAGCTAGTGCGAGATTGTTTTGTTAATTTGAGTGAACATTTTTTTTTCTGTAGTTTAATTGTTTTAATTTTTTTTTATTGGTGACAATTTGACGATGGAATTTTAAGTGTTTGTGATTATAATGTGACCTCAATGTTTTATGTGTGATTTCTTGTGCGTGCATCTTAACTTTTTTTTAAAAGGTAATTTAAAAATCTTTTAAGTGTCTGGTTGAATTTAATACTTAACCTTCAAATATTAAATAGTGCTTAAGATTGCATCTAAATTTAATTTAAATTTCAAATAATTTTGATGAAATTATTTAAAATTTTAATTCAAGTGATTATTTTTAACAGTCGTCAGTAACTAGTGTTTCCGTGTCTATTCCCGTAGCTCTATCAGAGTCAAGTAGGTATGGCCGTATTAAGTCTAGGTCTTATTTATATTAGTTAGTAAATTAAGCGAAGCGACTGCTGTCATATGATCGTCGTTTCGGTATTCATAAAATATAAAAATTCTTAATTTCTGGGCAAATAATAAAATGGTTATCAGGCTCTTTCGATTTATTATTGCTTCGCCTTCACATAGGCCTGTAATGACCTCAATTTTAGCTTAGTTGAACGAAAAGGTTCGCGTTTCCCGAATTTAAAGATTAATTGATTAAGTAATTGATTGCTTGCATAGCTACAGTATTAGTAGCATTCCGATTTCCGACGTAATGTCAATATCTACCACACGGCTACCAACTTATTCCTAAATTATTTATTAAATTAAACGGTTCTCAATGTTAATATGTCATTTGAAATTGTTGATTTGATTATGTGAATTTAAATAGCATTTACCTTTTGAACTTTAGAGATAGAGATGACTTAAAACCTCGAACAGTATCGATTTAGATTGATATCTTTATTTATTTTTTTAAATGTTCCGGTAGGACTTTCTCCTGTATTGTGGGTGCAAATATTCACACTGAACTAATAGTCAGACCCGGAACAACTACCTGCAGGCTATACATACCGTATAATGTATATTTTCGTGCGGGGAACAAACCTGAATAACTGCGGCGCAGTAACCACTGATTGACCACTGCACCAACCTTACCGTTCATTCGATTATTTGATTTTGATTTGAATCTTTTTATTAAAAGATCGAGGATTTGAAGTATGTGTGCTTACAATTAATAACATCGGCCTTTTTTATACTTTTAGTATAAAGAAAGGCCGATATTATAATTATTACTTTTCGACCAATACACTTTTTCATAGTAGGATACGAGACAGCTTGTTCAATAATCCTGCTCCTCTATAAAAGGTATACCATGTAATTAAACACAATTTTCCTTCAACAGTGCGAACACAGCGATGGACAACGATGTGACGCCGGTCTACCTAGCTGCCCAGGAAGGTCACCTGGCCGTGCTGAAGTACCTGGTGCTGGAGGCAGGCGGCAGGCTCGATGCCCGGGCACGGGATGGCATGCTGCCCATACACGCGGCTGCCCAGACCGGCTGCTTAGACTGCGTCAAGTGGATGGTGAGTGTTTGTTAGGATGTGATAAGAAATTATGATGTTTATGATTATTGTAATGATGATAGAAAAAAGAAACACATTTTATTTCCTGGGACAAAGATAAGGCTAAACCATTTAAGGAAATAAACAAAGACTAATATTAATATAAATATGTATGTAGAAAAATATTATAGTGCATAAATGTATATTAACATATAGTGCGATCTGATAGAAATAGTGCGTCTCATCTTCGCAAAGAAAGCTTAGTTTCATACTGTTCTTCTGTACTGGCATCTAGTCTTCAAAGTCTTTTTGATCCAGTACAATGTTCTTTATTTATTTTCCACACCTGCAAGTTATTTCTGAGAATTTCATACATAATTTGCTCGAACTGAGAATTGAACCTAGCAAGTATCAGATCCTCAGCAGTATGTATGAGACGGCAATGAGTTACACAAAAAGAAACAATTTATTCGTACACATCTACATTGAGCAAGTGAAAATCGTGAGCGAGTTGAATGACCTGACCGTCAGGAAACGTCAGGCAGTCACGCATCGCATTACCTGTCGATCGCTTGGTGATCTGTCGTCGCAATTCCGTCTTCCTTACATGATGCTGATGTTCTCCAAAGATAGTTAGAGCTCGGATGTTATCAATTCTTGTTCTAAGATTGCTGGGCTGATAGGCTTGCTCAAGACACTAGTACTTTTATTTATCTTATCAACACAAAGTCTTGAGGTTCATTTGTTATCAGTAAGAGAACTCGGTAAAGGTCGCTGGAATGGACTGGATGCGGGCGGCGCATGACCGTTCGTCGTGGCGATCCTTGGTCCTTGTATGATACATCATGTATATGGTCCTCCTTGATCCTATGTCCAGCAGTGGACGTCTTACAGTTGATGTGATGAAGTGAACTCGGACTGTGCCTAGTTAATAGCAACAACCTCTCCGCTACGCCTTGTAGGATACATCACTAATCAGTATAGATATCTCTGCATAGTCGACTCCATACAAGAGAACCTGTTTGATTTGTTTGTTGATAATAATAAATATAAAAACACACCACTTTCGCTTAACACGGTCAGACTTTAAAACAGACTACCTGTATTCGTCGTTTATAGGTATGTACTTATTTTTTACGCGACTATTGATTATCCAACTACTTTTCTCTTTATAGCTTACATGGTCAAGGACAGTCCCCATGATCATGATGTAAAGGATTCAAATCCGCAGCATAAAAATAATCCATACTAGTATTATAGATGCGAAAGTGTTGTTGTCTGCCTTTCTGTCTGTCTGTCTGTTACCTCTTCACGCTATAACCGCTTAAACGATCTAGATGAATTTAGGTATACCCAGAGATGGTTTGAGTCCCGGGGAAGGACATATTATGTAGGATAGTTTTCATTACAGAAATCGTCCCTTAAAAGAGAGAAAAAGGGGTTGTAAGTTTGTATGCGGCAAAAATTACTTACTTTACGCAGACGAAGTCGCGAGAAAAAGCTAGTAATAAAAGTAATATACCGCGATAAAATCCGTAAAAGTAGTTTTATTTCATCGTCCATTGGCGCTAAAGAAACGACAGCTGATGTGCACCATGTAATGATGATGTCGATGACTTGTTAAAACTATATCTAGTTCCTCATAAACTGTATGTAATAGCAACGGAAAGTGTCTTGTACATATTATATGTATAGGTAATAGCAGCCCGTCCCAGCTTCGCGCGGGTGGACAATTATTTTTAAACATTTTGGGATAACCTCTCTAGTAATAAATATAGCCTATGTTACTCAAGGATAATGTAGAATTCTAATGGTGAAAGATTTACAAGTAAAGTAAGTAAAAGAGTAACAAACATCCATACAAACTTTCGCGTTTACAATATTAGTGGCATGAATAATATCCTGCCATGATTGGGGCTATTTTGCGATTATTGACACAGAATGTTGCGTTTGAACACAAACCAAGCTAATCCAGGCATACTGGCTACATAAGAACTGGATAAACTATTCGATAATTTTAATCATAACTAATTATTTATTTTACGATCCAATATTTACCTCTGTTGCATATTAACTATAGTATAGTAACAGTTATAATTGTAGAATATCAATAAGATGCATATATTGTGCAAGCATAGTTAAGACAAGGTCGATTTTCTAGCTAAATAGCGGTTGATGAACTGGTTATATTAGAATAACAAGTAACACACAAAAGGTTAACTGAGGAAGGTAAATGCATGGAATGTTTAAAAGTCCAAAGGCTTAGATTGAAATCCTTTTCAACAAAATAAATAAACTCTTACACTAAGCACCTCTTTTCCCTTATAATATTGGGATTGGCTATCGATCTACCCAGATGTGGTTGTTTATAAGTCTTTAACACGAATTGACCTGCCATCGGATCTTCGTAACAAGACCATACCGTTATCCTAATGATACAAGACGATCAAGGGTATTGTGTTAATTAAAACGAAGCATTAATTATTTTATACTTCTGTGATCGGGCAACGTTATCGATAAAGACAATGTATCCCTATCAATCTCTGATGGAGAAGAAATTAAAGATCTAGAATAGATAAGCGTAGTTAAAAATTTAAAGTGAACTAAATGATATCCATGGCTTCGTCCGTATGTCGTCGAAAAAAACATTTCAAGTTTCTAAGCCTTGTAGTTTAGGCCCTGCGGTGATACGCCAGACAATTAGTCAGTCAGCTTCTTTTATATGTATAGAAGATAAGTAGAGCAGCCATTTAAAATTTCGCATTAAATTGGCCAGTATTTTACTTAATCATCAACTTATTTTATACTCATGTTTGATTTTGTTTGTGTGTTGTATTAGATATACTGCTTCGTATCTCTTTTGTGGCAT
This sequence comes from Craniophora ligustri, assembly GCA_905163465.1. NCBI lineage: Eukaryota > Metazoa > Arthropoda > Insecta > Lepidoptera > Noctuidae > Craniophora > Craniophora ligustri. The sequence goes on from LR990969.1 coordinate 11,697,968, forward strand.
AAGTATTTACCAGACTTTCATTTAGACACGTCTCGTTTGCTACTCAGCTAGAAAACAGCATGATTTACACTGTTCTAGCTATTATATGCTGAATAACTGGTATAGTGGGCATTCAGCTAGCGAAAACAAATAGCGAGATGTGAGTTTCTTTGCATTAAATTAAATTAGTTAGTGCAGATTACTGGTGAGTTATTTATAAATAGACTAAAGATATTGCTCCAATATGGATTGTTCCATTTCAAAACCAAGCTTTATACAGATAGATAGTGTTTGTCCTTCTCGGGCGTTTTATTCCGGCGTTTTTTTAATCATAATAATTGTACTTCAATGTTTTACTGTTTAAACTGGGAACATTTATTATACCTACATATTCTTTACTGTATATATAAAAGTCCTTACTTTAACATATCTACCTACGTACAAATTTCACAAATATGGCATACTCTCGAGCACTCACATACATAACACACACCACCACAAACACCACACACGCTCATACACACACACACACACACATACACACACACACACACACACACACACACACATGTAGTACGAATTTATGAAACAATATAAAGGCTACTGAACTGTCCAATTTTAATATACAATATACATTATTGTATATCAGAATTGTATTAAACAAGGGGTCCAGGTGAAAAACAGTGTCAAGTACTTACACGTGCTCGGCAATAAGCTGATCCTGGATGCCTTTTTGGGCTTACCTTAGAGACACAAATGTTATTAGTCGATATCTATAAGCTGTTGTAAACTAACTGGTGTTAATTAAGTCGACATACTTTGTACTAGTACTAGTATTTAAGCCCTAATGTACATTGTGTTTTTCTGAGTGCTGTCCAAATAAATATATTTCTTTCTTTCTTTCTTACATTTATGTCAATTATTGTATATAATAAATGACTTTTACATATTTACAATGAGTAATGTCGTTACGCACTGTGGTTAAGTTTCTAATGTCATTGAATTTTACTTGTATGCGCGTGCACATGACAGCTGTTAAATGAAATATGGCGGCGCTTGAGTAGCGTTTAAAATGAAACAGCAGTGAAACTTGTGAAATATTACTTCGTATAGCCGGAGAAGGTTTTTCAAATGTGAATTTCAGAGCCTGATTGAGTTAGGCAAAGATATATATATATATATATATATATGTATATACACAGTTCATCGTCATGTTGTAATTCATATGTAATATAAGTCGTGCACGAATGTAAACCATTGTATTGTCATTGAAATAAAACTACTTTTTATGGTTTTTATCGCATTATATTGATATTATTTTAACCCGACGTTTCGGATTCTTTTGATACAGCATTCATGATCACAAACTTGTATAAAATAATATCAATATACCGCGATGATATCCGTAAAAAGTAGTTTTATTTCAATGTCTTATATTCATGTAAGTGTAAGAAATCAGTGTATTTTCGGTTCAGAATATTTCCATTGTGTCTTTTCTAGATTGTGGAACGCGGCGTGGATCCAAATGCCAGAGATGGTGATGGTGCGACTCCCCTCCACTTCGCCGCGTCCAGGGGACACCTCAGCACAGTCCGCTGGCTCCTCAGACATGGCGCCAGGCTGCACCTGGACAGGCATGGCAAGAGCCCCATCAACGATGCCGCTGAAAATCATCACTTGGAGGTGAGGATTAACATTTTGTTGTGTCAACATGTGGAATAACATGTTTTTGTGCAATGTACCTATTATCAGCGTTACTGTTCTACTGTTAGCACGATTCTTTATCAATTGTCCACGGAATGTCCAACCTACTAGAGGTTAGAACCTCTAGTAGGTTAGCAGATTTCACAACCAGATGAGAAAATCGCTCAAGCATGGAAGTTTCCTCGAGATGTTTCATGTGATAAATACGCATGTAGCTTCAGAGAGCCTTCAGAGAGACTTCTTCAAAGTCAGTGGTACATGCCGTACATATTTACTTCGAAATATATATCATACAAATGAGCTATATATAAGTAGGTACATATATTTATAAGGCATGTAGGTAATATCAGTTACGACACACATTGTTGCAAAAACAATAGACATCTAAAACACTGTGCACACTATATTTACGGCGGGTACTCACTAGATGTTATACAATACTTGGAAACTAGGAAAAGCGAAAGAAAACTCACAAACAAAGAAGTAATTAATACATCGCCCCCCTTGTTAGACGAGTTAATTGTACCTGTAATTACTTGATGGGATTATAACGTACTTTCTTTAAGCATAGTATCATAACTGGCTTATTGGTTTGAAGCGCGGAGTATGTGGTGGTGGGCCCGATTCCTAAATCAAGCAGAGTTATTGAGTTAAAGAAATCTCAGAAGCAGGTGGTTTGGCATTGTGTCCGGTTAATAACCTCTACTCTATTAGATAGAATTTTACACTAGATTAACTCCTTTTGTTTTTAATTTGGTCGTTATCTGAAAGGGCCGGTCCCTTTCAGAAAACGACCAAATTAAAAACAAAATAAAGGACAACGAATATTGCCTGTACCTATGGCCTCAGGATTTTCCGGGTCTAGTGTTTGTGAATTGTTAATATTAGTGTCTGTAAACTCACCAAGCAAAATTACTAGCGCGGGGCAACGTATTTTTATTAAACAAACAAAAAATTTAATGATCTCACTATATTATACAATTTAGGCCAAAGTACAAGAAAAGCGAAAACCAAACACGAATAATTTAGATCCATATCAAAGTACCAAGTTTTACTTTCATCGAGTTGACCGGTGTTAAGTACGGGCGATTAATGGCGCGCGCGCACCTAAAACCGTGCAACGGAGTGTGATAATGAAAAGTGATACTTTCAAAACGTGAGCTTTGGTGCTGTATGACCATGTGTTGCGTAGAAAGTATATACAGTCTGTGGTGTTTTTTTTTATGAATGTATTTTGAGGTAGCTGCAGTGATACTCAAGTGACTATGATAATGGTCTGCAAAGTCTTAGTTTAAATGTGAGATCATTGAACTTCATCATCAACCCATTTTTGTCTCTCTGCTGGGCACGGAACTTTCCTTCTTTTCCTTAACCGTTTGAGCATGTGATAAATACGCACATTACTTCCAAAAAGTCAGTGGTGCGTGTGTGCCTTTGGTTTTAACTCGAGACCTTTGACATCTCAGTCCACTGGTCACACCACTAGTTTACCACAGCTCCTTGATCTTGACTTTCGAAATTATGTACGTATTAATCATGAATGTTGAGAGAATGAATGATACGGGATTAACGAAAGGAAATTATAAGGCGGTTGTCAGAGGAAACGCCGCGAGGGGGCGCCATACACATACATCTGCCTAATTGGTGAACTCCTTCAAAAAGGTTAGAGCGCACCTGACCTTTTTGAAGGAGTACGTTCTCGTAACCAATGGACATGCATATACGAAAATCTTGTTATGAATGTGGACGAAGCAAAATTGACGGCCCTTGAGAAAATATGTCTATTTTGTCTATCAACCATCTAGTATGCGTAACACAAGCCTCGTTGCTTAACTCGTAAATAGATGACGTTGTGTCATATACTTATTTAGTATTTTTAGTATTCATTTATTTATTATAGAAGAATAATTTAGACAAGCATCTCTATTCACAGCTCTTATATCAGTGTATTTACTTAATATAGAATTAAATTGATTATTAATGCTGAAACAGCTATAAAACAATAAGAAAGTGACAATTCAGCCGGTGCTAGACAGGACCAGTCATCTTATATGCTCTTACTTTCTTGAACAACAAATTTGCATCTAATCTGTAAGCGACATTTAATTTAAATAATATTCTGTATGGCATTTTTGAGTTTTCAAAGTGTCTATTGGGCAATATTATTTATTCAAACCATAAAATTAGAGGGGCGGGAACTTTTGAGGACTGTGTCTATTGTTGACATTTAAGAAGTACCAATTAAACATTTGACATATTTTTTTTACTACTTTTTAAATGTGAGTACTTAATTCTAAAACTATACTTATTTTTCAGTGTCTGAACGTGCTGGTAGCGGCGGGCGCAGCAGGGGCGGACAACAAGCAGCTTTCCTCATACAAAGCTATCCACTCCTGCGCATGCACGCCTGGAGATTCACGAGTAAGTATTTCTCTGGAATATTCTGGAATCACCGTCATCAACAACCCATTATTGTCCCACTGCTGGGCACGGGTCTTCTCTCATTTGAGAGGGATTAGGCTTTAGTCCACCACGTTAGCCTACTGCGGGTTTGGTTATGCAGGTTTCCAATGACAACGGTTCCTGCACCGTTTGAGCATGTGATAAATACGCACATAACTTTAAACCGAAAAGTCAGTAGTGCGTGCCCGGGTTTGAACTCGAGACCTTTGACATAACAGTCCACTGGTCACACCAATAAGCTACCACAGCAAGCTTTCTCTGGAATATTCTGGAATATTACTGTCAAATTAGTATCTGCCTCATGGATCACTAGTGCGACTATCTAATTATGAAGGCCTGGTTTCAATTCTTAGGTCGGCAAAGCGTTATGGGGGTTTTTTATAAATTTCTCAGTAGCAGCTTGTAGTTTGGATTTCTGCTTAATAGGCTTGTTATAATATAGGACCTGAAAACAAATCGATAAATTCTTAACATACGTACTTACATCAGTCAGTGCAGCTTTGTTTAATTTTTCGCGAATAAGACTAATAGTATGAATCGACTCCTGGACTCAAGCACGAGGAGTGGTGTTTTTTAAAATGGCAGAGTAAATTTATTATTGGAGAGTATTATTAAGTTTTTGACTAAACTGACAGATATTAAGTGTTAGTTGACTGTTCTGTACTGTTATATTTTAATAAATAAATCCGCAGCTATTGCTTTTATAGTCAGTCGTTAACTGCAGTAGGTATAACAGTCGGTGTACGTGCTTAAATTGAAACCATTGACCTCTCTCGATCTCCGAATACTCTCACTAATTTATGTTTGTTTTTACTTCGTTCTGTTTTTTGATCTGTCATTGAGTTGTTGTGTAAATTCAGCAGATAAAATATAAAATAGCATTTGGTTAGAAAATCTCTTTTTTATTGTTCTGTTTTGTACGAATGATTATACAACTTTTATTAAATAACGACACTTTAAAATATATAGCTAGTTTTATCATTTTTTACGTGAACAAAGTAAGATGGCTCTAGATTTTAGCTGTTTACGAAATTATGATAGGATTGCAGTAATTATCATCAAATTATATTAAGTATTTTTTATTATTTATAAAATCAGTCTAACGGTGCGTACTTTTCTGGATCAACAATAGCTATAACGATCAATATTAGTAGTATACTGAGATAATTTATTACTTTCAAATAAAACTACTTACTACGGATTTTATCGCGTTATCGCGTTTAACCCGTCGTTTCGGATCCTTTACAGCATCCGCGATAAAATCCGTAATAAGTAGTTTTATTTGAATGTCTAATATTCGCGTGAGTGTAAATATCAGTATAATAATAATTCTTGGCATTATTTTAACCCACAACATTCTCCAATTCCAGTGCGCCTTACCGAACTGCATAAATGCGAACGGCACTCGCTCCCCATTCTACCTGCACGCCCCGGAGCGGGAGCGACGCAACTCGGTGCAGGAGCGGCGCGGTTCGCTCCCGTCCACGGCGGGGTCGGTCAGCTCCGCTCGCTCCGGCCCGGCGGACGGACTCTATGTGAACCCCATGCAGAGGGCCACATCCACAACCGTCACACATCACAGCTCCTCTGGGGAGGAGAGCTCAGGTAATTTAATATTCTAATCTCATGTATTTGGAGCTCAAATTGAACTGCTCAGCTCGTTAGTGAAGTGTCTATTCTGACTCAGTGTAGAAACTCCCTATATTTTAAGAAACCTAAACGGTTTCTACAGGGTTGGCAACGCGTAAGCGACGCGTGATGTTGCAAACGTTCACAGGTTACGGTAACTAATTACCATCAGGCGGCAGGAAAGATTGTTTGCTGCACTCTCATTAAAAATCTAATGAAACTTACCTACTATTAGGTACGTCAAAGTTAAATTACAGATATCGCCCAAATGAGTTTGATCACTTTCTGAGCCTGAGAGGCGACCTGTGCCTGACAGCTAGACAGTAAATAGGTTGATGAAATGAGATTTCTTGCAGCAATATTAATTAGAATAAAACAAAAAAAAATAACAGAACAGCCTTCGCAAACCAGAATTATTCAAATTGTTTTCTTTCACTTACGCGAATATAAGACATTGAAATAAAACTAGTTCTTACTGATTTTACCGCGGCATATTGATATTTAATCTTAAAACAATAAAAAACAACAAAATATGTTTATTTTATTAAAACCATTGCTTAATACGGAATTTCTCATCACATCAGCCGCTATAAATTAGGCACTGTTGCTTTCCAATATTATAAGAGATTAGTAATTCGAGATGAAAGTAAGAGTAAGAACCGGACGCGTTGGTTACGTGCAAGGTCGGGCGTGGACGTTGGGCTAGTTTTACAACAGCGGCGCACGCGCATGTAATAGTACGAAACTACATATTTTATGCGTGCGTTCGAGCCTTTGTAGCGATTATCTTTAGATCAATGAATGGCTTTATTATAAGAAAAGAATATGTTAATTATTTAGTAGCTATAAATAAATAAATAAATATTTCCGGACATTATGACACAGCGCCATCTAGTTCCGAGCTTACGAGGCTTGTGTTACGGATACTAGTTGGTTGATATACTACATATATACTTTTTTTTTGTAAATACATACATATTAAACATAAATACATCCATGAGTCGGATACAAATGTTTATGCTCATCACACAAACATTTGTCCCTACCTGGATTCGAACCCGGGACCCTTAGCACAGAAGGCAGTGTTAACTACCGCGGATTAATTGGGTCGTCAAGTTACTGGGACGTAGAGATTTCACACACCATTGTGAAAATTTTACGAAAGAAACATGTCATTTTTGTCACTATATTTTCCCTTACCATCGAAAATGTGATAAATTTATACGCATATAACACCGGAAAGTCATTGGTGCGTGCTGTCGGAAAATTTGAGGCCGTTGACTTTACAGTCCATAAATCACTTCGCTTCAATAAAATAAAACTGAACGTGTCATAACTAACTTACCAAAATAAATCAAAGTATTGTTCAAAGCGCGTTAATTGTAAAATACCACCCGTTACTAACATAAAGAACTGATATCAGATGTAAACAGTATTTATATTGAGGATTACATCGAGATGTTATGAAAATAGGGTAATCATCATATTCGTGAATATCTAGTATACTTATGAACCGGTTCTAAATTATTTGTACCTACTAGGCATTTTGTAACGTATTATCACATACCTACACATACAATCACGCCTGCCGGTCTAGGGGCAGTAGGCAGAGTTGTGCTAACCAGAATTCAGCGGTAGGTTCTCATGTCCAACGTGACAATTGAGGCCAAATGCTATTAACCGGACATAAATCCCAATTTCAAGCTGCGAATCTAAAAAAGTGACTGCCTCGTTGGTCGAGTGGTCGTACAAAGCGACTGTCGAGCAAGAGGTCCTGGGTTCGATTCCCAGGTCAAGCAAATTGTTATTGGGTTTTTCTATGAAATTCTCAATAGCAGCTCGGAGTTAGGATTTGTGCCCGGTTAATGTTAATAGACTCGCCCCCTATTATATGGGACCTAAAACATACCGGCGAAATGTGGGTGTACATTAGTACACCTCTGCCTAACCCTTTGGGGACGACAGGCGTGATGATATGAACCTAAAAATTTCATGATAGAAAAATATTTATTTTGCCCAAACTAACGCTCATTCGCGCTTGCTATCACTGCATAATACTAACAAAATCAATGCTTGGTTTGTTGTGTAAACAACCTATATTATTTATTACCTGAAATCATACTACGTATTATCGTTCGCTAATAATAAGTGTGAAAATACGTAATCCATTCGAATTTCTAAGAATATTTTCTAATACATTCCTTAATACTGTTACTTCATACAATTTCATATGTAACCATCAAATACATAATCACTATCGAATTATAATAGAAATATTATCCTTCAATATAATACTAGGTATAGTGAGTATATGAGTATTTAATACTTGGCGGCTTGGTACTCGTAGTGTCGGATAAAATATATTTACACACAAATGTGATGATATATAATACTTATGTGACCGGAGAGAGAATTCAACAACATTTAATTGAGGTTTCACTTTGAGTAGTATTTTTCGAAACTCAATACTTAGAAGGCAGTTCAGACCCTCAAAATATCGCTTGGTATATACAAATACTATGAATTTAAGAACTGGGCTCTTTTTGAAAAGCTGTTTGAAAATATCGGCAATCACTAACTACTTCTGTATTTATCAAAAATTACTATTGGCGAATTGTACGTACATTAATGGGAGGCATAGCATGACGGCTTCGTATAATCACGGCAGGTATATACCATTAGCAAATCAAACGCGTGAAAAATCGAGCGCATCTAATTGTAATACGACGGAAGTGATTCGTCAGGAAGCGCATGCGCAGCTTTAGGTAACTGTTGCACCCCATTGAGCAGTCACTTTCCTGCTACCGTCGCGAACGGACGTGTTTAGCGCGCTCCCGAATTTAAAAACAGAATATTAGATGATGATGATCTACTAATATTGTTTAACACATTGATTGATTTAGAGGACCGCTTCTCCAGACGTGTATCCTCAACTTCTGGTTTCCTGGTATTAAGTTTTTCCAAGATGGATGTGGTCAAAAGATCGTTAATACAAGACTGGGTGGATGTGGTTGATTTAGAATACGGTGTGTTTAGTGATTAATTTCATCAGGAATATTTTATATACTATGTATTTCGGAAAAGGATAAGCACTTATAGGTAGTGTATTTATATAACATATATTTATTTATGTAGTTTATTTATTGTCACTCAATAACACTCACTCAAATACAGTTTTATGATCAAACTGTAATAGATATTCACACTTGAGTGAGTTTGGCCGTCCGATTTATTATTTGCACTTGTTAATTGTATTTTTACACGAAACTTATAATATACTTTCTCTATACACTGTAGCGAAGTTGCAAGCAAAAGCCAGATTGATCTATAAATAATCGATCTGAAAAATTGTTAATCTTAAATAATAGTTATTTGCATTCTGTTGAAAGTTATAACACGAAAATGGGGAAGCAGGAAGAGTTATTGACCGTACCCAAGTGGTTGTAAAATATTACGTAACTGTGGTGGTATGTTTTAATAACTATTATATATATATATTATCTATATAGAACTTCTTTTTTTATTATGAAGATAAATCGTAGGAATTTCGTAAATGTTTAGCACTACATCCGAACAAATATTTTTAATGACTATAGATTGGCATTTATAAGTCAAAATAGATCATGGAAGTTCCCGACAATGTCTCGAAAAAACAACCTCAATCCCCCAATTCTCTTAAACATTTGAGGAAAAATCAATAGGGTAAATTTATAGGAGATAGTGTAATAATGGACTGCGCCACAATAGTTGACGGCTTTTCTTCTATACAATATGTGTGCAACGAATGCCTTGATAATTCGTGTGAACTGTCAGACTAGATTGAGATTTGAATTTAAATAAATTAATAAGCTTATTTTTAGTAAAACTAAAATCCGTCAAAAGTATTTTTAGTCTAACCTTACAGTCGGAACCTTGATGACTGTGGTCCTATGGTCCTTATGATAGGAAAATTACGGTAGTCAAGTGAAATTTTTAGTCGGTATTAGTCCGTTATTTCGCAAAGACTTGTCAGGTAACCGTGGGGGATTTTTATACTATAAAAAAGGGATAATTCTAACCTGCATGATAAATAGTTGGAGAGTGTTGTTAATCATTGTACGCAGTGACTTAAATGAACATAAATAATGAAAATTGCTTTTATGTAACTATACAACTAGGTAATATTAAACAATAGGCAACTGATAATTTATATGTTGTTTCCGGCATTCCTCTGTCGAATTGGTGTGCAGAAAGTCAATGGAAAAATCCCGATTTATATGAATAAATACATATGCAATTATACAGTGATCCACTCCGGCTTTGCACATATGTCATGTGTAAACGTTAGTAATATATACAAGCTTATGTATCTTCCATAAGACAACTGTAGTAGTAAAAACGGTTAAATAAAAACTGTATTACAGTCGTTGCGTAGCTTAGCTATACAAGACCTAACCTAACCAAGAGGTGGGCACCTCTTAAATGACACTTGTGGTAGTGGGCACTTCTCATTTAAGAGGGATTAGGCTATAGTCCACCATGCAAGCCTAGTGTCGATTGGCAGACATCACACGCCATCGACTAAGCTGATACATGCAGGTTTCATCACGATGTTTTCTTTCACCGTATGAACATGTAATAAAGGCCCATAACTTCTAGACGTCAGTGTAACTAGGGATTGAACTTAAGTTCAAAGTTCACTAGTCACAATACTAAGCTATCGAAGCCTCTATCTACATAAAGGTAGAGGCTAGAAATATTGATACAGATAAAAATAACCCAGCAGCATATTTCTTCGCAGCTTGCTCCGCATCAGATGCCGACCACTCGTCCGGTTGGTTCCTGCACAACACCACCAGTTCGGGAGCCCCGGCGGCGTTGTACCAGCGAGTCAGAGACCTGTTCCACACGCGCTCTCCTGGGCCCAGGGTGCCCGCTGAAGGGCAGGAAGCACCCGCTATGACTGGTAAGAAATTTTTAAGTCTGTATAAACTGGTCGTCATTGTGACTTCTATGCAAGAGGTCTTAGTTCAGGTCGAGCAACATGTTGTTGGGTTTTTCTATGAAATTCTCAGTGGCAGGTCGGAGTTTGGATTCGTACCCAGTTGATGGCAATAGGCTTGCCTTAATTACATGGGATCTAATAGATACCGGCAAAAGATGGGCGTACATTAGTACACCTCTGTGTAAACCTCTGGGGACGACAGGTATAATATAAGTCAGGGTTTACCTACAGATTTTTGCTCAAGCTCAATCTGTTCAAAAATTACAGAAGACTAATTAGAAAGGCATGATTCGCAATCTGTACCTACTTATCGTTGAAGAAGAACTTGCACAAAATACAAGACATGTTAATCCAAATAATCGATTCCAAGATCATCTTTAGTCAGAAATCCATTATTCTCCAGGGTCCAGGGCATCTGAGGAGCCAGAAGACTCCATAATGACCGGTAAGGGGTCACAGAAATGGTGCTAGGTTCCGCACAACATCCATTTCTGTAACTTCTGCTGTATTGATCACTTTCAGCTTTATTTGACGTGTCTATTGTATATTTTGCTATCGCGGACATTATTTTACTAAATACTACGAAAAATCTATTGCATTAACTATCAAACTACCATTACAAAATAATATCCTTTTCAAATGCTACTACTACACATTGCTTTATTATTTTACGAGATATGCGCCTTCTTTTGTCTCATTTCACGCCATGATACGCAGTTAAGCACAGTAGGTTCATATATAAAGCTACCCAGGGTCTATAATTTATCAAATCTTCACTCAAGAAGGCTTCTTCAATGCAAATGGCTATACGTAAGCCTGTAGCTTTACTATCGCTAAAAATTAAAATAGCCTCTTTGTATGGCATAAAGAGTCTACTGCAAAACAGGGTAACTTATTAAATAACTTGTTCCTTAAATGCTTTCTCATTACTATTCAATAGTTTATTGAAAGGCAATTTAAAACAGAAATAAAACAATCTTATGTCTTAAGAGAGTCCTCTCTTTAAAATTTCTGATCCCAGTACGTATATTGGGATAAAAAAAACTAGAAACGTATTTCTAGTTTTTTTTATGTGAACTAAAACTCTGAAATGGAAATTTGAGAGCGTGTCCAGATTCAACTCACCATGCCCTGCCGAAAAATGTCCTTCGCACTAGCTAAGCTAAGCACGGCTTTTCAGGAGTCGCTGCATTTTTATACAAACCTCATTATCTTCATCCGATCTGTACAGTTAAAGCAGAAATCCATGGGTCCGCGGAAGCGACGACTGCGCAGGAGCAATCGGACAGTGACAGCGGCGCTGAGGCCACCAGGCGTGACCATCATTACGAAGACATCTACCTGCCCCGGGAGGAGCATCAGAGGCGAAGGTTTGTTTAATTTTAGACTCTAAAGCCATTGGAAAGGATGTTTATTGGTTCTATATTAGTGTAAACTTTGATTTTAGGTAGTTAATTTAACTGCTAGGAAAAACGGCGAACGGCTGGTGTTTTTTACCGTCGACATACCGAAAAATCTAATTAAATTTGGCCTTTACTTTGTGTTTTAAGTCATAGCGTTCAGTATGGTGGCTTTTGTTTTAGCATCTGAATGTAATAAAATGGAAATCTATAATATAAACTTATTATCACATTTAAATTACTTAATAATGTAACGTATTGTTTAGATTATTAATTATTTCTGTTCCTGATCTGCTGATAGGACACCATGTTCTTCACCTAATAAGGTTGTTATAACAATGAGTCTTGGTACAGGAGTAGTTCTCGTGACTCCGGCAGCCACAGTAGGCCGGGAAGTGCCGCACTCGTGGTGGACTACAGCACCAAAGACAACAATGACACGTGAGTTTCCTCCTGTAGTTATCACTATTGGTGTACTGTCTACGGCACATAAAAAAAACGTTATAGCATTTGAATTTGGACTAAAGCAATTTTCCTGGAGGAGTCCTCTTCTCCTCAAAGAACCAGTTCAGTACACATCTAAAACAATACGGTTTTCGGAATGATAAATATCATCGAGAACTCATTTCTGCATGGAAAGTTAACTGAAGACTGAATAAGCGATTTAATTCGTTACAAGTAATTCCAATAGAATTAAGAAATAGATACAGGTATTTTCGGGTATATTTCAAATTGTATAATGATTACATATCAGCTACCCTCATGTTTCTAAAAATGTTTTTTAGTATTGATTTGTAAAGCTTCACTAATATTATCTTTTCTTTGGTACAGCGCAAGCAAGGCTTATGAGGAAGTGACCCCAGTTATATCAGAAACACACGCCAAGTCATCGATAGCTACCAAGTTAGCTGCACTCACACACAAAGCACAAAACTTTGTAAGTAAAAAATAAGTAATAATATTTTCATTTATAACCCTTATTCGCAGAGCGCGTAATCTTAGAAAAATAATGGCTGTTGGGCAGAAAGGTATTTATTTGGAGACAAGGAAAGTGCATTGTGGAACGACTTTCATCATGATGGACGGATGACCTGGAAAAATTGCTACGTGATCCTTGTGGAAATCTATGAGAGAAGCCTTTACCCAGCTGAGAGTTCTTTAGCAGATATGACCGTTTCCTTTCATTAAAATATCATTCTTAAAGCCATTTTTTAATGGTAGTGCTTAGTGCTAATTTCCATTTCAAATTACCCTTTTGCCGTCGAATTCAGTTGATGTTAAGCCAAGAATCCACCCTTAATCTATTTATTAGCTGCGAGTAATTTTCCTTCATCATATACTCTCTCCAACTTATCTTCATCCGCTAGGCCAGCCGCCTTTCTTCAGCAGCTGGCAGTCGCCGAGCTTCAGTCTCTGACGAAGCCACAGTCGTTCAAGCATCAGCTTCTTCAGGAGTATCGTCCGGTGGAAGCTCAGGGGATGAGGCACCTCCACCTCCACCACCACCACCTGCACCACCCGCACCTCCCCCACCTGTAGTGTTGGAAGAGCCAGCACTGAAACCTTCCGAGCTAAGGGGGAGATTGGGTAAGTGGACATACTTCATTCAAAAAGAAAGCCCTCGTGATTTCGACCTTATTGATTTTCTGCAGATTTTCTCAACAGACAATTTTACTTTATTGCTGCCCACGTTCGACGAGTCTGTGCTGTCTCTTATAATTATATAAATAACATATCATGGGTTCAGCCCGACCTAATAATTTAGTTTAATTGGCTTATCTAAATGCCAATGAATTTACTTTTAGTTTAGTTTTGCTTACAAAATTAATTAAAGTATTTCTTTTTTGTTTTATAATCATAATTTAATTCAATACTTATTGTCAATTCTAGAATATGCTTTTATTACTCGTATAATTTGGAAAATAAGGATAAGGTTCAAAACGCTGTCTCCAAAGATACTGAAATCATGTGCATTCTATTTGTTTTGTAGTCTGTTTGCACTAAGTTTGCCCCTTTGCCACGATAAGACTTATTAATGCCTAAAATAATTAAGCAAGTGGTGATATGTGACTGCTATCTTCGGTCTTGACTGGTAAAAGTTGTTTAAAAAGCCGTTTTTCTATTGCAACATGCAACAGGCACTGTATATTATTATAAATTATTCAGATTAGACTAGTTGATAATATTTTTTAAACGTGAATACAAAAGCAAAGACATTATTAAAAAATATCTTTCTTGCCTTTCGTTGGTCCTTAGTACTTCGGTTCTAAAGAATTTTCGGAATAAATAAAATAATAACACTTTTGCGTTGCGGCCTAGTAAATAACTTTTTAATAATATAAAAAATACTCTACATTCGCTTTATTAATGTTCATTGATTCAATGAGTACATTTTTAATGAAAATAAAAGAATATAAAAAAAGAAATTTATTTAAATTTCTGTCTGACTCTTTTAAATACTTTCTGTCTAAACTCATGCAGTGGAACGCTAAATTAGGCTGCAGTTGCATTGGTCTGCATATTTTAGATTGTCTTTATTGCTGTCTATTTTTCAGCATGTTTGTGTACAACACACATAGCTGTGTTAGTCGTATATGTTCAGTCTAGGTAAGTTTCGTACGTTGATTCTAAGACCAACAGAGCCTGTGATAGTCTAGTGAAGTCACCAATGGACTATGTGGCGTGCACCATTGGAATTTCTAAATTACATGTATATTTATCATATAGTCGCATGGTGAAAAAAAAAAGGACGTGAGAGGTTCTCTGGATGTCATGTGGAGTCTGTCAAACAAAACTAGGCGAGGATGGTGGACTATAGCCTAATCTTTCTCAAACTAGTGTGACAATAAATGGATTGACAATGAGACATAGTCTAATATTATTAATTTACCAGACATTAAAGGTAAGCAAATATAAAATAGTTGCAAAAAAACTCGTTGGTACACAAACATTAATCGAAAAAACAAGTCTCAACGAAAGTGAATTAATTTTAAACGCCCAACCGTATATAAACAGTAACTTAACACCAGATTACAAAATACACAGCTGATAAAAGTTATAAAAAACGAGCTCATAAACTTTTTCCCTTTCAATTCCAAATCAGCGTAAATAATCACGAAAACAAACAAAAAAAACTACCAAACATGATTAGCATAAACCTCGGTACACCTAATTGTGGCTTAATTAGAAAATTTGACATCGTCTATTAATATTAATAGGAAGAAATTAAGGTGGGCAGTAATGTAATCTTCTTACTTTCTACGGAGTAATAGGCTGTTAGTAACGTTCTGATTGTAAGTCGAAACAATAAAAGTAAATACGACTTGCTTGGATTAAAAATTGTGCTGTACTTTCCATTTTAAAAACACAAGTTTTTTTTAATGAGAACTGGTCTTTTGCGGCGGTGCGGTGTCGGGAATTTCCTTAGAAGTTTTAAAAAGTTTAATTATTAATTTGTTGTTGGTAAGTCTTTATTTAGCTACTTTATTATATGGGCCACTTAACAGCTAGTTTATTTAAACTTACTAACAAGGCTAGAAGTGTAGATGAGATTGATTTAAAACTAGGTAAGTTCCTATTTGTGAGCTATGTGATTCGTTTAATTATTTTACCACTTAAATTGATATTTTTACCATCGTCATAAAAACAACTAGACTAGGGCCAAATGGTTTTAGTCTTTTATCTCTTATAATATACCTATAAGGATATTTCCTAAAAGTAGCTTAAATTGATCGCAAGCTAGGTAATATAATAGGTATTAAGCATAGAAATCCACAAGCAGCAGCTTTAAATACAGGTATATAATTTAATTATTATAAATAACTAAGTATTTAGTCATTATTTTAAAAATTATATTGATGTATAATAAGCTATTAGTCAGTTTGGAGTCAATGACTTCTTAAGTTTAAAACTTTTTCTTTTAATAATTGAAATTTAGTTTTGAGATATCATAATTGGCTTTTAATTGTTTTAAAAATATGAATTAAAATTTGCTTTTACATGATGATACTATTTCTCAATATAATCTTACATTTTGCGTATTTTTCTCTTTTTCAAGATTCCTAGTAAAGGTTAGAGATTTATATAATTCGGCCAGAGACGATTATCGATCGCAAGTACATAATATATTCATAGGGCTAATAAATAGCAGTTGTAGTCACAAAGATAAAATATCTGCAATCACCGTCTCTCCTACCATACTTTACGAGTTGGTCCTTTTTTGGTCCTTCAGCACGAAGTCTTAATAACACTAATAAATGAAGCAGAAGTGAACCTAACATTAAATATCGTACAGACTACAGTACAGCACAGCGCTTGGTTTTACTGTAGATGTTGAAAGTAGTGGAAAACCATTGATTACATGCGAAAGCTACGCGTCGACCCATTAAGACCAGAACGATATCTAATAACTTGAAACTAGAATAAACTGTGATTTAACCGAGCTTTATACGTTAACTAGCCGCAGTAAGTTACTTATATTTAATTGATTCGATAGTATGTAGGTCACTGTTTAATAGAAAAGAAGTATTATAATGAATATTATTTTTATATTTCTCGCCTCAGTCACGGCTATTTCAGCTCATTAATACTTTCAGCTACGTCTGCAACTTTAGTACGGGTCTCGTCATTTCTGATTTGATTTCATAATACACCTCATAAAATAGGTTATTTTAAGGAACTTTACGAAAGGTAGCCTAAGTAAAAAGTGAAGCAAAAGTAGGCCAAATTGAATTTGCTCTTATTGAACGTCGACAATAAAGACAACCCGTAAAAACGCCTGCCCTTCACTGCTTCCTAATCGCTGGGAAGAAGCGGCGCAACAAACTCCTGAGATTCTTAACAATTTTGACGACTCGGTGGCGCAGTGGCAGAGCGATCGGGTTGTGCGTCACGGGTTGCGGGTCGATCCCCGCACGGAGCAAATATTTGTACGTTCTACAGGTAGTTGTTCCGGATCTGGGCGTTTGTGAATGTGAAAATTTGATGATAACTGACACAGGAGAAAATCCTAGAGTGGGGCAACGTTTTAAATAAAAAACAAAAAAAAATACTAAAAAGAACTGAGACTGGCCAAACTGATAAGCGAATAATAAGCTCAATGAGATTTTCTAATCAATTCTATATGGAGAAGGCTAAAAACTAATTTGATCTAGCACCTAAAGTATAATCGGGGGAAATTAGACATGGGTTTCACTATCATCTGAAAAGTGTTTACGTAAAATAACTATCTCCAAAAACCGGATATCGAGATAGATCAGATAAATGAAGCAAGATAGGTCAACAGAACGATTGGTTTCGGTAACCACTTGTTAGAGTAGGTCTTTGGTTCGATATCCAACATTGATTGGCATATATTCTTTTCATGTACTGTTTTGTGACCCGAGATTTTTATATATAAGATAATCGTTTGTCCTGACCGTCATTTTCGAAGTTATAGGCATAACATTTCATATGCACGTTTTTGGTTAGAAATAAATAAACACGTATTTCAGAATTTCTAAAAATCAACCCTCTAAGACGGTGAAATAGGAGTTGAAAGTTTATATTGGACGTCCATCATTTTTAATGTAAGAAAAATGAAATTTAATATTCAAGCTGCTCACCAAAAATAAACGCATACATTTCGTCGTTTTTGGAAATTCAACCCCGAACGGGCGAAAGTAGTATTAAATTGCGCGGGCGTACAATTTAGGGGTATACGATAGGGTTGCCATACGTTCCGGTACGCCGGGGACATGTCCCGGCGTACCGGAACGTACAGTGTCCCGGGCGGCATCCCGGCCGATAATAAATAAATAAATTTAAATTTAAATAAGCGTCCCGGTTTAAAAATCTTCGGAATCAGCGGCGTAGCGTAGAAGTGAAGGGCGCTGTGGCTGAAAAAAAGATTATCCTACTTTCTAAGTTTAAACTTGTCGTGATTTTCCTTGTAGTTTTTGTAAATATTTTGATAATTTAAGTGGTATGTGCTTTTTTTAGCCCCAGTGCCCTTGATCACTTTTTTTTTATGGTGATAAGGGGGCAAACGAGCAGGCGGCTCACCTGATGGTAAGTGATGACCGCCGCCCATGGATATTTGCAACACCAGAGGCTTGCAAATGCGTTGCCAATCCCCCTAGAAACCGTTCAGGTTTCTTAAAATAGGGAGTTACTGAACTGACAGCAAACGGAATTCCCATGCTGTCAGAATAGTCACTCCCCCAATGAGCTCTGGTAACCTTACTCACTCGCAGAAAGACAACTATTGTTGATTCACTCGTCTTCTGTAAGGCGGAGGTACTTCCCCAGTCGGGCAGCGGGATTTGAACGAGAAATCTCGCTATGCCCTACCTCCTACACTTAGCACTGGGTCCCCCTGAAAACTACTTTCAATGTCCCGGTCTCTGTCCCCACACTTATGGCAATCCTAGTATACGATCATGTCTGGTATAACCGTACCATATAACTAGTAGATCATTTGGTTCTGTTTCCTTTTCAAGACTTATTTTATTATAGTCTTGATCTACTTGGACCAGCTGCCGTGACATTGCTATTTCTATCTGTGACTTTCCTTCTCATATCCGTTTCAAAAGTTTTACATACACAAACACAGATATAGCACTGCCTATACATATATACATGCCTACTTTTATGTACTATAATGTCGCTAAGATTATACAGGCTGTATGTATATTTTAGAGAAAAATAATTTATCATACAATTACCAAACTATATTGTTTTGAAATATTTAGGTTTCTTTTTAAATTTCTTCTGTATACTGATCAAATCTAAAATGTAAACTGATTGTCAGGTTTTTCAGATTTAGCGATTGTTAACATCGGCCTAGCGTGTTGTCCGAGACCTGATATGTTATGAATAGTCACCCATCTATAGATTAACCTCGGCAGGCAGAGCTTAACAGATTGATATTACTTAGGCATACGAATTTCTTTTCAGTCAAAAGGGCCATTTTTAAAATTAAATACTCTACACCAACGCAGGCAGCATCTTTTTTGGTACAAATATTTACACAACACTAATAGAAGAACAAAATATGAAAGAAAGGTGTAGTGTAGTATTATTTTGTCAAAAAATAGGCATTTTCTTGCCAATATAAATTGACCTTTAAGCACGTGAGCTCCAAGCCTCCACAGTGTCAAAATGCCAGTGACACGCAGCGTTTTTTGCTACAGTCGACTTGCAATCTTTTAATAGTTCCGACTAAATTGGGACAATTCGCGTTGTCATTTATTTATTACACTAAAAGTACTTTACGCAAACACCTCGTTATATTTCAGAGAAGTCTGTGGAAACAAATTTATGCATGTACTTGTAGAAAAATCAAAGAGTTAAACAAGTAATAATATAATTCTTCTATACATGTATATCACTGAACTCCTCCTGGAAGGCTGGACCGATTTTGATGACATTGTATGTGTAGTTAGGTTTACACTTGGGCCTGTATGAGGCGCTTTGGATCGATCTTTTTATGCAGGGCCTGTATTCATAGTCAGATGCTGCTGAGAATTGCATTAGAAGGCCATTACAGTTTAATTCACCCTGTATGATATAGGTATTATTATAAAACTGAGAGTGACGCAGTCAGTTCAGTGTTGCCACATATAATCAGTTAGAAAGCGGCCGTGAGCGAGCCGTGCACTTGACTTTATTGCCAGACTCGACTTATTTACTTTTATGTAACGAACGTTTTACTTGTAGGCGGAAAACCTCTTTTACTTTGCAAAGAGGCGGTTCTCTTAAAAGGCCTCTGAATGAAAGGCCATTTGAAGACTATGGAGTGTCTTACTAAATTGAATACTCAATCAATCAATTCAACCTATTGCTGTCCACTGCTGGACATAGCCTTATTGGGTACAATTTTATACCAAAGTCATTCAGTGTCATTCCAATTGTCCATGTCTAAAATCTCAGTTGCAGTAAAAAATACCTCTTACCACACATAAACGAGCTTTAGATGTATACCAGTCGACCTCTGGCTAACCCTCCAGGGTTATAAGCGTGATAGTATTGTTTATATACTTTAAACAATAGATAAAGCGCACAATTTCAAGCCAATTATATGAATCGGCTTTGAACAAGCGTTCCTGTTTCAGTGTGCAATCAGATTCAATCTAAGCCCTTATTAGGCAGTGCACGACCGATTCCTTTATCTTGGAACACGGTGGGATTCTTGTTGCTATGGAAACCAGGATATGGTGAGAAACAATGCGATATTGAATATAAATTGATAACGATCAATTTATTAGGTAAAAACATACGGATATTTTTGTCTAAATGTTGAAAAATAAAATAGCGTAAAAGTGAAGTCAAAATTCAAGTTTAAAAGTCAAAGTATCTGTGACCAAAGGAGTGACAAGGTTATACAGGGTCGGCAACGCGTGAGCAACCACGCTAGTGCAAACGTCATAGACTATGCTTACTGCTTACTTCCAGGCCAGTCGTCAGCATGTCCGCCACCGTCGTTGTATAATAAAACAGGTTGTGTTATAGATACTGATAGTTTAATGAGACAAATCACATGCTCAAACATCAATATTATTAATCAGCCTGTTCCCGTCCCCCAAAGAGCGCCAACCATCCCGATCTTGGGCAGCTCGCATCCCTCCGCTACCACCCACCAATATACCGGGATAACATGCCACCACGCCTGTCGTCCCGTAGGGTTAGGCAGAGGTGTACTAATGTACACCCACGTTTCGCCGGTATGTTTTACGTCCCATGTAATAGGGGGCGAGCCTATTGCCATTAACCGGGCACAAATCCAAACTCCGAGCTGCTACTGAGAATTTCATAGAAAAACCCAATAACACTGCTCGGCAGTCGCACTGTACGACTAACGAGGCAGTACCGCGATAAAATCAATAAACAGTAGTTTTACTTCAACAATGCAACAGTATTATAAATATCGCCCAAAACGGCTAAATTTGTATAAGGTTGACAGCTATTGTTACTACCTAGTTTAGTGTTGGTGAAACTTGTGCATTAATTAGCGAATCAAAGCACTTCGGTAAACAGAGTGAAACGGCTTCAGCTAACACCTGAATTTTAATCACAATTATGTTTACTGTTTTAATAATTTGCCTAGTGCAATGTTATCGCGTGCTTTCTAATTGTAATTCATGTAGACTGCCTCGTTGGTCTAGTGGTCGCACAATGCGACTGCTCAGCAAGAGCTCTTGGGTTCGAATCCCAGGTCGAGCATAATGTTAAAAAGTTTTTCTATGGAATTCTCAGTAGCAGCTCGGAGTTTGTATTCGTGCCCGGTACGTTCGGGGATGACAGGTGTGATGGTATGTTCATGTGGTTAATAGGTACCAATGCAGAAAGATTTTCTTCTATCCTGCCAAATGCCCCACCGACCTG
This sequence comes from Craniophora ligustri, assembly GCA_905163465.1. NCBI lineage: Eukaryota > Metazoa > Arthropoda > Insecta > Lepidoptera > Noctuidae > Craniophora > Craniophora ligustri. Next base: position 11,719,490 of record LR990969.1, read on the forward strand.
ATATCATAGTGCGACGGGTCCTGGAGCTCCCTATATTATGATTGACCTATACGATGACTGATGTATGCGTGCCGTCGGCAGGGATACCTTGCCTTTATGCTGTTATGTTGCTTCGAAAAGGCCTTACTCAGACTTTTCTTAAATAGTCACAATCGCATATTGGTGCTATTATGTTTGGACTTTAAAAGAGATCATGATTCCCTGAGTTTGTTTCGGTGTTTCTTTTCAGAGGCCGTCAGTTAGGAAACACTGGTGTGCTTAAAATAAGTACCAATTTAGTCCCCGGTTCTCTATTGAGCACCTCAATTTATTTAAAACAAAATAATTATATAGAGCGATAATTTAAAACACTTAAAAGCTATTTTGAAATGACATTCGACAGTTAATTTATTTGTTATTGGATCGATTACGTTGTAGAAAGTCATATAAAAATGTTTCTCTCGGCCGATTGCAAGTATATTACGCAACATATACATATATGTTTTATTTGCGGCTTGCTAGAGGTAAACGATATTCTCAAGTAATTATTCATTACTCCTTAGATTCTGGACGCTAGCAATATCAGGTGTATATCATGGCCCCAACGATAGGATCAGGGTAGTTGATATGAGTCCAATATACCCTATTTTTTTAAGTGCGTAAAAATCCTTTACGGACTATCCCGCCGCAGGGGGAGGCGATGGGGTGTGTCGGACTCCGCTCAGCGTGAGCGTTTACCGACTAAAAACCCGCACCCGTCGACGCCACCAGCCCTATTGCCGGGGCCATGGGACGAATCCAAGAGAATTTCCAGCTATATAATAAAAAATATATAAGGTATCTGCGTACATTGCAAATCTTATATATCAGGTGATAAGGGACATTTGCTCACTAATTACACCGGTGACAATACCCTTCAAACGAAATCATATTTTTATGATCCGAAATATTAGCTATAAAAAAATATCGACATACTGCGATAAAGTACGTAAAAAGTAGTTTTATTTCAATGTCTAGTTTTCGCGTAAATATAAGAAATTAGAATAAAAGATATAACTACTATCTTTTATAGTTTAGCTTCAGAAGATTTAGCACATTTTGGTGGTACCTACTTTCATACAGCTGTAATGTGAGAATCTTGTTATTAGGCTTATTTACATAGTAATCCAACCCGCAGTAGGCTAGCGTGGTGGACTATAGCCTAATCCCTCTCAATTGAGAGGAGACCCGTGCCCAGCAGTGGGACATTAATGGGTTGATGATGACATAGTAATCGTGTACAGTCGTGTTGTATTTAACTTTTAATGATTGTTGACATATTCATTAATTTCATAATATTTTTTATATAATGCGACCTCGGGAAATCCCGTTGCAAACCAGCTTTTAGATATATTTGCATATTGTTTTTTTCCATACAATATTTTTGCATCTGTCTTTAAGATGCATTATAATTTGCATTTTTTATGCTAATGTTGGATTTTATTCGATATTAATCTGGAGAGAACCGTCTAGAATATATATTAGCGTTTTGCATATTTCAAAGAGCAAGGTCCCAGGTTTGTCTGCATTTTGAGAGTTATATTGTTGAGATAAAGGCTGAAATATTAACAATACTATAATATCGATAACTACTTATAAATAATTATAACTAGCTTTTATCTACGACTTCATATCTATAGAATTTTCACGGCTATAGTTAGCGCCTCTGTCTTTTTCCATTGTCCAATCTATGTTTGCACCGAAATTTATCAGATGTGGTTTGGCAGTTTAGACGTATAAACAGACAGAGTAACTTTCAAACTGATAATATTCGTATGAATTCTGTTATTGGATATATTAAAGAAACGAGCTTAAGGAATAACGTGTATTATCAGTTCTTAACCGATAATAACTTTGAAAAAAAAATTGCTCAATTGAAACTAAATACCGATTTAAACGTAACACGTTACCGCTTCTAGTGACTTCGAAGTGTGGCGAAGTTAAGTATAGGTACCGCTAGCATCTCAGTTCATGAGGCGAAGTAAACGTTGATACGTCATAAGATAGGTAGAGACCTATCTCTACCGATTATGTATACGTCAAGTACCTATACTTGACGTATACACAGTCAGACAGTAATCGCACACCACCATTGTAAACTTGACAAGTTTGTTGTGTCTTCATATTGGATGACTTCCTTGGCTCAGGCGTCATTGAAAAGACTGTTATATTGCGTCATTTTACATTTTATTTTATTTTATATTTTCTGGAAAACTTACAGCTATTCAGATACAACAGTTAAATAAATATATAAATTTGATATGACCTATTACAAGTTTTCACAACTAGTTCATATAAAAAGAAAGACTTATAAGTAGTAGTAGCACATATTTTAAACATTGGTAAAAAAGTGATCGCACAGTGTATTTTAAGTGATGTCGTACTAGTAAAGTTATCAATGTTAAATTCCTGGCTGGCCGCATTATACGCACGGCACGCTCTGATCAAATATGAGTTCTGCCTGTCTATTTTACATGTGCATTATAGAAGTTCTGTCAGAGTATAGAAGATCTCTTATCAGCCTATTTTGTGACGACCCGTTTAGCTCAACGGTAGTTAACGCTGCCTGCTGTGCTAAGTAAGGGTCCCGGATTCGAATCGCGGTAGGGACAAATGTTTGTGTGATGAGCATCAACATTTGTATCAGAGTCATGGATGTATCTATGTATAATAATTATGTATGCATTTACAAAAAAAACGTATATATGTAGTATATCAACCAGCTAGTATCCGTAACATAAGCCTCGTTGCTTAGCTCGGAACTAGATGGCGCTGTGTCATAATGTCCAGAAATATTTATTTATTTACTGACCCGGTTGCGACGCTTTGTAACCCCACCGGTTTTGCAAAGCCGCCCAAACAAACAACGCCGCCGCCGCGCCGGCGCCTGGTAGTCTCACCACGCGCATAGAAATCGCCTTAGAATTAATGACAGAACGGACAATCTTTACAGTATATTAGGCGGATAAACCTAGCCAAGATAACATAGCCAAATTATTTAACCCAAAATGTCGCCAACTTTGCATGCCTAAATTGTAATTTTACCTAGGTATGTTTATCAATAAATATTTAATTTGATTTGTACTTAATGCCCCCTAGGACCCTAACAGTCCACATACACGCTAGTCTAGTGTGGGTTGGCAGACTTCACACGCGTAGAAAATCTCTCAAGCATGGAGATTTCCTCCGTTGTTTTCCTTCACCGTTTAAGTATGTGTGTATAATATTTTTGTCAAATAAAACTAACACCATAATGATGTTGGAGTTATTTATTTAAGCATACTTAAAAAGGACGTAAGCTTAACACGTACTGGACCAGAAAATTATAGGAGGCGGTCGAGCATACTGTAAATCACAGTAATTATGTTCGTATACGCCAACTTGTGAAAATTTTCACATGCCACAAGATTTAGCAAGAATCAACGAGTTGTGTATTATTAAGGAAGAGATATATTATATCGCGGTATATTTATAGTATTGAATTTGGATGTTTCGGATCCTTATCGATCCTTTTTAGACATAGACATTCGTTTAAATTTTTTCCTCATAGCAAAATCAATGACCTTATCAACCAAAATACGTCTACTACTGAACAGAACTCCTTGAACAGAGATCCTTGAGGAACTCCACTACAAAACCTGTGCCCGCATTTAGCCACTTCCAGTTACCTTATCAACGTCATCCCTCTATCTCGTTGGAACCATTGCTATTTCTCCGGTGCGTGACTTTTTTTTATACCACAGGTGTGACAAGCTTTCGGACTGATGGTAAGCGGTTTAAAGGTAAAAACCTTTATACCTACACCTCTTTTAAGAACTCCATGCTGTATTCGTTTGGTTAAAAAGCAGGTGGTTCATTCCACAGCCTGATTGTGCGTGGTATGAACTGTAGGACTAAAGATGGATAAAAATATGAGACAGAAAGGGGACGATTTTATTTAAACATTTGAGCTATATATATCATTTTAAGCAAACTTGAGTATCAGGTTTTAGTCTTCATGTCCACTTGGTGCATAATTCAAAAAAGGTTCGAGATAAAAAATACTTTGTAATTTCGTGATATTTATTATGATTCAGTTTTAAGAAAGTGCTATGCCCGCGTGGTGGTGCTGTGTGTGTATGTAGCCTTATTATATGATTTCTGCTTCACAGTCACAGTACAATTATTCAGAATATAATTTCATTAATTTCGTTAAACTAATCTTGATTCTATTCTTGAAATCATTCTGGTAACCATTTTTTTTTCTGTACGTATGTTGGTACATACGTGGTACAAAACTATGAAGGGTATTTTATTTTAATCATTAAAACTATGTTTTCAACTACGTGCAATTAAAAAGTCAATGATAAAAGCAGCAAAGGATATCCAAGATCCTAGTCTCATAATAGAGCCAGTGCGAGAAAGAGCTATGTATATATAGCGTCATCTTTTTTACAACGGAACCACAATGGTTTCATATTACGGCCCACAGTAATCTAGATACATTATAAACCCATTTTTTATTCCTAAGTCGGATTTTACGAGTTCTGAGAAAAAAAAAATTGAGCCAAATGGATTAATATGTAAGACATACGTTTTAGAAAATCTAACAGTAAACTAACGATTCAATCTGTAATGTGTCGTAAATAGATGTTGAGAGGCGATAACATACCCACGTGAACACCGGATAAATAAGTCGTCACATATCATCACTTCGATTAATTACTAAGGCAGTATTCAACATACCTACCTCGTTTTTATTTTATTATTTCACTAAAGAAATCATAAATTCTAAAAAGTTAAAGTAATTATACAGGTCATATTTATATTCCTCCAAAAAAGCAAAGTACTTTGTATAAACAATGCAGCGTGTATAATCGGTACCATAATCTTCAATTATAAAATCATAAAGTATCATGCTAATGTATGTAAGATTAAAAACATCATCCAAATATCATCGAATCGATACATGAAGCAGTTACGGCACCGACTGTACACGCTGCGCATCGCGACGCGGGGTGCGTGCGCGCCGAAGCGCGGACTTTCTCTCCCCCCTAACAGCAGCCATCTTGAAATCTTGCAGCGGGGCGACGCGGCTCGGCTGCGTCTGCAGACGACGACCGACCGCGCGGGGCCAACCTCGTCAACAAGCAAGCGGTCCTACCCTTCGTGCCGCCCGCGTTCCCGAACAACGCGCCCGACCGGCTTATCAAACCGTCTGAGTATTTGAAAACAATCACGGCGCCGTGCAAGCGGGACGACAGCGCGGCGGAGGCGCGTCCTCCGCCGCCGCCGCCGGTGCCCATGCCCATGCCGGCCGAGACCGTCCTCCCGCCGCCGCCGCCACCGCAGCCTCCGGTGCAGCACCAGCAACCCCTGGCAGCCATCAGCAGTGCAGAGCTATCTGCAGTGCGACTCCGATCTCCGGCCACCAAAACGTTATCAGCGCCACCCCCGGCTCGCTCCGTCAGTCTACAATGCTTACCGAGCGCCGCGGAAATATACAAAAACGCGAAAACGGATTTGATAGAGGAACTGAAGATGTCCAAGGATATAACGGGCATCAAGAAGATGAAAGTGGAACGTGCACGCCGCGAGAGCCTCCAGGACAAGGAGACATTCACGGAGTTCACCAAGAGGTTCACCGCTGAGAACTTTGTTGAGCAGGTCAGTGAACTCTCTTATGAAATTAATCTTACCAAATATGCAATGCTGTGGATATTAGTTTTCTGAATTTCTACTATTTGACATATAAAGTCCTCTTATGACATTTATGTACTTAATTAAATGTCTAGCTATGATGTTCTTTATATCTTATATAGTGTTTATTAACTGTAAATACATACTACACTAAGTTTCTATTAAGTATCATCAAGCAGAGTTATTAAGAGTAATTTTAATAGACAAGTTGTTTAGTGTAAGAAAGTTTAGTGGAAATATTTTCTAGCGAGTCGACTTTGGAAACTCTATAACGTTGGATAAATTAGTGTATTCTTTGCTAATTAATTAATACAAAACACTTTCTTCTATTTATTTGTTCTTTTCGCGAATAATAAGTTATAAGCGTCCGCTGAATATATTTAGTAAATGTAAACGGAAAGTTATGAAATCTTATAAGATTTCGTAACATCAATACAACGTGCAGGACAATTTCAAAAATTTGTTTACTAGTTATAAAGAAGATAGCATAACTTCAATTCTCATGACTCAATTTCTTTTACTCTTATTGGTAGAGTCGAGAAATTCTACGGAATTAATCCTTTCTCAGGGGTGCAATAATAGATAGTAGATTTAGGGTTCCTTTTAGAGTATTTTTTTTACCATTTACTCAATACATTTCAACTTAAAAACTTACCGATATAATTATATAAAATATAATATTTTCGAAAAGAATATTTTCTTGTTTCATAGCGAATATTAATGAGTTTCATATATAACCGGTAGTGTCAACTTATACATACATGTTATATAAAATTTTTTTTAGCAATCCAATCCTTCTCAGTCTTTAAATCATGTACATAACAACATAACAAACTTTCTCATTCATAATCTTACTAAGTTATGCACTAAATGTCATCGATCTACGTCGGCAGTCTGCCATCATTCCTCAATAACAAGAAAATTATGGTCACGACGCGCGTACGGTACGCATTTCCCCGAAGCTGTAGCGCATCTTGCGCTAACCCAGTGAGCTACTTCCCCCACCTTCCGAGCTATCTCTGCAAACGTTCGTCTAATGTGTAACAGCCGTGAAATGCGCATGAGTCGCGTTTTTGACGAAACTGCGTTCTAGTATAATCGGGGTGAAAATTGCTAAAAATCTTTGGTAATGGGATTCTTTTACAATTAGGACCTTTTAAGACCTACTTTTTGGAACCGTGCAACTAGTTTGACAATTCAAAAGCACCTGTAATACTGGTCTACTTGAAATAAATTATTTGAATTTGAAATTGGTCCTTTTTTGTATTTTATCTGGGATATTCTTGGTTTGGGGTTGGTTAAGTTACCTAACTTGGGTAGATTTGGATTATTCTTCGACAATAGTAATTATGGATTACAAAAATATTTATTTAATTAAGACTGCTTAAAATAGCGTCCCTTTAAAGTAAACCTTACGATTTTGCGATTCGCCTGAATTATTTATATGTGCTTAATGTCGCGCATTAGTTAATGTTATGTTAATTTTTTATGATAATCTATTCGGTAAGTTTCTCGAATAAACAACAAATCGGTTTATTGATACGTTTTTTAATCAATATTACGTATTGATTGTTATGAAATAGTAAAATTTTCATAATGTGAGTCAGTTGGAGTAGAATACAAATTTAAATGTCATTTCAACGTTTGGAAAATATAAAATAATGCCTTATCATCAGTGAAATCACCGTCTATTTGATTATATTCCAAATATAGTAAAACTTAAAAGGAACTCTGTAATTAATTATTATGTTTAGTGCAATATATTTAATTCTTTAATCGTGTGGTAATCATTATAGTATTATAGTCGTTAATGAGCTGCTTTATTATAATACACGTGGTTTTATTCATAAAGGTTCTATGCTTAACAAGTTTACAACTAAATCTAGAATTAATTCTAGATTTGGCATTGTAGTCAACAAATCAATGATAGGTCAAGCTGTCAAGTGTTTAATGGGTGTCAAGGTTTTCGGTCAGACCGGTTCATATTCAGCAAAGATTTTTAAATTTATTTCAATCTCATTGAGCACATTTTGTTATGCTGCATTTCAAACTTATTCAGTCCCTATGTCACTCACCATGACCAACTTACACTTGCCATGGGTGAATGACAAGTGATTGAATCTTTTAAAACTTTATTACCCATGATTCTCTTAATACATTTTTTTTACACGATTGAACCAATTAAATTATGATGATATCTGGCTGTAATGTCGAATTTATCTTCAACATCGTCCTTCTTTCTTACTCTAACGGGAATTAGACATTAATATAGAGCTTATTTTTGTAGTATGTTGATATTGTTTTCATCCCGATGTTTTAGATCCTTTGCAAGTTTCATGGTCACGGGCTTAGCCCCGTTTTATTTCAATTCTTATACGTCCATTTCTATCAATACTTCACTGTAAACATTCAGCCCGTCATGGACTCTCTTTTTAAGATCACATCCTTTTTGAACATTAAACTGAAGAAAATGTGGATGGAATGAATGTGTGGACATTTTCTTCAGTCTTCCTCTATCCTAACTACTAAAAATGTAAATGGGTGGAGCATTTACATTCAGAGTCATTTTTTATTTAAAAATTGCTTAAAATTTTCCGTACACTACATAATAAAACTAATTAACCGCTTGATTAAAAAAAACAAACACCCAGCAGAAAACATAGCGCTCCAAATCACCTATTACCTAAAATACGGTATCTATTCTCAAGATGACTTACAAAAACTGCATCAGTACTCTCTCATAACATCTCAGGACAGTTAGCAATTCAATGGCTAGCACACAATGCTCCTATGTAGGACAAACTGGCAAAAATGTTATTCAACCGTGAAATAATTCGACACCGATTTGTGTGACGTAATTTCATTGCCTCTGCTCATTATGTGTTGCAGCTATAAACGACGGTTTTGTGTAATTAATCGTATATTAAAAGCTACTGTTCGTGTGTGTATTCTGTGTTAATTGACAGTTACGTAGTGTGGAGACCTATTCATCATGCAGATAGATAGTCTTTTTTCGGCACACACCTGCCACAGTCTTTGTATTCGGAGTAATTTTGAATCCTAGAGTAATATTTCAACTGTCTTAAAACTTGAATTAAAATCGATCACAAAGTTAAAAGATTAGGAAAATAGAAAGCTGAAACTATGGAAGAGCTGTGGTAGCCTAGTGGTGTGACCAGTGGACTGAGATGTCAAAGGTCTCGAGTACCCAAGGCACGCACCACTGACTTTTCGGAAGTTATGTGCGTATTTATCACAAGCTCAAACTGTGAAGGAAAACATCTTGAGGAAACCTGCATGCTTGAGAGGTTTGTCTCAATGGCATGTGAAGTCTGCCAACCCGCAGTAGGTGGCTAGCGAGGTGGACTATAGCCTAATCGCTCCCAAATAAGAGGAGAACCGTGCAGCAGTGACCGTCCCAGCAGTGGGACGGTTAACGTCCCACTGCTGGGCTGGGGATGATGATGATTAAGAAAATATATCAGTTTCCACTTATCTCCTTATCAAGCGAGAGATCTAATAAATCTTAAAAACCACCATTCAACCATGACCCGATTTAGCTTAAATATCTTTGAGCTTCCAGCATGTTCAGGGACTCGAGCTAGAAGCACTGTAGCTTGATGACGAGATTAAACGATATAGCTGTTGGTTGGCATCCTACATCTGGTTATTTAAAACCCTAAAAGTCTGATCAAGTGCCTTAACCCCTAACATTCTTATGACCCCATTCTTTACGAATTTTAATTATAATTTGCATAGTAGTATTTATTCGTCTCATCGATAGTTGTTCCAAGGTATTCAAAATCTTCGGAAAGGGAAATAGCAGTGAAAAAAAGCCTTTAAACTGGTAATGCTTACCGAACATGGCAGCTACCTGTAAGATAGTAATTATATGCTAGATTTTATCTCCCCAATAGTCTGAATAATAATGATTACATAGTCACAAAATAACAAAGCCATTTTGTCCTAAATAGTGATGTAACAGTATAATCATGAATGGCATTTTGTTCTTTTTTTGACAAACAATGAGGTTATTCACATCCATTCACTGTCGCAGATCACGACCTAGCCGGTAATTAGCAGATCAGCTGCATATTGTAATAAACAGTATTGTTACGGCGAAAGTAGTTACAGATGTTATGTCATCGTCAGTAAATGCATAGGATCGTGAAGCTAGATAGAGTCGTCACATAAATTTCGTAGATGACCCCGTCTAGCCTCATGACCCCCATCTAGCCTCAAAGATGGGGGTCATGAGGCTAGACGGGGTCATGAAGCAATATGAGATCGTAGTGGGGTCATAAGACATAATCAATAAAATGCTATAACCGTAAGCTATTTGAGCGGTTACGTAAAATATGACATTGCAGCATTGTTTTTGTTTATAACTGAATATTCTATTTATATGTAAACAATAACTCAAAATAGGCAGTTCAGTTTTGACGTATACGATATTGAACTTGACTAATTTTGATAATTTATGACTTGTCACTGGAAAACTATTAGTAGGTAGTAGGTACCTACTTAGTATGGAGCAGACTGTACTGACCGGTTTGTTACTATTTTCATATTTAATAAACTTGAATTCCGCATCTGTGTACCTGTCTGCGACCATCGTAAATCTTAAATGATTCATTCATTTAAGATCTACGATGTTTAAGAGCTATTCTGATTCTTTTTTTTTCGTGTAAAAAGAGTTGTTTGTAAATTTTCTTAGTTATTAATTAGGAAAATCTGTTCAGCATGTAGAAGGTCTGACTTATAGCCTTATATTGGGTGTTTTTTAAAAAAAAATATTTATACAATTATTACTTCACACGTCGTCCAGTGGCCACTGTATTACAGACCTTGATTTGCCACAGAAACTAAAACTGAGTGTATTTGGCTCAGGCATGAATGAGTACGTATTCAATTTGTGTTTGTCGGTCTTCACCACCTCCGCATCTATGAGAAAGTATTTTAAGAATTAAGGATTAGCAGTACCTAGTATTAATTTGTGTTGTACTTTTAACGTTGTCGGCGTTGTGGTTTGCGGTTAAAACCGTTTTTCTAGTGGTGCGGTTAATGCAGTGCCGTGGAAACCGTTTGTCTTGGCGGTTTGTAGAGAAAGATTAGTTGTAATGACTACAATTTTATTAGATTTGTTTAAATACTCTAGTTAAACTTTGTGTGAAATGATTCCTTTATGAATGTATGACTGAGTCTATTCTAGGCTCCGGGTTTAGGATTCCAGTAGGGGCAATTGTCTATGTGATGACCACAGATGGTTGTATCTAAGTCATGTTTATTTCAAAGTTGTTGTTGTTCATGTTATTTGTGTTGTACAATATTCATCTAGATCCAGTTACTAGTAAAACAGTAGGATCCACAAGTAGGATCTATGAGATACGTCTCGTAACACAGATTTTGCTCACATAAATTGCGTTGTTATAATTTTATTCTATAAGATTATTTAATCTTGTTTACATAAAACCTGTTTATAACGGCGTAACTCCTTGCGGATATTATCTCATAACTCGTCATCTACGGTTCTCTTCAGTTGAGGACAAGATGTCAGGTTAAATTAACATACGCACGCATGCATAGGAAGACCAGAAGATAAGAAAATTGGACTCAGTACGCGCATTGTCTCGGGAATTCTCGAGGATTCACCGAGTTTTACAAGTCCTTTATCATATACATACATAAATACATACACTCACGCCTTTTTCCCATGGGGGTAGGCAGAAACTACAGAATGCCACGCGCTACGGCCCTGCATACCACTTTTGCAGGGACCGTAGCGCGTGGCATTCTGTAGTTTCCTGGCATTCAGAAGTCCTTTATCAATTATATTTATTAACATTATAATATTTTATTTGTTATCCATCGAGGCTTAATGGGCTGAAATATAATTCTCACGTAGATATTCGCTTTAAAATAATTATTTTCGAGCACTATCACACAGCGCCATCTAGTTCCGAGCTAAGTAGCGAGGCTGGTATTACGGATACTAATACCGTAGAGATGGTTGATACTGTATACATAATAATATGTATATTATATGGAAATATCTGTGCTCATCACACAAACATTTGTCCCTAACGGGAATCGTACCCGGAAATTCTCCTCCTGATCTGTTTTGTTCTATAATCATTATGAAGTCTGTTAGTGTTTGTCAAACGAACCTAAACTACATCGTGTTAACACTTCGAAAAGACTAAATAGGTACTGATTGATAAATATTCTGAGCCAAACTATCTTGCTTAACTAGCCTTGAAAGACAGGCTAAGTATATCAGTTTCTTAACGACTGTTGATGAATGCAAGCTTGTCCCTGACGGTTACAATGAACGGTCCTCGTAATTGTGGTGTTTGCTGCGGTTGGTAGGATTACTAATGTTAGGTTGGTAGCAGATTTAGATAGTAATGTTGGTATGAATTTTTTATTGGCACATGACTATTAAGGACATCTTAGGAGCTTCTAAAGACAGTTTTCAGTCAATGAAGAAACGACTTGGTAGAATTGTAGACATCGGCATAGTCTGCTATTTAAAAAAAAATATTGACTCCCGTGTTCTTCAGTTCGGAACAATTAGATAAAATATGCTGTATTATACAATATAACAGTGAAATATGCACTAAAGTAATCGTTTTTACCTGCCTCCCTCTATAATCGAACTCAAATTCAATATTTTTATTTCAATTAGACCAATATTACAGGTACCTACTTCTGAATATTCAAAACTAGTCGCAATCTTATAAACTATCTTAAAAAATCCGCGTATCTTCGGTTCTTGCCGCGTCTGTATGTATGTGTTGCCATCTCTTTACTGTTACATATAATAGCGCTCTCTTATTTCCCTCAGAAAACTCTTACGATTTCCGCAGAATAGCATGTTTCACTTTCTTTCCATAAGAGCATGCAAATTAATGACAACAATCACGCATTTATCAAATAAAATACTGATGACTCCGCAGCGTCCGGTTACAATGATCATAAAGGCTTGTGCAAATACTGTGTTAGAGATACTTTGAAATTATTTTCATACTTTATTTACCTAGTTTAGTAATTAATTACTATAATTAAAGGATAATGACGATAAACAATACTTAAATACAAAGAATTTCTTACGGAAAAACTTCTACCCTAATAACCTAAAAACATAAACATAGCCTTTGATGTCACAAAAGATCTGAATCATAGGGACATATGGCGATAAAATCTAAAAAAAATGCATTAGTTTAATATTTAATAGTCGCGTAAGTGTAACAAACAGAAATTTAAAGTAATAAACTTAGACTACAATCAAAATATAAAATTTCGGCAGCCCCAGGTATATCAATTAGCAAGTTTTGAATGAAAAATGAGCGTATTTTTATACAAACTGAGCTGTGTAAAACTTTTCACGCTTTCTCTGCGCCGACGCCGGTGTGCGCGAGTCGTGCGCACTGTCACGTTTTATATTTAATCTTTACAAAATATTTTTAATAATTAGTCACATTTTATGTAGTTTCACTTTGCTTCTTAAAAATTGTACCTATTTGAATAACATTAACAATCGTAATTGTTTCTTTTAGATGTTTTATTTAAGGTTGAACGCATTTTTTATCGAAGTGTCTGTTAATGGTTGAAGAAGCACTCCAATTTTGTTATAATGTATTTCCATTAACATAAGTCCGCAATCCAAAATCCTCGGTCGTCGTATGTGATTTGTGCGGGAAAAAGAACAGTCACAACACAATGTCGAATTAAATAAAATATTTAATAATGTTAAATCCCTGCCCTCTAAATTCCCTATCGAATGCTCTCCAAACCCAAACAAATGACAACCCTATGGCCACACAGAGTTTTGAAAAAAAGTATCTATATACATTTCAGTACCTACTCCTTAAAAGTTGATGTTAAAATCATGTCATGAGCCATTATTCTCGTAATCAGGAGCAGATAAAAAATTAGACGTTGTTTTGAAAAATGTTTTTCTGAGGTATCTTCACAAAGATCTTAAAGAGATGAGATATCAACATTTTCATCTTTAATAGAGTCCTACAGACTGATTCAATCATCTTACTAGTGCTCAATATAAGAACATAAATTACTAAATCAGGGCAGTTGCATACAGATCGGAGATAGTGAGTGAGTTTTATATTAGAATGTCGATCATTCGGTTAGTCACTGCATTCATAAAACACAAGCATTTAGCGATACTTTAATAGATATATAGCACCTTCTAATCTCACATTGCAATCTTAGGCAGCGTTTCTAGAAAAAATGTGTTTACTGATCTGAACTGATCACTAGCACCGCTTAGCTTAGCTGCGTAAGTTTTATGTACGACTTCGTCTCCGTAGAAATAGCAATTCGGAAAGATTTTTTTTCCAATACATAGATAGAGTATTCTTTATTGTACTTAAATAAATACACACAACAAAATGGAATACACAAATAGTAAAAGTTCCAAATTGCTTTTTCATCTATTAACTTATTCATTTATTACGAAATGTTAAGGTATAAAAGTGTCATTGTCCTTTTTTAAGAAATGATTGCGTTTACATATAAATTTCCACTTCCCTTTTCGCACCCTGAAGGGATGATTTTCTTTTGGGATAAACGTTTCCTAAGTCCTGCCCCAGAACTCACAATATCTCCATACCAATTTTCATCTTTAGCATAAAGAAGTAACAGGCCGACAGACAGACATACTTTCGCATATTAATATGGATACGCACATAGTTTCCTAGCTTAGCTTTAGCTCCGCTCACCGCTTTACTGCCTCGCACATCTCTGGTGAAAGGCAGTCAAAGTCAGCTTATAATAAAAGTGACTAGACAGAGTCAAAGAAAATTAATGAGCGTTGAAATATGGATGGAGAAATTATTTGTGCGAAACAACAGGAAATGAATGTAATCAGGATTTGAGTTGCGTATCTTGAAGAAGTTTTTTTTTATTGTTTACTAAGTGGAAGCTCGATAAAAAGTAACCGATAGAGGAAACCTAAGAGAAGGACTCTAAGGTTTCCTCTATATCAATACCAAAATTGGCCTAAATCGGATCAGTCGTTCACGCATGATTCATTTTTATTTAAATAGAATTGAGCTGTGACCACAAAAGCCTAAAGTTTGAACCCAAAGCAACCCTAAATTTTCATAATCATGTGTTGGTATAGTAGTGACCGGGTAGAAAATAAGATGCTATGACCAAGTGTGCTTTTTTGTTGATTTTTTAACTCATTTTTCACAACTGCAACGTGACGAAATAATGTTTTGTGTTTTAAGCATCTTGTAGAAAAAAATCGTAAAAAAATATTTACAATAAAAAATAGTTTTTAATTAGACATTAAAATAAAACTACATTTTATATGAGCTGTAAAGTATCTGAAAAAAAAAACGCATAAGTTGTATAAATCTATTGATTAATTTAATCAATAAATTAAATAAATTTAAAGAAATACGCGTATCTTCATATTATACTTATAATAATGCTATAATTTCTTCTTTTGGTGAAAATTGCTTACGTGTATGTAATGCTCAAGTGACAATAGTCCAAAAAAATTTTAATTCCGTGATCACAGATCGGAATGCGTTGGCATATACTTATCTCTTAATTAGGATTGTACAATCCGACAATGAACTGAGGAAGAATGTAAGATCGCTTAGATTTAACGGTTGAGCAGTTTAATGTATGATAACAATGTTTGTTTGGTCGATGTTTTTCTATCTCAAGTTAATAATAAAGTTGTGATAGTCTAGTGGTGTGATGACTTACACTGTTATGTCAAAGGTCTCGGGTTTGACCACAAAGCACGCACTACTGACTTCAAAGTTACGTTCTTATTTATCACATGCTTAAACGGTGAAGAAAAACATGGTGAAGAAACCTTCATGCTTGAGAGATTTTTTGACGACGTCTGAAGTTCGTCCGCACTAGGCTAGCGCGGTGGACAGATCTCTCTCAAGATGAAAGGAGATCCGTGCCCACTAGTGACAGTAAAATAGGTGGTTGAAGATGATGAACTAGTGAATTAAATCGTTGTGCGTACCGAAATAAATAATTATCTGTCTAATCACACCTAATGACACATGACTTCATATCGTCACGTTATGCCAGTTCCCAATCCATAATCTGACCCTGGCAAGAGCAGTTAAACATACTTAGTCATCAGCCCCCTCCCCCGAAGTGAAATTGTCAGAAAAAATATTGAAGTATATAAAATCTTGATCACTTTCCACAATCAAACTACATATGTTATGAGTCAAACACTAGCATACGTGAAACGGAGTAAGTATTTTTAAGTGTCGACAACTTTCGAATGAAATCTAATTCAAACAGTATGAATGCTTGGTAATCGTGTTAATAATACCTCAATGGTTATAAGAAAGTGAGGTGTTGGGATTTTTGAAGATGTTTTGAATTTAATTAGCTTGTTGCATATGTCAACGCTATCTTTCTTTAGTCTTGAAAATGGGCTTATTTTTCTTCAAACTACGATGGTTTTGGACTCCTATCTCCCGTTAGATATGGCTTGATAAATATACCAGGATTATCAAAACTTAATACACTTTTAGCAAAACATTTTTTTTATAAGAGCTTTGTCGTAAAAAGCTTTAGCCTACTAAGCTACTACGGTCTCCGATTATACGTTTATGGCAATAAATATCTGCACTTACGTGAATATTACACTTTGAAATAAAACTATTGTTAATTATATCACAATTAAAGATATTTATAAAGATCTTATGACGGCAAAGGTTGCTTGTTGAAGTGTAATATTTAATACAAAACAACCCTTAGTAATTTAGTTATTAACTACGGTAACAAGCACAGGGCAACGTTACCAGGTAGTGAGTTCTAATCCCGTTAAAGTCACGGTCACCGCATCGCCTCGCGTGATGTAACTACATAGATAAATTAGTTTTTCTAACGCTACCCGCTATATTTATTAACTACATACTACAACAATATTTAATAAGTATTTAAGTTATTTTAATTGGTAAAATCGTTAACCCTGTAGGATTAATTTATATATTTATTTATTTATTTGCTTTCCATAATGTGTACAATAGATGGTAGAATATAATGTTGGTTGAGTGACAATTATGGACCCAGTCATAGGGCACAACAAAATATCTTAATTCTATTTTTAATTACATATTCAATATACGTTGACCTTATGATAAATCATACATGCATTATCATTTCTATTAATTATACACTTATAGATTATTATTCTTTATTATATTATATTAATTTTGTCAACTATTTATTATATCAATTATACATTATATTATTATCTATTTGTTTTTGTATTTTGTATTGTATGTTGTGTGTGTGTGTGTGTGTGTATATATATGTAATGTAAGTTATTAATCTATTATTTAAGCTAGATATTCGTTTATGTTGTAATAGCATTTTAGGATTAGGTATTTTATTAATTCATTTTTAAATTTATTTTCAAACTCTATATTTTTTATTTTATCTGGTAGTTTATTATATACTTTCACACACATTACAAGTGGTCCGGAGTGGAACATGGCAAGTTTAGAAGAAGGCAAAGCTAATTTATTTTTATTTCGTAGATTTAGTTTTTGGGGTCGTTGGTCCTTTTGTAGCGGAAAGAGCGATGGATGTTTTTTTACAAATGTACATACTTCAAAAATATAAATACTTGTAAGTGTTAGAATTTTTAATTTACTAAAGTACAATTTACAGCTTATAGTTGGATCCGAAATATTTGCTAGGATTCTTATGCATTTCTTTTGCAAGATAAACAGTTTTTCGGCATCCACACTGTTACCCCATACAACTATACCATAACTGAACCTCGAGTATGCATATGCGTAATAAGCTGTCTTGGCGGTTTGTAGATCGGTGGCTCTTTTCAGTTCGAGTAAAGCATAGGTAAAACTAGATAGTTTGTTATATGTGTTCTGGATGTGTGTTTTCCAGTTTATGTTTGTGTCGATAGTCAAACCTAACAATGTAAAATGATCAACGCATTGCAATTTGATGGTATTGTAAGAGTAGTTTATCTCTAGTCGTTTCTTTTGATATGGCCTTTTGATATGGTAAGTCGTCGTCAAGAGATTTTCTTGTATTTACTCGACAAAAATGCATATAAGTATATGCATGAAATTTTTGACACTTTCACATTGTTTGAATAAATGACATTGCTTATGCAATGAAATTTTCGATCAATGTCACCGATGACATTAAAGTTTTCCAAATTGTTTTTTATTTATTATTTCGAAAAGATTATAAGATTTTTTTGTTTAATTAGGCATTGGAAGGCAGAAAATAATCTTTATATCTTGTTATATTTATACCTATGTTATTCAATTAAGTAGGGCTCAGCTGCAAAGCTTCTTTTAACTTCTGCTTTATTACTAAGCTTATATAGTAGCTTTACCAGTATTCACTTCAAGATACTTATAAATACAAACTCTAAGTGCGTGCGCACACAATATATACTAGTCAGTCTACATTTTTTCTAACTAATGTAAAATTGATATGAAAAAAATCCCAAAAACTTTAAAAATGTTTATCTACTGAATTATGGATAGACAGATATAATGTCTGCGCATAGCTTATAGCAAAGCAAGCACAGTCTAACTTGCGCAATAAGAATTGCAAATTATTATTCTTTATTCATTGTTCGATACATAATATTGGCTTTTTGAATTTGATGTCTGATTCTCATTTACAATTCGTCATGATTGCATAATGATTCTGTATCTAAAAATTATATTGAGTCTTTAAGAAAGCCTTATTTCACAAGCCTCAGCCAAGTTCAATCTTAGCTTCTGTATTTAATTCTAAATAGAGACATAGTCACGAATACTGCATTTCTTTAAAAACATGAAGAATGCGTACAAGGGGCCATTTGTCTCCGCAATCATTACAAATTGCAAGCACCAGCTCTTAGCTAAAGCTTTAATGATTACAATTTAATCAATGCTTAAAAATCTGGTTTTGTTTGTTTTATTTCTTCTTTGGACTCGAGAAGAGAGGTCACGAGGGAAGAGGCCATTTGGAGCTCTCTTTTTAAGTCCAAAGAAGTAAAAAAACAACGAAGAACATACACAATCCCAAAATTAACCCCCCAAACCACACTTAGACTGTGCAAGCTTAACAAACAAAAAACGGCTGGTCGATTGGCAGAGGTGTGCGCAGGTGCCGGAGCGTGATGCCGCTGGCAACGTCATCCCCGCCTGGAAGCGCCAGATGCTGGCCCGGAGAGCAGCAGAGAAGGCCCGCAAGGACCTAGAGAGGGAGCTCGCAGGAGAGGCGGAGAGGCGAAGGGCGGCAGCCGTGCCCGCCTGGAAACGCCAGCTGTTGCAGCGGAGAGAAGAGGCAGAGAACAGGTTGAGGTCTGTTTTATATTGGTTAGGGGGGTGTGGGGAGGGCTGAAGGTGCTTTATAGGTTTCAGGATAAGGAGTTCGAATAATGATTACAGTTTTTAGATGGGGGTCAAGTATGTTTTGTGTGTGAGACGAATATGAACTAGAATGTTTTGGTTCGAAGCCAAAAATATCTGAAGTATTTCACTTGTTTTTTTGCTACAATATTAAATAATAAGAACAAAAATAAAGAGTAAATAGAAATTATTTTAAAATACGTGGAAATTTTAGCACGATAATTTCCATTGCAATAGTTTCCTAAACATTGTTAAATTCTATTACAGCAATTTAACCAGAACTTTTAACATTCCAGAAGTTCACTGTACACTCCCAAGATTGAGGAGACGAATGGTCACTCAAATGGCGAGTGGCGGTCGTACCCCAGCGGCACGCAGCGCGCCGTGTCCATAGACAACATCAGCATGTGCTACGACACTCCTGCGCAGCCGATGAGAGCACCTTCAGAAGCGAAGCTTACCAGTGATCATTGTAACGGTTTGTAGATTTTTAAGGCATTCTTTTTTTCTGTAAAAAAGAACCGACTTCAAATGTCAGAACTGCACCAAATTTGAGTAGGACCACACAGAAAGCACCAGCTTTCAAATAAAAAAGAATCTGACGTGAATATTAAACATTGGCAGACACACGGGTAGACTGAAGTGACCGTGGATGCTGTAAAGGATCCGAAACGTCGGGTTAAAATAATATCACTATACCGCGATAAAATCCGTAAAAAGTAGTTTTATTTAAAAAAAAAAAAGATTCAGCAAAATCGGTCTTTTTAGTATCAATTCTGAGGCAACAAACAAAAAAAACCAGTCGAATTTACAAACTCCTCCTTTTTTGAAGTCGGTTAAAATATTTATGAAGTTTTTAAGTATAGAATAAATATCGATTGACGTAAGTTATACTATAGCTAACGAGCTCGGGCAATCTTACTCACTCGCAGAAACACACCTGTTGTTCTACAGCCGTCTGCTGTAAGGTGGAGGTTACTTCCGAGCAGCTTATTTTCGAGCAGCTCAATTTGAGCGAGATTTATCGCTCAATTTGAGCGAGATTTATCGCTCAATTTGAGCGAGATTTATCGCTCAATTGAGCTGCTCGGCTGGGTCTGATTCCTACCTCCCTAAAGACTTTTTACGCTTACGCGAATACTAGACAGATATTTTTTTAACGGATTTTATCGCAGTATAATTAAGTATATTAGTTATGTAAGGATAGTTTTTAGTAATTGTAACTTCAAGACACTAATACCTCAGTTGTCTTGCGACCATGGATGCGAAACGACGGCATTAAATTCTATCCATGTTATAACCGCGTTAACAACCGTAAAAAAAATATCTAAGATATAAAAGGCACTTAGCAGTCTTAGCACTGCCTTTTATAGACCAATAAATAACTCTTGTTATGCCTATGTACTTGTGATATCGCTGACTTCCAATTATGTAGCATCATTAATGCTGCAGTGGCAAAATATTTGTCAATGTGGTGACATACCGACCCTAGAATAACTACAAGAAATAGAATATCTATCCCTGAATATGGACGTGCTTCAAGCTATAATTAATAATGTTATGCACTCATGTATTACGATTGCAGGCCATTCAACGTCCAACGGCAAGCACGAGGAGGATGAAGAAGAGAAAGCAAAAATCATACCTTGGCGAGCACAACTGCGTAAAACGAACAGCAAATTGAACCTTCTCGAGTAGACCTTCGTAGACGATAGGATATCGCCGAGTGACGTCAGTCGCCCACCTGAGGGAACGCCGCGTGTGGACCGCGCGGCTGTAGCGGGCCTTAGCTCTAAGGTCAGTTAGTCAATTAGGAAGAATTATGCTCAATAGCTCTCTGGTACACGAGGACCAATGACGTAAACATAATTTATTTAGGCTAGTCTATGATAATGATCGCTATTTATTAATCAGGAAATTTAAAGAGCATTCACAATATGTATTGAGAGTATTGTAACACACGGAGCCCCCACGCTACTATTTGCCGCGCGGTTTTCACTTGCGGTATAAAAAAAGTGTTTTGGTCATTTTTATATCGCAGCATTCGTGAGGCAACGCCATTAAGTGTAGTAAGTTATTGATGCTCGATATAAATGTAAACTTAATGTAACGAGTCCAAATAATACATTGTAAAAGTGATTTGTAAGCGAAACTGTATCGTATTTAATGAATAACCGACATTTTATCATAAGGGATGGAGATAAAAACAAGTTTTTTCCGAGTCGATTAAGTAGATTTAGACTAAAGTAGTAACTCCAAAATGTTTAATTTTTAGTTATATTTGGAATAAAAGGTTAAAATTTTTATACGGTTTTTTGTTTGTAATTTGATGTTAACTTTTATAAATATATTATTTTTCAACTAAATTTTCATACGTATCTGGTGTATATAGATACGTATTTTAAATTTAGTACATAAAATTGTTTGTTAACGATAAAAAGATATTATATGTCTAGGTACTTATTTTTACTGTAGTCATGTAAAAATGTAAATCTACTTATAGATGGTTTTAAACAAGTTTTAATTATTCTAGTTGACGACGTGGGAAGATGGTCTATACTACTTATTTTAAAAGCTCTATGGAATAAAATATTGTGGTGGCAACATTGATGAATTGACTTTTGATAAACATTGATCGTACTATGTAACATAGAACTACGATATGACATGGATAGAAGTGAAAAAGATTTGCTCAAACTAGAGATAATACCTATAATTCGCTAGACGAAGTCCTGCTTCGACCATTTCGACTTAATAAGTATATCTTCGGCCTAATTATTAAAGGTTATTATGAAAAATATACTTAAAAATTATGTAAGTTTTTTTATAATGCAAGTGATACCATTGTTGCAATATTAGTGTTTAAGCTTAAAAGTGGGCTTTTGCAAGTTTATGTGACCCTACTTAATATCGTATATTTCGATGTGTCGATTTAATTCAGTACTTCTGAATCATAATGTAATGTTGTTAAATAAAACGCTATTGCTTAATACTTGTTTTTGTCGACCCCTAAATACCAATGTATGTGGTTATAGATTCATTTCTAGCATATGAAGTCTGCCAATTAACACTGCCTCTCAACCAGAAAGAAAGCCTGCGGCCACCATTGGGATAACAAGTTAATAGATCATCATCATTATCAACCGTTGGACGTCCACTGATGGACATAGGTCTCCCCCAAAGATCACCACGACGACCGATCCTGCGCCACCCGCATCCAGCGGATTCCAGCAACCATTACTAGGTTGTCGGTCGTACTTTCCGGGGGTCTACCAACGCTGCGTCTTTCAGTACGCTGAAGATTGATAGATATCAATGTTTATTGTGAAACTGATAGCGTTCATTTTGTTATTAACAAACTACCTAGAGGCAGTCCAATTTTGTCTCTTTCTAGCGTAACTTATGAGATAAGGATAAAATAAATAAATAAATAAGGATTAAGATTTTAGCGCTGTCATGTGTGTAATATTCACCATCGCAAACTAGTCATAATTATTATCGCATGAGCGCACGAGCTGGCGACAAATAATATGTAGTCGTGATCCTTAGCAACGAGGAAGAAGAAATTACTAAATATGGTTCTATAAGTATAGGAACAATCGGTAAACTATACGGTAGATCACTTTTCTCCTTTATTGTTATTAACATAAGGTCCAAAAGTGGTTAAGGTACGGCAACGTTTGCTGATCTTACCTAAGAGGACACTACCGGAGAATACAGCATAAGTCAGCCGCTGATTCAACGGACACTGCTTCAAAGTTTGTAGGTAAGTAATTTGTTGCTGGAGTATTTGAATGCAGTTGGGTTCAGGATTTATATAACTGGTCCTTGTGATCTACAGAGGGTGATATACCCACGATTCTCGAGACTAGGTACAATAAATATTTAGTATAAAACCACATCAGCAATATCATAAAAAAATAAAAACTATCGTAAAATTTAATTTCAAAACTTCGCAGTCATAAGCAATGATCGTAAAAGTTTATACTCGCATCATGTTGTAAGGCAGAAAAATTGGTACATCGTAAACTCTGTCGTAAAATGCAGTGCAATAAGATCAAGTTTAAGTCATTAGCGTGGTGGACTATATATAGCCTTCTCTCTCAAATGAGAGGAGACCCGAGCCCAGCAGTGGGACGTTAATGGGTTGATGATGATGACCTATTAGGCGATTATGGTGCTACAAGAACTACGATAGGATATAAACAAAAACATCATCCGGATCACCCGGATAGGATGATCGTGTCCAACGAACTATATTTTGTTCACACAAACAAAGATTTGGCTGATAATTATAAGGTGATATGTGAAGTGAAATATTACACTGATAACCTTTTGATTAGGACGATGATCTGCCAATTCAATGGTAGCTATTCAATTTAAATCATAGACGCTCACGACAACATTAAATGGAGACGAAAAACATTGTGAGGAAACCTGCACAGTTCAAATCGGCCAAGCCAAACGACGAGTGTACGATGACAGACTTAAGTTTGTAAAGTGAATAAATAAATATAAAAAAACAAAAGGATTTATTTAATTCTTGAAAAAGTTTTTTTTTCAAGAATTTATAAAACGGTAAGATTCTAATTGCACACCAAGAAATCTCATGGAGAAGAACCGGCAAGAAACTCTAAAAAAGGTGTGTGTTTGCCAATACGTATCTACCAAGCCAGCGTTGGACTATAGCCTAACACTTCTCCTTCTGTGAGGAGATCTGTGTCCAGCAGTGGGATGAAATAGATTGACAATGATTAAATTTCTCAGTTTATTGGTATTGTTTTGGATAGGTATATTAAACGTACATAGTATTTATACAACTAAGGACTTATTATAATTGGTTGACATATTTTTGACGTTCCTCCCGGTGATGATCCATCATCTTGAGTTTATTCGAGATGGTTGGTGAAACCATCAAGATAATCGATTATTATAATAAAACCAAGTTTTTTAATATTTGTTTGCAGCTCAACTTTTACTATGGACCTTATTGCTAGGACCAACGTATTCAAATACAATTAAGGGCCATTTTCCAGAGACCGGAATAATATCAAGTTTCTTAGAACAATTCATCAAGCCTTACATTGGAAACTTAAACTATGGTTCGCGAAGAGCAACTATTAAAGAAACTAAAATTGAAAAAGCTATCAGACTTAAAATAGATGCTTTAAGACCTATGCTACAGGACACTGATGACGATAAGCCGAAAACTGAAACAGAAAACAATTTAAGATTAGAAGGCAACGATGAAACCACTCTAATAGAATTTGTACCTAAAGTCAATGTTAGAAAAAATAAAAATGGATTGGCATCAAGGGAACTCAAATCAGAAACTGACTCATTTAAAAAAAACATAAATAAGTACAAGCACTTAAAAAAGACGATTATAAAAGCACTAGACAAAGAAAATACCCATCCATCAACGAAGAAACTAATAACGAGGACGTTGGACGAAATGATTGCCAAGTTAGTAGAGAGCCAGTGCACATGGAAAGATTCAAAGCATATAAAGCGCCATCTGTTAAAAATCAACAACAGTACCCAATTATCAATGCAAAAGCTAAACGAACTGACTAAGGACTCGGTACCTCAAAGAAAATACTTTAACAATAATATATTCAAGTACGCAGATTACCAAATAAATGAACTTATGAAAGATTTTCACAGTTTTTTTACGAATGTGTTGGATGACACGTCAAAATTATCAAAACGTTACATAGTCCGCTGCCAGCTGGTAGAAGTGGGTGACAAAAATTCTCCAGAGTCATATCTTCGAGAAGATAAGTCAAAGGTTGAAAAGAAAGAATGTGATATTTTCAAGGTTTGTTCCGACGAACTTAAAGACTTCTTGACCAACTTCTATAGTTCCTTAAACGATACGGCTGTAAGTACTTTCACAAATTATGCGGCTATGTACGTAAGAGACGTAACCTCAGATGTTCCTCAAGACAAAGATATAGTTGTGTCTATTTTAGACAATTTAAGGAACAGCACTGAAAAAAAAGTAAGTAAGATATTCAGAAAAGAACTAAACAAATTTACATTGGATAAAAATAAAAATAAAATAGCAAATATTCAACACATTAACGACTTTGTCACTGCTACAGGGGATCATGTAAAAACAGTTCTGAACGAGAATTTAAAACACGAATTGGGGGCAATGAGGACAAAAGTATTTGCAACAGTCAAGGATGACATTCTTGTTAATTTGAAGGCAGACTTGAACAACATGGAGAGATTGTTAGTCGATCGAATTTGTTCCCTATTTGTTTCATGCAACAGTAAAATCGTTGGTAGGAGGCTCGGTGAACCTGGGACGTTTCTGCCGAAACGAACAGAAAATATGTATGTGAAAGTACAGCTAACTTTCGATGACGAACTGAAGGAGTCCTTAGCAAGGCAACAACTCCGCAACAGTTGGCAAGATATGACGCATAGACACGCCAAAAGTATGGGAATCGACAGAAGGAAGTATAGCAACATTAATGTAACAAGAACCACATATGATACGACCAATGGTCCTTTAAGCACTGATTCCCCTTCAACAGTTCCTTTCAAAACAAAATTGCAAGATTATGAGGCAATTTTTTAATAAAAAAATATATATGAATTTATACTTTATTGTTAATATTTTTACAATTTAAAATTACAAAAATATCAGGCAGTCTTATTTAATAATGTTTTGACTTAAAATTATCTTACACTGTTTTGTGCCTTTAGGTTATCAAGTACATACCACCTCAAATAGATATAGTATACTCAAAAAAGTTTTGAATTTATTTACAAAGTCGTTTCAAATCAACCTCATTTATTTTACAATTATTTCTAACTTGCAATGTTTGTTAATTAGTTACCTGTTCAAGTCAAATCTTCGAAGTTGAATTAGAACCTTTTTCCTCTTATCCTACGGAGTTAAAATCCTACGACAATGGATTTTTATGGCAAGCTTGACCTGGTTCTACATCAGAATAGGTTTCAGGCGATAGAACTCCTACACAGTCAGTGGTATCGACAATATATAATATATTATATACACATTTAATTTTAATTTCAATGCTGTTTTTTTTAATTCCTTTACTTTTGAGTTAGGTGCGATAAAAATAAAGGTTCTTTTTATTTAGATTAGAACAGAGTGGGTATGCTTCTTAAATTCAGTATAATTTTATTATCCACAAACATTTTCTCTTAAATTAGTGGATTTTCATTAATTTACCTTACACCTGCTTGAAAATAAACAAGCTCAAAGCCCGAAACTGACTTTACTCAGTCTACGGGATTAATACAAATATTTCCTCAAAAAATAACCTCAAAGAATTATTTACAAATCTATATCATATACGAAGAATGATACAGTCAAAACGTCAAATGTTTTTTGTAAACTGGCAACACTCACACTGGAAGATCATTATTCCGCTCATAGCCCACATATCTCAAGATTTGCAGAATTGTCAACAAAAGCACAGTTTGCCGTATGATAAAATAGATTTTGATTGAGTCAATAAATACGTACATAAATATAATTAATATGTGTCGGTGTATATGATGGGGAAATGCTGCACTCTACCGCTTGACCAGGCGATACTGAGGCACGCGCCTTCCGTAAAATTCTGTTGGAACGCCATCGTCGATGGCACTTCGGCTTCAATACCGCACACGAAGCAACTGGAATACGACGTGAATTTACAAATTTCAAATTTGCACTTAAGTTAATTTAGCGCATAATATTAGGTAGTATGTAGTTAGTAGTAGTTAGTGTATCAAAAGATCGGCTACATTGGTCTAATGATACTAAGCTTGAATGCTGAGCATCAGAACTTAGCAGATAGTTACCAGTAGTTGTTTTTTATGTGTATGTGTGTGAGTGGTAATATGCTTATGACAATTAATATCTTCATCCTTGAAATCAAGGATACTGGAGAT
The DNA here is from genome assembly GCA_905163465.1 of Craniophora ligustri. Lineage (NCBI taxonomy): Eukaryota > Metazoa > Arthropoda > Insecta > Lepidoptera > Noctuidae > Craniophora > Craniophora ligustri. Next base: position 11,746,501 of record LR990969.1, read on the forward strand.
ATAATATGTTGTTATGCATAAACAAAAGCTTGCATAAGGAAACATCACATGATTGATTTCTCAGCAAGTTTACCTACCATTCTACCATCAAAAGTCGGGTGATTAAACACAAAATATATACTATAAAACTCACCAGGGTGTAATTTTCAGCTGTAGCATCAGGTGCGTGGTACAGAACACTGTGACCAGGTGGGACTCCTCAAACAGTATGGCCAGGTACCTGCCCGTGGGGTCCCAGCACATGTCCAGTATCGGTCCCCCTACTGTGTCTCCCGATGATAGTTCTACCTTCGTCACATCTAGGACTGGGAGTGCTTTACTGGTTTGTGATCCTGAGGAGAGAGATTTAGTATCAAAGGGTGCTTCTAAATTGTCTGTGGACCTAATATTATATACTAAAGAGTTTTATAGGTACATATTATTAAAGTAATAGTGAAAAAAAACCCATTGTGGGGAATCTTTTCCAGCAGGTCTGAGTTTTATGTTACAAATACTAGCAACTGATTATACATCAGTGCACCTCTGCAAACCCTTCAGGGGTTCAGGATTGACGATATAAAACATTTGTATTACAAGTAGAAATTAGAGAAAAAAAAATGGTTTGGCAAAATCTGTTGGTGTCACTTAACAAAGTCTAACAGGAAACACTCACCACTCATAAGCCCAGTATTAGTCAGAGCGTAGATCATGGGCTCTCCTTTGGCGGCAAACAACAGGACATCGGAGGGGCCCCAGCATGCGGCCACAACGCGGTTGCCGCGAGCACACCAACGCTCTGGAGTCCATCGGTTTGTATCCCATACTCTGCAAAAATATGATGTACATGATTTATTATAAATAAATAAATATTCCTGGACATTATAACACACAGCGCCATCTAGTCCCGAGCTAAGCAACGAGGCTTGTGTTTTCCAGTTCAATAACAGTTTATTTACCTGAATATAATAGAAGAAGTGGCAGCAAAAACCTTGCCAGCATTGAATGACCAGCGGGCAAACACAATACCACCTCCAGCCACCCTTCTGAGTGGGACTGCTGTTTCCAGGGAAACATCCCACACCAGCATAGATGTGTCTGCACCAGAGCAGCTGATAAGTAAGTCACCATTAGGAGACCAGCTTACATCGGTGACAGGACTGTGACCCGGCCTGGAAAAGAATGATTATAGATGAGAGACAGGCTATTGTGTTCTTATTTAGAAAACTTACAGAACTCCGCAGTGAATCAATAATAGTTGTCTGCAAGTGAGTAGGGTTACCAGAGCTCATCGGGGGAGTGACTATTCTGACAGCATGGGAATTCCTATTTTAAGAAACCTGAACGGTTTCTAGGGGGTTTGCAAGCCTCTGGTGTTGCAAATGTCCATGGGCGGCGGTCATCACTTACCATCAGGTGAGCCGCCTGCTTGTTTGCCGCCTTATCACAATAAAAAAATATTTAAAAATGGCTTCATTAGAACTCTTCATTTAAATAGTTTGTCTATAGTGCTTGAATATTGTTTATATATGTTAAATATTATGTTAGATCTATTGATTTAGCTGTCTAACTACCAGCTGGCCATATGCACTTGTAAAACTAATATTAAAGTTTCAGAATGTCTAATATATTAGGTCATGTTTCACTATATTCCACTCTAGGGTATACAATCAACAACAAAAAATATTCAAAGATTCTTTAGGATAATTACTAATTTATGAATGACTGGCTTTTATTCAAGCTTCACCTGAGTGAATATGGCTAAAGTATTTTTATTATTTGCTATATTACTCTGTAAACTTTATAACAATAATAAAATGGTATAGCTGTTTTAAAGAGCAACAAACCTCTTTACATCATAACAAGCTATGTATAATTATTACTAAAAGAGCAAGCATAAAATACACAACAAAAAATACAGGCTAATTTCAAGTGGATCATGAAAAGCTTTCTAAATTATAGAAATAGTAATATACCTTTTTAAAACCACAGCATTACTTGAAGAAGGTTTGGTAAACATTGAATTAGGATCTACTGTCCACACAATGACGCCTTGTTCACATCCCACTGCAAGTTCAGAAGCTGAGAATGGTCTCCAACTCATTGAGCACACATGCCCTTGTGCTTTACATTTTAAGGTCGACACAAATGAAACTTCTGAGCAATATATCCGTACATTGTCATCCACTGTAGCAACAGCCATTTTTGTTGCATAAGGATGCCATGCCATACATTTGATGGGACCATGGCCCCAGTTCCTAGTTCTAGAGTAATTAGCGACGATTTTAGGCCCTATATCCTTCAAATGAGGCTGTAAGAAGTATCTGAACGCAGTAAACACATTGGCAACTTTGAGCACGTATGACGCAGCTAATGCGAGGACTTGGCTCTCCCTGTTTACTGAGGGATCTGCGGCAACTCCTAAAGCCTCCAAAAAACCTTGTTTGTACCACACACTAGTAATTTTCTTCAGTAAATTATCTTCGACATCTATGTACATTGAAATGTTTTCATCCGTCGTCCTATGGTGGTGTATGTCAGTTACGTTGATCACAGGATGCGATTTCGTCTAAAACAGATGTGAATTTTTCGTTATTTTTTTAACCTTTAATATTTATAGGGTTCTTTATCCACAAGGATATATTAACCTCAATTTTCATTATTGTAAACAAATACAAGAGACAACTAAGTTAACCTTACCGAATTAGTAAAAGTAGTAACGCTTCCATAATGTGAGTTTCCACAACAGAAGACTTCGTTTAATTTACATAACGGTATTTCCTCCGGCCCCGGGAGATCAGGAAATCCGTGAAATGTTGACATGATCTTTGTTTTAAATTAAGATTTCTGCTTTACAACGGCCGGCGCGCAGAATTCGCTGATAATTTAAATTATTTGACACTTTGACAGGACATTACGGTGACAATCATATTTTTTACATATGACAAGAATGCAGGGTTAATAAAAAAAATAAAATAAAATGCGTTTACTTCAGGTATGTTCACCCTTTTTTACATTGAAGAGAAAATAATAATGTCGGAACTAAGGAAAAACGTGTCTAAAAAGTTTTATACCAGTGGTTATCTAAAAAATTGATATTATTAGGTCCTTACATATGAAATTGGCGTTTTGTAAGGGAGGAGCATAAAGTAGATTTTTTTAATTGTTAATTTTTTTTTTTATGGAAATAAGGGGGCAAACGGGCAGGTGGCTCACCTGATGGTAAGTGATTACCGCCGTCCATGGACATCTGCAACACCAGGGGACGTGCAAATGCGTTGCCGGCCTTTCAATAAAGAATATACTCTCCTCTTGAAGGTTCCCACGTCCTAACGGTTCGGAAAGACCGCCGGCGACAGCTGGTTCCACAGAGCGGTGGTGCGAGGCAGAAAATGCCTTAAAAACCGCAATGTTGTGGAACGCTGGACATCGAGATAAAATGGATGGAAATTTGAGTTCTGGCGCGATGTCCGATGGTGAAATTCAGCAGCCAGAATCAAACCAAACAATTCCTCGGAAGACTAGATAGATGCGGTAGAAGATGCAGAGTGATCCTACATCTCTACGCAGAGCCAAAGGATCAAGCCGATCGGAAAGAGCCTGATCGTTGATAATATGATATATTTATTTATTCAAAGTATGTACCATTGCTATCTATGCACTTTTGCCATCTCATATGTAGTTCATTGATCCCGTTATTAAGAAAAACTATTTGGACGGGAATCAATAAAATCTTTGAAGGCCCTTTAGACTGCCCCATCGGAGTTGAATTTTTTCCCTTGCAAGAAGTTATCCAAATTTCTAAAAACATAGTAATCTGTTGGAGCAAGGTCCGGGGATGTCTTAGACATTCCAATTGAAGCTCCTCTAATTTGGTAGCAGTCTGTAGTGCAGTGTAACAAAAGTAACAAAAGTACCAAAAGAGGATAAAACAAATGAATTACGGTTTTCAAAACACAAGAGCATGAGTAAATAGCTGTAAAAACTTTTCCGGGGTGGCGTGTGAGTGGCTAACCAAAGAGGAGATATTTGATATCAAAGTGCCCAGTTCGACAAAACGCCAATTTCATATGGAAGGACCTAATATACAAATATTTGACTTAATACGATATTGATATTATCTTTTTTTATACCACAAGGGCACCAAGCAAGCTTACGGCATGAAACTCTCTAAAGCAGTAATTTTAGCTTATATGAACGTGAACGCGACACGAGACTGTGTAACAGTTTGTTTCATCGTGTATTTGTTTCAATGAATTTTAATTTGAAATTGATTATTAACCATTGTGTTCATAGACGTGTGTGGGTGTTGGAAAGTAAAAGAAAATATGGTTACGTGAGTGACATTCAAAAATTCAGTTACTCATCTTGCTATCTCTGACTGGGCCTGCTACGTCGCCTTTTGCCGTTACTTGGGACCCATTGGGTCGTCATTTTGGCCCAGTTCCCCGTCAGCACAGCAACTTTACGAGTGACATCAAATACCTTTTGTTTTGGAACGTGGTGGTATTCCTAGAGGACCGCGTTAGAATTTATTAAAGAATCACATCTTTACTGAAAAAACATTTATCATCCTTCATTAATACATAAATACTTCAACAAATCATCAACCATTGTTATGAAACATCCATTATATTGTTATCATCAACATATAATTATATAAATTTATCGGCGCAGGAAGGCTTTCATCAGAATTCATCGTGTGTTTAGTTGTTGTGGGCGTATTTTCGATCGAGAGGCCTCATCTTCTGGCTTCTTATTATAATCAGATACTAGGGCCACACTATTTGGGCAGATTACAAGCGATTCGTCGCTGACGTGGTGCGCTTGCAGTTCCCGTTCAGCTCGTCTCCAAAACAAGATACCAGCACCGCCTCCATTCACACGACGCTCCGCTAGAGCGTCTTTTTGACAACAGCCACTCTCAAATTTGACATTGACATTACCGACGACGCGCGCATGCGCCGTCAAATTATATATATGTTACTAGCTGACCCAGTAAACTTTTAAGAAAGTTAATGTGACATTACTATGTTTAAAATTGTATTAAATTTATTTAGTACTATTAAAAACACATTATACAAATCTTAAATTAATTAAAAACTAATATTTACAAACTTAAAAATAAATAAATAAAAAAAAGAAGTTATAGGGCGTCAAAAAACTCGTCCCCGACGCTGTCAGGGGGTAGAGTGCCCAGAAGACTGGCAGCATTGCCACGTTGAATGGCAATGCTAATTCTTTGTGCGAAAAATACGCCAGCCTTTGGGTCTCGTGAAACGTCGACCAAGCGTTTCGAAATTTCTTTGAAAAGTGCTAAGGCACTTGGACCCCATGACCCAAGCGTTTCAACCCCAAACGGCTTGAAAATATAACTATTAAATAAATTGATATATTTTCGCCGCTTGGTGGTCTCCGCAGATGCAGCAGCAGCGCTAGCACGGCTCGCCGAACTGGGAAGATGGGATGGCGCAAGAGTGTCTACGCATGTTGCGTCCCACACCAGAGGCCTGCCCAACTTCCAAGGAAGTAACGACATGCCATCTGGTCTCTTGCCATCGTCACGTAACAGGCCGTTTGGTTCTAAAACGGCGGCTACGCCGGCGGAGACAAGAGCACGACGGATGATGTCGTTAATATTGGCGTGCCGCGCTATACGACCTGCACTTCTACTTAAACATAGTTTACTGACTTTTTGATGGGAGTCATCAAAAAGTCAGTAAACTATGTTTTGCCACATAGAGTTGGTGGTAGAAGAGTGAAAATTTAGATATTTTCATACCAAATCATAAAAAAATACAAAATAATGTTTTGTCAAAAAAAATAAAAAATGTCTGATAAGGGGCATGGGATGTAAAAAATAGCCTGCAACCGATTCTCAGACCTAACAAATAAACACAACATTTCATAATAAACCGTCTAGCCGTTTCGGAGGAGTTCAGCGACAAACACCGTGAACCGAGATTTTTATCTAAAAGATTATTATGTTGTGTACAGACTTATAGACATAATAGTATGCAACTGAGCTAGACTAAAGGACTAGATTCCATGATCATAATAAAAAAATAACTTCTGGATTCCCGCTTCTTGAACTGTCTTCGTATTGTTTTTGTTTACTGTTGACTTTGATAGTCTCCATTTCCGTTTACCTGTAAACACTGTACAGTACCTTTCTATAACGGACGAATTATTTCTTTAAATTTAAAATTTTGCTAAATATTTAACCGTTAATCATTCGTGGCACATGAAGCTAAAATAAATCCAACTTCTTGACATATTATATTATTAAAAAGTAGATACGAATTGCGACAAAGTTATTGAAGAGTGCGTCGGCGCCAGAAAGATGTCGTAAGTACTTTGATATTATTGTTTATTTGGATATTTATATGTTCAAATGATCGTGAAGAATAATGTTTTAATAGTTAATTGAAGTTAAGTCGTTTTAGAATCTCAAAGTAGCAATATCTCGCCTAGGAAGAGTATTTCTAAGAAATATAATGTATATTTTGATCGAAAACTGTGAAAATGAAAATAGAATAGTTCATAATTAGTATCTCAGTATATTATTTTAATTAAATACCACGTGTTTCGTAAAGATACAGGGTAGGTACTACCCTAACCCACGCCCACTTGTAAAAGGACGCGGTTATTATGTTTCATTGTATTTTTTTAGCTTATTAGCTTACCAATTATTAGTTGGCGTGGTTTAGGAAGTTCAGTTGGCCACATGGACGTACGACCACGGTGGGGCAGCTACCCCATCCTGTTCTGTGAGTCGAAGCTAAGAATTTTGAATTAAATATTCATATTAGTAGGTACTTTAAAATTCACAGCACTGAACAATGTAGGTACCTAGTAGTCAAAAGTATATAACTACTTACTTTGGTGTGTAAAGTGTGCCATCCATTTGAAAATAATAACAGTCAGTTTTCAAAACAACACAGTCTATAAAAAATACTGTAAAAATGCTGAAGTTCAAAGTGAAAAAGTATAATAGTCTTAGTGGAGTTAATCTCAGTCGATTTTGATGAAGATCTTAGGATGCCATGTATTGCAAATAGACAAACACATTGTACTAAACCTTTACCACAGACTTCTAGCAAGTTTAAGAAGAGATTCTTTAATTATGTGTCTAGGGCTGCGTTTTCCTGTAGGCAATTTACCAGCATATTCTTTACTTAGATTTCACCCATTACACAAACATTATACAAACACACTCACCCTCACAAACACTAACACACACATACACACACACCAACACCGCTCAAACTACTGTCCCACTACCACTCACATTACCAAACACCTAATTGTCAATCGGTTTTCTTTGTTCAATGTTTGTTTTCTCACTTTTATCTTGCAGTCTACCTTTACCTTTGTTATTAATTCTACATTTGGGAAAAGAGGGCTGATTGTCCTTAACACAGGCTACTCTGTAACCTAGTAAGGGCATCAGATCTGATTATCCATTGTTACTCATTTAAAATTTTATTCCTTACTTGTTCATATTTTTAATTTGTAACAGACTGTACCATTATTTTGTGAAGAAATAAATAAAAAAAATAAAAAAAAAAAATACACATAATAAAAATGGCAGGTGTTTGTATTTACTGCAATTTCAGTGATTTTCATGGTGAAGCTTAACACGTTGGCTGCCATGGGGGGTCAAAATGACCGGCACTTGGTAGAAGCGTTGGGGCCATGGGGGGCTTAAATGACCGGCACAACTAAGGTGAACTTGAACACCTTTTGCTCGCTGACGGCCATGCGTGTAACGCCAAATACCATTACAAGTGGCCGGCGCGGCCCCAATGAGCGCTTTAGATAACTTGGCCTCAAAATATTTTTATAATTTTTGGTTTGTATGAATGTTTTTGTCGCGAGTAAAACAAAATTATGCTGTAAATTAAAGACAGTATACTTTTTAAAATATTTTTATTATTACAAATCAAAGACTATTTAAAGTTATTTAAAGACACATTATTTTGTGTTGAGATCAAAGTAATTTAATATTAAAAAACCAACGGATAAAAAAATATTTTTATCAAAACAAGATCTGCACAAATATGGCTTGTCTGGGCAAACTGAATAAATTTTTTATTTTTTTAATTTTAAGTTGTCCCTTTCAATTTTTCTTCCATGCGTTTGTGAATTATTTTTGTAACAACCTACACAAAATTTGAGAAAAAGAGAATGTTTTGACCGGCGATTTGACCGGCGCGGCTCCAATGACAAATATATTACATTTCGGCCGCGCCGGGTGTAAATGACCGGCAGACTAAACTGTTTTTAGTCTGCCGGTCACATAATATACAAAAAATTATATAAAAACATATATTTTATATAGATATCTTTTAAATAAGTCGTTTCACGTCATTTAAACAACTGATGAAAAACGCAAATATTTTCGGATTTCCACATGGCAGCCAACGTGTTAAGCTTCACTATAGTTAACTATGGTATGACATGTAGACATGAAAATGTAGTTCATAATCATCTGAAGGAAATGGATTTAGTTGTGCTTGTTGAAAAGAATAAAATCTTGAACAATGACAAAAAACTGGTAGAAAATGGTTCTACTCCAGCCCATAACAAATGCTTGGGATGCCCATGGTTGGCCTACTCGTTGATACTAATATTATGAAGATATTGAGAGATTTGATTGTTAGTTTGCATTGAATAGGCTCTGAAAGTATTGAACCAATTTGAATAATTCTTTCACCATTTGAATGCTATGCTATCCGTGTTGTACATGGGCTATATTTTATTTAAAAAATTATTAGGGATCTGTATGAGAAATTGAGGTTTATATTTTTTCTAATATTTATTATCTACCCGTGCAAAGCTGGTCAGGCTGCTAGTCTTTTATAATTTTAAAATTCAATCACTATACATAAATAAATAAAAAGCTCTTTAGACAAAAAAAAAATCGTATAATTTAAAAACACAAAGGTTTGAAACATAATACTAAATGTAATAAACCAAATCTTGATTATTTAATCTATAGGTTTGTGTTACAGATGCTAGAAGGTTGATATACTAGATATTTTTTTTTGGAAATACATGCTTATTATAATACAACCATGACTTGGATACAAATGTTGATGCTCATCACACAAACATTTATCCCTACGCATTCGAACCTGGGGCCCGTAACACAGAAGGCAACTTAGTGCGTGCCACGTCGTTATGTTCCGCCGTAGCGGGCAATGTGACTAGCATTAAAAAATATTGCCGAATAAGCTGGAAATTTGGTTCTAATGTTCTTACCCCTAGCGCAGATCTTACCCCAACTCACCCTATGCATTCAAATATATCGGCTGGTTGTAATTTAAGTTATACATTGTCAGTTACCTGTTCTTGAATGTGGTGAGGCCGAGATTTCTGAAGAGCAGTATGTATAATTCTTATAGATATTTTTGTTATTATTTACAACATGATTTTTTATTCTAGCAACAGGCCAAGTGACATACGTGCTGAAAGGTATATGACGCGGCGCAAAGCTGCGGCGCTGTCTTGTTCCATCAAGACGAAGCAGTTAGTTACAAAAAGGGCCGTGGAGACTGATACGGTGCTCTTTCCTGAAACTTCTCCTCAAAAACGCCGCACAATGTTGGTTTGTTTAGTTTTTTTTTTTTTGTTTTCATTTGTTCTATGTGATCAATGTTTTGTTGATATTTTCTTTAGAAAACCACCTACGAAAATAGTGCGCTTCTCTATTAAAGATGAAGCAGGACTTTCGGAGTCTGAAGCAAGACCTTTATCGGAGTCTAAAGTAGGTCCTTCTTCGGAGCCTGAACCAGGTCTTTCTTCAGAGCCTGAAGCAGGTCCTTCGGAGCCTGAAGTAGTTCCTTCTTCGGAGCCTGATGCAGGACCATCTGCCAGCAGCAGTCAGCAGCAGCAGCAGATGGTCCTGCATCAGTTCGTATGTATATTCTTCACTATACATATATGTATATTAAGGTGCTGATAGACTTGAGCATTCGCTTGTAACAGAACATCAAAACATTAGCTGCTTTTAAATTTGTTGATTTGAAAAACGAACAGAGCCAAGAATAGAGCCAAACATCGCTGCGAATATTTTCATGATCTTTCTAGCGATCGCTCTTCTAGATAAAAGAACAAAATAGAAGATAATGTCTATGTAAACTAATTAATAAAATTAATCTGTAGTTTTATCAATTATAAAATGGTCCTTTCGCTAAAATGTTCGCCAGAACGAATGCTAAAACAATCTTGTTTGATTTGCAGTAATGTAACCTTCGTAAGAATGCTCAAGTTTATCAACACCTTTAGAATGTTTGTTGTATTATATTTATAGCATATGTAATATTGCCATTTTCTTTCCCGAAGCACCTGATAATGGCGTCATCATCGAATATCCAATCCTATGTAGGTATAAGGCAACTCTTCCTTTTTGCTATTTCGAAACTCGGTGCATCATTCAAATTACTGTTTTTGTTTCAGTTGACATGACTGATGATGGTACCGGATATCTAAGCGCCCTCAAGATGGGTAATGCATTTCGATCACAACATACCCATATACTATACTCGCCAAGTTCTATGGATAGCAACCCAAGTCATCATCATCATCAACAATCCATTATTGTCCCACTGCTGGGCGGTCCTTTCATTTGAGAGGGCTATAGTCCACCACAGTAGCCTACTGCGGGTTAGCAGACTTCACATGCCCTCGAGAAAATCTTTCAAGCTTGCAGGTTTCCCCACGATGTTTTCCTGACCGTTTGAGGGCACATAACTTGTGAAAAGTCATTGGTGCGTGCGTTGGGTTTGAACTCGAGACCTCTGAAATTTCATTCCATTGGTCACATCGCTTGGCTACCATAGCTTTCCAAAGTCGCTTGTCAATAATTTTGAATTTAGAAATAAGTCTAAAAAGAGGGCATTTTATATCAATGATATAATTATAATGATATCTCTTCACAGAATGATTAAAACATATCTGAAAAGATTTCATAGATATCTGTAGACTCACACATACTTTTATTTTAATTTTGCCCATTTTTACCATGTTTATTTGTGGACATATCTAGCAGTGATACGCATACCCACAAAATATGGGATGGATACGTTATCACTATTTTCCCGCAACCGTTACGTATCCGATATCCAAAACGCAAACGTGCTTATAACGCTACGCTAGTAAGCCGCGAATACATATAACGAGTACATTGTCATTTGATTTTGAAATGCAAAACATATATAATCTAGCAGCTACTTACGATATCCACCAACCAACAGCGATGCCCATTTCATATTCGCTTCCTCTCTTTAAATATCGTATGTAAGGTGAAGTTTCGCTTGGACATTGTAGTTTTTGTAATATCAGTTACGTAGTTAAGATTTGATTCAGTGTTTTGATGTTTAATATAACTAACACATGCGTAATATACACACATAATATGGTAAAAAATAAGATAAATTTACTTCTACAGGAATGGAGGTTGAAATTGGCTCAGATGTAGAGGTCCACAGTATACCTGAAACTCAAAGTGGCGCCATAATTGGTAAATATTCGACTACAAAATAATGTGTAACATTTAATTAAGTAGAGCATTATATCAAACGTTTATATAAATTATTTTTACAGGAATACCCGACTTAAATTTGGGACAGACGATGATAGACGAGTGGATGCATACTGAAAATGACATTGAGATCTGCTTTGATGACTATGAGGCTGAACTTGCACATACGACGGACAATACGGTTTTCGATATATGCGTTTTAGAAATCGAGGACGCGGCAAACGATATTGCCTTGCGAAGTATTGCCCCTGAAAACGCATACGACTTCGATTGGTGTACGGATGAGACAATTTTCCAGGGAAGACAAGAGACTTTTACTGGCACCCCAGGACCGACTTTTGACTTGACCGACAAGACTTCGGTACTCGACGTGTTCTATAAAATGTTTGGCGTCGAATTTATTGATATGCTTTGTACGGAGACAAATGTTAATGCTAGACAGAGCATAGATTTATTACGATCAGAAGGCAAGATGAATCCCTGCACCCGTCTACAGCACTGGATACCTACTAATAGAGACGAAATGATAACTTTCTTGGCAGTAATAATTCTGCAAGGCCTCTATCCCCTCCCCAATGAAGAGCATTATTTTAAATTTAATAGCTTCGGCACTATGCCATATTTCCGTAGTATTATGTCATATAATCGATTTTATTTACTGAAGAGTATGCTGAATTTTGCCAACAATGACACGAGTAACAAAACAAATAAACTTTGGAAAATAGACTCGGTGACTGAGTATTTTAATAAAAAGTTTTGCAGTCTATACTATCCATCGAAAGAGATTGTTGTAGACTCTCCAAAGACTTTGTCACAAGATGCAAAGGTCGGCGTGAAAACGTACGAACTTTGTGAGGCTTCCAGCGGCTATCTCTGGAGTTTTAAGGTATTCGCTAGAAAAGACAAACAGACCGATGACACAAGTGACCAGGATAGTGAACCCGTGACTGACAATAACGACATACGACCTAGAAATGCGACTGCGCTTATTGTGTATCAGCTAGTTGAGCCTCTACTTAACCGCGGACATACGCTAATAATGGATAACCTTTATAATAGTCCATTATTAGCACGATGTCTGAAAAGACAGAAGACGGATGTTTTCGGGACGTTACGACTAAACCGGGAGTTTGTTCCAGACTACCTTAAGACCTTAATAAAGACAGACCTACGAGACGGTGAAGCAGTTGTCAGCTACTGTTCCGACTTGTCAATAGCGGTATGGCGGAGTGGTAAATTAGTCAGCTTGATTTCGACATACCATCCGCTACGAGTTGGAACTGCAGATAAGAACACAGTCACGTATAAATCCAACATTTTCCAAGAGTATAATAAGGGCATGGGGGTAGTCCACAGAAAAAACCGCTACGCCTAACGCCGCTACTGGCCTGAAGAGGTGTATAGTACACCCAAATTCCGCCATTTATTATATACTGCCACCACATTCCCATTTAATAGATGGGGGACCCATTGCCACAAAAGCACAAATTTTAGACTCCGGACTGCTATTAACACGTTGGCTGCTGAAAAACACACACGCTGTGTTTTGACTCACATAACGCGAGTGCGGCGCCAACACGCCTGGCGTGTTTTCATATTTTGTGCTACGACTGGGCGGCAAAACACGCCCTGCGTGTTTTTAACATCGCTACGCCAGTACGGATTACGCGCGAGGCGTGTTTTAAACCGACTTCAAAAAAGAAGGAAGTTATCAATTCGACCGTATTTTTATATCTTTATTACAATATAATATATTATTCTACATATATTTTCTTATCTTCCTTTCGTAGGTATTTAATTCTAATCAGCTTTTACGAAAAATAAATCGACATAATGTCGTAGTGTTAACAAATTTAATAACAAACGCCTTCATAAAATTCGAAGAAAACAAAGTAATATACTCTACAAAGGATTCCGTGGTATTAACAAATACACATCTACGTTTTAATGTTGAATAAAGAACTTAGTAGGTGATTGTTTTGCACAAAATATATCGTAAAATAATTCTGAGTACCCAATTGTTTTATGCACTCAAAACTAAAAGACAATGAATGGTTACTATTACTACTATTATTATTATTACTATTACTTATGCGCTCCCCCACCCAAAACACACCAGGTGTGTTTTGGCCGCACTGTTGGTCGGAATACAAAATGTGTTACGGCCGTGCGGGCGCTCACGCCAGGCGCGTAAACAGCCGCACCGTAGGTTAGCGCGCGCTATGTTAGGCCGCAGCCAACGTGTTAAGAATTTGCTAAGGGAAAAACAAAAAACAATGACACACACTAAGCTGACCCCAGTCGGGTTTTTCAATTTTCAATTGGCTAACCCCACGCTTAACAGTCGTGCTTCCAATCACTAGGCCATTTAGTTTTTAGGGGCAGTCGGGTATAAAAATGGACGCCCCTAATCTGTAACTATTGTGAAAAGCCCACAATAAGCAATGACAATGAGTATAAATGCATTTTTTAATTTTTATATCTCTTCATTTTCAGAGATGGAAGCAATGCCAGAAGAATGCACACAAACGGCAGACATCCTACTATTCTTCGACAAATTATTTGATATTATGAATTGTGGGAGTTATGAAGTTGCGCTGTCAAACCTAATTCGGCCCATCATGAGCTCTGGAGTGCCAGTTTGCCTGTCTTAAATAGGGCTGCCAGTAAGCAACGACGAAATTATGCCATTTAGCATCTGAAATTATACCAAATGTGATGGTATTATACCATACTGCCCACTCTATGTCGGATGAGCTTTTTTTTTTTTAGCTCAAATCCCTCGATTATTCTATTATACTTTGCAGAATTAGCGGACACCTTCTTGGCATGACCTTTTTTGTGAGCGTCTTGCTTTTGTATCAAATTATACCAAATGATCATGGATACCACATGGATACAATACATCGTCCAATTATACCAATTTGGTATCAAAAGATACAATTTGGCAACCCTGGTCTTAAAATCAATGAAATTTCATACTGCAAGAAATGTGCCATCATAATATTAAAAAATTGGCCAAATTCCTTAATTAAAAAGGTATGAGAGCCATATTGTTGCGCAGATTAAATCAAGATGCCCTCGAAAATTTCTTTGGAACTATAAGAGCCCATGTATATGCAAATATCATGCCAAATTGCTCGTCCTTTGAAGCCTCATATAAGACATTACTATTGAACAATTTCACATCTAAACACTCTGTAGGCGTGAATTGTGAGGCTGACAATTATTTATGTTTAGATTAATTAAATTATCAATGTCGTGGACTATGAGCACATGTATATAGAGCCCGTAGACACGACATCAATGATAAATAATAAAGATAAAGGTAATATAGAAAAATCTGCAGCAATTGGGTATTGCAGTGGGTGGTTAGCACGCCAAGCTAAAAGCAAAATATACAAAAAATGACAAAAATGCCTCAAATCCATGGAAACCATTTAACAGAAAATTTCCATGGATTTATAAAAATTAAAGAATATGAATGCAAAAGTTGGCTGTGCTATCCAACGAGGTATTTGTTTCATTTCTTTGCACAAGTGGAAAATATAACATTTCACATTTTCATCATCATCACCTTTAAAACAAAACATATTCGATTTTATAAAATTGGCGGTGACAATTAATATGGATGTTAATTTTGTAACGTGCGAGATACATAAAATTCGTTTGATCGATTATTTAATCAATAAAAGCGTAAAATTTTTCATACATATTTGGTGCAACGAAGTCGGGCCACCTCTTCACTGGCAAGGCTTAGATTATGATAAGGATTTACTACAACAGAATTTTCCGGCATTTTTTTTTTAATTTTGGCAAGTCGCTATGTGCGCAATGCCACCAACAAAAACGGGGAAACATAGAGTAACAATCAAATCAAAAATGAATTTAGGAGAAGGAATTTGGGATATTGGTAAGGATTACGGAGAATGATAACATAACAAAAATTTTAATTAATATATATATATATATTATTTAAAGTAATAAATGAAGACAAATACTTATATATTATAATATCATTAGAAGCTAATAAAACAGGAATAGATGAAGGAAAAGGAATATTGTTGGAAAGTAGTGAAGCAAGAAAGGAATCACGATTATATATAGGGCAGGAAAAGAAAATGTGGTTCAAATCCCCCACATCTTCGCCACATTCGCAAAGATCACTACTTATAATTTGCGTGTATTCCCGTTCGTCCCCTAGACTTCGTCCCCCGAGGGGGACGAACGGGAATTCGTTATTTATTTTCCCGATGGTCCCTCAAAATTTTTTGGGGGGACGAATGGGAATAATTTATTAATTCTTTTTCACAGTTCTAACCTAAACAAATAATTATGAATAGGACTGATTCGGTTCTGGCACTTCGCCGGCCGCTGCCGCGGCACGCTCGCTTCGCTCGCTCGGCTCGTGCGTTGTGGTCACAGTTCTAACCTAACCTAAACCAATAATTATGAATTGGACCGATTCGGTTCAAATTTAGTGTGCAATTCAGTATTTTTGGTTGTAATTTCGAATATTTTGATTGAAAAAAGGGGATTTACAGTTAAAGTATTAAATACGTAGTACAGTCATTTATTTGATAAGCTGTAGGCTTCTGCACAAATCTTTTTAGTGGGACGAATGGCACTAATCGAAGAACATATTCCCATTCGTCCTCTCTTGAATTAGGATTGGGACGATCGGGAACAAATTAAATATTATTTTTGTAAATTCCCGTTCGTCCCCCTCGGGGGACGAAGTCTAGGGGACGAACGGGAATACACTATAATTTGGAGTCGTGCAAGGTGTGCTGGGGTAGATGTATGTCAGTCCAGCCTCATTCGGATAAGGCAACTTTTTCAACATTTAACTTGGCGTACCAGGGCTTTTTTGGAATATGTGATTGGATTAATTTATAGAATTTGCCTTTGGTCCTGCTACTATCTGCCCATGAATTCTCCCAGGACTCCCAAAGAAATTTCATAGGCAGATTCACAAGATCATGGCTAAAATTAACAAAAGGGAAAATGTCCCCACAGCCAATAGCCTCATTAGCCAGTCGGTCGGCTTTCACATTTCCATGAATGTTCCTAGTTATTTCTTTGTGCCAATTTCAGGTATTAAAGGTAGGGAAATTAATTATTAACGGAAAATATCGGAGAGGAAAAGGAATTTTGTAAGGTTCAGGAAAGGAAGTATTTTATTCTATAAGAAAAATATATATAATATATAAATTAAATACACAAACTAAATCTTTATATCATTTTTTAATAAGAATGCAGATATCAAGTCAAAATTGCCAATGGGATTAAATAATAAACAAGAAACACAAGTAGGAAGGGAAAAATTTTGGATAACAAGAGAACGGAGGAAGGATTAACGATCATGACGGGAACAGGAGAAGAATATGTGATTTAAAGTACCAACATCATCTCCACACTCGCAAAGATTACTATTCATAATATGCAACTTAGCAAGGTGGGAAGGAGTACAAACATGACCAAGCCGCATCCGAATTATCATGCTTGTAATGAGTTTAGAGCCTTTAACTTTAAAAAACCATGGTTTGACTGGAACTGAGGGCTGAATTGAGGCATAAACCTTGCCCTTTACTTGAGAGCTCTCACTCCAAAGGAGTTCCCAGGAATGTCGAAGATAATCTTTAGGGAGGCTGACAAGATCATGACAGAAATTTTTATAAGGGAATGTGTCACCATTCTGCACCGCTTGTTTAGCTAATTGATCAGCTCTTTCGTTTCCCTGGATTCCGGAGTGACTTGGAATCCAAGCAAACTGTACCGAGTAGTTTCTTAGTATACATTTGTGCAACTGTTTTCTTATGTCAAATACAATAGGGTAAAAGGGTTTCATTTTAAATGTAAACTTTTCGATAGTTTGTAACGCACTTCTAGAGTCACATAATATGAGAACATTTTTAAGTTTAGCAATTAAAACATACTCTAATGCCTTGAACAAACCAAAGCATTCCCCAGTGAAAACTGATGTTTCAGGAGGAAGTTTTATCATCTGAATAACTTTATACTGAGAATGAAATATACCTACTCCCACACAACTTGACCGGGTCTTTGATGAGTCTGTAAAGATGTAATGACAGTCTGTCCAGTTTTCACCACCGGTAGCGTTGAATTTTATGTTAGCTCCTACATCACTTTTTTCTATACCAATATTATAATGCACTACAGGGGAGACAAGTAAGGGTTCAAATGTTTTGCATTCGAATAAAGGAAGAGTAGGTGACCTGTGTACACTTGCTGGTATAGAATTAAACTTCCTGAGACTCTTAACTAAGCACGGAATATCTTTGTGCCGCCAATAGGATGAAGTTTGAATAAGATTAGCAAGTTTTAATAATTTTGAATGAAGCAAATGGTTATAAAACTACATCGATTTAAATAAAAATCGGTCAGATAGAAATTGCCTTCTCAGGTGGAGTGGAGGATCTCCTACTTCTACCTGTAAAGCATTTAACGGGCTTGATTTCATGGCTCCAGAAATTATTCGAAGAGCTTTCGACTGTATGCTATCTAGCTTTTTAAGACCTTTTCTATTACCATTTTCAAGGAGGAATGTCCCGTAATCAAGTATGCTTCGAATTATTGCATTATAAAACAGTTTTAGACTAAAAGGATGTGCCCCCCACCATACTCCAGAAAGACACCGCATAGCATTCAATTGACGTTCGCATTTTTCAACAACAAAGTCAAAATGTTTGCCAGAAAGTTTTTATCCAAAATCAAACCGAGAAATTTAACATGATTTTTCACAGGAAGGCGTATGTTATTATAAGTAACGTTTGTGGAAGGAATATTACGTTTTCTTGTAAAAACTACTACAGTACTTTTTTCTATTGAAAGACTTAAACCATTAGATTGTAACCATTGCTGTAAAAGACTTAGGGAGACGGTCAAAGCATTACATGCATCTGAGATGTTATTGTGAGTAGTATATATTAAAAGGTCATCAGCATATTGTAAAGCATCTGCAGATTTTTGTAGAGATGATTCTAGATCATAGGAATAAATATTATAAAGCAAAGGTGACAACACTGATCCCTGTGGAAGGCCTTTGAAGACTGTCCTCGTTAATTTCTTGTCACCGCAATAAAGAGAAATAAATCTAACTGATAACAAATTTATGATAAACCGTATAATCAAAGTAGGGACATTTAAATTAATTAGCTTGCGTTTAAGGACATTATCATACGCGCCTGTTATATCTAAAAATGCGCCAACAATCGACTCGTTTTTTGAAAAGGCTATGCGAAGGTCAGTGGTAAATACACTTAAACTGTCAATTGTGCTTTTTCCTTTACGGAACCCAAACTGACTGCCTGCTAGTAATTGCTTGTTTTCTATATACCACTCTAAACGATTTTTAACTAGATGTTCTGCAATTTTGGTAAGAACTGAAGATAGCGCAATAGGCCGGTATGATAGAATATCATTTGAATTTTTATTTGGTTTAAGGATCGGTAAGATTTCTTGAGAACGCCAGGATTCTGGAATATTTCCAGAAACCAAAATAGAATTAATTATTTGAAGATAATATGATATTGTATTATCACTACAATGTGAGAAGAACGAGTACGGAATACCGTCTTCTCCTGGGGCCGAGTCTTTTAAACATGTTAATACTCCTTTCAATTCGTACAATGAAAAGGGAGCCTTCAAAGATGAATGATTATCAATATTTCACGGAGTAGAGTTAGGGTTAATTTGGTCATACTCTGGAGCTGATGCTGGAGCTAATCTGTCAAGGAAACTGTTACTAAGAGATAGAGGTGATTGTGTAAACGAAGGAGTATTACTAAAGGCGTTTCTAAATCTTTTAATACTTCACTTAACTTCTGACGGGCATGTACTAGGTGATAAAGACATACAGAATGACCGCCACCCCTGAAGTTTCTTATCTCTGAGAAAAATTCGTGTATCATTAATAATATCCCTAAGGCCGTCCAAATTTTTATCTGACATGTCCTCAGCATATTTCTTTTGAACTTCCTTTCGCTTCCTAACTGCATCAGCACACGAAGAGTCCCACCATGGGGGCATAGGAATTTTATCAGAAGGTTTTTTTTTAAGAGTGAAAACTTGGTCTGCTACTTCTACTAGGCACATCGCTAAAGCTTTTGAACAATCACTTTCTGCACCCTGAGTAATTTCCGGGAGCTCAGCTACTTTAGCATCGACAAGCGTTTTAAATTTATTCCAGTCTGCGTTTCCAAGTCCATACTGTAATCTAGGGGGTCTTTTCGGTGTTGTAATGAACTTTACTGAGGAAGTAATTACTAAAGGAAAGTGGTCACTTCCAAAGGTAGAAGACGAAAAACGGGACCAAGATAAAGATGAAGCCAATCTAGGGGAGAATATAGATAAATCCACAGCACTAGCATTTTCCCCTGCATTAGTTCTACGAGTAGGCTCGCCAGTATTTATAATACATAGATTATTATCATCTAAAATTTCTAATAAACGGATTCCCTCTCTTTTTGTCTCACCACTTCCCCAACACTGGTGATGACAGTTAAAATCACCCATGACTAAGAATGGCCTACGAAGGGATGACAATATATTGCTAACTTCTTGCAAGGCATTGTTATTAGCAGTAGGAATGTAAGTAGAAACATAAGTAATATTATCAACAATTACCCCAACAATATCAATATCAAAACATGAAGGGAGAGAAATACGTGAAAATGGGGTATTTTTTTTAATCAATATGGCCACACCGCCATATCCGTCAGCTAGGTATTACTGATCGGCAGTTCCATTGAATTATTGTGTCCATCTTTTAGGTTTTTGTTTAGTAATAAGCTACTTATCCGCTCCACGTCGTACGGTTTCAAAGATGTATTCTTACATAATAACATTTTGATAAGGTTTATAATAATATCAACAACCTGGTCATTCTCGTTCTGATGCAGTTTCATATCGGATTCCTTAGACAAAGCACACCCATTTGCTAAAGATGGGGGTTGAAACTCTCTAAGAAGGGCGTTATGAGCTGTTCTGTCATAACCCTGTGCAGACTTTGGAGGAGCGCGGGGTTTAAGAAAGACTGTCTTTTTATATGATGAAGAAGTTGAGGGTATAGATTGTGAACTGATGTAAGAATTATGATTGGTATGAGAATCATGAGATGTTACATTAGTGAGAACATTAGCATAGGATTTTGAGATGGCTGGGTGAATTTTGCTTGCTTCCGCATATGAAACACAGGAATGAGCCATAGTGTGTTTAATGTTTTTTTGCCTCTGAAACTCAGGGCAAGTCTTGTCTGTAGCATAGTGAAATCCAGAACAATTAACACAAGATGCAGAATCCTCTTCTACTAAACAAGTTTCACCTAAGTGATTTTGTCCACATTTATAACATCTAGGGGCAGCTGATCTGCATTGATTTTTAGTGTGGCCATAACGGCAACAGCGGAAACATTGTATGGTGGGATACACATAAGTCTCAACAGGTAGTGCATTATAACATACATAAATTCTTTTAGGAAGAGCTTGACCATCAAATGTTATTACAACAGTTTGAGATGGTTTCCATGTATTTGACCCATTCACATTGACTTTATAATTAAGGCGTCTTACTTTCAATATCTCACCAGTACCTATGGGAGTTGAAATATTTTCCTGAATTTCTTCCTCACTCCATTCAGAGGGGATACCCCTGACCAAACCCAACCAAACAACCTGACCAACGAGTGACATTAAAAGTGGGTAGGAATGCTTTGAATTTATTTAGAGGCAATAAATTGCTAGTAATAAATATGTTAGCAGCGCTAGGGGTTGTAAAAGCTACAACACACTTATTTCTACCTATTCTCTTAACGCTGCCGGGAACAATATTTTGGAACTTATTATTTGTTAGAAAATTTCTAAAAGCAATAGGGTGCAGAATGGTGCCACTATTCTCCATACTGGTGTTATGCTGTACATGTACGATGTAAGGCCCTGTATCAGAGGCCTGGTACTCCTTCCTACCTACACTAACTGGTTGAGGGGTTAGTATTGCAGTTGGATCCAACTGCAGAGTTTGGGATGTTGATGAATTGGAACTTTTAGAGGGTTGTGAAGTGGAAGCTTCTGTGTTGGGAATACATGTGCAGTTTATGTGAGATGAGGTTCCCTCAGGAATCACTCCCTGCCTACTTCGTTTCGTTTTATTACAGTGCTTACAAATATGTTTATGTGAACGCCTCTTCCGAGAAGCGTTCACTTTACCGGAGGTCGACGCGTCGGTTTCTCTTCCACTTGCTGTGGCTACAGACCCATCAGTGTCCATACCACCCATATCGAAATTAGTTGTTATGGTAACATAATTACTAACAGGGGGACTTAAGCCAGAGCCTAAATCCCCCACATCTGCTATAGGCGGGTCGTTCATACGACCCGGAAATAAGCTTGGACTATGCTACAAATATTTACAAAAACTTACCTAAAATCAGGAAAAATGTACACTAATATAATATTACATACACTAAAAAGAAAATATATTTACTTAACACTTTCACTGCCACTGACACGCCTGTCGTGTTCTCGTAAATTTTTCCGAGGTGCCGGCAACACGCCTGGCGTGTATTTCATATTTTACCGATATTTCAGTCATTTTGCTGTATTATCTACTGAAAATGATAGCATAGTTTTATAACTTCATGTATTTATAACGTTTGAAATGGTTCGAGTATTGAGACTGTTTTAATATTTTATAAAAAATACATCGCTATGCTATGCTGTTAACACGCTAGGCGTGTCGATTATCGGATGTAGACATAGATCGTCAACTTTGGGCATGTGGGTAGGTCAAAAATTATTATTCTTGGGAATAGCGAAATTAAGATGCCATATAATGATACGTAATGGTGTATGTGTTTTTTGTGTAATTAATTCAAACTTATTTAGAATTTTATTTATAAGTTAATCATATCTAAAATTATAAGAAAGGAGAATGCCCACGGACAGTACTGAGATCTGGCTTATGTCTCAAGAAGTGAAATAGGATGAAATATCTAAATTAATTTACTTAATTACTATTCATAGTGGGAATTTCTTTTGAATAATAATTAGTACTTGTATGTTTCCGACCATACAGTACGCCAGGAACTCAGGAGTTGTGCCATCAGGATCTATTTCATAACGACGTTCTATAACCGGTGAAGAACTTTGAGTAGATTCTTCCATAATCGAATCATTTTCCTCGGATGACCCATCAACTACAACGTGTTTTGGGACTGCGAAGTAATTAAAACACTATGTATGAAAATCAATATAAATACTACAAAATGTTGATAATTTCTGCTAAGATTACGAAACTTGCTTACCTTTGATCTTATTTTCAGACATATTCGTCAATTTATGTGCACAGATCCCTGAATATTCACTTTTTAGATGCACTATACAACTGACAAATGTTGCAATCAATAGTAAAATACACTAATGACCATATTTACAATTTACCCTATGTACAGTGCCGGTGGGCACGCTTAGCGTGACCATTAAATTCATCTTGTAGTGCCAGTCACACGCGTTGCGTGTTCACGGCGATTTGTAGGCGGCATCGCTAAAGACAAGGTAAAACCTACGGTGGCAGTGAAAGTGTTAAGAACCTCAACTGAACCAATTATTTACATAAAATTGAATTATGAAAAATTGCTAAGAAAAAATACACCCGGTCAAACCGAAATTTCCCGCGCTTTTTCTCATCATGATCCAAGTTGCTTATCCTAGACAGTAGACACTTAGTAGTGATGTTGCAATAGCGATAGTTTCGCTATCGATAGTTGAAAAACAGTCGATAGCGCGAATAGTACTATCGAAAATAACGAAATCTTGCAATACTATCGATACTATCGATATACGGATATGATATATATGGTAAAATATTACTCCTGAATATTATACAATACCGCGTGACTATTTATTGTTAATTTATTAAACTAACTTTATAAATAAACTGTGAATGTAAAATATAATGATCATGAAAAGCTATACCCACCAGCTATATTATACCGTAAGAGCAAGCAATACTATCGATACTATCGATATACGGATATGATATATATGGTAAAATATTACTCCTGAATATTATACAATACCGCGTGACTATTTATTGTTAATTTATTAAACTAACTTTATAAATAAACTGTGAATGTAAAATATAATGATCATGAAAAGCTATACCCACCAGCTATATTATACCGTAAGAGCAAGCAATACTATCGTAAAATGTTCGACTATCGATAGAGCAATACTATAGATCTTTTGCAATAGTATTACTTATTTTTATCAATCGATACTATCGATAGTTTCAATAGTATCGTCAAGGGTCGATAGTTTTGATAGGACTATCGATTGTATGACTGATTTTCAAGGCCACGATAGTATCGCGATACAATCGATAGGCTATCGCTATCGCAACATCACTACACTTAGACAGTTGGACGCTATTGGAATTGGATTGAGGATTGTTCCTTGGCTAAATTTAATCTAATTGGACACAAAGAGTACTAAAAACGGACGGAATATTTATCTTATAATTTATAAATTAGCAAATTATTCAAATAGTAATCATTCATCGGTAACGTCTGGAGTTCTGAACTTAATATTCAAAAATAAATTCTAACTGACCCAAAGTGAAGTGACGCCGTAAACATGTCGTAAGTACCTACTTTGATATTATTGTTAATTTTGATGCTAGTTTTTACTTGATTGATGATAATATCATCATAGATTAGAATATCATTTATAAAAATTATCGTAATGAATGATGTTACAATATTTTGTGGTTTTAGAGTCTCAAAGTTCAATATTTCGCCTATATAGAGTATTTATTTTGGATTTGTAAATTGATAAAATTAAATATGTGTACCCTCTTAAGTATATATGTGTCAATCCAGGTAATAAACTGTATGTTTGATAAATTTTACGCAAATATGACACAGACATGTATACAAACTTTCACATTTATAATATTAATCTGTGTAATTCAGGTATTCTAGCCTAGGCAACACATTAAATAGGTAAGGTTAGAACTGCGAGCCCCTGTCAGAAACGAATTCATTATAAAATATTAAATCTCCATAAAGTTAAAGTGAAACTAATAATTCTTCTGGCTATAAGTACATTACCGGTTTCACATTCGGTATTGTATATAATATTACCATTAACATAGGTACCTTAAAATAGCAATCTAAATATTTACAAAAGAATAATAATACCTATGATAGATACCTTTGTAATACCTATGATAGATTTTTTATCTTCCTTTGATCATGGCATAACTTAAGAACAACTTCACCGAATTCATCAATTTTTTTTTAATTTTCTGATATCTACCTACTTTGTAGAGGGTTCTTACAAAAGTTTACCATCAATAGTGATTATCACAACATTAATACTAGGAATAAACATAAATTAGTAGTGTCTAAATTTATACCTACTAAAAGAAATCATTTCTAAGGACAATTCCTTAGAAATTTTTTTTTTTTCTTTGTGTGCTTTTATAATAAACTACCAAAATCTACCTATGTGAATTACCTACATGATTCATTTGTTTAGTATTAAACCTTTGCTGCACATGGCAATAATTTGCATACCAAATAATACAATACTAAGGTCTTTTGTACACTCAGACTGCAAATAAATACATATTTTGACTTTGAATCTGGCACCAATCTCTCAAGCAAGAAAATCTATAATAAAATTAAGGACTGTGTTAGCATTAGGAATGTTTGAAGTTGAATACAGAAGTGAATATAGCCTGTATATAATGTTAGTCCAAATGGTGTCTTATTATATAATGCCCTATTTCACACCCCCAATTTATTGGTATAATTTAATTGTAAATTTGTTTAGTTTATAGTTAATGTCTCTAGAATTATGCATACTTTATACATATGTACATATATTGATATACACATAGATATTATAAATTTCTTACACTCTCACAAATATTAGACATTGAATAAAACTTTTTACAGATTGTAATACATATTTAACATTGTAATTTATATTATTTGTATAATTCTATTATTTTAACCTGAAGTCATAGATCTCTTCAGCATCCATGGTCACAGACAGACCGAGGTGTTGGTTGTCTTGAAGTTAGAATAATAACTAACACCAGCCCTGCACTTCAAAATATAAAATATTACTGAGAATCCGATTTACACAAGCTCAACATGCTCTTCCGTTGTGTAGGTTCTTGGATTTTGATTTCATAGAATCTGTGATGAGGTTCCAAGCAGGTGGTACCCAGCCATCTTATTGGTTGAATTTATGGTGTTTTTTTTTTATTTCAATGGCCTCACGAATCAAGCTGGGCTGGAATTGGTTTTCTTTTGCAAGGACATGGGGTTTATCAAATCTGATATAATGCTGGGGTTTGTCTATAAACACACCAAAAATTACTGCTGACTTCTGGGCAAGGCGGTAGTTAAAATAATATCGATATACCGCGAAAAAATCCGTAAAAAGTAAGTAGTAATTCGGATATAGCTGTTTTTTTCTTTCTATCGATGATTGACGATTTAGGACTACATTTTTTACATTAAGCTTGTACACCTGATATTTTATTAACTTTAGTAACTTTTTTTTTTTTTTTAGTGTTGTTGAACACACACAAATGTAATTTTGTGTTTGTGTTATGTGTATTAAACTTCTTGGATAGACCTAGGATAGAAATTGTGGTGCGCAATGGGAATGTCTTCTTTCATAACAGGTTAATCTAATAGCCTGAAAGAATACAACTATCGATCCATAATTATGTACTTATAATTATGAAAGATTATTCCTTCAACTCCTAACCGTTGAGGAATTCTACCTTCCATCATCAGATCATTACATGAGAAGGTGATTTTCAGATGCAAATACTTGAACAGTTTTGGAGAATACGTGTAAATGTAATAAACGCCTATAACTGAAACAATTTTCTTTTAACTCCCTAACTGTTGAGGAGTTCTACCTTCCATCATCAGCTCATCAACATCAAATGATGATTATCAGACGCAAATACTGGAACAATTTTAGTAAATATATTAAAAACGTGATAATTGCCTATAAAATTTGAGGGTTGCCCTCGATTTCCCTGGGATCCCATCATCAGATCCTGATGTGGTCGCAATGGGATCATCTGTGAAGTCTACCCTTTTAAACAAAAAAAGAATTTTGCAAATCGGTTCAGGCCTTTTTAAGTAATTCGTGAACATACATAAAAAAAAAGATTCCGACGAATTGAGAACCTCCTTTGCCTATAAAATTTAAGGGTTGCCCTCGATTTCCCTGGGATCCCATCATCAGATCCTGATGTGGTCGCAATGGGATCATCTGTGAAGTCTACCCTTTTAAACAAAAAAAGAATTTTGCAAATCGGTTCAGGCCTTTTTAAGTAATTCGTGAACATACATAAAAAAAAAGATTCCGACGAATTGAGAACCTCCTCCTTTTTGAAGTCGGTTAAAAAGAATGCCTAAGGAGTTTCTTGCCGGAATATTCTCCATGATGTGAACTCGCTGGAATCATGCAACTAGACTTAACGTTTTATAAGTTAAAAAAAAACATTAAGCTAGCGCAGACAATTTATTTAAGAAAAAATAAGATTGCTAGTCAAGTCTACCCTATGCAAATTAATAGTTTATCTTGTAGATAAAAAACAGAGCTAGCAGCAGTCCCAACTCCACAAATACCCTCATTTTTTTTATTGATATTTGTATTATTTTTTTTGGTAAGTATTTACGTATTTAACTACTAGTGCAAGCTATTTTACCCAGTAACTATTAGTACTGAGTAAAGTAGCTAGATATGAAACTGATGTTGGCTTTGATGTTGTTCTAAATAAAATGTAAAAGCGCCTACCGGTTGTCAACTAATTGCTAACTCTTATCAATCAGCGGCAGGCGGCCGTTATACGTTATATTGGTGAAACTCCCCCTTTCGAAACTACGTGGCCTAAGTATAAAAGTTCTGTTTGTACAAAATTACATTTGTGTGTGTTCAACTTTAAGTTAGCTTTACGAAGCCTTTCAAATACTTCAAATGAATCTAATATTTGAAATGGAAATGGAAACCTACCATCTTGCATCCATCCATTGAGTCCATCAATTACTAATCTCCAATTTTTATTTCCTGTAACCGTCGGTTTTTTAAAGACTGAATACCTAATAAATAAGATGGGGCTTGACCACTCGCTACTAGCCTCGTATTTTACGAATATGTTTATCTATT
This sequence comes from Craniophora ligustri, assembly GCA_905163465.1. Lineage (NCBI taxonomy): Eukaryota > Metazoa > Arthropoda > Insecta > Lepidoptera > Noctuidae > Craniophora > Craniophora ligustri. The sequence goes on from LR990969.1 coordinate 11,774,248, forward strand.
TCTGGCTTAACTATTTGACATACGATAGGGTTTTCCATAAACAGGATTAGCATGTGGCTTTAAATGACTAGACTGTTCATAAATACATGTAAGCTTATCGCCATGCAAATGAAATATGTCACAATACTTAGACACAACACATAATGCCACTACGTTCACTGGAATGTAAGTGATCAAGTTTCAATAACGATAACAATGTCTGAGCTCTTTTTTCTTCACTTCGTGCTAGTATAATAATATAACTTGTTGAAACTTCAGGTGACTATACATATAAAGGTAAATATTAGCGTAAAATAATCGTAAAAATGAATTCTGTAAGTTAATATTCGTAAGTAATTTTGTCAAAAGTCTAATTCAGTAATAACATCTTTAAAAGGTAATGTATGCTGGTAAATTGTACCATTGGGTGCTTTTAAATCAAGACAAACATAGCCCTTCGTATAAATGTTACCAGCTATACCACGTATAACATTCTTATTAACCGACTTCAAAAAGGAGGAGGTTCTCAATTCGTCGGAATCTTTTTTTTTTTTATGTATGTTCACGAATTACTTAAAAACGCCTGGACCGATTTGCAAAATTCTTTTTTTGTTTAAAAGGGTAGACTTCACAGATGGTCCCATTGTAACCACATCAGGATCTGATGTTGGGATCCCAGGGAAATCGAGGGCAACCCTGAAATTTTATAGGCAATTATCACGTTTTCAATATATTTACTAAAATTGTTCCAGTATTTGCGTCTGATAATCATCATTTGATGTTGATGAGCTGATGATGGAAGGTAGAACTCCTCAACAGTTAAGAGTTAAAAGAAAATTCTTTCAGTTATAGGCATTTATTACATTTACATGTATTCTCCAAAGCTGTTCAAGTATTTGCATCTGAAAATCACCATCTCATGTAATGATCTGATGATGGAAGGTACAACTCCTCAACGGTTAGGAGTTGAAGGAAAAATCTTTCATAATTATAAGTATATATGGTTCGATAGTTGTATTCTTTCAGGATGTTAGATTGACCTGATATGAAAAGTTTTATATGTATATACAACACTAAAAAGAAAAAAATAAATTAACTTTTTACAAAAAGAAAAACCAACTTCAAAAACTAAAAAGCAAAAAATAACTTCATGGTATGAAGTCGGTGCCAAGCCAAACGTAATAGTAAGTACACTCTCCGCTAGTGACCTTGAGCGGGGTGGTTACAAACACCACATCATCTGCACCGACTTCATACCTTTAAAACTAAACTAAAAAAAAGGTAAAATTGTATGAAGTTATTTTTTGCTTTTTAGTTTTTGAAGTTGGTTTTTCTTTTTGTAAAAAGTTAATCGCAATGTGTTTCTACGTATTCCGATAGCGCTTGAAAACGTACAGCGGAAATAGACGCTCAAGTAACCAAAATACTTACATAATAAGGAATGGCCTTATTATATAAGTTCATAGAAATACATATCTTACATTTGTCCAGGGTTAAATATACTCTTAATTCACGAACAATATACGCAACAATATTGTCAGGTTAAGACCGTTCACACATCATACGACTTAAATGGTTCAGCAGAATAAACATTCCGTCGACCCCGTTTGTTAAAATTATATCGAAATGATCGCTTCTTCCTCTCATATTACTCATCAAACCCTTGGTTAGGATAATATTTAATAATTATGATGCCTATAAGGTCGCCTAATCTTGTGGCACTGTACCTACCTGTACGTCTGTATAGGTACAGTGACAGTGACAGAGACGCAACACATCCAAATCGATGAACGGTATGAGCTATTTATTTGTAACTAGCTGGTTATGTAGGTGTATGTGTTAGGTATGTATGCTAAATTTCATGCCAATCTGTTAAGCGATTTTTGCGTGAAAGAGTAACAAACATCCATACAAACTATCACATTTATAGTATTAGTAAAATAACCTTAATCTTATTTCAGGAAAATTAAATTAGTGGTTTCGTTGTGTAAAGAGCAAGGATTTATTTTGATGATTGATTATTGAAAGCAGTATTGTTTAAGAAAGTGTTGCTTCGTGCATTATAGTCAAGTAGAAAGGAAGTTTACTTGTTTGGAAGCAGTAAATGACACAGCTGCTGAACGAACGCAAGACCGTTAATGAACAACAGAAGCAGTTCTGATTACGTGTGCAGAAACTTAGGAAAATATTTCTAGACTGTAAAAAAGGGTTTAAAGATAGGATATAATATCTGCAATAATACGAGTTAATAATGTAGCTATTTTGCTAATTATAAGAAAAATATTATATTTATTTGTGTTTTATTCGCAATTTACCTTATATAATGGAATTAAGTGATGATCTAGAGGTACATAATACAAGATACTTTAATTGACTGTTTTCCAAAGCTTTGAGCTTTGAAGCTTTGGAAGGTTTGAGCTGCTCAGGTTAAAATTAACTTAGGAGTTTGAAATTGCATTATTTGGTTTTATGCGGGGTTGTAAGGCGGCGTTATGCGATACAATAAGTTAACTAAAAAGAATCTCGACCAATGAACCCAAATTAATGCACCGCATGAAATTTTCTGGTGAAGGATATGCTTGTGCATTATGCATCTATAGTTTTTTCATTCAAAAGTATGTGATATTAATCTGTGCATACATTTTAGGAAAAGAAATACAGAAAAAGGTCAAAGGCGTGGCCGCGAAAGAAGTCGTAGACGTCCTCTACGTGAAGAGCCGTATGTATCATTGTTTTATCTTTATTTCTATCCTTATAGACACTACATCATCATCAACCCATTATTGTCCCACTTCTGGGCACGGGTCTCCTTTCATTGACTATAGTCGTCCACGCTACCCAACGGGTTGGCAGACTTCAAATGTCATCGAGAAAACTTCTCGAGCATGCATGCAGGTTCCATGAGGGACGGTGAAGGACCACCGTTTGAGAATGTGATGAATACGCACATAAATTCCGAAAATTCAGTAGTGCGTGCCTTGAGTTTGAACTCCTGACCTTAGACATCTCAGTCCATTTGTTCACACCTCTAGGCTACCATAGCCTTAGGCATAACATATGAATTTTTATTTCAGAGACATGCTGAGTGTCATACGTGCCGAAAGACAGGTGACGCAGCGGAAGGTTGCGGCGTTGACACCTTCCGCCAAGATGGAGCTGTTAAATAAAATAAGGGCCATAGAGACCAATCGAATACTCCTTCCTGGCGCTCCGCCTCGAAAACGCCGCACGCAGTAAGTTTTTTAGTACTTTTTTAATGTTTTCATTTGTTCTATGTGTGATCAATGTTTTGTTAAAATGTTATTTAGAAAGCCATCTCCAGAACGAATGCCCTGCCGTATTGTGTGTGGAGCAAAACCATCTACAGCGTCCGAAGCGAAGCCTTCTTTAGAGACAAGGCTTTCGATGCCGGCTGAAAGCATAGCGGAGCCGGAAGCTGGTCCTTCTTCGGAGCCTGAAGCAGGACCTTCCTCGGAGCTCGAAGCAGGACCATCCACCTATCTATCATTACCTATCCGTATGTTTTCTTCACTATCTGTAGCAGAATTTAATATTTTATATTTTATGTATCATATTTATAGCACATGTAATAGTACCATATTCTTTACAGAAGTACCTGACAATTGCATCATCATCGAATATGGTTCTCCACTGCTAGGTATAACGCCACTTTTCCTTTTTGTTAATTCAAAGCTGCGTGTCCTTCTTAATGAAATTAATGTTTTTTGTTTCAGATGACGTGCCTGATGATGGTGGAGGAGACCTAGCCGCTTTCGAGACGGGTACTGCATTTCGATCACAATATACCCAAATTACCAAGTTCCTTGGACAGACACCCAAATCGCTTGCCAACAATGTTGAATTTAGAAACAACTCGTACGTACTCCAAAAAAGAGTGCATTTTATATCAATGATATCTCTTCAGAGAATGAGTAAAACATATGTGGAGAGATTTAATACCTTTTTTATTTTTGACCATTTTTAGATAGATAGAATAATAAATTATGCTTTATTGCACACAATAATATTAAATTATATATTACATCATTGTTTATGAAATGAGGGTACAATGGCGGTCTTATTATAGCAACTTCTTCCAGACAACCTATGAATGGATATGAAATAAGGGAAATTAAACGGGTGTGGCACACTAGACTAGCTAACCTAGAATCATTAATAATTAAAGCTAAAAAAACAAGAATACAATGAAACTCAAAATATAATATACATATAATATATAATAATATAACATATAATAATAATATATATATATATATATATACATCTACATTAACAGGAATTGGTGCAGTTGCCCAAGATTTAGACGTCCACAGTACACCTAAATCTCAGAAACGCACTATGATTGGTAAATATGGGACTACATAATATTTAACATTCAATTAGATAGAGCCTATATCAAACGTTCATAGTACATTATTTTTACAGGTACACCAGACGTAAGTTTAGACCAGACGAAAGACGAGTGTGTGAGTGAAAGTGACGATGACTTCAGCTCTGATGACGAGACACACCATGACACTCCTCAGACAAGTCGTAACGCATTGACTGAGCCGGCATCTGCCGCGGAATATACGGGTGTCGAAGCACGTATTTTAGAAACCGAGGACGCATTAAACGACCATGCCTTACGAAGTATTGCCCCTGAAAACGCATACGATTTTAATTGGTGTAAGGATGAGGCAATTTTCCAAGGAAGACAAGAGACTTTTACTGGCACCCCAGGACCGACTTTTGAATTGACAGACAAGACTTCAGTACTCGAAGTGTTCTATAAAATGTTTGACGTCGAATTTATTGATATGCTTTGTACGGAGACAAATGCTAATGCTAGACAGAGGATAGATTTATTACGATCACAAGACAAAACGCCTCCCAACTCCCGTCTACTGCACTGGACACCAACTAATAGAGACGAAGTGATAACTTTCTTGGCAATAATAATTCTGCAAGGCCTCTATCCCCTCCCCGAAGAAGAGCTTTATTTTAAATTTAATGGCTTCGGCACTATGCCATATTTCCGTAGTATAATGACTTATAATCGATTTTATTTACTGAAGGCTATGCTAAATTTCGCCAACAATGACACGTCTAACAAAACAAATAAACTTTGGAAAATAGACCCGGTGTCTGAGTATTTTAATGAAAAGTTTTCCAGTCTATACTATCCATCGAGAGAGATAGCTGTAGACGAATCTCTTTTGAAGTGGCATGGGAGACTGAACATTTCTCAAAAGATTAAGTCAAAGGCTGCAAAGGTCGGCGTGAAAACGTACGAACTGTGCGAGTCTTCCAGCGGCTATCTCTGGAGATTTTATATATACGCTGGAAAAAACAGACAGACCGATCAACCGACAGATGACGCAAGCGACCAGAATAGTGAAGGATCTGACGACGACGCATCGGCATCTATAGGACTCGTGACTGACAATACCGACATACGACCTGAAAACGCGACTGCGCTTATTGTGTATAAGCTAGTTGAGCCTCTACTTTACCGCGGACATACGCTAATAATGGATAATTTTTATAATAGTCCATTATTAGCACGATGTCTGAAAAGACAGAAGACGGATGTTTTCGGGACGTTACGACTAAACCGGGAGTTTGTTCCAGACTACCTTAAGACCTTAATAAAGACAGACCTACGAGACGGTGAAGCAGTTGTCAGCTACTGTTCCGACTTGTCAATTATGGTATGGCGGGATTTTAAATTAGTCAGCTTGATTTCGACATACCATCCGCTACGAGTTGGAACTTCACATAAGCAAAAACTCACGTATAAACCCAACATTGTCTTGGAGTATAATAAGAGCATGGGGGGAGTTGACAGAAAAGACCAGTTTCTGTCTGCTCAGCCGATGGAACGCAGCCGGAATCGCGTTTGGTATAAAAAAGTGTTTCGGCGTTTATATAACGCCGCTATTTTTAATAGCTTTATAATTTTTTCTACCAAATACCCAAAAATATCGCATAGGCGCTTCAGGACATTGTTGGCTGAAAACTTGTTACAAGCACACAGACAACTAGACCTTACCTCACTGACGATGCCGATGCTGGCCAAAACCAGTCAAAGGGGTGCTAATAGGCGTACTGTGGAAGTGGACCATTTCCCGATACGGAATATTTTCAGAAAATCCAGTCAGAGCTTAGCTAAGAGGCCTACTGTGGAAGATGACCATTTCCCGATACGGAATAGTACCAGAAAATCCCGGTGCTGGATGTGCGCTCAGCGGAAGGTGGAACACCGGACAATTTGGAAATGCATGCAGTGCCAAGTCAGTCTATGCATTGACCCTTGCTTCCGTGCTTTCCACAAACCGTAGGCCAAAACACTAACACGTTTTTGGTTTGATATATGACACGCACACATTCGACCATGTTCTACTAGTATCATTTTATCATAACATTAATTCTGCACGTTTTTATATTATACTACCAAAATCCGTGTCACGCCCCTAATTTACTTGTATAATTTCATTGTAAATGTGAGTTGAGTGTAGTAGTTAATGTGTAAATATTTTTTATTTTTTTATTCACAAGAATATTGACGAGTTCAATGGTTAAAATTATGACAAAAAGATAATAGATAAAAAAAAACAGTAGACGTGGTGAAACTCCATTATAAAAACGTCCGTGCGTCTGCACAAAATTTGTCATCGTAAAAAAACAAGATTTATTATAGTTATTTGCAAAAATATCGCATATCAAAATTACCCCTGTAAGGTATTTTTGATATTCTTATTGTAATTAAGTTAAAGTTAAAAATGTTGTTATTTTGCTATTAAAAATATTGCAAAAATAATATTCATTTTTCAAACTCCGTTTCTAAGAGGATTTAAATGGCGGCCATCTTTATTTGGAATAAACACTTAGGTCTCTGCCACACTTGGCGGAAAGGCCTTAGATGAACGCACAAGGTCGCATTCAAACTAGCCGAGAGTAGCTAAACTCTTTATATATTTCATAATGATGGTCTTAAAATAAGTTGAACGACTTGAGTATTACTAGAAAGCAAGTAGTTATAACAGGGGTGGCTAAACTATTAATAGTACGAGCCATTTTCCAAACTAAGCGAGATGCAATTAAATTTTGAAACGTACGGAGCGATAAAATGTTTTTTTTTTTATAATATAATAGCACAAAAAATTATTAATCCGTTTTAATAATATTAATTATTTTAATATAGTTAAAATGGATATTAATTAAGGAGGTTTTCATTAAGGTGGAGCTCCGCGCTAGCCCGCGAAATTCAAATTTTCGTACGTTTTTTGCAATTTGCCGGTCATTGTCAGACTGAACATTAAACAAAATATGATTCGCGCTTGTAATAGGTATTTAGTTACAGAATTATAATAATTAATATCATCAATACAACCCTCACAGTGCATACAATTGGATTGAATGACTTTCATGAAATAGACAATCAATACAGTTATATGCACTTTGATTGTGTTGTTGTTTTATTGATTTAAATGATTATAATTCTGTAACTAAATACCTATTACAGGCGCGAATCATATTTTGTTCAATGTACAGCCTGACAATGACCGGCAAATTTGAATTTCGCGGATATTTTTATAGAAAAATAAGTTTTCTGATTTTTTTTGAGTTGCAAATTGAAATAATGGGTTTGATGATTTTTAAATAATTCGGTTTCTTAATTAAGTATTCAGTTTATTAACTTTATTTTTGAAGTGAAAACTTCTTTAGACGCGTTTAGCACTTTTTGGGTAAATAAAAATGATGGAACTCGCGTCATCGTCACCACCACGGAACAGAAAAAAAGAGTGGAAGTGCAAAGTGGGCGTGGCGGCTGTTCAAATGTTAAGCGATGGTCCGCGCACATCGTTCAAATCCTATCCTAGTCGTATACTGACATCGCGTTGAGGAGGTAATAATGATAGAAAATAATGTAAATCCCACCTTATGTCTAATATAAAGTCCACTTGTCCTGACTGTCTTGACAAGTACTTCTCGAAAGTTCTTTGCTTTGCTACACTCAGTGAAGTGACCGGATGATTTATAGATATTGATAAATTTAACTTGTTGCAAAAAATAAATGTAGGGTTCCAAAGATCCTGGTTTCAATGAAAAATTATAGTATAGATGCAGCTGGTAGAGTTAATTGGATGCCAATGAACTGGACCTGCTCTGGCACTTCTTGGAAGATATTTTTTAGTATCCAAAAAAGGATGTAGATACATCAAACCTACAGCTACTATATATACTAACTATACTAATATTTTTACCTAATATAAGGCTTAGTTCATTTAATTTGGGTAGGTACCCAAATTAAATGAACTAAGCCTTATATTAGGTAAAAATATTAGTATAATAAAAATATTGTGCTCTTACTTGGTTTTTACTAGTATCGGCCGTCCCCAAAGACTGCCCCGCATGTTTTTATTTATTTTGATATAACTAAGTAGGTAGGTTCAACTGTGGTAGCCTAGCGGTGTGACCTGTGGACTGAGTCAGAGGTCTCGAGTTCAAATCCAAGGCCACAGTCAAACCACTGACTTTTCGGAAGTTATGTGCGTATTTATCATATGCTCAAACGGTGAAGGAAAACGTCATGAGGAAACCTGCATAAAATAATAAATGAATAAATATTTCTGGACATAATGACACAGCGCCATCTAGTTTCGAGGTAAGCAACGAGGCTTGTGTTACGGATACTAGTTGGTTGATATACTACATACATACTTTTTTTTGTAAATACATACATATTATATAGATACATCCATGACTGATACAAATGTTTATGCTCATCACTAGGGATTGCAACCCGGCCGGGCCCGCCGGGCCCGGCCGGGTGGCCATTGGTTGGTTGGGTTAATGTATTAGGATGGAACCTTTAAAGTATTTTAGAACAATTTGGTTTAAGTAAATGGAGGAAAAATACAATTATTCAAGGACACTGAATAATATTTATTTCAAAACAGTAAAACAACACTAGTCAGTGTTAATCGGTCAGTTAGTTACTACGTAATACCATACAGAGTAAAGAGAAAGACCTGCTTGCTTAAAGTTAATTACTAATACTAATGTAACTATGTATTTGAAAACATAGTATTAGAATAAGAAACTAATAACGCAGCCTAATGTACTAAACTTGTCTTATCAACTTCGATAAATAAACTTAGTTAGCTTTAGCTTTAACTACTATATCCCACAAAAGAGGTATGCGAAGTCCATACCTCTTTTGTGGGATATAGTCGAAGCCGAAGCTGTGGCTGCATTAATTTTGACTGCCTAGTATTATAATTATGCAGTTCACATTTTTTCGTATGATGTAGTTAATATATTTTTCCTAATGTACATTATATTTTGAAAGATATACTGACAGGGCACTGTCATAATAATATTTATTCCCCTGAGTGAATCACGAGTACTTAGGTTATAAATGGCTCTTATTGCTCTTTTCTGCAGTACGAAGACTAATTCTATGTCTGCAGCACGGCCTCACAGCAATATTCCGTAAGACATGCTGCTATGAAAGTAGCTATAATAAACTAGTCTTGCTATGCTTGCGGCGTCGACGGAATGACAGAGCAACACACATACTTCGTCAACCAAGGACAAACGTCGATTAAGTCACAGTATAAATTATACTGTGACTAAGTAAAGAAAAGAAAACACGCATACAGCAAGCAGGGGTGAGAGGTGCGTGGAAGAACGGCAACTTACCATGCCAATTTTCTACAAGTTGGGGCTTCCGGGCCGCAGTTCTCGTACCTACCGGTATGAATGGCCGGGCCCGGTGGATGTCTAAAAGGCCACCGGGCCCGGCCGGGCCCGGTTTGCAATCTCTACTCATCACACAAACATTTGTCCCAACCGGGATTCGAACCCGGGTCCCATAGCACAGATGACAGAAGGCAGTGTTACTTGCGCTGCACTAATTGGGTCGTCAAATACTTGGTTGCAAAAATATATATCCCGGACATCGTGGTAGGTAAGGGCTAAGCTAGCTATCAGATAGGTATATGTATATTATTGTAGATACAATTGTCCTTATACATTAGAATGGCAAGCTCCACGCTGGCCCGCGAAATTCAAATTTTCGTACGTTTTTTGCAATTTGCCGAACAAAATATGATTCACGCCTGTAATAGGTATTTAGTTACAGAATTATAATCATAAATATCATCAATACAACCCTCACATTGCATACAATTGGATTGAATGACATTTTCATGAAATAGACAATCAATACAGTTATATGCACTTTGAAGGCTGTTTTATTGATTTAAATGATTATAATTTTCATGATTCATGATCAAAATGATTTATACTAACTTTGAATATGCCCGTGGAATGTCAAACTTTGCCCGTTGTGAAAACTATAACTGAAATAAATTATGTATCTATGTCCTAGGATATCCCAGTTACATGCAGCATTATTATAATTTAATCTAGAAAACTTGAAGCTGTTGATATTGGACTTGACGAATAGATTCGTCGCCAAAATCGTAATATAAGTAGGTATAATACCTAGCTTCAGCCCACGATTTCACACGCGTGGTAGATACTATGTGTTATTCTGATGTATTTGAGTATTGGCTATGTTACTGACACGTCAGGTTACATAAAATTTCGTTAAGTACCTTTGCGTGACCCTTCACGCAAAAAGTAGATACTTACTTCATGAATTTTAACAGACATACATTATACCTCCTATACCAAGTTTCGCGTCTGTAATGTTAGCAGGACTCTAGTTTCCCCCCCGCGGCTTTACCCGCATGGTATATGGATAAATGGTCTGTGTGTTAACCCAGTCATTAAACTATCTGTAGGTACCTACCTATGTCAAATTCCATACAAATAAGTTAAGCGGCTTTTGCGTGAAAGAGTTACAAACATCTACCTACTTACATACAAACTTTCGCGTTTATTATATCAGTGGAGGAAACAACTGCTTATTACATATATAGATAGATAATAAAGCGCTATAATTTCGCTGTAATTAATTCAAATAACACCGATCAATCTTCAATGGAATTTGACGGATGGCGCACCAGGAATTCACGAACGATTAGGAATTCCTCATTCTATCTCTAAATTATTGACTAGAATTTTGAGAGTAAATTGGGAATATTTTGTGGCTGCTATTGACTTCAAATTTAGTATAGAATAATATTATACATAATTAAGTAAGTATACTTTTTGTGTAAATTGCCAGTGTTGTAGTTATAAGTAAATGTACCTTGTTTAATTTGCAATAATAAATCCTTTGTACCTACTGTACTCGTTCTTTGGCTTAACTAGAACTTAAGTATGAACATATGTTGTGAATTATTGATTGTGATGTTTCAGTAAAAATCTTTCCCGTTTGCTGAAACCACTGCTTTTGGATCAACAACTTTATTTCATTTCTCTTAATGAAGGATAAATAATGAGTGGGTACTGGAGCACTACTCAATTAAGTTTTGAAAACAATACAGTATACACGAAGGAAAATAAAAGTCTAACAACCTTTTGAATATAGATAGATATTTATTACAGGACTGTTACTATTAACTTTGTTTTTTTTGTACCTACATAGTACCTACCGTCTACTTACCTACCTACCTGCCTACCATGGTACCTACTGTCCCGTAGAAACTTATATTTATTAATACATACGATACATTCATTATTTTAAGGCTCGTTTCCTATTTCTGAGATTTAGCTGGAGGTTACGTATGCCGTATACGGTATACGTATTACGTATGCCGAAAAAAAAAGAATTGTCAAAATCGGACTAACTACTCTGTAAAAAGTTATACGTTTGTTATACATAACAAAATATACGTTCGATCGCTTTAAGTACCTCCTCTGTTTTTGTCGGTTGAAAGATACTAAAATATATTACATACACATACATTCAGTGGTATAGTATTAAAATTGTACCGTTTTCAGATCTCATTCATTCCTACATATATTATGTCGGATTTTAGTGAAGTAAAATCAGTTTTATCGTGTAAGTTCTATATAAGTAACTACCTACTAAGGTAAGAAAACTCTTAGCGCCCCAGAGGTGTCATTGGAAAGCGTCGCAGCATCTCAGGAAATTGGTACCAACATTCTTTCCAAAACGAGGCCGTGCTAATCATGAACTGTGTCTATGCCAGCTAGCTTTTGCAGAAAGAAGGTTTCTCTAATAAATCGCCATTGCTAAGAAGCATAAACAAGTCTTCCAAATTTGAAACTTTACTTTCTTTTTATTTACAAGCCCTAAAAAGGTGCTAAGCTGTACACTAATAAATAATAAATATCTCTGGACATTATGACACAGCGCCCTCTAGTTCCGTGGTAAGCAACGAGGCTTGTGTTTAGGATACTAGAAGGTTGATATACTACATATATACTTTTTTTTTTAGTAAATACATATTATACATAGATACATCCATGACTCGGATACAAATTTTTATGCTCATCACATAAACATTGGTCCGGGATTCGAACCCGGGACCCGTAGCACAGAAGGCAAGTTCTTATATAAAATAGTGTCATATTTTATATAAGAACTTGCCTTCTGTGCTCCTATTCTAGAACTTGCCTTCTGTAATCCTATTAACCTGAGTGCGCAAATAAATAGTTTGAATAAACGACTCGATTACTCCAGCGGCAGTTAACGCTGCCTTCTGTGCTATAGGTCCCCGGTCGAATCCCGGTAGGGACAAATGTTTGTGTATAGGTATGCATTAAAAAAACAGTATATATGTAGTAGGTACCTATATTAACATTATTAGTATCCGTAACACAAGCCTTGTTGCTAACCACGCCACGGTACTAGATGGCGCTGTATCTTAATGTCCGCATACATTTATTACTGTTATTTATTATGATAAAGAGGGAGTAAACCTCTTACTGAACACTCTTACGTCAACCCGATCAGTGTCCAACTACTGATAACTGGTCTCCTCTCATTTGATAGGGATTGAGCTGTAGTCCACCACGCTCACCTACTGCGCATTGGCCGACTTTACATGTCGTCAAGAATCTTTCAGGCATGCAGGTTTCCTCACGATGTTTCTCTTCACCGTTTGAGCATATGATAAATGCGTACGTAACTTCGAAAAGTCAGTGGTGACAGTGCAACTGCTGAGCAAGAGGTCTTGGGTTCGATTCCTATGTCGGGCAGTCTTATTGGGTTTTAAGAAATCAGTAGCGCCTTGAAGTTTGGGTTCGTGCCCGGTTGATGGCAATAGGCGCAACTCTTAATAAATCGGACCTAAAAAACCGAAATGTGGGTGTTAATTTAAATTAAGTACCTACACCTCTGCTTACCCCTTCCTGGATGACAGGCGTGGAGGTATGTATGTATTTGTTATTCTATACTATCTAAATATATATAACTCAAAGGTGATTGACTGACTGACTGACATAGTGATCTATCAACGCACTGCCCAAATCACTGGACGGATTGGGCTGAAATTTGGCAAGCGGGTAGATGTTATGACGTAAGCATCCGCTTAGAAAGGATTTTTGAAAATTCACCCTCTAAAGGGGTAAAACGGGGGTGCACAGTTAATATGGAACTTTTATTTTTTTAGTTAAATTGCAATCGGACGAAGTCGCGGGAATCAGCTAGTGCCATATAAAAATCTTTTTCTCAAGAATCTCAAACCATTTAGCGAGGAAGGTAAATACAAACTTATATCGCAGACTGCACATCAGCTCAGTACTTCTCGACGAATCCAATTTTGAGATTAGTTTTGTCGCGATACATCTGTATCGCAAACTTTGAACTCCAAAGGGATGGTACTTCACAGACCGAAATGAAATTGGCTTTTGTTATCCCGATGAACAAGTGACAAGGATTCGATATAGATAGCGTAGAGACACAAATACGTGTAGAAAGTGAACGAAGTATTTGAAGTCGTGTTAAGAAATTGGGTCCTATTTGGTCCTTCTTCGCGATACTTATGGTACGATATGGATCTTTGAGTATAGATTTTGCTTTGGTATGGATGCTTTGCCCTTTTATACTAATTCTGTTGGTCTTTGTGGTGTATCCGAGGAGAATTTGATGTCCATAACTTTGGTCGTGTCTGACGTGTTTTGTATGTCTTATTGTAACATATTCTGTTTGTCCGAACAGTATTTGGGGAGCATTTAACTAGTTTTTGTTTTGTAAATAGGCATTTCTCTGATATGAGAAACTCATACCTACTAAATATTTCACTATATTTTAGAGTATTTTTAGATGTAGACGTTTTATTAATACAACTAGATCACTTGCAATGCGCGTTTACATCCTCATGTATCTACAATTTGGAGTCGAGGGTCTGTGCATAAATTATTTGCCTTTTCTTTCTTTCTCCTGTCTTTTGTGGCTGCTAATATAAGCCACTCTAGTTGCTCATTTTTACATTTATTATCGCTAGCCAGTTTCCGACAACATTGTCGCCGAGGGTTTGTAATGTGATTGGAGCACATCTGAAAGAAAAGTCGTCTTTTTATACCAACAAATAAACACAGAGTATTTATTCCTTCGTTACTAGACTTTACTAACATCTCATTCTTCTCTCTAAAGATAGTGCTTTATTGATAAAGAGAGAAAAGATAGATTTAATCAGGGATTATCTAAATATATATAACTCAAAGGTGACTGACTGACTGACATAGTGATCTATCAACGCACAGCCCAAACCACTGAACGGATCGGGCTGAAATTTGGCATGCAGGTAGATGTTATGACGTAGGCATCCGCTAAGAAAGGATTTTTGAAAATTCTCCCCCTAATGGGGTAAAACGGGGGTGCAAAGTTAATATGAAACTTTTTTGTTAAATTGCACGCGGACGAAGTCGCGGGAATCAGCTAGTATTAAATACATTTACCTACAGAAACTGGTTACGTGGTAACCCTTTCTTATTAGCGGGAGTGTTGATGCATTAGAGCTTGCATTAATCTTAAACAACGCAAACTTCAAGTTATGTTAGCCTCAAGTATCTATGAATTTAGTTTTAACATCGTGCTAGAGTATGACGAGAAAAGTTTTGCTCACGGTAGGGTTGAACGTGTGGAACAAGTCTTTATGTCCTTTATTAGAGGTCCGTGTGTCAAAAGGAAAACAGGAAGCCTTTATCACTTCAGCAATTCGTTGGCTGTTTGTCTATCTGTGTTAACCTTTTTGTTGATGCAATCAAAGGCAGAGATTGTACACAGTGAGTATATTGAATAATAAAATCAATATATAAAATACATAAGTATAGCCATTGGCGATCACGTTGACAGACTGAGAAAAAACAACAGCAGGCTTTCCAAGTTCAAATATACGCCACATTCTAAAGAATAAAACACTATGAATCAAATAGCGACTGCCAAGAAGGTCCACTTCCAACAATCTGACTCTCTATCTATTCTTCGGTGTCTAGACCTTTTTTTCTCCGTGGGATACGTGAACATATTTAGTTGATTTTGATATGACATGTGTAAGTACATAAACCTAGAATGATATTGTAATCTTTGTAATATTTGTTACAGTATTTATATATGTATTCTCCTTATGACATTCTTTTAGTTCTGTATCTGATCTGTAATACCTCATTATATTAACCGTTAGAAGTCCACTGCTGGTTGACATAGGTCTCCCCCAAGGATTTGAGTAGGTAAGTAGTCTGTATTAAAAATAAGTCTGTAATATCTAATTGTAGTAAAACAATTCACCACGAAAGTACAGTTTATAGTAGAGTAGTTAGAGTATTATAATAATAATATTAACTATCTTATTAAGTTTATCCGGAGTTTTTCGCGACATATCTATGATAAAAGGTAAGTAGGTAATGTCTAGTATGCGTCTTACTGCAAAAAATCTGTATTTTTATATATCTAATATATAAAATTCTCGTGTCACAGTTTTCGTTGCCATACTCCTCCGAAACGGCTTGACCGATTTTGATGAAATTTTTTGTGCTTATCCGGTATCTATGAGAATCGGCCAACATCTATTTTTCATTCCCCTAAAAGTTAGGGGTAGTCCACCAACCCCTATAATGTGGCAAAACAACGTTTGCTGGGTCAGCTAGTATTTTATAAAAATATGTATAGTGAAGTTTCGTTTAAAGAAAACAATAAAGGAGTCCAGATATGGCTTCGAGAAACTAGGATGTTCTTATGTCTCATAGATAATAAAATGTTCGATACCAAAATCCTTCTAATTTTATCCACGTTGCAACTATAAATTCGACAATATTGTTTGAAGCGATCCAGTGATTTCCAACAAAGAAAATGTCAGTGAAATTGCAAAATTAATTAGCTGTTGAATACGTAGCCAATGGTATAATTTCTACTTTAATTAAAAACAACTCGTTTTGTCTACTTGATAAGTTTCACTATCTGCTTCCTCATCTATTGTATATCTTCAAGAGAACAATTAAATTAACCAAATGTTTTAGACAACTAGTTTTCGTATTTCGAAAAGGAATTTGGTTAAAAT
Source organism: Craniophora ligustri (assembly GCA_905163465.1). NCBI lineage: Eukaryota > Metazoa > Arthropoda > Insecta > Lepidoptera > Noctuidae > Craniophora > Craniophora ligustri. The sequence goes on from LR990969.1 coordinate 11,790,675, forward strand.
TTTGCTTTACAAGTTAACGAAATGGTTGTTTTAAGTAAGTTTGGACTGTGATTTAATTATTCTAAGTTTATAATGTTTTCTGCAGCTTTGTCTCAGAATAGAAAGAAGGATTTAAGCTTCCTGATTAATAACCCAAAGGTATTAAAATACTTTTTCAGGGTCTAAAAGTGTACTAATGTTACCATCCAGCCATTCCATTTTCACGGCCCTAGGGGTCTAGATGAAGAGCTTAATACTACATTGTCATGGTATAAAGTCCCAGTTACCTACCTACGGCCTTTAACTCCAGATAATGCATAAGTATTTGCTGAGAATACCTATAGGTTAGGTTATATTAGTTAGGTACAAGATAGTTCGCGCAGGAATGGTATGCCGCAGAGTGGTAAGTATTGAACCCAAGCTCCAAGTAGTCTTAGTCAGAAGGTAACCAGTTCTGGTTGGAACTGGACCTTGAACCTGGTCCGAGAAGCCTCATCATCTTCCTTGTACGATAAAAGTCTATGAAGATTTCCTCTCACCAAAAAGTACTAAAAACTAGTAATCTGCACAAACTGCTAGTACAAAACCTAGGTCAACACCATAGCTCCATACAAGTTTTTAATTAAAAAAAATTAGGTGACAAAACATTTACTTACTTTCAGAAATCATTATCGTCATGACAACGACTCTGTACAGCTTAACAAACTGTGATGAGCAATTATTTTCGATTAAGTTGAGTCTACCAGACCTCATGACTAAGTTCACGTCGATAGACCAGGCTGTGAGGAGTTTACAGGATACTGATACATCCTTAAAGGGAGGCGGGGGGACATTCGCTGAAAATGTCTTGAAGAAGGTACCGAAAAAGTTAATTCTCAAAGCAGGAATTCTCATCATCCAGGTGGAGATTATAAGACCATTCCATCCATCTAAATCTCTTCCTCATTATATTGAATTTTTATGTTATTGTTTTTTAAATTAAAACTTTTTTTCAATACTTTTCTGTATTATCATAATACATCCAATTAGACCAGCTAAGTGTGCTGATTATGGGTCCCTAGCTGAACTTCTAATAGCTTATTATTTCTTATTATCAACAACAGTCTTTATTTACCTATATATTATTTGGTTATCTCTAGTATAATATGTCACAAAGCTCAAATGTCAAATGGATTTATTGGCGGGAAAGTGAAACGTCAAGCTTAGCAGTTCCGTTTAAAAACCCAATTTTAGCGTTTGTAAACGTGCCTGAGAGTTGGCAAATGCAAACAAAATCGCGCGTTTTTGGTTTCAATAAATGAACACATCTTTAGGACTTAATTAAAACTTGGCTTAGAGTGATCGTAGTCATCTTGCTACAAAACCCATAAAATAAAACAACAGTCAATTGATTAAAATATTTAATTATGATTGACAGGTAAAATGGATGACTTATTCGTATTTATTTAAAGCGCTCCGCTTCGCCCTGAGAAGGACTCTGATAAGACCTGCAGTTGAGATAGGCCCCGGAGCGTTCAAGTCAGAAATAGTGAAGTACCCACCCAACTATTTTGTCGGGCGATTGAAAATGTTAATGAAGATTAAGAAGAGAGAAGAAGAATTGGACAAACAATTGGCGGCACCGAAATGAAACTTGACAATTGGAATTCGTTGAGAACAAAGACAAGAACTGAAAAGCTTCCGACAGAGGTCTCCACTTTTTGTCTTTGTTCACTATTGTTAGCTATATTATTTTTTTTTTTCGTAAATACAATTACAAATAGTATGGTTAGCCTCAGCATTTTTAGCTGAAAATGTCCAACAAATAATATTATTCCTAATATCACCAAAGTGACCTAGTGACCAATTAAGTGGCTTACAATTTTAGAGTGATTATATTAAACTCCTCTAGAAATAACTTTTATAAAAGAAGAGTGGGCTATGGTATTGTCTTGTTTGGTGAAAATAAATTCTTTATTTATTTATCACAAATTCTTACAAACATACAGCACAGAATGACTGATTCTGTATGAATTATTAATTCAAAAAGCATGAAAATTACTATAGCTATACTTATGACAAAATATGGCTGTGAGGGCTTATGGTGTGACCAGTGGACTAGTTCGAGTTCTGTCCCAATGCAAGCACCTTTGACTTTACATCTTTCACTTTATCATATGCTTAAATGGTGAAGAAAAACATCGTGAGTAAACTTTTGAGAGGTTTTCTCTTTGAGGTGGGAAGTCTAAGTCTCTCCAACCCGCAGTAAGTTAGCGTGGTGGACTGTACCCTAATCCCTCTCAAATGAAAGAAGACAGTTAGTCTAAGATCGCTTTAAGAACGACCTTCACCGAACTGGTTAGGGACGAAAAGCGTTTTATATAAAATTAAATATATTGTGTGTTGTCTACAAAAATCCTGTTCATTATTTTTTTTGATATCTTCACAGGTCTGGTTAATGGATAATTTTAATTTTAATTACATACCAATCGAAAGTATGAAGCCTATAGAACATATAAGGTTCTATTAGCCTATAGAAGTAAGGTTGTCTAATTTTTTCCCGTCATAATTCTTGGGTTAATGGCAGGTATAAAACGTGTAATATGCACCGGTCTGGTTAATACTTTCATGCTTTTCTGGCTTCATACCTTCGATTGGCATGTAATTTATCTATTAACCAAACCGGTGAAATCTTAAAAAAAAAAAAAATGAAATCAGGACAGATTTTTTTAGACAACCCACTTACAATATATTTAATTTGATATAAAATACTTTTCATCCATAAAACAGTTCAGTGAAGGTCGTTCTCAAAAGGGATCTCATACTACATGCCCAGCAGTGGGACTGTATTTGGGCTGATGGTAGTTAAAGGCAGCAAGATCTGGAATTTAAACTGTATCAATAAGATTTAATTTACAATGTATCCTCAGTTATTAATGTATACATGTACATAGGATCTTGTGGCCTTGGATTTGACATCCAAATATCACTACCTACTTCTTTTATTTTGTAAATACTTCTGGACATTATTACACAGCGCCATCTAGTTCTGAGCTAAGCAACGAGGCTTGTGTTACGGATACTAGTTAGTTGATATACTACATATATACTTTTTTTTTTGTCAATACATACAGATACATAGATATATCCATGACTCGGATACAAATGTTTATGCTCATGACACACATTTGTGTCTACCAGGATTTGAACCCGGGACCCATAGCACAGCAGGCAGCGTTAACTACCGCTGGACTAATTGGGTCGTCAAACTTGTAGTAAGTGGTTACTTAAGAGATTAAGAGGTTAAAATAATTAAGGTTCTTATCTTAGTAAAGCTGATATTATCAAAGCAAGTGCTTCAATAAAATTTCGCGTTAAAAAACTGAACGAGCAACTGAAGCCCGGGTGATTATTATGCAGTGCAAAATCTGCATTTCACCTCTTCGAAAATTACTGTGTAACTAGGTGGGGTAACCACGCTTTGGCTGAAGCGTTGTATAATTTGATTATGTGCCACGAGAAACTGTTGAAATGAATCTTGAACAGTAGGTATGAACGTGAAAGTTATGTTCTTTTATTAAAATACAACGGTGGCTCATTGAAACTTAGTGTACCTATTTATAGCGACGTCTATCTACGGTACATAGCAACGGAGAACTGTCAAACTGACGTCACATCGAACGCACCAATCACGAAGCTCATCCTACATCGTGATAGCGGAGTTTACAAGCGCCACAACATCAACTGTTGTCACCTCCTTTCTTCCATATCTCACTTGATAGGTAATGATGCAGTCAAGGAGTCCGCCAGCTCTAATCGTGACTATTTATTCTCGCCTTTCTTCTTCCTATGCAGAAAATGGAATGAAGAGATTAAATCATCCTTAGAAGATAATAAAGATAAGTAATAATAATAAATATTTCTGCACATCATGCATGACATAAAGCAACTATGTTACGGATCCTATATGCTTGATATACTAGGTACATGTATACTTTTTTATTGTAAATACACACATATTATACTTAGATACATCCATGACTCAGATACAAATCTTGATGCTCATCACACAAACATTTATCTCTCTCTATTAGGATTCGAACCCGGTACCCATAGCACAGAAGGCAGCGGCAGCTGGTCTAATCGGGTCATCTACTTGTACTAAATAGTTTATAAATGAAAATCATATACAGTCTTAATGAATTTACGTGTAATTATGTTTATTGAAAATAAAGTATTTTATATTTTTCTCCAGGGGTCTCTAGATAGCTTTACCCTTAGATCTCCTACCACATCTGCTATAGTAAATCTTAGATATATGTGTATCCAAAAATTACTATTAATGTCCTCAAATATTGGGAAGCGTGGTGTCACTACAGTTGCAGGTGTTAGCGCTCTAGACAGTAATGTGATTAGCGCTAGACACACCCGAGAGTCGGGGACACTCCGGCGCCGACACCTACAAGTTCTCAAATCTTCAGTGGCTGTACAGACTGGCTTGTAATGAGGGTCCATTTGGTAAAAAGAAGCTATAAGAAGAAGTAAACTGTAGAAGTAAATAAATAAATAAAATAAATATTCCTGGACATTATGACACAGCGCCATCTAGTTCCGTGATAAGCAACGAGGCTTGTGTTACGGATACTAGTTGGTTGATATACATAATATATACTTTTTTGTTTTTTTGTAAATACATACATATTATACATAGATACATCCATGACTCGGAAACAAATGTTGATGCTCATCACACAAACATTTGTCCCTACCGGGATTCGAACCCGGGACCCATAGCACAGCAGGCAGCTTTAACTACCGCTGAGCTAAACGGGTCGTCAAGTGTTTAAAGAGTGCAAAAAAATGTTTTTTATCATGTAACTCACCTGATAATAAGCGACGATGTGGTCTCCCTTTTAAGAGATGATTTAGAAAAACGATCGAGAAAAAACTATTCTATGTAAGGACATACGAGTGATGTGTAGAATTAGTTTGACTCAAACTAACTCTATACCAAATTTCATCTAAATCGGTTCAGCGATTAATGCGTGAAGAGATAGAGATAGAGATAGAGTTGACGACCTCTGTGGTCTAGTGGTTCGAGTACCGGACTGCTGATCACGAGGTCGTGGGTTTGATTCCCACGGGACACAAATATTTATGTGATGAATATAAGTGTTTGTGTTCGTCTGGGTGTTTCCTATGTATGTCATTACAAAAAAAAAGTATATAAGTATTATATCCATTGTCTAGTACCCATAGTACAAGCTCTGCTTAGTTTGGGATTAGGTGGTGCTGTGTAAAATGTCGTAGAATATTTATTTATTTATTTATAACTGACAGCCAGACACACTTTCCCATTTATAATAATACTTATTATAAGTTGTAGGGAATTGGTAGGGATATACAATGAGAGGAGATCCATGCCCAGCGGTGGGACAATCAATACGTTGATGAGAGAGAAAGAGTAGGTTAGGTTACAAGGTTAGGTGTTCACGTTATAATGTTAGTATCAAATCCATAATAAAATATTGATCCCGTAACATAATGCAAGAAAGCGACTTTCAAAAATAGTGACGTGTAAAGATAGTTCACTTTTGTCCCTTCCTATTGTGAGTTTCTGGTGTTGGATACAAAGACGTTCTCTGTTTGTCGAATCGCTTAACTTAAATGGCACCGCTGGGACGCAACAGTACAAGTTGTATTAAATTTTACACAGTAGGGTTCGTGTTCTCGGAAAAGTTATTGGCTGAACAAAACTTTTTGGGAGAACTTTAGTTTGTATGTCACAAGAACTATTATGATGAGAGGAAAAAACCGCTAATATTGAGCGAATCATCTATTTGAAAAAAAAAATGGTATAAATGTAGGTAGGTTCCTATTTTTCTAATCTATATACTGGTCAGTTAAGTTCGTTTGTCTAAGCTTCAAAAACTCAAAAAGTTCTCTACCGGTTGAGCATATGGATAGATTTTGATACAGTATGTTTTTAGTTCGAGCACGGGCGAGTTCGGGCACGAATCCTAACTTCGAGCCGCTAATGAGAATTTCATCATCATCAACAACCCATTAATGTCCCACTGCTGGGCACGGGTCTGCTCTCAATTGAGAAGGATTATGCTATAGTCCACCGTCCACGCTAGCCTACTGCGGGTTGGCTGACTTCACATGCCATCGAGAATTCTTTCAAGCGTGCATGTTTCCTCACGATGTCTTCCTTCACCGTTTGAGCTTGTGATAAATACGCACATAACTTCCGAAAAGTCAGTGGTGCATGCCTTGGGTTCGAACTCGAGACCTCTGACATATCAGTCCACTGGTCACACCGCTGGGCTACCACAGCTCTAATTTCATAGAAAACCCCAATAATACTTTGCTCGACCCGGGAATTACCCAAGACCTCTTCTTCAACGGGGCAGTTACACCGGACCAAAGACGTAAACGCCATATCTATAAGGGTAGTTTTCATGTAAGTTACTAATGCAGTATATAGTACATTAGGGCACGCCACGATAGTGGCGGTAAGACCCATCATGGAGGATTGGCTTGAGAGGCGCCACGGCGCCCTCAGCTTCCGGCTGACGCAGGTCTTGTCTGGGCATGGGTGCTTCGGCAAGTACCTGTGTCGCATAGGCCGGGAGCCATCGCCCGGTTGTCACCATTGCGTAGGTTGCCCCGAGGACACGGCGCAGCACACACTCCAGGCCTGCCCGGCCTGGACAGAGCAGCGCCGTGAACTCATAGCGGCAGTCGGCGGTGACCTCTCGCTTCCGGCCGTGATCCTATCCATGGTCGGGAGCTAGAACGCGTGGGATGCCGCCGCCTCTTACTGCGAGCAAGTTATGCGCGCAAAAGAAGCGGCGGATAGGGAGAGAGAAATCACAACCTCTCTCCCGATCCGCAGTAGACGAACCGGGCGCCGGAGGGCGCAAACAGACCTCCGGCCTCCATAAGCTGTGGCCAGCGGGTGGGCGCGACTAGGGGAGTCCGCCGCCCGAACTGGTAATGGCCCCAAGTAGGCGGCGCGCGTGTTCGTCATACGTGCGCCTGCGCGAAGGATGCGAGGCGAGCTATGCCTCGCTCCTAGCCGGGGTCCAGCGATAAGAGCTGGACCGAAGCCCGCCGGGGTTGTGGTGCATGCTTTTGCGAATCCCATGGCCCCGGCAATAGGGTTAGTGGCGTTGACGGATGCGGTTTTTTAGTCGGTAAACGCTTAAGCGGAGTCCGACACACCCTGTCGCCTCCCCAGGCGATGGAACGGTCCGTAAAGGATTTTTTAGCACTTAAAAAAAATATATATATATATCACATCACTACTAGGTATATCAGAACAACTTGAGTATAATAGGAGTCACGCTCACACAGGACCCGTTCTACTTATCTAGACTTCACCCCACACACAGTGAAGTTGTAATTTGAAATACAAGTTGATCCACAAACATGTCCGACGAACACCGACAGAAGGACATTAAGATGCTGCGCTCTAAGAGGATTAAGTTCTAACAAACGGATACTTAGTTGTTAAGTTGGTTTAATTTTCTCTGAAAGTTATTGTAATTAATACACATTTTCACTTAATTTTTTAGTACATTTTTCAGTCGAGGATTTGACGTCTCGATTAGAGTTGTAGTCGAGTAATCGATAGCATAAACATCGGTTGCGGATCGATTGATGTAGGTAGTTGCTCTGCGCATGTGAACATTTTCGTTTGTAAAAATACGCGCAATATAAGTGGGAATTTCTATGAAAAACAAAAATATATGATTTGTAAGAAATTGGGAAGTCCAGAAGTCCAGATATCATCTCATGAGTCGAATTAAAGCAAAGCGCAGGGCACTGCCTACATTTTTCGAAGCGCTTCGTCATTATTTTAAACCCATATTACAATCAATTTTTGCTGGCAAAAACCGCAAAAATCCCTCTGATTCGAGCAATTCGCACCATCAATTGTATGCAGGTCGAAACGGATATATTTACATGTCACTGGAGTGAATTCGCAAAAGTACTATTGTTTAAACTGTGTTGCAAATAATTATATGGTATTTTATGTTTTAGCTTTAATTTTGGGTGTGTGACTAAACTATCGCATTAGGCAAGACCTGTAATGGTAGTTTTAAGGCATTTAAATAAATAAATAAATAAAAAAACTGGCTTAAGCACAAGCCATTTCTTTCTTCTTCTTTCTTTCTGGTTCTACATGAGATCTGATAACTTCATGAGTGTGCGAGTTTTAATATGGTCTCGTCTTGGTATCATTTTACATGAAAATGGTTTTGGTGGGATATTTATTTCTGTAAATAGTTCTTTCAACTACTCATAGAAACTATTTTAATTGGATATTTTTTCTTTAATTGGATAATTGAATGAGTATTAGATGGTAATCTTTGAATCCATGAATAAAATATCACATATTTACGGAACTAAAATATCTTATCATAAGAAAACCTTGATTCTTTTTCAATAAATAAATATTCTGCGACATTTTACACAGCACCATCTAGTCTCAAACTAAGCAGAGCTTGTACTACGGATACTAGACAATGGATATAATACTCATATCTTTTTTTTGTAAATACATACTTATAATACATAGGATACACCCAGACGAACACAAACACTTATATACATCACATAAATATTTGTGTCCCGTGGGAATCGGACCCACGACCTCGTGATCAGCAGTCCGGTACTGGAACCACTAGACCACAGAGGTCGTCAGTCAATATTACATGTTTAGTCTATAGAAAAATGATTAAATTTCACGATACTGTTATTTTTGACCCCTACTCTATCTTTATTTTTAAATTACCGGTCAATCCGTGCCGGGAAGCTGTCAGGAATATTATAGACTAGTTTTGGCCCGCAACATTGTCTGTGTAGAATTGGTATTATTATCCCAGTCTGCTTTGTCATCAAACTGATAATTTACTTCTACTCTCTTATAAAAAAAATAAAGATTACGCATACAAACTTCCCGCCTTTACGCCCTTTTTAGTAAATAAATAAATATTTCCGGACATTATTACACAGCGCTATCTAGTTCCGTGGTAAGCAACGAGGCTTGTGTTACGGATACTAGTTGGTTGATATACTACATATATAAGTACTTTTTTTGCAAATACATTCATATTATATATAAATACATCCATGACTCGGATACAAATGTTGATGCTCATCACACAAACATTTGTCTTACCGGGATTCGAAACCGCGACAGCACAGCAGGCAGCGTTAACTACCGCTGAGCTAATCGCGTCGTCAAAATCAAAGGTCGTCTTTTTAGTGATGATTTTGGGGACAAAAACTATTTGGCTTTCCACGGGATGTTAAAGTTAAAGCGTGATGAGGTAACAGACAGACCAAGACACACCGCACCTTTATTTCTAAACTGTTACTAAACGAAATTTTTACGAAATTAAGTTAATAACGCCATCTTTTTTAAATATTAAATTGTATGACTAAACACCTTACAAAAAATCAAATAATTGAACAAAATAATCTTACCAAAATCTCTTCTAAAGGTCTTAACTTATGGGAGGTAAATAATAATGTAAAAGTCGTAAATCGCGTTTTCTGTCAAATTTACTTTTTCGTTTAGTAACAGTTTAGAAATAAAGGTGCGACAAATATTTTATGGATGTGGATGTAGATGAATAATTTATGCATATTTGTAGGTTGGTATTATAGTGTTGTTGCGTTAGACATTAAAATAGATATGTAAATACGTTTGGGTATGTTTTCGAACATCGAATGAACATATTCGTGTGATGAATATTAATTATAGCCAAGATACCAACAGGGCTTCAAAGATTATTTTTGTAGAATCGACGTTTTGATTTATGCCTATCGTCAAAGGAGTAATTTTATTTTCTAAGTATCAAGATAATATGTATGGTTGTATTTGTGTCAGTTCCATGGTCAGTGACCTTTACTTTTTATTTATGATTTTTTTAAGTTATTCATAAATATGATCTTTTTCATCGATACAAAAATATGTGTTTTTTTTTTGATAATCTTTTTTTGCTAAACACCTTATTTATATACACCAACCCAAATCAATTAAACAAGATACTAGAATAAAAATAGATTATTACGAGTTAACCCCAGTTTTTTACTTATTTATAAAATAAATTATTTAATAATATGAAATTAAAACAATTAATTATACCGATTATATTTTATGAACTTGCTTCAATTTGAATTCATTTTATTATTGTCTAAGTCTCAGGTATTTCAGATCAGATTGAAGAACTAAAAAATACGCGAATATATCTACTAAAATGGTGAATGAATGCTCTAAAAATCTGAAACTTCGTGATTCAAATAACATCAATATACCGCGATAAAATGTCAAAAAAATAAGTTAAATGTTAACATGAAACAATATATCTACTAAGTAACAGTTCTGTTGGACTGCTTACTCTTTGTAACCGCATGTCACCCAGGGGTCTCGGAAACTATAATTTTATCGTAACATTTGACAAGTATTGTACATGTGTAACGCAGGCGTCCCCGTTAGTATTTTTAATACTTTTACCCCAACAAATTGTGTGGTATAAAACGAAATCCCTGGGTGATCCGATCTGTAGTCCGATTTCGTTTGCTTCTATATTAAGAACGCCTTCGTCGTGCCTGGCCTCGCACGATGCGTGTGCGCACAGCAAACGTTCGCACAATAAAAACCAAACGTAGTACATATTATATTTTTCCGACGAACCCGACTTAAACCGACATCACAATAAATTTCTCATGTGATTTTTGTGAAACGATATTATTCCGGACGTGATTTTATTTCGTAAGATGGTAAGTTTTCGGTGTGACTAAAAATAGATGTACTTGAAAGTCGGACATTTTTAAGGCAATCGTTGTAAAAATGCTCGCGTAACAGTTATTGTCAGCTGAATGTGTTCTAATTGGCCTTCGTCTTGATTTTTCAGTCTGTAAAGTGAGAATATAGTGAAAATAATCGTGTGGTTATCGCTGAAGAAGAAGTGAAGTTCACAAAATGAAGTTCACTATTGATGTTTTGGGGATTTTTCTAAAAGTCGTTGTTAGGGTAAGTTATTTTTTATTATATTGGCAATATAATAATAGTCACTGCAAAAACATAAATTAAATAAATATTGTTCCCTTTGAGAGTGGTAAAAAATACAGATGAATTAATTTTAGAAGTGCCGCGCTCAAAAAACGTCAAGAGTAACAGTGACGTAGTCGGTTCTTGTGACTGCTGTGGAGCTATTGCTCAATGTATCACTATTCGATTCGTCAATAGTATTAAAAAACAGTTATTAGAAAAACAGTGTTAATGAAAATTACTTTTCCATTCTTATTAATTTATATAAATCTATAAGTTATACCTATGTAGTTAAAATAATCCCACCAATATTATAACTACGATAGTTTGTATGGATGTATGTGTGGATGTTTGTTACTCTTTCATGCAAAAACTGCTATTTTGATAGAATGTGACATATAGATGGTTTATTACCTGGATTTACACATGTACTACTTTTTATTTACATACGCGGGCAGAGCCGCGGGCAAAAGCTACTACTAATTTTATATTCAGGCAATATGCATACATGCATGCGGAGGTATGCAGAATGAGGAAGGCAAAGGATAGAGTATTGCAGGGAGAGGACTATGTCCAGCACTGGATTTCGGTAGGCTGGGATGATTGATACATACAATATACACTTTATCTGATCTGACTGACTAATAACATAATATCATTCTAACCTACGACGAAGGCTTTATTATGAACCGGTTCAAAAATGTATTAACAGGTAATTTTTTGAACCGGTTCCATCTTTAAGTAAAATGATGGGACCATGAACAATCTTAAATATTTTCATATAACTACGTGCACGTGTATAAAAAACTTCAATAAAATACATTGATTACCAAAGTGTTAACCTATTTTTATAGCATCAATATGCGTAATATATGTATTATATACATAGTGTTGCAAGTCAAAGACAATGAAACAATAGCAGTCACTCAGTTGACCTATCTCCTGTGTTGATCTGTAGGATAGTAGATCAGCTGTTTATCTAGTTCAACTAGTGAAGCCAATTGACTATTGATACCAATGACGGACGCTGTATTGAGTGACGTTAATAGTGTTCGATATTTGAATTAATATCGTTGGAGCTCGTTCAATTTTGGAACAAGGAACTGATAGGAAGGATACTATTCGAAAGTGGATTAAATAGATAACGAGTATATTTGCGTTACATGACAATATGTATGTATGTGGACGAGGCAAAAATGGCATGCAGGGATCGTAGCGCGTGGCATTCTGTTATTTCTGCCTACCCCCATGGGAAAAGGCGTGAGTGTATTTATGCATATATGTATGACTATGAGTATATTCGGACATTTTTCATCATCCGAAAATTGACCTTCTGGGTTCCCGGTAGGGTTAAATGTTTATGAGTTGGGCATGGAAATTTGTACCTACCTGATTTACTGATATTTCTATGTGTGTAATTACAAAAAATACCTACGTAGCGTATCAAAAATATACGAGTAGTGCCGTACAAACCTCGGTGCTTGACTCGGTCTAGACGATGCTATAATGTAATATTCCGAATAAGTATAAGTATTTAATCCAAACTCTAGAATAAAATGACATGACCTTAAATCATCCTTGTATACTTACCTAGATACCTTCTCTACAGTCATTAAAAAATACATTAAAAAAAGTAAAGCAAAAAACATAAAATACAGTACCTATTAAATAGTTTTATGTCTGTCCTTCGTAATTTAGCGCAAGTCGTCATTTTATTTTAATCTACTTATAGTACTTATACTTATCTAAGTAACAAAATGGAAGAGATAAAGATAACCTTTGTAGCCTGTGCTTCTTATCTTTGACCATTGATTCTGCCCATTTATTTATCACATACCTACACACAAAATTCAAAATGAAAAACAAATTCCCCTTACCCCACGACGACGACCCAGTTAGTGCAGCGGTAGTTAACACTGTCTTCTGTGCTATGGGTCCCGGGTTCGAATCCCGGTAGGGACAAATGTTTGTGTGTTGAGCATGAACATTTGTATCCGAGATGTATCATGGATGTATCTATCTATAGTATGTATGTATTTACAAAAAAAAAAGTATATATGTAGTATATCAACCAGCTAGTATCCGTAACACAAGCCTCGCTGCTTAGCTCGGAACTAGATGGCGCTGTGTGCCATAATGTCCAGGAATATTATTTAATTAATACTTAGATATAACGGTCCCACTTGAGTCTCTACAAGGTCTGCTAAAACTTTGATAAAAAATTTTGAAAAAAAAAAGATTTGTTCGGGGTTACTGCTACAACTATTGAATAGAATTTAGCGTTAACTGTAGAAAAATATATGTAGTCTTACTTATAGATTGTTTTTTTTTTATGGTGATAAGGGGGCAAACTTCAGGAGGTATGACGACCTGATGGTAAGTGATGACCGCCGCCCATGGACATTCGCAACGCCAAGAGGCTTGCAAATACGTTGCCTGTAGAAACCGTTTAGGTTTCTAAATAGAAAGTTACTAAACTGACAGCAAACGGAATGCCCATGCTGCCAGAATATAAACTCTCCCAACGAGCTCTGGTACCCTTACTCACTCGCAGAAACACAACTATTGTTGTTTCACTGCGGTTTTCTGTAAGGCGGAGGTAAATCCCCAGTCGGGCAGCTGAATTTGAGCGAGGAATCTCTCTATGCCCTACCTTATATTTCTACTAGTTATATCAATCAGTCAAACAGATTTTGAGACAGAGCTCAACCGTTACGTTACATGCAGAGCCATACAAATGCGCGACCGTTATAAAATGGTAGTAAATGTTTACTTTTCTATCCTTATCGTAAAATTTAATTCTAATAAAACTTCTATAGTTACGTGAAATAAACATAGAAACGATTTTCAAAATGTTTTTTGTTTATGTTTATGGTACACGCTTCTTGCAACCGATTGTGACCAACCTATTGCATTAAGAGGAGGACAGTGCACGATTGGATAGCGTATAAAAATAAAAATTGAAATGGCATTGATGAAGCGATTGGCATGAAATGAAGTGATATTTTGTATCTCTAATTAGATCTTTCTATGGACACTTTTTTATGTCACTGTCTTCATCATCATCATCATCATATCAACCACTAGACGTCCACTGCTGGACATAGGTCTCCTCCAATGAGCGAGGCGATGACCGGTGATGCGCCCAATGCATCCAACGGAGTCACTGTCTTATTTAAATTTAATTAATAATTGGCGCCAGTGTTCCTAACTGACGACCTCTGAAAAGAAACATCGAAACAAATATAAAGAATTTCGCTCCCGATTTTTTGGGGTTCTTTAAAAAAGGAGTGAATAGGTTGTAGGCTTGTATGCCAAAATCGCGGTATAAAAAAAAACTAAATTTGTTTTCATAAACAACTCTTTTATTACTCCACTGTTGGGCACGGGTCTCCTCTCATTTAAGAGGGTTTACCACTCTAGAGGCAGCGTGTGTTGGCAGACTTTACACGCTATCAGGAAAATCTCTCATGCTTCAAGGTTTCCTCATGATGTTTACCTTCAGCGTTTGAAGCATGTGACAAACTTCGAAAAATTAGAGACTTGACAGGGCACTGGTCAAACCACTAGATTATCACAGTTAGAAATTTATTTTATTTACTATTTTTTACTGAATTACGTTTGTGGTTTGACTAGTGGACTGAGGTGTCAAAGATCTCGAGTTCAAACCCAAACCACGCCACTGAATTTTCGGAAGTTATGAGCGAATTTATCACATGCTCGAAAACATCGTGAGGAAACCTGCATGCTCGAGAGATTTTCTCGACGGTAGTCGTGAAGTCGTGTGAAGTCTGCCAACTCGCAGTAGCCTAGCGTGGTGGTAGACCCGTGCCAAGCAGCGGCATATTACTTTGTTGAATGATAACTGAATTACGTTTGTATTGGCATGATGTGCCATGTACAGTCTAACAACCTAATATGTATACATGTAACTATTGACCGATCCATGGATGCAAACCAAATAGCTTATTACAGTGTACATATGTTGCCAGCCTCTTAATGCACGATTCACAAAGAGGAAATATTCAATTGATAGACACAGCCCATTGCACCTAGCTACTTGTGTTTACATATCTAAATCAACAGTATACTGTGATTTGTGCTGTACTGTGGTAGTCACATGTTTTTATGCTGTGGTTTTATTCGTATTATGATATTGGAAAGAGAACTTTTTGATAACGATGGTAATGTCTTTTTATATAATTTTCATGCACAACACTTTTTATATAATCTTTGCGTAGTTAGTTTGCCCAGCAACTTGTATTATTTTAAACTAAACAGGTTTCGTGTTTTACCGTAACAATTAGTTAAAGTGAATGAACATTCAAAAACAGTCGGGATAGATTATTTTCCACTAAATTTGAAAACTAGAACTGTATTACGAAACTGCAAGTTAGAATTTTAATAATTAATGAAGAAATGCATTAAACACATTAGTGCTATAATACTTTTCATAATTACTTAATTGAGAAAACTCAAGTAGAATAAGAGAGACCGCAGATACATATTATTATGATTTTCAGTAAACAAGCAGTAAACAAAACTATACACATGTAAATTTACTGTGGATGTTTATTATTTACTAACGCAAAAACTATTGAACAAATCTAGATGAAAGTCTGCCAACCCGCAGTAGTCTAGCGTGGAGGCCTAATTCCTCTCAAATGAGAGGAGACCCGTGCCCAGCAGTGGGACAATAATGGGTTGATGATGATGATGCGTGTTTATCACAAGCTGATTGCTGAAAGAAAGCTTTTGAGGAGACCTGTTTGCCTGAGAGATTTTCAGCATTAGGTTATGGTGGTGGAGACCACTGCCCAGTAGTGGGACAAAATTTGAGTTAATTATGACGTGTAATCACTTCCTTATTTATGTTACAGTAATACTGGTAATACGGAAAGTCTTTAATTAATTAACATATATTACTTTTGTAATTAATTAGCGTCGGTATTAATTTCTTAACAAGTCGTAATATTGCTATTTCAATCACCATAATGACGGCAGATGTTTCTTTGTTTCATGAAGAGGGTCGAAGATGGGATATATAACCCATCAAACGGGAATAATAATATTAGGTATTGCTTAGTCGCTGTTGTTTTTTTTTCAGCAGCTAACGGAATTCCCATGCTGTCAGAATCAACACGAGACAAACGACATATGTGTAGCATCATAGCTCTTGAACTGATGAACCAATTTTAGTATCATATTTTTTGTTAGCTTGAAAGGTTATTTGATTTGAGGTGTTCTTAGTAATGGTTCAGGAAAATCTTTCAGCTGTTTGAAATAAAAAAATAATCCTACTTCTCTCAGTTAGTTACTTAAATAGTATTTATACGCTTTACGGGCCACCAGGTTTCCTCCCCATATTGGCGCTCTGTAAATGGCCATGGATGGCAAGATCCACATTTACAGCCTCCGACAGGAGGCGGTGGGCCAACAGAGCTGACGCGGTGCCCATTAATTTGGGGCCCAACCTTCAGAAGTGGTGTCCGAAGACCCAATTGCTGTCGAGCACCAGTCCGAGATACTTCGTCGTGACCTCGAGGCCGATGCGATGTGGGAAACCGGAGGTGGGCCCCCGTGGATAAATAGAACCTCGGATTTGGATAGGGCCACCTCGAGCTCCAAGGAACCTGCGTGGGAAGAATTGTAATCACAGGCGTTGATTAGGATTCTTACATCACTAGGCAACCACCGACGTTCGGTTGCCAATCTTAATTTAGCCACGCGTGGGAGTTGTTTGGCCTTCCGTTGTTATGACTCTGAATCTTGTTAGCGTAATATATAAAAAGTTATGAAATGAATTAACTAGACTGGACTACATATATACGGTAGTAATACGTATCTATGTATATTTATTATAAGACTGTTTAAAAGCGGATTTTTCAGCAGTTATTGATCTTCAACAAATTTATTGTCTGAGTGCTGGGAACGGGTTTCATCCCATTTGAGAGGGATTAGACTATAGTCCACCACGCTAGCCCAATGCAGATTCGTAGACTTCACACGCTATTCAGAAAATCTCTTAGGCTTGCAGCTAAGCGACATAATATTACAAATTGAAAAAGAACATTGCAGTAGTTTTACGAGAAACATAGACGCTCAGATTGGGACACTGTGCGCCCACTAAATGACCCCAGGGAAGACAGTAGCACAATGGTCACGTGTTGCTGTGAGCAGTGACTTGAGGGAGACTCCCTTAGTCTCCCTAGGGATGCGCCTTTTAGGCGTCGCACAGAGGGTTCTGGAGCTGGTCTCTTAAGAGGACCCGGGACATCCATTCTTGTGCAGATGGTGACAACCGGGGTGGTTTTAGTGAGGTAAAAATCCCACACTACCCGGTCTCTTCCCCAGGTGCCTTTTGAAACTTTCCACACCGATAGTAAAAAAAAAGGTTTTACGAGAAAACAAATTGTATGTACTTACGTTTAGCTAACAATTTCCACTGGCAGACACAACGAAACAAATACACCTCGAAGTTACGGTAATTACAAACATGTAGTTTGGCAAGACTGCTCGTGCGAAGTTGGCGGGAACGCGTTAAAATCGGATCAACTTCAAAAGTCCCCTCCAAACTTAAAGCCGTTTGACTTAAATTCAAAATGAATACTTGCACTTTATACTGTGTTGTTCATGATTGTTGGCTGTTTATGAAAATTTCGGAACATAAAATATAACATAATATATAAATTGAACGTCTTTTCCTGTATCGCGTTTGCAAACACCAATTTATTATGGCATATACAAATTTACGCGAAGACATGAAACAATGAACTATAAACTATACGAATACGTATTTAGTTTGTAGTAGAACGTTTTAATTTAGGATTGGTATACCAAGGTAAGCTGTTAAAAAAGATCTAAGTCTTGAGTTCAAATCCAAGGCACGCACCACTGACTTTTCGGAAATTATGTGCGTATTTATCACATGCTCAACGTTATGCAAACGTCAAGATTTTCTTGACGGCATGGAATGTCTGTCAACCCGCAGTAGGCTAGAGTGGTGGACTATAGCCTATACCCTCTCAAATGAGAGGAGACCCGTGCCCAGCAGTCGGACAATGATGGGTTGATGATGATGGTTTTTTCACAAGCGCATCCTGGTGATTTGTAGAACAGGCATTGTGCCTAGTTCAGACACTAGTCTCTCACAAACATTAAATTGTGACTTGCTAATATTTAAATTGTAAAATTTTTGCCTTTTATAACACTGATGTTTGTGAAGAGAGAAATAAATGTTTTTGTATTGTATATGGGTACACCGTCTATAGCTATCGACACACCTACAGAAAGTATAGAGGACTGTAAAGTTAAAGGTTCGAGCTCGATCAGATCAGGGCTATAGACTTTACAAAGTGACGTGTATATTTATCACATGCTCAGGCTCAGACGGTACAGGGAAATATAGAAACCTATATGCCTATTCGCGATGATGTATGAAGGCGGCTGACTCGCGCTAGGCTAGCGTGGTGGACTATTTACAGATAACTAATTTTCTTTTCAATCTTGTATTTATAAACAACAGTATGCCAGATGGTCTATTATGGTTGCTGATTTTTAATGGAATAAATTTAAATCTAGCAATATTGTATTGTGTTTGAAGTAAAAAATGTAAATATTAAAATATTCAATCAAATCAAGGATTATAATATCCATAATACTCTCATGCAATACGTAATTATTCATTAAATTTAACCAAATGAAATTAGTTATTTAAATGAATTTATTGTAACAATTAATTCCATTATTATAAAAGCGCGTAAGCTTTTCCGTATCATTTTGAATCTGTTTAATGAAAATAGAATGTTGCGGCGCGAATATTTCATTTAATAAAATTTATGCATGAATAGTTTTATTTTATTCAAAAGTAAATAAATTTTACTGCTATTACAAATATGAAATTTGGTCTGGATATGCAAATGTTTGTTAGTCTTTACATGAAAACTACTGGATTAATTTTGATGGTGTTTCACTGGACTATATCGCACGACCAGAGAAAGGCTCTCTAGCCGGGGACCAGTGACCAGACCTGGACCGAGGCCCATTAGGGTCGTGACGCATTCACCACGACACCGATTGGTATTCTAACGCCTTGCGAACCTCATGGTTTTGATGTTAGGGCTGGACTTAGCGGGTTAGGTTTTTATTGGTCACTCTGAGTGGAGTTCGACACACCCCGTCTGTTCCCGGGTTTTTCGAGAGGATATTCCGATTATACACCATAAAAAATTAGACACATTCGAATTGAGAAACTCCTCCTTTTCGATTCGGTTAAAAAGAAATAATTCTGTCGAAAAAAAAAACGATTTCAAACGACAGAACTGCACCAAATTGTAATGGGACCACATGGAAATCACCAGCTTTCAAATAAAAAAAAGAATCATCAGACGAAAGTTATGAGGTAACAAACATAAAAAACACAGTCGAATTGAGAACATCCTCCTTTTTTGAAATTGGTTAACAAGAAGTGGTGGTTAGCTTTTCTGTTCCATTCGCAATACTGTTATATACTCTGTAATCCAAGTCCGCCAACAAAATGAGATAGTAAAGTAAGAATTGTTTTTGGAATTCTTAAAACATTAACAAAGTAAACACGAAACACTACACCGAGTAATAAATTAACCAGTGGTTAATCATTTCGTAGGCCGAAACCGACTTCTTTATAACTAAGATAAGCTTTATTAGCTAACGAGCAAAGTTTTTGCGACTTAATAAAGTAAAAACTTCTTCATATTCTATACAGCGAAATACTATGAATTAAGTTTTACTTTATCTTAGGTACTAACGTCGAACATTTTAATTCTAGGTAACTCCTTTCATTGAGCTGAAATCATTTCATTCCTCCGTTAAAATTTTCTCTTGGAAAGGTGCGTTAAGAACTTATTTGTTCACATATTATTGTCCCACTGCTGGGCCCGGGTCTCAACGCTAGCTTACTGCCGGTTGGTGGACTTCATATGCCATCGAGAAAATCTCTCAAGCATGCAGGTTTCCTCACAATGTTTTCTTTCACCGTTTGAGCGTATGTGATATATACGCACATAACTTCTGAAAAGTCAGTGTTGCGTGTCCGGGTTTGAACTCGAGTCCTTTGACATGTTAGTCCACTGGTCACACCACTAGGCCACCACAGTTCTAAATATTTGCGAAAAAAAAAACTGTAAGAGTATACATGCAGACATTTATTTGAAGTACATAATATGATGTTATGGTATTTTTTGGAATGTGTTAAATTATATCTAAGATAGTAAGAAGCTACTAGAATTTTAAACAGCTAAAATGTTATTAAAGTTCTCACTTAAAATTCTAGTGCCAAGAAGGCCGCCGCTGTTTTGAGGCGTGATAGAAAATACACAAATTTTAAGAAATATGTTTTAAGCTCGTATTTAGAAGACGGATTTAGCAGTATATTTTCTTAACCTTAACTCTTGCTAAGTAAGGTTAAGACAATTATACTGCCTATACCTCTCTCTTATCTCTTTAATATTTTTTTATTATCTCTACAATATTTGTTATTTTTACTAGCCGATTCCCGCTACGTCCTCCGCGTGTAATTTAACGAACAAAAATTTTATTCAAATAACTTCAAAAACGGCGGAGTTTCATATAAACTTTGCACCCCCGTTTTACACCCTTTTGAAAACTCACCCCGAGTTGCCAAAAATCCTACGTTATAAAAGGAAGCCCTGTGCAAAATTTCAAGTTTCTAACCCTTATAGTTTAGGCCCTGCGTTGATATGTCAGCCAGTCATTAAGTCAGTCAGTCAGCTTCTCCTTTAATATGCCTCTATAGGCTATATATATTTCTCTAACAAATACCTAGCTACAGTATCTACATTCAATTTATAAACAGCTTCAACTGGTATGAATTATTACTCCCGTTTCCAAGGTAGCTTAGGTCCTCAGGGAGGCTATTGTTTAAAACGGCTGACTGGAATAACATCCACTATAGAAAACCTTTACACCGAAGGAACTGGGTATTTACGAATGCTTTGAAAGCTTTAGAATAGAATTCTATGGATATAAACAGTTTATAAAGAAAAGTAAGTAAGTGGCTAGGAGTTGTCAAAAGCTGCTGTGTTTGAAAAAAGGCGCTACTATGTACTATTACATACAAAGTTACCGTATAATATATTTGTTGTAGGGTTCCTACTAACTCATATTATTTGTATATTATTACAATTCTCTCTGTCATATCCCTAGAGAGGTAACTTTCGCCTCGTGACATAATTATGTCGACGCATTTTCTCTTCTCTAGCTGTTGTTTCGGTATAAAATATGTGACGACTAAATTAAGTCAGGCGATATTATCATAACATGTAAACCCAGATGGAGCTGATGTTTTAACTACATCTAGACCCTACTTTGTTTACACCCATTATTTATAGTGCCCTACATGTTCCAATTCGGTTATTCCCCGAAGTGGCCGGATAGTTTGCGGAGTTACAAAATCGCGTTATTGTTTTAACAGATGTGACTTCAAGTTACTTTTTTGTTTTGGACAGTGACGAATTAGTTGTGATCGTATTTTTTATTAGTATAGTGGCCTTTGAACAGTTTCTAGTAGGTACAAATATTCAACAAATTGTTTGTTATTATTTAATAAAAAAATCGCCAAGAAATCTATATGATGTTTTGGGCAAACTACAAATAAAGCTTATAGTTTGGAAACGGTAACACAAATTGTCACACTACAAACACTCAATCAAGTCAAAGTCCAATTAGATTCACATTATTTTTTTAATAAAAATATGTTTTGTAGAGTTCTCTCGCTTTGTATATAACATAATATAATAGAAAATAGAGGTTTTCTATTATATTATGTTATATACAAACAACACACTACAAGAAGTAAAGAGATACATTGCAAATAGATCTTATCATCATCAACCAGTCTTCTGTCCCACTTCTGGGCACCAGTTACTGGTCACTACTAGAAGGCATATAGCCTCTGATTTAGAGATCTTGACTGTTGTAAACAATTTGAATAAGTACGGCTTGGCTAGAAATTGAGAAGTTCTGAGAGCCATGTTAAAGTTCGCCTCAGTATCAAATAAAGTCTTCTAAAATGGAAATTGTTGTAAGCTTGGTACTTTTAATAACTAGACGGGTGTAGTTAAAAGGATATATGTAATTTATTACAAAAAAAGGCTACATAATTAGGTTTTCGGAAGACCTAAAATTGTATCTATTAAAATGTGACTATTTAATAAAAATAAGTGATAATAATATACACATTTAATACCTATTTAATGTGCCTTGTAATTATATAGGGCATATGTTAATATTATTACATATTGCTCATGTCTGAAAATTATAAACGTGTTTTGCCCGTCCATGAAAAATATGCTAATTTGTATGTTTGCGAAATTATGTAGGTTGCTGTGTCCAATTAGATATAAATTGTTTAAAAAAAATACAGAATATAGATTAACGCAAAACCACAATTTATATTTTACAGATAAACAAAGTAACCTTCGCGCCACTAGTAGTGTCAACACTATTCATTCTCCTAACGTCATTGCTGGCCCATTGTGCTAGGCGTATAGTACAGAAAGTCATCAAGGAGCCCTTTATCAGACTACTGTTCGAAGAGGCGATAGCTGCTGCAGAACTATGTGGGTGTTGCTTCGAGTTGATCGTGGGTAAGTTCCAGAAGTAGACAGTTCGTGTAGTATATGTATATTTCTATATTTTTTTCTGGACATTATTACACATCGCCATTTAGTTACGTGGTAAGCAACGAGGCTTGTGATACGGATACTAGTTGGTTAATATACTGCATATATACTTTTTTTTTGTAAATACATACATATTATAATACATAGACACATCCATGACTCGGAAACAAATGTTGATGCTCATCACACAAACATTTGTCCCTACCGGGATTCGAACCCGGGACCCATATTACAGCAGGCAACGTTAACTACAAACGGGTCGTCAAAATACCTTTAACACTCGAGAATAGGGTCGGCGCGTGTTGCAAACGTTGCCGGACCCATATTGTATACAAAAACACAGTTATCTGACGACCTCTGTGGTCTAGTGGTTCGAATACCGGACTGCTGATCACGAGGTCGTGGGTTCGATTCCCACGGGACACAAATATTTATGTGATGAATATAAGTGTTTGTGTTCGTCTGGGTGTTTCCTATGTATTATAAGTATGTATTTACAAAAAAAAAAGTATATAAGTATTTATATCCATTATCTAGTACCCATAGTACAAGCTTTGCTTAGTTTGGGACTAGATGGTGATGTGTAAAATGTCGCAGAATATTTATTTATTTATTTATTTATCAGCTGGGTCTGGTTAGCTCATACTGACTGTTCAAGTTCAAGGGCTTTAGTTCAATCCCAAGACACTGACTTTGTTATGTTAAGTACGTGTTTGTTAGATGGTCAAACTGTGAAGGGAAACATCATGAGGAAACTTGAAACAAAGAAAAAAAAAACCAATTTACTATCTTCAAAATTACCTGCATGTCACTGCGGTCTTCTGTAAGGCGGAGTTTCTTCATCAGTCGGGCAGCTCAATTTGAGCGAGACATCTCGCCACTGTAAAATGTATGGAAATGAAAATGGAACGTTGAATAAGAAGTTGCCTAACAGATTCTTAACTTTATTTTCAGTTGCCGATAACTTCGGCGTAGCGACATATGCGATATTCCTGTTCGCTCTGACTATCTGGTGGTCACTCAACTGGGGCGAAGCCACAGCCTGTCCTTATACACATATTGAGGATGTTATCGAAGGTAATATTCATGTTCTGGCTGCTTAGCTAGTTACATAAAAGCATTAAATTTAGGACCCGTCTGGTTCTTACAATATTATGAAGGTCTCTTATGGTTTAGTAATTGCGATCAATATCAACTTGACAACTTCTTTGACAGTGATGAAAATCATACACAAATATCTGTATGATGGTAGAATATCCGTTAATACTTAGTTCATTGCAGGGTATCATGTTGGAAACGAAATATTGATTGTGAACTGAATTAAGCTTCTCGTTGAGAAAGGAGTGCACTTGTGTCCGGTTTATGGCAATAAGCAGAAGGTTTTTTTTGGGGGAGTTCTTTGTCGACGTTCAAAAAGAGGCAATTAGATTTGGCCTACTTTGAATGAATCATATTTTGAATTTTGATATTGATCCTATTTAGCAGGCGCACTGTTGTGAAGACCTTAGGAAGGACCATTTAATACAAAATTGAATGTGCATTTAAAATGAGTATTAATCTCACCACTATTATCTTTCTACCACTTCCAGGCAAGGGTGATATACGCCACGCTCTCCTTAAGACCTGGGCGGAGTTGGCTGGCGGCATGTTAGTCTTCAAATACATCCAGATGTACTGGGCCCTCGAGATCTCTGACACCCACAAAGACAAGGCGTTTGAAGACTGCAAGGCAGATTTACAGGTGCATTGATTAATTGGCATGTCATACAAACAGTGGATTTTCTTTTTGTAGTACAAAATTGTCATTATGTATGATAGGCTATTGAGTTGCATTTTGACGTGATAACGTCTTTGAAGCGATGAACGCCGGCTGCACGCATGAAAAATTGTCACGTTCCGCCAAAGCCGAGCATGCAAACGAGAGCGCGGAAAAAGCGATAGAGAGGCATGAGACATGATCAGAGACATGATAGCGTTCGGCTTGTTATCACATAAAATTATCGTCCCTAAACCGTCGTTACAGACAACCAATTTTGTTATCATTATATCAAAATGATGTAGGAAAATATTATAAAGAAACCAGCATGCCTGAGATATTTAGGTACTCGATGGTTTTTTAGCCCGTAATAGACTAGCGTGGTAGATTACAGCCAAATCAATCTATTTTTAAAAGTTGAATTCTCACTACGCTACTTTTCTCTCTCAATATTTAATGCTATATGATCAAAACGTTTGTCAAACAGTTTGTTATACACAAAACACTCAATTTATAAATCTAAAACAAATGCTGGCAATTGCTATTTACTATTTTAATTGCATGTGCTCTAACCAAAACTGTTTGTTTAACGTAATACATAATTATACTAAAACACTAGATAGCAGTGGGTGTTTGTTGGGAGGGGTGGGATGGGGGTGGGTTGTCTGCTTTGTACTATTTATGTTCGAAAAGTACTATTAAAATAGACTTTAGATTTTGTAAAAGCTTATTTTTGCTTTTATCTTTACTCATCTTCTATACTATTAATAACTATGTATTATAAAAAGAAAAGATTTTGTATTTATAACAAAGACACTCAAAAACTACTCGATCTATTTTGAAAATTCTTTCAACATTAGAATGCCACATTATGGCTGTATAATATATTAAAGCTGTGGTAGCCTAGTAGTGTGACCAGTAGACTGACATGTTAAAGGACTCAAGTTCAAACCCGCACGCACCACAGACTTTTCCGAAGTTATGTGCGTATTAATCACATGCTCAAACGGTGAAGGAAAACATCGTGAGGAAACCTGCATGCTTGAGAGATTTTCTCGATGGCATGTGAAGTCTGACAACCCTCAGTAGGGTAGCGTGGTGGACTATAGCCTAATCCTTCTCAAATGAGAGGAGACCCGTGCCCAACAGTGGGCCGATACTGGGTTGATGATGTGTATCGATGAGTAACATAGCTATATTTAATAGACAAAATTGGGGTCCTTACTAAAACTTCAATACTATTGTATATAACACCAGCGAAGCCGGGATGGGCCGTTGTATTTGAGTAGTGATAGCTTAGTAGTGTGACCAGTAAACTGCGAAGAAAAAAGGGCCGAGTTCGATCTTAAGCCACTGGCTACCAATAAATTATTGAAAGTTTTAAAGCATATGTAAGATAAAGAAACGTCACGAGAAAACCAGCACGCGTGAGAGATTTTCTCGGTATGGAAGTAAGCGCAATCGGCCATACTAATATCAACCCTAAATGAGACTAGATCCGTGCCCAGCGATGAGACAGTTAATAAATAGATTGAATGATGTAGCATATGTACAAGCTACTAGTGGCAAAATGCATTGACATCAAAATTACAAATTTAGATTTTGATAAAATCTTCAGCACACCGTTTAATATTCCACACATTATTCACAATAAGCAAGCAACCCACTCGCATGCATCGCTGTAATTAAATGAAAGATTAGCTGACGGGAATCTTAAGAGCTGTATGCGCGAATTTTAGAGTTGTAGAACAATATGCCTGTTCTAGAAACCGTCTATTTGTTTTAAGGATTGTGTCGTCTTTAGCGGAAACATCTGCAGCATTGTTGAGATAAGGTTTTAAGGTCAAACAGACATTTTGTTGAAGCAGGATGCAGCATAACAAAACAAACGCCCGCTTCATCAAAGAGTTGAAAACGCAACCTATAAAAGGTCACTTTGTTGGTCGTTCTTGAACTTAAAAAAATCCAATAAATAAATAAAAAAATATCACCAAAAAGGCCAAAACCAAACTTATCTTTGATTAAGATCATGCAAATTCGTGATCAGTTGTTTTTAAAACGCTCAGTCGATGAGATATTTATCATTCTTGAAATGAAGTAGAACTTATGCGTGCGTTCTCTCTAACTAAGCTAACAAAGTCCCTTCCACTATAAAAAATACACAATTCAACCTCAACAATTTTTGCTAACAAAATAACTGCATTTAACATTTGCACCTCAAAACAGATCGCGTCCATATGGCGTTTGATTTGTTGATACAGAAAGGTGCTATATTATGATGTCCTCTCCAGACAGGGCTGCATTTCTATAAATGTCAGTACTAGATTCCGTTAGGGCACAAGTACAATTGAACTAGGACATACTTTTTACACCCTTGGCCCTATGCATCGTGGCCCTTACTTGGACCATACAAAAAAAGAAACATAACATACCATCACGCCACCATTCCTGAAGACTTTGATAGTGTACAGAGTTAGATATGCAGGTTGTCAGTCGTGACGGAATTAAGGAATTATGAGTACTTTTTATAGTATTTTTAAACGAAGCGAAAGAAATTTAAATTACATTCATAACTAAATTTTTTATCGCCTGATATTTGTTCTACCTTCTACCACATTTTACAGTCGGGAGATCTCAGATCCGATGATCTAAGACAATATTCAAGACAGTTCTGTATGTTCCCTACCAAAACTTACAAGTCCTTAGCAACAGATGCAGTTCAATTTAATAAAACTTGTGCTGACGTTGAGCACTTCAGCGCAGATGTCACAGAAGCAATGTTGGTGACGCCTGTTTGTGCAAACATGCACAGATTCTGTAATATTGTAATGTACGTGCATTGCAATGTTGAAATCTTGGTGAATGTGTGATATATTCAGAACATAACATTAAGTGGAATATTGTACTTCAATTAGACCTTTATTACTTTTGAATAAAGTAGTATCTAGTCTACGTATTTTCTGGTTGGTCAAACTGAGAATAACTGGCAAAAAACTGTGTAAGAACTACTTCGTTTAGCAAATAGTTTAAAATAAGTAGTTTTAACAAAATTGATCAATTTTAGGTCAAATTCATGCGAATAGAACTAAATTTCTTCAAAAGAAGACGTACAACTGACTCACTTCATTGAAAAACATAAAATACACTCAGTCGCCGTTAGCAAATAATTTGAATTAACCTGACGAACTTAGCTCATAAAACAAAATCTTCCAGGTGCCCATGATATATGGTGCTGTGGTTGAAGGTATTGCCACCTGCCTCTGCCGTCTGGCTTCCAAATCCTTGGGTGATCTCAACCCTCGGTTCGCTTCTGCCATCGACTCCTTCATCGGAACATCTCTGGTTGTTGCTGGTAAGTTCCAAACTTATACTCTTGATTTTGTTGTAAGTAGGTATTCTCACATTTATATTCTTAACAGCTGTTCACTTATATTTACTCTAAAATTATAGCTGTATATACAGACATAAATACAATTATGGATGTAAGGAATATTACAAAAAAACTAAACGGCTTTATAGAAAGATGAAAATAAGTATATTCGATTATAAGGTATATTCGATTTCTGAAGTACCTATTATACGTCATTGCACGACGAAGAATGATTCAGAGAAATATGCAAATATACTCGTAAGAATTGAGGACGCACTATAATACTGTAAAATTAAAATTCAATTGCTACCTACTCTAGACCAAAATTATTAATTTTACACCTTTTGTTACAAATAAGACACTGAACTAAGCTGTGGTAGCCTAGTGGTGTGACCAGTGGACTGAGATGTTAAAGGTCTCGAGTTCGAACCCAAGGCACGCACCACTGACTTTTCGGAAGTTATGTGCGTATTTATCATAAGCTCAAACGGTGAAGGAAAACATCGTGAGGAAACCTGCATGCTTGAGAGATTTGTCTCGATGGCATGTGAAGTCTGCCAACCCGCAGTAGGCTAGCGTGGTGGACTATAGCCTAATCCCTCTCAAATGAGAAGAGACCCGTGCCCAGCAGTGGGACGTTAATGGGTTGATGATGAAGACACTGAACTACCAACTGATCTATATGCTGTTTTCTAATTGGTGCTATGCAATTAACGTACTCTCAACAATGTCTCCTGGACTTTTGTGTTTTTCTTTTTTCAACTGCTGTTACATTAATTCTTAAACTTTATTCTGAAAGTGGTCTCTTGATTTAGGTTCAGTACTATGTTGATTTTTTATCGTATATTCATCAGACCAAATGTCATGTTAGCTGGTTGATTAATTATATTAGCAACATTTTTTACATCGCCAACACCACATCTATATATCCCATGGGCCTTCGAATCAGCTTCCCCCCTAACTCAAACCTCGCTTCTCAATAAACACTCATGTTCACTCACACATACTCACGCGCAGCTCAATGTTCCAGGGGTCCTCACTAGGCACAAGGTATTCGTGTATCGCTATCAGGACAATAGTGCCAATGCGGACCTAAGCGTGTCCATCTTTTGCAAAGTACATTTAGGAAAAGGTACATACTTGAGTAACTAAATGTCTACTAATAT
The DNA here is from genome assembly GCA_905163465.1 of Craniophora ligustri. Taxonomy (NCBI): domain Eukaryota; kingdom Metazoa; phylum Arthropoda; class Insecta; order Lepidoptera; family Noctuidae; genus Craniophora; species Craniophora ligustri. Next base: position 11,819,677 of record LR990969.1, read on the forward strand.
TAATGCTATCAGCTTTAATAGGTGTGCATGGATCAACATCATTTTTTATATGATTTTCATAGTCATCATCGATTTCAACATAATCATTATCACTGTACAATAATTCACTTTTCATTTCATCACTTATGTCTTCTCGATAGTTGTAGGTAGTTAAAGCTTTTATAATAATCTATATAAGCAATATTTTTATGTATTTTGGACAGATCTATTATGTTTTTATATACGCTGAAATAATATTGACTGCAGAAAACAATTTTATTAAAATTTTCAAGCATCATTTAAAAATGCATCTACAATAATAAGATACCAAGAGATTTCAACATTTTTAAATAAATAAACATTTTATGTTTCTCCAACTACAGCAATACGAATAATGTTTCTCTCTTTCCAGCGTTCGACTACTCCGGTGGTTACTTCAACCCAGTTTTGGCGACATCTCTCAAGGCTGGCTGCGAAGGCCACACCCTTCTAGAACATGCTGTAGTCTACTGGATTGGAGCTTGCGCCGGCTCTATCCTCTCAGTTTACCTGTACAAACTACCAGCTATCCAGAAGTTCGTTCGAGGGCCCAGTGTTGCTAACGGCGACAGTATTTGGGCGGATAAGGAAGAATAAAAGTATTTTTGATCAGCAATCAGTTTTGGAATATATGCTGGGATAATTTTAATCGTATTAAGCATTATTAGTTTTGCCTCCTAAATTATCATGCTCAAATTACAGCTTAAAGTATTAAATAATATAAATATGGCTACATATTTCGTGAACCAGTGTTATTTACGAAATATGATTGACATTACGTTTTTTTTAATAAAACGCTTTTTGATTTTGCACCACTTAATCAAGTTTAAACAAAGGCACTTATAACCTAGATGGTTGATCAAATCGAACCACTTGATCATGAAATATTTGAAAGCTGTAAAGTTTTGCGATATTGGCAATAAAGTACTGAAAGCTAAAAACCTTTGGAGCTGAGCTACCAATATCGCGAATATAGCAGTAAATTTATTTGTTCTCGTTAAACTAAAAATAGAGTTTACTGAATTCTTGAGACTTTAGTATTAAAGAGAAATACAATAAGCAATGTTTTAGAATATAAATATTTATGTTCGGTCATTATACAGTCTTCTATTTTAATAAATAATTATATAAATTGATTTGTAGGTATTATTCAAAAACTTAAAAAAATATGCTCAGAAAGGCCGGCAACGCATTTGCAATCCCTCTGGTGTTGCATATGGTCATGGGCGGCGGTGATCACTTACCATCAGGTGAGCCTCCTGCCCGTTTGCCCCCTTATTACCAAAATAAAACCGATTACCTCAAATTTTGACACAATGTACAACCTGCTTCAAATATTATTTTTATCTGTAATTACTATGTGCCACAGTTGCTAGTCGTTTATAAAATATATAATTAATTACACTGATTTTGATTCCAGCATATTCACCTTTATTAATTAATTTTTACGCTTAAATCTAATAACTTTTGTCTGAAAAGTTTGCGTGGAAATTTTTACATTTTTCGCTGCTATTTTGGTTTAAAGTCTTTTATAAAGTGATACCCATGATTCTAGTCATTTCTCCATATTATTATTTTAAGTGTTTTTTATTTTGATGTTCATATCTCATCCTTTAGGTTGCACGGCAGTGCACCGCCAAGTTTCCTCTCGATATCATTGCTATACTGCAATTTTAGTTTGTTATCTTTGTGACTTAATTGTACAAATGTGTAGGAGACAGGCATTTTTTTGGAAATACAATGTAATAGAAAATACACATGGCATGGACAGCTTTTACCCTTTTGTACAAAGTCACTTAGAATCTAAGTTTTAAATTTTTTCTATCCTAAGTGTTGTTGTTGAAATGTCTCCTAAAAATATAATAAGTGCTACGTACTCTCAAATTGTAAATAAATGTATTATTTATTTAATTTGTGTTTCATTTGTGAAACTTGGCCATATACTTTATTCTGATTCTTTAACATCCATGGTACGGGTAAACTGTTACCTAAAATAATACAGTATATAATATACAAAAATTTTAAGTATATGTCTTCTCTAAATTAAAACCTTTGCAGTCAGCATTTCGAAAATAGTTTTACTTAGTACATATCACAGTCCCCTTTTCACGGTCAGCAAATAGTGTAAAGTAAAATAATTATAATAAGTATTTGTATATACTTTTTACACCATCATTTTATCGTTTATCTGAAATACTCAGTCGATACATTTAACACGGCATAATTTAAGACAAAACACATATCTCTTCTCTCAAAACACAAAACCAAAAGTGAAAACCGTTCGTTTTATATTCGTGTAGAATTCCCAGACCGTTGCAAAATTCTAAATAATTTTTATCCAGACACATACGTAGGTACGTGCAACAATAATTCAGTATTCAGGCGTGGTACTGAGCAACCATGATTTATGACTAGTCTCAGACGAACACGAGCGTCTCAGGAGACTGACTGAGCTGCTAATATACTTGTAATACGAGCGTGAGTTATGTAGCGTTATGTACCGAAGGTAAAGCAGTTGCATGCGAGCCCTGTACTATGAAAGCCAATAAGGTATAGACTATCTTAGAATAGAATATCTATAGAAAAAGGTCCGTAAAATCCGTACCAGTAAAAGATCCCTATATGTACCAGAAGTCGTAATACGGTTGATAATAATACAAACTCTTAATAGTAAAAAGTCAGTTGGTTACCATGAAATTTCTAGGGTTAGGATAATCTAACCCTAGAAATCCTATCTATAAAGGTATACTCAAGTTCTGTACTAATAATAATGTATAATTATATAATGGCTAACTGCAAATAAAAAAAAATCGTTTTGTATAACAAAATAATTCCCAATTCGAAGCAAAAATACTTATTGCACAGCAGTTATAAGTAATAACAATAACAACAATACTTTGAGGCGACTAAAATAGTCGCCTCAAAGTATTGTTATTACTTATATACACTTTCTTGGTCTTCAGATTTGGTTCGTTGTGTGGTCACGGTTCTAACCTAATCTAACCGATATCTGTATTTTGCTGCTCAATCAGTAATTTTGTCGCTCAATCAGTATTTTTGATGCGCGGTTTATTATATTCCATATATAATCTTATTTCATGAATTTTTTTTTCATCATTAACCCCATTAATCAAGAGAGCGATGGAGAGGGAATCAGAAATAAGGAGATGAGGAGATCCGTAGAAGAATCCGGGTCACTGACATAGTCCGAAGAATCGTCATTGCATCTTATAATAATTAATATTAAAGTAGTATCTAATAGAAAAAATATTAGTAGCGAATATTCTAAGTCCTAATTATTATTCCGGTATAATTCAATCAAAACAAAAATGACTTGTGACAAATACAAAAAGTTAGTCACAAACACAAACAATTCCTTTTCCAAATTACGACCAAAAAGTTCCGTCTCATCTCTTTTCACAAATTAAAACAATATTATTGCTCAAAGGTAAAAAGTTTTAGAAGAATAAGATTCAATATTCAACGGTCAGATCGTAGCTGTAACTTTTTAATTAACCTTCTGAGATCACAGAGCGAATGAAGTGAAATCTTCATTAAGATCTGCCGTGAATTCAAATCGGCTTTCATTTTTGTTCGATGAATTAAATCATTTCTTTTGCTAGCGGTATCTGATCTATTCACTAGGTTTTTTAAATGAAAACCTCGAATATTTCGCTAAAGATAAAATTTATAAAACCTACCTTGAATTAATTATAAGTAGCGCTTTCCAAGTTATTGGAAAACGAATAAAATTTATAAGATATTCATAATAAGTTTTACTTTCGACCGTATAAATTAAGAATAATAAGTAGTACTAGACTATGTAAATACCAGCTTAATTTTTTTTTACACCGTAACTTATAGACGTTTACAACATCAGAAGTTGCCAACCCTGTAGAAACCTTTTCACTCCTTTTTGAAGGACCCAAAAAAAGGGAGCGTAATTCCCATGCTGTCAGACTAGTCACTCCCCCAAACAGCTCTAGTAACCTTGCTCACGCGTAGAAATACAACTATTGTTGTTTCACTGCGGTCTTCTGTAGGGGGAGGTACCTCCCCAGTTGGCCAACTTAATTTGAGTAGGAAATCTCTTTTTTATTTATTTATTTATTTAAGGATTACCAACAAATTTACATAATTGTTCTTACACCGTAGGTATACAGGCTAATACATAATTAATTAATTTTTAAACAGTGCAATAAAAAATAAATACATTAAATGATATTGAATTGCAGATTTTTTTTAACAAGTATAATAATATTTTAAATTGAATAATTATAATATAATACAAATATTAAAACAATGAACAACATCAAGAAAACATATCAGTTGCAATAAAATTTTAAAATGTACTTAATTAAATTTGAAACTCAATTATATTATAACTAGACCAGACGGAGCCTTCATATGATAGACAACAAAGATACGCATCACAATCATTGCCATTAAACTTAACGCAGGCGTCCATACGTGAACGTTTTCCCTACCGGGATTCTTCTTCTTCTTCGTGTCGATGGAACATGAATGTCGTCAAATTTAATACCCACATTTAAGTAAATAGTAATCCCTACCGGGATTTGAACTTGGGACCCTTGCCACTAGAAAGTAGCCTTTAACACTGCTGCGCTAAACGGGTCGTCAAAATGATGAATGATAATTGACGGGGATAAAACCAAAAGTTACTTAAACAAACATGTCATGGATGTGAAAGATTTGTATCTAAATGTAGAATTGATGTATGTATAGTAAACCTAAAATTATAATAAGTGGGACCGTACAAGAAAATCTAAAAGTTTAAGCATGTAAAGATAAAACTTAACAAAAGGTATTAATTTAGTAGTGTCACTCGGGTTTGGTCGCGTTTGTAGATACTAAGATTAATATAAATAAATATTTTATAGTAAAACTGGGTTTTTGACTATACAATAGACACTGTATTCATGTTATGTAATTAGTGTAATAACATGAATGAAGGAGCTGTGGTAGTCTAGTGGTGTGACCAGTGGACTGACATGTCAAAAGTCTCGAGTTCAAACCCTGGCACGCACCACTGACTTTTCGGAAGGTATGTGCATATTTATCACATGCTCAAACGGTGAAGGAAAACATCGTGAGGAAACCTGCATGCTTGAGAGATTTCTCGATGGCATGTGAAGTCTGCCAACCCGCAGTAGGCTGGCATGGTGGACTATAGCCTAATCCCTCTCAAATGAGAGGAGACCCGTGCCCAGCAGTGAGGCATTTATGGGTTGATGATGATGAATTAGTGTAATAATAGTTATCGAATGGGATGCTTTCATTGTTGTTTAAATCAGTTTTCACTTCACTCGCCAAACAGAAAATCTTTCAGACTTGCAGATTTCCTCACGATGCTTTCCGTAACTAAAACTAAATAACCTAAAACCAGTAAATAAATAAAATTAAATACCTATCATGAATATTAGCAGAAAATTTTAACTTGAAACAGTAGGATATTTCTCACTATACATAAAAACAAACATACATCGTAATGATAGTTATTTAATGATGATAAGAAGTTAATAATAATTAAAACAGTAGCTTATGAAGAAACCGTTTTGAATATATATCAGAATTAATCGGGACATGTTGAAGTAAGGTTGTTTTAAAATAATGTTTAGTGGATCTTGAGAATGTGGAAGTATCTTGTATTTATTTTAGTTAATTTATGTTGTGTTCATGGTAGCGAAGATATTAATATCTTTATGACAGATATTAGTGAAGAAGGAATTAGTAAATACAACTCTATTACTGAATGTATAGTAGTCATAAGTAAAAGAGTTTTATATTTCCAACCTACAATCGCAATATTGGAGAAAAAGGAACAAGGAAATAAAGCTAATGTATTTATTCATGATTTGATAAGTAAAATAAAAGAACACGATATACCTCGTGTGCACGACATTAATTTTATATTTTGTATTCAATTTGTTATCTTTTATTATCTGTAGTTTGTAAATAAATATTACCCAGAATAGTGGCGAGGCGGATGTAAGCATCGCGGGTGTGTCGCGCTCTAATATCGTTGTCTCGTTCTCTTTTCCCATCGCGCAGCACCGCCATTTTTGAGGCGACGCTCGTCCACTTGCCCACCGGCCGCCGCCCGCAGCTATACGTTCGCTCCGCCACTACTCATAGTTTTTATCTGATTCTCGGAGTTTTTATTCCATCTGAACCCTGCTAGGCGTAGGAAATCCCGTAGAAACAAACGCTAACGCTTCTGTACACCACAGAAATTGGTCAATTCGAGCCGGATCTGGATATTCCTGCGGCACGCGGTCGGCGTCCGGCGGAGCATGTGCACGGCACAACGAAGTGGTCATTTTGGTAAAGTAAATAACTTAGATTATCATTGATTTGAAGTAAAGTTAATCGTAAAAAATCGTATCGTAAATTGCTTCAATATCGAAATCAAAAGTTTATTGTGGAATCGTAATTACCTTATATGGTCATTTCGTTGTGTCGTTTCGTGGTATAATAAATACCTAACGTGAATCGTGATGTAAATTAAATAGTGTTACGTATATAAGCAAGTTTAAGTGCATAGTGCATGTAGTAAAGTATATAGTGAAGAGTTTTAATCGAGTTTAAATTGTTGTAACAAGTACATAATCGTAAATAATTAAGTAAATATTTGAATCGAACTTTAATAATAATTACGTAAAATGCCAGTGACAAGGTCAATTACATTGAAACGTGCGGACACTGTATCAAGACCTAAGTCTTTGCCAGCACCAGGGCTTACGGTAAAATGTAAGGATGACGGCAGCGTGGAGCCTCAAAAGTCAGCTAAGTCTAAATCCAATAAAAGTGTCAAACGTGCTCAAATTCTCGAACGAATTGCTAAGAGAAAGCTGGATGAGGCCCAGGCGGCTACGGCACTAGCTGAGGCAGAGCTAGCCAGGATCGACGCTGAGTCCATATATACTGAAGAGGACATCGACTCTGGCGAAGAAAATAAATCAGGTCTTGTTGAGAGCTGGCTTGCTACTCAAACTATTCACTTACCCAATGAGCATGAAGAGTTGGCACACACCAACCGACCTATCGAAGAAAACGTGCAACGAAGTGGTACACAAATACCTGACATGGCGTCGCTCGCCGCGGCCATTACAGAGGCCGCGCGGGCGTCCTCATCGCACGTGCCTTTAAAGTATATTTACGACTTGCCTGTTTTCAGTGGTGCTTGTAGTGAATGGCTGGCATTCCGAGCAGCCTACCGAGATACGTGCGCCCGGTTTACCAAAATTGAAAATATGATGCGCCTACGGAGATGCTTGCGAGGCGCGGCGAAGGAAGCAGCGATATCATTGTTTGTGGCTGAGACCGAACCGGACGAGGTTATGCGGTTATTGGAGGTAAGGTTTGGTCGCTCAGATACACTTGTCATGGCAGAGATGGATAAAATAAAGGCACTGTCTAAGCTTACTGATAATCCGCGTGATATTTGCATATTTGCTAGTCGCATTATTAACATTGTGGCAGTGGTAAAGGCATTAAATAAAATACATTACCTGTACAACCCGGAGGCTGTTCGAACTGTGGTTGACCGCATGACACCAGCTTTGCGGTACCGATGGTATGACTATGCTGCAGGGAAAGCTGAAGATGAACCTGATCTTGCTAATCTTTCTACATTTCTATCTAGAGAAGCAGACCTCTGCAGCCGGTATGCCCAGGCCGAGATACAGGAACGCACTCCACCACCGCACAAGAAGCCACAACAGGCCTACTCTGCCATGCCCGCACACGCAGCCACATCTCCGCCTGCCACACCAGCATGTAGCATCTGCAACGGGAAGCATGGCCTCCGTGATTGCATGGTTTTCAAAGAGCTTGATATCAATGACAGGTGGGAAAAATCTAAATCTTTAAATTTATGCTTTCGGTGTTTGAAGAAGAGGGGCTATCGCCATAGCTGTTCCTATAAAGCTTGTGGCATTGAGGAGTGCCGTGGATCGCATCACCCGCTTTTGCATAATAAGCAGGCATTTAACACAAAGGAAACTCCTGCTGACTCCGCAGTAGTTACCTCAGCACGGCCACATAATATGGAGAGAGCATTCCTTAAAATAATACCAGTCAGAGTACGTGGACCCACATCAACCATAGATACTTTCGCCCTTTTAGATGAAGGCTCAACTGTCACATTAATCGAAGACAATGTAGCACAAGCAGTTGGAGCCACAGGCCCGATAGAACCATTTGACATTGAGGGCGTAGCAGGAGCTCGTGTCAATGCTAGCTCATCGAGACATGTATCACTTCACATCATTGGTCAACATGCTGACACAGAGCATCACTTAATGGCACGCACCATTGACCAGCTCCGTCTCTGGCCCCAAACTGTTGACAAAAGCATAATAGATAATTGTGTACACTTACAGGAAATCGCTGAGAACCTAATGTATTGTTGCGGCACACCATCCTTACTAATTGGCCAAGACAACTGGAATTTAATTATTTCGAAATCAGTCAAGAGTGGAGAGCCAGGCAAACCTGTAGCATCACTTACCGAGCTTGGATGGGTACTACATGGTCCTAACAGAGGTAAATCACATAAAGTACATATAGTTTCGAAAATTACAGTCCATAATCATGAAGAAGAACAATTAGATGATCTCATGAAGAACTTCTTTGATCTTGATGCTATAGGAATTGAACCCAAAAGCACAAAGAATGATCCAAATGAACGTGCTTTGAGAATATTAGATAGCAAGAGTCGCCGGCTGCCAGATGGTCGTTTTGAGACGGGGCTCCTGTGGAATAAAGACGAAGTTAAACTACCTGATAACAGAGATACAGCATGGAATCGACTTAAAGGAATCGAAAAGAAACTGGATAAGAATGCCAATCTCAAACGCCAGTATTCTGAGCAAATGACACATCTGTTAGAAAGTGGCTATGCAGAGGTGGCTACAACTTCACCCCAACCTGAACGCACTTGGTATTTGCCTCATTTTGCAGTTGTGAATCCTAGTAAACCAAAACCTCGTATTGTGCTGGACGCTGCCGCTAGAACCAAAGGTATATGTTTAAACGATTTATTACTTACTGGTCCAGACTTATTACAATCTTTACCCGGAGTCCTCATGCGTTTCCGCCAGAGAGGCATCGCTGTCACTGCTGATATCCAGGAGATGTTTCTTAGAATTGGTATAAGAGAAGAAGATAGAGATGCTTTACGTTTCTTATGGCGAGGTGACCAGCGGGAGGGACCCCCTACAGAGTATCGCATGCGCAGTGTGATCTTCGGTGCCGCTTCGTCACCGTGCACCGCAATTTATATTAAAAATCGAAATGCTGAAGATTACCGAAACGAATTCCCTGAAGCGGCAGAGGCGATATGTAATAACCATTATATGGATGATTATTTACAAAGTTTTAATACATTAGAAGAAGCAATCCAAGTAGCATCAGATGTTGATCATGTCCATCGTCAGGCAGGCTTCTACTTACAGAAATGGGCATCAAATCAAGCAGAAGTAATTAAAGTCATTGCGCCCAAGCAAACCGATAAAAGTATAGAAGTAAAACTTCAAGACAGCCTTGCTTCAGAGAAAACTCTTGGCCTTATGTGGAAGCCAAGTGAAGATCAGTTGACTTTCAATTTAGACCTCAAGAGGGTCCACCCTACTGTCGTCGATGGAACAAAGAGACCCACTAAACGAGAAGCGCTTCGAACTATAATGTCTTTGTTTGATCCCTTAGGTCTCATCACCCCTGTAACAGCGCCCGCCAAGCGCCTCCTCCAAGACACCTGGCGTCTAGGCGTCGGGTGGGATGACGAACTGCCCGATGATCTGCACAGCGACTGGCTCAAATGGTTGGGCCACATGAAGAACCTGCGCCATCTCAGCGTTGCGCGGTGCTACCCGCACTACGCTACCGCTGTGCACCGAGAGATGCACATCTTCGTGGACGCGAGCGAGTCCGCTTGCGTCGCCGCCGTGTACTGGCGTGCGGTGACCGCACGCGCCACCGTCCACCTGTCCCTGGCCATGGCCAAGGGAAAGGTGGCCCCGCTGAAGACAACATCGATACCGCGCCTGGAGCTCCAGGCGGCCTTGCTGGGCTGTCGCTTAGCCCGCACGGTCGAGGCCGAGCACGACCTGAAGCCGGCGCGCCGGGTCTTTTGGACAGACTCGCGCACTGTGCTCGCCTGGCTGCGAGCCGGGCCACGCAGCTACAAACCGTTCGTCGCCCATCGGGTGGCGGAAATTGAAGAGGAAACCAAAGTCAGCGAGTGGCGCTGGGTGCCTACTGCACTCAATGTCGCCGATGATGCCACTCGCGGCACACCTAGCGACTTTGGTTGCAATCACCGCTGGTTCCGCGGGCCGGACTTCCTTTATAACGCCGAGGAGTCTTGGCCGCGGGAGCCAGAACCGACGGAGACGCTGACTACCGGAGAAGAGCGTGTGACCACCACCGCACATCACGCGACACGCCTCATAAATAGCCTGCCCGACACCACCAGATTTTCTAGTTGGTTGCGCCTTGTGAGAACGACTGGCAGAGTACTTCAGTTTCTTGAGATGTGCCGTACAAGACACAGCGTTGCTACAAAACGAGCGCGTCGATCAGATGATGACGGCCCATGGATGCAGTCAACACCACGACCGGCAGCGAAACCCGGAGCTACTCCACAAACATACAAGCATAAGGTTAACTACGTCACCCTCGAGAGCCGACATGTGGAGGCAGCAGAAAAGCTCTGGTGGAAAGCTGTGCAAGAAAAAGACTTTTTTGAAGACTTGTGCCGACTACGGAAAGGCAATCCCCTAGAGCGAAGTAGTAAGTTGCGGAAACTAAGCTTAGTATTGGATGACGAAGGAATCATAAGATTAAAATCACGTATAGACTCAGCCTTACAATTGTCGAGTCTACAACGCAGCCCCCCAGTCTTGGATGGAGGTAACGCCTATACCAAGCTATACATCGCATGGGTGCATAAACAGAATCACCACGGCGGGACTGAAACAGTTGTCAACGAGATCCGGTCGCGCCTGTGGATACTGCGGCTTAGACCTGCTACGCGCGGCGTCGTGAGAAGCTGTATCAAATGTCGCATCCTGCGTGCAAAACCAGCATCACCGGCGACAGGCGACCACCCGCACACCAGGCTAGCACATCACCAGAGGCCATTTACGTACGTTGGACTAGATTACTTTGGCCCATGCAGTGTGACTGTGGGACGACAACACGTAAAGAGGTACGTTGCACTTTTTACCTGCCTCACGACACGAGCGGTCCATCTTGAAGTAGCGGGATCGCTGAGCTCCGATAGTGCAATCATGGCTCTACGACGGATGATGGCACGCAGGGGGTGCCCGAACGAAATTCACTCTGACAACGGCACTAACCTGCGAGGAGCAGATACGGAGCTGAGAAGAGCTGCTTACCAGGCAACAGAAGAGGAGGCCGCGTCACGCACGATCCGGTGGCGCTATATCCCCCCGGGAGCACCATTCATGGGCGGTGCTTGGGAGAGGCTGGTACAGTCCGTCAAGAGAGCCCTAACAGCAACTCTAAATGAACGACACCCCCCAGAAGAAGTATTTACCACACTACTCCTAGAGGCGGAGTATACAGTCAATAACCGGCCATTGACACCTGTTTCAGCATCGCCAGACGACCCCGAATCTCTCACCCCTCTACATTTCATACTAGGAGGACCTGCCAGAGTGCCACAACCAGGGACCTTCAGCAACGTCGACTTCCACAGCAAACAGAGGTGGCGGCACGCTCAACGTCTGGCAGATATCTTTTGGACACGTTGGATCAGAGAATATCTCCCGGCGTTACAACACCGGCGGGAGCCACAAGGCCAAGGAAGAGTGCCTAAGAAAGGAGATGTTGTGCTACTGGTGGACGACAACTTGCCACGCAATGCCTGGATACGAGGGCAGATTATCGAGACGTATCCAGGCAGAGACGGTACCGTGAGAGTCGTGGATGTCCAGACGAAAACGGGACGGCTGAAGCGTGCGGTAAAGAAAATAGTCGTGCTTACCAGCTGATGTGCACGAGTGCACCGGCGGGAGAATGTGCACGACATTAATTTTATATTTTGTATTCAATTTGTTATCTTTTATTATCTGTAGTTTGTAAATAAATATTACCCAGAATAGTGGCGAGGCGGATGTAAGCATCGCGGGTGTGTCGCGCTCTAATATCGTTGTCTCGTTCTCTTTTCCCATCGCGCAGCACCGCCATTTTTGAGGCGACGCTCGTCCACTTGCCCACCGGCCGCCGCCCGCAGCTATACGTTCGCTCCGCCACTACTCATAGTTTTTATCTGATTCTCGGAGTTTTTATTCCATCTGAACCCTGCTAGGCGTAGGAAATCCCGTAGAAACAAACGCTAACGCTTCTGTACACCACACCTCGGGTGGTTTTCAAAGATATTACCGATTTAAACAATCATGATTTACACAATCATTCCTTGATAATCAGTTTTTTTGACAAGTGTGAAGATATCATCAACTTTGATTATGACAGAATTAGTCTGGAAATGAAAATTCTTTTCATAATATCTGATACTTCAAGTGATGATTGTTATAAAACAATTGAAGAAATTTCAGAGCTTGTTAGTAAATTTGACTTCACGTTTATTTTTCAAGATGTTGTTACCGATGAAAATAAAATGTACACTGTATTTCCACGTATTGATCAACATACATGCCTAGAAACTGTTGAGAAACCAACGCATATAAATACTTGTATCAATGGTACCGTTAAGAAGAAGGAAATATTTCCAATAAAAAATGTTGTGAATCTAAACAAATGCCCTTTAAGAGTGGGCATGGCAACACTCCCTCCTTTTTCTACAATAAAAAACAAAGAATCACTTAACACTTACGATCGTATCGAACAAGTGAAGGGATCTGATTACGAAATAATAAAAATTGTAACTAAATATTTTAACGCGACCTTAGATTTGCATTACATTTATAGACACGAAGAGAACCCTGCTGCTCATAAGTTATTTGTGAAATTGGTATTAAATAATAGTTTGGATATCTGTGCCGGAGGTCTTTACAGAATATACGGAAAGAAATTTGAATATTCTGGCATATACGTAAGACAAGACGTCTTCTGGATATATTACGCTGAAAGAGCCGATAGATCTTGGGAAAATTTAATACATAAACTTACGGATGTATATGTTTTCATTATATTTTACATTACTTATGCATTTGTATGGTATTTCATTTCTTTCGTCGATAAAGATGCGGTTTCATTAACATCCACATTCTTATATAGCTGGGGAGCTCTGGTTGGCGCTACTTCATTACAGGAAGCAAAATCTTTAAAACAGAAATTATTGAACTTAATGTATCTGATCATGTGTATATACTTAGCTGCGTATATAAGTATGCAATTGTACGCATTTTTGACCATACGTGCACCACCACAGACGTTTAAAACGAATGATGAAATTATGAGATCAGGAAGAACTCCTTATTTGATAAGGACAACGAAATATTTTGTCAACGATGAAAAGTACACTAAATTTGCAAATTCATCGGCTGATTGTACTACATTTATCGACTGTGCGGCACAAACACTACAAAATAATGGCTTGACAATTATTCTGCAGGGTAATTTCTATGCATTTCAAGCACATACAGCTGTGAACGATGAAGCAAGAATTTTGAGAGCTACAGAAAATATAATAACGGTATACAACGAAATGATAATCAGAAAAAACAGCCCTCTAGTAGTGAAGTTTAAGACAGTTGTGCAAAGATTATTTGAGGTCGGAATTACTAGAAGATTGTTTACTGAAGCTATAGGTTTATCCGTAGTGGGCAAAGCAAATAGAGCTAACTCCAATATGTTGGCTAATAGTTACAGTTGCCAGGCCGGTTGCTCTATAACATTGCGCCAATTTGCCGGTGTTTTCTACGCTTGGATTTTTGGATGTGTTTTATCTTCAATTGTGTTTGTTATTGAAATAGTCACGACACGCAAAACGCGCCAGTCACTTGAGTAATATTACTAAATAGAAAATGATGATTTTTACTTCTGCACGTTCAGTTAAACTGTTTAAGAAACTTTGATGAGTGGTTTTGTATGCACCTGTAGATGTTTCAACATCATCGTTGTTTATGGCAATGTTATAAGTATTTTACCACGTTGCACTAATTTGATTGTGTGTGAAATTTCAATAAAATAATTTCGCTATATATATTGATTTTCAGTTGTAGCAAAATTTGTGATTTCCCCCGCAAATATTATATGTTACTTGTAATTTCTTGAGTTCGTTTCGTTATTTTTTAAAGCTCGTGATTTAGAAAACTGACTCTGATTTTTTATACTGATAATAATAATGGAAATCAATGCTGGGCGACTATGCGTTCCTACATCCAAAGCGGCGCTCAAGCGTAAATCTATAAACAATATGTAGTGTATATGTACTAAAAAAACGTTTCGGAGGTGTTAGATTGCATCATCTTCATATTAGTCAAAGGACGCTTACTGGTTAACAAAGGCCTGAAAAAGACATCATCATCAACCCATTGTCCCACTGCTGGGCACCGGTCTCACCTCATTTGAGAGGGATTAGGCTATAGTCCACCACGCTAGCCTACTGCGGGTTGGCAGACTTCACATGCCATCGAGACAAATCTCTCAAGTATGCAGGTTTTCTCACGATGTTTTCCTTCACCGTTTGAGAATGTGATAAATGGGCACATAACTTCCAAAAAGTCAGTGTTGTGTGCCTTGGGTTTGAACCTTTTGACTTTTCACTGACTTTTTATTAAATATAATATTGAAAACAGGATTTTTTATCAGTACAATAAATCAACTTCACTGCACCGCAATTTCAATAACGTAATTGAATCGAATTGGTTTACAAACAAAATATGTAGCAAGTATATGACGTTATGACGTTTTTAAATAATCTCGTAATTTTGGGTAAGTATTCTTAATTTATTACAAGATTGGAAAAAAACTATTTTTAGAATAAAAGGTATTTTTATTTTAATGTAATGTAATATTCGCGTATGGGTAAGAAATCATATTATTACAAGGTTTTATTTAACTAACATAGATTATTAGTTAGTTCTCAGTAGCAGCTCGGAGTTTGGATTCGTGCCCGGTTGCTCTTTTTTTATGCCACAACAAATTGAGCTGCCTGACTGGGGAAGTACCTCCACCTTTTAAAAGACTGCAGTGATATAACAATAGTGGTGTTACTGCGAGTCAGTAAGGTTGCTAATTGATCTTTAGGGGAGTGACTATTCTGACAGCAAGCAGGGGATATCGTTAGCTGACGACAGTCACAGCTTAGTACCTCCCTATTTTAAGAAACCTACAACGGATTTTCGGGGCCAGTAACTAGCGAGTGACATATTAAAATTTTATGTTGTAAACGTTCATAGGCTACAGAAACTGATACATTAGGCAGGCAGTAACCTTGTTTGCAACCCTATTGGTATCATCATCATCACATCAACCCGTAGACGTCCACTGCTGGACATAGGTCTCCCCCAAAGATCGCCACGACGACCGGCCATGTGCCCCCCGCATCCAGTGGATCCCAGCGACCTTATTAATATATGAGGAATAATAGATTTTTCTTTTAGCTCACTTGCTTCTCATGACATCAGGGATGGAAGATCCTAACGGCATGGAAGATCCAAACGGCATGGAAGACGCAGAACGGATATATCCCCTGCTGACGACCACTCCAGTACCAGGAAGACGGTGGTGGTGGCCTAGCAAAATATGGGTCGACAGTTATTACATTGCCGACGATGATTATCCCCTAATCAGACCTAGGTTTTATCCTAGGTCCAAAATAGGCAAAGGTACAGCAATTTTGATGGCTCAAGCCAAAGCTCTCCTTTATAGAATATTTATTCAATCAAAAGACACCAGCAGAAAACGTGGATTTATACCTGCTTCGTTTAATCTGTAAACGTATCTAGCAAACACGATATTTTTGTATTAGTTTAATAGATAATTTAAAATAGTAATAATAATGTTTTATTCATCTCCAACCAATATGCAGATCGTACCTACTAATATTTTCTCCATGAGGTATCGAACTCGCAACCCAAGACGCACAAGCCGATCGAACAGTCACTCTATGTTATTTTGATTTTGACAAAGTGAGAGCGTCAATGCATATATTATTTCTCAGTAATCATTTCATAACGAACTTCGCTAGAAAATAAAAACAAGTCACCTGAAAGAACATAATTTTATGCACCGCTGAAAATATCGTTAAAACAATATACTCAGCAGACTTTGCAATATACCACTATTGGACCTTATACTGTTAGCAATAAGGATAAAAACTGATTTCATAGAACGTTTGTCGATTGATCTGCCTACCTATATGTGTACGATTGAATTCCTCATACAATCTCGTTTATAGAAAACCATTTTGAATTACAATTAAAATGTTGAGCTTGAGAGTGGTGTTTGTAAAGATTTTGATAATTTTGCGTAAGTCTATTTTACTTTTAAAACATTATTTTTAATATAATAATATTGTTTTTGCGAAACCCTGGAGAATCACTATCATCAATTAAATATCAGTGGCCTGAGATATCAAAGGTCACAAAATCGAACCCAAAGCACGCACCACCGGCTTTTCACATGTTCAAACGGTGAAGGAAAACATCGTGAGGAAACCTGCAGGCTTGAGAGATTTTCTCGTGAAGTTTGTGGCGTTCACTAGGGGAGGGCTACGTCCAGCAGTGGACGAATATAGGCTGATGATGATGATGATGTGAAGTCTGCCAACCCGCAGTAGTCTAGCGTGGTGGACTATTGCGTGGTGGACTGTAGCCTCTTTCTGGGTACGAGTTGATGCAGTGAATGAATTAAACTCCTGTCCTATTGCTAGGCTCATTATCAACAAGTGATATATAGAACAGCCTATTGCATGGGCGTACCCAGGATTTGTTCAGGGGTGGGGCAAATTAATAAACTGAGTAGCCGGAAAGTCATTTTTTAAAATTGACTTACTGGTAAGTTTTATTTACTGCAATATACCTTATTTTAATAATTATAACCTGCGAGAGTTCTGGCTAAATCCATTTCTTTTAGTCTCTGTGCCACATTATTTGTCCATGTGTCATACCACAGCTTAGCTTCGCCAAGAATACTACTTCTTCACCCAATTATCAGCCTATGCTGGACTGCTGGACGTAGGCCTCTCCTAGTGAACGCCACAGAGCTCGATTGTCGGCTCTTCCATGCCAGCTTACTTCCGCAACTACTACTTACTACCTCCCACTACTTTTGCCGACGACGAGTTTGCCGGAGACCGCGTCCGGTCTCCCGCAAACTCGTTTGTTCCAACGGTTGTCGGTCCTCCGAGAGATGTGACTGGTCCATTGCCACTTCAGCTTGCTAATCCAACATATCCCATAGAGCGTTATTTAACAGTTTCGGTGATACGACATTCCTCTGCCTCACTCCCCTGAATAGCAGGATATGTTTCGTTTGCTGGTTATACTTGCTCTCTTATCACTTCGATGTACCGCCAGTTCACTTGGCATCGCTGCAGGCCCTCCAGCACAGTGCAGGTTTTAAAAAGCCTGAGAGAAAAGTGAGAAAGAATCGATAGGATCGAAGGCTTTCTCCACAAAAGCAAGACACAAGGGCCGATTATACTTCTCGGTCTTCGATGTGGATGTGGTGTATGGTCCTGTAGTCCCTTCTGAACTGAGCCTGTTCTGGAGACTAAAACTCGTTAAGTTTTCTTGCTAGACGATTCGAGATTACCTTCTAGAATAGCTTATAGACGTGGCTCAGAAGCGAGATGGGTATGCAGTTACTAAGTAGAGATTTTCTTCTTTCTTGAAAAAATATACTACTAAGGTTCTGTTGCACGCCTTTGGAGTTCTTCCATCGGTAAGAACAGAGTTAAACAACTTCTGAAGTTCTCGAAGTACAGGTTTGCCTGCTGCTTTCAAGAGCTCCGAAGTAACCCCGTCCTCCCGCGGAACTTATCCATATTTAAGCTGCTTGAGGGCAATCTCGAGGCTGATATCTGGCAGCTCATCGGTGTAGTGGCAGGTTAAAGTGCCCCGGGAATCTTACCTTCTAGGTCGAGGTCGAGGGCGAGTGGTACAATCTGTTTTAAAAGTTCTCTATCTCGGAGAGAATCTCCGGCCTTGAAGTGACGGTGTTGCCAGACAATGTTTTCAGCTTCGTCAGTTGGGGCTTTCTCAATTGCTGAGCAAAGACTTTTGACCCTTTTGGCCTATAAACGTAGTTTATTAGAGTGCCGGAGGTTTCGCCGTACTTTGTCGAACTTGCTGATGTTTCGATTGTAATGGGTGAAATGTATGTAGTGAATATGCTGGTGGTAATTGCTCAAAAACAAAACGTAGCTCTAGAGACTTAAATAATCTAGATAAGGAATCATCAGTGATCTCTTCTAAAACTCGCTAGGAGTCTGAGCCGAAGGATTCAATGATTTTGCCTATTTGCAATCCATGGCATTCTAAAATCTTCATAGTAATCGTCGACGATTGACTCCGCTAATGCTATTGAATTTTCATTTTCACGGTGTTTTTTAAAGGAGTTAGTCATTCTTATAATAAGTTTTGCACTAAGAAATAAGTCTATACTTTTCAACTACATTGTTTAGCGCGGTAATTTACATACACATATTAAAATTGAATTTTGAAATAAAATCTTAGCTTCAGGTCAGAGTACAGGGTGAGGCAGCTGCCCCACCTTGCCCCACCGTGGGTACGCCCATGGCCTATTGCCTTGCAGCTAAATGTAGGCGACCCCCAGAAAGCGCCAATCATCCCGGTCTTGGGCAGCTCGCATCCATCTACTGCCAGCTACCTGACAAGCAACATAACGTCATATAATTCACTCATCCATTATTACGATCTATTAGTTTTAAAAACTGCTTCATTTGCCAAAAGGGTCTTCTGTTGAATTCCAAGGTTGAGCAAAGTATTATTGGGTTTTTCTATGAACTTTGGTGTAGCAGCTCGAAGTTTGCACTCGGGTCCGGCAATGGGGTATTCCAGAGGACTCCATTTTTTAGAGGACCCATAGCATACCGGCGTAATGGAGGTGTACATTATGTATAATTGTGATGGAGTGACGACCTAAAAAAGATAGCGGGGATAGACTGGATGAGGAAGGCGGAGGACAGAGCGTTATGGCGCAGTTTGGGAGAGGCCTATGTCCAGCAGTGGACTGCGATAGGCTGAGTTGATTGATAATTGTATATGTACACCCATATTTCGCCTCTGACTAACCTTTTGAGAACGACAAGAAAGAAAGAAAATATTTTATTGGCACAGATATTACATAACATAATAGTATACATAATATAATAGTAAGTTAAGGATAATTACAGTAGGTAATTATTAGGAAAGACAAAAAAGGGTAAAATAATCGTGCTTGCAGCTTGTGGTATGGGAATATGCCCTTGAATATTTGTTTTATTTTATTTTTATTATTTGTTGTTATAGCGGCAACGGAAATACATTATAATTGGTGAGAATTTCAACTCTCTAGCTATCGCGGTTCTTGAGATACAGTCTGGTGACAGACAAGCGGACGGACAGACGGACGGACCAACAGCAAAGTCTTAGTAATAGGGGTCCCGTTTTTACCCTTTGGGTACGGAAACCTAAAACTAAAAAAAGATAAACTAAAAATAAACAAGAATTAAATGCCTGTGCCAAAAGGTCATCAGGTCAGCATTATGCTGCCACCGGACGCTAGTTTTCAGCTTCAGGCGTAACAGCAATACTAATAAGGCTCTTTTGTCCACAGTTCTACAGATAAATCTATCTGAGTCCGGAACCGCCATAGATATTGTGACTTTTAAATCTGCCATTCTGCCATCGCCCATCTATAGCTTTTTAAGTATTCCTGGGAAGAAACCTTTGTTGAGGAGAGGACGAATAGAGATGGAGATGGAAGACTAATGAGTTCTCCAGCGATAGTAGTTAGAGATAGAGAGAGAGAACCCAACCTTGTCGAAAATACATCTGTTAAATAAATAAATACTATTCAAATTGTCAATCGGTCAGATAGTACTTGCGGAAGGCAGCTGGCAGCAACTGGATGAGAAGATCTGAAGATGAAGCTATAACGTTTATTAGGGAAGGCCTACGTCCAGCAGTGGGCGAATATAGGCTTGTGATGATGATGAAATCCTCTTTATCTAGTGCAAAAGGTACTAGATTTTGCTCGTTATTTCATCCGTGTGGTGTATACAATTTTCACGGTAACAGGTTGCCTATATACACCTTCTTAGCCCACATCCTGTCTATTTATCTAGACATGTAGGTGTGAAAATGTAAAAAAAACAGGAAGGCAAATAGTTTTTGCACTGATAATATCTCCCCAGATCAACTTATGTATGTTAATACACTGTAGCATGTATGTTATTCTGATGTAGTTGCAATAATACTGTAAAAAATCATCTATATCTGTTTAGTAGTCATTGTATTAAAGTGAAAAACAACATTCAAACAATAATATTAAAGTAGCCAAATATAACTCACTATTTAATCACGAAATCTTCCCAGCTTCAAATGTGACAGGTTAAAAACCAATAAGTAAATAGAATATAGGTATATAAAACCTGCATGAATAAAATCTTACTCGATTTCTTTTTAAAAATAACGCGATCAAGAATTTAATTATAAAAATATTCCAAAGATTGTAAGATTTCTTATTCAAGTTTGGAATTAAAACTATTTCCAGTGAAAGACTAATTAATGGTTCGAAGTAGCTGGCAGCTTATAGAAACGATCTCTTTGAGACTTCGCAACTGGTCCAGAAGCTTTACAGATAAAAATATCACAAGTTTTAATAAAGCTCTAACGTACTTACTCGGCTTATTACTCAGTGTACTTGAGAATTCTCCGAGGAGTAGGTATATGGTTGGTAGAAGTAGCAAATTGGAAAGATTTTCTTTTGATTTGTATCTAGTTTTATAAATATTTTTTTATTTGTGTGGTATTTATTAATTAAAAATTGCCTGTAAGAACTTAGGTTTTTTTAACAGATATAGGTTAACGTTCGACTACAATCTCATCGGATGGTAAATGACGATGTGGTCTAAGATGAAGCACGCTTACATTGTATAGAAGATACACTCGTGGCTTGAAGACCCCAAATTGTATTCATCGGGAAATACAGACTCAGGCAACCGATTCCATTCCCATACTGTGCTGATAAAAAACGACGAAGTGATACGCTCCGTGTGGGTTACGGGGATTTTTACCATAAAACTATGTTATTTATGTGTTTGCCTGGTTGAAAAAGGGTGATGGCAAAATTAAATGGTAGGTACAGTTCTCATGGACTCATGAAATCTCCGAAATGTATCTGGTAAAAGACCGACAAGCTGGCCGCTCTATGCTAGGTCAGGTACTTTACGTAATAATTTACTAAAAAGAAACTATGTATAAACTTATACTTATAAACTGTTTGAGGTCCTTTACACGATAATGAAGAGCCCCATCGCGGGGCCCTCGAATCGGGGTCTTATGCGACAAATTTGACTCAATGGCCTGACTTTTTAAAATCATTTCTCAATTTTAATAACGTTATAGTTACACGCAAAGAAAGTCGGTAAATTAATTAGCTGCCTGTTCTCCTTTGTATCAAATGGATTGTATATACATACTTCCCTGCTTAAAATACATACTTTTTTATATCATTATTCTGAACTGTACCAAACGGTTCGCCCCTTTTGGACCTAAAACATATCAGCGAATTGTGGATGTACCTACATCTCTGCCTAAACCTTCGGGGATAGGCGTAGTGATACGTAAAATAAACCTAAAAAACACACAGTCGGGTCAAAAACCTTCATCATATTTATGCCCATAGCTAGCGAACTAGTTGTCGGCGAGTGATTTTAATTAAATCCAGTGTTTGCATACAACTGTTGGCACAAATGCCCTCGTTGATTGGAAATCGGCTGAAATGACGGTACGATAAAACTTGTAGTGTTGTACTTTCATCATGTATTGAACTATTATTACTATTCATGTTTGACTTTTAATTTAATTATATAAAATAATGCACCCTTGCTTACTAAACTCTTTAAACACACAGCCAAAACTTTAATTATGAATAGTTGTCAAATACTGCTTCTTAAGTAGCTTTGGAAAGTATCTTCACTGTGTTTATTATTAACCATTAATATTTTTAAATTACAATAAAATATAATATTGTAACTTTATAATACAGGCAGTCTAAATAAAACAAGTACAGTTTGAAGTATGAAGAATGCAACCATAATGAGCGGCCATTTTGGAAATTCTCAATGAACCACCATTTATAATAATACGTATAATTATGTGTAATAAAACGAAACTGTGGCGTTTTTGGGCTAATTTGCTTCGCTGACAAAATTAACGAATTCTTACTCAAGTTAATTGCAGACATAAAGTCGGCAAAGGAAATAAAATTTGCTAATAGTTCCAATTTAAATCTTATTTTAAAGCGGGAAGCTGTTAAACTATTTTATCTTCATCTCAGTAGCACGGAAAGGCTTTCTTTACTGTTCGAAATCTGTTCGCGTGGAAAAATAACACCAATTCATTTGATTATTTTCATTTTAATAGCGAAAGTGCTCCAGTTTTATTAACAAGGTCATTTATAGTTTTATATAATAAATCATAGTAAAACTAATTTTATTTAAAAAAATTGGTCATACCTACCTACTATTAAAAAACCCAAACGAGAAAAAAAATCCCGAAGATCACACAAACTTTTTATTCCTTGTCGTCATTCAAAGGACAATAAAATAAATGCGACGAATTGAGAACCTCCTCTTCTTACTTATATTTAAATTAATGCATAGATAAAACAATACTGATGTGGTGAATAATAAAGAAGTATAATAATTATTACATTTTTGAGAAAGACTAATAAATACAATAATTATTAGAGTTACTTTAAGACTGTTAGCTTTATATTGCTCACGCTTATAGATTAGGCGCTTTGATACCGACAGAATGAAAAAGTTTAGTCGTACTGACTAAAAATCCTACTAAAACCTGCCTAGTCCTGCCCTATCATTAGGGAGGGGACTTTTGTACATATTTTCCGACCCAATTAGCCCAGCGGTAGTTAACGCTGCCTTCTATGCTACGCGTCCCGGGTCAGAATCCCGGTTGGGACAAATTTATGTGTGACAAGCATCAATATTTGTATCCAAGTCATGGATGTGTCTATGTCTAGTGTGTATGTATTTACAAAAAAAAAGTATATTATCTTGTATATTAACCTTCTCATATCCGTAACACAAGCTTACACCGTAACTAGATGGCGCTGTATAAAAATGTCCAATATATTTATTTATTTATCATGAGCTTGACAAATATTAACTTTTAACATGTATAACTTATTATTATTAATTACTAGCTGCCTTCCGCGGCTTTGCCCGTATGGTCTATGTGATAATCCGAGTTATAAACTATATGTATGCTTAATTTCATCCAAATCTGTTAAGCTGTTTTTGCGTGAAGGAGTAACAAATGTCCGTACAAACAGTTATATAATATTAGTAGGATTACAATGATCTTAAGATATCCTAGTCTAGTCGCAAAAAATGCTGCTGCTGCAAAGTGTTAAGATTCAGGATTATTTTATTTCTATCAGATTTCATTGGTATTATAAATAGGCTCACAGTTCTAATATTGCCTAGTTGAATGCGTTTTTACACCAGCATACCTTTTAGGACATCAACTACAAGCTGCTCTAGTACTTTCTTCAAAAGTAGACTTTTAACTAAGAATATTTGTAGGTTTAGAAGGTACGTTAGAACTTCTAGAGTGGAGACCGCGCCTCGGCAAACGTGGTGTAGGACACCCCCTGGCTAGATGGAGTGACGACCTAAAAAGGTAGCGGGGATAGACTGGATGAGGAAGGCGGAGGACAGAGTGTTATGGCGCGGTTTGGGAGAGGCCTATGTCCAGCAGTGGACCGCGATAGGCTGAGGTGAAATAACGTTAGAACTTAAAAGAGACCATGATTCTCTGAGTTTGCTTCGGCAGTTCTTCTAAGAGATCATCAGAGAGGAAATGCTGATGCCAACTAGATCCTAAAATAATCTTATAAATGACTTGTAAAAGTGTCGTACAAAAGATTAAATAAATATCATTAAATAGGTATAATTTTATCTGCAGTGGTACAAGCACGATAAAAGAACCAATAAGTTTGATAAACCCCACTGATCCACAACAAACTTTGCAAAGCTTGAGAGTCCAACCATTTTCCATTCACGAGGAATATTTTTAAATTTTTTTAATATCTCGAATGCCGGCGCTTTTCACTGGCAGTCACCGCCTAATTGGCCCGCGAGGCTGGCGTTCCTCGACTCTCTAGAATACTTCCAGCGAGAATTCCTTACACTTCCCTTACCTTACGTAAAGTTTATTTATGTCTATCATAAAGCAAGTTTAATAGTATATAACAACAAGTATAAAAGCTTCGGTAGTAGAGGTTTATTCTTGTAATTAACCGTAACTTGGGGTTTGTTAATTTGTAATAAAGTGTACGCAATATGTTTTAATGTTACACTATATTACTTGAAATTGTAATGATCAATGTGAATGAAGTACAGATTTCTTACAATGACGTGAAGTAAAACTATTTTTTAAGGATTTTGTCGTAGTAGTTAAAAAGATATTTTTTTAATCCTAACTTTTCAAAACTTTTCCAGCGTTAAGGTGCCTGTCAGTAATTATAGTATCAATACCACCAAAACTCAGTCATAATTTCATCCGTAAAAGTATATTTTTTTTCGTTACTGTGTGGTGTTGGTTGTTCCTGTCAAATTCAACATATCATTTGTTTTTTTAAACACGAAAAAAAAACGCATTTTCACAGAATTTATAGCGGGTGTACGTATTGATATTAGATCAATCAAATTGTTTGGGATTTTTACAGCATCCATGGTCACATGCAGAGGTTGCGTGACGTGATGTTGTGAGATCGATGTTGTAAGTTAGCTAGTTATTGTCAAAATAATCTATTCTAGCCTGTATGTTTATCATAGCTATTGTTAATAAAAGATTTTAGATCGGTGCCTTCGTGGTCAAGCCACGGTATTATGCTCAGCGTTTTAGCTAATTCGCGCATTGATTTATCAAAAATATTTTTATTAAATAAATGGTTTTGCGCTGTGGTAACGCATATTTATAGACGATACTATAAATAATTATACCGAGTTGTTTTTATTTGGCTTCTTGATGAAATAGGTACTGAAATGGTTTCTACAGGGTCGCCAACGCGTAAGCGACGCCTCTTATGTTACAAACGTCTATAGGCTAAGGTAGTGAACTTACCGGGAGGTGAACCGTTTGCTGCAGCTTGTATGCCATTCTTGTGGTATAAAAAAATATTTCTTTCTTTCTTTCTTTCTCTTATTTCAATTACCACGATTCTTTTTCTTATGTAGAGACGAAATAGTATTGTCAATATATGTATACATTTAAACAAAACAGCCGAAGACCGAATAAAATGTATGAGCGGACAGTAGTCAAAAGCAGGTCTACTAGCTATTGGTTAAACCCAAGTAATAATTGGGATATAATAATCACACACCCCATTGCAACAAGGTACCTTCAATACACCGTACACTGATTGCAAATACAAAAGTCCTAACCACTACAAAACAACGATTGAAAAAATATTATACGTGTAAAAAAATAACGTACAAATTAGTACAATAATATCAGTTCCATTCTGATCTTTTTGCCTGGTGAGCAAAAACGTCGTCCGCACAATGCGTGCGTTCACTTGTCACAAGCAAAGTCAGGCCGTAGAAGCCTGTATTTGTAGCAAGCAGTAGCAAGGCTGCCTGAGAGTAAACATTTTTATATATTTTTCTTTCCCGTATTATGTTACAATGCCAGTTTTTGCTAGCGATTTCGTCTGCGTTTAATTAGCAAACATGTCCAATATACTTTTATATCATATGCTTATTTATTTCTAACCTCTTTACATAAATTATCTTTCAAAGGGTTTCGCCCTTTTAAAGGGTAGCTGCAAATCTAACAGCAAAGTTTGAGTCCAATACTACAAATACAATAGGTACTTGCGCAAGTTTTTATACGTAACAATTTAATCGTTTAAAGTAAACTTTGAACTAAATTCCCTAGTTGGTGTTTGCGTCATATATCAATTGTTTCAATTACGCCTAATTGTGGACATAGAGACCGACAGAATAAAGTATTTGTAGTGTACATTTGAAGGCCTTAGAGGTACTTCTTAGCACGCATAATGTTTCACGATTCTTCAAGTGACATTCTAGTGATAACCATTTCCTCACGAGTTTAAAGTTATTTGGAGCAATGTACTTGCAGCGTTTGGCGTCTTTCTTTGTACCAGGCTACTTATCTTTAACTATACGGATTTGTCAAATCAGGAGAGTATTTTATTCATTTTTATAGTGTGAAAAAAATGGACGGGTATTTCAAAGTGCACTTGTGTATCTTTGCCCAATTCGCGTCAGGGCTATGAGATTTAGGTATCGCCCGGTAATAGGATGGTAGAGGCCTGAATACATCCGTATTATATTCAGCATATTCAGCTCCTTTAACAGATAAGCCTACGATAGTGAATAATGAGTCTTACCAAGAGTTTAATCAGTTATACTTTATAGCTAGCGTTTATGGCTTTTTTTTACGCAATGTCACAAAATGATTTTTGTATCTTTAAATTAATGGTAATGCCCATTAAATTCCAATTTAATTTGTCTTTTTGTTGATAACATGGTAAAGCTTCTAATCAGTAAACAATTTCCCTTCCGTATCATAGAACCAAAGCGCCCCATTGCACATTAGAATTCCCTGTGTCGCAGGTTCCAAAACAAACAAGATAGAAGCACAACACAGCCAACCTAACTGAACAAATATCAGATAATTATACTACCAACCTCTAAAATTCACTGAAGAGCTCTTTCCGTTCATTTAGTGGAGTAATGTTAATTGTTTTGTGTGTATACCTATACATATAGAGAAATTTTATTATTATTAGACAATACATAGCGAGATTTCTCGCTCAAATTGAGCTGCCCGACTGGGGAAGTACCTCCGCCTTACAGAAGACCGCAGTGAATCAACAATAGTTGTCTTTCTGCGAGTGAGTAAGGAGTGAGTAACTGATTTAACAACACATCGGTTGTTATATCACACCAAGGTGGCAAATAAGCTTAGGGCCCCTGGTGGTAACCGGTTACCGTACCCTATGGACGTTTGCAACATCAAAACTGTCGCTCGTGCGTTGCCGACCATTCTAAGGTCTGAAGATGATGATGTGAATATAAAAAAGACATTAACCATCACCTTTTTCTTCTGATTTTTTTGTTGTGTAGAGAAATGCGGCTTGTGCATTCCACCCCGCTCAAGGAAAAGAGACGGTTATATCGGTCCTTCCGGCATACCCTCCACAGCATTATTCGGTACACCACTATCACTACTAACATTAGCAAGTGCTCGTGTGATCATGGGATTGCTGTCGTAGGCTTCGTGATGCTGTGAAGTCCACTATCAAGGTCTCTTCCGTGGTCGGGTATCCATATCACACTCTCCATTGACCATCCACCCGAGCCATTTCTCAAGTTTTCAGTCTATCCAGATACGGCTTCTGGTTATACCAAGCGACTGTCATTCGGTCCCGATCCGCCCCGGTCCGGTCCGGTCTCGATTTATGGCGACCAACATTTGTCAGGTTTTTAAATACAACTAACAATTGTCACAGGTATTCGTATGACGAGAGCATTATTATAGCTCTTATTGCACTATGCAGTGTTGGGCTCAAGTGACCTAATGCGTTCATGCATTTAATTTACGAGTCAGCAGTATTATTATTGTTCCACTTATAACGTATATAACTTAATTCCATTATCTCTACATTTTGATTTACTTTAAGTAATTATGATTTTAAAATGGTGCATTTTTCTTTCATTTCTTTCTTTTCTTTCCGTCCATTTACCAAGTACCTATTACAAAGTAATTGATTCTTATTCATCAATTTCTATCATTATAATAAATACAACGATACAATTGCGAGGGCCTTTGGTGAATTGACGATGTGACTCCACAAAGATTTCTTTAGTTAACAATAACTTCAAATAACCAATATCTTCAACATTTCTATTATTGATAATTTCACCAACATTACCTAGTGTAATTTAAAATACTAAAAGCGTCAATTGGTTGCGAGGCGGTAACACTTCAAGTTGTTTTTGTGCCAACATTGGGACCTCGATCCTTATAACAGGTACCTCTCCCGTTATTGTTTGATGAGCCCCAAAGTGATGAAAAAAAGGTACAAAAAGTACCCTATATAGGGATGCGATTGTGGGAACCACACAATTTCAATGCAATGATACGAAAACCGTTTGGACGAGTTCTAACATGTTAAAAGATTAAGCGTACCTTATTTATTTATTGCAACATATAAACATACCATCACGCCTGTCGTATCCAAAGGGGTTAGGCAGAGGTGTACTAATGTACGCTCACATTTCGTCGGTATGTTTTAGGTTCCATATAATAGAGGCCAAGCCTAATGCCATCAACCGGGCACGAATCCAAGCTCCGAGCTGCTACTGAAAATTTCATAGAAAAATCCAATAACGACTTTGCTCAACATTGGAATCAAATCCTTTTGCTCAGCAGTCGAACTTACAAGCACAGGACCAATGATGCAGTTAATTGCAAAATAAAATAAATTGCTTAATCAAAATATGTGCAGATTGAATGAAATAACAATATATTGGAACAGTGGAATAAGCCAAGCATAAACATGCAACTCTTCAAATCATTTTGAATTTATTGAAATATGAGAATATCAATTATACTCGTAATTAAAAGCTTTCAACCATTTGCTTATACAAACTCATTATGAAATTTAATTTTGAAACTAAAAATATACTATGTGGGGCTTGTTACTAAGGATTTATAGGTTGGTACTCACAAAATCATCATCAACCCATTAACGTCCCACTGCTGGGCACGGGTCTCCTCTCATTTTGAGAGGGATTAGGCTATAGTCCACCACGCTAGCCTACTGCGGGTTGGCAGACTTCACATGCCATCAAGACAAATCTCTCAAGCATGCAGGTTTCCTCACGATGTTTTCCTTCACCATGTGAGCATGTGATAAACAAGCACATAACTTCCGAAAAGTCAGTGGTGCGTGCCTTGGGTTCGAACTCGAGACCTTTGACGTCTCAGTCCACAGGTCACACCGCTAGGCTACCACAGCACTCACAAAATAAGAATTAAAAATTTCCTGTTAAATTAGTAATTAGTAAGTGAACTGGTATACTCTAATTGTCTGCCTGAGTATGATTGAATTGATACCGAAATATTCACAATAGTTCGTTCTAACCTAAAGCCATGCTTGCAGCACTAGAACATTGACAAATTAATACTAGGAGAATTGAAAATAAACTTTATCTCTTCGAAAAATGTGCAATCAGTAAACTTCGTAGCAGACAACTTTAAAGGTCTTTATGTACATAATTATGTAACTAGATGACCCACGTAACTTCCACCAAACAGTGAGGGATAACACATGATATCTGTATATGTATATATATGTATGTGTATATACCTGCACGTCGAGAGACCTTTGGTTTGCCACTGAAGGTGCCGTAAATGTGGCATCATTCTGGGCTCGTCAGATTTAATGGCCATATTTACTTAAATGTGGGTATTAAATTTAACGACATTTATGTTCCATCGACACGAAGAAGAAGAAGAAGAACACATGATATGCTGTTAATTAACTAAACAATAAAATAAAATGTAAGATATTGATATGTATCAATTTTATTACCGTAAAACTTCTACTGTATAGCCTAGTTGCAAACATTGAGCGAATTCAATACAGACTGCTAAAAATTCAGCTATAAAAGTCTGACTATAAAAATCGAATAAAAATGTAGTGTTGTCTGTATTTTCATAAAATGTTGTTTTTCTAGACGGGCTTTTAAATAGATGAAGTACTTTTGTGCTTACCTACATGTGAGGAATATACAGTACCTGCTAGAATAAATATTTTCAAACACTAGGAAATTCAATGCATTCTAGATTTGAGTTTCGAGAGAAATTTCTGTCTTTCTTTTGTCATTTTAGCAAAAAAAACGTCCACTAGACGTAGGCATCCACTAAAGATTGCCAAGACGACTGGTCCTGCTGGATCTGCCTCGAGCAGATTCTAACAAGCTTAACCGAATCGTCGGTCCACCTTGTTGGGGCCTACCGACGCTGCGTCTTTTGGTACGAGGTCGCCACTCTTTCTTCTTTCGTTACTCAACGGCCATCAGTTCTTCAAACGATGTGCCCTGCTCACTGCCACTTCAGTTTGTTGTTCTTTATAATTATAACCTATGAAATGAAAACTAAAGTTTGAGTTCATTCTTAGTTTCGCATCTTTATCCGTCGAAAGATACCGGATTCTGTAACACAGGATATCGAACTGCAGGATGAAGCATCGCATTTATGTATACATTGTATCCATATTCATACCAATGCATATCCATAGTAATATAACAAATCGAAAGTGTCGTCTGTCTGTCACCTCTTCACGCTTTAACCGCTGAACGGACTTTGATGAAATTTGGTATGGAGATAGTTTGAGTCCCGGGGAAGAACTTGGGATAGTTTTTGTCCCAGAAATTATACCTTAAAAAGGGCTAAAAGGGGGTTTGTATGCGGACTCGATTATTACTTAAAAGGCTAGAAATAATAATTAAGTAGATAGATAATAAATAAATGTTCTGCGACGTTTCACACAGCACCATCTAGTCCCAAACTAAGCAGAGCTTGTGCTATGGGTACTAGACAATGGATATAATACTTATATACTTTTTTTGTAAATACATGCTTATAATACATAGGAAACACCCAGACAAACACAAACACTTATATTCATCACATAAATATTTGTGTCCCGTGGGAATCGAACCCATGACCTCGTGATCAGCAGTCCGGTACTCGAACCACTAGACCACCGAGGTCGTCAAAGATGAAAAAGGAGAACGGAAAAAATGATTAATTTTACGCAGACGAATTCGGGGCAAAATATAGGTAATCAACTTTATTATCGTTGTATTCATTAAACAAAGTATCATAGGATACTATTGCGGATCTCAATGTTTTAAACAGTCGATTTAAAACAAAAATAAACGTGGAACATGAGATTCTTAATTAATGTATTTATTTGTTTGAACAGTTTAAAAGAAAATTCAATTAAACTGGTGCAATGCCATGCTTAACAATTAATCGTTTCAATTCTGATGGTGCGAATGAATGCGGTACCTACCTATATCCATATCTATACATAACATTATACATGCTAAAGTGTGTCTGTCTGTCTGTCCGTTGACTCTTCACACGCTATAACCGCTCAACCGATTTAGATGAAATAGTGTGTAGATAGTTTGAGCTCCGGGGAAGGATTTTAGGAGGTACGGTGGCTAAAGCTAGTTAGTACCTACGTAATATTTGTATTAATTAAATAATTAAAGATACATTTTTGACGACCCGATTCGCGGCGTTGTTAAATGCTGCTATGGTAAGGGTCTTAGGTTCAAATCCCGGTAGGGCCAAATGTTTGTGTGATGAGCATGGGGATTTGACCTGAGTCATGAATATTTCTATATGTAGGTATTTACTAAAAAAGAATATATATGTTGTAGATCAACCATAGCTCGGAACTAGATCGCGCTGTGTCATAATTTTTTTTATGGTGATAATGGGGCAAACGAGCCAGCGGCTCACCTGATGATATGTGATGACCGCCGCCCATAAACATTTGCAACACCAGAGGTTTGCAAATGCGTTGCCAAACCCCTTAGAAACCGTTCAGGTTTCTTAAAATAGGGAGTTACTGAACTGACAGTAAACGAAGTTCAAATGCTGTCAAAATAGTCACTCCCCTAATGAGCTCTGGTAACCTTACTCACTCGCAGAAAGACTAGACCGCAGTGAATCAACTATTGTTGATTCACTGCGGTCTTCTCAGAAGACTCTTCTGTAAGGCGGAGGTACTTCCCCAGTCGGACAGCTCAATTTGAGCGAGAAGTCTCGCTATGCCCTACCTCCTACAAATAATGTCTGGATACATCTATTTATTAATATTTACTTTACGGCAACCCCCATATGAATCCCTGATCAAACCTTGAATAATCCTTTTTCCATACAAATTGGTTTTCTTAGAAATTTAATTTCCAGTCCCTGGGGAATAATGTTAAAGAAGACTGCAAACAGGAGCTCCGTGAAGCTGTTTTGAAACAATGAATAAAATAATGTCGTCTCTTTCGATCGTTAAATAAACTATGAGACAAAGGAACCTTGCAGTCTCCAGAAGTAACTATTGTACTGATGCTGCGCTTTTGCTGCAAACTGAATATAAAAATTTCACGCTCCAATCATCTTAATGTCGAAATACTTCTTTCTCCTTCACACTATAGCAGGGTTGCTACCCGTCTCTCTCTGTTTGGAATCCTAGACGCAGCTCTGATATCGACGCAGCCTTATCACTGCCACGCCTTTGAATGAAATTTACCTTTATTCTCAAGGTAGTATAGTTGAGTTTTGATTGCAATGCTCCCATCTCAGAGGTTGTTCACGTACCTGAATGGCCGTAGCGTAGTATTCGAGAATGAGCCCGCTCACATTCACAACAGCAAAGTCAGTGTCGCTCGAGACTTGATAAAGGTTAGTCGCGTGCGAAAATTTCCGACAAAAACCGGCGACCGCGTGTGCGATTGAGAATCAAAACGAAAGTGACTACCCATCAATATTAGACTCACATATTTAATCTTTTCGTAGTGAAGTTTAAAACATGTGCGTTGAGTTTTAGTGTTGTGTTAGGTGTTTAGTTATTAACGGATATCTGTGTCGCAGGTATGTCAACCAGTTCTCTTTAGTTTTTAATAATTACTTGTAAGGACCGTACAAGAATGATTTCCTTTCTATATGCAATAACTGGTTTTTCGTCCGGTCAACCGTGGGAAGGTATTTGGTTTGCAATTTCATGTTCGAATGCGTGCATTGTTTGGATCGGATCGTTAATATTATTTTCATGGATACAATTTTACATTACATTCATAATATCTTTGGTCTGTTTGTTGAATGTTTTTATTTACGATGTTACTTTTGTGTTCATTCCGACCGAACTTTATTTTTGTTTGCTGGAAGAATTGTTTGTAACTAACTTTTTTTATTGGTAAAGTTTGGTGTGGTGTCAAGTTTGCTTGCTTTGTTTTGATTGCAAATGGTTGTATCATTACTTTGTGACTCATTATGTATTGGTCATTAGTTTAACTCATGTTTCAAATTATTGTTTTTTTCCTCTTTTATAAAATATAATTGCCTACTTCCCTTCCCTGTTTCTAGAACACGTACTTACCTACTGTTGATATCATCATTATCGTCATCTGCACTGATTACTGTACTATCTTAAGTCTTGTAAGATACTTATGTTATGCTACCTGCTTACAATTAAATGTAAACATCCTTACAAAGAATAATGACATTTTAAGTGTCTAGTCTTACTCTTTTTATAATGGTTTGTTCTTCTTAATTGGACCTTGAATGCTAATATTTCATTGATCATTAACGCATTGTTTTGTCCCACTGCTGGGCTGGGCATGAGTCTCCTTATTTAGGCCTTGTGATGGTTGGCAAACTTCATAGCTACGCTATCGAGAAAATCTCTCAGGCATGCTAGTTTCCTCATGATGTTTGCTTCACCGTTTGAGCATGTGATATAGGTACCTACCTACGCCAATAAAATGGAATTCTGTGGATAGGCCTTGGGATTTAGCTGGAGACCATTGGATTCTCAACATACTAGTCAAACTGCAAAGCTATTTGCTCTATTATTGCTGAGAGAAAACTGCCAGAATGGAGATAGGAAAAATAACTCTATTTTCAAAATATCACACAAACATTTGTCCCAACTACGATTCAACCCCGAGACCCAAAGCACAAAAGACACTATTAACTACCGCTGGACTAATTGGGTTGTCAAGTTTTGTTTTGCTTGTGTTCCCGAGTATCGTTAAATTAATTTAAAGGATTGTTGTCTTAATTTCGGTTGTTCTGCCGAAACTTTGATGGGTACTCATCTCTTAATTGGCAAACTTTGAGGGAGATGTGAAAGAAATTTCATCAACCACCATCTGTTTTATTGTTTCTACTGTTTTTGAGTATTTGCAATGTAATCTGTATTGTAGTTCTATAAAAATAAAGACTACTATTGCTGTCCCACAGTTATCATTACTTTTGTTTGTTTAACTATTAAAGAATTAGGTTAAATTAGGTTATTTGATAATAACTTTACTAAACCAATGTTTTTATCTAGCATCAATTATCGACCTAGTTATTTACGATAATAAAAACAACACTAAATTTAAGCATTAAATATAGATAGGTACCTATATCTCCCACATTTATGTTTTTTATACTAACGGTTCTACGTAGCGTTGAAAATGCCGAAAATATCAATTGGTTTTTTTCCACGAACCATGGTTATTGAAATTGGAATATATTTTAATAGGTGAAATACAAAACAAGAATAATAATACCTATAAAACTATGAGTACTTTGTGACACTTTACGCTAGTTTTATCGTTCAAGCTGTATAAAGGGTGTATTTTGTATGTGATTACTGACTTACTACAGATTTTAGTGTTACTATTGCCTTATGCTCGGTATATATTACTGAACCGTTCACATGAGGACATATTTTTGATCTATAAGTTCTATAGAATTTATTAAGTTTTCGAACGCTTACAATATTTTGAATCCTTGACAATGCCAATGGCAATGTATTAATGAACTCGACTACGGCGTACTTGAAAAAAAGACATGAAAAGATTCCCGTATCTTTCTGTTTTTTCGGTTTTATTGAAAAAAAAAACATGAAATATATACTGGCAAATTTTCTTGAAACATTCGAATGAAACATTGAAAAAAAAAATCCTGCTTTTTTCAACGCTAGTTCTACGTATGTAGGCCTACCCTAAACGGACTTTTATATTATTGAAATTAAAACTAACACAACATAGTAGAAGTTGACACAATACCTATTACGCATTTTTACTAACTAGGATACATAGGTACCTACGTACCTTTTATTTATCTATATTTAGCTATTTAAATTGATGCGTAAAAAAGGTCAAAATTATTCAAATTTTTGCTTTTATTAAACCAATTGAAACAGTAACCACAGAACATTTCTTTCTCCCAAAGCGGGTGTCGTTATCAAAATAAATACTATTATCTTGACACGTCTACATTATAAACAGTTTAATCTTATGTTTATCAAAGTTAATTGTTACGTTATCTGCGGGCTGATAACATTATCGTGTCGATTTAGGATAGTTTATTAGAGAAGTAGATATACCTATTTTCTTTTTGATATCATAAACTTCAGCATATTTTAAACATTGAAAAAAATCTATTCTTACAATTAGTTGCTCTAGAGTGGTCGTGAATGCGACTGCTATGCAGGTCTTGGGTTCGATTACCAATTCGAGCAGTGTCATTGAGTTTTTGCATGTATGATTTTTTTTGTAGCAGCTCGGAATTTGGATTCGTACCTACCTGGTTGATGGCAATAGGTTTGCCTTTTATTACATGGGACCTGAAAACGTAACGTCAAAATGTGGGTGTACACCTCTGCCTAACCCTGAGGGAACGACAGGCGTGGGTATTATTTTATCCCGACATTTAGAATTCTTTACAGTATCTATAGCCCAGTGCCAATCTGGCCATTATCAAGATTTAACAAATCCTTTCAAGTATTTCAGTCTCTTTATCTTCTTTAAATTCTGCTTTATTACCATGCGCTATTCTTTTCTTTCCTGTACATTTTGGACGAGATTTATAACTGTGATAGAAGTAGATTAAAAGTTGTGGGTACCTATTTATGAAGCGTGTAGCGTACTGTAATTACTGTCCACTTACATGATAAAATGGCGTGAGATAGTTCTACTAACAGGGGTAATAAATTCAGTATTTTTTGCTTTTCATGTTTTGTAGTATGAAAATATGAATATAAGTATGAAAATTTTCGACTTAAATACAGTACATAGGTACTGTATTTAAGTCGAAAATTTTCATACTAGAGAACATAGGTCTTAAGATCAATCTGTCCAAGATATAGGACTTAATATTCCGGAAGACAGGGATGTTAGAGTAGACCCAGAGAAGTGACAGATAGACGTCATCATCATCATCGACATAGGTCTCCCCTAATGATCGCCACAACGACAGGCGTCGCCCAGATTGACGTATTTATTACTAAAGTAGTTTTAATAAGTAGGTAGTAGGAATAGTTCATCATAGAACATTTGAAATAAAGAAGCTATATAAGTTAATGTATAATGTACTGTGTACTGAATGCATAAAACCACCTTATTTCCACGTCATGGTTAAAGAATCTTCATTAATAAAAAGAAAACAATTCTCAAAATCAAGAAAAATCTGTGCAAGTGAAGAGGCATAAGTGAAGTATCAAAATCTAATCAGTTGCATAAAACATTACAATAATTTAATCAATATCTGCGAAAGTTAAAGCTAAACCTCTTTTGTCATATCAACCAACAACGTTCACTGTTGAACAAAAGTCTCGCTCATAACAAGCATATAAACAAGCTGTGCACATCCAAAAACTAGCAGCAAACATTACTAAACTGATGAAATTAAGAAAAAAGTGTTTATTTATTAAGATAATCACTTTTTTTCAATGACATTTACTTCTGCCAAACTACAGAGCAGTTTGTTGGCAGTCGTAGCTCCCGTATTAACATTTATATGAACATAATGTTTAACGAATTCTACAGTGATGGTACCTATTAGTTATTTAGAAGTAATTACTTCGTGTAATTGTTTGACAGCTGATTCTGAAATCCCAATTAGACGCCAATGTAAGCCTTTACTTAGAACTAATCTTTGAATACATTACATTGAATTATAATAAAGCAGTTCTCGTCGACCAAAATTCCCTAATTCGTGGAATTAACCATGTAAGTACTTGTAGTGTAAGTAGTTATTAATGTTTAAATGTTTCAACAAGAGCTTAGAAACTCTCACGAATTAATACCCAGAATAAATCGAACATTTAATTCTCAGGGGAAGCGTTCCATTGTTACTCATCAATAAAAACATAAATTTCATCATCATCATCATCAACCTAAATGTGGTCCCACTGTTGGGCATGGGTCTTTTTCATTTGAGAGGGATTAGGCTATAGTCTACCGCGCTAGTGCAGACTTCACATGCTATCGGGAAAATATCTAAAATCAGGCATGCAGGTTTCCTCATGATGTTTTTCCTTGACCTTTTGAGCATGTGATAAATACGCACATAGCTTCCGAAAAGTCAGTGGTGCGTACCTTAGGTTCGGATTCGAAACCTTTGGCTTTTATGGTCCATGCATCCATGCATCATGCATCATTCTGTAAAGGTTCCGAAAATTATGAAAATACCATGATAAAACCGTAAAAAAGTAAATATGTATGACTTTATTTATGACCCACAAACGATCTTAGTTATTATATTAATGTCTAGACCTAAAATAATCTTATACATGACTTGCAAACGTGTCTTCAAAATAATAATTTACAGAAATAAATAGATCATTTATCTATTTCCTGTTTTCAATAATCTAAATTATTTTTCAGCAATTTTATTATCAATATCAGTTATTCAGGTACAATCAATAAAAATTGTTAAAATAACATGCGTTTAAAAATCTCCAAGCAACTTGTCATATAAGCTTCCAGTGTTGCCAGATGTGTTTTATCCGGAAATAATTCAATGGGATATAAATAGTTGCCATCATCTCAGTGGGGGTGTCCATCTGTTATTGTTTCATTATGGAGTTTAGAGTTCGACCTACTTTTAAAGCAAATAGGCATCCATTAATAAGTATGTAGATACTTAGCTATATTATATTTGAAGTCTTTATTGAACGAACAAAAAACAGCACTGAAATGTTGGTTTGTATTTATTTATATTTATATAGGTAATTTTACTTTTAAATATTTGTATATTATACATGAGATATATTTAAGATGTACAGTAAACAAGTACCAAATCATTAATTAAATTATAATAGAACTGCTTTTTGCGTATTATTTAAACGGACTAATTATAGGTGTTGTTTTGCATCCTCTTCAAATTTCAGGATGTTGTCATAAAATACATAAATAATCAATTGAAAGTACGGTAGTAAAAAAAAAGTGTTGTTGAATTTTAACAGTATTTCAGAATTAAACCCTTATTCAATACAAATAAAACAGAATCACTGACTACGCACACAGCGACAATGCAGCTGTGTGCGTGAGTGTCGACGTCTTACCTACGAAATAATAGCGCGAACGAATGATCGGTAGCAATAATTTACCTAATTTTATTTCGAAAATCACCTACATTATTGTCATAAATTTTGCTTGATAATGAACTCATTTTTGAGCATCATTGGAATGCGGAAATCTTACTAACGGCAGTAATACTAGCGCGCCAAAGAGTTCATTGACCTGTTATCAGATGATTAATAAAATGTTAGTTTTGCTTTATCCTTCAATCTAAAGTTTTCGTAGTGATTTTGTTTTATTTGTGGATTAAATTGGTTGATTTGAAATTTTCGTTCCTACTTAACGGGCTTAGGACCGGCAATAATACCTATCTTAGTTGGTGTACCGATCTACTTATGAAGGAAATAGAAAAACGTGCTAGTTAAGTGTAAGTACGTGGTGGTACATTCAACTCTTAGGTATTATTGGCGCAGTTTGAACTTGAAATTTGAAATCAACTTATTTACACTAATAAAATTGATCAAGCTAACTACGTATTTACAAAATGTACAAATAAATAAATTACCTACTTAAGTTACCCGGAGGTATTGTTCGAAGTGGC
This sequence comes from Craniophora ligustri, assembly GCA_905163465.1. Classification (NCBI taxonomy): domain Eukaryota; kingdom Metazoa; phylum Arthropoda; class Insecta; order Lepidoptera; family Noctuidae; genus Craniophora; species Craniophora ligustri. Next base: position 11,858,634 of record LR990969.1, read on the forward strand.
CACCATCACACTCTTTGCACAATTGAGCACGACGTAGCTGGTTTTCCTTCAGCTTACGTAGCACTAGCACATTTGTTTTTACAGTGTCAAAAGCACTAATGATCCTTGCACGTAATTCTGTTACACTGGTCACTTCCTCCGTGTAAACTAACCTTTTAACGTCTCCCCACAAATAAAAGTCTAGAGGCGTCAGGTCCGGAGAACGCGGAGGCCAGGCCACAGGTCCTCCGCGACCGATCCAGTGGTCACCAAAACTTACGGTCAAGTACTCGCGTACTTGCCGACCATAGTGAGGGGGAGCACCGTCCTGCTGGTAGTATAAGTTGCGATGGAGTGCCAGGGGAACATCTTCCAACATCTCCTCGACAACGTGACGCAACAGCTCCAGGTATGTGACACTGTTGAGGCACCCATCGATGAAGTAGGGTCCAAGCACGTGTTCCCCTATTATCCCAGCCCACACATTCATTTCAAACCCCACTTGGAACGCATGCCGTTTGGTTACGTGTGGGTTATGGTCGCGGTGAGCCCACCAATGTTCGTTATGAACATTGTAGACGCCAACTCGAGTAAATAAACACTCGTCCGTCCACAGGATGTTGGCGTCTTGCTGTTCCAGCAACCAGCGACAAAATGTAACCCGCACGGCATTATCACCCGGGTGAATGTCTTGTGCCTTGCGGTAGTGGAATGGGTGTTGCAGTTCACGCTTCAGTAGGCGAAACACTGTAGTGTGGTGCACTCCAAAGTGTTGACCAGCCTCCCGCGTGCTTGCCCGTGGGTCTCGCTGGAAGTATTCCAGGATGTCTTCCTGCAAGGCGACAGGCAGGCCTACGCTGCCGCGAGCTTGAGCATGCCGGGGAACGTCAAACTGCCGATGATCCCGCAGTCTCTGCGTAGCAGCGAGCATGACGCTTTGTGATGGGGGTTCCCGATCGGGAAACATTTCGGTGAACATCCGGATGGCTCCACGTAGGCTGTCTCCACTGATGGCATACAGGCGGACCATCTCTACCAACTCGACATTTGAATAATTGTCCGTCATCTTGCACTTCGTACCTACGTCTCAACGATGTACCGAGAAGTGGAATTCGCAAAGCGTGCGCACGCGTCGGCGACATCAAACAGACTGTTAGTTCCGGGGTCGCGGCGGCGTGGCTAGGAGCTTGCGCGCGGTGGGATTCATTACCTACGAATCGATCGATGAATGATCGTTGCGTATGCGTTGTGTATGTATTGTTTGCGTTCGTTTGTGTGTGAAAGCGGGGTTATAGGGCTAGTAACAGACGGGCCGCGTTTAATTAAATACGGCTGGTTCACACTTACGGATTTCCGTAAACAAGCAAAATAAAAAAAAAACCTACTCATTTTATTGTTGCTTTGGGTCGAGAATCATTAGCATAATTACGTCCTTGACGTTATTTGATGAGGATGCAAATCAACACTTTGTATAATTTAAACCTACCCATGTTTCAGATCCTTTACAGTATCAATTTAATTGTTGATTTAAATATTGCACGGACACCAGCACAAACATGGAAATAGGACTACATTTTTAGGGGGTAAACATTATTTGTAACACATTACTTGGCCCGTGACCATGGATGCTGTAAATGATCCGAAACGTCGGGTTAAAATAATATCAATATACCGCGATAAAATCCGTAAAAAGTAGTTTCATTTCAATGTCTAATAAGTGTAAGAAATCAATATTATATACTTGTATTTTTTTAAAGGTTATTTCTGTTTTATTCTGTCTCCACAAAAAAGACAAACTGAAAGTACATTCTAGATAACTATGTCGGTACTTCATATATGAATACAGACACTAGAACTAAACTACTTACAAGAAACTCGTAAATCTTTTATAATTATTATATTATTAGAAGAAAGAAGAAGAAAGAAACAGTATTTATTACGTAGGTAGTTGTAACTCAAACATACGCAGATTATATTCGTTACTAAGAAAACTGTCAACCGCGTAATAAGTGGCGGTAAGCGAACAATAGAGTAACGTCAGTGGAAAGACGTCCAGGTCAGTGAGATGGGTGAGTCTATGGGGAATTATGATGAAATATTACTTTTTTTTTTACTATATCCAAGAATAATAATGATTTTGACGACCCGAATAGCCCAGCGGTAGTTATCGCTATCTTCTGTGCTCCCGAGTCTCGGTAGGGAAAATGTTTGTGTGATGAGCACCAACATTTGTATCCGAGTCATGGATGTATCTATGTATAATTATGTATGTATTTACAAAAAAGTATACATGTAGCATATCAACCATTTGGTATCTGTAACACAAGCCTCGTTGTTTACCACGGTACTAGATGGCGCAGTGTCATAATGTCCAAATATGTTTATTTATTTAAAAAATGAAGACTACTATAGCTATTACTATGGGAAAGACTTAGTTTTGCCGGTTTCAACTTTAAATCGAGTGCTGTATTTATAATGGAATGCAAAAACAAACCTTCTGTTATAAGGACTCTGCGTTCGAATCCCGGTAGAGGCTTGTTTGTGTGATGTGCAGGGACATTTGAACTGAGTCATGGATGTGTCTATATATAATAAGTAAGTGTTTACAAAATAATGTATATGTGTAATATGTGTTACACTATCTAGTATCCGTAACACAAGCCTCGTAGCTTAGCGCGGAACTAGATGGCGCTGTGTAATGTCTATCTATCTATTTATTAAATCGATAATAGAATCTTACAATCGATTTATTATGTCATAATCAGTATCTCGAACAACGAACATGTCGAATTTATAAAATTGTTTGACGCAAAACGTCTGCTAAAAGCACTCAGATCGTCGATGAACGGTCGGGATTAAAATAATATCAATATTCTGTGAAAAACATTTTCAGTAAAATCCGTGAAAAGCAGTTTTTATTCCAACGGCAAATATTTGCGTTAGTAAAAGAAGTCTCTATAAAAATAGTATGCAAACTTTTTAATTAATTAATTAGGTAATTGTTATCTTCTATATAACAATTAGGGTTGAGGTACATTAAGATTAGCTACTAATTATAGTTCTGTTGTTGGGTCGAATTTTGTTTTTTCTTTATATTCTTTACTTATTTTGACGACCCAATTAGTCCAGCGGTAGTTAACACTGCCTTCTGTGCTATGTGAGTCCCGGGTTTGATTCCCGGTAGGGACAGATGTTTGTTTGATGAGCATAAACATTTGTATCCGAGTCATGGATGTATCTATGTATAATATGTATGTATTTACAAAAAAATAATATATATGTAGTATAGCAATCAACAAGTATCCGTATCACAAGCCTCGTTGCTTAGTTCGGGACTAGATGGCGCTGTGTCATAATGTCCAGGGATATTTATTTATTATTATTTTGATACTAGTAGCATTCACGCAACTTTGTTTGTGTATTAATCTGGATAGCTTATATTTTATCCAATCTGCTTAGGTATTTGTTTCTACAAAGAGTTAAATTTAGTATTGAAAATGTTAATAACCCTTTTTTTTTAAGGAAAGTAGTATAAGAAGAGTTCGAACCCAAGGCTGCACTGAATTTTTGGAAGTTATGTGCGTATTTATCACATGCTCAAACGGTGAAGGAAAACATCGTGAGGAAACCTGCATGCTTGAGAGATTTGTCTTGATGGGATGTGAAGTCTGCCAACCCGCAGTAGGCTAGCCTGGTAGACTATAGCCTAATCCCTCTCAAATGAGAGGAGACCCGTGCCCAGCAGTGGGACGTTAATGGGATGATGATGATTGATTCCCCATAAAAAATCCGACCGGCTTTTCACCCCCTAAAGGGATCCGTTTACGGGATAAAAACTATCTCATGTCCATTCCCGGGACTCAAACTATCTCCATACCAAATTCCATCTAAATCAGTGCAGCGGTTTAACTGTGCAAAGCTGACAGACGTACCGACATACTTTCGCCTTAATAATAATGGTATAGATTCGGTAGTGCTAACATTTTAGTCAGAATATTCGGCAACGGTTGATTTATTATAGATTCAGACTAATTTAAGATAACCTAGGAGAATTGGAATATCAAGTATTAATGTTGATAGATATCTTATATCTAATGGAAGTCGTAACCAACAGTTGCGGGTACTCCCATCAAAAACACCATAACTGCAGTTATGGGTCGTTATAGCTTTGTTTTCATCTTTTTGTTGATCAACTCATCCGTGACTCACTTGATTCGAATCGTAAATACAAATCGTAAACTCTGAGTAATGTAATCGAGACTGTATTTGGCATCTTGGCTCGTGTTAGTTCGTTCAACATTTATTACGATCTACACCGAAATAATATTTTTCTAGCCTTCATTATACTAGACAAATATATACCTTTCTTTCACACTCTTTTACGTATTTCTTGCTATTCTTGTCTTACGTGACAGTCGAATTAATTACGTCATCTGACCACGCTATTGCTTTGCTCTGCGTGGAACCTAATTGGTCATATCTTTTTTCCTATTTAGGCTTATCTAGTATAACATAGGGCCTTAAAACACACCGAATGGTGGCTTTAATTTATCAGTAATCCTTTATCTAACCATACGGGCATACAGACATGATAGTATGTAATACCATCTACTATTACTAGCTGTTATCTGTCTGTCTTGTAGTAGGCTTCTACCCTCTTCTCCTTACCGCATTATAGTTGAATTAGCATAATACCTTTTTAATGGCTGACGTTATGAACTAAACGTATGTTCCCAATTTCAGCTATCTAGTTTACAGTTTGGGCTGTGCATTTATAGGCCAGTCAATCAGTAGTAGTAGATATTTATTTAAGTGTACTTTGTTGTAACATTCAAAGGAAATCTCTCGTATTCTCAGTCATCCTTTGATGGCCAAAAGTTCTAATACCGTAACTTAATAAATACCAAGATCTGTAACGTAGTCTTGTGGCAAAAATAGATCATTGCAAACTGTGTAAGTTGATTCACTATCTTCTATCTACCCATCATGTTCAGGATGTGAATATTGTCTACAGATGACTTCCACACAAATATTTACCAGCTTCAGTCAGTATTTTATCGCCATGTGTTTGTTATATTATCACTATTCAAATAGGGACGGAAGATTCATTTCTCTCTCCCCGAATTAGATCCTCTTCTATTGGTCATAATCAACCCATTATTGTCCCACTACTGGGCACGGGTCTCCTCTCATTTGAGAGGGATGGCGGACTTCACATGCGATCCAGAAAATATCTCAAGCATGCAGGTTTCCTCACGATGTTTTCCTCCACCGTTTGAGCATATGATAAATACGCACAAAACTTCTGAAAAGTCAGTGGTGAATACCTTGGGTTTGAACTCGAGACCTCTTACATCTCAGTCCACTGGTCACACCGCTAGGCTACCACAGCAACTTCTATTTGTCATTAAATGGCAAATATTGAGTTATTTACAAAGGAAAACACGTCCAGTTTCAAGCATCACTATTAGGCTTTTACAAATCACAAAAACCTGTAATATATTTTCTGTAACAGGTAAAACGTAGCGATATTTTATCACGTTCCGTTTTCTTTGGCCATTTTCTGAGCGTCAAGCCTGATCGATTACCATCGAAATATTATGGTAATTTATCAGCGCTAGTGACGTTTGAGTCGGCAATAAGTTAGGCAATATTACCCGAAAATTTTGCTATAAATTTATACATTTACTAGCTGACCCGGCAAACGTTATTTTGCCACATCATAGGGTGAAAATTTTGGATTTTTTAATATTAGTATTTTTAATGTGACATTAAAAAAATACAAAAAAAATGTTTTGTCAAAAAGTTTAAAATAAACTCTAGTGAAGGAATCCTTACCTTCTAGGGGTGTAAAAAATAGCTTACGACCGATTCTCAGACCTACCAAATATGCCTACAGAATTTCATAACAATCCATCAAGCCGTTTCAGAGGAGTTCAGCGACAAACACTGTGACACGAGATTTTTATATATGTGTTATAAGACAAGATTATCAACTCAAATTATATTATCAACTGTGTTAAAAACATGTTACCTTGCCTTTTCTTTGAAAAAAAAAACACTATTTTCCATCCTTTCAAATTGTTTTCTGTAGAAAGTCATTTTAGACGTTGTCCCATATTGTTAGACTCGCACAATGCATTCCAAAACGTCTGGAATTCAAACGAGATTGTGTTACCTAAGTTTGAGAATTCTTAAAAAGGAAATTTTAATGCCATCCGCATTAAAATAATGTTTGTCTTTTATGTATTCCTAAACCATTCAATCCTATTGTAATGAATTTTGGTGGGTTGTTCAGTAAAAGCCTACGATGGTTTTTAGCCCCAAAAAATTTAGGGTAGGCAGTGTAGATAGGCAGTTACAAAGCTATATCTATACTAATATTATAAAGAGGAAAGATTTGATTGTTTTGCATTGAATAGACACCAAAAGTACTGGACCGATTTGAATAATTCTTTCACAATTAGAATGCTTCACTATCCGTGTTGTACAAAAGCTATATTTTATTTTAAAAATAATAAGGATTCCGAATGAAAAATTCAATTGAGGTTTATATTTTTTTTTAAATACTGATTAAGTAAATGACCCGTGCGAAGCTGGGGCGAGCTGTATAAAACTGTACTTAATTGTAAAATAAATAGCTTAGATTTTTTGAATACCTAATGTAAATAACAGGTATTTATCAATAACCAGTATTTAAGTTACACATTCCGATATTATACTGTCTAAGAAACTTGCATACTAATAAAGGTATCGGTATTTTTTGTGACGTTGTCTATGTTTTTGTATATGACACATTCCTCAAATTGATAAGCTCGTTTTTTTAATCTCATAGACATACCATAGATGCTAATGTGTTTTTTATAAACGATTATTATTTCATAAAGTTAATTAAAGAGATTATTACAAAATAATATATTTAAAATAGATACTATTATAAAATGGTAAAAATTTATAAATTTTCCATTTAATATTAATAACTGTCTCGTTGTTCGTAAAGTGCGACTGCTAAGCAAAAGGTATTGGATTCGATTCCTATTTGGAGTCCTATTTGGTTTTTCTATGAAATTCTCAGTAAAAGAGCGGAGTTTGGATTCGTGTACCATTGATGCCAATAGGCTCACCATACAACGTAGTGAAATGAGGGTGTACACTTCTGTCCAACCTTTCAGAGACGAAAGTCGTGATTACATGTTTATGTTAAAATAAAATCATAATGTACCATCTTAAAGTTTCATTCAACAATTATAATCAAAAAATTTGCAATGCGTGTCCTACACACACAATAATAAAACGTCAGAAAATAAATGAGGACTGCTTACCTACCTATCTAGAATAGCGGCGTGATGGTGACCCTACTCACCGGTGACTAGGGTTCCATTTCGCGTGGCAGGTAATGTAGGAACCAATCGAATAATAATTATGTTTGGGTACCCGTTAAATGTACCAGATTCTGTACATCCCATTGAATCAGGCATGGGGATTCATTTATTTCTTTTGGTTCATTTTAAGTGTATTTACTTTTGATTTTAATGTGCACTGATTAAATGTATTTTTTTTATTTTTGATGCTGTATTTTCCCGTTGTATTGAAAACTACTACTATGACGACCCAATTTGTCCAACGGTAGTTAACACTGTCTGCTGTGTGGGTCCCGGATTCGAATCCCAGTAGGGACAAATTTAATGTTTGTGTGATGAGCATAAACATTTGTATCCGAGTCATGGATGTTTTTATGTTTAATATGTATATGTATTTACAAAAAAAAAGTATATATGTAGTATATCAACCGACTAGCATCCGTAACACAAGCCTCGTTGCTTAGCTCGGAACTAGATGGCGCTGTGTCATAATGTCCAGAAAATAATATTCTTGACGTGACCTGTGAAACCCAAAAGTTTCGAGTTCATACCTGAGGCACGCACCACTTTACCCCACCGAAAGATAAGGTAAACCTTAGGGAAGTTATATGGTTATCACATGCTCAAACGGTGAAAGAAACGCGAGGAATCCTGCGTACGAGATTTTCGTCTGAAGTCTGCCAATCTGCACTAGGCTAGCGTAAAAGTAGAGGAGATATTGTGTCCAACAGTGGGACGATAATTGGGACTAATGGGGTCGTCAATTTTAATTAATAATTTAAAAAAATATTAAATTTTAAATAATAGCACTGGATGTATAATAAGTAAGTATTACTTTATATAATAGAGATATAAGAGAATAAAGACTATATATAATATATTAGATATAATTAGATATAAGTACTTACTAGAACTACGCTATTGTATTAGGTTACCCTGTGATGATAGCTGTATATGTTTAAATAAATTACTATAAAATAAATAGTCTCTAGCAAAATATATAAAACTAAATAACTATTCAACAGTTTTCTGTAACGAGATTGTAGCAAGCGGTGTGTCGCGACGGGCACAATATTTTTAGCACAAAGGCATACTCTTTATAAGGTGGAGGGATTCACGATGCGTGTAAGGCGAGGCTCTTATCACACCGAAGCGTAATATATTTACTGTGAAGTCTTTTTTATAACATAATAATTTGTTGCATTTACGAATTACGAATAAATAGATATTGACTCGTTTTTCAACAATCCCGTGACCGAATCATCTTATTTACCGTAATAAAACCTTTAAAAAGGTAAAACTACACATTTAGGTAGTTGTTATAAAAAAGGAAGGTTTAATGCAGTCAAACTATGAATAACAAATATTTTTATAATCTTACACAGTATTTTTTTGTTTTCTCATTACGTGCGTAATTAGCAAGAGTTTATTAATTAGTGGCTTTGATAAAGTGTCAATGCTTCATCTGATATTAAATAAAAAGATTATACATTAGAATTATTACGACGTTGTCATTTGAAAGTAGCTAAACCAATCGATCAATGTTTAATTGATAAAAAAAAATTACGACAATCTAAAATGTCATTGCATGTCCTCCTACATAATAAACATAAAAACTCTGCCTTATATAAAAAAATATTGGGCATAAAATTGAGCACGTCGGTTTTGGTATGAGTGTCAGCGCATGCGTGGGCTAGTGTTGGGCTCAAACATCACACCAAAGTGTGGGCTATCAACAATAAAATTGAATATTTTATTGTTTTACCACCCACTTGATAAAGGTTTAGATGTAGGCGCCAGCTCGCTGCTATTTTGTTTATAATATGTATGTAGTTGCATTATGAAGTGCATATAATAATATAAACAAACGCCCTCCGCTGCCGATTACACACTACATACCTACATAGCAAGACTATGGATTATTGAAATAAAACTATCAATAATACTTAACAGGGGATTTTCACTGTTTAACTACATTAGCTCTTATCAAATTACATTGGGCATTTGCCCAATTTGTTATTAGTTTTAAAATTAACATAGGAAAAGAAGACAATATGATCAATAAGTTTTCTGCTCGTCTGAATGAACAGTAATCCGGGCTGTTCGCGTTCGGTGTAACAGAATCCCCCGATCTCCCGACTGTGTGTGCAATGTTCGTGTATCGTCTACGGCGCCTGCATTCAGTGGCGTCGGATTGATTTATCTCGCGTTTGTAGACTACTCACTACACAACATGCTTGAGACATTTCGAGATATTCGAGCTCTTATATACTATGTACTTCTTTTATTTTGGATTCCATTTCTATATTGAGTTGTTTTATTTTCTTCTTGAATTGGTAACAGCACCCTAATAAGTATATGTGACCTAATACAATACCCTAAACTCGTCGGTGTACATAGGTAAATAAACCCTTTCGTATGTCACTGACCGGTCGTCGTGGCGACCTTTGGGAGAGATCTATGTCCAGCAGTGGACGTCTAACAGCTGATATGATGATGATACGAGTATGTCACTGACGTTTGGCTTCCCAGTCAAACTAATCTCAACAACCAATTTAGTATGCCACAGCTGGGCACAGGTTTCCTGTCATATAAGAGGGAGGCTTTTCAACAGTCTATCACGACTATAACTAGATTCGTGGGAGGCTTAATAGGCCTTCGAGAAAATCTCTCACCACGCAAATTCTCGCAATATTTAGTTTTTGTGTTTCTGATCATAGACAAACCTGCTGTATTTTACAAATATTTGTTTTACGCGGGCATGGAATCTTTCACCCGCAGCACAGAATCCAATTGCTCAGACACTACACCCATTAACGGTGAAGGGAAGGGGTTTAAATGAAGCCATGGGCAGAGAGAGATGTTATCTAAGTTATCCAGAATTTAGCTATAGGCACGTGTATACGAGTTTTGTGTTCGGGATCGATATACCAGGCGCACATAAACTCAAAGCGTTCTCAAACGTTCATTTCATACCGTATTCAATGGCCTCCTCCAATTGATTTATATCTAACCACACTTGTAAACTACTCAGTGTTCTACAACTAGATTCAGATTTAAACTGGACACAACATTAAAGCTGATATACATTTTAACTTTGATATGAAGCAAAGGACACGTATTTAGCAACTAATAAAATTATATAATAAACTTGAAAAGATAATTTGTTTGAACGCGCTATTTTTTCTGGAAGCATCAGTCGGATTAGAAAAAATCTTTCCGAATTTGATAGCCCAATTCTTGAAGAAAGGCTATTTCATATCAGGCTATGACTCTTACGAGATAATCGAAAATAAACAGCGGGTGATACCTATTTATTTTTATGATACTTGCCGCCATTTTCTTTTTCTGTTCAATATTTTCCTTAGTACTGAAGTAACAAACAAAAGAACAATAAAATACGTTTAAAATAATTTTATTGTAATTAACAATGACTGCTTTAATTACACCACATACGTATGTAATCAGGAGCCTTGCTCCGTGCACAGTGTTTGCGGTTTGCGGTCAGACGAATGTGGTTCCATCGTTACTTTAGATTTAAAACAATAAACAGGCTTTATACGTCCTTAATTAAAAATAAAAATAGCATGTGTGCTCGAAAAGTTGCACGTTTTAATGTAACTTTTATGGCGTCAGTGTGTCTGTCGTTCAACACGCTTTTGTACACAAAGGATTATATGTATTACCCTTTGCCCGTTCGTGGTTTATTGTCTGAGACACTATTTTTGATCGCTAAATAAACCGATTTGAGACAATGTCTGGATGGACCTTGCCACAGACGACATCTGTCATGAGAAACCTTCACGAAATTTCGTCGATAACGCGCTAGCGACACCTCTGATGTTGCAAACTTCCATAGGATAGTCACTTACCATCAGGCAGGTCATAAACTTGTTTGTCACCTTCATGCTACAAAAAAAAACGACTTTAAATGTCAGAACTGGACCAAATTGAATTGGGTCCAAAGGGGAAGCAGCTTTCAAACAAAAAAGGATCATCGAAATCGCTTCACCCACTGGCAAGTTATGAGGTCACAAACATAAAAAATACAATCGAATTGAGAACTTCCACCTTTTTCGAAGTCTGTTAAAAAAGATGCAAGATTAAGTTCCCAACTCAATTTGAAATTCTCAAAAACAAAAAGTAACATACGCGTGGAGAATAATTTCTTTGAAGGTTCTCGACCTTCAACGTCAAAAGCGTCCAACGACTTTCACAGCATGACGCGATACTAGTGTTAAACTATCGATAACACGCCAAACTTTGTTTAGATGGCGTGATCGTAAAAACCGACCCGTTTTTGTTATAGGTTCTTACCTAGAGTAAGTTTCGTGGAGATTTTATAGGCGCCTTTCTGGTATGGTTTACTGAAGTGGGCGTTCGCCATCATAGTTAAATAAGAGAAAATGGTTAAGACCATTGTAATTAAAGTAAAATGTATTCTTATTTATGGAAGAGTTTAGTGTTTATAAATAATTGAATCGATCAATCAATCTGTAAAGCTAAGTAACGGTATTCATACGATACTTAATCTTCAGAATCTAAAAAAACATTATACAGCCAGTCATACGGAGTTTTATCGAAATCAGCTCAGCAGTTTAAGGAATTAGAAGTAACAAACATATATACTTTCGCATTTATAGGTAAGTATGGATAAAAATACATAAATGTATTATGTGATGCAATTACAATAATAAAATAAATAGCTTTTCCACTATTTGTTTGAGTATATTCAGTAGATTTTACTTACTTATATAGCTTTACTTATTATAAAACTTCTAAGTTATGAACTGACGTCCACATAATTCAAAGTAAAACATTATAACTTGACAGCTTAGGAGTATAATTAAGTTAAACAAAGCTTGTACATATATCATGCTGGAATGTTTGTAACGAATGCGACTTTACGAATTTAGAACTTGATTAAACTTGAAGTTCTAATTTATATGGTATGTTTACATTAGTTGTCTTAAATTTGAGGCAAGACCGTTAACCATCGTTAAACAACTAGTATGCGTAACACAAGCCTCGTTTCTTAGCTCGTGCCTCGTACTAGTTCGCTTACTAGTTGCTTGATATACTACATATATAATTTTTTTTGTAAATACATACATATTATACATAGATACATCCATGACTCGGATACAAATGCTCATGCTCATCACACAAACATTAGACCCTACCGGGATTCGAAACCCGGGACCCGTAGAACAGAAGGCAGTGTTAACTACCACTGGACTAACTGGGTCGTCAAAAAAGGGGCTCTTGAACTCTGAACCACCTAGCCCTCCAGTAGCTATGCTAGTGATACAATACAGTCATCTCTTTTACTTCGACTACAGTACCTATCTTCTATTCATTAATTGCCGAGTTATGCGTGAGGTATAACCAATTACTGCGGCTGAATCTACATTACAAAGACAGTGGATGCCTTTTAGAAAACAATTTGTACAACTAATTAAGCCGTATTGGCTAAACGATAATGTTTGTAATCAGCTATTGTTTAATTGCAAGGACGTTGCTTCCTATGATTAGGCGTTCTACACACGTAAGCTTTGTACGCCTGGGCCACATAGTGAATAGTCTGTTTCACTTGATATGTACAACGAGCTCGTTTGTAAGTTTCCGCATTTAAAACTATACGAGTCATAGATGACTGGTAGTTTTGTAGAAACTGCGGATATGAATCGTTAGTTTGAATAAATACTATTTTAGAATAAGATGTCAGCAACCCAGCACCATAATCTTGTGAATGTTTTCCTAGAAATTGATGTGACAGAAAGTGCACTAATTTTAATTTCACAAGGTTCTGAATTTCTGATTGCAAAATTCTTACATTGACGCGAATATTAGGCGTTGAAATAAAACTATTTTTATAGATTTTATTGCAGTAGGTTTCGTGACAACGAATACTGTGTATTATGAGAAGTGACGGGATTAAATAATCAATATATTATACCAATTTAAAACCGTTAACTGTCGCACAGGTCCTAACAGTAGATATTTTCGTTAGGGGCCGTCAAGAAACTCCATAGATCTCGGAGATCATGAGACTCTTTTAAATAAAATATACAGTTCAAATTCCCGCTTACAATGGGCCTTATAAGGAAGCTCACTGCCAATCAGAGAGCGATGGAGAGGGCTATGTTAGGAGTTTCACTACGTGATCGAATCAGAAATGAGGAGATCCGTAGAAGAACCCGGGTCGCTGACATAGCCCGAATAATCGCCAAACTCAAGTGGCAGTGGGCAGGGCACATCGCTCGAAGAACGAACGGCCGATGGGGCTTGAAGGTTCTAGAGTGGCGACCACGTAATGGAAGACGCAGCGTGGGCAGGCCCCCGGCAATTACAGCGGAATTCGCTGGATGCGGGCGGCGCATGACCGGTCGTCGTGGCGATCCTTGGGGGAGACCTATGTCCAGCAGTGGACGTCTAACGGTTGATGTGATGATGGTGATGATGATACAGTTCAAATAATGTTGCAATTTTACAAGTATTTAGTAGAATATCCCTTTATGGAGAAAATATAAGTATGGCCTATAGATTATTTCTCTGTCGGGTAATACAGCCCTACCTCCATATTTTATGCATAATCTTAACATCACTATATTAGTATTCGGATGACATCAGACGATCTCGTAATGACGACAGTTCTGAGAAACAAATTGAGAATGATCGCACGAGGAGCATTTATATCTCATAACATTAGCTGAAGGTGTTACACGTGGGCAATAATAACCGTTTGATGTCATATCCGGTGGGTAGACTTAGATTCTAACGCGAGTCAGTGGATTGGAAGATGAGGAAAGGTATTAAGGCCCACACAGTTTTGGGCCATGATTTTAACCTTATTTTTACTATAGAAAAAAAGAAGTTATAACTTTTATTGGCAATGTGCAATGTCACTTCATATTCTATGAATGTTTCTACGTTCACGTTTGTTGAGATATTGTTAATTTGTAAAGAATTTATAAAATATATAAAAGCCGGCCCTAAACAGAAAGTTATATTTTTTAACATCAATATAAAGTCAATAGTTTTAGCATCAACCGCGTACAAACAGACAGGAATACCAAACAATAATAATAAAAAAGCTAAATTAATAATAAAAAAACTTGAGAGGTGTCAAGACACACCCGGATGGAACGAATTTCCTTTCGATTAATTAGTGAAGGAATTGTAATAAAATTGTATATTTTTTACGATAGCTTACTATAGCAAAAAGTGTCGTTACAGTTTTTCGTCTTAATTGTTTCCGTCTAGCCCCCTTTCGCAACGCGCATTAAAGAACTTCGTTCCAATAAGTCTTTATTTTCTGAGCAACCATTTACATGATTTATATGAAATAAATCACCATATAATATAGCCCAAAAATATTTTTTGTGGTTTCAGTACTGTTTATTTCTCTCACTTGTTTTTATTTAAAGATTTTTATTTACAGACGCACCTTTATTGCAATTTTATAACAGAGATACATCTAATTTCCCTTCTCTCTCTCTCTGACTCATACACTGTCTGTTGATTACATGCAAAATATGTAGTAAATTTCGCGCGTGGTACTCCAACATACCAACGCATACGCCACCATGCGACAGAATTAATTATACATAACTTGTAGCAAGGACGTTTACAAGTTTTATCGGCTATTCGATCACCTTTGAATGTTAAGTACTTTGCGAAATATTGACTGTTCAAGTTATTAGTAAGTTGGTTTTCGCGTATCGCGTCGTTCTTTACTCGTTCGTTCGTTTAACTTTTCCAAACACTGTGAACTTTATTTTGTATTGTAGGTGAAATGAAGATAGAAAAAATATATTAATAATAATTTAAAAAAACTAATGACCAGAGATTATATATGTATACCTAATTGCTATTAACATTTAAAATAATGTTAAATACGGTGACCCTAAGGTATATTGATTATGTCAAGAGCAGAGACTCAGGATTAAATTGTTACACCACGATGCAATCCGTAAAAAGTAGTTTTATTTAAACGTAGTTTGATATAGGGGTCTAAATGGAACACGCTATGTGAGCACAATTATAATCATCTAAAGGTTTGAATATTTTAAATTAATTTGCCATAAGGCATGCCATACGGATACCAATGAATAGCGTACTTCTAATAAGGTAACTCAACCTTTTTAACCGCAGAAAACATCGTCATAATAAAACTTAACTGATCATTTCTGCGTTGCAGTTACACAACTGTTGGTATTTAAACTAGTGCATAACAGTTATCGTAACCGACGAGTGACATTTAAACGCAGGTGCGGGTAGCCGTTGGCAACTGTCGGTTAATTGTAACAGAAAAAAGGTTTTAATGGATGTAAGTAACAGGTGAGAGTTATAGGCCTTTTACTTGTGCAAAAAAAACATTTAATGGCGGTATTTACAGAAAATTACCACAATTTTTGTATTCAGTAATAGCGTTGTGTATGTAGGTAGGTGAGAGGTAGGGCATAGCGGGATTTCTCGCTTAAATTGAGCTGCCCGACTGGGGAAGTACCTCCGCCTAACAGAAGACCGCAGTGAAGCAACTAAAGTTGTGTTTCTGCGAGTGACTAAGGATGCCAGAGCTCGTTAGAGAGTGAATATGTTGACAGCATGGAAATTCTGTTTCCTGTCAGTGTAACACTCTTATATCCAGTGGCGTAGCGTGGGTATTTGCCGCCCGGGGCCGTCTGGAAATTTGCCGCCCCCTTTTCTAGCAACACCTCTGGGTTGGCAGACTTCACATGCCTTCGGAAAAATCTCTAAAGCATGCAGGTTTCCTCACAGTGTTTTCTTTCACCTTGAGCATGTCATACAGTAGCGTAGCGTGGGGTGGGGGGAGGGGGGCAAAGGGGGCCATGGCCCCGGGCGGCATATGAAAGGGTGCGGCAAATTTCCAGACGGCCCCGGGCGGCAAATACCCACGCTGCGCCACTGATGTCATAAATACGCACATAACTTCCTAAAAGTCAGTGGTGCCTTGGATTTGAACTCGAGACCTTTGACATCTCAGTCCACCAGTCACACCTCTAGACTACCACAGCTATATAATAGTATTTATTTTTAATAATATATGTATTCAAAATAATTTTATATTGCCTACTTTTAACTATAATTACACCAATATCTTCAAAGTAACATAAATGATACTCAATACAGATGAATAATAAATACATTCTCATAAAAATATTTTTGCACAGAGTTCAATAACCCGAACAAAGTTTTGAGCTCGACATACACTTCAAGTTACAGGTTTAGAATGAACAAATGTCAGCACACATATCTCTTCATTTTCTTTTTAAAAGTATATACTCTTTGAACTGGATGAAACGTAAAGACCTTTGATCGTCCACTCGTGCATGCGAATCGTCATGGCAATGGCGGCCATTTGCAAACATGATGAATTTCATTGCGCGCAGTTTTTAACCGAGCACGTTCGACATAGGAGCAGTATGAGTAGGCTAGCCATACGTCCCAATTTGTTCGGACATAGCTGAACTTTTTACTAAAGTACCTTGTATCATCAACCCATTAACGTTCCACTACTGGGCACGGGTCTCCTCTCATTTGAGAGGGATTAGGCTATAGTCCACCACGCTAGCCTACTGCGGGTTGGCAGACTTCACATGCCGTCGAGAAAATCTCTCAAGCATGCAGGTTTCCTCATGATGTTTTCCTTCGCAGTTTGAGGATGTGATAAATACGCACATAACTTGCAAAAAGTCAGTGGTGCGTGCCCGGGTTTGAACTCGAAACTTTTGACATGTCAGTCACAGCTCTTTAAAAGTACCTTACCGTTGGAATTAATGTCAAAAATTTTGTTTTCTATTTCTATAGAAATGACGTAATAAATTGTTCATAGGTATTTAGATATGTTAATTAAAGAAAATTCCTTCATTATTACTTACATATCAGTAAACAATACACACAACCATGCACGCGAAAATAGTTTATTTTTAATTATTCAAGTAACATCTTTATTTTTTTTATAAGTCACATCTACTGATCCGGGAAATATGTCATCACAATAATAATTAATACATCCCTATTAGAACAATAAAAATAAAGATTTTAAAGGATTTAATAAAAATTAATAAGCCAAAAACTGTTTTCACAATATTTGTTTATAGTTTATCAACAATAAATTAATGAGATATATTATTATAATTCTATATTCCTTAAAATCTTTTCAGAATTTAAAGGAGTTCAAGAAAACCGAATGACTTAATTTTAATGTATGGAATACAAATTTTACAAAACGTCCGTGCTTTTTGCAAGTCCATTATGGTCACCCTAAGTATAGGAAAATGGGAAAAATGTGTAGGTATTTCAAACGTTTGCTAAAAGTTTTATATTGAATTGCAGCAGTTAGAAGGACTATTCGCTACAAATAGTGTAGCAACAGTAATATAACTGATTAAGATAAAGATCATCTTATTTGTAAACATGAGTATACATACATAATCATACAATATATTAATTTATATAATAGATACATTAAAGTTAATAAAAACTGCATAGATAGAACTCTTTGGTCTGTAAGAGAGGATGCTGGATTTAAATTCATATATTTATATTGTCTCTAGGTAGATATGTTAGATTCATACTTCCACCTTCCGGATAAAAATACCAAGAAATGTGTTTATAGTTAAAAAATAACCTATTTTTCATACATTTAACCTTACTAAAATTTGACATGCAGTTATAAGAAAACATGTATTGTTCATGCACTGAATGAGATCAAACAATTCAAATTAACTAATCATTCTCAACATTTACACAAAATTAATCTCAACGTATTTTATCATGGTAGGATAATATTATTATTATGGGATAGACTGCCCATGACCATAGATACTAAAAAGGGATCCGAAAAGTCGAAATTCAAATATTATCAATATACCGCGATAAAATCTGTGAATTCTAGTTTTATTTCACCGTCTAAGATTCGTGTAAATGTAAGTTACCTAGGTATTCAGATTTTAATTAGGTACCAACTTCCTAGCGCAAGTGAACCGACTGAAATTTGAGTAAACTGAAACTAACCGGTATTATCTGTAACCTTTCGACCGCTAGAGGTAACTCGGGCTTTGCGAAGCCAAAGTTTAAGTACTTTGAACTCTAAGTACCTAAATATAGTACTGCAGTTTCGTTCAACACGCTTTTGCATGATAATTAAGGAGATACCTAGAGAATATACTATATAATAATAATAATACTATGTAATAATAGTAGTAATACATTGCGACTGTTGAACAAGAAGTCTTTGGTTCGATTCCCAGATCGAGGAAAGTGTTATTGGGTTTTTCTATGAAATTCTCAATAGCAGCTCAAAATTCGCATTCGTGGCCGTGGAGTGATATTATAGTGTGCCACCCTTGAAGTATAAAAAAAGTAACTGCTTTATTGATGTAGTGAGCAAGTACTAAACGTGATTAAAATAGTATCATCATCAGCATCATCAGAGGGATTAGGCAAATAGTCCACAACGCTACTACAAGCCTTCTGCGGTTTGGCAGACTTCACACGCCATCGAGAAAATCTCTCAAGCATGTAGGTTTTCTCGCGATGTTTTCGTTCACCTATTGAGTATGTGATAAATACGAGCATATCTTTTAAAAGTCAATGGTGAGTGGTAAAGCCTTGGGGTTGGACTCCACTAGGCTACCACAATCTTTTCTTTTTCTTTTAATTCATAAATATTTCCGGACATTATTACACAGCGCCATCTAGTTCCGTGGTAAGCAACTAGGCTTGTGTTACGGACACCAGATGGTTGATACATATATACTTTTTTTTTGTAAATACATACATATTATACATAGATACATCCACGACTCGGATACAAATGTTGATGCTCATCACATAAACATTTGTCCCTACCGGGATTCGAACCCGGGACCCATAGCACAGCAGGCAGCGTTAACTACCGCTGAGCTAAACGGGTCGTCAAATCTGACCTATTTATCTAAACAAACTGTGCCTATTTAATTATGTATTTTAAAAGCAACAATGGTAGTAAAAGAAACACTCACAAAGCACATTGTTGCTCTAAATTTAGGCTATTATTATTTAAGATAATATCGAACCGGATACCAAAACGTTTCCACGAAAATCTCCGAATCAACTCGATCTTTCCCGACAAGATAAGTAGCTGCCACTTTTTTTCCAACATCCGCAAATCGCTATGGAAATGTACCCATTACCTACTTCCTTTTTAACATATTTTTTACTCTTAAATCTTTTCTAACGTCGCTACCCGATTTTAAACTCTTTTATTCTTGAAATAAGAAAGGTTCTTGGGCAAAGATCTTAAACTGATCTTAAACAAAGGATTTTAAAGTAAATTGGATAGATTTATAGTGATATAACTTAACCAGGTGTATTCAACTAATAATTGAATTAATTTATCATTGTAATCTACGAAGCTTTCTTGAACATGTTATCTTTTCATTAAAACTTTATCTTTTAATTAATACAGGTTTGACTTCAATCGTTTGTAGTAATTACTGAATTTAAATTTCAAATATTAGAGTACCTACAACTAGTTTGAGATTTGTTAGTGCATATTATTAACGATGAATAGCGGGAAGTTTTAAAAAACTCTTCAGTGGTTCCAGGAAAACATACAATCGTTCCTAGCAACATATAACCCATATATGGGTTTAAATCCAGTTTAGAATTAGGTACATGTAAAGGATACTTAAGTTTATATTCTTCAAGTAGGGTTACCATCCGTTCAGGTTTCCGTGAATTTGTCCTAGTTTACCGAGTTTCCGGGAAGCTTTGGGGCTGGGCTTCATGAGTAGTTCGAAAAATAAAAATCCAAGACTGCTTGTTTTGTTAAAGCTTAAAGAAAAAATCCTTTATTTCCATAAAATCTCAAAATTAAGTAGTTTATGCTAAAATTCTGTACGAAATGTGAGTGAGTTACAATCAATTAAATTGGCAGACTTCACACGACATTGAAAAATCTCTCAGGCATGCAGGTATCCTTACGTTATTTTCCTGAAAATATATTTTCTGTTTATCTGTTCAATCTTCAATACCTTAAAATATTTTCAACAAAATGTTTGAATTAATCCTGGTTCCATTTGAAGCTACCTACAATCAAAGTTAGAAGTCGAAATTTAATCAAAACATAAAACTTTAAGTTAAACACGGTATTGAGGCTTGGTTTTTCAATTGCCAGAAACTTTGTCACAGAGAAATTAGTTTGAATATTCTAATGTGATTTAAATTATTGTTTTTCTTGTAATTTTTTTCTTGCAAGCAGATCTTGCAGGCTTACCTGACTTTTCGAAAGTTATGTGCGTATTTATCACAAGCTCAAACGGTGAAGGAAAACATCGTGAGGAAACCTGCATGCTTGAGAGATTTGTCTTGATGGCATGTGAAGTCTGCCAACCCGCAGTAGGCTAGCGTGGTGGACTATAGCCTAATCCTTCTCAAAAATGAGAGGAGACCCGTGCCCAGCAGTGGGACGTTAATGGGTTGATGATGAATTAACGAATGAAGGAGATCTTGCGCGGTTAAGTAAACATTAATTTCGATGACTTAAATTAATTCTGATATGGTAATGATAAGCTACAAGTATGATTTTGACGTCTCGACTGGTGCTGTGGCTGAGCTATCAGCTTTTCCGTACCGGGTAGCAAATTCGAACCCTTACGGAGTAAATATTTGTATGATCTACATGTAGTTGTTCCGGGTCTGGCCGTTTGTGTATGTATGTAAAAGTTTGTGTTTGTAAACTCACTGATGACGTAGGATAAAATCCATGTATGTTTTAAAAAAATAAAACCAAGAGCAGTGTTGCCAATTTTAACATAAATTTATTGTCATTTTTATTTTAATAAACTACGCCTTAAGGAGTTATAAAGAAAGGATGAGCCTATCTCTTAAATTCAAGTTTTCCAGAATCTTTTACACAAAGTCTTTCGAGATCAATTTAATTTAATTAGTTAATTTTGAAATGTCAAAAGATTTAATTTAGCTTATACAAGCTTAGTCTGTGGGGATGGAAGTATCTAAATTACTTTAAATTTGGAACCAGTAGGTACCTACTGCGCATAATGAATATATGGAGTTATGGGCAATTCAAAAGCAAAGAGGTACCTACGAGTATGTTGTTGTGAGCATATAAATTATAATGTTAAAAGCGTTTTTATTGAACCATAGCTCGCAATATTTATCAATACACTTAATAAATATATGTATGATGATTTCTGAAATATTAAAAAACTCCAAAAATATTAGTTCTGAGTAGTTATTAAAATATAAGATTATTTTTTTGTAATGAGTTTTGTTTTTGTCGACATTCAAATGTTTATGTATCGGTTTTAATAAAGTAAAATTAATACAGCGATTCTTTTTTTTATCAATGGCAATCCCATTAGCTTTTAACAAAAACATCATAGATACATAGATACATTGGCCAACGTTTAATCACAGTAATGCACTGTACGGTCGCGCACAACGTTGAAATAATGAAATCGTTTAAACTGAAAGCGCTGGCGGGTTTTTCAACGTCCCGTAATTACGTCCCAACTGCATACCGATGACAGGGTACTGGCGAGCGCAGAAGTGCTTCCCTTTCTATCTCTGTTTTATTTTTCGCGAATGAAAATAGACTAACGAACTCAGCGTTGATTTGTGGAGATGTATTTGAAAAAATGTTTTTTTTAACGTTTTGCGTTCAGCGTTGGATTTTGCGTTGCTTTTGTTTTTTGGTTGAAAGCATTAGTAATATCATTAAATAATATAAGACGAGAACGCGACCGTTTTAATAGAAGTTGAATAGAAATATTAATTCAAATTCCAATTAGAAATAGTAAGTCATGTATATTCGGATATGGTATTGTGTAAACATAGGTATAGTATAAATATTACATATTATATTTACACTGATAAATTTATCAGTAGGTACCTGCAGTGCTAAGGCTAATTTAAAGATAGGTGATTGTTTTTTTAATAAATCTAGTTTCCTCGAGACATCATGATAGGCAATTAGCCCCGGTTGTTATATTACATGATTTATACATTATGACGATAGTGGTAGCCAGTCAAATCTTCCAAGTTCCGTTGTCCAAAGGTTCCGTTGATTTTTTGTGGTAATCATGAATATGACTCTAGGATTGACTTCAGATGAAGACACTCCTCAACGATCTACAGCAAAACACTTGTGTTTGTGACTGTATTATTCTAGTCTGCAGCTGCACTCTCAATTTGCTCATTGTCTTTGAAAACAATATGTTATGAAAGTTCCAAGTTTCTTGTTTGTTTTTATTTATTTAATCCCTGAGGCAGTGTGGCTTTATAAATAGATATAATATAGTTTGTATAGATAAAAGGCTTTAAGTGACTGGATAGGAAAATCCGAGCTCTTTGGCGTTTAATAATTAAGGGTTATATCCGGCCATGGTCGAATATAGCCTGATTAATGATTGATTGATTGATTGAACTTGAGAACCTTCCAATGAAAAATTACTTCCATATTAGTTTTGAAATTAAACTGTTTTTTTACGGATTATATCGCGGTACAATATTTTAATGCCCACGTTTCGGATCCATTACAGCAACAATTGACACGAGCAGATTCCAGGATTAAATTAATATTAATACACCGAGATAAAATCTGTAAATAGTAATTTTATTTTAAAATTCTGTATACAAATATAATCCGCAAATTATTTATACGAACTTAAAATAATTAACCTGTTGCATTAATATGATTATTATGGCATAATAATATAATTATTATGGCATCAAATAAAAGCCTTAAACAGGGCCGTTCAGAAATATACCCGTATTCAATATATATGTCATTAAATATCTTCATCAAACGAGTTCAATATTTTTATAACTCCAGCGGATCGACATACAAGTTTTCAACTTTTTAATTCCACTGATGCGAACTTTTTGCTGCGTCAATATGGCGGGCGGCGGCCATATTGGATTCGCGCGGGAAAGTTGCATTGACATGACAGCTCGATACCACGCCATGTGAAAATTCACAAGTTGATTTTCTTTTGATCTCGGAACACGAGGCAATTTATAAAATAACGTTATTTGAATACATTCGTGCTCTTAAAACCGTGAGAATTGATATATAAGAGAATATTGGTTTTATAAGATTTTATCGCGGTATATCGATTTTATTTAAACCTGATATTTCGGATTCTTTTCAGCATCCCTGTTTGCGGGATGACGTATGGTGTTGGGTGTCTTGATGTTAAATATAATAACTAACATCTACCCTGCATTTTTGTTCCTGCATCTTTAGGTCGTGCAGTCTTAGCTTGAATTTAGATGTAATCTATGTATAATAGGGTTCTTCTGAGCAAGTGGTAAAACCCAGACCCATCTTCTTTATTGAAATTTGGTTGCGTCCAAAGAAATCCTTACAGACAAACATTTAAATGCTTAATCGGTTCACCACCTAACACAGTAATCTACCATTGGTAAATCACTGCTAGAGAAAACGTGGGATCAATAAAAAAATGCTTCACATCTCAAATCAGTGGGACTCGAAATTCATTGTATAAAGTGTTTGTATGCTGGACTCAAAACCTCGAATTCTCTAATTCGGTATATCAAAGACACATAACGCTAATATACCTAACCTAACCTAACCAGAGAGGTCGCGAGTTTGTGTATTAAACATTTCATGGATATTCAGGGTTTAAAAATCTACCTTACCAAAAGATTACTTAGCATTGATGGATGGTCCAACTGTCCATCCAATCAATCAATCAATTAGATATTGCAATGAATGAGTGGATTGGGTGGCTAGATACTGTCGAGATATATTTTTTGTCGCCATTTTCTTTATTACCAGTCGTAAGCTTTAACCGTTTGAAGTAAGGCAGTACTTTTCTTTACACACTTATACCAGGTGGTGACCTGGTGATCTTGGATGTAAGTATGCTACATCTTAGACCACAACGTCACTTACCATCAGGTGAGATTGTAGTCATCATAGCATACTTACATACAAAATATCTATTCACTCGTGATTTGAAAACCCCATATTGTACTCGTCAGGAAATACAGACTAAGGCAGCTGATTCCATTCTGTCTCTGTGCGTATTGAGAATCAACGAAGCGAAATGCTTGCTAGGGGAATCCCTGAAACCCACTTATCGGTTTGCCTGCTTGTCCGACGGTAAAAGGTTCCCTGACGGAGACCGAAGTCGAGACAAAGCGTCAACGTGTTGATCTTCATCAGAGTCTTAATCATAGTTGTGTCCTTAAAGATAAAAAAGACTGTCAGTCTTTTTCGAACCTACGAACTCTTCCCTCAACATTTGCACTTCAGAACACTGGGCGAATAAGGCAGTTAATTCTCCAAAATACAATAAATCTCTTAATGTTCTCCGTGCTTTATGGAACGAATTGACACCCAATAGATTCATCTCTTATTGTCGAGCCAAGCAAGCGGTGCGTGCGCTTGCGCAACAAATGGCGATACAATGGCGAACACTTTCTCTAAATTGCTTTGGGTTCAATGCACGAAGTTCCGTCGCTATGGATAAAGCACCCACACACCGTCGACAGACTAAAAATCTAGCCAATATAACTATAAGTCTACTGGTATAATAATATCATGTATATTGGTAGCAATCATTGGCTATGTATCGTCGATCGTACAAGGGCGGTTTTTGGAGGTTATATGAAACATATTCTTCTTTCTACCTACGCTATGGGTCCCGGTTAGTCCAAACCTGTATGGAACAAATAATTGCATTGCCTAAGAGATGGATTGCCTACATTTATATGTTTGCACCGCAGTTGTTAAGTTTTATTAGTTTCGTCCAGTCGTTTTTGCGTGAAAGAGATTTTTTTACAATTTCATATTTATAGTAGTCATATGGTATTTTGTTGCTTGTTTTTAATCGTTTTCACTTATAAGTCTCTAGTAGTAAACTCGTGTACAGACGGTCTAACCAAATCTAAAGTGCCTACGTACTTGTGGTAACAATCTTGAGTAGAAAGAAAATGAGAGCGCCGTTGTTTACCACAGTGCAAGTTTCAACATTCACTCAACTACCTTAAGTGTAAGATCGGCCTAAAGTCTGTTCACCTCTTATACAAAAATAATAGACAAAAATGTAGGGTAACAGTTGGTAATTATAACACCAAGACACCCAACAACTTAGTCTTCCCGTGACCATGGTTGGCTAAAATGGAACCAATTCGCTGGGATTATGTAATATCCAAAAAAAACACAAAGTTTTGTTTCAAAGATCCAGAAAGTTCCCATGAGTAAAGTAGATTAATTACTAGTAATTTACTTTATTTATCACATGCTCAAACGATGAAGGAAAACATCGTGAGGAAACTTGCATGCTTCAGAGAATTCTCGATGGCATGTGAAGTCTGCCAACCCGCAGTAGACTAGCGTGGTGGACTATAGCCTAATCCCTCTCAATTGAGAGGAGACTCGTGCCCAGAAGTGGGACATTAATGGGTTGATGATGATGATGAATTTACTTTATGTTAATTAGATCTTATTTGTCACAGTAACCTGGAAAAGATTAATAAAATAAATAAAACCAGTCACACGAAAAAATACTCAAAAATATGACACAGAATAAAATTGTTCAAAAGTAAATTCTGTAGTTCTCAATTTAAGAAGTAAAAATATTTTATTTCCATTCGCTTCTTATACTTATTTCTGTTTGGATACGGAAAGCATTCAATAAAATCTTGCATCTATATTCTGCGACGCAAGTCGATACCAATATATTGCGAGAAACTTATACATGATTGAAATAGCATTTTACTTTTATATACCTACTATTAGCGAGTGCTGTATTGTAACAGACAATAACATCCTCCCACTGCTGGATACTGGTATCCTCTCATTTGAGAGGGATTAGGCTGTAGTCTACCATGCTAGCCTAGTGTTGATTGGCCGACTCTACTGTTTGAATTCCGCTTTGATGTCCTATAAATAGTTGTCAACTGGTCTAGGTAAACGCCAAATCATGATCCAGCCGTCCCTAGCTGTCAGCAACGCCCTAAGCCGAGGTCCGAGCCCCATTCGGGGGCGCCCTTAGCTGCTGTTGGTTTAAATTCTAAGTTAAGCGTTGGCTGGAGGCACTGTCTGGTGCTTCGCCAAAAAAGTCCGGTTACATTGCAAAAGCTCCCTCGAGCTAATAATGAATGCCATTCCCAAAAAAAAAAACTAGGTAAACGCACGTATGAATCTCACGACATAAAAAACCGCCTTGTTGGTTTAGTAGTCATAAGTACGACTGCAGAGCAAGAGGTTCTGAGTTCGATTCCCAGGTCGAGCAAAATGTTATTGGAATTCGATGAAACTAGTGACTCAGAATTTGGATTCGTGCCCGGTTGATGGCAAAAGGCTCGCCCCTACTATGCATATCAGACTTAAAACATACCGGCGAAATGTGGGTGTACCTACATGTACCTCTGCCTAACCTTTTGAGGACGATAGCCTAGATGGTATGTTATAGAAAAAACCTAATGACAACGTAAAACAAAAGAACTTTAATTCACTACACGTAATACAGGTTTTACCTACCATACACAGGTAGTACTCTCTGTAC
Source organism: Craniophora ligustri (assembly GCA_905163465.1). Taxonomy (NCBI): domain Eukaryota; kingdom Metazoa; phylum Arthropoda; class Insecta; order Lepidoptera; family Noctuidae; genus Craniophora; species Craniophora ligustri. The sequence continues at coordinate 11,885,548 of LR990969.1, forward strand.
TGTGTATTCTAATGTGAATTGTACTGTAATATCTACGATGATGAGAAAACAAATAAGCTTATTATTATTATTATTATATTATTATTATTATTGTAATAGACATAGTAATTAGAATTCCAAACGGTAGACTAAAAAAAATCTGCCTTAGACATTATTAATTGCTAAGAACAAAATAGCGGAGAGAGAGTTTGCTATCGTGACCTCTCAGACTCCATAAGATGGGGTTTATTGAAAAAAACTCCGTTCAACCGAAAAATTGGGTGCTTGTGTTTTGTCGATAGCCAAGTAGTGATTCCGCAAATTGAGAATGAATTTAGTACATCGTTGTGGTAACATGATTATCTTTATAACTTTCTGTGTAGGTAGCCATAATCTTTTGCCGTGGTCATGAAATAAATAATAATAATAAATATTGCTGGACATTATGACACGGCGCCATCTAGTTCCGAGCTAAGCAACGAGGCTTGTGTTACGGATACTAGTCGGTTGATATACTACGTATACTTTTTTTTTTGTAAATAGATACATATTATACACAGATACATCCATGACTCGGATACAAATGTTTTATGCTCATCACACAAACATTTGTCCCTACCGGGATTCGAACCCGGAACCCATAGCACAGCAGGCAGTGTTAACTACCGTTGGACTAATTGGGTCGTCGATGAATATGATATGATATTTTATTTATGTCATCATCTACCCCATCGGGTCTCCCCGGGAGAATAAAATATAGTCTATCACGTTAGCCTAAAAGGAACAGGTAAAACAGATTTCAATCGTTATCTAGTAATTTGTTAGGAATGTCTGTCTCCTCACAATGTTTTTTAACTTCCGACGCGGCGCAAAAACGACAGGGTGTCATAAGTTTGACGTATGTGCCAGTATGTGGCATCGTAGCTCCCGAACGGATGAACCGATTTTGAATTTGCTTTTTATGTTTGATAGGTGAGTTGGTCGGTAGTGTTCTAAGCTTTGTTTGATGAAAATCGGTCCAAGATAATCGCCACAATGTATGTCGGGGTATTTTTCATTTTTAATTTATTATCATTTAGGCATGTAACTTCGAAAATTTAATGGCCTTGGGATTTGTTTGTGTCCGTACTCAGAAGTGTTTGGAGAAAGTAGTATAAATTAATATAAATAAATTGTGAAGGAAATATTTCTGTTATTTAAGTCACCTGTACTCAACCGTTTGTATATATTATCGGCGGTTTAGTTCCACTTATAGTGATTGCTCTTACGAAATAAGCAGACCCGCATCTTATTTACAGTACCGAATATATTATTAATCCATTTTTGCTGGAGGAGTAAACAAGTCACGGATCTTGTTAAAAGAGAGCTTGAAAAGATTAAACTTGGGGTCAACGACTTTGTGTCTTCGAGATGCTGGATCAGGGGCGAAGATTCCTAGAAAGACGTGCCCTCCATATAGCGAAAATAAACTATTATATTGTAATGTTCACAAAAGACATAATCTTTTCTATTTTGGGCTAAATATATTATTGCTAAAATAAATCTAGCACTATCTGGACATAAACAGATATTTTAAAAACATTTTAACGACTCTGTATACTACTATCATCATTATCATCACCAACCCATTATTATCCCACTGCTGGGCTCGGGTCTCCTCTCATGTGAGAGGGATTATGCCATAGTCCACCACGCTAGCCTACTGCGGGTTGACAGACTACACATGCCATCGAGAATATCTCTCAAGCATGCAGGTTTATTTTGGGAAAACTTAATTAGGTAAGGAGTTTATCTACGTGTAGATTAAACTAATTTTTTATTTTTATTTACAGGTACGGATTAAAAGAGCTTGCTAACTATCAATTGGATGCCTAGTTTAATGAAGCTGAATGGTAATATTCATATTAAATTATATTTTATTCAAAATTTTATTTACATTATGTACTTATAAGTGGATTCCTAGGAGATACGACATAGAAAGAGAATAGAAGAAACAAAAGAAGAATTCTCTCTTATTAGTCCAATGGTTGAAAGCGCTACTATTAATTGTGAGATTCTCAGTTCGATTACCAGGCCCAACAAAATGTTATCTACGATATTGTCGATAAAATTTTAACATTTGGATTTGTGCCCGGTTAATTTAACTAGGTTCGCCCCCTATTACATAGAACCAAAAAGATACCGGCGATTTACGAGTATGTAGTAGCATTTAAGTTTTCCTCTGCCTATCCCCTACGCTTCGGGGTACAGCCGTGATAGTATATTTAACAAATGAAACCTAAAACAGACTAGTGAGTAAATATTTCGCGTACAATTTCACGCACACCGCATATGTTATAGTAACCGTATTTAACGTACATATTAACTAGAAATTTTAAAATAACTAATATCTAGATTCTATTTATACATATATGTTTTATGTTTTTTGCCTAAGTTTTGTATTAGTAGTATTATAGATGCAGATAAAAATAATTTCTCTATTGAATAAGTATTTATAATATTATTTCCAATGCAAATTTGTTCAACCTACTCTATGCTTAGTAAAGCGATACCATGAAACACAGGTCTAACCTAATTCAGGAATATTGCTAGTAAGGAAATTAATAAGAGTTATTTGTATTTAATTGTAAGATTGTGTATTACACTTTTTATTTACTAAATACATATTATTTTTATTAGATATTACTATTACTAGCTGCCTCCGGCTTTCCCCAACATGGTTTATGGATAAAAAATATCCTATGTGTTAATCCAGGTAATAAACTATATGTATGCTAAATTTCATTCAAATCTGTTAAGCGGTTTTTGCGTGAAAGAGTAACAAACATCCATACATCTATACTTACTAACAATTACATACAAACTTTTGCGTTTATAATATTAGTAGGATTATTATTAACTGGCACACGTAACATGAACGGGGTCCCATTGCAGTTACTGCAATATTAAAACACGCGGTTATATGTCGAGTATCCTGTTTCAAAGTAATTATACACGAACATAAATACCTTGTTATCAGGAATTTCATTAAATTTCGCATTATTGCGAAACTAGAACTGTTTTGAACTAAAATATGTGAGTTCATACAAGTTCACTGGGTTTAATTTCATTTTGATGCGGATTGAATATAAAGCCATTTCCCTCGAAATATAACATGATAGGTAAATGATTTCTGTACAATGTTGGCTTCCAATTCTAATTGCTTCCTAATTGAAAATATATAAATATATACTTTCTGTATTTTTTTCTGTGGCCTGTTTCTGGGCCTTTTAAATGAACATACATATGTAAATAAAAAGGTTTTACTACGCTAATTGGATCGTCACAGAACAGTCAGATATATTTCGAGAAATACCCAACTTTCCTTAATAATCTGTGCTATTTGCAAATGCTCTTCGAAAAACAATTCAATAACATAACTATTTCCATTAAGAAACTATTGCACTGATAATAAATTACAAAAAAACCTTCCCAACTTACGGATAGGTACATAAATTCGAAAAGTTCCCGAAGAAAAGATTGCTATTTATCCCTTAACTAACGTACGAAATCCGCCAAACCGACATCATAAGATTTAATGCGAACCTATAAACCAAACTGCGCGACTTACTTGTGATACGAACTTTCCGTTGAGATAAAAAATAATTTTCCGCAAACTGTATGGTCTAGTGGTCATAAGTTCGACTGCTGAGCAAGAGGTCTTGGGTTGGTTAGGACGAGCAAAGTGATTAGTGAGTTTTTCTATGAAATTCTCAGTAGCAGCTTGGAGTTTGGATTCGAGCCCGGTTGATAAATAAATGAATAATAAATATGTCTGGACATTATGACACAGCGCCATCTAGTTCCTAGCTAAGCAACGAGGCTTGTGTTACGGATACTAGTTGGTTGATATACTACATAGATATACTTTTTTTTTTAAATACATAGTTAGATATTTTTAATAGATACACCCATGACTCGGATACAAATGTTTATGCTCATCACACAAACATTTGTCCCTACCGGGATTCGAATCCGGGACCCATAGCACAGAAGGCAGTGTTAGCTACCACTGGGCTAATTGGGTCGTCATAGTCATGGCGAAAGACCTGCTCCCTATTACATTGGACTTAAAAACGTAGCGGCGAAATGTGTGTACATTAATACACCTCTATCTAACCCTTCGAGGACGACGAAAAAATAATTTTCCACAAAAAGCTATCTCAGGAAAAAAGTTTTCCGTTAGGTAACGGAAAGAGATATACGTTACGGCGGGATTTTGTAGGGATCCATCCACATCCGTCATTGAGAAAATCCAGTGGAACTTGATAAGGGTGCTAGTAGAGCTTGCGATTTTAAGTCGCAGTCGGACACTCTGTCGGGTAACGGATTAGTTTGAAGTATTTATGACTAGTTAAACTAAATTTTAGGTTCAAAAACATTGCAGAGTATTGCTGTATAGTTCATGCTAGAAATATTTGGTGTTATGTATCTTAGTCGAGGTTTTTCTTAACTGGTAAAACCTTTATCTGCCAGTGATTCTATCCTAGTATTCATGAAATATCGTAGTTTAATACTTGAACCGAATTTTCGCGCCCTTGAGAGGTATGCAGTACTCGTAACCGGCGCACGTGTGGCGAAGTATGACGAGGCAAAAGTGGTATGCAGGGATCGTAGCGCGTGGCGTTCTGTAGTTTCTGCCTACTCCTATGGAAAAAAGCATGAGAGTATGTATTCAAATCAAAATTAATTTCCGTTAGTTATATATGAGCACCTCACCGACGTTGTTGTTGTGTGCACTGTTAATTTAAACTGCGAAAAATTCAAACTATAGTAGTTATCCTGAATCGTTCAGTTTGCCTAAAACCTTATTTTTATCTATACAGACGGTTGAATAAAGGAATACTATCGTACCTATGAAATATTTATTGTTCATTCAATAAATATTTCATATTCTTCTATAAATAGGCTCAAATCTCTCAATATTTTAAGTAAACTGGGATTGTACTGACTCCAGTAGGTACATTGGGGTTTACCAGAATTATTCTAACATTTTAAGTCAATATTTAGTGGATACATTTCTTGCACTGATGCAAAATGGCGCAGTGGCGGAGCAATTGGCTTGTTTCTACACAGGTTGCGGATTCCATCCCCACGCGCAGCAAATATTTGTACGATCGATTGGTTCTACAGGTGATTTACAGTTGTCTTGGGGTTTTTGTGTATGTAAATATTTGTATTTGTAAATGACACACAAGAAAATCATAAGTAGGTATACCACATAATTATGTATCCCCTTTAATATTTATTACTGCTAGATCTATAACCATGTCATAACCGGTATTGTCAGTACATCCCATTGTATCACCGTTGAACAACTTAGCTGCACACTACTTAAAGCAGCTTCCAGCGACCCACATACGTGTACAGTACACAATGACATACCAATCAAATGTGAATAACGCTATTATGCTCTAGATGCGCCCGCATCCGCTGCAGCGATCTTAAGTTGCGCTGCAGGCCCAACCTAAGTAACAAGATACGTGTTCTAGCTTACATGTAAGTTGTATCGTCTCAATATTTAATGCAATCATATGCATTCAAATGCAAATACGGAGTAACGCTCATTTGCGTGCAATCGCGTGACCAAACATGTTACCAAACGTGCTAGTGACACGAAATTGCTCGTACACGAACCTAACTTGTAGTAAAAAAATGAACAACGAAAATTTTTTTTATTTGATTTTATCACAAGCTCAAACGATGAAGGAAAACATCGTGAGGAAACCTGCATGCTTGAGACATTTGTCTTGATGGCATGTGAAGTCTGCCAACCCGCAGTAGGCTAGCGTGGTGGACTATAGCCTAATCCCTCTCAAATGAGAGGAGACCCGTGCCCAGCAGTGGGACGTCAATGGGTTGATGATTTTATCGCGTTTAATTAATATTGAATACCGGGGTTTTAATCTTGATCGTCCAATATACGTATTCCGCGATAAAATCCGTAAAAAGTAATTTTATTTCAATGTTTACGTCGCCTAAGCGTAAGAAATTGGTATTCAAAAATATATAGTCATAATTATTATGATTACAGAAGACATCATTTTAATTACTTTATAATATTAAAATGCCTTTGCAACAGCGTTGCAACATTTTGTGTTGTAAGTTCAACAATGCTTATACGTGGAGCATACAGAAACATTTCTAGAACTGGACATATCTAATAAAAAAGCAATTACTGAATTCTAAAATGGAACTCTCTGAAAATGGAACATGTTACATTTTAATTTGCAAGACTTTCATTTGTTTTTTACATTGTAGCGTCCTTTGGAAAATAGCATGTCGCTTTTACGATGATAAAGTCGTGAAAATTTTTGTTGAATGATTTTTTACGACTTCTGTAGTAGCTTTAACTCATTAAGGAAGTTGTCAGAGCTTTCAATTGGCATTTGGCAATAAACCCCTATATTAGTTTATGTAAAAATAACCTTAAAAGTTTAGGATGGTGAATGGGTTCCACAATGCCTTTTGAAGACTAAATATAAATTATATGATGAGATGACCCTACTTAAGATTATACGATATATACGAATACAATGCTTTACGAATTGGTTCCAAATAATACCATTAAAACACAAAAACGTTTCTTAGATTTCTGTTATCTGATAATTTGCAATCTTACTAGGATTTATGCAAATATTGTTATTTCCTAATTTCTAACGGCATATTTTCCATACATCTGCAGCTTATCATTTTGGATACATCTTAATATTCACTACAAAACACTATTCCGAAGCTAGTAATGCTTGTAAATCTCTAATACTGCCAAGGATTATGTCAGCGTGGAGTGATTACCATAACAATCTTGTTGACAAAGCTCTAGATAATATCTCCAGAGCGAAGGTCCCCAATATTTGTATGGACACCATTATCTTTGCGTAACATCTTTTAGACACTTCCTGAATGATATCACGAATAATCTCTGAATAAATAGGGCTATTCTTGTTAGTTCATTTTTGGTAGTCAAGACCAAATATAAGGTGAGCTGTGGTAGCCTAGCGGTGTGACCAGTGGACTGAGACGTCAAAGGTCTGTTCGAACCCAAGACACGCACCACTGACTTTTCGGAAGTTATGTGCGTATTTATCACAAGCTCAAACGGTGAAGGAAAAAATCGTGAGGAAACCTGCATGCTTGAGAGATTTGTCTTGATGACATGTGAAGTCTTCTCTTCAACCCGCAGTAGGCTAGCGTGGTGGACTAAAGCCTAATCCCTCTCAATGAGAGGAGACCCGTGCCCAGCAGTGGGACGTTAATGGGTTGATGATGAGGACCAAATATTTATTTAATTTTGACTACCAAATTACAAAATAGTTTTATTTCAATTATTTACACCAATATTATAGGTACTTTTGAATTGTCGAAACTAGTTGCACAGTTCTAAAAGCCTTCTGAAGATTTGACGACCTGATTAGCAACTACTTATACCTTCTGTGGCAAGAGTCCTGCGTTCGAACCTCGGCGTTTGTGTGATGAACATGGATATTTGACCTGAGTCATGGATGTTGATGATATGTATGTATTTGCAGTAAAAAGTTAGGGAATCCATTTGAATGCTTGTATATATACCTATATAATAGCTTATCTCTTCTTATTAAGGATGATACAGATCACAATTTACCAAATACTATAACTCATACATATGTATTAGTTACAAACTTCTTTTATAACTTTCAAGAGTTAAATTGTTTCATTTTACAAGATAAGTATTTATTTAGAGAAACTCTGAGAAGCTCGTAAATTAGGCAATACACGACAATACTAAAGTGAACACAAAAAAGGCCGGAACTGCTCACTTAACAAATAAGGGTTTTAGAAATAGCAATGTGTTATATTTTCATTTCTGCCATTCTTCTTGTATAAAGTTTGAACTATTAAAGTAGAGACCTGTTAACTTAACGGCCATGTTTAAATTTGAATTTATATAATATGTGCGTCACTTTCACGTGAATATTCTGTTTTTCTTTCTTCTTCTTCTTCTTCTATATCGGCCTCAGCGACCTAACGTGATTGAAGGATTCAATTTTGAGCTAAAGTTGTTCTATTTTTTTTTATAGTTATTCTATTCTTTGATGTGTTCTTCGGTGACTTGCATATCCGATCCTGTTGTAAAATTATTGAGCGTACTTGGCGTACTTGGAGCACGTCAGTACCTCACCGAAACAATTATAGGTATAAGCTACTGGTGGCTGGGCTTTAAGTTCGTCTTTTTCCTGTCAAGCTCCTTGAGACGATAAATTCAAATGGCATAAGAGATCACAACACCTAAAATTCCGTTGACTGATTGGGTAAATTCCCGACAAAAGCAGTACTCACTTAAAATAAACAAAACAATTTTATGAATAGATCTTATCGATCAAATAAACAATTCGGAGAAAGAGCTCAAAAGGTGACGTAAAAATACGTCATCAGCGTTAACGGCCGCTTGAAGTGATGAGTTACGGGCTGTGAGAGGTGAGCCGTAAACAACACGGAATTCCGTACAATAGGATTAAGAAAAATGTTTCTATTTGAAGATTATGTCGCTTTCTGCAAGGATATATTTAAAAATAATACATAGCTGTGATAGTGTAGTAGTGTGTAGTGTGTGTAGTGTGTGACCAGTGGACTGTGAAGTTAAAGGTCTCAAAAGTTTGAAATCAAGTCACACACATGTTCAAATGGTGAAGGAAAACATCGTGAGGACACCGGCAAGCCTGAGAGATTTCGTGATGGTGTGTGAAGTCTGTCAACCCGCAGTAGCTAGAATGGTGGACCATAGCGTAATCCTTCTCAAATAAGAGAGACCCATGACCCATGCCCAGCAGTGGGTTCAAAAAGTATTTGAATTCAAATTAAAACCAACCAAACGGTTTAAAGTATGTCATAACAAAAATAGTATTGCAACATTGACATGTTTACAGCGATTATTTACTTTGCAACTCGAGCCATTACAAAATGGCGGACAATTTGCAATGTTTATTGTTTTCATCAGCAAAAGGGTAACAATTAAAATTTACATAATTTGTGGCGAATGTGTTTTTTTAATTAACCATGAAGGTTTGCTTTGGCCGTTGATACATGATTACATTCCAACAATTACATGGACCAAATCGATAACTAAGCAAGCAGTGTTCCGTGGTACCTCTAATTCTTTTTCGATAAGTATTAGATCCACTGGGTACTGGGGAGCGCTTACAGAGTTAGGGCCTCCATGAGCTGCAACTAGAAGATATTAGAGAAGTTTCAATAACAAATGGCCTCTAGTAGCCAGTGCGTGTGCAGAACTGGACTTCAGTCCACTAGTAAAAGCATAATCCGACCAAATGCATCTTAACCGGAAGATGGTCACTGCTAATCGTAGGCCTCCCAATCATCCTTCTATATTAACCAGTCCCGAGTTGAATCCAGCGGCTCCCTGAGGCTTCGACCAAGTCCTCTGTCCACCTAGCAGGGGGCTGGCCTACGTTGCGTTTTCTGGTTCGAAAAGTTCTTTTGTAAGAAATCCCCAACAAAAAATGACACGGTAGTAAAGAGACAGGAAAAAACTAAATTATACTCACTTCCAAAGCGTTGTCCATACGTAGGGACCGACTTATTTGGGCCCCTAAATGAGCGATTAAAGTGCCGCGATAAATTACCGGAAAAAAACTATTGGCACGATCAATCTCGGTGGTAAACGACATTCATCAATGTAAAGAATATCAAATTCGGAAAGTTCTTTCAAAACATTTCTTCAGTGTACGTAGCGAACATTATTTTGTTCTAGAAAATTTGTGTCTGGTAAAAAAAAACTGCTTGGTTCCGATCTAGTTGGTGCGTTGAGGATAATTAATTACTGGATCTCGGTCACTTTCATTCATTTGATGCACTCGAGCATGGTAAAATTTAGCACCATTTTTTGTTGGTGAATGTAGATTTGTAGAAGTATTATTATAATAAAATGCTTGCGTTGCTGCAATGATAATTATGCAGGTAATTTTGTTAATGTTTAAGTTTAAACGTTTCATATAATTTTGTGTTGTGTTGTAAGTATGTTGTAATATCCATTAATGTAATTATTTTCGGGCTTCTGGAAGATTGTTCTTATTGCCGTCGAACTATTTGTTTTATTATTTTTATGAATATATTGTATGATACGATAGCGTTTGTGGTTATTTTATTACATTCATTTACGACTATTTTCCTATTACTGTAAGTAATAACTAAAGAACATCCTGCGGTTATTCAAAAACATAATTTCGATTTTCTTCAAGAGGATTATATAACAGAATATACCAAAGTCACAAGTTAATCATTAAACTAAACAATGTTGAGTATTTCTGTTAAAAATAGTCAGTTCAAGACCTTGGTATGAACTTAATTTTGAACATTTCGGTATTTCTAAATATACTTCATCATCATCATCAACCCATTAACGTCCCACTGCTGGGCACGAGTCTCCTCTCGTTTGAGAGGGATTATGCTATAGTCCACCACGCTAGCCTACTGCGGGTTGGTAGACTTCACATGCCATCGAGACAAATCTCTCAAGCATGCAGGTTTCTTCACGAGCTTGTGATAAATACGCAAATAACTTCCGAAAAGTCATTGGTACGTGCCTTGGGTTTGATCTTGAGACTCGGGCATCTCAGTCCACTGGTCACACCGCTAGGCTACCAGAGCTCCTTTAAAATACTTCATAATACCTTTAATATATTTATATTCTATACTACATTATATTTAAATTTTTGGTACCTAGCCATATAACGCTGTAGTCGTGGCCAATCTTTAAGGCTGAGTAGATAATACTGGTTTCATTTGTATTCGGCTCAGGACCGCCGTCGCGCCGGGAGACCCGGATCCGGTGCGATCCCGGAAAATGACCGATGTCTCCGGTCAGATAGCTTAGGTACTGTCGGCACAAAAATAACGAACACAGGTAGCTAATAACATCTGCGTTATGACACAGGTTGGCTGGTTATAAATCATTTATTATCAATATGAGTTAGATATGCGTTTACCTAACGACATCAGCGTTTTGATGAGGCAAAATTGTCATGTTGTTGCTGACTGTACCTTACATCGTAAACACGCTTCAATGTCTCTCTCGCATTCATTCATTGCAGTAATAGGGGTTTAGTCTTATCTTAATTAGGTATTTTGGTAGATAACATCGTTCGTCTGCTAATTTACTTGGGGTCAGCGCGTGTGTCTCTTTCTTCCATAGATCTTAATCATGCTATCTCACCGTTTCTCTATCCATCATTTCTTATGTCGTTTTCTTCTTCGATTATTACACTAATTTGAATCATTCTACGTCTCTTTCGTACAAAAATAATTGAAAAAGGACACAACATGTTTGGAGCTGTCAAATCTGTCAATTATAAGGACAGACGAACCTTTTCTTACTAGATCATTCAAGGGTGTGCACGGAACTTTCTAGATACGCCAATGACGGTTTCTCCTCTTCCTCGCTCGCGACCGTGGAACGAGTGAGTGGGCAAAGAGGCACGTCATTTCTTCCAAAACTTATAATATTAGTGTCCCATAAAACTATATTCATACTTTATTTATTTATATTTATAATATTATAATTATAATAAATGCGAAAGTGTGTCTGTCTGTCTGTCTGTTACCTCTTCACGCTATAACCGCTGAACCGATTTAGTTGAAGTTTGGCATAGAGATAGTTTGAGTCCCGGGGAAGGACTTAGGATAGTTTTCATACCAGAAATCATCCCTTAAAAGGGGGAAAAGTGGGGTGGAAATAAAATTACTAATTTTACGCAGACGAAGTTGCAGGTAAAGGCTAGTTCTTTATACAACCTAAGTTAGCCTTTGTCCTAATATAATAACACTTTTATATAACAGCATTTGCGTCGGCTTGATTTAATTTTGCCATTTTTATGGAGAAATATAAAAACGTTGGGCCATTACCAGACCGTTGGATGAACGTTGAAACAGCATTCGAGTTTATATTAATCCGAGAATCGTTTCTATTCATAATCTTTGTTTTGTTAAAAGTAAACAGTTTGAATATTGCTGCAGTTGTCAAAAGCCGCCATGTTAGTATTTGGACCTTTCTTTTATAAATCTAGCATTAAATACTCTGTTGATTTATTCTTGTATGTAACTCTCTTGCATCTCACGGCCGGGCAAAAATCTTAAATAATCCATGCCCAATCCTTTAAAATAATCCTTAATTTGGTGTTGTAATGAGAGTTTTCATACCAATGTGGCACAAAGCGGCAAACAAAATACAAACAACACCTTGTTGTTTAGCTAGGAACTAAATAGCGCTTTGTAATAATATCCAGATATATGTATTTATTTATTTCCTAATCTCTATTTCTGTTCTGTATTTAAGGATTGTATTGCTGCTGCAATCAGATAATTTGCTGCTTAGTTCATGTATTAGAGTCTGCAGTATCCATTCAAAAGCACCCATTCTATAGCTAACATGAACTATCCATTGTCGGCCATTTGGCAAACACTTTCAGCGTATCTCTATTTAAATAAAGATATATAATGTGTTTCCTAGATTCTACCAGTGTATAAGGATACACTAAACTAAAACACAATTTGATAAAGATCAAATTAGTTAGTTATATTGAAAGAGCTAATATGGCATTACTAGATATTTCGCTACCAAAACAGTATTATCCAAACATGACATATAAGCGCTATAAAAATATAATTGTTGATTGCAATAGGTTCACCGATATTAGGTGCATATGTCCTTAACATACATTGTACGGTGTACAATCTATTATAATATTTATTGGACTTTACTATAGCTCCAATAGTAACGACAATAACATACGACCTTCATAATATATAACTTAAGTCATTCATATGCAAATAAACGATATTATTATTATTATTATTATAAGAATATCATTCGCGACGCAAACAATCTGCGGCCTATTGATTTCTCGTAAAACCTGAGATTTATCAGACTTCTAACAATATAGTACTCATCTTTTTTTCTCTTCTGACACGTTAGCATTATTATTTTTCGAGAAATTGGGATTTTATACTTTTTTATTCGATTGCTTTATAAAATAATCATATGTTATGTTACATGCTATGTTTTGTTACAAAAATAAAAACACAAAAATAATTGTTTCCGTGTATCGGGATCGAACCGTCAACTTATCGAGTAACATCAATTCGTCATTAACCCATTATTGTCCACAACGCTAGCCTATTGCGAATTGGCAGACTCCACGTGCCATCGAGAAAATCTCTCAAGCCTGCATGTTTCCTCACGATTTTTCCATTCACCGTTTGAGCATGTGATAAATATGATTAAAGCCATGTTGCACGCATATGCTAAGAAGGTAAGCAGATACGTATTGCCATATAAAATGCCTCCGGATTGGGTAAAGGTTTTATGTTAACTCAAATAGATAAGTAACTCAGCGATTTTACCCAGGGTGAACACGTCCAATAAAATGTTATTTTAGATTCATCGCATCGACTTTATTGGTTTCAGTGTTAACCCTTTTCTGTTTCGTAGTAAAGCGTATCGGGTTCAGAAATGTTGCCACATAAAATTGTATGTTTTTTGGTGTTGGCAACACATTTGTTTTATTATATTTGTGTTGTGCCCTGCGATATTACTTGTGATTGTTACGTTTATTATTATAGTACCTTCTATTATTTTTTGAGATACATTTGGTGACTAAATATGGAACAGTTGTCGTTCATTTGTTGGCTTGATAAGTGAATAAAAGGTATTTCGCGTTTAAATATAGGTATTATGCTGTGGTTGTTGTTTCACGCTGTACCTTATAAAAAAGAATGTTGAAATAGATCGTTATTTAAATGAAAAAACATTAATCCGTTTACTTGACGTATTCAAGATTTAATTCAGCGTTTTCTTTACGAACGAAGAAAATGTACTGGAAAAACATTTGCTTGAATATATTACTGCAATATATCTTTACTTTCGCGAAGCTCCCCCATAGTAGGTAGTGAGTCTGAAGTTAGGTGAGTAGGTACATCATACGCTACGTTTCTTTGAGGAAAAACGAAACGTTGTCTTAATATGAAAATGTAAAGTTTATGTTTCGAATAGTGACGCTAATAGCAGATGAATACAACTTACAGTATCGCTTAAACTGCTTAACTGATTTAGATGAAATTACGGTATGGAGATAACTTGGGTTCCGCGGAGGGACTTGGATAATTTGTTCGGAAGCTATCACTTATGGGGGTGGAATATGGGTGGAAGGCTATGAGAAATCGATAATTTCTTAAAAAAGTACTGTAAAAGTTTTATAATTTAACTCTTCGTAATAAATAATAATATAAATAATGTTATTAGCTACTCAAATTACTAATTCAATGTAAAGGGAGACGCGGATTAAAGCTAGTAGGTATATTAATATACCGCAATAAAATGAGTTAATAAAGTAGTTTTATTTCAATGTATACATTTTATTTATGAACAGGTAGGTTGAGAATATCCATAATGAAATAAATCTAGTTTTCTCCCGCCGTTGAAACTACACTTTCTCCTGACTGATCAGTGTTATAGGAAGTGAAATTACGATCGCTGTCAGTACGGGATTTCGCAAAACTACGGTAAATACACATAAAATAAATGAATAAAAAATATTTATTGTACGATTTGGTAAATATTTTCACAGTTAGGTATAAAAATATGTAGGCAAATTGAGGCCTCTGCCAAACTGGCCAGAAAAAAAAGATAAACAATATGCAGAAACTTTTTACATTTTACGTAACTTAAAAAAACAGACAATAAAACGTACATTAAATAAATAAATACCGTACTTAATGAAGAAAGTTTCTTTATCTCAAGATGGCAAGCTTTTAGATTTTTTTTAAACATACATAGCTTTTTATATAGTTTTATGGATAATATATTTAAAAAGGTTAAAAATTAAAACAACTTTTTATTGACAGTCGAAGAATAAAATTAAATAATCTTTGCCAATAAATAATTAACATTGTTCTAGTTAACAACTATAAATTACTAATTAAACCAGTACCTCTTAATATCAACGAGCCGGTTAGGCACTAAAACAAATGTAAATAGGAAGCATGGATAAATTGATTAATTTCACTGAACAATGTTCCCGGAAATACTCGCTCTGAATTTGTTTACAGAAATATTTACAGTAGGTACCACGTTACTTTGAATTCATTCAATCCTTTTTAATTACAAATTTGTTTGTATGTACCTACCTATTTTCATAAAGATATTAATATCGTGAAACGCGGAATGTTTTATTAAATATTTTCTGTACAGTGAGAGTAGGTAAATATGAATAATATTAAATATATCCGAATATTTGAATACAGCGCCATCTAGTTTCGAAAAGAGTAACGAGGCTTGTGATACGGATCTTGTGTGATTGATATACCTACTACATAGTTATTTTTTGTAATTGATTGTCCATGATTATTTGCCTCTAGGGCCTATTAGCATTCAAACGAAAGAAGAACGACCATAAGTGACTAAAATCCGGATTTGAAGACTTATATTGCAGAGTCAATCGCTCAGCCTTTGAGGTTTTTGTGACGTCATTCCTCATTCAAATATCATTTGTTTAAAGCGCCATATTTGTATTTGCGCCATATTTATTCTTGCATCCTTTTCAAATAGATCCAGTAGAAAGAACATGGATTGATGAGAGAATAATATGACGAATAGCATAAACAAAATACATCATAATCTAATATGATTTCAAGCAATACAAATGCGTTTGTAAATTCACTTTAATTTCGTCATTCGTCATTCGCCAATAACTATTACAATCCGTCTGTATTAAGTGAACTGTTGTCGCTGTCCCAAAGTGCTGTTTTGGCTTCATTACGGCATTTTTGGCTTGCCGCCAGGACGGCATAAACACGGCACGGACCTCCGGCAAACGGCGGGTTGTTTTAAAAAGTTCCGACCATGTGTGAATGGGTCGTTGCTGTCTTGATTTGTTGTGTTTTGTTTTGTTGTTTGTTTATTAAATGGTGTTGGTGATTTTTATTTTTATTTATAGAACCTTAATTGAACTTCTCTCGTCTTATCTTATCAAAAATGCAAGGAAAAGATTATAAAATCGGTAGTTTTGGTATGTCTGACTTCTGCAACAATTTATGAATAATAATTGCCGAGCCAAATTCTCCGTTATAAAATAATATTGCTTAGAACCTCATCATAGATTCTATTAAATTTATCTAAACATGAAACTGACCAAAGGACAGAGAGCTTGTTGTGCAAAAACCGGATAGTGTATAACAACAAAATGTAGGATAACTGTTATTAATAATAACATCAAGACACTAAAAAAATATATCTGTGTGAAAAGGATGCTGGAAAAGATCCGAAACAACGGTATTAAAACAATATCAATATACTGCGATAAAATCCGCGGTAAAAGAGTAGTTTTATCACAATAAAAATAGGTAGGTAGATATTTATTTATTGAAAACGTAAACTGTTTTAATTATTATTTATTTAAATTGATTACATAAATCGCCAAACTTAGAAAATAATTACGCTAAAATATCTACCGTAGTCAAAGAAAAACTAACTTCAACAATTCCACTATCTTCAATTAAATCTAAAACGGAACAACAAAACTTGAACCCGCACTCGTTTGGACTATACGCTACTTCTGAACTCGACTGTAGGTAATTAAAACTTGTGTTGCCAGCTCAGTGCAAATGTAGCGTCTTCTCATTTCCGCTGGCAACACTGAACCGGTCTTGGTACGTAGTTATCATTGCGTATATCGCCTTTTTGCTCATCCGGTAGAAAAATGTAGGTTGCTTCGAGTTGTCGGGGGAGGCTAAAAAAAATTACGTTAAGGCAAGTAGATGTAATCCAATTGATTTAAAAAATATAGTTTGATTTTAATTACTTTATCATTATTTGTGTTAAGTAAAAAGTAAGTAAAAGTAAAAGAATAAAGTACAAGAAATACGGAAAAAATAGATTGATTTTTTCCATATTTCCGACTTCAAAAAAAAGGAGGTTCTCAATTCGGTTTGTATTTTTTTTTATATTCAACCGCCCCGTTAGTTAAATTGTTGCAAGCGAGTATTGCTGACCGTTGGGTGGTTGGAGTACGATACCCAAATAGAGTAAAGTATTTATTCGGCTTTTAATATGAAAATCTCTTGTGTCCGATTAATATCGAAAGGCTGGCGCTTTTTACTTGGGAGTAAAAACATACCTACTATATCTAACTCCTAAGATATCAGCGTACTGGCCATTTTTTTGTTTTAGGATCGTATATTTAGAGTAAATAGGTTTGTGTGAAAAATTATATCACAGTGAGAAAATAGTGGTAAAACTGTCAAGCATAAGTCAGTTGCAAAACACTTCACATTGTTGTAAAATTAAAACATTTTAAAAAGCATTTTTTTCTACAAATTTTGGCATCGCTCCACTGTGCGCCGGGTGTAGGCAACACTCAGTTATTAATGGCCGTGTCACAATTTTTCTTGTGCTCAGTTCGATTTCCGGGTCAGGCATTTGCTCAATGGTGCAGAAATAAGACTTGAAGTAGTTTACAGAATACCAACAATATTGCATAGCAATTTGGAATAAACAGTTTTATTTAGATTAGGTTCAATTTGGAATTTACCTTTCAAATGGTAAAACAAAGAAATTTTAATATAGGTGCAGTAATTTCGAAAATTATTAATTATTATACTCTACATACACACAAACTCGAAATATATGCACTCAATCTCTGATAATATTAGTTTGAATGACTACTCTATTCAACTTGCACCCTTTACAGGCTTTACAGACCAATAGCTTTAATACTAATCGATTATAATCGGATGATACCTGATATCGATTCCAGCAACCGATATACCACGCCCCTCTTC
Organism: Craniophora ligustri; assembly: GCA_905163465.1. Taxonomy (NCBI): domain Eukaryota; kingdom Metazoa; phylum Arthropoda; class Insecta; order Lepidoptera; family Noctuidae; genus Craniophora; species Craniophora ligustri. The sequence goes on from LR990969.1 coordinate 11,903,395, forward strand.
ATAATTGTACTAGGAAACACTAAACACAGCTCAATATTTCCAGGGAAGCTTAATTCCTAGTTTACTTCGGCGTCAATGATCATTAATTTCATACGTATCTGGTCCGCTGAGCAACTGTGCCACTGTGCTTGGCCAGATTTTGTCCCGCGACATGTGAGCTCGTCACACTGTGCGGTGACCGCGGCTTAGAGCTCTTACACACTAGCGGCACGACAGAGATAAATGCAGCCGTCGATACGCGTCGGCGGCAACCGTGGACGCGTTGACGGCAACAGACGACATTTAGAATTTGATCAACGGCAACTATCGGGGACGATTGTTGCCGTTGATCAAAGATTAGTTTACTTTAGTTATTTAAATAAAGTTAGGTTAGTGCTCTGGCATAGGTGCCAGTAGAAACATGGATTTCGAAATAGAAACACTGGTATTTCTTCTTTCATCGACTCACGGCGGCGGCCGGCAATAATCGACGGCGGCCGCCGAAGATTGTTGACGGCTATAGTTGCCTCTATCGTTAGTATCGTGCCGCTTGTGTGTAAGAGCTCTTAGCTTGTCATACGTATGATATATGAGTGTCATTATTGTTTAACACTGCAGATTGTAATGTCTCCTATTTTATAGTAAACTAGCTGAACTCTGCTTCGCTTCTCTGTGGCACATTGGGGTTGCATGGATGAGAAATGAGTTTCAACACAAAGCACTTTCTTTTCTTTTCAAAACAAAATCTTTGAAGTATGTTGTATTATAGGGGTTTTTTAAGCTTTTGAAGTTTTCACAAGCCAATCTAACGTATGTATAAGATATAGATTAGCTATAGGGCTTTCTTCTAAAGGCAATTTAATGTTCGCATAGTTTTTAGAAGAAAGCGCAGATTAAAATAAGGCAATGAATCGCACAATAAATCATAAAATAAAACAAAATGGTTGGCATACAAACTAAAGAGGTCTTAATACAAAGTTTTTTTTGTCAAAGTAATAGCTCTGTTCACCATAAACTGCCCGCCGTTTACAGCATGGCAGACATCCAGAAGTTTTAACATATTTATGAGATAGTTGACGACTTCTGGCAGGCTTTAACTGCTGCAGGTATCCTGTTTTAAAACTTTAAAAGACTTTAAGAAGCGATTTGTAACCGCCACTTAAAGAATGACGTTTATTTTTAAGTGGTCTTTAAGAATGAACGTGGAAAGTTATACATTTTCTATTCATTATGAACTTATAAACTTATTTTACTTATTCTTGTAGTTTTAATATGACATAACATGAGTTTGAGTTAATTAGGAGAAATTATTGGAAAGTAGTTAATTTATTGTATAAATTTTAACATTAATGTTAATTGCAGTATTCACTTATGTTTAATACAATGGGCTTTATATTAAGACAAGACTGGATGCTGGATTATAAAATGGATCCGAACTGCCCGCTACTGAATGAATTGCGGAATAGAAAATAGCGATGCAGCGACTTTCCTTGCAACGTTTCTCAATCCTCCCAATTCTCAATCCCAGGTCGAGAAATTTGTTAGTGACTTTTTCCCAGATATGCCTAGGACCTAAAACATAACTTAGGGTACTTTAGTAATACTCTGCATATCTCTTTGGCGATATACATAGCTGATCGATAATATACAAGCGGCCCGTCCTGGCTTCGAACGGGTGGAAATTGATGCAACATTTTTCACCTAAGGTCCACTGCTATTAGTCGTAGCGTGATGTTATAACCTCTGAGAAGAAATGCCGAAACGAACTCAGAGAATCATGGTCTCTTTTAAAGTCCAGACATTTTGGTTACAATATGTGAGCCTGACGATGTAGGTTAAAGTCTGAGATGGCCTTTTGAAGAAAGCACCAGATATCGAATCCCTCTCAATTAAGACAAGTCCCTTGCCCAACAGCGGGACAGTTAATGATAAATGATGTAAGTAGTCAAAAACACTGCTGATTGAAATGAAAGCTGATAATAAATGACCAAAATAGCTTCATTTCGAAGCCAATTCAGTCACTAGTAACTTACGTAACTTCGGCAAAAATCATTTCAGTATCTAAATCTGATATCTCGAAGTTTCCTTGACACGTCCCGGACATGGGCGAAACATCATTAATTTTAACGTATTTTGTCCAGCGGACAGACGGACAACGCCCACTGTGCACAATGAGGAGGATAGATAGCTTTAAATGAAGGTTTCTGATGGAGAGGAATTATGTTTTTTGTTTTGTTGCCACGAGTTTGTGACACTGTTCCAAGGTTATTGAAATTATTGTTTTTTGTTATTTTGGCACTCTAACTCAACTTTGGCACAGCACAATGGACATTAATAAAACATCAATTTATTATTTTGTTTTTTATTAACTTTTAATGAAAAGTAGTTTTATTTAAATTACTCAATGGTCTAGAGGCCCAGAGCATGCATGCATGCAGTGCGTAAGAGGTTCGATACCTATTTAGGTCGAAGAAAGTAATATCCCTTTATTTCTAAGAAGTTTTCTGCCACACCTCGAAGAACTATTACATTAGCACCTAAAATAATGTCACCAGTATCATTCGTCAAAACATTTAAAAAATTCCTCTTTTCTTAAAACAAGCTAAAGGTCTACTAATTTAAAAAAAAAATCGTATCGAGAGATCTCGTAATCCCTGTTGAATGGTATTTTGCTAATAAATAAATCAGTGACAAGATACTCGTGCCTTGTGAGTTTCCGTTCTACTGACCTGAGTAAACTAAACGAGGATATAAAACTCCTTGTCAGTGCTAACACGAGCCGGCCGGGAACACACTTATGTTGCGGAAACAATATTTTATATTATAGACACATACTATATAATTAACTAATTTATAAACAAATACTATATCATTTATTATTATAAAGTGACTCGATGGTCTAGTGGTCGTAAAGTGCGACTGCCGAGCAAGAGGTCTTGGGTTCGATTCCCAGGTCGAGCAAAGTGTTATTGGGGTTTTTCTATGAAATTCTCAGTAGCAGTTCGCAGTTTGGATGTCGTGCCCGGTTGATGGCAATAGGCTCTCAAGGCGCTTTAAAGGGACCTCAATCATATCTGTGAAGTATGATAGTAAAAACATTATATTATTATTTATTATCTTACATAAAACAAATAACACCTAATAACACATTGCTTGAACTAGTCACCGAACAAAAGGCAATCACATTTCGTTTCTGACGTCATTACCCTAGTACATTCGCGAACAGCAAAACCTCAGTCTCCGCAATTCCTTTGAACAGGGACATACACTTTCTCAGAAATTGGCTCAATAATAATAAAGAAATCTACGAAGTTGAATCGTTCTCCGAGACGAGCACAGATACATTGCTTATCACATAAACTTTGATAAAACTGAAGCCAAGACAAACTTATTCAGTAGATTTCAGATTTTATGAAAGTTAAGTTCCTTTTTAAAAATACGACGTAATAAATAAGGCTCATAGCGTAATGCCCGTGTACAGTCGGCAACTAAAGAGTATTGTTATAAATAAAAATATATTCAGATATTATGAAACAGCGCCATTTGGTTTCGAGCCAAGCAATGAGGTTTGTGTTATTGATACTAGATAGTTGATACACTCTACATAGTATTTTATTGTAAATATATACATATTATACATAGAAATGCCCATATCGGGATTTAAATTTAAACCACATTAGGCAGCCTTTATCACCTTTACTACCTTTGAATTTGACTTACTACCTTTAATATTCATATGTTCAATAAAGTTGGCATACTACAAATTAGTACTATAAGAATATAGTATAACAGAAGCACATGAACAGTAACAGAACCACTGAAAATTAAACTGTAGCTTACTGTATTTATGGTTGAGATTAATTCAACATTCCCCGCAACTCCAGTTGGGTTTAACTCGACTCAACTCTACTCAGCCCAGTGAGGACAAAACGGTTCTGGAAAACGTCAATTTGAGAAAAACTAATTTAAAAGTTTTTGATTTAGTTTATCTTTAACTCGTTGCTAAATTCAATACAATATAAATACTAAATGGACAATAGAAATACATACACTAATTTTACACAGTAAACTTCATGTTACAGTCAAGTGTATATAACATGTATAATGTATAGGGTATTCGAGCAGTGTTATTAGTGGTTATTCTATGAAATTGTCAGTAGCACTTCGGAGTTAGGATTTGTGCCCAATATTGGTGGCAATAGGCTCGCCCCCTATTACATGGGACTTAAAACATACCGGCGAACTATGGTTTTACATTAGCACATCTCTGCCTAACCCTTCGGCGATGGCAGGCGTGACGGCTGTATTTCCGCATTTCAATAAGAACCCAATAAACAATTTTCCAAAATTAACACTTCTGTTATTGCCTGTACATAGGGTGCAGATTTCATTGGGCGTTGCGATCGGGGTCCCTGGGGTATTGTCAATAAAACGTAATTGGATCACTCAGGCAGCTGTGACGGTCAATTAATAAGAGACACGACTTCGGCTGAGACATTTTTGAACCTTCGAAATTGTGGAAAAAAAGGTCTATTTAGTAAGAAAATTAGGTATTACCCAAACCCTATTAAATATTGTATTATTCATAGTATAGTTAGTTGCGGTAAGCGACGGTGAAATGATGGATTGATTACATTGTTCAATTTAAAAAATCGATTCTTTTTTATGTTCTATATTTATTTTGATAATATAGTAAATTAGACATATATTTGAGATTTTTGTTTTATTTTTATACTATATTTTTTGTGGTAGGTACCAAAATATTTATTATTAATGTCATCACGTCAAAATATTCAAAACGGTAACTTAAATTATTTCTTATGGGTTTTTAGCTATTTTCTTCTTGATTCAACTTTTTACTACCTGATCTATTTAAGCAACTTGCCAAAGAAAAACTTGCCTTATTGGATTGCGCAGAGATTTTTATCTACGAATTTATGAGAAAAATTTGGTAACTATAATAGTTTGCGTTAAAATATGGTTCAAAAACTTTTTCAATTTGTTTTGTGGGTTGCCTAAAATGTAGAAGATTGATGAATGGCATGTTTTGACAAGCCTGGCGTGTGTTTGAGCGATCGGATCTGCGTCTGGTCGCTGATTCGATTCCGGCTCGGAACTAAATATTTGTATGGTCTAAAAATAGGCTTGTTTCAGACCTATTTGTGTAAGTTTTTTTTTTATGCCAGGGTGACCAATAAGCTATAGACACGCCTGATGGTAAGTGGTTACCGTAGCCTATAGACATTTGCTAGTTGCAATGCAACCCTTATGGTATGTACTTAAGAATTATTATTTTTATACTTATTATTTTTCATTCACTGACCAGTCTTAGTGACATTGATAAAGCTTATTCATAATATTTTGTTTTGGTGAGTGGAAAAATGTAATGCTTCAATAATTTCGATTGTCATTAATTATGGTATAATTTATGTGTAGGCCACAGAGACTGACTATAAATAACGTTTATATACACACTAAACGCTTGCCTTAAAAAAGTGTTAAGTGATTAAACTACACGCGCGATAAATCTACCCACTACCAGTGATTAGTGTTGTTATTGCCTCCCCCGGCATTTTCTATACATATTTGACCTCTACAGGTTATTTATATAATAATAAAGTCAGAATGATCTGAGTATTTGACAATCCGCCATATTGGATTGAAGAGCGAAGGCGCACAGGCGTTTGTTTTTTTTTTTTTTTTCATTTTAAAATTTCAACTTCACTTGACTGATGGTTTCTGTTATCCTGGTACATCTACATAATATTTTGTTTATAACAGTGTAATATTTATTCTAATTTATTAGTCTTCTTCATACATACTAGGTACATACACTCTTTTTGGGATAGGCAGAAACTATAGAACGCCACGTGGTACGATCCCTGCATACCACTTTTGCTTTGTCAACATTCATACATCTTTATAAGTATGCACGCCGTTTGGGAGTACCTAATGTGAACTGACCTTTTTGAGTCTCCCAAGGTCCCGATGATAAGGTATGATGAGTACTTAAGATAACTGTGTTTTTTAGTTGGATTCCTAGCGCGAAAATGATCTACGAAAATTATCCGCTCTGAAATGAGGATGCATTGGAAAATTATTAAAATTATGGATCCTTTTTAAAATAATCTCTATAGGCAATACCACCATCGCCTGTCAAATAAATTAAGAAAATAACCATAACCACGGTGAGGTTTGCTTACAAAATATTCTAAAAATGCAAATTGTCCATATTTTACAAAAATATTCAAGAACTTTAGGTAAACAAAGAACCTCCCGCTACTTGTTCCGTATATTTTGGTAATTTGCATCGCTTAGGCTCCCTCTTCATTGTTTCCTTTGCCTTCTCTGGGACGGTCACAGAAAAAAACTTTGAAACGGTACCGATCGACTCTTTCAAATAAGTACCTACGTTATTATTTTTCAAATTAATTCTCTAGTTTTCAGATCAGAACAGTACAAAGTAACACATAGCCAAGTTATATCTATAAAAAATCCTTTTTCATTTCAATTAATCAAAAATGTTTACTAAACAAATTCTAAATTACTAGGCCAACAGCACACAAGCAACATATAATTTTTCCTTAACATTTTTCCCACTAATACATCGGATACGACCATAAACTGCCAAATAATAATGAGAGAGTTCGAATCCCAAGTCCCAAACACCTTCCTACGAAATCATCTACAGTTACTTTCTAATGTTCTTGGGATATAAAAGCAGTTTATCCTTCCTCCTGAAAACAAACACAAACGAACAAACAAACTAAGCAGCTCCGTCTCTGTGGACTTTTAGTTCGTCTTTGTATTTGTGTGCGGAAACAGGACACGGCGTCTAACGGGTGCTTTCTGTGCACGCTCTGTCATAGTTGTGGACTTGTGGCCCGTGTTTTTCTAAGCCGCGTAAAGTTCTGTGTTTATAACTGGAACACATCTGTTCATTATTAACAGCTATGATAGTTTCGTGTTTATACTAGTATATTATGTAATAAAAGGAGTTTGATGTCTTTTTGGAGTTATGACGCAGGTACTAGGCTAGCTTATTGGACTATAGCTTAATTCCTCTCAAATGAAGATCCGTGGTCAGCAGTTGATCACAACACCAACGTGCCAATCCTATCTAACTATACGATCCAACTTCTTCCCACAAAAACAAAAAAAAACCTAAAACAAATTCCCATCTGACGTCACTGAACAGCCAAAACCAAACCTAACTTCTGCAGTTCTCCGGCTAACTGCGCCACTGCATTTAAACTTAAAATAACACAACTCTAAAACAGCAGAACTTAATATTTGTTGAGCTAACTGATCGAACAGACTGCTATTCAGTTAGAGCGTAATTAACGATCAACTGTGAACGAGTTTGTAACTCGGAGTATGGATGTAAGTTACTCTTGCATGGATCCAGTCTCGGCAAGAGTAACTTACATTTGGGCTATAATGGAGGCGAAGCGTCGAAGGCGAGGTCAATTATAAAAGGGTATTATTATTCCAAACTGAGCTGTGGTAGCCTAGCGGTGTGACCAGTGGACTGAGATATCAGAGGTCTCGAGTTCAAATCCAAGGCACGCACCTCTGACTTTTCGGAAGTTATGTGCATATATATCGCATACTCAAACGGTGAAGGAAAACATCGTGAGGAAACCTACATTGTTGAGAGATTTGTCTCGATGGCATGTGAAGTCTACCAACCCGCAGTAGGCTAGCGTGGTGGACTATAGCCTAATCCTTCTCAGTAATGAGAGGAGACGCGTGCCCAGCAGTGGGATAATAATGGGTTGATGATGATGATGATGATTCTAAACTGCCTCGTTGACCTGGTGGTCGTACAGTGCGACTGCCGAGCAAGCGGTCTTGGGTTCGATTCCCAGGTCGAGCAAAGTGTTATTGGGTTATATGAAATTCTCAGTGGCAACTTGGAGTTTAGATTCGTGCCCTGTTAATGGCAATAGGCTCGCCCCCTATTACACGAGACCTAAAACATACAGGCGAAACGTGGGTGTATATTAGTAGTGCACCTCTGCTTGACCTTTCGGGGACGACAGGCGTGATGGTATGTTATGTTATGTGATTATTTTATTGGAGACCAAAACTAGCTAGCCTAGTGGTGTGATTCACTAATCACCCCACTATATAGTCTGTGGACTATGTACCCAAACGTCTTGAGTCACAAGTTCGAAGGGTGAAGGAAAACATGGTAAGAAACCTTTATATCTGAGAGAATTTCTCGATATCGTGTGAAGTTTTCTGAGCTTTTAAGAGGTAGGGCATAGCGAGATTCCTCGCTGAAATTGAGCTGCCCGACGGGGAAGTACCTCCTTCCCTTACAGAAGACCGCAGTGAAACCACAATAGTTATGTTTCTGTGAGTGAATAAAGTTACTAGAGCTAATTTGCCCATTCTGACAGCATGGGAATTCCGTTTGCTGTCAGTTCAGTAACTTCCATATTTTAAGCAACCTAAACGGTTTCAACAACGTTTTTTATTTAATTCTACAAACAGAGCTTTTGAAGACTTTTACAGATCAAGTAGGTTTATTTTAGAATCTAGTTGGCATAGATCGTGTAATTCGAAAACGGCGGCCTTAGATTCAAATTTAAATACTACCACTAAAAAAATATTACAGTCCTCTCTGTGTTATTTATTCATGAATATATTTCTTCGACACTTAATATACTTAAAACTTTTGTCTAAAGCCTCTTTTAATATAATCCTCTTTGTCGTTCAGTTTATAAAAATAACAAAGGCATATAATTCTACGAATATACTTTCACGAACCTTATTATTTGTGTCTGGTAGTATGTAAAAGCTGGCCTTGAATTCGAAGACACTCGAGACTACAAACGAGGTTCAATAAACTCCGAGAGCCCAACCCTATCACTTGGAACCTAATCAAGTTATCGACAAACTACTCCCAATGAATATCTAAGTTGTGTGCCACTTCTGAGCAGTAACAATCATCAGTAAGGGCCGGAGTATCTCGTAGCTAGGGGACATCTCTTCCGTATAATTAAGTTAAGTGCAAACTAAAGAGGACTATTCACATGTTGGTAAATATAAGTTTTGGTGAGTTAAACCTTATTGAATGAGTGTTTATTTAATATTCCTGGACATTATGATACAGCGCCATCTAGTTCCGAGCTAAGCAACGAGGCTTGTGTTACGGATACTAGTCGGTTGATATACTATCTACATATATACTTTTTTTTGTAAATACATACATAGATACATCCATGACTCGGATACAAAAATGTTTATGCTCATCACACAAACATTTGTCCCTACCGGGATTCGAACCCGGGACCCATAGCACAGCAGGCAGTGTTAACTACCGCTGGACTAGTCGGGTCGTCAATTGAATATATCTCAAGTTTGGGAACCTCCTAATATATTTTTAGAGTAATAGGATGCTTATCAGTTCATCTTGAATTCTAGAGGATAACAATGGAGGGAGTTAGTTGAGCATAATCGCACATTTTTCTGATATTAAGGTCGTTACGTGAAAAATAGTTACGTTACATGTTTAAATACTTTAACTGAGGAGAAGACAAAATAATTAGTAGCTTTCCTCTTCTGTTGTCTACCAATTTTGTATTTGTTTATAAGTTTTCACGATTGTTAGTTTTATCAATAGAATAGTTATTGTCAATTTTGAACTTTATTATTACCATACAATTAATAGTAATTTAAACAACACGTTTTATTTCCCTGTGTGCGGGAAATCTTTCTTCCTTGATCGCATATACGTATAAGTGACTAAACTGACATATCCAGTATGTTCATACTACTTATATATATTTGTGGAAATGAGAACAATAACACAATTGGGTCAGATACTCGGCCACCCGGGGTACAGTAATCAACACAATTCGCAACAACTATCATTCTTACCCGCACAGTTTGTGACCGCCACATGTGTGAACTACCCTAACGACATGTTGCCGACCAACTTTGCCTGATATGGGGAAAAATTATGTAGTATGACTGGACATTTATGGGGAAATAAATAATAGGTTATTATTATATTATTAATTAACACTGCACGTTACATTAATCTTAAATATATATAACTCAAAGGTGACTGACTGACTTAGTGATCTATCAACGCACAGCCCAAACCACTGGGCGGATCGGGCTGAAATTTGGCATGCAGGTAGATGTTACGACGTAAGCATCCGCTAAGAAAGGATTTTTTTTAATTCTACCCCCAAGGGGATAAAATAGGGGATGAAAGTTTGTATGAAAACTATACCTAATTAATAATAATACTTCTTAACGCGAGCGAAGCCGCGGGCAAAAGCTAGTAAATAAAATAAGTAGATAAAGATAGTAAATAAAGACTCGACGCGCGCAGTTGCCGAGTGAACCGCTTATGCGTCACGGGTTGTGGGTTCGATCTCTTAATTCCCGGGGTTGTTAACCGCAGTCACGATACAGGAGAACGTTCTAGTTGGAGGCAACGTTTTATTATTTAAAATTTATTTATTTTTCTTTTCTGCGTATATAAATACGCACATAAGTACCGAAAAGTCAGTGCGTGCCTTTGGATCAAATTCGAGACCTTTCACAGACTTGATCACACCATTAGAACATCCCGAATTAGCATAGGTTCATCGTGGAGTCACACTGAACTTAATACAAAAAAAAAACATGAACGATAATTTGACGTAACACACACACAAACATACAGTCAAATTGAGACCCTCCTCATTTGTCTTAAGTGTGTTTGATTTTGACTCAAAGGTCCAAGAAATCACAATAGCTTAAGCGACAATGGTAAGACGCAAATTTATGCTCTATTTTCTAAAAAAACTACCTATTAACTACCAGGTTACCATGAGAACTTTCCCGGCTCATATTGAGTCCCATGATTGTCTTTTATGCCATAAATGTCAGGTTATACGCCATAGATAATTAATTTAATGATGGCAAAGGAAGCTTCCCGGAAGTTTTCCAGTGGGTGCAGTAAAAAATATAAAATATTATAGAAATATTTTCTGTTTCATTTATGGAAGAAAATAGATATTGATCCATTTTAAACCCTAATGAAAAGGCAATATATTTATTACGGCATTCACTCAATTATATACTATGTACTTACATGTATAATGTATATATATATGCGTAATGTATAGTTTTTATTGAAGTATGCTTTGAACCCATTGCCATTAACCGGTCGCAAATTCAACCTCTGAGATGTCATTGAAAAATTTTATAGAAAATCCCTGCTCAACTTGGGAATCAAATTTAGGATCTGGATAGTCGCAATTGCCACCACTTGACTAATTGACTGTTTGATTTAAATGAGATACTTTCAAACTCGGTGTATTTAAAAATATTTAAACAGTAGTTTTATTTCAGTGTCTAATATTCGCGTAAGTGTAAGAAATCTGTGTATTTAGGTATTAATTTTCCATCTCAATCTTGCAGCATCTTCAGAGTAATTGCTTTGTGTGATGAAGACCAAATTCGCTTTAATATTGGGGACATAATAGTGTGCTCGATAATTGGTTTCGCTTCGCCCACCGATCCCATCATTACAGTGTCGATACTGGGTTATTAAACTTCCACTAGGCAGTCCTTGGCTATGAAAACTGATATTTATAAACTGATATTTTGGTTTGTGATTAAAACGCTGTAATTTTGCGGTATTATAATTACATTAATAAACAAAACATTAAGCTTTTGTGTTATAATTATCTAGTATTTTTTTGTTCAATATTGTTTTCACTAATAGTGTCACTACAATTAACAAAAAAAAATAAAAAACGCCAGATACATTTTGTGGCCGTCATCTTGAACCGATTTTTATCAAACATGGCTAAGACCACTACCGACTAACCCGCCTTTCAAATAAAAAAACAAAATCAAAATCGGTTCATCAGTTCGGGAGCAACGATGCCACAGACAGATACATACACATAGACACGTCAAACTAATAACACCCCGTTGTTTTTGTGTCGGGGGTTAAAAATATGCATTACATATACTGGCGAAGCCTCCGAAGGGCGAGGTGGAAGCTGCCCCGAAGCCTCCAAAGGCTCCTCCTCAGGGGGGCCCCAAAATCTGAGTAGTAAACTTCTTATTGACCTAGCAAAACATATCCCATCATCAGAATCGAAATAAAATAGACCGCCACCACTGATTTTCCGAAGCTCCGTGCATATTTATCACATGATCAAACGGTGAAGGAAAACAACACGAGGAAACCCATGCTAGCAGGCTATTATAGCTACACTGTGAAAAGCTATTTTTGACCGACTTCAAAAAAGGAGACTCTCAATTCGACTGTATTTTTTTTCTTTTTTTGTACTTTGAACTGGGTGAAGAGATTTTGATATTTCTTTTTTTATTTGAGAGCTGATGCTCCCCGTGTGGTCCTATTACAATTTGGTCCAGTTAAGATATTTGAAGTCAGATTTTTTTGAAAAAAATATCACGTGTTTCTCAAAAGGGACCTGGTGTATAGACCAGCTAGCAGTATTACCACGATGGCTATCTCCACAATCAAAATGATTGGCTCTCACCCAAGCTTAACGGAAAATTAATCCATTTGAATATCCCTGGCGAAACCGCGGGCGATGGTAGTGAAGCGAGTATTTATTAATATAACTTGAAGAGCGGTTTCAGGGGAAATTGGCGGCTTTCCTGAATGAACTGGGAGAAATTGGTTAATGTTCAGGAAATAAATTGGATACTCAGTATCTTGTAGGTGTATTTAATGATGAATGAAATTTGGTGTCATACAATAGTTTAGTTACAACCATACACATTCGAACACACACAAACACTATATTGTATTAACTTCTTTTTATTAATCTATAAAATAATTGTAAGTATAAGTATTTTAATCAATATTTTCATAAATAGGGCAAACCTTAAAATAAAACTTAATTTTTTAGGAGAAGGTTTATATTGTTAAGAATGATGTACATACTTACATAAAAATTATATATAATAAAATAAACTATTTCTTACGGTATATTACGGTACACCTTTAATACATTAACCGTCTATCGCGGTATATTAACCTTTAACATTGGTTTAACTTCTGAAACTGTTTCTCATCTATGTTGAGAAACGTTTCATTTTACTAACAGTCCCCCTTTTCACTCCCTCTACGTTAATAAACGACTTTAGATCGTAAACGACCCTTAAAATTATTACGTCCATAACCTAAAAAATATATGGTAGCTCTTAGTATTTCTAGACCTTCAAATGGAAGTTCTAAGTCGGTGTGTTCTAGAAAATTCCTTATAACACTAAAACTAAGTAACAATTATATCACACACGTATATAACCTAACCCTTAGACGTAGGGTTGACACGAAACAAAAGTATAAAACGAAAAAAGCATTTATTTTAAATTCATATTTTAATTTTATTTAATAATTTTAATGTTTGTTTTTGTGTGTATGTTTTTGTCTGTATAATAGAAGTTTCCTTAATTTGAATTTTAAACATGACAAAAAACTTAGTTATTTCAGCATCTAGCTATCAAGAATTTAAATAATATTGATGTCCCGTGTCCGTGATTGTGCCCGGTTAATGGCAATAGGCCCCCTATTACATGGGACCTAAAACATACCGGCGACACGTGGGTGTACATTAGTACACCTCTGCCTAACCTTTCGGGGACGACAGGCGTGATGGTATGTATGTATGTATATTTGATTTAATAAAGTTCTAAGATGACAAAGCACAATTAGGAACACGAGAATCACATGTCACATCCAATTGTGCATATTTCTGCCACAAAATACGTCCAAACGCGTTGCGTTCAACCCTACCAAACGGGATGAATAAAAAAAGTAGCGCTGCCCCAATGATTTACGATCGTATAACGTGACTTATATTTTTTGATTTTTCTGAGTTTAGTTCTTAAAAGAAAGCTCGAATTATGGCCGGTATTAGGCTATTGTTTTCCCAGTCTTTATGTGAGTAACTAGCTTTATGTAATGTATTTTAGAGAAACGTATATTAAATAACACAACAATTTTTACAAGCGTTTTATATATTATTTTCTAGATTATTCTTTTCTGCTGTCTGTTATCTTTAGACCATATAAATAAATATTGGCTTCGAACAAACGCTCAATCACTTCACAATAGGAGTTAATTTATTAGATTCTTTATTCTTTGAAACACTAAATAATAAGCGTGCAGTAGGCTGATATTACATTTAGAAACAAATACAAAAATATTACGAGTATAATCTTGTTCTTCAAACTGAATAAATGACAGTGGGATTCTTTATTTAAATGTAATAAAAACCTCTTTTTTTGACCTTATATTCACCCTCAGTCCTCCTACATAAGTCTTCATAAAATTTTCGTAAAACTTTGTCAATTACATTCACTCATTCAATTACTCATCGTTCTTAAATTTTTCAGTACTCACCTGTGCCCACGTAATATATTCAAAAATAAAATATCACATAAATGATAATGAAAATAGTTCAATGGTCTATTTTGTCTTGTCCTGGGTTTGATACCCACGTTGAGAAAAGTGTTACTGGATATTTAAATCTAATTGGATGTTCGGAATTTGGATTTATGTCCGGTTAATGGCAATAAACTCGACCCCTATCACGTGGATCCTAACACATACATATATCTGCTTATCCTTACGGGGATGCAGGCGTGATAATATATTCTATTGATAACGTATATGTACTTATATATGTATATAAAGAGCCTTAAAAATGCGTCTCTCCATCAAAAATCATTTCCCGTTTCAACTTTATTATTTCGCGAAGCTCTTTCACGTCTAATGATACTCGTTTTGTGCAAGAAAGCTTTTCACTTAAAAACATGTCTTGCACCACTGTGCTCCAAAAGCTATTTCCGTGGGGAAAAAATATACAAACGATAAACTTAAATGTTTATCTTTTTATTGTTGACTTGAACGCGTTTGAGTCTCGCCTTGCTCTTCAAGATATAAAATAAAATACGACAGTAAATAAAGAAATATATAAAGAAATTATGAGATAGCGCCATCTAGTTGCAAGCCAAGCAACTAGGCTGTGTTACGCATACTAAATAGTCGATACACTAGTTTTTATTGTGAATATGTGTAAAGAAACATCCATGACTCAGGGATTAATGTCGACGCTCATCAAACAAACATTTGCCCGAACCGGGATTCCAACCAAATCCTGATCACAGAAGTTAGCTTGAATACTGCTGTACTAATTGGGTTGTCTAGAGTAAGTAAGTACCTATTATTTAACGCTCTTGATATCACACTTGAGAGTTAGCTAGTCTGGCGGATTATTCAATGCTACCACCTAGCATGCTCTGGTTTCATTGAATTTCGCGACACGCTCACGGTGTGAAGAAATCACAGCGTGAGCAGAAAAAGGTACAAATTTTTAGTTGCTCCCCACCAAACTAAAGGGATTGTCTTATTTCAATAATATTTTCATCATACCTAGAACTGTCAAAAACTAATTGCAAATTTATTATACTTGCCTTATTTTTTCATAAGATGTTCAGTAAATTCAATACTTAATAGAAATACCTATCTACTACGGCAAATTTGTTACATAGTATCACTCTGTAAACTGTATGTCATTGTGTCTTGAAATGGAAAATATATTTCGAGAAAAAATGTTGTTCCATTTCCTGAAAATAATAACCATTGTGGGCCAATAAGTATAGCCTGTGTAGAAAAAATAAACACAAAAATATATTCGCTATTTTCTAGCAAATAATTGTTGATAGTACTCGAATATTTTATCAACCCTTCAAGATAACTCTTGGAACAGAAAATAAATATTATATTCAGACAAAAACGATGAATTTATTTGTGTTACATAGAGTAGGCTAAGTTATTAAATGTTTTTTTCCTATCATATTCAAGTAGGCGGAATTTAGGATAATTCCCTTCGGAAACAAATAACAATAAAGACAAACACGAGAACACAGGACACTTAAAATAAAACAATAATAATCAAAGGTTTTTTGGTCATCAGTTCATTTATGTCCTAATGTTAGGCATGGGTCTCCTCTCATTTGAAGGGGATTAAACTATTATCCGCCACGCTAGCCTAGTGTGCATTATCAGTCTTCACAGCTGGGCTGTGATTAATACGCATGTACCTTTTAAAAGTCAGTAGTTCGTAAAGTCACTGGGTATCACCGCTGTGGTACATTCTTTTAGTCATACTTTCGGCCAGTTTAACTGGTTGATTGAAATTAAATATTAAACTTTAAATAAAGCTTATAATAATATAAGCCTAAATCCTAAAATTTTTTTTTTTGTGGGTCTAAGTGGCCTGTCACATAAATACTTTTAGTTTAAAGGTTAGTTTCTGCCATCCAAATATTTAACCGTTTCCATTAAAAGGCGAGTCGTTATTAAGCGTTATTGTCTGTTAAATTGTAAATAAACCACGTAACGATGCCTATACATTTTAACTAGAGGTCATTAGTGGGCGTTCGTTTTGTCCTGAATAGTGCCATTGTTCAGCAAAAGTTCGCGTAAATTTTTTTATTTGGCCGTCATTAAGAATCACATTAGGGATCTGGGAAGTACTGCTATTAGGAATAATGTGGGCCAGTGTACCTTTTTGATGAACACCATTTATTCTAAAATACAGATATTACTTATATAAATATTTTGTATTGTTAAGCGTCAAAGTAGTGAATATGATAATACATTATCATCACGCCATTTATTGTCCTACGGCTGGCAACAGATCTCTTCTCATTTGGGAGGGATTATTGCCACAAATTTAGACTAGTAGGGTTGGTAAATTATACACGGCATTAAGTAATCCTCTGTTTGCACGAGTGAAGAGGTAATAGTTATAGATATTTTCGCATTTATAATAGGTATTAGTATGAATTTCTAATTTGTATAAATGTTACAAGTTTTCTTTGTAGTCAAATATCATCGACGAGTATTAACAAATTGCATTCTTTTGTTTCAGGTAAAAGCCGTTGGGTAGTGTGCTGTCACTCGGAACAAATCCGGGGCACAAACATCTGTTAGAGAAAGACTTATACGGAATACGAACGTTAATTCTATTCGGGGTGCCATTTATTATGTCTGGATTTTCTGGCGCTCTGCCCACTGTGCGTCGTACGCTCTCAATGAAAAAATTCACTGGCGAGAGTTATCGTGTCCAACTTGGAGTTTTATTTTGTTTTTAATCAGTTTGTCTAGGAGAATGTTATTGATTCTTGTTTGGTGTTTTAATTATTATGGTTTACGTTTGTGTACTTTGAAAATTGCCATCACATGTCATGTCAAATATAAACTAATGGATTATTTATCCATAATCTTAAGGACTCCATAACAGTTGGAACGATTTTAATATTAGCGCAGGGGGATTCTGTAATATAATATTAAACTCGTATAGGTAGTGATCCAATCAACAGAATTTTGTTTTTGGAATTTTGTTATTACTGTGTCATAATTTCACATATTAATAATATTTAACCGTCCAATCCGTTCAAACTACGTTGAAATTATAAATACAAATTATACGAACATTGAAATTCACATTCCAATTTTCAAAACCATCAGAATATCTCTACCAAATACAATGTCATGAATATCATAACAACATTCAACTGTTGGACAGGTATAAAAGGTACGAATATATCATTGTAAATTGACTGATAGGTATGGACAAAAATGAAATTAAACAGATATCTGTATTTGAGTTATACAGAGTATAAATTCTAATGGCAATTTATTTATTATATTCTATGTATATTTACGTGTATATTAACTAAATTTGATTGTCACTGTAGATTTCATGTTTTAAATATGGTGTTAGTTAGGTTATTTGTGTAGATATGTATCAAACTGCCTTGATTTTTCTTTTAATACCAAGTGTGGACTGCTGAGAGTGAGGTCCTTAGTTCGATTCACAGCTCCAACAAATCGAAATTCTGACCCTTTACAGTATCTGTGGTCACGGACAGAGCTGATGGGTGTCTTAATGTTATACTAACTAACAGTTACTCTACATACGAAACGCCATAACTAAATAATATGAATATACCATAATGAAATCCAGTAGTGAGAAAATCAGTATTATACAAATTGATTAATCACTTTTAATTAACAAGGAGCTTCTCGTAGAGTCCATTTTTCGAGAACCTTCCCTGAAATATTTTTGAATTGATATTAATGTACGTTTTTAGAATAACGTCATGGTACATTGACAATGCGGGTGGAGTTGATTGGATCTTGAAATATAGATAAAAGCTTCAATTTCTTACCGATGGGGGAGGGAGGGGTACCTGAGGGAAACGCGGGGATTTAGGGGGGAATAAATAAAGGTAGGGCTCAATAAACGATATCGTAAAGAGAGCGCACAATAGTCAATGATACTGGTTTAGGATCGGAAAAGAGGCTGCAACGATGAGGCCTAAGCTTTATGTGGGTTATTGTGGGCTAAGAATGAACTGCCCGTGAGAGTAATGAATCGTATTTCTTTTAGCTTCGATATCGGAAACAGACACACAAGTTGTTTTTATTTTAGTAAGAAATTCTAAAATGAAATGAGATGAGTTGAGATAAGATGAAATTCATGCTGGCAGCTTGATATTGCATTGTGTAGTTTAGAGATTTTTAATAATAGTAAACATTTTTACATATATAGGACATTATGACAGCTCTATCTAGTTCCGTGGTAAGCAATAAGGCTTCTGTCACGAATTAAAGGAGGTTGATATACTACATTACATTAGGTACTATATCAACCATCTAGTATCCGTAACACAAGCCTCGTTGCTTAGCTCGGAACTAGATGGCGCTGTGTAATAATGTCAGGATATATTTATTTATTTGGAAAATTGCTAAATCGATACTTTTTACTAAAGCCAGCAGTTTTAGATGAATACCATATCATGTATAATGTATGTTTTAAAAGTAGTGAAAGTAAATAATGAGATTTGGAAAGCTTTCAATTTACATATAACATGATTTTGCAGCTTTTAAAGGATACTTTGTTTTCAATTTGGTTGGAAAAATAAAACTTAATTTACATTCGGATCTCCATCATTGTCATCAACCCATTAACGTCCCACTGCTGGGCACGATTCTCCTCTCATTTTTGAGAGGGATTTGGCTATAGTCCACCACGCTAGGTTACTGCGGGTTGGCTCGATGGCTCGAAATTTGTCTCGATGGCATGTGAAGTCTTCACATGCCATCGAGACAAATTTCCCAAGCACGTAAGATTCCCCACGATGTTTTCATTCACCGTTTGAGCTTGTGATAAATACGCAAGTAACTTACGAAAAGTCAATGGTGCGTGCCTTGGGTTCGAACTCAAGACCTTTGACATCTCAGGTCACTGGTCACACCACTAGGCTACCACAGCTTCCCGCCTACCATCTCATTAATACTCCGCTACACGAATTGATTTGCCCATTTACGAGTTGCCGTGATAAGTTGAATAATAGTCATAATATTTTTAACTATAACTTATATTGTAGGTATTAACCAAAAAAAATATATTTATAACTGGTAGAAGCTGGTAAATTGAGGAGCTAATCCTGCCATTTAGACAATTAAAGATCCGGCAATATTACTGGTGCAATAATTTTACACCGTACCTCCTTTCTCGCTGGCTTCTGTCTTTACGTTACACCTCACTAGGCAGAATGAAGGTTATGTATAGTCCTAATTTCAAGGGTTCGTTGCAAATATATTTCGTAAATACTCACCCCTTTTTAACGTTCAATTATGGCGCTCGACCCACCTGATCTCACTGTTATTGTGACTTAAAGGACCTATTATTTTCTGGAAAAAAGGTGTGATAGCCTAGTGGTTTGACCTGGAATGTGAAGTCAAAGATCCTGAGTTGGATCGTAAGGCACAAATCATTCTTTTTTTGAAGTTACATGCGTAGATTTTTACCACATGCTCAAAACGGTGAAAATCGTATCGTGCGTGCACTATGCTATTCTACATGACTAGCCTCATGCAGAATGGTAGATTATAGCCTCTTTAATGAGAGGAGACCCGTGTCCAACACTGGGACAATAATTGGATTGATGATAATACGGTGTTTATTTCATTCGATTCGAAAGAGGACTTAGTTTTTATAAAAACATCCTCAAAAAATAGTATGATTCTTTTATAATCGATTTTTCACCGAAAAAGCCGACCATCAAAAGTTTTACCAATTTATCATAATTGGTTGCAACCGCACCTTACAAACGAAAAAGCTATTTTTAGTAGCTCCGGGTGAATTAGCTGTCAATAACAAACGCGGTACAGAGCTATTAAAGACACATAATAAACGACCTATGTATCTATAAAACAAGCATCAAACTATTATTCTCTATCATGATGATGCTTATCTGAAAGCTAAACGCCAAAAGAGTTTTGATTAGAATTACTCGCAATCCATGCCATCCATCATCCAGTATAGAATAATACTCATCTCCCACCGAGTTAATTTAGTGTTACCTACTCAAATGACACTGACAATAGTGACAGTTGACAACGTGACAGAATTGACAGTTGTTAATGTGACAGATAAAAGACGCGTGAACGAATGCGCCATGTTATTTTTGCTATGATAAAAGTTTTTTTTTGTAAACGTATAAATTTACAATACGTACAATATGTAAATTCTTAATGAGAAATAAAAATATCTTAATCCCTATGTTGAGTTAAAATATTACTGTTGTGAAATTTGTGCTATATACGACAAAACATTCTGTCCTAGCAACCAGCTCTATCAATTCCAAGAGCCACGTTCAGCCAATTATATAACTGAAATGAGGATATTATAGCTCAGACCCCATTAACCTTTAAGACAAGACATTCCCAGCGTTAAGTGACTAGAATAAACCAACATATTTACGAAAGAATTTCTACCTCGAAAGATAATACATAGGAAAATAAAATAAACTCATATTTACGTAACTGAGATTTAAACTGAACTCGTGACGGTTGTTTGCGGGTTTACAAACATACATATCATTACGACTGTATTCCCGAATGGAAAAGCAGATAAAGAGATGCATTGCACACACATACGTCATTTGTTTTGCGTCCCACATAATAAATAGTTAGCCAGTCTATTTGGTATAACGCATGCTACTGAGAATTTAACTTGAAATGACAATCGAACTTCCACGCTCAGCTTTTTGTTTGGGACCAAACAAAAAGCATGAAAAAATAAAGTATTTAAACAAATTTAGACAAAATGTTAGCTCAGAGCTCTTGACAATAGTAACGAAATGGGTTTGCAACACCGTTGTAGATGGAAATATACCTGATATTGTTAAAATCCGAACGTTTCAGATACATTGTCCATGATCACTAGGAGACTGGAATATCTACTCGTAAGATGTCTGCCCATCACCATGGATGTTGTAAAGGATCCGAAACGTAGGGATAAAAAATAATATCATATACCGCGATAAAATTCGTAAAATGTAGTTTTATTTCATTGTCTAATATTTGCGTGTGTGTAAGAAACCATTAGTAATTTTCTTGCTTGTTATAATTGTGATACATTTTTATAATTCCTGGGTTGGGTAAGCAAAGATTTGTACAAGCTGTTGTAAAGGTGCGTACAGATTAAGTAACATAACATGTTATAAAACATTGTTATATAACATGTTATTAATTTTTGTAACAATGTTATATAACATGCGCGTGAATAGGTACGAAAACGACAATTTAATTGTTACATAACATTGTTATTCTAATTTGTGCGGTATCGTTTTATGTTGCAATGTTGAATAACAATGTTATATAAGGTGGACGGGTTATAAAACACAAGTTATATAACATGTTACTAAACCTGTACGCACCCTTAGTATATTAAAGTTTCTACATGTTCTGAGGACCCTCTGTCTCAACAGGACTTCCCCTAAGACCTGTTTCGTCGTGCTTAATGTCTTTCAACATAATTACTTGAACGTGAATATTAAGTGGCCCTGTCATTTGCACAGTGTTTCGGAACTGTGGCGGAAAAGACTAAAATTGTTATTGTGATTATCTTGTGGTTCTTTATTATTTATTACAAAAAAAAACAGTGTCATTTTCCTCCAGTTTGCGACGTCGGTTCTCGCTAAAAAATAATATACAAGTAGATTTTCCAGCTTCAACTTCAGGGACAATATTGTTAAAAAAGAAAATATATAGGCACCTACTTATTGTTTATTTTATTAATAATATAATATAGTTATACGGTAACCTATAGGACACATTCTCCTCTATCGAGTCTCGTCCTAGATATATCGGCTTACTAGACTAGAAGCCAATATATCCGGGATTTAGCCAAATTTCAGTATTGTAAACGAAGTCTGTCATCAGACCGCTGAAATCCAATTAGGCAATATCTATATCCTTGAGGTTATACTGGCTGTCAGGGTTTCTGGCTAGCAATAACGATTGTCATATATACAGGAACTATCGGCTTAACAGGGTGCACGCTCTTTAAAGCACGGGTTCTCTATTAAAGAATTGTCACCCATCTAAAGACAGGCCTTGGCAGACGTAGCTTAACCTTAAATAGTTCAGCTTGGCTACAAGCCATGTAATATAATTAACTTTTAGCTTAAAAATTGAATTTATTCTTACTTATTGTAGTATTAAACCCATGAAATATTGTTTTAATTTTCGAAACTTACGTCATTATCATATTGTTTGTGAAAACCACAAATAAAACGATAACCGCAATATATATAAACAAACAACAAAAGTGGGGCAGTCAGTGTCGTTTATATTCCATCCAAAATTCAAATTTCGTGAAAAATTCCCCGACGCATTTCAGCGTCACGAATTTTGTCTTACGTTTTTGGCAACCAGCCCACTGTGCAACGCGCGGAGAAAATGATGGTCCTATCTCGTATTCACGTGGTTGTTAGAACAAAAGATGTAATAACTGTCTTTTGTGGTATAATAAAATATTATATAAAGGAATATTATGCGTTCTTTCGCGTTTTACTAAGTATCTTTATGTGTGTCATTACTGACAGTACAGTGGGTTAAATGAAATGTATTTTCACGATGTAGCTATCGTGATATTGTGAGCAAATGTGACATAAAAATGTGCAGTCTAAAATCCCATAATCGATCAATTATCTCACGTTTGCAGCAGTATTGTTGATTTTTTTGTTTCGACTTTCGACACAATATCGAGATGACATTTTATCGATTGTTATAATCGAGAATAAACATCTGATTTTAAACAATTAAGGTGTATCATGGTCCACCTTTTTTGTATTTCCAAAAAAATATAATCATTGCCGCAATATCTTCCCATTTTCTTCATTTGTCTTTCCTTTTAAATCTTCTAGGCACATCATTCTTACATAATATCACGATCAAATCCTAATTACATATTCTTTACCTCCCAATGCGACGTTCTGGCTATATTTTATTAAAAATAAATGTAGCGGCTATTAGTGTCATATTTTTTTGTTAGATAAAAACTTTTAACATTTTAGACTATAAAACTGTCTCGCACTAAACCCCCTTCCCTTCTTTCCTCACTCAAAGCCTGATACTCAACTCAAGTATCACGATTGACCCGAATATCCGTCCATCATCGCTTAGACTTTCTCTAAATGTGGAGACTTTAAGATTTTATTGAGGTCAATACGGCTAAAGTTTTAGACATAAAATTAAATTAAATTCGTCCAAAGGAAAATTCTAGAAGATTTTCTTGAAGGACTTTTGTAATTCTTCTAACCTTGGATTTATTGTATGATAATAATGTTATGTTCCGACTTGCGGAAGGCAGCTGGCAGTGACTGGAGGAGGACAGTCGAAGATCGAGTTCTGTGGCGTTCAGTAGAGGAGGCCTATGTCCAGCAGTGATCGAATAATGTTATGTCTTGATTAGTTATCAGACCATCAAATGGTGCAGTGGTCGCAGGTTTGATTCAACATAATAATATATTGATTTATATGACTTTATACACATAGTTATTACACATTTGAACCGTTAATGTATGTGATACTATCCTGTGTTTGTAAATTTACAATATACAATTGAAGAGTAAATATTTTATTTATTATTAGTAGGTTAAAGTAGGCTTGACAGTCAGTTCGTTGGATGTTAAGTGACATTGAGTTCCTCGATGTAACTTAAAAAAGAAACTGAAAAACTTAATTACACAAGGTCTATTGACAACTAGCTTTTTATATACATTTTTATATCATTACTAGCTGAGCCAGCAAACGTTGTTTTGCCACATTATAGGGGTTAGTGGACAACCCTTATCACTAAGGGGTATGAAAAATAGATGTTGGCCGATTCTCAGACCTACTCAATATGCTCACAAAATTTCATGAGAATCGGTCAAGCCGTTTCGGAGGAGTACGGAAACGAACATTGTGACACGAGAATTTTATATATAAGACTAGCTGACCCAGCAAACGTTGTTTTGCCACATTATAGGGGTTGGTGGACTACCCCTAACTTTTAGGGGGATGAAAAATAGATGTTGGCCGATTCTCATAGATACCGGATAAGCACAAAAAATTTCATCAAAATCGGTCAAGCCGTTTCGGAGGAGTATGACAACGAAAACTGTGACACGAGAATTTTATATATTAGATTTAGATGTAATTAAATAACCACCGTCGGCGGCCATCTTGGACCAATTTCCATCAAACATAGCAAACAAGAATACTCTTGACTAATGCACCTTTCAAACCAAGAAAACAAAATCAAAATCAATTTACCCGTTCGGAAGCTACGGTGCCACAGACAGACACACATACACATACACCCACAGACACGTCAAACTTATAACACGTCGGTTTTTGTCGGGGGTTATTATATAATTGAATAAATTTCTGTAAGAATTTGCTCGTAATTTCAAATAGTTACTGTCCCAAAAGCTATAAATATATAAAACCGCCATAAGTATTCCGAACCACGTGTTTAAGTTAAATCATAGTTATTATTTGGTTTCATTTCCTCTATTCAAACTAATGTTACAGACTTCGTTAGAATAATAAAGTAAGTTGAGATTTTTGTTATACATTTTAAATAAATATGATATAGTTAGTTAACTTGGGTACGTGAATGTTAGATATTAGAAATAAAACTATTAGTTAAAGTAGTTTTAAATATTTTTTTCGCGATATATTGATTTTAATTTGTGAATCTCGGTTCTTAAAACAAGATGGAAATGGCATAAGTCTACAATAATTGTGATGTGGGGAATATAATATAGCATTTTCATACATTACATTTTGTTCTGAAGTGTTGATGATTTTAACTTATAAATTCAACTTACTTTGGGGCAGATTTAGTACTGGGTTATTTTTTTGAATGATATTCTTCATCACAGCTAGGGGTTACAGTTTTGACTCGCTATCTCACCATCAACCCACTATTGGGCACGGTGCTTATCCCATTATGAGAAAGATTAGGCTATAGTCCACCCTACTAGCTTTATTCGACGACCCGTTTAGCTCAGCGGTAGTTAACGCTGCCTGCTGTGCTATGGGTCCCGGGTTTGAATCCCGGTGGGGTCAAATGTTTGTGTGATGAGCATCAACATATGTATCCGAGTCATGGATGTATCTATGTATAATATTTATGTTACACAAGCCTCGTGGCTTACCACGGAATTAGATGGCGCTGTGTGATAATGTCCGGAATTATAAATTTTTATGGAAATAAGGGGCCAAACGGGCAGAAAGCTCACCTGATGGTAAGTGATCGCCGCCGCCCATGGACATCTGCAACACCAGAGGACGTGCAAATGCGTTGCCGGCCTTTCAGGAAAGAATATACTCTCCTCTTGAAGGTTCCCACGTCGTAACGGTTCGGAAAGACCGCCCGCGACAGCTGGTTCCACAGAGCGGTGGTGCGAGGCAGAAAATGCCTTGAAACCGCATTGTTGTGGACCGCTGGACGTCGAGGTGAAAAGGATGCACTTTAGAATTCTGGCGCGATGTCCGATGGTGAAATTGGCTTAGTACGTAGGTTGGTAGACTTCACATGCTATCGAGGGAATCTCTCAAGCAAACAGGTTTCCTCATGATGTTTTCCTTCACCGTTTGAGCATGTGATAACTTCTAAGTCATTGGCCTTGGGTCGCGGTTAAGTCGGTAGTCATACAACTATCACAGCTATTTTGTAAGTACGGTTACCCATCTATAAACTGACCTCAGTAAGCACAGCTTAACCTTAGGTTCAGCGAACTTGGTACCCACGAGTCCCTCTTTACACAGATCTCCACAAACATTACAATAAACAGTTAAAATAACAAACGTAATATGATATAACTAGTTGTCGGTATTGCTGGGAATTAACTCGTTCGCGGGACGTTTCATTAAAAAGTTTTAGCGCTTGTTTTATATAGTACGGGAGGCAGACACGTTACAAAAAAAATATTTTGCTAGCTATATTTTTTTCTCAGATTGTTGGTTTGTAGGGATCTTGTTAAGATTTCAATATTTCAGGCACTTACTGTAATAAAAAAAAATATATTTATAGGTATTACTTTTATTTCGGTATAACCTTAACTAGCTCTATTCGGGTCGGCTTCGCATGGGTACCTACCCTACCTAGGTAAGGTAAGTAGGTATCCTACAAAGTTTTTTGGGCTTTGAACATTGATTAGGGAGTTTTTTATTTAATCACGACTTTGAACCACCGTAGGCGTACACAGAAAACCCCAACAAAGTGTCATCACCGTGGGATTAATAAATAAATATTTCTCGACATTATGACATACTGCGTCGCGCGCCGTCTAGTTCCGAGCTAAGCAACGAGGCTTGTATGTATACTTTCTTTTGTAAATACAATATTATACATAGATACATCCATGACTCGGATACAAATGTTTATGCTCATCACACAAACATTTGTCCCCTACCGGGATTCGAACCCGGGACCCTTAGCACAGAAGGTACTGTTAACCACCCCTGGACTAATTAGGTCGTCAATTTTTTAGTGCATAGAAGACAAACATTTTGATTGTGCAATACCATTTTTAAGCTGTACTTTATATTTATATGATATTCTTTTATAAAAAATATTGGTGGCCAAAAGTACGATAGTATTATTATCAATGAGTTTATTCTTTGTTGCTAGCTCCTAGCCTATACTGTAACTACCGCGAGTTGGTTTTATCAAGTTCTGAAACAATAATAGTAAATGAAGTTGAAAATGGCTTTAGCGTGTTATCTACTCGTGGTTATTCATTACTGGGTAGGCAGGGATCTAAGTGGTGTAACGCTGCCGTAGGTATCAAAGACTGCGTTTTGAGTTAAGGATCTCGGGTTTGAATCCGAGTAGGGACAAATGTTGGACATTTGTACCTGAGTTATGTATGTATAATATAATATTTATATATTTACAACAAAGAAAAAATATATATATAAATATTCTGCGACATTTGACACAGCACCATCTAGTCCCAAACACTAAGCAGAGCTTGTACCATGGGTACTAGACAATGGATATAATACTTATATACTTTTTTTTTGTAAATACATACTTATAATACATAGGAAACACCCAGACGAACACAAACACTTATATTCATCACATAAATATTTGTGCCCCGTGGGAATCGAACCCACGACCTCGTGATCAGCAGTCCGGTACTCGAACCACTAGACCACAGAGGTCGTCAAATATCTATGTAGTGTATCAACTACATAGCTAAAAGCAAATATTAAATAAGTATTTTAATGAAGCCACAATATAGTGTGTGAGATTACATATGTGTGCTATATATAAGTATGTGTACTTATTTTACATTGTTACTGCGAAACCATTAAAAACGTATTACTCCTTTTTATAAAAAGACCATGTACGCGCGGCGGAGTAATTTAAAAACTGCATAGAGATGGAAGACTGTAGGGAACAAACATTTCATGAATGTAATGAATGTACATACATACAAAATAAAGTGCGAAGAAATATTACAGTGTAAATATTTGTTACGTAAAGCTGTTATAACGTAGTGGTGTGACTGACTTTTCAGTTTTATATACGCATTTATCACATGCTCAAACGGTGAAGGAAAACATCGCGTGTTAAATCTGCTAACCCGGACTAGCCTAGTGTAATTGACTATAGCCTAATCCCTCTTACCCTCCATACTAGTATAAGTAAGTATACTTTTAACTTTATTATCAAGTTCTGCTCACATCAATATTCCTGGATAATCTACGTACCATATGTGTACTTATATGTATAAAATTAACTTACACTGTCACATATAGAGCATTGCATGTGTGCTGTAGGTCTTTGTGGACGCCAATATAAGGCTCTTAGCCTAGCTTAGTGCTTCAACATGCGATATTATGAACGACGAGAGGGTTTTATGAGACTCTCCTTTTCCAAAATGTAGTAACTAAGTATTATATTACTAGGTAACTGCCTCGTTAGTCTAGTGGTCGTACAGTGCGACTACCGAGGTCTTGGGTTCGATTCCCAGGTCAAGCAAAGTGTCATTGGGTTTTTCTATGAGAGAATCTCATGGAATAACCCAATAACACTTTGCAGTAGCAGCTTGGAGTTTGGATTTGTGCCCGGATAATGGCTATAGGCTCGACCCTATTACATGGGACCTAAAATATACCGCGTGGGTGTACATTAGTACACCTCTGCCTAAACCTTCGCGGACGAAAGGCGTGATGGTATGTTATGTTATACGTATATTGCTAGGAAACCCTTACTCGTTGGTTTGAAATAAAAAAAAATATGGTGATAAACATATACACGGTGAAGGAAAACATCAAGAGGAAACCTGCATGCTTGCAGTTTTGCAATAACCAACATGGACACAGCGACGTGTGTAATTTAACTAATAATTTTGATTGTTTATTCTGATAAACTAACGTAGCCACAGTACAGTTGGATGGCAATGTAATAAAATAAACCGAACAAGGCTTATTTTATTATCTTTCGATGGTAAGTAGGTTACCTATATTTTTTTCAACACACGATCAGGGGATATGTCACTATGGTTTTCTCTATTAAGAAAACCCCAATTACAGTTTTCCCAATAAAAAATACGAACTTGAGATCTCATGCTTAAGACCAATAATGAAGTTGGCTTCATCAAACTCCCTCCATAATACAAAACAACGAAAGTTACAAATGAATAACAATTTTTACCCTGTTGATATTCCGCTATGATTTCGCAATCCGACACGGTGTTTTAAGGGCTTAAAGCCTAAAAAATACGGGACCGCGCTAAGAGTATTTGGAGCGGGTTTTCTCATAATCCGCTAGCTACTTGAATAAGGCACGTACGCTTAATAATATTAAAGTCTACACTCGTGTAATCCCACCGAAATATGACGCGTTTTCAGCAACTTTCAGACGTACAAGAAAAATCACTTAACTGCACGATGTCGATCGTATTTTCTTCTTACATTTTGAATACGTTCAACATTTTGGAGTATATCTTGTAGCTCCATGTATAGAAAGAATTTTTAATGGCTGTTTTCATATTTATAGTAGTCATTAACTGTCGAAGAAGTTAGTAGCGGCTTTTGTGATGTTTTTGTACTATTAGTACCCAGTTTTGGCAGTATAGTACTCAGAAGCAAACAGGAAGATATGTGGATGTCGCAGCCAAATAGTATAACCCGCCGTTTTACATTACGGCTAGGCGTTTTGCAAAACAGCGTCGTTTCGTAATGAGGCGTTGCAACGGCATTTTAGTAAATATTTTCGACGTACACAAATAATACATCTACAGATTTATTATACCTAACCAAAGATTTGATATGATCCTTCCAATGTAATAAAATACGTTAAAATATACCTATATACTGACTTCGCAAACTAAATTACAGTTTTTCCAAGAATTCTTCGAGACAAAATGTTCTTCAACTATACAGAATTTGTTTCGTTTATTCTTCGTGTCACAACGAGCTTTAAACTCTCTGAAACTTATTTGTCTCCCTGTTGACTAGTTATCTCAAATTCTCGAGATTTGTATGCTCTACATGTTGATGAAGATGACATATACAGCTGTGGTAACTTGGTGGTGTGACCCACTGGTCACTGACTGAGGTGGTTAAAGTCCCGAATTCAAGGTCAACGGGTCAGTTTTCCGCTATGTGCGTATTTATCGAATGCTCAACCGGTGAAGGAAACCTGCATGCCTGAGAGATTTTCGAGATCTGCTAACCCGAAATAGGCTAGCGTAGTGGGCTATAACCTAACACCTCTCAAGTGAGAGGAGATCTGTGCCGAGCAGTGAGACATTAAATAGATTGATGATGATAATAAACGCTCCTTTAAGCCAACCATTTTTCGAAATTTAGTATCTAGTATATTTAAATATGTTAATAATAAACAACAACAACACGTTACAAACATCTACTTTATTATCAATAATTTAATGACATTTTTAACATGAACAAACTTTAATAAGATAAAACCATAACTAAAACCTATGTATACTTATATACAAATGAATACATCTACAAAAAATGTAAACACACCACACCTCCGATTTTATCGACCATTTCGGTTACTACCGGTTGTAAAGACGTGTTTAACTTACTGGTAAGCTTTCAAAAGTCCAGATTGAAGCCGACACCGAAACGAACCCGCCTTTGTTTGTCAATCAGAGTACTTCCGACGAGGCGCAACACTCGAACCTCGTTATGCGGCTCATAAAATAAAAGGTCCCGTTGAAAGGTGAAACCCCCACAGCGCTGGGAGTCAACGAAAATTTTCAATTCCGAACCATTTTCATAATTCTTGTGCAAAGCTAAGCTGACTGTTGTCTGCCCACCTCGGCAGCCCTCGGTGACAATCGTCCCTAATCGTAAATCTGGGGAGAATTGCTTGAAAAGACACACCTGAAATCCAACTCTGCTGGCCGTTGAAGATAGTGTGAAACTCGGTCTTTCGTACCGAGCGCTGACAGAAAAATCTGGGGTCGGTGGGTAGGCTAGCGGTTTAAACCCAATCTCGGTACCAACACCAAGGTCCGGCAAGACCTTGTACATCCACTGTGTCACCATGCGCAGCGTGTTTGGATCCACATCTTTCACAGAACACGAAAAAGCACCCACTGATTTGTCATTTTCCTTCTCGAAGACTATTTCTGTTTCTGAAGACACCAAGTCCTTGATCCTGGACGTCAACCGCATCTCGTACCCTCCGTCAAGGGTTTTATTGTATGTTGCTGTTGCAGAACCAGCTGAGTCTATCAACAGACCTTCATCAGAATTTTTGGGCTCCATTTCCTTGTGAATTAACTGGGCATAACACTTGTAGGACTCCCGGGACTTGCCGTAACTGTATTGTTGCACGAGTTTGACTTTATCCATGATTTCTCTGAGGACAATAAGTCTGTTACCGACAAAACACTTCGGGAAGGCGTTTTTCGCTTCAGCGTGAACATCCCCCAGCTTCGTGATCTTCGTCTTCCGCGGTGCGAGGACTATGATCTCCTTCTTCTTCGGAAGTAATCTCTGCAGGGAGGATACAAAGCTGCTGACTTCCTCCTTGATCTTGTCCTCGTTTATGTCCATTGTAGCCTAATTATGTATATTTTATTTGTTGGATAACAGGTCAAACGTCATTGACCTGTCTGGTTTTATTTTCGTATCGCTGAGCGTTGACGACGTGTCCGGCCAGTCGCACGCTGCAAGGAGTTTGTGCACCTATTTATAGTTGTCTTTGGGATGTCTGCGTTTATTTATGGCACTTCCTTTCTGTTTAAATAACATAATAGGTAACTTTCAAGATATTTCTCACCAATGTCTGCGCATAAATTATCATTTTCATTGAAACTAGATGTTAAATAAAGAGACCCAAATTTATTATTATTATTATTCGCAATATTCGGTTATTTTCATTCATGATTTCCTCTTTAAAAGTTGTATCGTTCTAAACAGACGTGCCATCATATATGTATACCTACGGTAGATTACCAAATAGCCTATGTTTCACTACTTTTTACACTTTAACTTTAATTAACATTCGTGACGACTTTTTGGCGGGAAAGTGAAGCGTCATGTTTAGCAGTTTTGTTTTATTTTCTAAAATTTGTGTTTTGATGAATTTTAATGTATAATAATAGTGGATTACTAACTGTTAAGTGTTCGTAAACGTGCATGAGTGTTGGCAAATGAAACAAAAACAGCGTGATGTGACTTTCAAATTCTTCCATGAGGTCCGCGTTAGGTTTCAGTAAAGAACCACATCTTTACTCAAACTAGGAAGAAAAATCATTCATCATCCTTCATTAACCATTAATGCACCAAATCATCAACCATTATCATGTATCATCCACCATTATTCATAAATTATAAAAATACTAAATGAAGAAATGGCACAAAGGCCAAGAAGCCATGCCAAAAATTATTTAAAAAAAACATTCAGGACAATTAAGCATTTATCGTTTTGATCAGTTTTGATCATCTCTAGAACTGCTTCATTGAAAAAGGAAAGACAAAGGTTAGACCTTATTCTGTCGTATATATATGACGTCACGACGTATTTCGTGGTTTTTTTTTTACTTAAACCAAAAAATATATATGCTGTATTCAAGACAGAAAAATAAAGAAATTGTATTTTTGTATTAAACACTCAAATTAAAAAAAGGTGTCGTCAATTGACTGCATATTTTTTTTTTGTGTAATGGCGCTAAATATTTTCATGACGAAATTTAACCCTATTGTTTTACCTTCAATAGTTTTGTATAACAGGAAACACATTGCTGCTATTTATTGTTATTGTATAGCTTTATTAATTAAATAGAGAGGCCGTCAATCCACCTGTTAGTTTATCGGACCATGCATTCTCATTCACCATTCTTGACACACTTGTTAACGCGACCGGACTGTCGACACTGATTCTCAGGAACATGATACGCTCTTATTACTTATACTTAATTATGTATATTAACGTAATCTTTACATTTATGATACACTAGCTGATTCCTGCGACTTCGTCCGCGTGCAATTTAACAAAAAAAAAAAAAAGTTTCATATTAACTTTGCACCCCCGTTTTACCCCCTTTGGGGGTGAATTTTCAAAAATCCTTTCTTAGCGGATGCGTACGTCATAACATCTACCTGCATGCCAAATTTCAGCCCGATCCATCCAGTGGTTTGGGCTGTGCGTTGATAGATGTCAGTCAGTCAGTCACCTTTGAGTTATATATATTTAGATTTACATAATGATGGATATAATTGTATTAATTTTTCATAGTGTATCACCTGTTAAAGACAAGTATTTACTGGTTATTTAATAAACCTTATTGTATTGCTTTTCAATAATTTAGACCTGTTTAAATTCATATGAATTTTATAACAGAAATAAATAAATAAATATTCCTGGACATTATGACCCACAGCGCCATCTAGTTCCGTGCTAAGCAACGAAGCTTGTGTTACGGATACTATTTGGTTGATATACTACATATATACTTCTTTTTTGTAAATACATACATATTATACATAGATACATCCATGACTCGGATACAAATGTTTATGCTCATCACACAAACATTTGTTCCTACCGGGATTCGAAGCCGGGACCCACAACACAAACAGCATTGTTAACTACCACTGGACTAATTGGGTCGTCAGTGCTTTCTAGTTCCGAACTAAGCAACGAAGCTAGTGATACGGATACTAGAAAATTGATACACGTTTTGTTTTAAGCTAATATAATATAGTATATTATATCACGCCCGTAAACAGATATTTTATTAGTGCGCTATCACAAACCGATGTGAGAAAACAGAGAATAAAAGATTTGAGCTTCTATTGCAAGGTAAACTATTTATTTCTTTCTATTTTCTCAGACACCGATCACTCAACCATTGCGCCAATCTTGCTGTCCTTTCTCTAACCAATTAATTAAAACACACTTTCGAAATGACTTGACGGTATTTTGTGAATTGGCTATTTTCAAAATACCCTCAAAATACGTATTTAATTTAGGCAGACAAGTTGGAATTGATTTATTGTCTGTCTCGTTATTTGCCACCTGTGGCTAAGTCTCTTGGGTCCGTTCAATTTGAACCC
Organism: Craniophora ligustri; assembly: GCA_905163465.1. Classification (NCBI taxonomy): domain Eukaryota; kingdom Metazoa; phylum Arthropoda; class Insecta; order Lepidoptera; family Noctuidae; genus Craniophora; species Craniophora ligustri. Next base: position 11,937,344 of record LR990969.1, read on the forward strand.
TTTTAGCAAATTGCTGTAAATGTGACAAGCGCTTGAACGGTCGGTACGTTTTGAGGTACTGAACTGAATTTATTTGACGGAAAGTAAAAGCTTTCGTTGGATTGTGGACGATCGGTAGGTGGTTTGTGGGTAAAACAAAGTACATTGGATATTTATTGATTGTGTACTTTAAAATATAGCTCATAAAATAGAATGTTGTCTGGAGGATACCTACAGTTCTCTTAAAGTTCCTCGGCTGCTCTGAAGTTATTGACAATGCGCTTATCACTATCTCTTTCACTCTGTGCGATTCGTTTTTTTTATCTACGCTATAATTGGGAAGCCTAACTTCAGATCAGTCAAGTTATTTAGTAAGATCATTTGGTAGTTTAACAAAGAATCTAGAATCTGTTAAAGTAACATTGCCCCGATGACAGGTAATGGGTAAGCAAAGGGCTTTGTTAGTGAGTATGAGTGAGGAGTGAGTGAAGACGATTTTCTATAATAATAATAATTTATAAATTAAATTATTATTATAGAAAATCGTCTTCAAGGATAAATTAATAAGGATTTTCCGCACATTAAACAAACAATTGTGGTTTAAAATCTAATAGACCCGGACGCATTTTTTTTTTATTATAAAATACACACTTATTAAAATACTTAGGTACTATCTATCTATCCAAATCTTTTCGATTCAGAAACTGACTAGAAAACATATAAATATTTTATTTTGTGGGAGAATTGAATCCGCAACATGTGACTCAGAAACCAATCGTTCACTAACTCTCCTTATCTACTGGATCGTGCTAACCAAAGGTTATTGAAACCGATCGTTTTAACCGAACGCTAGTAAAATAAACTACGTCAACAGATACCATAAATATTAGGTGTGAATTCCGCGCAGTACCGTACGCTTCCCGGTTCGATACCCGATCGAAGCAATATTTACGGCACTGAAGCTGTTTGATACGTTTATTTATTACTCGACTATGGCAGCGGTGAAAGGAGGCTGTGTGTTTTAAGGTTAGTTTTTTCTTTAAACTGACTTTTTCTTACGATTTACTCCGGGTGGTGTAACTAGTTTTTTTGAGGTTGTTTTTGAAATTCTTAGTACACGCTTTGAGTTGTGCTTGGTGTATAGTAATAGAGCGATTCTAACACAATGTACCTATAATCAAATCAAATCCAATAGCTTTTATTATATAAAACATTGTTAATTAAGTACTTATTTATGAAAAACATGAGAAAATCTCTCAAGCATGCATTTTTCCTGACGATGATGGAAAACCAATCACCGTTTGAGCACGTGATAAATACACGCATATATTCGCAAACGTTCCCTGGGATTGAACTAGAGACTTGTGACTTAACAGTCCACCGATCACACCACTAGAATATCACAGCTTTTTCCTGTAATCTCCAATTAACCTAATTTATAATATAACAGAGATTTTGTTTATTGAACACAGAATATAAAATACACATTTCTATTAAGGTTTTCAAAATTAAAGTACAAAAATAGCTATAAAATCCCGGATGTTATAAATGTTTATAAATCACCACGCGGGTTCCTGGTTCGATACCCGGGTCAAACATTGTTTACTGTTTCATTGCTCCAGTTTGTTATAATAAAACATTTAACACATGTGGTTTACTCGACTTCGTAGTTATAGAATGTGTAATGATGTTACGAATAAAATTGTACAGATTTGTTTAGGAGTGAATGAACTAAATTGGTATTTTTTTAGTACAATAGTTGGTAGTATAGATTCGACCTTTGTCCATTCATTTAATATACATAATATTAGCCTTCTGCGTCTCGTCTCTCTATAAAATTTAATGAGTGGTTTCTGTTAGGCAAAAATTACAAAAATTACTAACAATCTGTAAAAGCTCATACTGATTTTTACACTTACGTGCTAGGTACGTAAAAATACTAGCAACACTAGCAAACACTGAAATAAAACCTCTTTTACCGATTTTATCGATGTATGTCATGGGTAGTCTGCCCATTGAAGCTGTAACTAGTCTCAATATACCGCGATAAACTCTGTAAAAAAAATATATATTTCACTGCCAAATCTCAGGTCAAGCAATGTTGTAAACCATTTATAATTTCAAAAACCAATCACTTAATTTCACATGAGATTAGCCAACAGATTACGTTGAAAATTTCTCTTTTGCTAGCCGCGAACAATAACAAAAGGCTAACATTTAAATATGGCTGTGTAGCGCCATCAATCGATCGGCCCCAGCTGTAGTAAAATGGCCCTTAAATCCTAAAGTCCAGAACCCTTTCATATTTATAGTCGCTATTGAAGTCGCCTTTCGGCTTTAAAGTCTTTAAACACCAGATTTCATTGAAACATTTGAAACTGAAATCGTTTTACCCTTAAGTTTCTATTAGACTTAAGATTCGAGACTCATTTATTATTGGGAAAGTATTGTAAAATTGGATCGTTCGTGAATAAAGCCTTTGAGTTCTTGATTTAATTAGCTAAAATATTATTACATCAGAGTTATTGCCTCTCTCTGGAAACTGCCACAAGGCAATGCAAAGCGATGTTCAGATTATTCGGTTATCACAAAAAATACAGCGGGTAACATTAAGGGTGTACCTTAGTACACCTCTGCTAAACCCTTCAGGATAAAGGCGTAATGCTATGTTACAGTATTGATTTCATTTACGCGAATATTAGACGTTGATATAAAACTATTGATTTCGCGGATTTTATCGCGGTAGGTATAGGTACCTATTGATATTATGAATTTAATCCCCATTCCTCGGATCGTTTAAATTATGATCCAGTCTAACCTAACCGATCCGAAACCTAAGGATAAGATCCATGAAAAGTTAGTTATATAACAATAGTATAACAATGTATTACACTGCAATGTGTGAGATATTGCAGTAGGCAAACTGTATCAGTGTATATAAAATATTTCCTTTTTCCGTTACAAAGAAGCTTGAGTCGCTTCGATACGTAATTGCTTTTTAAGCCGCAACATTTGTGGGATTGCTCTATTGGGAATATGCCCTAAGAACATTGATTGTGCATTGATAGGGTATTATTAATTGATATAATTATTACTCCATCTGCGTTAATTTTAACGATAAGCCTTCGTTATGAGTATACAAAGCATAAGACAGTCCAAAAGTGATTTTCAACGTGTTAAAAAATAATTTTATTATGGCTGTGTAGCTCCATCAATCGATCGGCCCCCAGCTGTAGTAAAATGGGCCTTAAATCCTAAAGTCCAGAACTCTTTCATATTTATAGTCGCTATTGAAGTCGCCTTTTGGCTTTAAAGTCTTTAAACACCAGAAAAATAATTTAATGTGTCAAAAATCGCTGTCATCGTCCACTTATTACCACGACATTCAGCACACACTAAATACAGCACGGTCAGTCTTCACCCCTCCCTAACATACGTACAGCACGGTCAGTCTTCACCCCTCCCTAACGTACGTACAGCGCGGCCAGTCTTCGCCCCTCCCTAACGTCAGATTGTCAAAAAAGCAAAGGATTCTTCACGCACAAATTAAGCACGTGCACAAACGTCAATGTGTAGCAATATCATTGTACATTGTAACAGAATATCTCTGCCTAACCACGTTGTGATTCAGGCCTGACTGAGAAATAGAATCGACCTGCCAGCTCTTAGGCTGTTTATTGTTAAATAAATACCTAAGAAACAGTTGTTTGTTAATAGTGATAACATTGTTATTCAGTAGTTTACCATTATTATCAATAACATTGTTGTTATTATAGAATGTCCTTATAATTAAAGGTTATAGTTTAATAATATTTACCAGAAACTGATATAAAATGCTTCTAGCAACTCATGACGCATAACATTGATAATTTCATTAATTACAATAGGTTTGAGAACTTTGAAATTGAGATCAAAAAGCGGTTATATGTTGCTCATTCTTAATTAACATACTTTTTTGTGTTATAATTCCACTAATTATTATTAAGACGTTAATTATTTACTTTCACAAAACTGTAGAAAAACTACAGTACGGCCACTCTATATAGCCCTCTTTCATATATTTTTTTATGGTGATAAACGAGAAGGCGGCTCACCTGATGGTAAGTGATGACCGCCGCCCATGAACAGTTGCAACACCTGAGACTTGCAAATGCGTTGCTAAACCCTTAGAAACCGTTCAGGTTTCTTAAAAGAGGGAGTTACTGAATTGACAGCAAACGGAATTACCATGCTGTCAGAATAGTCACTCCCCCAATGAGCTCTGGTAACCTTACTCACTCGCAGAAAGAACTATTGTTGATTCACTGCGGTCTTCTGTAAGGTGGAGGTACTTCCCCAGTCGGGCAGCTCAATTTGAGCGAGTAATCTCGCTATGTCCTGCCTCCTAAAATATGTAAATAAATTACTCACAGCCTCCGTAGTCTGTTAACATGATATATTATGACAATCGGAAATATAAAAGAGGTATTCGACCGCACTGTTGGTGCAGTGGTCGAGCGAATAACTTCTGCGTCGCGTGTTGCGGGTTTGATGGCCACACGAAATAAATATACGAGTATGTATGGCCTACAGGTTTTTGTAACGTGTATTTGTGCATTGTGAATATTTGTGTCTGTAACTGGGAGAAATTCCTAGTAGATATAAAAATAAAAACCAAACCATATGACAAACATTTCATTAGAATATCATAAAAAAACTCTTTTGTAATCGCTTCGGTGAATAAAAGAGACAAAAAGTACTCTCTATTCAAACTGAATGAACAGTTTTTTTTGTTAACAATATTTTGCACCAACTTGTTTTTTCAGGCATTGAAATATCCTGCAATGGATTTTTTATCTTATAAGTCCTGCAGGATCATACAAGTATTTATGTAACCATCGGCAGTATAGCCGGGACTTACAAAAGATACTTAAAACAAATAATAGGAATTACTTTTTTCTATACCCTAGTGGTGTGCCTAGTAGACTGTGAAGAAAAAGTCTTCGATTCCAATCTTCAGTCTAACAACGTAATTGCTACACATGCAACTATCGACCGATCTATGTGTGGATGTTAACCAATTAGCTTGTTAGAGTGTACGTAAAGTAACATTCTCAAACGGTGACAACATCGTGAAAAGACCATGTAGGTTTTGCCTAAGAGATTTTATTGGTGGTGTGTGAAGTCTGTAAACCTATATTAGGCTAGCGTGGTGGAATACAGCCTAATCTCCCTCAAATGAGTCAGACAGTGAATGCGTGGTTGATAATTAATAATTAACGATTATATTGTTATAAAAACAAAGCTTAAAAGTTGCTAGGTATAAGGTCACTGGTTCAATTACAACATCACATGTGACGGCCATTTTAGTTATAAATGAACCCATATACACAACACAAATGAATACAAAATCCATTAAAGGACTGTAATTACATATGCCGTTTTAGTATTAAACGTGTCTGTAATCTGTAAACACCCATTACATAAACAAACATTAAGCCAAATAAATTTCTTGTAAAAATTGTGTTTAAAAAGGTACAATATAATATATCAAGAGATAAAACCCATTAGGACGCCGGTAACGAAATAAAAATTATGTTTCAACTTTTTGAAGCGATGAAAAACATTGTTGTACCACAGATTAATTAAGGTATAGCAGTTTTGGGCTATTGTAACTTAGATATTCTGTGACAGGATAACTCGCATTCACCCAGATTATTCACTATATCAAAGATTAATAAAAAAGTAAGATTGATCGTAGGAAACTAGAGGGTATTGTATTATAGTCGTAATTACTTAATCCTTTTTTTAACTTTGTTGAATTCTAGTTTGAAGGCTTGAAAAATAACAGGCACCAATATCAATTGAATGACACTAACGTAGCTGCGAGTCTAAAATGCCTAATATCTTTCCGGGGTACAAGTGTGACAATATTTTTATAACGATGTCCGTGTTCCGAAGAACTGTGTACATTAAATGGTCTTCTAAATATTTCTTGTTTCTTCTGTCCGGAATCAAATATACTATAATGACGACTTGGGGGAGACCTATGTCCAGCAGTAAACACTGGACGTCTAATGGTTAATTTAATGATGATAATGACGTCTTACAAAGATTTGACCCATATAACCAGCTAGTTTTCAATGAATTAAAACTTTATTGTTGTTTGTTACAGAATCAAAATGTGGTCAGGGAAGAAGGGTTCAGATGGCAACAACGCCAGCACTCCTACTGCTGAAGAGGAGATCAAAGTGGTGCTGGTGGGGGACACCCAGTGCGGGAAGACCTCGCTGGTCCAGAGATTCGTCTCCGACACTTTCATAGACGTGAGTATTTACCACATTTACCGTACCATCACGCCTTGTGTCTCCGACAGGTTAGACAGGGAACTAATTGACGACCCAATTAGACCAGCGGTAGTTAACACTGCCTTCTTTGCTATGGGTCCCGGGTTCAAATCCCGGTAGGGACAAATGTTTGTGTGATGAGCATGAACATTAGTGTCCGATTCGAGTTACGGATGTATATAGATGTATGTAAGATATGTATATATTTACAAAAAAAGTATATATTAGTATATCAACCACATAATATCTGTAACACAAGCCTCGTTGCTTAGCTCGGAACTAGATGGCGCTGTGTCATAAAGTCCAAAAATACTAAAAAAAAAAAAATGTACACCCAAATTTCGTCGGCATGTTTTAGGTCCCATGTAATAGCGTGCAAGCCTATTGCCATTAACGGAGGACAATTCCAAACTCTGAGCTGCCACTGAGAATTTCATAGAAAAAGCCAATTACACTTTGCTGGACCTAGGAATCGAACCCAAGCGGTACCTCTTGCTCGCACTTGCGTGCACTGGGCCAACGAGGCAGCCTTTTACCGCACTTTACCTTTTATCAACATACAGAGCATTTTGTATGTGTAGTAAGTGATTCATTATGTATACATATACCACAAATGTAATCAATCGTTTTCCAAGAATTTCCGGACGAAATCAGATCTGTCATACCCCTTATAATGTATATAACATCTATCCATACTAATACTATAAATGCAAAAGTGTTGGTCTGTCTGTTACCTCTTCACGTTTTCAAAGTCAAATTTAAAGTCAAATCGTTTATATCAAATAGACCAATATTACAGGTGCTTTTGAATTGTCGAAATTAGTTGAATTTAGTTGCACGGTTCCAAAGGGTAGGTCTTATGGAGAAGAACTGGCAAGAAACTCCGTAGATACTCTTTTAAATAAATAAATCCTTTACAATAAATATATAAATCCTTTAACCGCTGAACCAATGTTGTTGTTAAATCTGGAGATAAATTAATGGGTTACAAAAACATAATATTACGTTGCTCGACCCTAGAAATTACTAAATAACGATGTAGTATGGATGATCTAGATGGCGCTGTGTCATACTTTCCGGATATATACCTACTACTATTTAAAATATTTCATACCTTTCCAAAGAAATTCTCTAATATATTTCTATATATAATATAACCCCTAAAAAGTTATTGCGGGTCGCTGGACTCGCTGGTAAACTATACTTACAATGTTTTTGCCTAACACGGTTGTCATCCGCCAAATACTTGCGTCTCCTTGAGCCGCTGACATATTTACCTTTCATTCCGTTAACAGAAAAACAGGGAAGAAATGAAACGAAAGCAAATAAGTCCCTACCCAACTCGACGTTTTCATATTTCATATTTTGCCCAAACATGTTTACTTGTACCGTAATTTGCTTCAAATACTAACGTCAAACTGTCACTCAAAACTGTCAAGGATTAAAGCTCATGTGTGTGTGTGTTAGAGATGTTACAGAAGTGGTTTTATCGAAACCGAAGTCGGAATTAGACTTTTTAAATTCGAGTTATCGAAATCGGAGTTGGAGTTGCAATTGGAATTGGCGTCGGAGGCGGCAGTGGATACAAAAGAGAGCTCCTCTTGAGGTTCTATAATTTCAGTTATAAAATAGAAAGGATGAAATATTCTTAAATAATAAACAATTCTAATAGTAAATTAAATCAAATGAAGTGACACTAAAATAAAGCAAATTGTGTTGAAAAACCTTCGCAGCTTTATTTCCATCTGATCTATTTCACAACTGGTCATAGATCTATTCTGTGACAAGTTGGAGGTTCACCGTTTATAGGAGGTCTACCTCCAGTACAACCTCCGATTCCAAAGTCGAAGTTTGAGGTCTAATATCAATCGGAAGTTCCGACTTTTCGGAATCGAAATTCCGTAACATCCCTAGTGTGTGTATATAGTCTGTGTCTGTGCATATTATGTGTATGTGTGAAGTTATCAACAGATTATGAAGACAGTGCTGCGACAGCGAGTGAGTGAGCTATTTGAGAAAATTAATGGTCGGTTTTGATCGTGCATAATAAATGTTTCCTGAAGTAAATCTGTTGGAGTTACTTCAGAATCAATTATTTAATAGAGAGCTAAATATGTTCTTGCCTTATTTTATTTACTAGCTTTTGCCCGCGACTAAGTCTGCGTAAAATTACTTATATTATCCACATACAAACTTCCAACCCCCTTTCCTCCCTTTCAAGAGATGATTTCCAGGATGAAAACTATGCTATGTCCTTCCGGGGACTCAAAATATCTCTGTACCAAATTTCATCTAAATCAGTTCAGCGGTTATAGCGTGAAGAGGTAACTGACAGACAGACAGATACACTTGCGCATTTATAATATTACTAAGGATGGATATGAAAGTTTATATAAGTAAAAGATGGCACAGCTGGTGCAGTGGTCTAGCGATCGGCTTCTGCGTCGCGTGTTGCGGTTTCGATCCTCGCACGGAACAAATATACATAGGTATGAATGGCGTATAGGTAGTTGCACCGGGTCTGAGTGTTTGGGCATTGTGAATATGTGTATTTGTAAACGCACCCGCGACAAAGATGAAATTCCAAGTGTGTGGCAACATTATAAAACAATTGGTCCGTATACTGATTATGCCGCTAACAATAGGAAGCTCACTGCCACTCAGAGAGCGATGGAGAGGGCTATGTTAACAGTTTCACTACGTGATCGAATCAGAAATGAGATCAGTAGAGGAACCCGGGTTACTGACATAGCCCGAATAATCGCCAAACTCAAGTGGCAGTGGGCGAGCAAGAACGGATGGCCGATGGGGCTTGAAAGTTCTCGAGTGGCGACCACGTACTGGAAGACGCAGCGTGGGTAGGCCCCCGGCAAGGTGGACCGACGACCTGGTTAAGGTCGCTGAAATCTGCTGGATGCGGGTGGCAAAGGACCGGTCATCGTGGCGATCCTTGGGAGAGACCTATGTCCAGCAGTAGACGTCTAACAGTTGATATGATGTGTGAAACACTTGAGATTAATAATAATACAATACATGCACTCACGTGATTTCTCATGAGGGTAGGCAGAAACTACAGAACGGCACGCGTTACGATCCCTGCATACAACATTTTCATTAATAATAATATTTCACGTCAATCTAACAAGTCGCATGTAGCTGATCTTCTAAATGAAAACATCATGTTTAGCGAGAACCAAGTCGTGTCTTAGGAGTGAGGATGCGAAAATAAAAAAAGCATGGGTGCTAATGTTTACTTAGAGCCTAAGACAACATCCTGTGGTGATTGGTCTTGTCCTGGCTGCAGTGAAGCGTTAAGTGTTCGCAAGAACTGCATTGTTACGTGGCATGTATGGTTGTGGTTGAAATGTCGGCTTTCATGCTATCTATTGCGGGATCATACCCAACAAAAATAAAGGCGTAAAGGATCCAAAATGTCGGGAGAAAATAATTTATAATATGTAGTTTTATTTCAATGTTAAACGAAAGTAAACGAACTTTTAGTCTGGATGGATGGTCAATATAGTCTTCTTGCCTTTCCTCGCCACTTCATAGCCTGGGAATACTAATTTGGGTAACCTATTTTCTACCCCCTTTCCACCTACTTAATGGTTGATTTCTGGCATAAAAAAATATCCTATATCCTTTCTTAGACTTAAATTCCCTCTACACCAAATTTCATCTAAATCGGTTAAGCGGTTTAAGCGTGAAAATGTAACAGACATATTTCAAATTTATAACATGTATGTCTAATGAGTTAATGAGACAGCTGAAGATTAAAACATATCGAGATAATTACGCGTATTTATTCCAAAACTATCATCTGTCTGTATACGCCTCATTTCTCTTTCGACAGCTTAAGATGTAAGAATGTATATAAAAAAAAAATAACAAGTATTTTGGTTCTTCCTAAACCAACATCCCGTTTAGAGGAAACAGAAACCGTTTTAAAAGTTTGTTAATAATCATAAGATATTTGTCGGCGTTTATCACGTTTGTCACTATATAATATATCAATGATGTGTCTTTGTCTAGTTTTGTGTAACTATGAACTATTCTAGAACACCAACGTACGTAAGGGAATTTTTCATTTAAATGAATCATTATTTTATCAATTATATTATTTAATTATTATTTTTATGTTAAATTTGATTAAATATGTCTGACTTTTAATTATTATTTACTTACATTCGCACGAGTTTATTTATTCGAATTACTGGTTCAGAATATATTTGTGAACCGATTCAATTTATTAAAATGTTACTTGATTGATTTATTTATTTTCGTACCTACCAAATGTATTTCGTAAATAATTAATAATTTATCGGCTCATATGTCGACCATTCGATACTGACTGACGAATAAAAATGATCGCGTTCCATTGACGGCTGGACAAGAACAAATGACGGAATGACAATGCAATCTAACAAATTGGCCAGCGATTGATTCAGCCTATACTTTTTAGAGCGTATGTTGAAATTAAGACGCAGTAATAGCACACGTGGACTTTTTAGTGGCAAAACTCTGCAGCTTATATACCTATACAGACTGATGTAAAATATAAGCCAGAAGTCAAGTTTTATGAGCTAATATTCTGTTCCTCATATGAGCCAATATTGTGTGGTCTACGATTAGTTGTTCTGTGTAGGTATATAAAGAAAGAAAAACGTATTTTTATATGTTTACAGAACAATGAGACATCAAAATACATGACACGAGGCCAAAAAACGGTCTATTTCAGCATATGAGAGGATAAGCGGTTTTACACAGGAGAAACATATTTCTGAAACATAGAAAAAATACTGAGTGGTTCTTTTAAAACTAGATTTATTGTGGCTCGTTTTAACTACAGTTTTTTTTTATTGATTATCCGGACAGCTGTTTTAGTTTGATGCTTGACCAATTTATGTGAACGAATTGAATTTAGCGCGCTTTGCTTTTAAACTGGCGTGTCGCATCAATACCAAACTTTTTGCATCAACCTTTTTTTTCAATAAATTTTTGTATCAAAGGTACATTCATTCAACTTTGTACTTTTTGAACCGCGTCGTTCGTAAGAGCAATTATTGCTTTAGCAATATGATTAGGTACCGACTGTTACACCGTATTTCTAATGTTTCAATCATTAGCACGTTCCTCAGATATTTTAATCGTTTTAAAAAGCGTATTAATTCCTCGTAGGAAGTCCTGGTGAGAGGGAACCAGTTCGAATGAAGGATTTTCTTGGATTCTTGGAACTAAAAATCTATGAACCTGCACTAGACCATCAAGTTGGCCTTATACCTCCCAATTGTGATAGTAGACCCGTGTCAAGCTTGATAACATGCAGGACAGCAAATAGATTGATTTCAAAGTCAAAGTCAAATCATTTATCCATAAGTAGCCCATTATTATAGGTGCTTTTGAATTGTCAAAACCAGATGCACGGTTACAATTCCTAAAAATAGGTCTTATGAAGAAGAACCTGAAGATTATGAATAAATCGAATGGACCACTTAAACCCCAGTGTTCATTTCATTCTATAATTCAACGTAATACAAACGTTAGTTCGTAACCAAACAGGAAACTACAGATAAATTTTACCAGGAACATAACAAAAGAAGGTAGCATTTAAGTAACCCTCGCCTGCCCAAATAAGTGAGATTTATAGATGGAATGTGAACAGAAAGGGTTCGGAGACCGCATAATTCTGAACGAGTCGGGCGAAAAAGGGTTATTGCAAGTGATACACAAGGTGAATTGCTGAGATACCTAACTTGCCTTCACTATATTGTTAGTTATCATATTTGCGCATTTAGTCACCTGACATTAACTTGCGTTGAGCTCCCTAAATAATGATTGAACTGTACGATGACTGATGTGCCTATACCTACTCAAGCTGGCGTGACTCTTTCTTCTAAAAGCCATTTCAGGCGTTGGACTTACATAATTATACCTCAAAAGAGACCATAGTTCTCTAAATTGGTTTGGTCATTGCATTTGCAAAACATATCTTAAATACTTATGTGTGTAGGTACAACTTAGTATCCTTAAAAGATTTATTTACATAAATAAAAATTCATTACTTAAATAGTTCTAAATATCTAACATTTACTATCTCTCTTTTCTGTTAAAAAACGATGGTCGATACAAATAACACGACTCATTGAACAGTGATCTGTCAACTAGAAAATTGTTAAGACTCCCACTAAATATTTACAGTTTGGTTTGTTCCTTTTTATCTTCAGTTGTTTTTCTATTGTTATCACTGAATTTGACTGGATTCACAAAGATTTTCCCTTTTAGAAATGACAAATCCGCTTCTGGTCAATTCTAGGCAGCTATCTGCCTTACAGGTCATGGGTTTTCATTTAGCTGATACGCAGTGCCGGATTAAGGTAACTGGATGCCCTTTTTTTTTAAGTGCGGAAAAATCCTTTACTGGCCGTCCCGCCGCCTGGGGAGGCGACGAGGTGTGTCGGACTCCGCCTAATGTTAGCGTTTACCGACTAAAAAACCGCACCCGTCAACGCCACCAACCTGATTGCCGGGGCCATGAGATTCGCAAAAGCATGCACCACAACCCCGGCGGCAAATGGATACCCTAAGCAAACTTGGGTGGAGGTCATCTCACATAGGCAAAACATTACAAGACCACTTTAAAAGTGGGCTGAGCTATTTTTGCACCCTACACTTTGATTGATTGTCCGTATTAATTCTCGATCGTGTGCCTCCCTAGACGGGATGCCTTAAACAATTGCTTGAATAGCTTAAGGGCTAATCCAGGACTGCTGATACAGGTCTCCATGGATGAGCTTATTATGATGGAAAAAATCGCAGGCAAAAGACTTGTCGGTCGGAGGAGGAAGTCATGGCTACGAAACATCAGGGATTAGACGGGGATAGCGAGTGCTGCCGAACTGTTTCGCCTCGCTAGAGATAGAAACGAATATGCTAAATTGACTGCCAACCTTCGCTAGTCGGAGAGGCACCAAGATAAGAAGAATGTACCATTTAGGCGTTGCATAGCTAGTTTCGTAGTTGGTATTTTTGGAGGACTCGTTACTCCTTTTCTTTGCTGTGATGATGACGACTGAGGTGGTTTTCGTGAGGTTATAATCCCACATTCCTTGGACTTTTCCTTTAAGGCTGCTTTTAGAAGGTTTCTGTCCTGTTAACAAAAAAGATAGATAGTGGTGACGGGTGAGCGATAAAGACGCTCACGATACTGGAAAATATATTATTGTTGGTCGAACGATACCATATTTTCCTGCAACGTTAATTAATTAAATAAATAAACGTGTGTTTTCAATATTGGTAAAAATACTGATTTCTGACACTACTGGCAATATTGAACATCGAAATGAAAATATACACTATAACCCGTACGTATACAGTAGCTTCACTTATTCGGGTTTAAATCATATCAGTATACGGCGATAAAGTTCGTAAAAAAGAGTTTTATTTCAAAAAACAATTTGCGGTTGAGATGGCCAGGATTGACGGCGTTTTATTTATCGGTTAAGTGCCAAACTAAGATTCGTAGTCTCAATTTAATTGGTCTAGACGGCGTCCCAGCATTTGAGCTATTCACTAATTAATTATTTATTCATCACAATTCGGTGTCAAAAGCGCTCGAATTTACGGTAAGATGTCTCGAGCGGCTCTATTATAACATTTATTTAGGTAGGCACCTCCAGTTGTGGATTTGAAGGGAATCTAAACTAAAAATATTTATAGGTTAATAGGGTGACTTAAAATTTATTCACTAAACTACACATACCATAACCTACTCAAGAACAATAATAGTCACATACATACATACACTCACGCTTCTTACCCATGGGAGTAGGCAGAGACTACAGAATGCCACGTGCTACGGTCCCCGCATACCGCTTTTACTTCATCCACATTTATACATGTTCTCGTGCACGTGTTATACATGTGTAGTAGATAATAATTAATTATAGTGAATTTATAATTGAAAATAGTTCCGCTAATTTAGTTGTAAAAATAATCGGTAAATTACCTAATACATATTTATTTCATAATGCTGCCTGCATACTGCAGCATTGAATTAATTATCTTATTTAACGTATTTAATCGTAAATGCAATAATAAATTCGTTAATTAGGGTTTCGTGTTCGGATGAAGAGAAAATTTATTAAATTTCACAAGAACGCAACTCGATTATAAAGTTTATGCGTTACTCCATTTTGTCAATTAGAGTGTGAACCTCCATATTTGTTTAAATGTATAATATTAGGTGTTTCTTACCATATACCATCACGCCTGTCGTCCTCGAAGGGTTATGCAGAGGTGTACTAATGTACACCCACATTTTGCCGGTATGTTTTAGGTCCCATGTAATAGAGGGCGGCCGACTACCATCAACCGGGCACAAATCTAAACTCCGCATCGAATATTAATGCATAATTATATCTTCATTTATCTATAGTTAAATCTTATAGGTTATTATGTACCATCTCTTAGGTCTAGTGTTTGTCCTAGGCTTTGTTCTAGTGTAAGGTCGAATATAAAGGTTGTCTAGGACAAATTTCGCCCTTATGTATTACTCATTATGAAGCCATTGTAATTACTTTCACATTACCTATGAAAAAATGTAACATGTTACGTTCCTACCGAATATTCCACTTAATCATCAATTATAATGTTATCTCTTTAACTTTCTTACAAAATGAAAGAGACAAAATTATGTTTAATTTACTAACTGCCGCACTCATAGATATTCATTAACTTTAATGAATCATTAAGTAATGAATTTTCGGCGCTCTATGAATGCCCAACATATCCCCCCAATATGTTGGGCCACTAATTAAATTTAGGTTCTACACATAAGGGTACCTAAATTTAATTAGTGGCCGAACATATCCCGCCACATTCATAGAGCGCCGAAAATTCATTACTTAATGATTCATTAAAGTTAATGAATATCTATGAGTGCGGCAGTATGTACTCAATGACTAAGTACTCAATGTAGCTTACTAAAAAGTTCTTAACGCAACGAGTGCAACAACTCATATAATTTATTCTTGGACCTATAAATACTGGACCGACATACCGAAGCGTTAGTAAAAAACTTGGCGCCAATATTCAAAGATCGAACGTTGAAGAATGTTCAACGTACGAGATAGGACTGACGAGAACGTCAGTACCTAATCCATTATTTATCAGTTCTTTTTATAAATCAATTTACTTATTTTCTAACGTTTAACGTAGGTAATAAAAATACTGATAATAAAAATAGATACACTTCGTGTAAATTAATTATATTAGGCCGCATCTAGATAGATTAGAGATGAATACATTAATTAGCGTAACGAGACAAATAACTTTATATATAATAAAACATGCAACTTGGAGTCGGCTTTTATAACATGCAAAAGACTACAAACAAACCAAAAGACTTCTTCCACAATCTTATTGTGATGTTCAGTAACATTATTAAAAGGCAACTGAAACAGACAAAATAATTACAGTTTACATAAAATCGCTTTGAAAATGCTCTTGCAATACGTACGTGCTGATTGCCTTTACAAACACTCCAACGTATTCGAACTAAATCTACGCTGTAGAGCACACTACCAATTTATTTACAAAATCGTGCTACACAAATCTTAACCTTAACCATCACGGAATAAGGAATTACAAGGTGCACGTAAAGTTGGCTGTCGCTTACCTGTTTTGTTCTCATTGGCGTATGCAGTGGTGATTAGCCTTTTTGCTCGTACCCTGTTCACGAATGCAGCCGCAACTGGTAACAGAAAACAGACTGATTTTGCGGCGAAAATGCGCGGTAACTTTATCTGTGGAACTTTTGTTTTCATACGTTTCGTTTTTGGAATTCGTATGAGAAATGAGGTTCAAATATGAATGTCGATAAAAAAAATTACCTATTTCAATCTGGAAACATAAACGGATATATTTTAGTTAATATCAAATAGATTATGAAATGCTATCTAGGTATTTAACGTTTGTTTAATATAAGTATTGTACGATGTACATGTACCTATCATCTTATTCAACAGATTATTATGAACTTTACTCGTCCTTTCCAATTCACGCTGAATGTCGACAAAATTTCTGTTTACCAGATGATGTCCCTTGATTGTATTAAAACTTGATTTTATCTGTCTCGCCAGTTACCATTATTATTATGTATAGTGAAAATAAAAGGTTAAAATGTGCTACATAGGTATAGACTTTGAAACACCCAATAAGTATATAATTATTATTACACCTATAGGTAGGTACTAAGAAAGTCCATCATCAACCCATTTACTGTACATGAGATTATCATAAAAGGTTGGCAAACTTCACACGCCATCGACAAAATCTCTCAAGCATGCAATTTTCCCCATGATATTTTTCTTCACCGTAAAAAAAAGTAATAAAGAATAATTTTATGTCTGACTTTTCCGCGATAGGAGATCTGTCAAAGCTGTCAAGTACTTCAACATGGCGCCGCGCCGCCCTGATGGCCAGGATGCCTTCGTTGTCTAGTCGTTATAACCGTGACAAAATGATGTATCTCTTTGTTACGGTGGCAGCTCCACGCTAGCCCGCGAAATTCAACCTTAAGCCTTGAGCTTTCATTTATCGTATGTAACAAGATGTAACATAATAAATAGTTCGTATACCTATTACTAGAGCCACTACTACTACTATAATATGTTCTAAATATATATATATATATATATATATAAAATTAAGTATGTAGTGTATGAGCCATCTAGTATCCCTAACACAAGCCACGTTGCTTAGCTCGGGACTAGATGGCGCTGTATCATAATGTCCAGATCTGTGAGAAGCAGATCGAAGGGCGGGCGTTTTTAGAACTGTCTTTATTGTCGACGTTCAAAAAGAGCCAATTAAATTTGGCCTATTTTGAATTTGAAAAAAAAAGGGCAAGATAATGACAGTACAGACACAAGTAGATACTTTTTTTTAATATCAATTATCATTCGTCTATACAAGTAACATATGTTTAACAAAATGTAATGTTGGTTTGTGTAAGTAAGGTCCAGAAATTAAAAAAGTACTTCAGTTTTGACACTATATACAACCCGCGTAAAAGGTTATTTTTATCTATTTTTCACGTCATTCCAACCACAGCGTGCCATAGCAAACAATTGCGGGATATCTTAAAAACATTTTTTTTTTATATCCTGAAAAATCAACACTGCCGCGCTTCTATGGCCTTTCTAATTTTTTAAAATATTGCCGTTATAAACCATTTTTATAACCAGCAACACAGAATGGCACATTTAATGAAATTTATGTGTACATTATGTTATTTTGTGAATCGAACCGTGATATTATTATGATGTATTATAAATCACACAGTGCTGTGTGGTATCGTGGCTATAAATAAAAGAACAACGCATAGATCAAAAATAAACCAGACTAGATTGAGTGCTGTAATGTTTTACCACTCTAGTTTGCTATTTTAAACTGAATACGTAGGTTACTATTGTGAAATACACTAAAAAATACGAAATAAACTGCACAGAGTTTAGTCACAAATAAAATGAATAATGAAAAAGAATTTTCTTTATGAATCTTTTGTAGACATTTAGGTAGATCATGTTGAGCAAATAATAAAATAAGAATATTTAAGATCGGATTGAAAATAAAAGCAATTTTTGCGGATTTAAATCATTTATTTTGACACAACTCACATATATATATACTATAGGTAAACCTAATAATATCGCGTAATAAATCTTAGTAAACTATTACATTCAAGAACAATTATTAAAAAAAAATTGATCCTGATTCCTATATTATATTGATATTATTTAATCCCAACATGTCAGATCCTTTACAGTATCTGTGATCACGGGCAGACAATCAGCCTGTGGTCCATGACAAAGTCTAGAAAAAAAATCATTGATTCACAGAACTTTAATAAATATTCAAATAAAGAATTCAGTAGAACTGTATTTTCATAAAAATCACTACTCGTACCATTGGCTGGGCGCCTATTACTTCCTTCATCCAGTTCATTTAGCTTCAATGGCTCCCACGCTGGCCATTGAGGCATAGAGTCAAGTGCATTCATTAGATTGCATTTAGTCAAACACCAATTTACATTGACCTCTGCTTTGGTACCTGGCGTCTAGAATACAGGGTCCTTGACAAACTGGTCTGCTGGGACCGCCGTCGACGCCCGCCTCCCAACTGACGTTTTGTCGGCAAAGGTTTTTTTGTTTAGCTGTTGAAAAAACGTCTTTCACTTCGTCGAACTTTGAATATGAATGGAACGATATTGATTTTGTTTTGGATTGTCTGTGGATTCGTTTTGGTTGGTAAAATACTTAATAAGCTGTACAAAGAACTTCCTCTTTATATTTTTTCTGTTTATCTTTAATTATTAAGTTACTAACATTATAATTAATTAATTAGAAAATATTTATTATTTCTAAATGATTCGTGTAAATGAATGAATTGTCTATCCACCACAAATTTTTATCTAAATACTTGCTTGTGTAATAAATGTTTTGTTAAAAAAACATTCATTTTCCATCCCTAAAACAAATTTCGTTAAAAGGGTTCCTAACTTTTTAGTTATTTTATTCACTCATTCATTCCATTTAACATTCTATGAATTCTGTTAAGCCTGATAAATTTAAATAGCAATACTGTTTCCACGAAATACTACAAATTTATGCCTACAATCATTGTCTTCAAAATATATGGAGATAGATTTACATAAAGTCACTAAATTGAACAAACTTTGCGCACTTAGGGACCGCTTCACATGCTCCAAAACTTTGGAATGTTCATGCTGGCAATGTACAAATTAATGTGGCAACATTTATTATTATGTAAATAAATATTCCAACACGATGCTGACAAAATTTATGGCGTCGGTGAATAATTAGACGGGGGAAATAAACGGTTAAATGATTATTAAGCTGAATGAGTGAGTAGCTTTGTTCAAAATGGCGGCGTGCTAACGTTTTGGCGCCAAAACTTAAGATAGGGGCTTACAATAGAATCTTCTCTTTATTCTAAAGACGTTTATTAAACATCCGTTAGGTTAATGAGTTTTCTATCTTTATAATTTACAAATGCAGAAAACAATGAAATAAGAAAATGAAGCGCAAGCTTTAAAAGAAAAAAAAAACATTAATTTGTATGAAAAAAAAATACTATTTGCATTTTACACGGCCGCTCGAATTTAATTAAAGAAAGTATTTAAAAGAAAGATTTTAATTGACAGATTTATTACCCTGGCCATAAATCAGCGGTTAGTCAAATAGATAAAAAATGGGCTATTTTTTTTTACTTTCGGAGTTTTTATAAAAAAAGGTTTGTAAGTGCCAGTTAGTTTTTTTATCAACAGAAAGTTATAGAGATAAAAATTTGCTGGTATAATTTCCCTAATATGAAATGTACAAAATATGTTAAAAACATCTTAAATATTGCAAAAAATATTTCCCGTACCGGGAATCGAACCCGAGCCTCCTGGGTGAAAGCCAGGTATCCTAGCCACTAGACCATACGGGATGATGACAGAGGTGGCAAAATAGACATTTATTTAACAATCGTGAAGTCATAACTCAATTTATGGCTTTAAAAAGATGACTGTTAGGTTGTTTTACAAAACAAAGTTATTATAGGTGGCCACTTCTTTACCAATAAATACTGAGTGTTTTTTTTGAGAAGAAGAAGTGGAGCAACATACTCTCCAGCAACACTAAGTTATAAAGACTTTACACAAACGTAATTCTGAAAACAAAATTAATAATATACATATATTTCCGGACATTATTACACAGCGCCATCTAATTCCGTAGTAAGCAACGAGACTTGTGTTACGGATACTAGATGGTTGATCTACTACATATTTAAATATTTTTTTTGTAAATACATAGATACATCCATGACTCGGATACAAATGTTTATAAATGCTCATCACACAAACATTTTGTGCCTTGTGCCGACCCATAGCACAGAAAGCAGTGTTAACTACCGCTGGACTAAATGGGTCGTTAATGAGGCAGTTAATTATATGTCTTCACTATTATCTTTATATCTATGTAATCCTTGTAATAAGGTTCAACGTTTGCTCGCCCGGTCCGGACCGGTCAAAGACATATACTTATTTATATAAATACTACCCTACCGGCGCAACTTCATCTCCTTCACATAAGAGAGCGTGGTTAAACATTTCCCCGTTATTGATGCTCTGCTCATGGCGTCATTGTTTCCTGTGAAGTTTTTAGCCTAAAAGTTTCATAAATTAATAGGCTTTCTTATAAAGAAAGAACGATTCAAATCACTTACAAAACAGAACACAATCGTACCATATGAATGAACATTGACTAAAAAACAAAAGAGATCCGCATACAAAATATGCGTCAAATCGTTTCAATGTAACCATTCTATCTCATAAAGTTCCATTCAGATTTAATTAATCTTATATGAAACAACAGGCACAACGTCGGCTCTTGGCCAACAAGGCCTCAATCTGTGCCCTAGGGCTTGACATAGACAGCATAATATTAAGGATAATTAATCATATCCCCAAAACTACCTGACACTGTCACATGTTACTCCAAGAGGATTGATAAAGGCTTTAATGCCTAGAGAACCAGAGACTTAATTATTCCTCTAATAACAGTTTTAATACGTAGGTTAATGTTCTTCATAATCATCATCAACTCATTATGACCCACTGCTGGGCACGGGTCTCCCTTCATTTTTTTGATTCATCGATTCTGACATGTGTCAAAACAGGACTAGGTATTAAGCTTCTGTGGAAGGGAATTTAGTAAGAAAGTGAAATGTCATTTTTGTAGTGTTGTATAAAAAAATAATAGTATTATTCGTTTGACTTTTATTCTAAAATAATATAGTGTTCGTTAGTTTAGTGTTTGTGAACGTGCGTAGATGTTTGCAAATGAAACAAAACAGGAGCAATGTGACTTTTGGAAGGTTTCAGTACAAACCCAAAGATAATAATTATATTAAGGTAATATTAATTTGAATCTTACGATGTAGGTAGATGGTAGGTACAATAAAGCATATGCAACCTATCTATCAAATATTTACTTAAACTTTAAAAAAATACATAAGCCACATTTGACGAAAGACTTGACTGTATAGACTAGATTCCTTGGCCTTTATTTTTCTTTATTTTTCTTGCCGCCACAATTTTTTTTTCCTGGCGGGAAGAAAAATAAACTGTCTAAGCGTAATGAGACTAAAATCTAAACGCTTTTGCAACTTACAATAACTATACTTATGATAGACGATCAAATCTTTAGTATCCACTCACACACGTCATATATACGCACATAAACTTCAACAAAAAACGTTTTACAAAGCCAAATCCCTTGATTTCGTATTCAAGAACGGTATTTCATTATTATAACCCTGGTAAATTGGATGTACGCTTGAGTAGGTGACCATTCAAATATCTCTTTGGTTCGGGTTATCGAGCAATAACACTGTAGAGCGATGCTCTTTGGAATTCAGTTCAAGCTATAAACTTAGGTTGTACATATCATCGACCCAAATAGTCCAGCGGTATTTAACACTGCCTTCTGTGCTAAGGGTCCCGGGTTCGAATCCCGGTAGGGACAAATGTTTGTGTGATGAGCATAAACATTTGTATCCGAGTCATGGATGTATCTATGTATAATAGGTATGTATTTACAAAAAAAAAGAGTATATATGTAGTACCTATATCAACTGACTCGTATCCGAAACACAAGCCTCGTTGCTT
Organism: Craniophora ligustri; assembly: GCA_905163465.1. Taxonomy (NCBI): domain Eukaryota; kingdom Metazoa; phylum Arthropoda; class Insecta; order Lepidoptera; family Noctuidae; genus Craniophora; species Craniophora ligustri. Next base: position 11,959,385 of record LR990969.1, read on the forward strand.
AGCTCGGAACTAGGTGGCGCTGTGTGTCATAATGTCCAGGAATATTTATTTATTTATTTTATTCATCACGCCAAAAGGTTCGGCAGAGGTGTAGGTACTAATGTAGACTCACATTTTGCCGGCATGTTTTAGGTCCCATATAATATTGGGCGAGCCTATAGCCATCTACCGGGCACGAATCCAAACTCCGAGCTGCTACTGAGAATTTCTAAGAAATGCTGTTCGACCTGGGAATCACTGAGCAAGAGGTCTTGTGTTTGAATCCCAGGTCGAACAGTTGCACATACTACCAACAACCAACAAGCCCAAGGAGGCAATCAACTTAGGTTATATAATTTTTAATATTAGCCATGTCTACAATGAGTGACTCGTGGCTTGTGGCCTAGATAATAACAATGCTTAGGTTAGGTTAGCCAATGAGATTAATCTGCTTTTTTTCTTGGAATAAAGAATGTTGCACATCACTAGTTATTTTCCGTTAGTATGGATGCGTTCACAATCACAGAATATAGAATCATGTAATTAATAAAAAGACAGAACTGTGTTGCTGGGGAGTCTTCTTCTTCCCAGCAAAAAAGAACACTAGGAAGCGGTGAAGGGCGTTTTTGGGGGATGTCTTTACTGTCGACGTTCAAAAAGAGCTAATTAAATTTGGCCTACTTTAATTAAATGATATTTTGATTTTGATGTTGATTAACAAATGCTAGAACAACAATACACAAAATAATATTGGTTCTGTATGGGAATTGTGCCTGTGCCCCGAACGTAGGAGCCGATTGCCAGCCACTGCGTCAAAGCGTCATCGAAATTTAGAAATAATTTCTCTAAATACCTATCCAATTACAAATAAATGTAATTTGAAGTCATTTTTAAAGTATTTTATAAATTTAAAAGCCATTAAAGAAATTGCTAGCAATCATGTTGATTTATTTGCATCGCATTAATAATAGTATAGTGTTTATACTTCAATAATGTTGAATTACAAAGTCAATGAACACTGCGCCCTGAACAAAAGAGTTTTAAGCTGGCTGAAGGGTAATTAAACAGTTTGAGGTTATTAAAAAACAAAATAGTGATAGCTTGACTTTGTACCAAGTCGTAGGTTTCCATTTGGAAACAAAGCTTCTCTAACTTGAAAATTATCGAAATTAAATTACTTTTTGCGGATTTTTTTTGCGGTAGGTATATTGATACTCTTAGTCTCAAAATTTCGGATCCTTTACGGCGTCCTCATCGTCATTACTATGAATTGATTGATGATTTCATTTAAATCAAAGGTGACTGACTGACTGGCATAGTGATCTATCAACGCACAGCCCAAACCACTGGACGGACCGGGCTGAAATTAGGCATGCAGGTAGATGTTATGACGTAGGCATCCGCTAAGACAGGATTTTGATTAATTCTACCCCCAAGGGGATAAAATAGGGGATGAAAGTTTGTATGAAAACTATACCTAATTAATAATAATATCCGCGTGCGGACAAAAGCTATATTCATGTAATTGTAAGAAAGCGTATTCTTAAAAAATATAAGTAATTATCAATCGAAGTGTGTTTGGTAGTTTCTACACATCTGAAAATCATCAGACATAATCTATCTCTAAAACTATTGGTGAAATGATCGCGAGCGTGATTTTTGAGCCCAACTCCGCCCGTGGAATTTTACTTTTTCAATTTCTCTGACCTTTTAAAGAAATACTATAGTTGCTCGGAGATAAATATGTATGTATCTGATAGATTGCAATATTATCGCCCCCTATTCATCATCATCAACCCATTTATTATCCAACTCGTTGGATGAGAGACTGCCCGTCTCTCATTTGAGTAAGACACCTATTACACGTAAATGAAAATATTCTAACAAACCAATATCTTAACCAAAACTAGACACTACTTCCGAACCTTCCCGGGAAACAAACATGATGGTATATTACGTAGCGTCTAATAGAGATATTAAAAAAACGCTCAATCTAGCGGAAAGATAAGTAATGTTTGGACATAAACGACGAATGGCATGTCAGGCTAGCTGTTGCAGTGAACAGTTAGCAATCGTGTTTCATGACGATCGTTAAACTAAACTACCGCTTTCACCGCTCAGCTATGATAGGAAACACATACACGTTTTTGCTTTGAACTCAGACTATACTATAATTATTGTAAAATTCTCTCTTTTTTATACCGCAGGGGTGGCAAAAAGCTTATGCCGTTTGATGGTAAGCAGTTACCGTAGCTTATGGGCGTTTGCAACACCATAGATGTCGTTCGTACGTTGCTGACCCTTTAGAAACCTTATTTTACGAATGGAACCTTATTTCACAACCGTTTTTTAAGAATTGGGAGCACTTTAATTTTCTTTAAATAGGGGAGTTTAGCTGGATGTGGGTGGCCCAAGACCGGTCGTTGTGGAAATCTTTGGGGGAGGCTTATGCCCAGCAGTGGACGTCCTCCAGCTGTCAAGATGATGATGTGGGGAGTTTATAGTCACTTCCTTAATGAGCTCTAGCAACTTTACTCACTCGTTATATTATATAACAGAACTATTTATGTTTCACCGTCATCTTCTGTAAGGCGGAGATACTTCCCCAGTCAGGCAGCTCAATTTGAGCAAGAAATCTCATTATATGCTACACCTCTAAACGCTGTTTCTGGTTTGCCGGCTTTGGGATTTTCAAATGGCTTACGCAAATGTCTCACCGACTTGGCGTTGACGTGCGTCAGGTCGTTGAGCTCTCTATATAATGGTTGAAATACCTGATGGCTTATGTATGCGTGCCATTGGTAGGGACTAGTCAACTCAAAGTTGCTAAAGGTACCTAGTGCTTTCTTTCAAAGGTGTTGGAACAACCTACTATGTTGGATTCAAATATTTAAAACCAAAATATCTGCATCTCCCAAGAAACCATATTACACTGAGTTTGTCCCGGCATTTCTTCTCCTCCTGAGGTCGTCAGTTAAGAAATGCCATCGCAATCTAGTTTCTAAATGAATATAAAATTTGACGTAATAAAGATTTCTATTCAAAGAAATAAATACCTATTATTTGGTCTATAAACATGGTGACATAACCAACCATGGCAATTAGACCGTTATTTGGACATACAAATAAGGGTCTAATTGCCATAAAACACCTTTTGCTAGACAACCGTAGAGATGTTACGTAGCTTTAACTTCGACTCCGTAAGATCCAAACTGTCGATTCATTTCACACCACCGTCTTCAACTTCGGGTCTGATAAATTAGAATGGGATATAAGTACCTAATATTATTTACTTTGATTTTGAAGATTGAAAAATAATAATTACAATTGATCGTTTTCTTTAACCGTTTTGAGCATGTGATAAATCTGCACGTAACGTAAAATAGTTAGTACCTAATAAGAAATTGGAATTGAACTCAAGACCTTTGACTTCACGGAAAACGAGTCACACTACTAGACTATCACAGCTTTTACTCCTTAATAACAATAACTAGTTAGTTTAACCTTTTGAACTTTCGTATTTTTTTCAAAGGAAAATAACTGCCAAAATATTTGTTGCGTTATAATCGGATCAACACATTACATTTCCTCTTGAGTATTAGAAAAACATTAAAAAAGAAAGAAAGAAATGGTAGTAAACATTATTTATCTAAGGAAATATAAATCTGCTTAACACCTATTTACAAACCCGGCTCTCTGTCAGGTAAAGTTTCCAAGATTAACAGCGGAAAGGGTGAGATGTAGGCTCGATTTTCAACACATCTTTAGAAGTTGAAAGATATAAAGTTTAATACGCCTCTCGTGATATATTACTTAAGATAAGTTATTTATCTTCACATGTATTTCCTTGTGAAATGGTTAGAGTTTCTGGGTATTGAAACCGGAGATATACTTTTCGTCGAATAGGTTATGTGTTCAGAATACCTATAGCCCAGTCATATTAGGTAAAAAAAGGGGTCAACCTCGGAATGAAAGATAATAAGCTGCAAATTGGTATGAACCTTTGTTTTGTCATTCTAAATGTTGTCTCAAAAGTCACAATCGTTATCGTGTCCGCGTCTCAAGATATTCAAGGTCAAAGGTCACAAAAATCGGTTTTTCGCGAATATCTGGCTTCCTATCGGTTAAATGAGATTTGCATTTATTATAAAAGTTGTAGGCTATAAAATTCCCTACAACTTTTGTCTAAACTTTTTTTTCATACGACTAACCGTTTTGAAGGTAGAGCGCGAAGAGTGCACATCGTACAGTCATATACGGCCTAATGCAAGGTCAAGCGTGAGTTATGGTTATCAGTACGTTATAAAGTCAATTATTTACTTGGAAATTATAATTATTAAACAATGCCTATTATTTATGTACTAACTATTAATTATTTATATTTAATTAAAGTAAGTAACTTGATTATTTATATATAATTATTCATATTTAACTATTTAAGTATAAAATATTATTAATTCTGGATTATATATTTTAGTTTTATTTTAAGTTAAAATGATAGTAAGAGTATATATTTTACACATATTTTTATTTATTATTAAATACGGCATAATATACATTTATCAAAATGTGAGTTCAAATATCAAAAGTATCTTTGTTGATTTTAATTGTAATGAAATTGGAAATGGAAGCTAATTATCTTCTTCTTCTTCGTCGTCTTCTTCTTCTTGTCGCTCAAAAATGTTCGATTCATTGTCATCATCCTCATTATCTGTCATGTTCTTCTCCAAACCTTCCAGAATATCGGGATCATATGTATTTTCTTCATCGGGATTACTTGGATACAGTGAAGCGTTGAGGCAAGCTTGTCCGTTGCACTGGCCGCAAGCTAAAGAACATTGTAGCCCTGATTTTCTGCATCCACAGCGGGAACCACAACCATTTTTGCAATTGCAAAATATTACGTTTAGTAGTTCGGCTGGTGCTGGAGGTAATAACGTTCGTATGGGCTCCAGGATTTCATTTTCAAGCATCCAGCCCCATTCTTGAGGTTCTAAGTCCTTCCCTAACCACGTTTGAATCTGGTAGTAGACACGTTTTATGTGTTGATGAGCTGCTACACTTGTTGGTGGAAGTGTTGACAGTTGTACAGGTTTATTTAGTTTTGTAAATTTGATGAATTGCGTGTAGCGGAAATGATCAATGTTGTCCTCAGATTTTGGAGCATTATATAATGCCAACAAGATGCGCACTCCATTTTCTAATAATGTTTGTTTTGGGCAGTTTTCTTGTTGAAATACTTCCACCAGTTTATCTAAATCAGGAATTTTTTCCAATGCTCTAGTAACAGTTTTTTTTCCTTTTTTAAATAGCGCAGAAGTCGTGTCACAGCCACTGAATGCGTGTAAAAATAAAATGTGCTTTTTAGTACGAGGATATTGGTCAAAACTTTTAGTAGAATATATTTGTGTTTTGACATTGCCTTTGCCAACTTTTTTCAAAAAAATTTCCTGATGATGTGACTGAGTACGTCCAATTAAAATAACGAGCAAATCGATATCTTCTCCTATGATGACAGCAGTCTTTTGATGTTCTGATAAGGCAATAGCTGTGTCAATGATGAGAACATCAGCATCATCTCTGGCTTGTTTTGTTGTGATATTAACAGTTTTAAATTTTTCAACAAGCATGTCGATAATTTTTTTTTTATTAGACCGATTTGATAAAAAATTTTCTTGACTGATTGGCACAACCATTGTTTCGTCAATTGAATGATTTTGAAAGTGCAGCAGTTCTTCTTTGTTGTTCCAGTGCTTTAATATTTTTACTATAGTCCGAATATCCGTCAAATACAACAACAATTGCTGAGCCATAATGTGTTTGTAAATATTTAATGTACTTATTTAAAATAATAGAGAAAGTATCGTCTTTGCTCCATACGACGCGATGCAGAAGAAATCCACCATCGATGATGTATGTTACATTATTTTCATCAAGATCGATAACGACAGGCATCATATTGTCATATAATGTTGCTTTCGTGGTTTTTCTCATGCCATTACTATCAAATAAAGATGTCGGATACGGACTTAGTTCATACTGAAGATATTCTTGTAAATTACTTTCAAATTTTTTGCTTACAGTTATTCTCTGGAAAAGTAACATTGGATCTATAGAAACTTTACAATCATTAATTTTGACAGATTTGTTAATGGCTGAAAGCGGTAAAACCTTATCGACGCGTTTTAACTTTATTTCGTTGAAGTTCAAACCAGTTATCTTTACCATAGATTGCAATCCGATTTCATGGGCTCGGTGACAATTAATTTGGTCATTTCCAACGATTCCTGAAGCTAAGGATACCAACTGATTCGCATTTGGAAAGGGATTATGAAGCGTAAACCAACCAACCAGTTCATTTACATCAGTATCATCCCTTTTTATTCGTGAATCTCTAGCATCAACATGTTGGTCCACAGAATCGAAAGAAATGTTACAAAACCGTTCAATTTCTTCACAAATTGTATTCGTGGCATACATAGCATATACCCACTTACATAGAACACTTTCTTGTGTACTTCGGCCTCGAGATACTCCTCCTTCTGTCTTCATAGATTTCATCAGACTTTGCTCGATTACCATGTCTGTCCATGTACCAGAATTGAATTTTTCTGTTCGTTTTACAGTAAAGAATCCGTTTTTAAAGTTCTCAAAAGCCTGTTGATCCATTGTCTCCTCAAGTTTTAACATATCTTGAAGATACAAATGAGCTGACTTCGCATATAGGAAATGACCACCAGCATGAAAATAGGGCAGCATTTTTCGCACTGCATCCAAATGTTCTTGAAAAAGTCCCAGCCTTTCAGCGCGAATGAAATCTAGGGCTATTGATACCATTTCAAAATATTGCACCCATAACTGTGCCGTGGGACCTCGAGCTTTTAATTCTTTTAGTTTATCCTGAAATTGATCAATTAACGAGTTGGAGCTGCTCGTACATCCTTCAACATCTTCGTAGGAAACATCGCGACTAGTTATCTGTTCAATTAACTCATCTAACACACAATTTTCAATTTTCATCTCTTCAAAAATCTTTATTGATAATGCAAGTCGTAATAATATATGGCCTCTGATACTTCTTGCATAAGCGTGACCATTCAACATTTTGTCGACCGAATTTGTAGCATATATTTTACTTAAAGCTTCCTTGAGACCACTACCGTCCATTACATGTCCTATGCATCCAAGAAAAGACATGAGCATATGAAATCCTCCAAGTTTGACAACTGTTTTAGACAAGTCTGAGTTTGCATCTGACGCAGCAACCATTTCACGTGCTTTTGAGTACAGGGGCTGATCAAATGTAATTATGCACGTTTTTTGTTGATGTGACTTGGCAATATTTATAGCACTATGTAAAGTTGTATAAATTGTGTCTAAATTACTGGCAGGATGATCAATGAAAGGTAGAAATATAACCTGAGAAGTTGAAAAATTTTGATTATTTTTCGTAAGTTGTTGAAGATAGCCATTCCACCCTGGCAACGGTGAAAGATTCTTCCATTTTCCGTATAACCACAACAAATCAACTGCATTAAATTTTTTTTCAATCAGTACTTGATCATCATGTAGATTTTGGACTTGAATCTTGCTGTACCCAGGTACAACTGGCTTTTCATATGCTAAAAGAGATACATGTGATATTGCTGCTAACTCTTTTGCACTCGGTTTAGTTGTACATTTTTTTATGCGATCATCATAAATTACAGCATCTTTCGGAGTAATTATTTTTATCATTCCCATAACGTGAAGAGTATTATTACCGTCAAGAGTACTGACATTAATATCTGCATTGTCTCCAACATATTGTACCAACGCACCAGACTCTGATGGTAAAATACGAGGTTGTGGATGGTAAACTGCTGAAACTTCATACTGTATGGTATTACTATATGATGCAGCAAATCCTAAAGATGATAAAACATCCAACAATTTTTTAGACCCATATCTTCTGTGAAGAAATACGGAAAGGCCCAACAGTAGCTGTGATGAAAATGAACGTTCTCGTATCGAAGCCATTATTGCGTGGCTAATAGATGTGCATTTCGTTTTTAAATGATCTACTTGTCCTTTTCTATTTTTTAATATCATTTCTTCCAAAAAATGTGATAATGTTTTTGGTATTTCTTCATTAATACAATCTAGCATTTTATTCGGAGGTGGATACGTTTTTGTTTCAACTACAGATGATCTGATGTCTTCCCTAATAATAGCCGCAGCAGCTTCTACAATCCGTAGACGTTCTTCTACAGGAGTACTTTTTTTATTTTCGTACCAAGCTTTTGATAATACGTTAAGCTGTGTATCACGGAAAGATATAATTGTAAATGATCCAATTTTTTTTGTGATTATTATATCAGTTAAATACTTTTGTTGTAATTTTGTAATAATTGTCTTATCGTCAGGTATGTATTCCGTAGGGACATCTTTAAGTTCTTTCAAAGTAAATTGAGAATCTTCATTATTTTCTATATAATAAAAAATCTCCTTCATTGCTTGAGTGACTTGATCATCTTGGCGAGGCTTTTTATCTGCAGATGGTACTCGGGTTAAAAAGTTGGTATAGCAAAGTTTCGTTCTTCTGCTCTCTTAATTACGTTGTCTTTGAATGCAAGAGTACTTACATTACTTATTGTCCGTCTATACTTTAATTTTTTTTTCTTTTCTGCTATTTCATCAGCTTCTTGGCCACAAAATAAGCATAACTTTCCAAAATCAAAGACTTCATTTCGTTTTTTACGAGGTGCACTTGACGTTGAAGGTTCACTCTCATCTGTGCGTCGTTTTGATGCAATAATAACATTTTTACTCGTGTACACTTTTCGACACTCGGAATGCACATTTACAGAACTTAAAGTATTTAAATAGTCTATATGTCCATCATTTCTTTCAATACTTGCAGTTTTTAAAGTTTGTAAACCACGTACGACATTCACAGAAACACCTTCTGAAAGTTTCTTATCACATATAAAACACAAATCAGCAATAGCTCTTAAAACCGTACGTCCGTAGTTGCAACGGTACAATTTCAAACTAACGAATAATCTTGACTCATACAAAGTGGAGAGAGTGGCCTTGAATACTATAGAACATCTGTCCCGGCAATGAATAGAAAAGGGCATAGGGTAGGGACAAGTATTTCCAGGTATATAAGTATTGAGAAATTTACGCGTTTTAAAGAAAAGATATATAATGTCGTGTTAACTTAAAATAAAACTAAAATATATAATCCAGAATTAATAATATTTTATACTTAAATAGTTAAATATGAATAATTATATATAAATAATCAAGTTACTTACTTTAATTAAATATAAATAATTAATAGTTAGTACATAAATAATAGGCATTGTTTAATAATTATAATTTCCAAGTAAATAATTGACTTTATAACGTACTGATAACCATAACTCACGCTTGACCTTGCATTAGGCCGTATATGACTGTACGATGTGCACTCTTCGCGCTCTACCTTCAAAACGGTTAGTCGTATGAAAAAAAAGTTTAAACAAAAGTTGTAGGGAATTTTATAGCCTACAACTTTTATAATAAATGCAAATCTCATTTAACCGATAGGAAGCCAGATATTCGCGAAAAACCGATTTTTGTGACCTTTGACCTTGAATATCTTGAGACGCGGATACGATAACGATTGTGACTTTTGAGACAACATTTAGAATGACAAAACAAAGGTTCATACCAATTTGCAGCTTATTATCTTTCATTCCGAGGTGAAAGCCCTAATATGACTGGGCTACTAGTATTTTTTGGAATATGTACTCTTTATCTATGGACAAATACTCGTATCTTAGTATGAGTTAAGTAACTTCTACTGTTTATTAATAATATTGAACTTTTTTAAGTGGTGGTTTTGTCGCTTGAAGCCGTTAAATTTGGTTCATCGATTGTAGGGTTGTAACGGAGGCCTTCTTAACGGAGGCGGAGGCGGATGCGAAGGCGATGAGTTTCACTTCCGCGGATGCGGAGGTTAACGGAGGCGGAGGCGAAGGTGAAAGTGGATGTAAATAAAATAGTAATTTAAGGTTCAAAAGTTTTTATATTAAATACTTAACACTTAAGTTAACATTTCAAACATAAAGTAAAAATTTTAAGTTAACTTTTTTGTAATCAAAATTAGTAATCAAAATTAAGGATAGGTAAATTAAATTTGACAAAACAATAGTTTTGCGGCTTTATCACCTTCCAAACGATTTCTAAGGGATTCATAGTTTTAATTTTCAATTAAAATTAAAATTTAATGTTTAATTTAAATTTTTAATTGCGGCGCTCGCGCTGTATTGCTATATGATTACGTAAATAAAACTCCGTTACAACTACGCAAAAATTGTGCGGAGGCGGAAGCGGAGGCGAAGGTACGATTTCTTGCGGAACTTCCGCAGTAACGGAGGCGGAGGCGAAGTTCCGTTACAACCCTAATCGATTGTAAATAACAGATTATAGAGTTGATAATAATTTCTAGTGTTTGCGGCAATTGATTACACCATATGATGACGAAAATAATTGAAAAATAATTGTAAAATGTATTCTAATATAATAAAGCGGAAAAGATTTTTTTAATGAACGCGTTAATCTCAAGAACTACCATTACAGATTTGAAAAAATATTCTTTAGAAGAAAGCTTATAATTTACAAAACTTTTACGCTATTTAAAAAATCACGCTATGACCTATATATAAGCAGAGCATCATTGAAAAATGTTGCACAAACGGGGAGCACCTAATAGAAATTAAAACAAGTTTTATTTTAATTAAATTGTGTTATTTACTAGATTTTTCCAAACTTTAGCACAGATAAAAAAAAACGATAAAGGCATATGACACGAAAAAATACGCCACTCATATTTGGTCTTGATGGTCAAATATGGCGCTGAAATGTTCTGACAGCCGGCCAAACAGCTTTCTACAAATGGTGCCATAGTATCTAACCTTATACAGAAACTACTATTCAATCAAGATGACTCACTTATTGGAGATATCGTATACTTGATATATTATGATTTATTATAACCTTATTAGTGACTGATGTTCTGTAGTATGGAGCAAATGTTTGTGTGATGGACGATTGTAACTGAATCATGAAAGTTTCTACGTAATAAAATATATCTTTGTAGTGTATCAACCATCTTAGTACCCTAATACAAACCTTGTTGCTTAGCTCAGAGCTAGATGGCACTGTCTTTCTTTGTAAAACTCAACGGCAGACTAAACAAAATAAGATTATTTACGCCAAATTTTCTCGACGCAGTTCGGTGCAGGTTGAAGTAAATAGGTTGAATTACGCCAGTCCTGGCTGCTGTAGCCATATAGCCATATAACAGAAACAGATCGTGTCTAATATTTTAAATAAGAATCATCATTGAGAGGGATTAGGCGATACTCCACCACGCTAGTTTGTGCGGGTTGGAAGACCTAAGAACGTGTCTGTTTGTTTCGGCTAATCTCTGAAACGGCTGTACTAGTTTTGACGGGACTTCCACTCGCAGATAGCTAATGTGATAAGGAGTAACTTAGGCTTTAATTTAAGATAATATATTATAATTAGGGTTCCGCGGAACGAAAACCGCTAGACTTAAAAACGGCTAGTTAACAATTATTATTTGTCTTGTTCCAGGCTTACACACCTACTGGGTTCGAGAAGTACGGGTGCTCCTGTACCGTGGCCGATTACAGAGTAAACTTCTCCGTTTGGGATACTTCGGGTAAGTCTAAACATTTTTTTATATACGGACAATATTGCCGTAAAATTGTATAATGGTATATTGATATTAAAATAATATCAATATACCGCGATAAAATCCGTAAAAAGTAGTTTTAAGCCTATGGTGTTAAACAGGTATTACTTAATAAAGTAAATCCCAAATGTTCACGACCAACATAACTGCATAATAATATATTTAATTACAACGCCGCAACTGTTGGTTTTGCGTAGCAGCGTACTATCACCGCGTAGTACGCAACATTCGCGGGTTTTATACAGTGTATAAACGCGGATATAAAACGACTAAGTACGACGCTTTGTATGCAGTGAATGTCGTACATACGATGAAATTAGATTTCTAACAGCTGCTCATATACTGTTTGTTACTATACTCGGATAAACTTATTATTGTTAATGGTCCTGGGCTCGAATCCTGGTATGGGCAAATGTTTGTATGATGGGACATGGATACATTTCTCTTTATAATAATAATATGTATATATTTCCAAAAATATATATATAATTATGTAATGTATCAACCATCTAGTATCTGTAACAAAAGCCTTGTTGTTTATTTCGGAATTAGATGGCGCTGTGTCATTACATTTACAGGGTAATTTTATTCATAAAAATTAACTCTACCCCACAGGCCCACAATAAGACGTCATTTTTCTTTTAGTCAGTTTTCTGAATCATCTTATTTCATATTTGGGTACTTAATAATGTTTAGAAAATAGTCGTCAATAGAAAAATCACCAGGGACGGTAGTTACATGGAAGTTTCACAAGGCTCAATTCTTGGCCCTTTTTTGTTTATGTTTTATTTTAATCATTTACTTTATCAATTGGGAGAGAACCAAGAGATAGCACCTATCTCGTATTTGAATTATAATTTAAGTACTTATTACGCATTCAAACATCGTAAGTATAGGTTATCTAATTATTTTTATGTTATACTTGAAGCTTGCTAAGTAAAATAAATGTACGGTATTTTTACCTATAAGTATAAGTAGATACTAAGTACTTTTTATACTTAGTACCTAGGTACTTGTTCCATCCTTTTTCGCTCCGTTGCAGTACTAAAAACTAAAAATAAAAGCAGTGAAACGTCCAGAATTTTTTGCAAACTAAAATTTTTTCCCTCGTCATTATAAAACTTTTCACTTTAAAACCTTTTTTGTCGACAAATACTAAGGTCGTGAACCTAGGTATACTAGTCGTCATACCAATAGGTCCTGCGTACTTGCGTGTTAATACTAGGTATCCCCTAAAAGTATTCCAGCATAAAATCGTTAATAACGGAACAAATCGCTACACACGACGCTTATCTTCGGCCGGCACGCACTTCGGGCGTGACTAATGGCCGGACATTTGCATGCACACTGAATGTAATTATAACGATGAGGCTTTGCCATTTTTTTGGAAATGATATGTCTGGCAAAAATAATTGTACACAATATTCCAAAGTTAAGAACTTATAATAATACACGGTATCGATTATTCCAGGTTTTGTTGGAGTATTTATAGCATAATGTTTGTATTAAGTTAATTATTAACTAATATTTCTTGACATTATGTCACAGCGCCATGTAGTACCGAGCTAAGCAATGACGCGTGTTTTACAGATACTAGTTGGTTGATATACTACACTACAACTACTTGTTTTTTGTAAATACATAATATTATACATAGATACATCATGACTCGGATACAAATGTTTATGCTCATCACACAAACATTTGTCCCTACCGGTATTCGGACCCGGGACCCATAGCACGGAAGGCAGTGTTAACTACCACTGGACTAATTGGGTCGTCAATTAGTATATCATCATCATCATCATTTCAACCGTTTGACGTCCACTGCTGGACATGTCTCTCCCTAATTAGTATATACTTATATGTTAATCTTATGATATCCGAGAAAATCTATCCGATTATGAAGTAATTGTACTTTTATCTCTCTGTATAAGTATTTCATATTGTTGCCTCGTTGGTATAGGAAGGTACAGTAAAGAATATCTATCTATATACTCAATTTGTCGAATAATTATATTCAGATAGTGAGCAGACCAGCAGAGTCTAAATAAGATGCATGATGACAGGTTTTCTCAAAAAAATAAATATACATTGCATAGTCAAAAGAACAACAACCGTAAATTGTAAAAAAATCTCTTGACAAGCACCAACACAAACGTTTTGGTTTATAATTGTACGTGTTATAAATACATTTCACGGTGCCCCAGAGAACCGCCATGCTTCACAACTGAAGTACACAGTTTTTCATATCTCCCAAATGAATAATTCACAAAGTTATTTAACAACAGACGCTGATAAAGTAATGGCGCCGAATATTGGCGTGCATTTAAACCGTCCTCAAGTGTACAATCTGAATTCCACTTCAGTGTACGCGAATGAATCTGTGATTTCAATCTATTGGGCAATACAATATAAATGCTGAAATATCCACAACAAAAATACTTACCTATATTACTTTTGCCAACGACCGATCACGAACAAGATGCTCGGACCTCTTTAAATGGACTCCAAAAACCGAAGTAGTTACAAAATGGCAATGGTGATGGCAATCTGGTCTGGCAATCCCCACTAGCCTAATTCCTCTCAAATTAAAAGAGATCCGAGCCAGGAGTGGGACAGCAATTTATTGGGATGATGATGATACCGTAACCCGTACGGTAGTATCTTTATATACTAAAAGGATGATAAACTAGCTTACGACCTGCTTGATGGTAAGCGGTTACCGAAGCCTATATACCAATACACCGGTACATATATGACTGACCCTATAGGAGTAACATAGGAGAGTTACTAAACTGACAGCAAACTACATTCCCATGCTGTCAGAATAGTCACTCCCCTAACATGCTCTGGTAACCTTACTAACTTACAGGCTCACACATATTGTTGATTCACTGCTGTCTTTTGTGAGGTGGAGGTATTTCCTAAGTCGGTCAGTTTAATTTCAGCGAGGAATCTCGTTATGCCTTACCTTATATGTATGTAATATAAGTTATAACCATACATACATTTGTGGGAACAACCCAACCGATAAAAGGCACAGAACTAGATACTCAGCCATTAACACCGCTGTTATTTAACGCCTTTGCAATTGAGAAACGTAATTCCCACACCCACCTACTAGGTCCGACTAATCAATCAAGTCCACCCACTTCATCTAGGGTTTCGTTAATACCTATCAATCGGTGTCGTGGTGAATGCTCTTGCGAATCTCATGGCCCCGGCGATAGGGCTGGCGTCGGTGGGTTTGTCGGTAGGTCACCCACTCAAGGTAAGAGGCCCAACACTCTATCGCCTCTCCAGATGGCGGGACAGTCCATGGTTTTCCGTACCTTAAAAACCTGGTACCTATCCCAAGTTATACACACACACACCTTTCGTATGTTATAATAACTTTTTTAAAGACATTGCACGACTCAAAGTTCTCCTATGTATATTTGGTCCAAATACATAAATAAATAAATATTTCCGGACATTATTACACAGCGCCATCTTGTTCCGTGGTAAGCAATGAGGCTTGTGTTACGGATACTAGATGGTTGATATACCACTGAAAAAGTATACCTAAATCGGTGTTTTATCCATATATAGGTACTTTTGCTGTGATTATTATTTTGTGGGTATGAAAGAAGGAATTAATCGCTTGGCGTAGAGAACACAGATTTTCGGTATAGACGTGGCGGTCATTGGATTAAGTAGGCAGAACCCTGTAACATACCAATCTTACAGCATATTGCTAAATTTTATTTTTGTCATTCGTCGTCAGTTGAGTAGTGAGACATTCGCAAAGAATTTTAATCCCAACATTAATATTCAATAAATAAATTAAGCAAGCAGGTCTTACGCAAACAAAAAACATTCTCATGTTAAATAATTCTTTTATCATAAAGTGTTCAAGGTAGACAAGACAATAAAGTTGATAAGTAAAAACCCAATGATTGATTAAAGTTAACCTTGATACGACAAAAAATACAAGACTATCTGAACAGGTATTTTGTCATCATTTACATCGCCGAAATAGCTCAGTTGGGAGAGCGTTAGACTGAAGATCTAAAGGTCCCCGGTTCAATCCCGGGTTTCGGCAATTCTTTTTGCGTTCTTTAGACATGTTTGGATAAGTTTTCATGGCCTTAGCACCAATATAAGAACTGTTTAGCTTATTTACGTATAAATATTATTAGAAACTTTTTTTATTTAACACACTAAGTAAAGTATTCCTAGAATGGTGCCGTAGCAATTTTTTTTGCTTTCGCGTTACGAACCAATATTTTAGTTTTTTACTGTCATTTATCATAATGATGCTTTTTAATAGGTAAATAAAAATACTTATAAGTAAGTAATAACTCAGGTCATCATTTATGATTCTGGATTTAGATAAATGACGTGTTTGTAAAGGGTAATAAATATTGTTAATAATTTGAAGTAACGATTTTAAATAACATGTTTTATTATCATTGTCATATTATAAATGAAAAAAAAAATGTTTTAAGAATACACATCCTTATCTTTTTGATCAAACGTGTTATGAAACTTAAACAGAAATTATTCAACAAGGTTATGACGTCACGGCTTAATCCTTTTTTGTCTTTGTCGCCAGGCACGACAGCATACGACACGGTGAGACCACTCGCCTATCAGGATGCCAGGGTCTTCATGCTGTGTTTCAACATAGCAGAACCGGAGACCTTGCACAACGCCGCCGCCAAGGTAATCACAGATTTAAAACAATATATAAAATTATGATAACCCCTTTTTCATCTGACCTTTTTTGACTTTGAACAGACTTTTTTTAGCTCTTGAAATTCTCTCTCAGGTCCTATTGTTTTATTTGTGGGAAACGGATAATTTATTTTATTGCAGAATCCATCTTTTCTCCTTCATCTCAATATTGTGGCTACTGGTCCCACCCCAAAAACGTCAAAATTATCACGTCATCGTTTGCCATGTCATGACCGAACGAAATCGTAACCTATTTGTACCTGTTCCAGTGGTACAGAGAAGTAAGAACCCATGGGGGGTCTGCTCCTGTGCTTCTCTGTGGCTGTAAGGCTGACCTGAGACATGAGAAGGAGACGCTCACCATGCTGTCGAAGCTAAGAACACACCCAGTCACCAGCGAAGAGGTACGGGAAAAATAAATTTAACAAAATATTGTGCTGCTTTTGCTTTATTTTAAAAGAGCGTGACTACGGAGTTTTTTGCTGGATGCTTCTCGATAAATTGACTTCTTAGAACTGTGTAACTAGAATCATAATGTGTCATAAATGCTTGAAAAAAGATTTGTAATAAACTATATAAAAGGAATTAAAGAAGGTAAAATCACAGTTTAAAACTGTCGCTCAACAGGAGAAGAACCCAAATCAGTATCAATTAAACCAATGACAGCCAAATAACAAGACTTAAATCACAAACAACTTCAAATCTTCTGAACTCAACATCCCCAATAAAATTAGCACAATTTTCAAAACGTCTTGAATTCATTTTCGTCTCTTCAATTTTCCAATCATCTCAAATTGAAAATTGAGCACCATTCTCAGCCAAAAGCTATTTAACTTCATTCATCAACATTTTGATCTAAATGGAAACATCCTGGCGATATTTGCACGTATTGTGTATCAAGTAATTGAAAACACGCTCGTCAACTCAGAGTGGACGTCCTATTAATTAGAGATCTTATTCAGCTAGTCACCATTTAGTGGATAGGAACGGTATAATTGGCTCCGTTTCGTGAATGGATTGAATCGACTCATGAATGAGTTCACATTGAAGTTCCTTGAAGCGTTCCC
Organism: Craniophora ligustri; assembly: GCA_905163465.1. NCBI lineage: Eukaryota > Metazoa > Arthropoda > Insecta > Lepidoptera > Noctuidae > Craniophora > Craniophora ligustri. The sequence goes on from LR990969.1 coordinate 11,976,905, forward strand.
TGTGTGAATGAAATGATTGTGACTTCGTTGCTTCTATTATTTTTATTTGTTGAATGAATTAATGCTGGCGGTGTAGATTTTTGTGTACCAGCATGGAATTATACTGTCATAACATACATTCATACCTACTACTTTTAAAGTCAAACAAGTCGTATTATTTTTAACAAAAACAACACAAAATATCATATTGCCACTTAACTATATGTATATTAAACTTTTTTTAAATAACAATATGATGATAGTGAAATGGAAAATCCCGTAATCCCGTATACATATTTTTTATTCATTAACTAGAGTAGTAATAATAAAGTTAAATTGGTTTAAACGCTAGTAACTGTAATCGACAACACATTACTAATAATTTTAACACCATAATCCAGATAATTGATGTTTCCAGGCTTTATCGGTAGCAAGACAGCTTGGGGCGATGACTTACGTAGAAACATCAGCCAGAGCTTCAACAAAAGGAGTCAAAGATGCATTTGAAGTGGCCGCCTTAGCCGCCCTCGGAAAACTAAACAAACAGCAAATGAAACAACAGGTATGCCATCATACAAGATTATTCATCACCACATAATATTACTTTAATCTTATTTCCCCCCTCTTTTTTCCCTTACGTGCTGGACAGCATTCCAAGCGGATTCTGAAGTAGGTACGTAGACGAAGCTTATAGCTGTAATTCCAATAATTATATAAATCCTTACAAATTTCAACTATAATATAACATATAAATATTTAAATTTAAAATACTTCTAACAAAATGTATTATAAAAATGTAATTCAATTATTTTTTTCGACAGAAACAAGTGGGCCGCAGCAAAAGCAAGCGTGACCTGAAGGCTGAACTGAAAGGGCGCGCGAAGAGTTGCTGCGTCATGTGATCCGTGGCCGGCCACCCGTCCCGGTGGCCGCACGACTGCTAGGCGACCACCGCCCTCCTTCTTGAACCCAAACGTTCCTAAGAGGAACCCACCGGGCCTAAATATACTCCTTGTGGAACTCCCAACTTACAAATTTCACTAAAAACTTTCTCTTAACACAGGAAGGAACAAAATGTGACACAATATGTATTTAGTGTCATTATTAATTATAAGTGAAATGACTGTGCAAAGTGATCAAATACGTTAAATTTTAAGTGTGATTCAGTATCAAAAGCCTAATAGAGAACTATTATTATTAATGTACTGTAAATTTTAATGTGAGCGGAACGAAGTTCTTTGGAGATTTAGGCGAAGGTAAAATGAAAAAGGTGCAATGTAATTTTAGCCCTCAGGGTGGAGCGTGAGCCTGTGATAAAGATTAAAAATAAAAATTTCGCAAGAAATGTAGAAACGTTTTAGATTGAATTCTGAAGGCGTGACGACGCTCATTTTGGCATTATATCATCCAAAACAGTAACATTAATAAAAGGAATCATATTCTGTAGTTAGGAACAAATGCGTGTTTTCATATACATTGACATTATAACTAAGTATAACTTGATGTTTTTCTATAAGATAGCATTTTCATATGTATAGATTGTAATGGAAGTTAAGATGGCTCCGTTGTTTTATGTAGGACCAATGTTGCTCTTAATTTATACGCGGTAGCTTGTTTGTTTTTGAAAGTTACGAGCTGAAAATTTTCTTTGTGATATAAATACGTAAATGTAATTTTTAAAAGAATAAAATGCACAATGGTGGACAATACTAAAATACGGAGGTCCATGCTAGTTAGTTTCACGTCCATGTTCGCTATAGGTGTTAGGTTTTTATACGTTTACAATATAAAAATTAAATGTTGCTTGCCTGTAGAATATCGCACATAATTTCGTATATTCGACGACGATCATTTTTAATGAAAACATAAACATTCTTAGAAATAATATATTTGATCTTTATTATAACTGTCTATCATCCAAACGTATTATTACTCAACCAGAAAGTCCGAATTTTTATTATTAATCATTAGAAATGATAAAAATAGTATCTAATTTAGCCAATGATCTTTTTAATTGACCAAATTACATTTAATGTTATTGCTTTAGTAATGGGGCTTAATATTGTATCACGTATAAAAAATACGCTTTGAAATAACAAACCCAAAAAGGGCTAAAGCCTACAGTAGCGTCAAAACAAAAAAAAAGAATTAAATTTTTACCTGATACGTGGCTTTTGGACGGATATTAGGATTATTTGCAAAATCAGACATTTCTCCTACAAACGGCATCTCTAGCTAGGTAAAAGAGAAAAACTAAAATTTCTTCATATTTAACAAACATAATATTTTAAAATAGTTATTTTATTATCATTATTTTCGATTGTTTAAAGTATTGTAAGTCGATATCAAGCTTTAAATTCAATGTTAGCTTTAATTATCATTATATTTAAATATTTAAACATGTAGTTTTAGTATTTTTCAATTAAAGCGATGATCGGACAATTTTTTTATTTATGTACCTACCATTTTTTATTTATGAACCAATGTACATATCATGTTAGTTTTGTATAAATAAGAACTCTGGCTGCATTTGATAATGTAAAACTTTTTTGCTAACGATTTAAAAATATATTTTAATTTCATAACTACACTTAGAATCCATTACTCAAATATGTAGATAAAACCTATTTATACACTTATATTAAAGTTTTAGAAGTCAATCACACCTTTTGATAAATTATTTTGCTAAACCATTATTTTGAATACGTAAATCGTATAAGTTGCACTGGATAAAATAACTACGTTGACTGACGTTCAATTATCTTCAACTCATTTTGTACAAGAAACGTGATTACATTTTCATTTCAACTTTGTAATTGAATTTCAGGCATTTAGATTACTATTTTTAAAACATGATTTGTGTACGTCAGTTTCTGTAAATTCGTTTTAAAATTCAATCTAAAAATCAAATAAATAAAACGTTCGCAGACTAAAAAATATTTATTCTTTCGTTGAACAAGTTCAAGTGTCATCAAGGAGTTTCGTACACAATCGATTTGATCGTTTAAAAGAAAGTTCTAGAACAAATGACGTCAGAGTTTCTACAAATGCCTTATATGTAATTTTTTTATTGTGTAATGTAAACAATGTTTTTAGTATTAGACCAGTTAACTTGACGTTAGGCCACTTTGAATGTTGTTTCTAGATAATATAGCGTTCAGTGTTTTTGACATTGGTGTTTTATTTACCATCCCTGTCATATTCTATATCCTTCAACATTTTCAAATGATGATTCAATAATTTGAAGTATTTCAGGATATTTAAACTATAGTTGATTCTAAAAAAAACATTCTCCGGCACGATTATGGAGACAATGTTGTTTTAGGGTTTAATGTTTCAGGCTATGGTGGCCACAAATTCTTTTCCAATTAAGAGACAGTATCTGCCGCTGACTTACCAAATATTGTTAATCCTCAAAAACAGCAGAACCTCTTTTTAGCACTTAGCTGTCTTATATATGTCTTGCAAACAAACTTACGATTTATCACGATGATTATTGATGATGTTGTTGATGATGATGATGATGATGACCGAGATTCGAACCAAAGATTCTCACCGCTGCTCTTACCAAATTGGCAACAAAAAGTTTGAACGAAGTTATCGCAGGGCCCCAATATTTGTAATAGAAAACAATTACATTTTACAACATCTAGGAGTACCTTCTAGGCCCTAAATACGGCACAGAGACCATATTTCTTCAGATCTGTTAGTCGTAACGGCCTATAGGAGCGGCCTATTTTCGGCAATGGACATTTATATATATTTATGGGCTGTTACAATGACTAACAGCCTTGATCGAGAAATACCAATCCTATTCGTAGGTAACTCCTAGAAATACTTGATTCGGCAGAAACATAGTAACCGGTTGCGTAAGTTGTACAATCATCATCATTAAACTCATTTAGTGGCCCACAGCTGGACGTGGGTCTATCTTAATTCGGGTTACCAAAATTCACACGCCATGGCGAAAATTTCTCTATCATGCAGGTTTCCTAGAGATCTTTTCCAGATGTCTTCCTTCACTGCTTAACGGATGAAGTGTTTAGCTGATGATGTGTGCTTTCGGTAGTCTTTATATGGTCAAATGATTTTATTTTTATTTATTTATATCACCATCATCCTAACAGGTTTACACCCAATGCGATAATGTTGTCATACTTACAATATACACATTAAAATTTACGACAATTACAATAACAGAATAGAATGAATATAATAGCTATGATATTAAATGTTATTAAAGAATAAAAATAATTAATTAAATTAAGAATTTGCAAAATTACAATTTTACACAAAATTATAAAATCAATAAATTCAAATATTAATATTCAGAACTGACAATGTCAGTGGTCACATTTAGAAACTCCGCCAATGAACAATTAAAAAGATCGATTCTTCGCCCAACACTGTTATGATGATGAGATGAGATGATGATGATGTCTTCCTGGCTAATTTCGGCTACAGCGACTGCGAATAAGGACACCATTATCAGCTCGTGGGTGTACGCTCATGGTTCACTGCCCAGTTCCCGGCTCCTGTGTCGATATTGTATTAGAGAGACGTTTTGACATTCTTTTCATTTATGTCAAAAAGTCTTCATAAGTACATACCTTAAACATTGAATGCTCAGAGCCCTAATATAATATCGACCCAAAATCGGGTTCTGGGTACTGAATGGGATATGCGATCTTGTAGCCAAAGATTTGAGTGTACTTGGAGTACATCAGTCATGGAGCCCACCGATATAAATACATATTATATTTTTTTTATACCGCGCGGATAACAAAAAATCTTACCGGCCACCTGATGATAAGCAGTTCTCCGGTATCTGCATAGGTATAAGCAATAAAAAGCTGTAAGCTATGAACATTTAAAACACCATAATTGTCGCTCGAGCTCTGCCGATCCCATACAAATCTATCAGACGGTAGCATGTCAAGCTTTAAGTTCAAGGTTCACCCCAGGTTTAGGAGAACCCCAAAAAAATAAGGACCGTTTAATATTTATCGGTATTATATTGATATCTTACACTTACGCGAATATTAGACATTGAAATAAAACTACTCTTTGCGGATTTTATCGCGGTATATTGATATTATTTTAACCCGACGTTTCGGATCCTTTACAGCATCTATGGTTATCCAGTCGGCCCGTGACCATGGATGCCATGGTATTTACAAAGGTCCTGTAATTACATACTTTTCGCATATTTTATGGGTCGACCATGTGACGACTTCTCCCCTTTCCCATAACTTCTCTTATGGTCCCTTACAAGTCACTATAATAATAATAATATGCATACAAATGATCTTTGTTCTACATAACATTAGAACCGAAATGCTCATGCCTGAATTATAGACCTAAACTAAATTTCGATAATTCACCACAAATAGTTTTTGAAACTTGTCCTGTAAATTGTTTTCAACAACAGCTGTTTGACATTACCGTTTTCAGAGGTCAAACCAGACTATTAACGATGAAATTTCAGGGTTAATATCTTATGCAACCTTAATTTCACCCTTCGAAAATAGGGGATGACATAGAATACTTTAAACATGCGAACTATTCAATTCAACTTGCGGAATATCATTAGATATTGGAATGACTAAGTGACTTTGTGCAAGTTATTTGATGCAGCGCGTACAATCTTGTATTAAAATAACAATAATCAATTACTCCTAGACACTGAAATATAATTTGCAAGCCATACAAATATTTGTACTGTGCGAGAATTTAACACTCAGAAACTCAACTCAACAATGGTGCTTATTGCCATAAAAATATAATTTAATATAACAATTAAACAAGTACTTTTTTATGGTGATAAGGTGGCACACAAGCAGGCGGCTCACCTGATATGGTAAGTGATGACCGCCGCCTATGGACATTTGCAACACCAGAGGCTTGTAAATGCGTTGCCAAACCCCTTAGAAACCGTTCAGGTTTGTTAAAATAGGGAGTTAGTGAACTGACAGCAAACGGAATTCCCATGCTGTCAGAATAGTCACTCCCCCAACGAGCTCTGGTAACCTTACTCACTCGCAGAAAGACAACTATTGTTGAATCACTGCGGTCTTCTGTAAGGCGGAGGTACTTCCCCAGTCGGGCAGCTCAATTTGAGCGAGAAATCTCGTTAGCCCTCCTACAATAATAATAATATACTTATAAGAGCTTGAAAAATCTTGATAACCTAAGAGCGTTCTAAACCACAAATACTATGCATTCAATCCATTGCCTCAGTATACATTTAACTCAATTCTAAACTCCCAACAAAAACCGCAATGAATGGTTATATGGTCATTGGTACGAAAGCTCGTAAATTGTCAAACACATAACTGGTGATATAATTTCTGAACAAAACAACATTCATGTTAACTGTGAAGGAACATCGTTTAAGACACCATAAAAGAAAACCAGTAGTTCCAGTCATACATATTTGTATAAATAAAATTATTAATTTCTCATAGCTACGTGGTGGCACACGCGCACATACACACACTCGCATATTAAATAATATAGTGTACCATCAATCCTGTCGCGTAGCCGAAAGGTAAAGCACAGATGTAGTTATGAACATCCTGTAATAGGAGGCGAGCCTATTGCTATCAACCAGACATGAATCAAAACCCCGACGATTAAACCTAAAGATTTCATAGAAAAACTCAATAACACTCCTCGACCTGATATGATTATCTGACTTTGTTTCGTTGATTCTTCTCGGAGGTCGTCAGTTAGGAAACTCCAGTCATCCAATAATTAAAACATTGACTTGTAAAACCATTGTCCTTAAAGATATATTAAAAATTAATTAAAATATTTGACTAATGAACGCGCATGTCCGTCAGACCGTCGAAGTCAACCATCAGACGGTACTAACCCATTTTTCTAGATGTTGTTACTGTCAGCCAACACTTGTTCACTTAATTAATTTTATACAAGTAATAAAAAACAAAATTCCTGGACATCGAGCATCGAGACTTGTGATACGGATACTAGTTGGTTGATATACTACATATATACTTTTTTTTGTAAATACATATTAATAATATTAATGTTGCTTATTACCAAAGGAGGTCATGCATGACTATTTATTTATTAACCAACTTATACTAACTGATTACACTACACATACAAGTTATAGATTAATTAAAAAATCAATTTAAATCAAAATATTGTAAGGCTCGTCAAATTTTTGTATATTAGAACACATCTAAACTTCTTATATTTATCTCTATGGTGCATATAACCTCTTTCCAGCGGTTGTTCGTTTTATTACAGCTCAGGGAGCGAACGTGTATCCCTAAGTGGCAATTCCAAGCTTATAAGCTATATACTATAAAGTCTTACAAGATGTCCACTAAATATTGATGGAGTAAGTGTAGTTACAAAAAATAATGGGCGTTATCTGCTGAAACCATATGGACTCTAAGAACCTAATTGGTATACATGCAACTATCTATGATAACTGATCCATGTGTGGATATAAACCAATTAGCTTGTTAGAGTCATCATCATGATCAGCCTATATTCGTCCACTGCTGGACGTAGGCCTCCCCTAGTGAACGCCACAGAGCTCTCAGAGCGCCTCAGATCTTCGGCTCTTCTCATCCAGTTGCTGCCAGCTGCCTTCCGCAAGTCATCGCTCCACCTGGCCGGCGGTCGTCCTACGCTACGTTTGCCGAGACGCGGTCTCCACTCAAGCACTCGTTTGCTCCAACGGTTGTCGGTTCTCCGAGAGATGTGACCGGCCCATTGCCACTTCAGCTTGCTAATTCTTTGAGCAATGTCGGTAACTTTAGTTCTCTGACGGATAACTTCATTCCGGATTTTATCCCTCAGAGAAACTCGAGCATAGCTCTCTCCATAGCTCGCTGAGCGACCTTAAACTTATGGACCAGTCTCACCGTGAGTGTCCACGTTTCGGCTCCGTAGGTCATAACGGGGCTTGACTTGAGCTTGTTAGAGTGTACTCTATCATTACTCCTTAGATATTTATAGTACATATAAACAATATACTATCACGCCTGTCGTTCCCGAAGGGTTAGGCTGAGGTGTACTAAAATGCACACCCACAATTTCCATATAATAGGAAGCCTATTGCCATCAACTGGACACGAATCCAAACTCCGAGGTGCTACTGAGAATTTCATACAAAAACCCAATAACTTTGCTTGACCTGGGAATCGAACCTCGTGTTCAGCAGTCGCACTTATACGACTACTAGTTATGCAACTACACACACCGGCAAAATTAGGGGAACATTTAAAAACATGTGTTTATTTTTTTATTTATCAGTTTGATCTTCAAGTGGTGTTAGTTTTTGTATTCACACATGCTTAAGAAATAAAATCATGAGAAATATTGGCACTCTGCGACGTTTTGACAGAAATTATACCCTTGTTAAGCATTTTTGGACATATTGTGCTTTTAAGTGTTATCGATAATAAATTTGTTTTGTGTCGTCTAACTTAACTTTATACCATTTCACTGTTTGCGTTTGGAGAGTATACATCGTGTTGCATTCAAAATGAGTGATTTACCTGCAACTGAAGTCGTCAGAGCTGTAACCATGATCGGGGAAGGTCACACCTACCGTTCAGTCAGTCGCACCTTGGGTGTATCGGTATCTGTGATTCATCGTGCTGTTCAGCGATACTGACAGACAGGATCCTACGTAAGAAGGCGGGGACAAGGCAGAAATCGCTCAACCAGTGCCGCGGACGACCGATTCATAAGGCTACAAACATTGAGAAATCGACGTCAAACCGCTGTTCAGACCCGGAATGTTTTGGAAGAAGTCCGCAATGTGCGTGTTAGTGAACGTACAGTGAGGAGACGGTTGAATGAAGCTGGATTGAAGTCTTACGTGCCAGCCAAAGCGCCGAAACTTGAGGTGAGTCATCGAGTAGCAAGATTAGAGTTTGCACGCGAACACCGAGATTGGACAGACGAGTGGAGCCGAGTTTTGTTTACCGATGAAAGCCGTTACTGTGTTAATTTCATTGATGGTAGGGAGAGGATGTGGAGGTACCGAGGAGAACGTTATCATCAATCAAACTTTTCGGAAACAGTAGCTTATGGCGGAGGGTCAGTTATGGTGTGGGGTGGCATATGTTTGGGAGCACGCACGGAGCTAGTCTTCATTGATGGTGGGTCTCTTAATGCACACCGATACATTACTGAAGTTCTGGAACCCCATGTAATGCCTTTTGCCCCATTTATAGGCGAAAATTTCATTTTTATGCACGATAATGCTCGGCCGCATGTTGCGCGCGTGGTGCAGGATTACTTGAATGAAGTTAACATAACGCAAATGAATTGGCCAGCACGATCGCCGGATATGAATCCGATAGAACACATTTGGGACATCATTGGCAGAAGGGTACGGCAAAGAAATCCAGCTCCAAGGAATGTGAACGAATTAAAATTAAGTTTGACGGCAGAGTCGGAAAGCTTGCCCCAAGAGATGATCGATGAAGTCATTGGGAGCATGGGTAGACGTATCCAGGCTCTCCTAAGAGCCCGGGGTGGTAATACCCGATATTAATTTTTTTATTCCATCTGTAATACATTTTTTAGAGTAATTTATGTGCATGTGTGTTTATTTGTAATTTATTGACTTTTATATTTTTTTTTATTACATTTAATTATAAGTTACAGACTTCGTAAATGTTGTTTATTTTCAACCTTTTAGAGTTAATATTCTTAAATTAATTCAATTTTTAAAGTCTTAAAACAAAAATCTCAATAATTGTTGCATTTCATGTATGTTCCCCTAATTGTGCCGGTGTGTGTAGTTATATTATAAAGCAATTTGGTCATCATTATTCCAGTATTTTAAATCATCTAGTATCCGTAACATAAACCTCGTTGGTTAGCTCGGAACTAGATGGCGCTGTGTCATGGTGTCCGGATATATTTAAGTATCATCTCTCAATCCATTACTATCCCACTGCTGGGCACGGGTCTCCTCTCATTTGAGAATATATTCCATCAATATATAAGTATAGTCCACCACGCTAGCCTACTGCGGGTTGGCAGACTTCACATGCCATCGATGTTTTCCTTCACCGTTTGAGCATGTGATAAATACGCACATAACTTCCAAAAAGTCCGTGGTTGCCTTGGATTTCAACTCAAGACCTCTGACATCTCAGTCCACTAATCACACCGCTAGGCTAACACAGCTCACACACTATATTTAAGTATATATATTTATAATAGTAAGTATGGATTAAATCTAATATATAAAATTCTCGTGTCACAGTTTTCGTTGCCATACTCCTCCGAAACGGCTTGACCGATTCTCATGAAATTTTGTGAGCATATTGAGTAGGTCTGAGAATCGGCCAACATCTATTTTTCTTACCCCTTAGCGATAAGGGTTGTCCACCAACTCCTATAATGTGGCAAAACAACGTTTGCTGGGTCAGCTTGTTTCCATATATATTTATTATAAGAACACCCTACCCTTCCCTCGTCAGCCGATATCGCAACTAAAGCTTCAATGGTCCCATCGTTTAATTTTCAAATAACTTACTTGACAACTCACCAATACTCTTAGAAGACTTCTAGAAGACAATAGAAGTCTTTGTGTGGCCAATGGGCTCGGTGTGGCTAAAACGAAGGTCAAAGGTCAAAGATCGGGGCATAGAAAACAACGTCAAAGGATCTAAAGGGTTGATAAACAGATTGCTGAGTTCATCAGACGTGACAAAGTTATTTTAAGTAATTAGTTTCTTTGTTGTACACTACTCATGTGCATACTGAAGTTTGGTTGAAAGGTTGTTGTATAAGAATCTTTTATGAAAGGGATTAAACTAAATATCCTTGTTATCTTGTCATAGACTAGCTGTTGCTCGCTGCATCTCTCGCGCATATTTATATTAATTTATCCTCTCTAATTAACCCGTTAAGGGTTCAATTTTTAAAAACGACGAAATACGTATTCATTTGTTTTTACTGAGGAGCTTGACTCGATAAACCCTAAAATACTTAAGTATTTTCTAAACAAAAGCTTGTTTATGAAATTCCATACCTCTAACTTCGAAATTGATTGGATTTCCATAAAGTCAAAGTCAAAGTCGACTCATAAGAGGATCTTTCTATACTGCTTTTTTCTTTTATCAGCTACTAATTACTAGAAAATTACAGAATAAAATTTGAAAGCAGGGTGCAAAAACGTTTTTCTTTTTTGTTTGATTCCCACACGATACAAATATTTACTTACCTATGGCCTACGGGCTGATTTTCCGAGTCTAGTTATTTGTGCCTAGTGAATATTTGTGTTTGTAAACGCACTCACGACACAGGAGAAATTCATACCGCGGCGCAACGCTTTCTGAAAAAAAGTTCTATTAATTGAATCTTAATATTTATTTCCTAGAATATATCTTGGCATGGTAAAATATGAGCAGGTTGATTGCGAGAGTGACTGTCCGAATGTACAGGACGATTACTTATAGATCGCCATTCGTTGGGCCCTTTTTAACCCTTTGAACCCTATTGTCAAGCGAAATCGTGCCTTGTACACCAATGACATACCTACTGAAGCCTTTTTCCTATATGGATTAGCAAAACCCTACAGAATGCCACACGCTACGATTCTTATATAACACTCTTGCTTCCTCCATATTCATAAATCTTGTTATAAATATGACGGCGCATGCGTGCGTCGTCGATAATGTCAAATTTGAGAGTGGCTGTTGTCAAAAAGTCGCTCTAGCGGAGCGTCGTGTGAATGGAAGCGGTGCTGGTATCTTGTTTTGGAGACGAGCTGAACGGGAACCGCAAGCGGGCCACGTCTGCGACGAATCGCTTGTAATCTGCCCGAATAGCGTGACCTAGTATCTGATTATAATGAGAAGTCAGAAGCGATAATTATGATGCCTCCTGATCGAAAATACGCCCACAACAATTGAATACACGGTGAATTCTGATGAAGGCCTTCCTGCGCCGACAAATATAATACTTACGGGCCAGCCCCAACATTATCCTGAGCTGTGTGGCCAGCAGACTCGATTGTCTGTACGTGAGTCGCTGCTGCAAGCTGTCCACCTCAGTGTTAGGAGAGTGGCAGTGATCGTGTTTGCACATAGGTATAATGAATTATTGTTACTAAGTGACTCAAGTTACTTTAAATAAATAAATGATTTAAATGATTTAATACTTACCTGTCATGGCTGTATTTTGGGGCTGTATTATTGTCGACGTTCAAAAAGAGCCAATTAAATTTAACCTACCTTAAATAAATTATATTTTGATCTTTTTGACTAATAACTGACATCCGACTTAATAAATATTTTTGTCAATCGCAATCATTCATTCTCTCAACATGTCCAAACAATTTTAGTACATTATTTTCAATTTTCTTGTCACTACATTCTTTTTCATGTCCCAACGTATTACCACCGATCATACGCAATAAAGATTTATGTCAATTTGTGCTGAATTTATGAGCTCGCGTAGGTACTGAGCACGCCCACCGATGCGTTTAGCATTCAAAATGTTTTATGTACAGTGATAATTTTGCCCAAATCCCTTTCAGATCAATATCCATACTTAATATTATAAATGCGAAGATATGTTTGCCTCTTTGTTAACTCTTTACGCTTGAACCGCTAAATAGATTTAGATAAATTTACATAAGGATATAGTTTTCCCAGGAAGAAGGACATAGGATATTTTTTATCCTAGAAATCATCCATTAATACAGCCAAAAAGGGGTAGAAGTTCCTAATAAGTTTTTTAAAAACAGGATTAGGGAGGAAAACTTGTTTAATTTAACTTTTCGTAAGAAATAAATAAATAGATTGATGGAGAAACAGATTGGATAAACAATAAGGTACACCCACATGAGAAATTATAAGCAGACCAAAGTCGCGGGCAAAAGTTAGGATATTCTAGATTTAAACATAAACAAATGAACTTTTACAAACCAAAGAGGGTATTATTTAATAACAATTCCAAAGAAGCTTAAACACTCGTTTCTTCCTACGCAACCTAACCTTTATTAAACGGCGAACGAGACAAAATTGAACCCAAAATACCTCGTTATCCTCATATTGAGACCGTCACAGAGATTTGGTAAATGGCAAACAACCCTGTAATAACTATTAATGGTAATGCCTCATTGATTACTATAACCCTAACGCTGCAGTCTACGTTGGTTTTATTGAAATAGGCAATTTTATTGGTTAGATGAACATTATTTTTTTATGGTTTTAGAAACTTAGCTTACCTACAAGAAATTAGTAGGTACTCAGAAAGATAGACTTTCTGTATACTAATTTACTGTAGGTAGATGTAATTTTTTGTAACAGTTTTTTTTTAATTATGTCAATTTAATTAATTTAGGTTAAGAAAAACTAGTTATTTTATTTTAATGTTTATTTAATAAAATAAATTGACATGGACTTAGAATAGAATAGAATAGAATAGAATAGAATAGTTTATTGCTTAAGAAATTACAAACATTGTATTGATTCCTGAAACTCACACTAGGATTCCCTGTGTCGTGAGTTCCAGGCATCTTCGAACCGTTAACATTTTAAATTTTACGTTACATTTTTTAATTTTATTTTAAGACAAACAATACATAAATAAAACAGTAGGTTGTTATATAGGGAATGTAGTGTGTGTAAGTGTTGGAAGGTATTTAGACAGTCGTGTTGGTGTTGTGAGAGTATGGCTAGATTTGTAATGTAAAGTAATAAATATATAATTGTCGATATATAAATGTATATTCAACTATTAAAGGGAGCTACGTGCATTTTTTTTTTTTTTTTTTTTTTTTTTTTTTTATAATAAGATGCTCTCAGTCAAGTCATAGTCCAATGTAAGAAGCCATTTTGTTACTGTAACTTTACATTTATTTTGTGTAAGCTGCAGGATTTTGTGTCGGTCATTGAGTTTCGCATAAATATGCGGTCCCATAAAACTGTAACATCTTCTATCAATAGTTTTGCGGCATCGGGCCTTTTGCCAGTGTACTCTTCGACTTGATTGGATACAGGTGCTCAGGGAAGTTTTATGAAATCTTAGAGTGACAGACAGGATGTAGAGCTGTCTGACTCTAAGAACCCCGACTTCGGTGTATAGTGTGTTAGTAGGGTACCGGTACGGTTGTCTGTAGGCAACTTTAAGTAGGGCTCGTTGAGCTCTTTCTAAATTTATTAATGAGGTTTTGTTAGCCGCGCCCCATGCTATTATACAGTAGTTGAGGACTGATTGGCACAGAGAGTAGTAAATCATCTTTAGAACTGAGCTATCTGCAATCTTACCTAGTTGCTTGAAGATACGGAGCAACTTTCGAACCCTACCCCTTAAGGCAATCAGATGGGTGGACCATGACAAACGGTGATCTACAAAGACTCCAAGATATTTAATCGCCTCTGTTTGTTCGATACATGGGCAACTACAGTTGCCTGGTCTAGAACAGGAGTGAAGCTGTAGACAAACAAAACTGCGGGGGGACGTGCGTTTTGAGATGGCAAAGTTTATTGCCTTCGTTTTCTCTAAATTAAGTGTTAGAAGATTATGTTGTAGCCAGATTGCAGCAGCTTTCATCCCGGTCTCAGCTGCAGCCTGGACGTCATCCCAAGTTTTCCCATAAAATACTAATGCAGTGTCGTCTGCATATGTAAATATCTTGGCTTGAGGAATTTTCATGTCACATAGTCCGTTTATATATATAATAAATAGGGTAGGTCCCAGTACGCTTCCTTGCGGAACACCAAAATTCACCGTTGATGGGTCACTAGAATATTCCCCTAAAATTACTTTTTGAATTCTGTCACTGAGATACGAAGTAAACCAGTCCAAAGCAACACCACGAACTCCCAGAAGTGACATTTTTTGAATCAGGAGTTTCCTAGAAATCGTATCAAATGCTTTGGCGAGGTCCAGGAAGATACCAGTACATGCCTGTCCTTGTCCAAGTTTGAGAGATATGAAATCGGCTAAATTGGTTACTGCAGCTTCCGTGGACCTGCCAACCCTAAAACCGTACTGATTGTCCGACAATAATCTATGTTTTTCTAGATATGCAAGTAGTCGCTTGTTCACAACTTTCTCAAGGATTTTTGAGATAGCTGTCAGCAGAGAAATCGGACGATAATTTGAAGGGTCTTTGGGATCCCCACTTTTAAATATCGGACAGATATTTGCAATCTTTGCGCAGTCAGGTACTTTGCCCGTAGTTAGGCTTAAGTTGCACAAGAAGGCAATTGGACCAACCAAGGCATGTGAGCACTGTTTAAGGAATATGTTATTAATTCCATCATGGCCTGATGCTGATGTCTTTGTAAGCTGTAAAATAATTGAAAATATTTCGTTTTCATCAGTTGGAGCTAGAAAAAACGAGTTTGAACTAGGGTTGACAGTACTATATTGCTCATTATCACGTGCCAATTCAGTCTCAGTTAAGCCCAGTTGTGTGAGTGTTTTTGCTGCCAGGTTATGCCCAACAGTTGAGAAATAGTCGTTCACATTATTTAATTTGAGGATAGGGTTTTCGGTGTCTGTCAAAAGCTCAGTGCTTCCGGTTTTAGTTTTTTCAATATTGCAAATTTTCTTAATTTCATGCCATAGCTTTTTACAGTTACCCTTTGTTTCCATAAGAAGTTTACGGTCATGCTCAAGTTTCAGATTTGTTAATAAATTGTTACAATAGTTTCGATACTTCTTATATTCTTGTTGGATTGCAAGATTATCGCGATTTCCTTTTTTCTTTGCATTAATGTGCATTTGGTCACGTCGTCTTATGCACTTTAGGAGATTTTTAGTTATCCATGGCTTAATAATATCCTCTGAGCTACGGCAGATACGGTTAGTGGTGTGATGTTTAATTTTAGCCGAGAGTGTTTCAACAAATTTTTTAAATGCAATCGTTACATTAGACTCTTTAAAAAGCCAATCCCAAGATTCGTTTTCGATGTCCTTTTTTAATTTAATGTAGTCCATTCGTACGTGTCTTTTCTCAACCGCGACCCTAGCTAATTCCTTATGAATGCCTAAGACAACCGTGTCGTGGTCTGTTATACCAGTGTCACACACAATTACAGTTGAAGGCATTTGAGTCTTGAGCATAACATGATCCAAACAGTTATCGCCTCGCGTAGGTAAAGTATGACCCGGGAAGAACCCGAAGTGGCCAGTTAAGTCCAGGTACTCGGCAGCGCGCCTATCAGTGCAATGTGATTTGATATCAATGTTCAGGTCCCCAACAATACCACAGGTGGTTGTCCTACACGACTCCATCAGTTTTGCCAAAGATTCGCAAAAGTTATTAATGTTATAAAATGATGGAGATCGATATATGGCAATCAGTGATAAATCGTTCCCAATTTTGATAACCAGACAGTTCGAGTCCTGGCAGGGAGGTTCCACGACAGAGGCCTTAAGAGATGAATTGGTGTATACGACTATACCGTCGTTTTGATTTAAGCAGTTTTTAGAACAATGGTAGTCGTAGTTATTAATTTCGGAACAGGTATACGTGTCGTCAAGCCAGCACTCAGTTAAAATAATTATATCTGGCGAAAAATTCAGCCGGCTCAAAAGGACAGAGAAATTATCGAGACTTAATGAGATCTAAATTTATTCCTACTTAACATAATTTAGAGATTTAATAACAATTTATCTCAGAATCTTTTATCCAGATCCTAATATGTAGGTACCTACCTATATTTTTCAAGTTGCCTTTAATTTATCTCGGGGCCCAACAAAGAACTCTCTCAATGTTTTCTTTCAAAATCAAAAATCGCCCTCAATCATTGCTTTAAAACTCCTATTTAAAACGGATACACCTTCCCTTCATCTGTATTCGGTAGTCCTTAGACAAAGGCACATATATATTTATTTCATTAATAAACATGTATATAACTTTTCTTTATTACAATATCTTCCATAACCACTAGCCACGTAGAAACTGAACCATGTGGTTATCTGCCGAAACAAAATAATCTGCTTTTTATTGTCAATAACTGGGGTCGCGAGTTACGTGACAAGCCCTCCACGGGCACAGAGGGTGAAATGGAGATAATAACTTGACAAAATCGTTTATGGGATTCTTTTGGGAAATTACTGAGCTGAGAACAACGTTTACGACTCCGCTGCAGTGGGAGGGTTAACGACGACTTCGCGTAGTCGTTGAAATTTTATTTTGGAAATTGCAGTACCATTGTTCGTCATTCACAGCTTTTGTTGAGGAGTTTTAATAAGTTAAGTCCCATTTCTCCGTTACTGTCGAAATATCTTGTTGTTAATGGAATTGGACTTTTATGGACAGGTGTTTACATTACAATCACCATGTATACCATGTATAAGGGTTGTAAGTTTGTTACCATTTATGCAAGCTTATATTCTGCAAGCTTGTTACAATTAAAGGTCTAGATCTGTAATTCTGAAGCTTGCCCGCATATTTTGGACTCGGGAGTTTGGACTCCGACTCTAGTCGGAGTCCAAACTCCCGAGTCCGAGTCCGAGTCCGAGTCTGCTATTAAATTACCATATAGAAAAGCCACATAACCCTGGCATTCGGATGCAGAACACAGTTCAACAGCCATCCGCACAGCCCAGATAGTCTAAATGAAAAATATAAAACGTCCCCAAAATGGTTATTTGTAATCATGACACGGTATAAAAGAACAAATTTTTCTCAACCTAATAAACCTGTCAAAAGTAGGCAAGAAAAAGTGGATAATATGCCTAGGCGAAAAACTTTTGCTGCCACGTATTTGCCGCGTCACGCCCGATGGCCAAAACTCCTGCGTAATTCATAAAAGTTTTTTATTAAAAATATAGAATCTTAAGGCGCTTTTACATCGGGCATGTAAATTGCCCGAGTAAGTGTAGGTATCTGTGCAATGCCAAAGCAAATTCTGTAATGGTCTAGTGATGTTACCAGTGGACTGCAGGGTCAAAGGGCTCCAGTTCAATCCTTATGCACGGTGCGAGGTCAAAAGTCTAACACGGCACGCACCACTGACTTTTCGATATTAAGTGCGTGTTTATAAAATATGCTTAAATGGCGAAGAAAATAATAAAAAAAATATCGTGAGGAAGCCTGAAAGCCTAAAGGTTTTTTTGGAACATATGCTACGGGTATCTTTAAAAAGATTATTGCGAGAACTGCCACAAACAAACTGTAGGTAATTGTTTACTTTATTGATGTCACAAAAAAACATCATGCCGAAATACTTAAATTCTACTTTATTAGAGAACATATAAAAAGTAATTTTCATCGGCAAACACTCAAGAATATCTACAAAAACCTACCTAAGTAATACACATAATAAATTTCAGTATTTTTTCATGTATAGTGTACATTAGGTACCCTTCTCGGTCACAAGTGCCCACAACTTATGGTCATAAAGTCTCCAGTGGATAACCAGCCTAAGCCTAAGCCTAATATCGGTCATCCTTGAGACACGGCGTACGATATTAGAGCTCTTTCAAGAACGTGACAGTATTTCGCCAGTATTTGGTATCATATTATTAAAAAAGTCCGCTAGTCGGGGTTGCCATCAACAAATTTCGTATTAAAATTGTAAGCTATTTGTGAATGGTAAAATTATGAATGTGAAATGAAGATGCTAGCTTTATTAATGTATTTTTAATGATGGCATATTTTCTTATACTGATAGTGTGTTTTTAATATAAAATATGACATGTACCCGAATACCAAATTAAGATCAATAATAATAACATAGTCTAAATAATGTCATATGGTCATCATGTCTTATGGTAAAATACGGCAGAACCTATTTTATTTATTCTTAATATAAATTTTGCACAATAGTGCTAAATTTGACAGTGGCTCAGCATTCAAAGTACCAAATCATTAATAATCACTTACGCTTAAAAGAATATCTACTAGAAACTTACTTAAATGAACGATAAACGACAAGTCTCCTGAACAAACTACTTTAAACTTTAAAACACCAGCGATAGATGCTCTTTTAGTCTTTTAACATAACTTGACGAGATGTCTCCAAGAAGTTCACAACAGAAATAAAACTGTATTCTGTAAGTAAGTATTCCTTACAATTTCTTAACGTCACCGTAATGGCGGATTGCTTTTACTGCAGTGTCATCTCCCGGCATTTCACTCGCATTTTCCTTTACCACTGCTCAATGGAGGCAGAAGTACCACTGCGGTACAATAACGACAAATAACAGTAATAATTTTTCATAATCACATTTATTGATGTCAAGTTGTGTTTCTTTATCGCAATGAACCATTGTAACTATACAAATTACTACTATTACTAATTGATATGTTAAAAAAGACGTGTGGCACTCGGAGACTGCCGCGATAAAGCTATTGCATAGCATTTTTTATCAAAAATAACAAAAAATAAATACCTATACACCTATATACTTTCTCACAAACAGCTGATTACGTATTCGTCCGATTTCGGATCAGCTCGTCTCGATTCGTGCGAGCTTCGTTGAGTCGTACCATGAATTAAATACAAAGAGGCCTAACGCCGAAACTCTGAGCAGGCACGATAGAAGCTATGCAATAGCTTAATAACTTTGTATTTTTTTAATTAGTCTTCGCGTGATCACAACAGTCCGTCAAAATCTATATATTTGTAGTAATCATGAGAAGAATTTACCTATAAACTTATATAGAATAATCTACTGTATTTACAACAAAAAAGTATATATGTACTTAGTATATCATCCAACTAGTATCCGTAACACAAGCCTTGGTGCTTGGGTCAGAACTAGATGGCGCGATACCTACCTACCTTGTTATATACTGTATGTTTATACAGTGTAGCATGTTTATTTGTTCTTAAATTCCTATTAATAGCGTTTTATATAATTAAAACATATACCTAGCGATCTTTTTCGGCTCTAACGCCCTCTAAAACAACATAATCGCAATATTATTTTTTATTTTACTTACGTACTCTTAGTAAATGCAAAATAAAAAACCGAAATACAGAATCACAAAAATTTGTGAATAAATTGATATTATATTATTTCCACGATTTTCTTGTTGTAAATGGACCTTCTATATTACCTGTAGTTTTGGCAACTCATTTGCTGAAATTCGCTAGAATAGTTAGTTAATTTAATTATCACGCTTTTAACTTCGGGCGGCGAACAATTTGAATTCCTTCGCAAGGGTTACGAATGATTGTATTCTCGTGTTAATTGCGGGAGATGGACGTCGTGGATGTTGTATTGTAGTGTAGAAGGACATTTCCTTCTACTCACAATCCGCACTCACAATACATTTCTGGTGAACATATAAAACGTAGAAGATCCGTCGAAGAACCCGGGTCGTTGACATAGCCCGAAGAATCGCCAAATACAAGTGGCAGTGGGCAGGGCACATCGCTCAAAAAACGGACGGCCGCTTGGAGGTTCTAGCGGGTCGACCACGTATTGGTGGTCACGTGATGGTCGCTGGAATCCGCTGGATGCGGGCGGCGCATAACCAGTCGGCGATCCTTGGGGGAGACCTATGTCCAGCAGTGGAAGTCTTGCGGTTGATGTGATGATATAAAACGTTTGTGTTGCGACTAATTTTTGCTAGGAACAAAAGGTGCCGAGCTCAATCCCAATACACGTATGGAGGGAAGGAGGTATTAATCCCTCCACTGGTAAGGGACCCTCCGACCAGACGAGGTGATATGCCCGGCAGGCTGCTGTAGGACGGTTCATGTCGGATGTTCGATTTATCTTAATTGGGCTTGCAAACTTCACTAGCGATATGTACGATAAGCTTCGTGATTGGTGCGTACGACGTGTCATGCAGATTGACAGTTGACAGTCGACATGATGACAGATCATTGTTCGTCGCTGTGTGCGGAGTTCGTATGTAGCGATATACATGCACTTCTGACTTTCGAAGTCACGCGCGTAGTTATCACATGCTCTAACGGTGAAGTAAAACGTCGTGAGGAAACATAATGCCTAAAACAAGTTTTGATGGCGTGTGAAGTCTGCCAAGCCAATAAGATCATTTTCAATGCTTTATTATAAATAATGGTAGATACCAAATTAGTGATGGACTAGAGTCATAAAAATGTTTTCAAAGAAACATGAGTTACTAATACATAGTAAATATTTCGGCCGATCCGAGTTAATGCCTTAGTTAGTAGTTTAATTGGGAAATATGAAAAAAAAATCTTAATTTTTTTGCTTCTTATTATTATATTAGCACCTACTTACTGTTAGTATATATGTATATTATATTAACACAGCTTATGTTACTACGTAAGTAACTACGATTTCATTCTAAGTACCTACATATTTCAAAACAATTTACATGTACGACCTAATGGGCTATTACTATTATAATACCTACCAATATTCAACCTGAGCACAAAATTATCACGGCAATATCGTTTATAGCCTTCGATGGCCCTTTGCAAATACATAATATACATATATAGCGGCCATTTTGTGCTTCGCGGCTATTTATGCACAGGAAATGGCGCGCTTTCAGAACGCAAAATAGTTTCCTCTAACGCGTTCGGGTGGCACACGTAACCGTTTATACAGCCAATATTAAAACTCTTTTTGCCGACCTATATGAATGTTTTATACCAATATTGTATTTGTGTGTGTTCTTTATACATAATTATATTGAATTCCTTGTATTATTTTTTATTGCTTGTTTATTGCTGTTGTTCTTTGAATCGAGCAACTACATAGTCTTGACGCTGTATAATTGTTAGAAAAAGTTTAATTGTAATTAAAACCTTTTGAATTCATTTGCAGAGAATACAAAGAACAAAGAAAAATCTCGCACCGATCCAACATCTATTTATTCGAGAGATTCTAAGAGATTAAAAAAGTGTCCTAAATATTAAAAATGTAAAAAACCCCGATATGATCTTTTAAATATTTTGACTTTATTTTGGACAAATCTAAAGCAATAGATCGACTGAAATACCCAAGACAAAAAGCTAATCTTTTAAACTAAACGAAACCACTGTTGCAATGCAAAAGGCTAATCTGTTTAAGATTTTCAGATATGACACAAACACATAAGAATATAGGTAGGTAAACATAGTATTTAACTATATAGGTACATTAAGCAGAAATACAACGCCACATGTGAAACTGCGTGGAACGAAAACCATATTTGTAACATATTAACCACAGATAACCATTATGTGCATTTAATTACATTCCGAATTCAAATTAAAAATATGTAGATACATTATCAACCGCATCGTTAGAGGCAGTTATAAAATTCCATATATCGATAACAAAATATACGAGTGCACTATAATCGAGTAGGTATGTACACTGTAATCGAGTAGGTTTACAGGCGTAGTGTTTGCAAATCGATTTAATCACGATTCTGTATTTGATTCGTTCTCGAACGTGACAGTTCAACCGATTGCGGCATTGTATTATTGTTTCGTTTTCACGATTTCAGCAAATGTATTTCAGGATATTTGCCTGGGTTTATTTTAATGGAAAATTTAAAATCTATATACAATTATGTCCTTATTTACATATTATTAGTACCTATAGATAATAAAATATATAAAATATAGATTATCAAAAATAAATAGAATATTTTTGCATTAGATACCCCATATATCGGAGAGGCTTGTTGTGTACAATAAACCATATTTATTATTCAATCTATACATATATGCATCTATAAAAGTTCATGCTCATACCCTACCGGGATTCGAATACCTGCTACGTCTACTTCTAAAGGCAGCCTTAATATCATTGTGCTAATTAGGCCTTATTAAGGTAAAATACCTGTATATAATAAATATTAATTTACCTACAACATGCAATAATGCCGGTGGAAATATAATCTATAGTATAACAGGTATTGAAACCGCACTAGCCACATCAAAATGAGCACGTTTTCATCAAATTGATAGCACTTTAAAATATTGTAGAATATTAATATACATATAATGCCTTATTGGAATGTATCATCATGAACCGATTCACCGTCTATTGAGATGTAGGTAGTAACTAGTGAGGAGACACGTGCCCAGCAGTGAGGCTGAGTTGTTGATGAAACATAAATATTATTATTTTTGCATTTTTACCTATTTATTCGTCTACTGGTCATAATTGCGACTGCTGAGCTAGAGGTCTTGCGTTCGATTCCCAGGTCGAGCACGAATAAAAAGGGTTTTTTTAAGAAATTGACAGTAGCCTCAGTAGTTTGGATTCTTGGCCGGAAGATGGCAATAGGCTCGCCCCCTATTACATGGGACCTAAAACATACCGGTGAGATGTAGGTATACATTAGTACACCTCTGCCTAATTCTTCGGGGACGACATATTAATTCTTTTTAACTGACTTCAAAAAAGGAGAAGGTTATCAATCCGACTGTATTTTTGTTATTTTTTTTGTTTTATGTTTGTTACCACATAACTTTCGACTGGGTGAACCGATTTTGATAATTCTTTTTTATTTGAAAGCTGGTGCTCCTCTCCTGTGGTCCCATTTTGATCCAGTTCTGACATTTGAAGTCGGTTTTTTCGATAGAATAATGAACGGACCATTTTACTACTATATTAGGGCCTTCGTAGATCCCGTCAGGTTTGTGGTGAATGCTTTTGCGAATCCCATGGCCCCGGCGATAAGGCTGGTATTGTCAGGAGCAGTTTCTAGTCCGTAGGTCCACGCTAGGTGGAGTCCGATAGACAGTCGCTTTCTCAGGCGGCGCGGCGGAACAGTACATGAGAATAAATATATTATTTTTACATTATTATACAGCGCCATCTAGTTCCAGTAAGTAACGAGGCTTGTGTTACGGATACTAGTTGATTGATATACTACATGTAATATACTTTTTTGTAAATACGTACCGTACATATTACATAGATGATGACACATCCATGACTCGGATACAAATGTTGATGCTCATCACACAAATATTTGTTGCTACCGGGATTCGACCCCGGTATCCATAGCACAGGAAGCAGCGTTTAATACCGCTGGTTAAAAACGACGGCCCTACGAAAGTACCTACGGAACTCTAAAAACACAAAGAAATTATTACTATACCATGATATAACAATAACTCCTAAAGCTAAGATAATAAATGATTAAACTTTAGATTGCATTGTTTCTTCAGTAATAAAATTTACCTGGAGTAGGTTTTATAACACTTGTATCACGACTGACTTCAGATTTCAAGCTGCTCTGTAAATTTTAAGAGCAATATCTACAGACTAGGGATGTTATAGAACTGATTCTATCGGAAATCGGAACCGAAGTCAGAGTCGAAGTTTTTGAATTTGAGCTGTCGTAATCGGAATCGGAGTCGGAAAGAACGGCGGACGCAGAAGAGAGATCAGGTTCTATATCCATTTCTGTAAATAAATATTTGAACACTTGCAAATAATTATATAAAATTATTGAAATGAAACTTCTTTATCGGCGTATGGGAGAAATTTTATAGCAATGTAACGTTTTTCTGTTACGCGCCATCTTTATTTCTGGGTAACATTTTTCTGTTACGCGCCATATTTATTTGAATAGGTAACCATACCAAATGATGTTTGTTTGACAACTAAAAACTATACCTTTTCCAATACACCAAGACCATTTGTTTTTCTATTGAGAACTTGCTATTGGTTGAGACATCGACGTTTTGATAAATAGAAGATTATGATTGGTTCCCACTATTATTTGGAACTGATAGAGCTACAAATTGAAAACTATTAATTCAAACGCTCTTTTTAAATTCAATGTTATTCGAGTAGATACCATCATTATATCAATAATCATAAAATACAGTTGGAAAACAATTAGTTTAACCAATGCATGTCTATGATAATAAAAGCCTTTTGCATAAATTTTATCTAAGTTAGCTTTATTCAACAAATTTCTGTGAAGTTGTAAATAGAATCATTTTTCGAAAAATTATGTCATAAAGAAGTTTCACTCCTTACGTGTGTACACTATTACACACAATTTATTTCAGGATCTAGATGGCAGGTCTAAAAATAAAATAATTCGTCTAATCTTTTTCTCAACGGGTCATGATTGAACCGTCCAACTTAAGTACCTATCGGTACCGAATTCGAAATTGGAAGTCATAATATCAGTAGAAGTTCCGATTTTTCGGAAACGGAGTCTAAGCTCTGTACATCCCTACTACAGACATAACAAATATAAAAACTATGGCGTTAAGTGTATAAATTCTGGAAAAAAAAATTATTTAATTCACTTACTCTGCAAATAAATTTTATTACAGCAAGGACTGTAAAATTCAAGTTTCGTTTTGTTTAATTACATACAACCATCACGCCTATCTTCCCCGAAGGGTTAGGTAGAGGTGTACTAATGTACACCCACGTTTCCCTGGTATATTTAGGTCCCATTTAATAGGGGGCGAGCCTATTGCCATTAACCGGGCACAAATCCCAACTCCGAGCTGCTACTGAGAATAGAATTTCATAGGATAACACAATAACACTTTGCTCGACCTGGGAATCGAACCCAAGACCTCTTGCTCGGCAGTCACACTGTACTACCACTAGACCAACGAGACAGTTGTTTAATTAATTCTTTTGAATGGCCCACGTTGGGTGCCACTAAAGGCTCCAGCCACTAAGAAATTCTTTTTCATTCCAACGTCTTAAGACCAAGACCGCATCCATTTGATATATTCGTATTTTAATGTTATTAAATGTACTTATGTAGGTATGTGTTATTATAGCTTCGTTGCCTAACTTGAAACTGACATTATGTCAGGATACATTTAATCTCTACTAATATTATAAAGCTGAAGAGTTTGTTTGAACACGCTAATCCCAGGAACTACTGGTTGAAATTGTTTTTTTTTTGTATTGTGTAGTCCATTTATCGACGAAGGTTTTAGGCTATATAACATTGCGCTACGACCAATAGGAGCCATCCATCTAAAATGAGAGGAGACCCGTGCCCAACAGTGGGACAATAATTGGGTTAATGGTGTTGACATTAGAAATATTTCCGACAAATAAATATACTTCGTTGTCGGTCTGGAACCTTAAGGGACTGGAGCTTTAATACCTACAGTGCTCATAGGTTTATTTTGTTACACTGTTTGGCACGCTTGACCAATCTGCTCACACGCGCAAAGCCAAGTCCAATGGATTTATTTCATCATCATCATTAGGCTATAGTCCACCACGCTAGCAGACTTCACAAGCCTACGACTAAGAGTTTTGACTGCAACATATAAGTACATACATAAATACATATTAACTTCCTTATGCCGCTTACAGACCGGAACTATCAAACGTTAACGAATGAGATTGCTCAGTTTGGATAGATTGCATAAGTTTTTTTTTTAGGTTTGGTGATGATATTCGATTGCACTGTGGTAACGTCAAAGGGAGTATGATGACTGCTTGTTTATTTTTGGCGAGATAGATAAAGCACATTTTTAGCAGGTATGTTTTATTTTCTAAAAATTTAAATAATGGTGGATTATTAAGTTATTAACCGTTAAGTGTTCGTAAACTTGCTGTGTGTGCTTGTTCGTAATGGGTGTTAGCAAATGAAACAAAATAGTGTAAGATGAGTCCGAAATTTGTCAAACTTTAGGTATATAAGATAAATCTATTTTTTTTAATCATCATGCCTCACAAACCAGATCATCAACCATTATTATTATCTACTATCCACCATAAACAAATAAATAAATAATAAAAATATTAAAGACTTGGCTGTATGGACTAGATTCCTTTGCCTAATCACTAAAAGGAAGAAAAGATACTAATTTAATGATTTTGGTAGTGTTTTAATTAGTCAAAAGTATGTATGTATTATTTAATAGATTTTATTGAGATTTTATGTACAAAGTTACGTCAAAAATCTCAACGAGTCGCTGCTCGCTGGTGTCATGGCGTCTGCCTGTGACGACGTCACTCCTATGTATGTCAACACTAAACATTAGGTGCTAATAGGTTAATACACGAATACAGTTATTTTTCGAGATAAATATGAATTCTAATGTATATAAGTGGTGTGCGGTCTCTCAGTGCAATAATACTTCTATAAAATCTCCCAACAAATTATATATTTACGTTCCACACAACAAAACAATGCGAAATAAGTGGCTTACTCTCGCACGGCGCGATCCAACATCTGTGCGTCAAAATTCCCCGATTTACTTCTGTGAAGATCATTTTGCCGTAAGTAAAAGTTTATAATATTTTGTCAATTTTATATGATAGAAATGAACAAAAATTGCCTATCATAACCTCTAATCTCTAGTATTATAGTAGGTATCCCGAGAAGCAGATTTACATTGTTTGGATAATTTGAAAAACAAAAATTAGTGCAACACGCAACACAATAAAACAAGGCAACAATAACACGCAAGTTTTGATATTTTTCTAAATTATGCAGAACACAAGTCTTTGTTTGAAGACAGAAAGTCAGCTAGGCAAATTAGAGGTATTCGTCTTGGTAAATCCTTGTTCCATGGCTAACGTTTGTATTATAAAACTAGGTGACTGATCTTGGGAAACGACAAATAACTCCATGAACACAAGTGAAAACAATTATAAAGTGCAAAGAGTACCGTTCGAACGAAAAGAAATTGACATAGGTAAATGGGGTCCGTAACGTTATTGCGAAACTCATGGTCGATTAACGGGAAGTCGACTGAACGTTTGTTCGAATGCACTTTACTGCGAAGCAAACTTTCATCGACAAATGTTACTTCGAATTAACGTTTTATCGAATATTTATTAATCGATGGACTGTCCTTTCGAATGTGTTTTAATTATTATATCGAGTTTAATAATTCAAATAAAATTATGGAAAACATATTTTTCGTCACATAGTCATATTATTTCATACATAATCGAGGAAATCTGAACAAATCGCGAAAATTTTAATTTCGCGGGCTAGCCGCCAATTCAAATTTTCGTACATTTTTTTGCAATTTGCCGGTCATTGTCAGGCTGTACATTAAACAAAATATGATTCGCGCTTGTAATAGGTATTTAGTTACAGAATTATAATCATTTAAATCAATAAAACAACCCTCAAAGTGCATATAACTGTATTGATTGTCTATTTCATGAAAAAGTAATTCAATCCAATTGTATGCACTGTGAGGGTTGTATTGATGATATTAATTATTATGCGTGACAATGACCGGCAAATTGCAAAAAACGTACGAAAATTTGATTTCGCGGGCTAGCGTGGAGCTTCCACCTTAACATTAGCGTTATATGTATACGCCAATGTCATACGACAATCAGTGCGCGACGCGTTGATCAAAGTCGATATCGATACATCGATCTACAAAATATTAGTAATATTATCATTAAAATAAGTTTATTACTTACCACCTATTATTTTTTATTGTGGGTTATCAATTTAGTTTTCGAGAAGGTTTTCCGTTTAAAAGGAGAGGGATAGTCATGCTTTTAGAGAAATTTGGGTCTAGGTGTAAAAATATGAAATTACTGTTAATTGGTAGTTACTAGGTATATTATCAAGCAATCATAGAACATCTTGCCGATTTTGGAAATTTGAGCGCTGAATTAAAAGAGATTTAGGAAAAGTGAGGTTACGTACGTTACACAGCTAATTTTTGAAGGGCGATTGACATTTTGTATAATATTAAAAATATAATGTTCATTATATTTTTAAAATGAGTAAGGAAATGTGATGTTTATAAATAAAAATCGTATTTAACCCATAAAGGCTACAATGAATTTGTACTCTGCTAAAACTACAATGGTATACCCATTGTAGTTTTAAAAACACCGGGATTTAATCATTTGAATAAATAATATTATTTCATTTTTTATGGTATATACCTACTTAAATTAGGAATCGTGTTCTAGGATCTTTTAATTTATATATTTAATTTCTTAAAAAAGCAGTTTAAATTGTTATTGAAATCTAAAAAGGGAAAAAAATAATTGAAAACGGTTTTCTAAAACTTATGATTATTTTGAAGAGGTACGGAAAAACTTGAAAATATAAATACCTAAAACGTTCTTTGGAATCGCTGTAAGTTTGATGTATCTACATCTTTTTTGGATATTATAAAATATCTTCCAAGAAGTGCCAGAGCAGATCCAGTTTATTGACATCCAATTAACTCTACCAGTTGCGTCTATACATTTTTCTTTGAAACGAGGATCTTTGGGAACCCTACATTTATTTTTTGCAACAAGTTAAATTTATCGATATTATCGAAAATATCAACAAATCATCCGGTCACGTCACTAACTGAGTGTAACAAAGCAAAGAACTTTCGAGAAATACTTGTCAAGACACTCAGGACAAGTGGACTTTATATTAAAGACATAAGGGGGGTTTTACCTTGTTTTCTATCAAATTACCTACTCAACGCGATGTCAGTATACGACTAGGGTAGGATTTGAACGATTTGTGCGAAACATCGCTAAACATTTGAACCGCCGCCACGCCCACTTTGCACTTCCACCGATAGTATATATTAGTCTATGACTTCCATTCAACTCTTTTTTCTGTTCCGTGGTGGACGCCATATTGCTCTGTGGTCATGACGTCAGTTGGCTGTATAAATACAAATGCAGTGATAGATATTAATTTAGATTTTAAAAATGAGTTATTATTCTACTTATCGTTGGTGTGTTGTTCCTGAATGCAGGAATACTAGTATTAAAACACCAGACAAATTATGGATTCAAGTGCCAACTGATATAAAAATACGAAATGCTTGGTTAAAATTAGCAAGAAGAGATCCGAATTCCTTGTCTATCAATACTAGACTTCACTTCTGTGAGGATCACTTTGATGTGAGTAGGTATTATGTACGTTATGAGTTGGGAATTAAAATATTTGGGAAAAAAATATTGCTTCTGTGTTTTGTTTTATTAACCGACTTCAAAAAGGGGGAGGTTATCAATTCGACTATATTTTTTTATGAGATACAGTTACGGTTTAATAATAACTAAACATATTTTATCTTTAGTTTTCGCGCATCGCCATTTACTTATTTGTACACAATGACGTAAACTGACGTCAATATCGTAGTAAAGAAAGCAACAACACAAAACCACAAGGTACCTACATAATAAAAATGAACTCTGACAACAAGAACAGTCCTTATTATCCATATCATTGGTGTATTGTGTTTAATTGCAAAAATTCAACAGTTAGAACACCGGGAAAGTTGTGGATTAAGTTGCCGTCAGATTTAAATATGAGAAATACTTGGCTGAGACTCTCTAGAAGAGATCCAGAGGCATTGTCTTCAAAAAGTGAACTATACCTGTGTGAAGATCACTTCGATGTGAGGATTCTTGGCCTATTTTATAAAAAAAAAACAAATTCTGAGGTTATGTTTGCATAAACTGTATTTTTTATGTTTTAGTTGGAGAAAGACATGGCTAATTATATGAGATACAAAGTAATGGGTTATGTTAAAAGAGTCCTGATGAATCGAAACTGTGTGCCTTCCAAGTTCAGTTGGCTTAACAATGATAACCTGAGTGACTCTATATGTGAAGATCCGCTTGGCTTCAAAGAAGAAAGTAGGATGAGTGAATTCGGTGAGGATTTGGATGATAAAGATGATAAATCAAAATGCAGTACAGGTTAGTAGTTTCTTTTATTATATAGATTTTATTTTTAGTAGTAAATAGGATAATAAAATTATTACTTACTTGAATGTGAAGATAACAAAGTAGAACTACTTTTTCGGATTTTATTGTAGAGTGGTGTTATTATTGGTGTGTGATAGATAAAATCGAGACTCCTAGCACCTATGGATGCTGTACAGGATCCAAATTATCAGCAATGTTTCAGGTGTTGAACACGGTAAAGTTTAAGATATTACCAACATACATTTATTTTTGCCATTAGGTACTGGTAAAAACAAACAAATATTGAATGTTATTCACTGTTTATCGCCATGGCCCAAATACAATTATTGTTGGCGGAGACAAGTATACACCATAGCCTCAATGAAACTATGTTGAAATCCTGATGGTGTTTAATATCACTGACTACATTCTGACTACATTCGATCACACACAAATTAGCAGTAACACTAGAAATAACTAGACCATAATTATAGTATTTATAGTGTTGAGTATGTGTGATAAAAATAAATAAATTATTACATTATTTTTCATCGTATTATCTTTATTTACACTAACTCATTACTTATAGAATTAGATACCAAGGAATATATTGATATTAATGAGGATTGGTCCATACCATCAATTAAAGTAGAAACCGACCACGATTATGCAGCTGTTGAAGGTAATCAGATAGAATCAGAATGGAAAGAAGACAGCATAAAGACATCCATCAACCCATCTACATCCACTCAGGACTGGCAATGTAATGTTGAAGTTAAATGTGAAAATGTTGATGACACAACCGACAGTGAGTGTACCAACTCCATACCAGAAATGACAGAAGAATTCTCCTCTCTATCAAATTTTATAAATGAATCACAGACAATTTTAGATAATACTGTGCAAAAGCAATTTCCAAAATTACTTAAACCTGAGAAAATTAACCTGCAAAGTACATTATCTAAGATAAACAAGAACCCACAACTATACATCGGCCTTCCAAAAAATCTAGTTTTTCTTATTGATATTGTTGTGAAAGAAACGCAGCTGTTAAAGGAAGATATCTTATTATGTTTGATGAGAGTTAAGTTGAATAGAACCTTTACGGAGTTAGGTGATGATTTTGATTGCACTTTAGGCCAGGCTAGCCGTGTGTTTCATACTAAGTTTCCAACTATTGCAAAGGTATTCTTACCGCTGATCAAACAGTATTCACCGGAGGCAACCAAAAAGGATGCATGTACCAACTTTACATATAAATTAATATTAGCTGCCCAGAAATTTAAAACTAACAATTTGTAGGAGGATTCCTGCTAGACTGATTTATAATATACAAACTTAACTTACAATATCCATAGTCAGGCTGTAAGAAAACAAGAAACAAGTAAATATGTATGCTATGGCTATAGTCATAGAGTATATTTTACACTTCCACCGGTAGCATGTTACAAGTGCGTTGTCAGTAGAGTTTAAGGCCTTTAATTACTTGGTAAAACAGCAAGTTTTGAATAACTTGTAAAGTGATATTAGTTTTTAAGTGTTTAAAATATGTAAACTTCAAAATTTTATGATGGATAATATTTGCAGTGGAAGCTCCTTCCTCCAATTGAGTATGTCTTTACCAAACATTGTTTTGAATGTTCAATATGTCAAAAGGCAGTGAAAATTGAATCTTATTTAAATGTAATTCAACAATGAATTGTAAATGAGACATAGTTATCTATTTTCCTTATCTTCAAACATGTATTTTCATTATCGCATCATTATTATTAGAATTTAGGTACCTAATATTTGTCTACATGATATTTTTCTTTTACTTATTATACCTGAAAGAAATTCGAATTAATTAACACATAAAATATTACATGAATCGAAATAATGATAGAATGTTGAAATAAATAGTTTTTATTTTTGGAATTAGTGTGGTTTATTGATATTATTTAATCCTGACTATTTTATGTAAGTATAGTTACAGATAGAGATGTCTGATGATTACATTTAAATTGTTACCATCTAATATGTCCTATAATTTATTTATATCTATTTGGTTGTAAGCATTTATTGTACGAGTACTCTAGTCTGTCAGCATGACGGTCAAAATTGTAAGTAGGTCTGACTACAAATAAATGTACCTACTAGGTTAGTGACGTAATTGTCGCCACAAATTGACCATAGACACGGACTGATCAAAACCATCATGGATGACAGCTAGCGTTCTCACTTCCCTCGCAATACAATAAATTTTAGTCATTTAGATTTATAATGTACAACATAAGTAAAAAACAAGAAATAAAAAATATTATTTATATGTTATTGTGTTTTCCTTACATAGTGTAAAATACCATTTATGTTATTTTCCCCACTACTCGGTTGGTACCTGATACTCCCATATCTCTAAAGGAGTTGAGAATTTCCGAAAATTTAAAGGCAATATAAGTTTGAATTTTCTGAAAATCAAATGAATATTCAAAATTGTTTTTTAATACAACAGCTGATTACAACCACAACCATTTTTATTACAACCATTGCCTGATTGGTCTAGTGGTCAAATAGCGCGCCTGCTGAGCGTCTGAAGTCTTGGATTCGATTTCCATATGAAGCGAAGGTTTATTGTTTTTTTTTTTTTTTAATATGTCTATTGCAATCTATCAATCTTGCAGATATTCAGCAATATGTGGAAGATTTTATTAATTAAAGGACTTGTACGAAAGCCGTCCAGTGACTACTCCGTTTATTCTTATGCCTCTAAGAGGTCTTGAGGAATCTTTCTTTTCAGTCTACGAGCAACTGTTTGAGTGTTCATCAGATTGACTGCCAGCATATTTGGATGATTATTAATCCGCTTCTTGTACGCTTTTGTTTTTTCTGATATTTCTTCCGTCACACTTTTGATGCAGAGGTCGTGATGAAGTCTTATGTTTGAGACATACCAAGGTGCGTTTGTTATTATTCTTATTATCTTTGACTGGAATCTCTGTATTATTTCAATATTTGATTTTGCTGCTGTTCCCCAGAGTTGTAGGCCATATGTCCATATGGGTTTTATTATGCATTTATAGAGCAATAGTTTGTTTTGAAGTGAGAGTCGTGATTTTTTATTCAGTAGCCATTACATAGTGCGCAACTGTTGGCCCATAGCTAATCGCTTTGTGAAAATATGCTTCCTCCAGGTTAGGCGTCTATCCAAGTATATTCCAAGATACTTAGCGTGATCCTGCTGCGGTAGAGGTATGCCGTTGAGAGTGACTGGTGGACACGTTTCTCTCCTGTTTGTGAAAGTAATCTGAACAGATTTGGTTTCGTTGGCTTTAATTCGCCAGTCCTTGAGCCATTTGGATACCTTATCGAGACTGTTTTGAAGCTTTTGTGCTGCAATGTCGGGTGAATTGTCCATTGATAGGATTGCTGTGTCATCAGCAAATGTTCCAGTGATTACTCCATCGGTCGTAGGGAGATCAGCTGTAAAGAGCAGATACAACGTGGGACCCATGACGCTTCTTTGCGGGACTCCAGCTTTGATAGCATATGAAGACGTTAACTCTTCTCCTTGTTTTACAAAAAAGTGTCTGTCGCTTTTGTCAAACTTTTACAATCTAATAAAGTCATACCTAAGTATGACTTTATTAGATTGTAAAAGTTTATAGGTAGGTCTTTTTTTATTTTAAAAAGAAGTCCATCATGCCAAACTCGATCAAATGCCTGAGATATATCCAGGAACGCTGCGACACT
This sequence comes from Craniophora ligustri, assembly GCA_905163465.1. NCBI lineage: Eukaryota > Metazoa > Arthropoda > Insecta > Lepidoptera > Noctuidae > Craniophora > Craniophora ligustri. Next base: position 12,011,159 of record LR990969.1, read on the forward strand.
GTATTGTTTTGATTCCAGGGCTTTGTTTATATATTTCACTAGTCTGTGAACTTGTTCAATAGTACCATGCTTTCGACGAAAACCAAACTGATGGTCAGGTAGTGATTTGTTTGCGGCAATAATCGGACATAATCTATGCAAAATAACTATCTCCATGATTTTTGAGGGTATGGGCAACAGGCTAATAGGTCTGTATGATTGCGCCTCAACCGGATTTTTTCCAGGCTTAGGAACCATAATAATTTGGGCTATTTTCCATTGAGGGGGGACCATTCCTCTTCGTAGAATAGCGTTATACAGGAAAGTGAGAAATTTAATCCCTTCCTTTGGCAGCTCCCTTAGGATTTTTCCTGTTATAAGGTCGTAACCAGGAGCCTTATTTGGGTCTAAAGCCTTAACTGCTGTTTTTATATCATTAAATGTGAGCTTATTAATTGGAGGATCAAGTTGGTGGGTTTGGCCCAATAATTCTGTGACTACTTGGGTTTTAGAGGAACCTGTATCTGGATTTGGTATAAATACGTGTTTGAGATGTTCAGCAAATGTAGCAGCTTTGTCTGCATCGCTAGACGCCCATTCTGAGTTACTTTTACGAATAGGAGGTTGATTACTGGCCGGGCGTTTCAGTTTGTTAGCGATTTTCCACAAAGAGTAATTTGTCTCTGCTGTAGCATCAAGGTTTTCTAGATATGTTTGTATGCCATGGTTTTCATTATCTTTTAGCAGAATTTTCAATTTTAATTGAAGATAGTTAAGATGTTTTTTATCTGCAGGATAACCTGTAGTTTGCCACTTTTTCCGAGCTTTTCGTTTGTCAGCTATTAGTTCTCTTACAGATGTTCGATAATCTTGTTTATGGTACAGGTCTGTGGCTACTGGGGTTGCAGACCAGGCAGATTGTTGAACGCAGCTATTAAAATGTTCTACCGCTTCTATTATGTTCGCGTCCGTCTCTAAAGGGATTTTTAAATCTAATTTTTCTGTCAGTAGCTGTCTGAAGAGCTCCCAGTTAGTTTTATTGGTGTGTAGCTTGCAGGGTTTAGGTACTACTGTGATTTTCCTTTTTAGTACTAATTCTACCGGGGAATGGTCGGAGGATAGTTCGGTACTCGTTTTGCTCGTTATAAAGTTATTAGGGAAGCCTTTTGTTATATAGAAGTCAAGCAAGTCTGGTACTTTATTCAAGTCCGTAGGCCAGTATGTAGGATCTCCAGGGGAAATAATATTTAGTTTTAATTTCTCAATGGCCATTAACAGCTGCCTACCTTTTGTAGTTATAGTACGTGAGCCCCAGTAGTGGTGCTTAGCATTGTAATCACCTCCAGCAATGAATCTGTGGCCCAGTTTAGAATGAAACCTTAGGTAGTCTTCTAACTTAAGTTTATGTTTGGGTGGACTATATACTGCCGAGATTGTAAAAGGTCCCGCCCAGTCTTCAATGACGACATTTGTTGCTTGAATTTCATCAGTGGAGTAATGTACTGTTTCATGATGTTTAATATTATTTCTTATTAGAACTGCACTTCCCGCGTGTGCTTTGCCGTCGGGGTGCATTGTGTGATAGGTTTTATAATTCTGAATGTTAAAGTGGCTCTTTTTGGTAAAATGTGTTTCCGTAACTAGGAGGATATCTATCTTTTGTGTCTGTAAGTATGCTTTAACCTCAAGGGTATGTTGTGACAGCCCATTGGCATTCCATAGGGCAATTTTTAAGCAGTCGAAGTTGATAGCTTGGTTGTGAGGGCTAATATAAGGTTTGTCATGGTTGTTTTTGAAGAAATTGACAATAATTAAGTAGTTTGGATTTTGGGCCCGATAACCAAGCGGCTTTCTTCGCACCTTGATGAGTATATAACTCAAAACCATATGACTGAATGAAATATGCTAATGGCATTAGGCTGTGTCCCTATTTGTCTTGGTCTTGTGTTCAATTCCTAGGTCGAGCAGAGTTATTAGGGTTTGCTAAAAAATTCTCGATAGCAGCTCGGAGTTTGGATACATGCCATGGTTGATGGTGAAAGGCTCGCCCCCCCACTACATGACCCAAAACACACCGGTATGTGTATAAATGTGGGTGTACATTGGTACACCTGTATCTACCTAACCCTTCTGAGATGACGAGCATCATGGTATGTATGATCTAAAAATTTTCTGCCACTAACTACACCAGTATTACTCTGCCTACTCCTTTGGAAATACAGGTAAAATAGTATAAGTATTATTATGATAGTTATGTACTACTGAACGCCTGAGAACTTTTAACGAGCAACATGTTGCCACAACAAGTTTGGCCAACTATTGCTCGCGTTTAGTTATTGAAGACAATTTGTTTAACAAACCCTCTGGGAACTGCACCTACTTACACTTTTTCAAATTACAAAATTATATTTGGACTTGCTAGGTATGAGTGAACGTGTTTTTCAACTGCAAAGATGTTTGTTTTTAAGTTAATTGTGTTTTCATGAGGGATGATAATGCGGTTTACACGTAAGTTATACTTATGTAGTCCATCAAAAAAGTAACATTTCTCAAGGCGCAATTTTATTTTTTAGATATCAAGGAGTAAACTTAAATTCAAGTTTGTGGGGTCGTAGCAATCATAGCAGTGGGGTGCAATTTTATTTTGGATTATCTTATATACTTACCTACTATACGTTTCACAAAAAAAATTTTTTGTTGTAAATATAGGTAATTCTTTAGGTATCTGTTATTCTGTTTCTTGTTTTGGAGGAAGTGAAGACAAATTGTAACAGCCTAAGATATAAACGTTTCGCCAAGTCAGTGACAAAGAACACATAAGTTATCTTATGCTTCTCCTTCACACCTCACAGTCACAGTCCAAGTCCAGTCATGGCCAGTGCTGGATTAAGGGAACTGCCCTAAGCAATCTTGGGTGGCGGGCCTCCTAAAAAAAAGGTCATCCCTCATACATTACTAAAACATAACAAGACAACTGGGCTGAGTTCAGTCCGTATTAATTCTCGATCATGTACACCTTAGACGGGATGCCCAAAGCAATAGCTTATTGCTAATCCAGGATTGGTCAAGGCTCTGTAATTAGTACAACGACCCTAAAGACTGGAACTGGACAAATTTAGATAGATATCGTTGCCAGTACGACGTTCAAAACCTCCGGCATCTCAGCTTCTAAAATTGATATTCTGCAGATGTAATGGTAACTGTGTGGGTTAAAATTTATGAGTCTCAAGTGATTTCTAGAAAAATTGCCTTCAAAGGACCATGCAAAGAATCATCCCCACCAACAGATTTCAATCACATCATAGCAGCCTGATGATTTTTTACTATGACGATATCCGCTGCATGTATGAGGCTTTCGTGCAAATCAAACTTGAATATATATTTTTTCGATTTTCTGTTTATACATGATTTTATGTATGTTTATGAGACGTTATAAACATATTAATACTTGTGCAATGTCTGTTGGTGGGTGGGGACTGTGCCCCTAGATTTTTTACGTGGTCCCTTTGGGTACTTTTTAATTTTAGGAAACTCTCAACTCCTTCATAGAAACAGGAGTATGCCGAGCAGTGGGAAGAGAATTTTACACCATGTAAAAAAACACTACATAAACATTGAAATAATAGTATTTATTTGTTGTTTTATACTTATATAACTACACACTTATAAAAATCAAAATTACCTACTAAAATGTATTGTATTGAGAATGAGGCGAGAACGCCAGCTGTCACCTATGACGGTATAAGTATGTCAGTCCATATCTATTGTGAGTTTGTAACAATTACTTCATTAACCTAGTACGCTATCAAACGGTCTAAACGGAAAATATTGTCTTTTGTTGTAGGTCATGACATAACCGTTTTAACATTATTTTTAATGTCTTGACTAGAAGGGAACCTTATGGAGACGGCCGAATAACAATGTTTATAATAACTAATATGTTACTCGTTTTTATTTCGTTTAGTTTAATATTCTATCACCAGCTGCCTCCCGCGGCTTTGCCCGCATGGTATATAGATAAAAAGTAGCTTGTGTTAATCCAGGTAATAAACTATACGTATGCTAAATTTAACTCAAATCTGTTAAGCGGTTTTTGCGTGAAAGATAAACAAACATCCACCCACACTTACAAACTTTGGCGTTTATAATATTAGTAGGATATACTTCTAACCTTCCTATATCGATAGTCTAGTAGAGTGACCATAGACGGGGAAGTCAAAGGTCCTAAGTTCCATCCCAAGTCACCAGTGGCGTAGCGTGGGTATTTGCCGCCCGGGGCCGTCTGGAAATTTGCCGCCCCCTTTTCTAATAGTATAAAAACGCCGTGGCACTTGATGCCCGCCCTTTCATATGCCGCCGGGGGGCATGGGATGCTATGCTGCTGCAAGTCACGCACCACTGACTTTACATTTGACTTATGTAACGTGCGCTTTTATTACAATGCTGTAATAAAAAACCTGAACGCCTAAGACATTTCCTCAATGGCGTGTGAAATCTGCCAATCCGCACAGCGTGGTGGACTATAGCCTAATCCCTGTAAAATGAGAATAGGCCCGTGCCCAGCAGTGGGGTTAATAGTTAGTACCTATGTCACTGTAACACCACTAGACTAAGTATATAGGTACTTAGGTACAGTTTATGATCATTTTTGATATAGGTATTTGTAAAGCCAGGATCCAGGACTTTTTACAATTCTTCCATCATGCTGACCCTGACAGACTAGAGAACTCACTTATAACTAATCAGTAGGCAGACGTAAATAAGTAGATATTCATAATGTTCATAGAACATACAAGTCGTTTACATACAATTTCAATGTAATCATCATCATGTTATTTATGTACATCAATTTTGTTCAACTTCCGTTTTTTTTTGAGAAAAAGTTCATGCAATCATCGATAAATAATAACTAAATTGTAATAATATCTCAACAGAATGAAAACAAGTAAGGTCTGATTTACAATTTATTGCCGAATTACATCTAAATCTAAATAAGACTCAATCAGTGGCGGATTTACAAATTTGCCGCTAGTAGGCTATTCAATTTTTGCCGCCCCTACTGACCTGTGAAATCCAATATGCTAGTTTAGTTCACAATCATATTTATTCTGAAAATGCAAGTTTATGATTTGTGTTCTATCGTCCTCATTACGTCAGCGTTTTCCCGTTATTGGTATGATTGTCAACTAGGGAATAGTTGTATCAGTTTCTAAATTATTTTAGCAACCCACGAATTAGTGAGGAATTTACTGTTGACCTAAAAACAACAGCATGTACTTATAAGGTGGGGAATAGTATGCCTTAAAAATACTTACACCATAAGCTGTGTTCATCACAGCTTATACAAAATAATGTGTAGTCGGCAAAAATTGCTTTTGTTATTTTTTTTATTGCACTTACAGTTTAAAAATATTACTTTCAATTTCAATTAGATAATCTATTAACAATTCGGTTAATGGTGGTCATGTCATTCGTTCCCGCGCCGCAACCCATAAACGACTACACAAATACATACGTATCTAGTAGTAGAAATAAATTATTAATACCTATTTTGAAAAATATTACACGTTAAATATAATTTTTATTATACCTAGTTTTCACATCAACAGTTAGACGTCCACTGCTGGACATAGTTCTCCCTCAAGGATCACCAGGACGACCGGTGATGCACAACCCGCATTCAGCAGATTCAAGCGACCTTCACCAGGTCGTCAGTCTACCTTGGTGGCGGCTTACCCACACTGCGTCTTCCAGTACGCGGAAGGAAACCTTCAAGCCCCATCAGCCTACCATTCTTTGAGCGATGTGCTATGCCCACTGCCAGTTGAGTTTGGCGATTCTTCGGGCTGTCAGCGGTGAATCGTATCGAAGATCGAAGATCCGTAGAAGAACCCGGGTGTTCTTCTACGGATCTCCTCATTTCTGATTCGATCACGTAGTGAAACTCCTAACATAGCCCTCTCCATTGCTCTCTGAGTGACAGTGAGTTTCATTATAAGACCCATCACTGGCAACCCACACTGATCAAAGACTTTTGTCTTGAGACACTGCGCTATTTGGGACAAAAAGATTTGACGTAGCTTCCCGAACGCTGCCCAGCCGAGTTGGATTCGACGATTGACCTCTTTCTCTAAGTTGGACTTACCTAACCGGACATTTTGTCCCAGGTAAACATAATCGTCGACAACTTCGAGAACAGAGCGAGAGAGACATCACCGGAGTCGGCGCAACATGAACTTTTAACATAATTCATAATTTTTGTCTTGTCCATGTTCATTTTAAGACCGACACGTTCAGAAGCTCTGGTGAGGTCATGGAGCACAGTAATGCTGTTCAGCTGTTTCAGCCATGACTACTATATCGTCGGTAAATTGAAGTTGAGTGAGGTACTCGCCGTTTCCCCCCCATTCCGGGGTTCTCGGCTTGTCGTGCCGGGGGGGCTTAGTAGCCGCGGAGGGTCCGCAACTCCGCGGCGAAGCGAAGAGGAACCCCGAGATGTCGGGCCGCTCCGACACGGGCTTTTCCCAGGAAGCCTGGTCGTAGAGTGGCCCTGTCGCGGGCACCTGCGGGTGCCCAGCCCAGCAGGTTGCCTGCGACGAGGCGGAACCTGCCGTTCCGGCAGGATGCCTGCGTAGGTTGCGGTGTCGTATGGGAGGCACCGCAACTGAGGCGGGCCGCGGTGTCGTATGGGAGGCACCGCGGCTGAAGGATTTCGGGGCCGCGGCGGGAGAGGACTGTCGGTAGTGAGGTGCACCGCTCTCCCTGCCTTTCGCGGCCTCGGCGAGGCCACAGCCGCTGAACTGTGGTCGCGGTGGGGCCGCAGGGGAAGAGAAGTGTCGGTATGTCGTTCGCCGCTCTTCCTAACCTCTGCGGCCGAAAACAAGGCTCAGGTGGAGCCAGAGTGGGTGGCGCCCACTCGAGAGGGAAATGCCGCGTCGAGTGTCCACACGCTCCGCTGCGTTGAGTGTGCGCACGCTCCGCTGCATCGAGTGCTCCCGCGCTCTGCGGCGTCGAGTGTCCGCGCGCTCCGCAGCGTCGAGTGGACGCTCCGCGGCAAGTCTGGGGACCGCAAGGGCGGTCCGCCACCGCCGGGGTCGCGGACGAATATTTCAGTTCCCGTAACCCCGGCACTATGGTGGTGAGACGAAAAGATCCCGTGTGGTTTTAGTCGGTAGTCACCCACTATGGGTGGAGTCCCGACATATCCCCGTCGTCTCCCCGGACGGCGGGGAATGCGTAAATGCATTTCCACACGGCTAACAAAAAAAAAAAAAAGGTACTCGCCGTTTATGTTGATGCCTACTTGCCTAGCCCTTCCTAGACCAGAACCTTAAAGATATCCTCCAATGCAGCGGTAAACAGTTTCGAGGAAATGACGTCACCCTGTCTCACACCACGCTGCAAGAGGATAGATTTTGAAGCCTGATCCTGTTTGTATGAAAACGCCATTATGTCAATAATGGCGTTTTCATACTATCATACTATCGAATATTTTTTAAATTCATGATTGCACTACCTATATTTTACAATGCGTTATACATTACTAAAATAAAAATAAAATGTCACTCGTTTCTTTGTGTATGTAATCAAGTTCTTTTTTGTGGAATATAAAAAAAAATGGGCCAAATTTGCCGCCCCCTAAAATCTGCCGCCCTAGGCTCCAGCCTACTCAGCCTACTGGTAAATCCGCCACTGGACTCAATTTCCGCTGGCTTCTTAGATATTGAATGTTGCTTCAACTTCAAAAATGTTCCATAATAACATTTTGAAGTTTAGATATTGTTTAATCAATAAACACTAAAAAACTAATATCACATAACTTTGTTGACAAATTATTAAAAATCTTACTTTGTCACATTTACATAAAAGTAATCCTATATTTTTTGTTAACTCTACTGACAACGCGAAACGCGCTCCGGTAGAAGTGTAAAATATACTTTATATGGCTATAGCCATAGAATACGGTTTTACTTATTTCTTGTGTTCTTGTACCCTGACTATGGATGCAAGCATAGTATGAATTCATTTTGTCATCTATATTGTGGTATACATATATCAGTCTAGCCGGAATCCTCTTGTAAATTTTTAGTATTTAATTTCTGGGCAGCTAATATTAATTTATATATAAAAGTGGAACATGCATCCTTTTTGGTTGTCTCCGGAGAATACTGTTTGATCAGCGGCAAGAATACCTTTGCAATAGTTGGAAACTTAGTATGAAACATACGGCTAGCCTGGCCTAAAGTACAATCAAAATCATCACCTAACTCCGTAAAGGTTCTATTCAACTTAACTCTCATCAAACATAATAAGATATCTTCCTTCAACAGCTGCGTTTCTTTCGCAACAATATCAATAAGAAAAACTAGATTCTTTGGAAGGCCGATGTATATTTGTGGGTTCTTGTTTATCTTAGATAATGTACATTGCAGGTTAATTTTCTCAGGATTAAGTAATTTTGGAAATTGTTTTTGTACCGTATTATCTAAGATTGTCTGTGATTCGTTTATAATATTGGATAGAGAGGAGAATTCTTCTGTCATTTCTGGTATTGAGGTGGTACACTCACAGTTGGTTGTGTCATCAACATTTTCACATTTAACTTCAACATTACATTGCCAGTCCTGAGTGGATGTAGATGGGTTGATGGATGTTGTTATGCAGTCTTCTTTCCATTCTGATTCTATCTGATTACCTTCAACAGCTGCATAATCGTGGTCGGTTTCAACTTTGATTGATGGTATGGACCAATCTTCAATATCAATATTTTCATTGGTATCTTTCATTTCTGTAAATAAAGATAACATCATAGATACCATAATATTGGTCTAGTTATTTCTAGTCTAGGTGGTTGGTTGGCTAATTTGTGTTTGTAAAGCACAATTTGACAATGAAAAAAATAAAGCGTCAATTACTGTTATCAGTATGAATGAAGAGTTTAAAAATGGTTATTTATTAACGTAAGTTGAAAATAATTACTAATTTATTTAAAAATCCGTAAATAAAAATGCATTTTTTAAACGTTTGTCACGTAACACAGAACGCTCCTGATAGGCCGCGTTTATGATGACGTCACTTGCTTGTAAACCTCGTTTGACTACTTGAACCTACTTGTGATATATTAGCTTTCTAAACTGTTTTAATAAGATTTTCCTATATTTTCCATTGTTTTTGTGTGATTTATTATCAGTATTTTACAAAGTCCGACAAGTACCATGGACAACGATTTTGTAAAAGCAGACATCAGAAACCTGCCCCAAGTTGAATGTTTATTAGTGCACATGATATCACAATAAAATAATTGAGTACTCTTAAGAATTGTTTATTAATGACAGTGTTGCTGTAACATGTTAAACACTCTTTCTTATACGCCTTATGACTCGTTCCACATGAATCCTCAAGCTGGCAATGATTTTTGATTGCTGTACTTCTTCTTAATATAACTTTGACCAAGAGGTTACACTAGTAGGCCTTAACAGTTTGATGCCTTTTTTACTCAATGTTTGTTCTACATGCTTGAATCTTCTGTCAGCTAATATAGTACCTGGATCTAGATAATCTAGAAGGTTACAATTTTCCACAATAGTGACATCACTTGCTCTGCCCCCAAAACTAGGAGAAATATAATTGACGAGACCATCCAAGACAGTCCAAAATTATCCATCCTCAAGTTCAGAAAAAGTACTATTTCATTTTTTTTTTCAAACATTAATATATGTTCATGTGATATGTGGGTGTTTATGTATTAAATGAACTAAAAAATAACAGTCAACAGGGGTTCCAATACACAACATTGGCTTTTTTACAATTAAGCACAAAGTATTCTGCAAGAATTGCATTTTTTCAATATCTTCATTTGTGCATGCAATGCTTGTGCTGGATTCAGACACATTTGATGAAGTACCTGCAAGTGATGAAGAATCATCACTCTCTGATTTTTCCTCATCCATAACGTTAATACTTTTCTTTATATCAATAACACCAGATGCAGATGGCTTTTCATGACAAAGGCATGGATTGATTTTAAATGGAGAAATGTAACTAGTAGACATATCAGTAGGTTTTAGATGAGAAATAGCTGTATCTCTTGTTGGGGATGTAGTTTGCACTGCCTTGCTTCTAATGTGCACTTTATTTATATAATGACACTGGACTGATTTTTCAACTGTTACACCAGGTTCTGTGAATGTACTTTTGTCACATTTTTGGGACAATTCTGAAAAAAAAAATAGAATTATCAATTTTTGAATAATGCAGAAATTATATGATATTACCGTCTTAGTTAACTGGGATAAAACTCTGTAAGTGTAGAAATAATTTCAGTACAATTTAGAAAGTAAGTTTGCATACCTTTTGTACAAGCTTCAACTACAGTAGCAGAAGGTTCATCATTGGTTATTATGGGTTGTTGAATGTCTTCACATTGTTTAAAAAGTTCCATTCTTTGCCGTTTGACAAATGCAGATCGGGAAGTACCAGTATCACACATTCTGTTAATTCGATCTGGCTGGCAATGAAATTTAGAAGGCAAAACTTTATCTTTCAAAATTATTTTCTGGCTGAAACCCATTTTGTACTGATAGTAATTTGCCATGTCATTTTCCATCTATAACAAACAAATGAGTTAGTCGGGATCTTTTAGTGTAATGCTTATTGAAACCACAAGACTCTGTAAGTCTGTAGTTACAATTTTTAGCTAATTTTATGGAAAACAGCTGAAATATATTATAACCTCTAATCAATAACGAAAATATTTACATTCTGAATGTAATTAATTAGTAGGTAATTAATATAAATATTATGTTTACTTACATCGAAATGGTCTTCACAGAAGAAAATATTTGTACTATTTGCTATGTCATTATGATCCCGCCGAGAAAGTTTCAACCACTTTCGGCGCACTCTGACATTCTTTGGAACACTTACAAATAGTTTTTCCGGAGTTTTTATCGACGTATTTTTACATTTTGGAACTGCACACCATTTGTAACTCATTTTGTTAGATAATTAACTGATAAAATGTAAATCCAATCGCACTTTCGATTTTCGTTTGCAACAAATATGGATGATATGTACCACAGATCAGAGTACAGGCAAGTGACGTAACCGAACTAGGGACATGAAAAAAGTATCGATACTTTATGGTATCGAGTACATTCCCGTTCGATGCCGATACTTTTGTATTCGATCAAATGGGTAAACATAGAATTTATCCATTTAAAACTTACGGCTTATCTTTATGGTTATGGCACCCGTCGCGTCGTCCAGTAAACGTTCCCTCCCGTCCCTTGCTCGAGCCGGCCCGCGCCGAGCCTGTAGCTTTAAATTCGCCCCTAAAGAATCAAATCCATGATCCAGCCGTCCCTAGCTGTCCTCTCAGCAACGCCCTAAGCCGAGGTCCGAGCCCCATTCGGGGGCGCCCTTAGCTGCTGTTGCTTAAATTCTAAGTTAAGCCTTGGCTGGAGGCACTGTCTGGTGCTTCGCCAAAAAAGTCCGGTTACATTGTAAAAGCTCCCTCGAGCTAACAATGAATGCCACTCAAAAAAAAAAAAAGGTTATGGCAACTGTCATTTAGTTTACTCGTTCTGAATCTTCTAAAACATCACATTGATCTTTGCTTGACATCTTTCCTTTCATTTACAGTTAAATTCTTAACCTTTCCTTTCATTCATTTACTAATCAATTACTCGGTTCACTCACTCGTTCACTGTTGTCATTTAATTTTAACGTATTCGTTTCTCGCTTTGTTTTTTTGCTATATTACTCACCTATTGTAAAAAAAGTTTCACTTCAAAAATATGTTTAAACTTTGAAAGAGACCATGATTCTCTGAGTTTGTTTCAGCATTTCTTTTCAGAGGTCTTCAATTCGGAAATGCCGATGCCATCTAGATTCTTAAAATAATGTAATACGTGACTTGTAAAAGTGTCTGCAAAAGATCTATTTCCAGAAATAGAAAATCATTTCATTTCATTTTATTACTAATACAGTTTATCATTATTTTCCTTGAATATTATTTGATTTATTCAAGTGTAATCTAAAAGTACACACTATTATTTCTGTACTGTGTAACTTCTATTTTTTTGTGATTGTACGGAGGATGAATAGAAACTTACACTAACTATATGCCTAAAGTACTAAATAATTTAATTTTGTTTCTATATATTTTTTTAAGTTCCAGTTGTATTTTTCTATTATTTTATTAAATTTGTGTATTTTACTACCTATTTGTTTCTGTATGCCCTTCTCTACTGAAGTTAATGTGATGTTATTTACTGATTGATATTGCCATGCCACCAGAATTAAAAAATACAACTTTTAACCTACTTACACAATATACAAAGATTCTTTAATTCTATAGAGACATAGAGCTTCCGTTATCCGTTAGCTCAGGTTTTTTTAGCCCCAGCGCTCTTGATTTTGGGAAGCTTGCTTAGGTTTCTTTAATACCAGCGCCCTGGATTTTGGGAAAATTGCTTAGGTTTTTTAGCCCTAGCATAGCCCGACATAACTACAAGGCCTATCGAGAAAAATCGAATGGAAAAGTTGTAGGTAATAAAAAGATCTAAAAATTTTGCATTTACACTTTTTTCACATAGCCTCAAAATGTGTGTGAAAATTCAAATAACTAAGTATTAACTTAGCTTAACTTAAATTTTATTTTTATCTTCTATAAAAATATTTATTTTACCACGAAATTTAGTGAATACTTACCTTGTTATTTCCACGGTCATAAATATGTGTTGTGAGTCTTGATTTTATAAGTACCTACATAAACTACCGTAACCTAACCACTACTACTCTGTCACAAACAATTAGATTCATAAAAATCTTAAACTTAATCTTAGCATTAATGTAAGTATAAATTATACTATTGACTTCTAAAATCAATATCAATGTAGATTAAAAAAATACTAACCAGTGCTACATATTGATTTATCATCTTGATCTTCCAAATCATCAACAAATTCACTCATCATACTTTCTTCTTTGAAGTCAAGCGGGTCTTCACATATAGAGTCGCTCGAGTCATCATTATTCAGCCAACTGAACTTGGAAGGTACCCAGTTTTGATGGGTCGGGACTCTTTCATCGTAACCCATTATATTGAATTTTCCTGTTATTATGGGACCTGTTTCTGATAGATCAGATTGAGATATTGATGCACTACCTCCCAGTACAGCTGCTCCTGATAGCTTAGCTAAAGACAGATCAGTATTAGCTAGAGCTGCTTTAACCAGTGCTTCTTGTTTCCTTTGCAAAGCACACTCTCTCTTCGTTGGTGGCGGCTTTGTGTAATTCTTCTGACACTGGAATTTATATGGTACAACACCTTTTTTCAATAGTAGTGAAAATTTTTGTCCTTGTTCTAATGCCATTATTTTGTATTGAATATAATTTTGTGTATCATTTTTAATCTGAAAATAATAGAACAAAGAATAGATAGATTTGGAAAAACAAATATTCATTTAAACTACATGATGTAGGTTCCTTCTTTCTTTAAAAATGTAATACATATACATACCAGGTTTTTCACTTACCTGTATGTATTACGAACATTAGCTAACTATGTTATGTTTTGGTCGAAGTTTGAAAATAAAGCAAGTTTGTGTAGGTAGCTCAGTAAAAAGTATTCCTGTAAAGTATTAAGTATAGACACATCTATTTCTTACGTCAAAATGATCTTCACAACAGTATAAACTACTCAAACACGATACATTCCCTCTCCTCATCGCCTGACACCAAATTTTCCTAACATTTGCATCTTTCGGTATATGAAAAAATAATTTGCCAGGTGTGATTTTGTTGTTATTACCGCACATAGGGACGGTACAATATTTATAATATGATGGTATGCGCTTTTCCATAGTTATCAGTTGAATCAAACACTTCGTTGTTGATATTGTGTTCAGTCAGTGCATGGTGACGTCACAGACTAACAAAACTACTGCGGCAAAATGACAGCGTTTAGACCGTCCGAAAATTTACGTAATTAAAAAAAACTATATTTATTATTAATATTTTGTATACAAAATATTGTGCTATATTTTTTCCCCTAATATAAAATATAACTTCAAAAATCAAAAGAAATAACACTGACGTCCGTCGTCGGCAATCAGATTAGGGACTATAAATTATAATATTGGGCAGAGCCCGGACTGACAAACGCCAATGTACAACCTTTTTATGAATTTCATTAGTCTCTGTTTTCCATATCAGTCTAGATATTAATACAATTCTTTATGTTACCACAGTGCAATAGATTGTACTGTGGTAACTTAAATGTGTCTCAAACCTGGTAACTTAAAGAACCATCCAAACAAAGAAATCACATTCGTTGACACTTGCTGGTCCCGGTCTGTAAGCGGCATAAGAAAGGTGAGTATTAGAATAATAATAATACAATGGGTGTATAATAATGTTTCACTTTAAGCTATAGGGTGATTGAGGGGAACATGAAACCGGGGAAAGACAAAAGGTAACATTGATGACCTCCATTTTGTAACGTCACACACCTCAGTCAGCGTTTGAAAAATTCAAATTTTGCGCAGTGAATTTTATGTAAGTTAATCGAGTTGTTTCATCTTACCCCGTGTCCTGTAACTTTGCCTACGAAGTAAGTACGAGTATCTTATTGGAATACATAGGTACTTACTCATTATTTTTTATTCTTGGTAGTGTTACTACATCGAAATTATTTTTGGATTTATTTCCATTTTCCGTCTTAACCTCTCTATATTTGAAGGGGTAAGATGAACATATCATCATCATCATCATATCAACCGTTAGACGTCCACTGCTGGACATAGGTCTCACCCAAGGATCGCCACGACGGCTTGTCCTGCGCAACCCGCATCCAGTGGTTTCCAGCGACCTTAACCAGGTCGTCGGTCCACCTTGCCGGGGGCCTCATCATCATCATTTCAACCGTTAGACGTCCAGATGAACTTAAGAAAGGTTCCATCTTACCCAACTTCCAAAAGTCATACAAATGGTCAGACGTTCTCAAACTTTACCTATATTATATGTTTCAGCCATTATAAAAAACGGATACTCAATAATTAACTGTTAGCTGTACAATTTCAGCCATTAATTTGTTGAGGTAGGTTAAGATACATTATTAATTATATATTTAATATATAATATTATTAAATATGGGGCAGGCCCCCGTCAAGGTGGACTGACGACTTGGTAAAGGTCGCTGGAATCCACTGGATGCAGGCGGCATATGACCGGTCGTCGTGGCGATCCTTGGGGGAGACCTATGTCCAGTGTGTCCTATAAATATACGGTGGCCAGCACATCCAGCTACCACAATCTGTCAAATTTATTTGATAGATTTTCTACTTTATAACAAACCAGTAAGGTTTATGTTCAGTTGGGGATATTCGACAGTTTTGTTTAGTTAGTTTGCCTGCGGGCGACTGTACATATTTTTTGTTCTACAAGAGTTCAAATACAGCACTGCTCATTTCATCAAAATTCCGTTCGATCTTCTCCCCACTCACCCTACTACATTGGTAAACACACGCAAAATAGCGTGCCGTCTTTTTTCATGGTTTTCGTCGTTAATAGTTAATAGAATATAATCAAAGTTAAAGCTGCAAAAAAAAATGCTGACCAAAATCATACCATGATATCCATACCTTTTATTCTTATCCTAATAACTTTTTGAGCTATTCAAATCGGACAATTCATTCAAAAGATATTACAAAATTAAAAAATGTGAATCTATAAAAATATTTAAAATAATACCCGGGCATAAAAATAATAGGCTTTTACCTATAAAATATTGATGATCTGCTGTGCTGGCCATTTCAAATCATTTGGTTATTGATTAGCGTTATGTTTTCATCGCATTTGAATCTATTTGATCATCAATTTGTAAAATAATCGAGTACATATGGAATACAATACCACGACGGTAGGTACTCACCTACCGTCATGGTAGCGATGTGTCAAAAGTGGGACGCAACATCAACGATGTTTTTGGCGCGAACACTACAAATTAGGGATGTTACGGAGGTTCGACTCCAGTTCCATATTTTTTTTAATAACTCTTTGCCCCACACGGACTTTCTCCTGTGTCGTGGGTGCGTTTATAAACACATATTTTGACATACACAAACGCCCAGACCCGAAACGACTACCTATAGAACGTACAAATATTTGCTCCGTGCGGGGATCGAACCCGCAACCTGTGACGCACAAGCCGAACGCACAGCCGTTGCGCCACCGAGTCGTCAAAAATTCGAAACTTCGATTGATATGAGACCTCCGATTTCGACTTCGGTTCCAAACATTTTGGATCGGAGAATTCAGAGACACGGTCATCGATTTGAGGTTGCCCGGTTGCCGTTGCCCATTCAGCCGATAACAGTAACTTATTGCAGCCAAGTTCACACTAGTAATAAGTAATTTGAATTTAGCATTGTTGCAACCATACCTATTTACATATTTGCTATGGAAAGGACTGTAGTTTATTTTCATAGCAAGTCAGTTTTGTCAAAAGACATTAAATATAAAAGCAACTCGCGGGCAAATTTTTATTGGTACTTTGGCAAAAATAGAGTCCCCCAGTCATAACCATCAACATCAACATCACCTTAAAAATAGATTTTGACTATGTACACTATGAACGCAGTGATTCTGCAGCCGTACCTTAGAGTATTGTACTTCCCGTGTGGTCGCATTTCAATTTGGTCCAGTTCTGATATTCGAAGTCGGTTTTAATACCTACACACTTACTTATACTGAGTTCTTAGCAACTTAGTTTGTTCCGATTTTAATTTTATATCCTTTTTTTACTAGTCTGCCAAAATTCTGGACCAAAGTATTGTTGATCTTGATTTTGCATATAACAAGTTGCAGTTTATATAACTTAGATTGAATAAAACTATGTTTTTCTTACTAAATAACATAACCTAACATATCATCACGCCTGTCGTCCCCGAAGGGTTAGGCCGAGGTGTACTAATTAACACATAAACACCCACGTTTCGCCGGTACGTTTTAGGTCGCATGTCATAGGGGGCGAGCCTATTGCCATTAATCGGGCACAAATCCAAACTCCGAGCTGCTACTGAGAATTTCATAGAAAACCCCAATAACACTTTGCTCGGCCTGGGGATCGAACCCAAGACCTCTTGCTCGGTAGTCGCACTGTACGACCACTAGACCAATGAGGCAGTTTTTCTTAATAAATATACGTCTTCAATTTCAAATAATCGATTTAAATACTAATTTTTTATATTAATTTTATTTGTATTAAGTTAATAAATCTATTAGTCTTCGTGTGGGCACCTTGCTCATGCGCACCTAACCGTGTACCAAAATAAACCTCCAAACACTGTAATAAAGTTCCAGTCCGTTGGATCTGTAATTTGATCCCTCCTTAAACGGGAACAAATTCCTGACCTTTTCTCCGAAATATCTATTCGACCCGTATCAAAACTCTATGATTATTACGATACGTATAAAAATAAAAAGTAAAACTTTGTTGCCACGTCAGAAAAATCATTTCGTTGTCTTTTCTCGGCCATACTTGCAATGCATACTTTTCCGACTTTACTGAGGCGAGAAAAGGGACAAAAACCTTTTTATTGAAACACCAAATTAGTTTCTTACCCGAAAAGAAGGCTTCAAGGGAAACTTTACCTTATTGTCTAAGTATAAGAGTTGGTATAGGGGGCGGTAAAAAATAACTAGAGAGTTGACTCATTATTTATTGTCATCACATTCGCTGGCGCTAATGAGACCCCGCAATATCGTTTCTTTACGGTCACTGAACACTAGTTGCAATAATTATAAGTATTGACTTACATAATGAAGTCTTATTTGTCATAAATTTTATTAAAAGTGAGCTGTGATAGCCTAGCGGTGTGACCAGTAGACTGAGACGTCAAAGGTCTCGAGTTCGAACCTAAGGCACGCACCACTGACTTTTCGGAAGTTATGTGCGTATTTATCGCAAGCTCAAACGGTGAAGGAAAACATCGTGAGGAAACCTGCATGTTTATATATATATAGTCTTGTAGGAGGTAGGGCATAGCGGGATTTCTCGCTCAAATTGAGCTGCCCGACTGGGGAAGTACCTCCGCCTTACAGAAGACCGCAGTGAATCAACAAAAGTTGTCTTTCTGCGAGTGAGTAAGGTTACCAGAGCTCATTGGGGGAGTGACTATTCAGACAGCATGGGAATTCCGTTTGCTGTCAGTTCAGTAACTCCCTATTTTAAGAAACCTGAACGGTTTCCAAGGTGTTCGGCAACAAAAAAAAAGTTATGTGCGTATTTATCACAAGCCCAAACGGTGAAAACTGCATGCTTGAGAGATTAGTCTTGATGGTATGTGAAGTCTGCCAACCCGCAGTAGGCTAGCGTGGTGGACTATAGCCTAATCCCTCTCAAATAAGAGGAGACCCGTGCCCAGCAGTGGGACGTTAATGGGTTGACGATGATGATGATTATTAAAAGTGTGGAGTCCAATTTTTTTCTGAAAATATTCAAAAGTATATAGTTAATATTAAGCATAGCTATAAATGTTTATGTCATATGTTTTGCTGGACGGGGTATTGCCGTTGGGGTGAAAAGTATAACGCACTGTGCAACTAAAATATTGTAATATATAGGTTTTCAGTAGGTACCTATACATTAAATAAATACTGCTTTCTATTCGTAAATTTTAAAGATCAATTAAAAACGATTTTATAATTCAATTAATAAATATTTAGTAATCTGTTCCACAATTTTTTAAAACGTTACTTTCGTTTATTGCAGAAATTTAGACGTAAAAAAGATTTTGTAATAAGTAAAAATAAAAATAAATTAACCCAGTTCTAATGAATTGCCACCTTAAAATATACGCCCAAAGAGGATGTACATTACAGAAATAATGATAAGTATTAAAATTACAGGATTATCGTAATAAATGTTCGTGAAATGGGTTAACGGCTCCATTAAGATGTCCACGGGAACCGCTTCGGGATATTTATTGTTCTACTTAAGTACTTATTACACATATTTGGCATTATGAACAATAATAGCTCAGTTATAGTACTTATTAAATGTAGATTATACGATAAGATCCAAAAACGTCTGGTTTATTGATGGAAACTGCCTCGAACTCCCTCGTCGCCGTCGGCCTAAGAGGTGTTGAGTTCGATTCCCGGGTCGAGCAAAATGTTATTGTCGTGGTTTTTCTAAGAAATTCTCAGTACCAACTCAGAGATTGGATTTGTGCTCGATTGATGGCAATAAGCTCGTCCCCTATTACATGGGACCTAAAACATTGCGGTGAAATGTGGGTTTGCCAAATCGTACACCTTTGCTAAATGTCGATTCGCTAAATGATAGGCGTGATGGTAGATATATTCATTAAAAACTCTCTCACTCAAAGGTTTGCAGGAAGAAAAATCAATTTTCAATTAAGCCGCTTCTTTATACGTCTTGTGAGTTCAAGTCGTCTGCTGTCATAATCTCTCACCACGAACTTAAAACTGAAACCAAGGTCAAGTTCCTAGTTAATTTGAAGGTCATTTAACCACACCGGCCATGATGACGACGGACGAGAGAGTGATACGACACAATGACACATACTTAATTACTTACTGCATAAATGACAATCCAAAATAAAACTCAATTTTTCTTTTTAATTGTGTTCTTCATTTAAACCTTAGCTTTTTAAATTTATGGCATGATCTCATCGCGGTTTTTGTTGACTTTTAACCAAGGAAAGAAGGAGGAGGTTTTTTTGTCGTATTTACAGTTGGAGTCTCATAAAACAAGTATTATTTACTTAAAGGGAGGCTCCAATAACGAATGTTTGTAAAATTATTTATTATAGCAACCTAAAACGGATTTTACAAGGTCAGTAACGCGCAACCAATAATAAGGGATGGGACAGCAATCAGATTAAAATCTAAAATGTACTTACATAAAATAAATATACTGTTTTACGATTATATAAAAAATAATAACTTGATATATTTTTTTTATAATTTTTTCATTTAAATATTTTTGAATGAAGAAATAAATGTTGTTTCCATAATATTTTAAAATGTACTGAAACACCAAACACAGTGCGTGATGTCATCTGTGGTTGCTCTAGTAAATATAACCTCTAAAATTACACAATTATAATTACTAGTTACCAGATACTAATTAATTTACATTTTCATTCCATAATAAGAAATAAAGAATGTGAATACATTCTATAATCACGAAACAAAAAATAATTTCGGATCCCTATTCTCTATGTTGTCGCAAACGTCCTTATGCTACAGTAATTGCTTACCATGAAATGGGCCTTAGCTCTTGCCATCCAGATTTAAAAAAAAAATTGTGTGTACCTACACTATTTTATGTATGTATGTACAGGTTTTTTTAAACATATGACCACGCATAAAAGAATATTCTCAGAGTAGTCCAATTTGGATCATTATTTTTTTAATAGGCAACTTAAAGTAAATTTAAAATTGAAGGACAATATAAGATTATTATTTTTTACAATAAATATGGACCATATAGGATACAATAATAATGGCGGAACCCTAAAAAGGTAAAGCATAATAAAACAGTTTTGTTAGAACGGTCGCTGAATAGAAGATTTCCTTCTAATTTACTGTAATTACTTAATGTATATTTACATTGCTTTCCATTTAACATAATGACTGGAATACGTAGCCCACCTTCGACGTTGAATCGAAATTACACTGTTTTGGACTTTAAGTGGGTATTTTTTGCAAAAACCGAAGATTTTGAGTCGTAATACTCGGACATTTTGAGAAAAGGAATAAAGTCATGAATAAGGATTTATAATATAATATATAATAAGATAAATAATATTTGCCAAATAAATACATTTTAATAATATCCTAATTATAATAATTGCTATAAATATACCTACTCATATAAAATAAATTAAAAATAAATAAATGATACATATCCTGATTTAATATATAAATAACATTGTCAGTACCTATAAACAAACTATAATACTAAATAAAAAATAATTAATAATTAATATTGAGATAGAAACAATAAGAATAACTTTACAGAATAAAAAAACTAAAAAAAAACTGCTTACATTAACTATAACTAAACAACAAATTAAATTAGATACAATATATATTAATATATTATATAATATATACTATAACAAAATAAATTGCTAAAAAAGCACTTTTCCTCCTCTCTCTTACTATACTTTTGCTGTGCCCGACAGGGTCCATAATTGTATCTAGAAATCAGCCTTAACACCTGTATTTATAACATTATGGAATGCAATAAATTTGAATTGAATTAATCGCGGATCTTTCAACTCGGGGGTGGTTTTTTGGCCATCTGGAATGATCAGGGGACCTAAAAAAATGGTCATCCGACTTAAATGAATATTGGTAAAGTGAGCCTAGGGTCATGAACCCCAAGTGACTATTCTGACAGCATGGCCATTCTGTTTGCTGTCAGTTAAGTAACTCCCAATTTTAAGGATCCTAAACGGTTTCTAACGGGTTGGCAACGCATTTGCAAGCTTTTTGGTGATGCAACTCACTTACCATCAGGTAAGCCACCTGCCCGTTTGCACCCTCATCACGATAAAAAACCTGTAATATGGGTCTAATTGAAATAAATACTTTGAATGTTAAAAATGTCATACAGAAACGCGTTTTAACACAAAAAAACATAACTTACAATGTGTCATCTTACTTAGGTACTTATGTATATACATTCTATACTTATTTGTAGTAGGGATTAATTGGAATCCGAATTATTGAAACATTGGCAGTCACACTGTTTCTGTCACCAGTATTGTTCATATTCTTAAAAGGGTCGGACTATCTTAGATACTGAAATACCTACCATACTTTTAATTTAAATCAAATCAAAAATATATATTTATTTTTAACATCAATAGCAGTGGTAGATACCTACCTATCTTTAATGGAATTTAAATAATAGTGATTTTATTTTCTAGTAACAGACGTACATCTGCGATTATCAGTTTATACAACAGTAAGTACCAAATGTTTTATTAATATTTTTTATAACATAATACACCATCACGCCGCGCCGCCGGTCGTCTCCGTAGGGTGTGACGAGGTGTACAAACGTACACCCACATTTTGCCGGTATGTTTTAGGTTCCACGTTATAGGGGGCGAGACAATTGCCATTACGCACGAAGCCAAATTCTAAAGAACATTTTTCGGAGGTAGGGCATAACGAGATTCCTCGCTCAAATTGAGCTGCCTGACTGGGGAAGTACCTCCGCCTTACAGAATACCGCAGTGAAACAACAATAGTTGTCTTTCTGCGAGTGAGTAAGGTTATCAGAGCTCGTTGGGGAGTGACTATTCTGACAGCATGGGCATTCCATTTGCTGTCAGTTTAGTAATTCCCTATTTTAAGAAACCAAAACGGTTTCTGCAGGGTGTGCAACGCATTTGCAAGCCTTCTGGTGTTGCAAATGTCCATGGGCGGCGGTGATCACTTACCATCAGGTGAACCGCCTGCTCGTTTGCTGCCTTAAAGCAATAAAAAAAAAACCATTATCACTTTGCTCGACCAGAAATTTAAACCATAGCCCTCTTGCAAAGCTGTTGCACTTATGATTACCAGGCCAACGAGGCAGTTCTTAGTTCGAGGCATATTCTTTACAATCCATCATTAATGGTTTGACCTTGACCTACAAGACTTAGGTCAAAAAATCAATGCCCGCGCCATAATCGATTGGATTAATTGATCAGGTTTATGCGCATTATTTTTGTATACCTACTTGAGGGCAATGAGAGGTTTTCCTTTACCTTGGCGAGGTAAACGAAATTTATTATTGATTGATTACTTATTTATTAATTATTTTAAATCGATTATTTTAATAATGTAATTTAGTTTAACTTTTTTTCTGGGTGCAAATGTATAGTTTAATTGTGGAAACTGTTTTGGATTATGTATAATTTACTTTGCATATATACATATATTCCAATATTTGTAAACTGTATTTTTTGTATTTTATTTTTATTTGGGAAACAAATATGTATATATTTGTTTCCCAAATAATAATAAAAAATGTGGGATTACTAATTCTATATCCAGCTACAGTTTTACTGCAAAGACAAATGAGGCGGCCTCTCAGGAGTCAGGAGTCTAATCATCAACAGAGCCCAGGTTAAAAATATATATCGAACCAAGACAATATCGAACAGTAAATCATACAATTTGAATTAGCTGATTAAGGGGCATTCT
Source organism: Craniophora ligustri (assembly GCA_905163465.1). Lineage (NCBI taxonomy): Eukaryota > Metazoa > Arthropoda > Insecta > Lepidoptera > Noctuidae > Craniophora > Craniophora ligustri. The sequence goes on from LR990969.1 coordinate 12,034,379, forward strand.
GTCTTCGTTGATCTCTGTATGCTAATCACGCCTTTGACCTCCAGAGGCTGTCATCACCATACCCATGAATGTATTTACCGCTGCAGTGATAGGCACGGGTCTCCTCACATTTGAGAGGGATTAGGCTATAATCCATCACCACCTACTACGGGCTGGTAGAATTCCAGTCATCGAGAATATCTCTCAAGCATGCAGGTTTCCTCACGATGTTCTCGTTTTCTTACTCAGGCCATGTGTAAAAGCCAGTACATTTCGAAAAGCCGGAAATATTATTATTATATTATTATTATGTAAGTATTATAAGCCATAAATATAGGCAATTGCCTTAATATTATTTATTAATACTTAGCGTAATTAATCGCAATTTTTGTCTTTTTTCAGATATCCAAAAAAAACAGAAATGTATAAAGGACAATTAGCAGTAATAATATCAGTTTGTTTGTCTAGTGCGTTTCTGTTTTCGATATGTGGATCTGCGGGTAAGTTTTGTTATAAAAAGTATATTATGTATGACAGAATACCTGTTTTAACAAAAAGAAAATATATTAAATGAATATTTTTTCCTGTTATTCTAATCTTCTGACGAGTTTGTTGACTCGACATTGTTTTTTACTTCAGATAATTACTTATAATCATTATTTTAAATAAATAAAAACTACCACGTTTTCCTCTTGGGCAAGTGAAAAACGTATGCGAAGAAAACAAAAAAAAAATATTACAATAAATATATAACTATACCTAAATACGTTATAAATACAATTCCAGTGATGCATCATCTTCATCATTTTCGTATCAACCCACTGCTAGGCCCACGGCATAGGCCTCCTCATCTTTCTGCCAAAGCTTTCTGTTTTGCGCGCATTGTAGCTTGGTTTTTCCTTCAATTGATGTAGCGTCTTGCTGGTCTCTCGGTGGATATGAGATGGCAGCTGCACTAAAGGCAGTAGCGTAGCGTGGGGGGAGCAAATGGGGCCTTAGCCACGGGCGGCATATGAAAGGGGGCGGAATCAAGTGCCACGTCGTTTTTATACTACTAGAAAAGGGAGCTAATTTCCAGACGGCCCCGGGCGGCAAATACCCACGCTACGCCTCTGACTAAAGGTATGACGGAGTGGATTGTCATGCCTTTATTGCACCTGCCATCGCTACGCCTTACAACTTGTTCTGTTTACAGCGTTTTTTGTGTCTAACACAAGGTTGGCAAACAAGTGTGCGCCCCGCCTGATGGTAGGCGTTTACCGTATAGCCTATAGACGATTGCAACACCAGACGGCGCTCGCGCGTTGCTTAACGTGTAAAAATCGTACTAAACTGGAGTTACAGACTGTGAGCTAACGTAATTTCCATACCGTCAGAATAGTTACTCCCCTAACTAGCTCTGGCAATCTCACTCGCAGGCTTGTTACTTCTGTAAGACGAATGACGTACGAAGTCTGCAGTTATTGGGGAAGTACCTTCCTACTTTCGGGCAGCTCAATTTTAGCGAGAAATCTCGCTATGCCCAAAATAACAAATCTATTTATTTCCAGGTGTTTTCATTCAAAACTTGTCAGAGAAATGCTTGAGCTGCCTTTGTAATGTGTCCACCACATGTGACAGAAATAACGGGTGTATAGGGGGATACTGCGGCCCCTTCAACATCTCCAAAGTCTACTGGGTGGACGCGGGCAATATTACCTTGCCGGCTGATGATCCAGAAAGGAATCATGGTGAGGAAATCCAAAATAATGGTGTTCACTTGTGAAATTGACTAATTGCCGGCTAGAGATGTTTTCTCGCCATATTAGATTGAGTCGTAGCGGTGACTATGTCTTATCTGCAAGATATTTGATTTACATACATACGAATAATCGGTTGAAGCAGTTCAATTTCGCCAAAAGACTGTTCCAGACTTTAATGTATAGCATACATTAAAGTCTGGAATACGGGATCATGGTTTCTTTTATTTAGTCCAAAAAATCAAAAAGACTCAACAATGTTTTAGCCTACGGTTTAATTTATATGCTTATAATTTTATCCATGTATTTCAGCCTGGGAAGATTGCGCGTCTAACTATAATTGTGCAATAAAGATCGTCAAAGGATATTTGGAGAGATTTGGAAGGGTGGGTCTTCATTTATCAATAATAACTCATTTACTTTCGAACCCAAGGCACGCACAACTGACTTTTTGGAAGTTATATATAGTCTTGTAGGAGGTAGGGCATAGCGGGATTTCTCGCTCAAATTGAGCTGCCCGACTGGGGAAGTACCTCCGCCTTACAGAAGACCGCAGTGAATCAACAAAAGTTGTCTTTCTGCGAGTGAGTAAGGTTACCAGAGCTCATTGGGGGAGTGACTATTCAGACAGCATGGGAATTCCGTTTGCTGTCAGTTCAGTAACTCCCTATTTTAAGAAACCTGAACGGTTTCCAAGGTGTTCGGCAACAAAAAAAAAGTTATGTGCGTATTTATCACAAGCCCAAACGGTGAAAACTGCATGCTTGAGAGATTAGTCTTGATGGTATGTGAAGTCTGCCAACCCGCAGTAGGCTAGAGTGGTGGACTATAGCTTAATCCCTCTCAAAATGAGAGGAGACCCGTGCCCAGCAGTGGGACGTTAATGGGTTGATGATGAACTCATTTACTATCCAACTGCTTGGTTTAGGTCTCCTGTCATGATTGAGAATCTCTCCTCTAATTTCGTTATAGAAAATATCTCACGTATAGAGGTTTCCTCACTAGGTTCTTCTTTACTATTTGAGGATGAAGTACTCTCACAGCATCGGATTCACGGCGATCAGGATGCTGCAAATGGTATGAGACAATTGGAACCGCCTCCTCATTGCATACGCCAGCATTAATTGAAGTTCATGTACTAACATCGTTTTTCTGTCTCATCATCATCATCATCAGCGTATATGGGAGGCCTACGTCCAGCAGTGGACGACTACCTTTTTATAGATGAATTTCAGAAAATACAGTGCTTATTGCTACCAGCCTCGTTGGCCTAGTGGTTGTAAGTGTGACTGCTGAGCAAGAGGTCTTGGGTTCGATTCCCACGTCGAGCAAATTGTTATTTGGTTGTTATAAAATCAAAATCAATTGTGCCTAGTTAGTTAAAGCAACAGGCTACACGGTTGTTGAGATTGATAAAGATTCAAAATCTGTGTGCCCAAGAGATTTTGTTCAGAGACAATATTGTTTATCAAAGAAACAATCCCTTGATGTCTTTGCAAACAGCTAACTGAAGCCCATTGTCACTTCTACCTCTATACTTGTTCGGTTGTTACCTAAGATCATATAATTCAACACTCAATATTTACTTACGCACATTTTTTACATTAACCTGTCTGTCATACCAAATATTATCGAATAAAAAAAAATATTTCTGACTATTATGACACAGCGCCATCTAGTTCCAAGCTAAGCAACGAGGTTTATGTTCTGGATACTAGTTGGTTGAAATATACCGCTGGACTAATTGGGTCATCGAATAAAGTCTGTATAAAGTAAAAGTCTGTAGCGACATCTATCAAGCTACATTCTAACTACTAATCCTACATCGCGCAAGTGACATTTGCACGCGAGATTGTATATATACAACCACCCAACATCAACCGTTAGGCAGTAGCAGGCACAACACCTCGCCTGGTCAGAGGATCCTCCTTTTCAAATGGAGGGATTCACACCTCCTTCCCTCCATAAGTCTGTAAATTGTATATAAGTTGATTAATAAATAAATAAATAAATAAAAGAAATTAAATTCCAGGATTGCAATGGTGATGGTGTGACTAACTGCTTCGATTACATGTTGATAAATGGTATTGGAGCGTACGGCTGCACGAGACCTTTCAACCAAACCGCCAACGGGAGGAAATGGCTACAGAGATTCCAACAATGTCAATTATAAAACACTCCTGCCTGTAATATCATGCTAAATGTAAAACTGTTATAATATTGACCCTCGATTATTTTAATGAACCTGCTAGCCTAATGGGACGGGACTTCCTCAAAAGTCAGTGGTGTGTGCCTTGGTTTTGAACTCGAGACCTTTGACATCTAAGTCCACTGGTCTCACCACTAGGCTATTGAGATAGCGTAGTGGTGAGACCAGCGCTGTCTGTGGGTGAATTGTATAAGCAAGTTCCACTAGCAACCATAGAGCGACAAACACCTTGCTGATCACCTTAAACCGTCAGTTCTTATCTGCGTAGTAATTTCTCTGGTGGCTCTTCAGCAAAGTCCTGGGAACCGTACCATGCAAAATCCTTCCAAGTTCTTCAAAGTTTGGTTTCTAGCAAAAACTCTAGGTGCAACCCAAGCCATTTAAATAGAAATAATCATGATCCCAACTAAAATTTATATTTTTTCCATATTCTACTTAGAAACATCCACGAAACAGGGACAGATGCCTATGATTATCACACAAACGTATGTCCCTACAAGGATTCGAACTCAAGACCATTAGGTACCACAGATGCCTATGGCTGGTAGGTAGAGCTACCAGCTACTACCGTATTTATTATATAAAGTATTATTCATTTAGCATGATCTATAATAACCATAATTGACAACATCAACCAGCGCATACCAATATCTAAGAATCGTTATTAGCCTTAGAACTATTCTAGATCCTATATAATAAAACTCAATGCATTTAAGCCTCTTAAATTAAAATTCTCGTATCACAATGTTCGTTCCCGTACTCCTCCGAAACGGCTTGACCGATTCTCATGAAATTTTGTGAATATATTGAGTCGGTCTGAGAATCGGCCAACATCTATTTTTCATACCCCTTAGTGATAAGGGTTGTCCACCAACCCCTATAATGTGGCAAAACAACGTTTGCTGGGTCAGCTAGTATTCTATAATAATTATATTTTCACCTTACCTAACTTTGTTTTATTTATTTTAGAAAAATAACTTTTTATTTAATATTTTTTTAAAATAATACTGCCTCGTTGATCGAGTTGTCGTACAGTGCGACTGCCGAGCAAGAGGTCCTGGGTTCGATTCCCAGGACGAGCAAAGTGTTATTGAGTTTTTCAATGAAATTCTCAGTAGCAGCTCGGAGTTTGGATTCGTGCACGGAGGGCAATAGGCTCGCCTCGCCTTCTAAAAAAAACCCGATGAGAAAACTTACAGTCCTACTAGCGAATATAATATATAGTAATATATAGTGCGTTGGGGTAAGATCGGTATAGGGGGTAAGACCGAAAAAACCATATTTCTAGCTTATTCGGCTATTTTTTCATGTCAGCCACATGCGCCCAAGCATTAAAAAATATAGCCGAATACGCTGGAAATTTGGTTCTTTCCTTGTTACCCCCTGTACCTATCTTACCCCAACGCACCTTACTTTTTTTTCCTTAGGACTTTCGAGAAATTATAATTAGTATACGGAGTAACACATAATGAGGGGTAAATGTGTTTTCTAAACCTTCTTATCGTGTCAATAGCTAAACAATACAATGTTTGAATAATAAGAAGCCACTTCAATGGGTTAGACGTGGCCGGACAGAGATCGTCCCTCGTGCAGGTTTTTGGGCACAAGGGACACACCAGAAGGTGTGACATAGTTTGCTCTGGATCGCCGCAGTCACATTGAGCAAAATTAGGTTCTCTGAAACCCCATTTGCACATGTTCTAAACCTAAATAAATGTGACATAACACTCCCAAGATATTAAAGTTCCCGCTGGGAACTTATTTAGATATCTACTTCAATAAAACTAAAAGAGCAACTGTAACATACACTATATATATTAGCCGCAGGTGTAAATAAATGAATCCGGTACGAAAAGATGAACAAAAACAAGACGCGCGGGCGCAACGTCATTACAGATCGATGTTGCAACTGGTGCAGCATTGCGCAGGGGTCATTATCAATAGCATAGGGATGTGACATGCTCACAAATATATATACGTCTTTCGATATTATTTGATTTATTTAAATCTCCCTTAAAACTGCCAATATCCTCAAAGGTAGAAACCTGGAACAGTGAGGGGTGTAAATCGATTTTTTTTTGACATTATGACACAGCGCCATCTAGTTCCGAGCTAAGCAACGAGGCTTGTGTTACGGATACTAGTTAGTTGATATACTACATACATACGTTTTTTTCTAAATACATACATATATATTATACATAGATACACCCATGACTCGGAAACAAATGGTTACGTAAACAAAAATTTGTCCCTACCGGGATTCGAACCCGGGACCCGTAGCACAGAAGGCAGCGTTAACTACCGCTGCGCTAATATAAATGTCGTTTGATTGTGTAAGCTTCAAAACCTCCTCAAATGATTTTTTTATATGGAAATTGAGCGCGTTTGACAGCATCTCACCATATTCGTCCACTGCTGGACGTAGGCCTCCCCTAGTAAACGCCACAGAGCTCGATCTTCAGCTCTTCTCATCCAGTTGCTGCGAGCTGCCATCCGCAAGTCGCTCCACCTGGCCGGCCGGCTCCTTACACTACAATGGTAAGTGACAATGCATCCAATGCATTAAAATTGGTTCATTAGTTTAGAAGTTCATTGGGGACAAACATCTTAAAACGATTTTTTATTTGTAAATGTAGAAATCTACATGTTTAATACCTTAAATATGATAGATATTAAATAAAGAGTGTAATAGAACAGAACTCTCAAATCTAAAATTTTAACCGCAAATGATTTGATAACAGCAAATAACTACGATATATTGAAAATACATGCACCCCTGATGGATCTACGAACTATGGAAATAACACATCTGTATGTACTACTTGCTTTTATAATATGTTTTAAACTAATTAATTAATTAATGAACGTATCGTTGATATGATACGAATTTATTTTTAAGTTGCAAATAAACGTAGCATTTTCTAATAAACATGTGCTTTTAATTTGGGATTAATATGGCATTAAGCATAACACAGTTTTCATTGAAAACAAAATCTAATAATTTGGGTGTAGGTTGTTGGCTCACTTTTTTTACGTAATATTTCTGAGATAGAGTGGAGATATTTTTATTTAATTTTTGTTAATTTCTTGGTTAGTTCGCAAATAATACCTATGCACACAAATTTCAGAGGCTACCTATGATTATTCTTGCTATTAAAATTACTGTGCAATGCATTATAAGTAGATATTGTATATACGCTATATAAGAATCTGCATAAACGAAGAACCATTACTGAACTCTTTAATTCATAACATTTGCATTTTTGCCAAACTGTGTTTTACAAATAAGAGAAGAGATGTTAAAAAGGAATCTTTGGGAAAATAAATGTATTTTGTAAACCAATAATTAATCTATGTATGTAAACTTAATTGTCTATTCTATACATTATTTATGAATTCCCACGATTACAGCAACGTGATTAACATAACTAGTTATAAAACATTTGCGTATGAAGATTCTTGTACTGAATTACTTTTTAAATCATGTGATACTGTCAAATACGGGTTGTCCACAAACTGTCAATTCATAAATCCTTTTTTTTTTTCAAAAATGTGGCCAACAAGTTACGGTCCGCCTGGTGGCAAGCGGGTACCGTACCATAGACGTTTTCAACACCAGAGGTAACGCTCGCGCGTTGCCGACCCTGTAAACAAAATTTCTCTCCTCTTTTGAAGAAATCCATAGTCCATAGTATGGACATAGTATGGACTATGGAGACTATGGACTTTCGTCTATTTTAAAATTAAACTACGGTATGGACTCCATACCATTCCATACCATAGACGAAAGAAAATACAAGCTACCATAATATTAAATGATACATTACACTAATATTTTTTTCGTGAGTACAATGGGGTTCTTATTGCTAAATATCGATTCCTTCCAGACAACCTTAGATGGACAGGAGCAAAGTGAAAATAAACGGCTATAATGTACTTAATAATAACATATAATTTATTAATTTGCAGTTCTTGGTTAGTTAGTCTATTAGATGTATGCCACACCCGTTCAGTTTCACTTTGTTCTTGTCCATCCAAAGGCTGTCTGGAAGAGATCGCTATTTAGTGATAAGACCGCCATTGTACCCTTATTTCAGAAATATTTTTAAGATATTAATGTAATGTATAATTCTTAATATGGTGTACAATAAAGCATATTTTATCTATCTATACCTATTATATTATTGATACCTTTAAACCTGTGAAGTTACGCCAACTACATAGGTATGTATATTGATTTAAAATAACCTTGCAAAAATGCTACATTTTTCAAAATATTGACATCACTACCCAAGCCGCTGGAGCAACCTATTTACAAGATTGTCGAGTTGCAGACTCAAAAACCTGATCCAACTATTATTATATACACACACACGCAAACATACACATGCACACAATCACACAACACGTACGCACACAAAGCAATATCATACAGTAGTGTCCATACTCTTATGAGGGACAGACTATAAAGTTTTTGAGTTTTGAATTATATTTTTTTGTAATTTAAATCAGAATATTCATTTGAATATTGATAGCACTTAAATACTTAAATCTTTAAATGATAATAATAGCAAAAGTGATTGTATTTCCTGATAAGTGACGTTACAGAAGTGTAAACAGCATAGTTGCTGTTAAAATCAGTTTACATTAAGGTACGAAGTTTTTAATTATTATTATTTGTATCTTTATTAATGTAGCTTGTTGATAAAAGCCGCAGCCTTGTCTCAATGGCAGTGACCTCGACATACAAGCCTTAGTTCAAAAGTTCAACCGCGCTCAATGATCGATTGGATTTGTGAATCAAGTTTACAAGCGTTGTTTTTTGTAAGAATACGGAAAACATCATAAGGAAATCGAACTATTATTTAATCTAGAATTAACCATTTGATATCCAGACTCGTTTTCTGTAATTGCGAATGAAGCACCGGTCTAGAAGTGTTTGTGTCCTAGGGGTTTGGGACAGTAGCGTAGCGTGGGGGGCAGAGGGGCCCATGGCCCCGGGCGGCATATGAAAGGGGGCGGCATCAAGTGCCACGTCTTTTTTATACTACTAGAAAAGGGGGCGGCAAATCTCCAGACGGCCCCGGGCGGCAAAAACACACGCTACGCCACTGGCTTGGGAATAAAAAAACAAATATTTATATTTTATATACATAACGAAAGTTCACTCGTTCATTGATGAAGCAGGAAATCTTAATATATGAGCTATGAAGCTAAAATTGGGCAGATAGGTAGTTTATAAGTTAAATCGCAACTTGAAGGGGGGGATAAGGTAGGGGCGGACAAAGCCCGGGGCAAGAGCTAGTATATTGATTTCTTACACTTACGCGAATATAAGACATTGAAATAAAACTAGTTTTTACGGAACACGAACAAAAAGACACGGTGAGCTCGTTCTGTGTAAATCGGATTGTCAATAATAATTGAAAATGTAAGGTAGCTGTTAGTAATTATAACTTCAAGACGACCAACACCTCAGTCAGCCCGTGACCATGGATGCTGTAAAGGATCCGAAACGTCGGGTTAAAATAATATCAATATACCGCGATAAAATCCGTAAAAAGTAGAGCTAGTATCATAATATATTCTCTGGGTATAAATCCTCCTTTAAGTAAATTCTGCTTTATGGAAAATAGAGTCAGATAGTCTGGAATATGGTACAGAGTATAAGTAATTTCACTTTTGTGTTCTGGCTTTATTCAACAAAACACCCAACATTTTGCCGATATGTTTTAGATTTCATGTCTTATGGCTACATGTACGATCATTGTACATGTAGCCTATATAAAAGTTTGCAAGAAGAATATTTAATTGGTATGTCGATTGGTGAAGGAAAACATCATGAAGAAACCTGCAGCTTGAGAGACTTTCTCAATGGCGTGTTCTTCTTCATCATCATCAACCAATTAACGTCCCACTGCTGGGCACGGGTCTCCTCTAATTTGAGAGGGATTAGGCTATAGTCCACCACGCTAGTCCACTGCAGGTTGGCAGACTTCACATGCCGTCTAAAAATCTCTCAAGCATGCAGGTTTCCTCACGATGTTTACCTTCACCGTTTGAGCTTGTGATAAATACGCACATAACTTCCGAAAAGTCAGTGGTCTTGGGTTTTGGCCTTGGGTTCGAACTCGAGACCTTTGAAATCTCAGTCCACTGGTCACATCTCTAGGCTACCACAGCTCTGCACGTACCAGAAGTGAAGTTTGCCAATCCGTACTAGGCTAGCATGGTGGACTGTAGCTTAATCCCGATCAATGACAGAGATGAGAGTAGACCCATGCCCAGCAGTGGGAAATAATGGGGCGATCGTTCACGTTTCAGGGTTTTGTAATCAAAAAGGAAGCCTTATAGTTTAGTTAAATTAGCGCTACAGAAATATTACAGGTGTGTCAACACCATTTATCGATTCAGGGAGCTTTCTAATTATTAAACTTTAAAGTAATAAAATTCTCGGAGTTTGAGTTCTTGCCCAGTTAATAGCCTTTATTTCATGAAAATAAATCTAAAAAATACCGGTTAAAATTAGCACACCTCTGCCTAACCCTTCGAAAACGACAGGCATGGTATTACCTATTTTGAAAGACAGTTAAATTGTCTGATCTTGCAAGCCTTCGCAGACTTAAGGTGGAAGCTTCACGGTAGTCCGCTTGTTTGATGTATTGATTGTCTATTTCATGAAAAAGTCAATCAATGCAGTTATATGCACTTTGAGAGCTGTTTTATTGATTTAAATGATTATAATTCTGTAACTAAATACCTATTACAGGCGCAAATCATATTTTGTTTAATGTTCAGTCTGACAATGACCGGCAAATTGCAAAAAACGAACGAAAATTTGAATTTCGCGGGCTACCGTGAAGCTTCCACCTTAATCAAAATATATAAGTATTTGAACTGAAGTAAACTTTTTAAAGATTCTTCTATTCGTATTTATAATGCAAACAGGCAGCATTCTTTGTGCATCCGGTTTGAGCACCTAAGCTTGTTTTCCAGTATTCAAAAACCGGCTGTTCGCAGCCAATGACATTATCAATGTAGACTAGTTAACTGGACGCACTAAGTTTAACGGCAAAAATAACAGTCAATAACAAATGTATATTTTATGTTAATAGTCGAATCCCAAACTGAGTGAACCAGTTCAAAAAAGATTGGCTGTGATTTTGAAAACTGGAAAAACACGTCCATCAATTGTAACTAGTCTATGGGCAAAGCACACATCTCTGCGTTTTCGAAACCCCGTATGTATAAATTATCACACGCTGAAACGGTGAAGAATATCGGGACTCCTTCGTGCCTAGGAAAGCACGAAAAGCCTTAATATAACATGCTAAAAATTGTAAGCAATGGTAGTTAATTTTATATTTATTATTCATTTGATCTTACAAGCTAACAGATGTCACACCCAAAACGCTTACAAGATTAATTTACAATTAGGTACTAATAATATTTTTTGATTAATATTAATTCATGCTCATCAAATTATACAATACATTTTATTTTTTACATAACAGTAGTGTCAATGTCTGTGATAATAATAACAATATATCAATAATACTTTATGTACTTGCGGCAACAATGCCGCAAACATTGCGAATCTGTCATACCCGGTGTTTTATGGTGTACATTAAAATTTATTATATTACTACTAGCTGACACAGCAAACGTTGTTTTGCCACATTTTAGGAGTTGGTGGTAGAAGAGTGAAAATTTAGGGTCATAAGTATTGTTTTAATGGAAAATCATAAAAAAAACAAAAAATGATTTGTCAAAAAAATTAAAATAAAAAGTCTGGTGATGGACATCCCTATCACCTAGGGGTGTAAAAAATAGCCTACGACCAGTTCTCAGATCTACCAAATATACATACAAAATTTTACAATAAACTATATAAAATAGCCGTTTCGGAGGAGTCAACGACAAACACCGTGATACTAGATTTTTATATATAAGATTAATAATGATAAGCTAAATTGTACGTACCTAATTAAATATTTGTTTGAACAACATGTACCTCGTTGTTGTTGTTTATAATTATGCAATCATAAGTAGCGCGGTTCGCTTTCTAATAACTAGACATTCAGTGACGCTTTTATTGTCAAAGAGTCGGTCTAAAGCTGTTTCAATTATCAGGAGCCGTTACAAAAATAGCATTCTTAATTTAAGCACATTTACAAGCATGTTTAATAAATATTGCATATCGTTATAATACGTACTCATCTCCTCCGTCAACGGTAGTCCGAAATCCAATAAGCTTAACAACCAATTAACACTAGTACATAGGTATTGTCAAGTAATTTGGTTGCATCACTTCATGTTGCATACTTAATCCAGCTGCATCTTCAACAAAGTTCAAATAAGATTAGGGAAAATATCATATACAAAAATCTCGTGTCACGGTGTTTGTCGCTGAACTCCTCCGAAACGGCTTGATGGATTATTATGAAATTCTGTATGTATATTTGGTAGATATGAGAATCGGTCGTAGACTATTTTTTACACCCCTAGATTTCTTCTCCTTTTTTTGTGACTTTTTTTTATGACTTGACATTAAAAGATACTTATAATCCTACCTTTTCACTCTTCTACCACCAACCCCTATAATGTGACAAAACAATGTTAGCTGGGTCAGCTAGTTGTTTTATAAAAATCTTCTGACTCTAAAACTTATATGCTAGAAATATTCTAGAATATACATTTTATTCTACAGAAGAGATTTTCTCGATGGCGGTTTCTGGACTAGCGAAGTGGACTATAGCCTAATCCTTCCTTATAGCTTAGAGAAGAGGGTTGATGATGATACATCTTTGAATTATCTCTGAATAAACAAACCTATTATGTATTTTTCTAATTTAAATAACAATGTGACCTCCTATAAGTGAGAAAGCATACTACCAGAAGACAACTGAAAATTCTTTGTAATGTAAGTTGCAATTTCTTGTTAGAGACCCAATAAAAAAAAAATAAGTAAATAAAATTTCTTCCAGTTATAAATTCGTTACCAGTTTAAATTTTATAGCCTTTTTTTGTATTAATGATTATTGCGAGCATACGTTTTATGTGTAGGCATAAGGAAAAAATAACAGTTTTTATAAGCATAAAATCGAATAATATAATTATTTTGTTGCTTACTTCTTGATCGGATAGGTACATAATAAACATATACTTAAGTAATGTAATAAGACGTACCTACCACTTTACATATTATTATATGCAGGTAATGGTGCATTAGTTGAACAACATAACAATACATTAAAAGTCTTAATAACCTACTTACCTACTGGTCAGATTAAAGAAAAAACAACGTCCAATTTTTTTATTGATTTATTGATATCATTAGAACCTATTAATCATATTTTTTTATTTACACTTGCTATGCTCATTTACAAACTTGAAAGTTTGTTTGTATGTTTGTTAGAACGCGCTAATCTCAGGATCTACTGGTTGTAATTAAATCATTATTTTTAAGTTGGATATATGAGTCGAGGAAGCGGGTTGTAGGCTTAAGGCTATGTTACATCACGCTGCAAATACTGATTACAGATTATCAATTACTAACGTTACAGCAGTATCTTAAAAGTTACAGCAGTAACTGATACTAATAATCTGATTACAGATTTGTTCTACAATTTGTTTTAAATCTACTATTAAATCATACTGTTTTTATTTTTGAAAATATCACTCTCTTTTCACGCGCACATCATTAACCCATATTGCCGTCATTCTCCATACTCCAGTAATGCCTATCTGCTATGAATACTTATTAGAATGTGAGTTTGTGAGTACCTATGCTTTCAATGCACCAAGCATTCACCTGAAATATCGCTCACTGTGACCAGTGAAAACTCCGTTAGCCATTGCGCATCACTGGCAGCCGTAGGGATGTGACTGCAGATATTAAAATTCAAAATCGAATCGTGTTTAATTCGAATCGATTTAAACTTCAACGATAAGTATTTATTATTTTTGCTTACATAAAAATACATACCGTCCACGTCCGAAATCTTAGGTATTGTTGTATTGACGTACACGTAGCCTCGCCTGAGTCTGTATTTATTTAGATAAATCTGAATTCTATACCACCAAGAAATAAAAACTATTTTTCAAAGATTTTATCGTAATTCAATCCTAATTGATCACACATTGCGGAATCTTGCATTATCAACGTCCTCCTATTTTTACGGGCATATTGAAGAGTTGGGTGTCTTAATTTTATACGTATTTGCTAATAGACTACTACGTTCTTGTTAATTAATGACAATCTGATTTACATAGACGAGAGCTCACGGTATCATTTTATCGTGCAGGTTTATTATTGGTGCTTTATTCAAGTTCCAAGGCGTAGGGACATATTTCTTTAATTTCATGGTCTAAATATTCACATGAGTACAAGAAACGAGTATGCGACTAAGTATAATTTAAATAGAAAAAGAACAATACCACTTAGCTCGACTTGAAAATCGAATAAAGAATAATCGGATTCCTGTTTTTGAACGTTGAATCGAGTAGAAAATAATCGAATGCAAGTCTCTATTTATGTGTAGGTATATAGATTAGGAATAATTTTATGAGACGAGTTTGCCTAGCCAGTTCCATCGACACTAAGCCAAATATACACATTTGGCGCTGACAAGCTCTTAGTGAGATGTCAGGGCTGGCAGCTGTTAGATAAATTTAGGGCTGAGCTTTATATATTTTGACAGATATTTAATGTCTGTTAGACGGTATTAACATTACATAATTCTTAACCCAACAAATCCAAGTTCCAAGGCTCTCTTGAAAGTTATTAATGTAAAACATACTTCACAAAGTTCAGCAATAGTAACTATGCGAATAACTACTCTATGTTTAATATTTCTTGTAATACCTGTGTCTTTAAAAAACCATTTTAACCGACTTCCAAAAGGAGGAGGTTATCAATTCGACTGTTTTTTTTATGTTTGTTACCTCATAACTTTCGACTCGGTGAAACGATTTTGAAAATTCTTTTTTTATATGAAAGTTAATAATTCCCGTCTTCCCATAAAATGGTGAGGATCTGATGAGTGGATCCTTGGGAAATCGTAGATGACGCGTTTATTGTTCAACCTCTTACATACCATCACTCCTGGCGTCCCCGAAAGGTTAGGCAGAGGTGTACTGATGTACACCCATGTTTCGCCGGTATGTATTCCACGTAATAGGGGGCGAGCCTATTGCCATTAACCGGGCACGAATCCAAACTCCGAGCTGCTAGCTGTTACTGAGAATTTCACAGAAAAACCCAATAACACTGCTCGACCTGGGAACGAACCCATGATCTCTTGCTCGGCAGTCGCACTGTACGACCACTAGACCAACGAGACCTATTACAACAAACCTATTACAGACAGTAATAAGTAAAAAATAAAATAAAAAACTGCGTTTAAAAAAACCGACTTCAAAACTAAAAAGTTAAAAACAACTTAATACAGTTTTAACTTATTTTTAGTTTTAAAGGTATGAAGTCGGTGCCGGTGCCTGGTTTGAAGCCACCCCGCTCAAGATCACACGCGATGAGTGTACATATCTTTACATTTGGCTTGGCACCGACTTCATACCTTTAAAACTAAAAAGAAGTTAAAACTGTATTGTTATTTTTAACTTTTTAGTTTTGAAGTCGGTTTTTTTTACTTATACACATCGATTTTTATTCCCCACGTACTGGGAAGCTTTTCATTAATCGTCGTTCACGCATATTATATGTATAAATCCTATTTCAATAGAAAAGAATAAAAACTAATGATATTTATAAACCCCAGTATAATATGTAGGCAACACACCATCTAATCGAAACTTTTTGATTTTTCAGACATACAACTAATCTGTAATAAGATGTTCATCAGACCGCTGCTAGCGATACCAGTTTGTTTGACTGGTGTGTTCCTGTTTTGGATAACTGGCTCTGCAGGTGAGTTTTCCTCATCATTGTACAGCTGGATTTACCCTATGCACTGCATAATAATACTGGTAAAGGTCTAAAATAATACTTTCGCCAACTATGTATTATTAGTTGGTAGATAAAAATACGCTTACAAATTAATGTCTGGCATCTTTGGGATTTTGAAATGGCCTACGCAAATGTCCCACTGATCTTGCATTGACGTGCGTCGGGGTCGTTGGGCTCCCTCAATAATGGTTGAGTTAGACGATGGCTGGCGCATGCGTGCTGTCAGTATGGACAGGTCAACTCAAAGCTGCACTGATGCTTTCTTCAAAAGGCCATCTCAGACTTTAACCTACATCGTCAGGCTCACATAATGTAACCAAAATGTTTGGACTTTAAAAGAGACCATGATTCTCTGAATTCGTTTCGGCATTTCTTCTCAGAGGTCGTCAGCTAGGAAATGCCGATAGGAAGTGTCTTTAAAAAGATCTATTTACAGAAATAAACAATCAGTTTGACGCGTGTGTGTGTGTAGGTCTGTCTGTGGTATCATAGCTCCCGAACGGCTGAACCGATTTTGATTTTGTTTTCTTTTTTTGTTTGAAAGATGAGTTAGTGGAAGTGTTCTCAGCTACGATCGATGAACATCGGTCTAAGAAAACCGCCATATATTTTTTTTATATTAATATTTTTTTAATACTATTATGTCTACGTGTTCATAATTCGGCCATTATATTATTTTCCAGGCCTTTTCATTCCGAACTTGACGGAGAAATGCTACAGTTGCCTCTGCCATGTGTCCACTAGTTGCACCCTGAATCATGGATGTACTGGGGGATACTGCGGCCCCTTCAACATCTCCAGAATCTACTGGGTAGATGCTGGCATGATCGTCCTGCCTGCTGATGACCCGGAGAGGAATCATGGTGAGGATAATCCAAAATGATGATTGATTTGACGACCCAATTAGTCTGTTCTATGTTCTGTGCTATGGGTCCCGGGTTCGAATCCCGGTAGGGACAAATGTTTGTGTGATGAGCATAAACATTTGTATCCGAGCCATGGATGTATTTATGTATGATATGTATGTATTTACAAAAATAAAAAGAATACATTCATGTAGTATATCAACCAACTAGTATCCGTAACACCAGCCTCGTTGCTTAGCTCGGAACTAGGTGGCGCTGGTGTCATAATGTCCAGAAATATTTATTATTATTATTATTAGTATTTAGTGCTATGGGTCCCGGGTCCCGGTAGGAACACATGTTTATGTGAAAAGCATAAATATTTGTATCTGAGTGATGGATATATCTATGTTTTTAAAAAAAAAAGTATACATATAGGTATGTATTATCATCTAGTATCCGTAAAACTTGCTTCGAATCGTTGCGTAGCTTGGAACTATAGATGGCGCTGTGTTATAATGTCCAGACATATATGTATATATAAGTATTATTATAATATTTCCTATCGATAACTATGTATTATAAATACATATTGTGTGAAGTCAATAGGGACAGGCTACTTAACTCAGTGTTGCCATTCTTCTTATTCTTCACAATATCTTCTGATTTGTTTTTTTTTCTTATTTTATTCTGCCGGGATTCGAACTCTTAGGACCCTTACCACAGAAGTCAGCTTTTAAGACCGTTGCGCCAATCGGGTCATCAAAAAAATGTATCAATGTTATTCGATAATACGCGTAATGAGTAAAGGAAGTTAGCTAGTTTTAATTTAATACTTTAATTATCTGTATTTTAGCCTGGGAAGATTGCGCAAGAAGTTATCACTGCGCAAAAAGGATTATTGAAGGATATTTGCAGAAATTTGGAAAGGTACTTACTTCATTATTATCAACTTATTTACTGTTCCCACTGCTCGGCACGGGATTTCTCTCATTTGAGAGGCTATAGTCCACCATGTTGGCTTAGTGCTAGATGGTCATCTTTATTTGCTAACGAGAAAATCTCTCTAGTATGTAATTTTCTCACAATTTTATCAATCCCCGTTTGAGTAAGTACTCAATCTAGATCGATTGGATCGAAGGGATTGGTTTTTGGGGTTGTCCACCTTCAAAAAGAGCCAATTAAATTTGGCCTCCTTTGAATAAATAATATTTTGACTTTGATTTTGTAAAATCAGAGGGATTAACACGACTGAATCGCTAATTAAACAGTAAATCAGGCTTCTGGATTTTCAAGTCAGTAGAAATATAGTAAATAAAAAAGAAATGGAAATTTATAAAGTTAGAGATATGTAAAAAATATTCACATTTTTCGAAAAGGTCTCAAATTATCTGAGCCCAATAGCCCTTAAACTGAACAATTTAATTCTAGGACTGCAACGGTGATGGAGTGACGAACTGCTTTGATTACATGATGGTGAACGGCAACGGTGGATATGGCTGCACCGCCCCCCTCAACCGCTCCGTCAACGGCAGAAAGTGGCTGAAGAGATACGAAGAATGTCGGTTATAAAATAAGCCACCGAGAGCTCTTAACCTTATGCTAAATATAAACGCTAACCTAATGGCCTAATACTCAAACGCTACTCAAATTTAAATAATCTTTCGTCATCCGCCTTTATAGTCAAAGAGGCTACACAACTAGAAGACTCTTAGTTGAACCAACTACCTTCTGTGGTACAGCTCTTGGTCTAAAATCCCAAATGTTTGTGAGATGAGCATCTATCTAAGTCATGATTTTTACTTAATGTATATGTAGTCTTTAAAAACAAACGTAAGTATTTGGTTTTTGAATCATACTAACCGGAATAATTTCGTTATCTGTGAACTAGATGTCACTGTATTTATTTATCTTTGGCCATTAGTGTTTTGTTTTAGAAATATTGATGATAATTCTATCGCTATTGATCGGTACTTGACCTGGCCAAGTTTTTTTTTTATCACTAAGTGTATAAACGAAAGTGTATAGACGTTAGCGACATGAGAACCGACGATTGAGTAAAGTAAAATACACTTGAGGAATATAAATATATATTTTCCTACGTAATAAATTATTTTTGTATTTTTTTACTTTCTCGTTTTATTTACTTCTAGAATTACTAGAATTTACATTATCTATGAGAAGTAGTTCCTCCACTCGACGAAACCCAATAAAAGTTAGTTATTGTATCATCAAAAAAAGACAAATTTTCGAAGTCAGTTAGTAAGGCTAACGACCTCACGAGTGTAGTGAAGTAATTTTGTATTTTATTTACCTACAAAAATATGTAGAGGAAAGTTCCAAGTGGGAACACTTTTATGATATCCTTTAAGGATCTGTTTTAGTCAGAATTATAATATATGTACATTTTAACGTCACGTCTAGCGCTGTAGCTGGGTTTAGCTCCTACGCCGCTAGTTGGGGGTTCAACGCCGCTCGTAACACATTATTGTATACATTTCATCAAGGCAGTGCCGTGAATCACAGCAGGAAATGTGCAGCCAATATTTGCACGATGAATTATAGTTATATGGGTAAAGCTATAATGTGACCAGTGGATAGTGAAATCTAATTTCTATACTACACCTACCAGTAACTACTAAGTTTTTAAACTTTTTAAAGCTAGTTTTCATCATACGCTCACGTTTTTTTTACCCTTTGGGTACGTTACCGTAAAAAGTATAATAATATAATTGTATATAGCATCAAACAATACTTATGTTCAGATTCAAGCACGCATGGCGAAACAAGCAGCGCGTCTGTCATTTATTTACACCCGGTAACTCGACAGTATTACACACTTACACAGCACCGCATAGGTAGACTAGCGAGTGACATGAATGAATATTCAGGCCAGGACGTGTTGAAACTTTAATGAGGAACTAGACAGAAGTACTAGGAAAACATACATAGCAAACGAGTACTTACCTACAGGGAAAAATACTCACGGCCTGCAAGGGTTTTTAGAACGACGGAAAAGTTTGTGCGAGTATTTAAAATGTATGTGAATTCAGCGATGTCTTTTCGATTTGTTTTATGTCTGTTTTCGGTTTGTTATAGAAAGAGTTAACAACGATAACACTGGTTATTTCAACAACTATTGGAAGTTTAAAACTAAAGTATTCTTTCTGTGAAGTAGGAGAGTGGTACTTTCAAAATATTGAGTCGATTTTGACGTTGACTTGACTTAAGTCGATTCGTCTAAATGTATTTTGTCGCCGTTATTGCCTACGCATAATCCATAAATTGTAAGCTGACTTAATTCTGGTAGCCATAACAGCAATACTGTTTTAATATCTACCCATAGGTATATTATATACCCTATTTTTTTTCATGTCTTACGGGTGTCAACACCCTTGGAGCCCGGTTGATGGTAAGCGGTAACCGTAGCGTATGAATGTTTGCAACACCAGAGGTGTCTCTCGCGCGTTGCCGACCCTGTAAAAAGCTTATAAATCACTCCTTTATTGAGAACCCCATGCTATAATCGTTTGGAAAAACTTCGGTAGACAGTTCATTCCACAGCACAGTATTATCTAAACTGTGCTTTACGCAAACATTTATGTAAAAGTTATAATAATTACTATCACGTACCTATCTACACAATACATACATTTAAACAAAGAGAAACTGAAATTTAGTTTACAAATAGAATACCTACTAAAGATTTCCAGATATTTACAGCTTAACATTTATCTTAATCAGATTCAGAACCATCCCGAATAACTTGGAAACGTAAAAGGCTTTAACGGACTAGCAACACATTACGAACAGCAAACTACACTCAGGATAACATTTAAACACAAGATATACAATCTCTTTGGTGTAGTTTAACCAAAGACAAAACAAGTGGGGGCATAAATCGTGAACTGTAGAGTCTGTGGAGTTGAGGCAATTCTCCAGTTGGCGCGAAATCAGCCGTGAAACATGGCCGCGGTTTTACTTGCTGTTCACTGACGTTTGTTATACAGTAAGTCTTACATACCTATTGTTACAGTAGATGAACCTCTAAAGGATCCACAATATTATATAGGCACAAATTATTCCAGAGAAATGAGGTCTAATTAGAATTAATGATCACTGTTTATAAACTCGTATTAGCTCACACGAGACCTAAGTATTTAAGATTATTGTTCTTGTTGAAACAGAAAATCTTCACTTTGATGGCACGGTTGGCGCAGTGGTTCAGCGATTGGCTTTGTCGAATGGCCGCGTGTCGCGGGTTCAATTTCCGCACGGCACAAATATGGCCGACAGGTGGTTGTTCCGGGTTGGTGCATTGCGAATATGTTTGTAAACGCATTCAATATACAGTAGAAAATCCAATGCAGAGTAATTTACAACATATGTAGATAGATAGCATATGATGATGATGAATGTTATAACACTAAACACCACAATATATAGGTGAGTTGGAATAAATTATTCCGATTAAGATTCTTTGTTAATTAAAACGTGATCTCTTCATCTGCATAAGAGCACACAGGTTCAAGTAAATTCTCCTCAACAGCTGTTGCAAACCCAATGAGAATATTATTATTGTTAGTGATCGCAGTTTAGAGACTTGTAGATGGCAAACTTACTTCGCTAAAGGAGGGATTGTTGGATGATAGAGATTAAATTCAAAGCGATTTGGAAGATAGCACGATGCAACTGCGGTAATAGTTTATTTTCTAAGGCTGGGTTATCAATTTTAAAAGTGTCTCATGCACTGTGTACTACTCAATACTCAATTTTTATTGCATTCCATGGTAATTTTACAGATGGACTTAAATTAAAATCAGATCATCATGGACCCTGTCGGGCACAGCAAAGTAAAAATATTTTAGGAGAGAGGAAGAGGGCTATTTTAATAATTTTTACGTACAGGAAGGTAGGCCTGCTTGAACTAGAACATACGATATTTACGATCCATACCACTTTTAGTAAGGTCCACATTTACCTGAGGTATTATACATTGCATTGATGAGCATTTAGACAAGAGACAAGAGAGCAAAATCTATGGCCTTCTAGAACGACTGTAGATGTACCTACTGCTGCAGACTATAGTAGTAAATTTCTAAAACCATAAAGACTTTTGGTACTTCGCCTATCACAAATTTTACACTAGAAAATTTTCATCTTAATAAATAGAAAACTAAAACAAACCAAAAGGCTTTGTATTCCACCAAGTAAAAACTCTCCTCATTTTATTGCACTGCAACTACACAGACGTGTAAAAGCAAACAAAATAATAAAACTACTCGTACCAAAATTAATCAACGAAATGACAAACCACTCTCATTATTACTCAAAATAAAAAAAAAACACGGTTCACCGAAACACACGTGACAGATAATAATGTTATTCGACTCGCCGCCATTTTTGCGCGGGAAACTCATTAATTTTAACAAAATATGCACACGCATCCTTTCCTTTCTTTTTGTTCTTACTCGAAATTATTTGTCATACGAATTAACTACGCATGAAGAAAAGGGTACAACAATTACGCAAAAACCAGAAAACACCATAACTCATAGGTTTAGACGTTTTTGGCGAGTTCGTGGGTCAGCGAACTCGTATAATTTTAAATGATAAAATTATATACTCATGATAATACAATTTATAAGTCTGAGTTTAAAAAAAATGTAATGGCCTCTTTTCGATAATTATGGAATTGTCATTTGACCGTTACAAGTCAAATTCAAGTAGTAGGTACCTAAGACTTGAAATTTTATACCTATTTATAAAAATAAGTAAGTAGATCGTTGGTCTAGAGGTCGTAAGTGTGACTGCTGAGCAAGAGGCCTTGGGTTCGATCCCCGGGCCAAGCAGTGATATTCGGTTTTTCTATATAATTCACTGTAGCAGCTCGGAGGTTGATGCCAATACGCTCGCCCCTATTACATGGGCAAAAAAAATATACCGGCTAAATGTAGATCTACATTAGTACACCTCTGCCTAACCCTTCGGCAGCGACAGGCGTGATGGTAAATTTCCAAGAAACAAGTAAGTTTTGTTAACATCAAAGTATTGTAACTTCAAAATATTTCACATCAAAGATCGAGTGTGTACGTAGAGTCAGCTGGTCTAAACAAATTGTTGTTCGCTGTCTCACAATACAGACCGCTTTGTGTCAGCATTTCAGCGCATACAGCTGAATAGAAATTGAACTATTTTAAAACGAAATTTTCTCTACAAAGTATATTCAGCATCCACTTCGTGTTGTAGTGTACTCGGTGTCCATAGGGAATTAAATACTAGGTAGTAGGTACAACCGAAACAAAATAATTGTAAGCTAGCAATTTTATACTTTGTATATTTAATCTGTATGTGAAATAAGTAGGTATTATCTGTTATTATATGAAGTGCTAAAATGCAAGTGGTCAACACTTGTCTAAAAAAACCTGTTACCATTTCTTTTATGAAAAACAAAATGTTTACTTTTACTTTTACTTTATTTACTTTTATTTTTGGTTTTTGTTGCACGCTAGGCTACTGCGTTTTGCTTCTTCACTTTGCATTGAGAGAATCCCTGCGTGGATGTTACCTCGGGATGTTTTAGTTCACCGATAAAATTTTCCACATAAGTTCGAAAAGTCAGCGTACTTTGGGATCGAATTTCAGGTTAAAAGCGCCCACTTATTATGCAAAATGTTTAACAACACTATTATCCATAAATTCATCGCAAATCAAGATCAATCCATTTCTGTCACGTGACATATTATGGCGCCAACCGCCGCCGCCGCCATGTTGGAACGTTTCATTTCACGCCGCATCACGGCAGAGAGCGACACTGTGAAATTGTATATTGTACAGGAGCCGTCATGTCTTAAGGAGAAGATGTGAGCTATTGTGTGGTATTTTTAAATAATTACCCTTTCATTCCAGATGTTGTATCTTTCGAAGAAAATGATATCTTGTTTTGCAAGGAACGTAATTGCCCTATGCTTACTAACCGCCTAACTCATCTTTTTTTTTAAAGAAACACAATGTTGCCATAGGGATTGGTACATAATATAATGTATTAGTAGTATTGCCTTTTTCAAAAACAAAAATATGAAATAAGAAACACAAACACCTAGAAATCGAACTGATACCTGCAGTTGGATATTTGAGTGAGCAGAAATCGAACTCTGGAGCCATATTTCATAAGGTGATTCGCTCTTTATAGGTATTGAAGTTCGAAACATCCGTTCGGGACAATCCCGCTGCTTGGGGAGGCGAAGGGGTGTGTTGGACTCCTCCCAGCGAGGGCGCCTACCGACAAAAAACGCACCCGCCAATGCCACCAGCCCTATTATCGGGGCCATGAGATTTTTCGCAATTCTCATGGCCCCGGTAATGGGCGGGCATGCACCGCAACCCCGGTGGAAGGAGATCGACCTTGCAGTCACCATCAGTATTAAGTTAATATACTCTCTCCTCCATAATTATAATAAATAAGAAGACCATAAAAAAACGTAGTTTATTTTTAAACTGATAAATAAAACGACGAAAAAACGCTTACTTTATTCAAATTTATTCAGTCTGTACAAATCCTTTATACAGTCCAAAAACGCTGATATTCTAAATCTAGCCCAAAGTCCCTCGTACGAAATGATATTTTAAATATGTAAACACTGGCGACCTTTACAAAGCAGGGGATCAGTAAGAAAAAACGAAATATAAAATCACGAGAAAATACCAGGTTATCACGCAAACGAGTCCGGCAGGGACCATCCGGGGCCCGTACTAATAAGCATTCAATGATACGGTGTCCACAAATTTGATGCAATCTCAGACTTGTCTGGGTTTCGTTTTGTTTTATATGTAAATGGGATTTCTTTTGTGTACAGTAAAATAGTTATTTGAGAATATGAAACGGTAAGCTTAGAATACATATTTATTTAAGAAATACTGATTTCTTAGACTCGCGTGAATATTATATGCTAACGGCCCGCCCCAGCTTTGCACGGGTAGATATAGGAGAAGGGGGAACATAACGGGGTCGCGAGGCACGATAGGGCCACCAGCAAATACCAAATAATAATAAACCGCACGCATTTGACGTGTGTTATTAATTAATACAAATAAAAGGCCATTTTGTATCACTATTGAGCCTGACAGTGACCGGTGACTAGACTGTACGCACTTGTATTTCACGACAAAAAACCATGTGTAAAAATAAGTGTATAGATTACTACTAATAATAATTATTATTTTTAATAAATATTTTCAAAAATACATATTCGAGAGACACCATGGCAAGGGCTTTTTGACAGCTTGGGTTACATAATTGAAGTTTTCATACGGATTTTTGCTGATTTTTAAATAAAATATAGTACCTATCTTATGTTTTTTTTTTATTGGTGATAAGGAGGCAAACGAGCGGGCCACTCACCTGATGGTAAGTGGTCACCGCCGCCCAGGGTCATTTGCTACACCAGAAGGTTTGCATATGCGTTGCCAAACTCAGAACCGTGGTTTCTAAAATTGGGCATTTACTAAATATTACAAACAAACAAAAATCGAATCTTTCCTTTTTATACTATTAGTATAGTCAAATTCAGTCCCTGATATTGGAGAATTTACGTCACCCGAATTTTACGTAGCGTCGAGATTAAAGTCAAGCATATTACGCCATTCACAACTGTGTACTCCGCTAATAACACCCGGTTCACCCAAGATTTTCCCGCCGAAACAGTCAAAATGGCGCACAAGAATTTGAGATTACAAACTGGACATAGAAAATAACTAGATACTTCGAACACCGCCCTAGGGACTCGTTTGGTTAAAATAAAAATAAATGAAAAGCAAAAAGGAGTGCACTGCCCGGGAATCGAACCCGGGTCGCAAGAATGGGAATCTTGCATGATACCACTACACCAGCAGTGCTATATATGTATAATTTAAAAACAGACACATACTGTCTTTGGGTGCATTAATTATATTTTACAATACCTATTTTAGCTCATAATTTTATACCTAGAAATAAACAGATTATAAATGTAACCTGAAAAATTTTAACATTTCATTTCATTGATTAACATTTTTTTTTAATGGGAGGCAAGAGAGGGCATTGCGAGATTCCTCGCTCAAATTGACTCCGCCTTACAGAAGACCGCAGTGAATCAACAATATCTTTGACGACTCAGTGGCGCAGTGGCTGAGCGATCGGCTTGCACGTCACGGGTTGCGGGTTCGATCCCCGCACGGAGCAAATATTTGTATGTTCTACAGGTAGTCGTTCCGGTTCTGGGCGTTTGTGTATGAGTAAATTTTTGTTTGTAAACGCACCCACGATACTGGAGAAAATCTTAGTGTGGGGCAACGTTTTAAAAAAAATTAACCCATTTACAGTCGCTGGTGGAGACTACTACAGTCCACACTAGCGTGATGGTCTACTACTGCCTAACCCACAATTAAAAGTCCAGCGTGATTGACAGTAAATATCCTTACTCCTCTCAATATTATAGAACATTCGGGCCAAGTAATAAGTAGGACAGAGGTTAAATAATGATTATAATTATAATTAACTTAACTGCCTCTTTGGTCTAATGGTCGTACAGTGCGACAGCCGAGTAAGAGGACCTGGATTCGATTCGTATAACGCTGAAAATCAGCGCTGAGGTCTCGTGCCTGCGCGCACAGGCCACGGCTTTATGCTGAGCGTTCAGCCGGTTCGCGTGGGTTGTGACGCATACGTATAATAATTTTATTTTTTGTTAATGTCCCACTGCTGGGCACGGGTCTCCTCTCAATTGCGAGGGATAAGGCTATAGTCCACCACGCTAGCCTACTGCGGGTTGGCAGACTTCACATGCCATCGAGAAATTCTCTCAAGCATGCAGGTTTCCTCACGATGTTTTCCTTCACCGTTTGAGCATGTGATAAATACGCACATAACTTCCGAAAAGTCAGTGGTGCGTGCCATGGGTTCGAACTCGAGACCTCTGACATCTCAGTCCACTGGTCACACCGCTCGGCTACCACAGCTCAATGTCCAGATATAATACTTTAAAAAAATGTGTAAACTAAATGTATTTGAGAATAGATTTGTGCAAATTATTAAAAATGCACACACGATTCAGCAAGGAAATCTGAAAAGGGGAATATTAGAACGCGAATATTAGACATTGAAATAGCCTACTTTTTAGGGTTCCGTACCCGAAGGGTAAAAATGGAACCCTATTACTAAGACTTCGCTGTCTGTCCGTCCATCTGTCTGTCACCAGGCTGTAATTCAAGAACCGTGATAGGTAGAAAGTTAAATAGGTACATAATCTGTGAAAGTTGAAATTTTCACAGATTATGTATTTCTGTTGCCGCTATAACAACAACTAAAAATAAAATAAAATAAATACATATTTATGGGGGGCGTTCCATACAAAACTACCTTTTTTGCCTAATTTTGTACGGAACCCTTCGTGCGCGAGTCCGACTCGCACTTGGCCGGTTTTTGTTCTAACCTTTGAACTATTTTAAGTCTATTTTCTCCTAACTACATACTGCAATAATAGATAAACTAAAAATGTTTATTTGCTAGGGTGGCAAACGAGCATACGTCTGCATCACCAAAGGTGACAATCACGCGTTAACGACCCTGCATAAACCGTTTCAGGTTAAAACCTCTTAACAAGTGCAGACTTTACAAGTTATTTGTGTTACTTAAAAGTCTTCAAACACGATACGTGTTTGTGCACGAATAGCTTCGCTGAAGTTCGTCCCCAGTTAGTTCGCAGACTTTTACATAACAAAAATGTACGCCAAACTGCTTCCCACTTTGTAGTTTTAAAAGTTAGCTGGAGAAGTGACATATGTTGGAACTTGAGCAGCGAGTATGCAAGTTAGAAAGTAAAGTATATGATGAAAAGGATAAATAGCAATAAATATCGAGACTTGTAAGTTATTAAGAAGACGGTTTATTCAATGACATATTGACTAAAGGAAACATACATGAAAAGAGGTTTTAACTAAAAGTTTATATTATACATCTACAGCGTTCATCCTAACAGTATGTAACGTGGTTCTAAGTTCCTAAAAGTATATAACGTTTACATATAATCACGCCTGCAGCCTTAGAGACATCGGCAGAAGTACCTATAATCCTATAACCTATAGCTACAGTTCATTGCTGTAATTAATTTACATCTCGTTTAGCGCAGCGGTCTTAAACCACAAAAGGCAGCTGGATTTTAATTAATTTGTGAGGTTTTTGTGATTTTAATGACGGATGTTTAGGTCCTGACCTGACCCCTCTGCCTAACCTTTCCTTGTTACAGGCGTAAAGATATATATGTATATACTAATAGGAGTGTTTAGTCTTAAGATTAACAATCTGTATAAATTCCCGGAAATCTAATAAACTTGGGAGCCATTACGCGTCCCGACAAGTCATCTATTCAAATTAAGTGAAACACTCAAAACCGGAGGTTAACATTAATGGTGGGGCCTATGGAAATAATTCTCTGAATATTAAGTACTTGTTAAGGGCCCGGCCAGGAGCCTTCACTCTAATCATAATTATAACCGGTTTTGTATTAATTATTCTATTGTAATTAGAAATACCTGCGTAATATTCGGTGCTTAGATGAAATGAAACGAGGATAGGTAATATTAGCGGATATATAAGTATGTACCTACCTTATTATTTATTTATACACATTTTGTATTTTTTTGACAGACCGTTGCCGCAGTCATCAAACGATCGGCTTCTGCGCTCTGTGTCGCGGGTTCGATTTCTGCACGGAACAAAGCAATGTATTGCTCACTAGAAGTTATCTCGATCGTTTGTGTACTGTGAATAGCTATTTGTAAACGCATCCACCCAACTCCTTGTTTGGGGCAACAAAAAGTAAAAAAAGTACTGTCTCGTAGCGCGTAGAGGGCTGTGTTCTCCGTCAACTACAGTCTCGAGTTCAAACTGAAGGTACTCACCACCACTGACTTTTTGAACATACATGGGTATTTATCACACGCCTAAACGGCGAAGGAAACCTGCACTACATGCCTGTCATAATCTAGAGATTATGTATTGAATACTTAAATAATGACTTAATGTGTATTTTAACTCAAATCCGAAAGGTGTGATTATGGAATATGAAGGAAAAGCCTTCATATTCCATAATAAACGAGTTATATTTAAATGATAATAGCAACAATAATATTCCAACGATAAATTGTTTCTAAAAATCATCCTTAAAAATTCACCGCAAAGTTACTGAAGGAAACAAAAAATCCTTCCATCATTTACAAGGCTATTGCATTTAAATCGTTGTCTATGGGAAGCCAGAAAAGCCTTCCAAAGACAAAAATGCAGCGATATTTTATTTTATTTGAGTGACAAGAGGTGTTTAGCATAAACATCCACTATGTAGGTTGGTACCTACGCGATGTCGGCCCGTTTTCCCGCCTTTGCGCCGCGTTTTTCTTTTTGTAAATGAATTTAATATGTAATCGTGTCAGGCTCTGTAAATGATACCTACTACACTGAATATTACGTTTGTAGGAAAAAAGTCTCGTTCGTTCGTCTCTGTTTTTTTGTGTTTAGCATATTTAAATTTATTTGAAGCCGTAAAATATGGGGCTCGTAGTTATGTAACGACTACACTGTAAGGTTAAGCTGCCCAGCCCAGGTCATATTATAGATGGGTTTGCATTCTTGACACATCTAGACCCCTCCGTGCTTTTGACGATTTATTGGCGCAGTGGCTGAGCGATCGCCTTGTGCGTCACGGGTTGCGGGTTGGACAGAACAGAAGGCACAGGATAAAATCGGTCATTGTACATGTAGCCTATATAAAAATCTGCAAGATTCTTCTTGCAGACTTTTATATAGGCTATTACTATTTAATTGGTATATCGATTGGTGAGAGTTGTGGTAGCCTAGCGGTGTGACCAGTGGACTGAGATGTCAGAGGTCTCGAGTTCGAACCCGAGGCACGCACCACTGACTTTTAGGAAGTTATGTGCGTATTTATCACAAGCTCAAACGGTGAAGGAAAACATCGTGAGGTAACCTGCATGCTTGAGATAATTCTCGATGGCATGTGAAGTCTGCCAACCCGCAGTAGGCTAGCGTGGTGGACTATAGCCTAATCCCCCTCAGTTGAGAGGAGACCCGTGCCCAGCAGTGGGACATTAATGGGTTGATGATGATGATGATTGTCCAATATCCAGTTATCAGGTTGCGCAAGTCTGATGACTGATGACGGTTACTTTGTGTAAATTGATACTCAGCAGCATCTGCCTAAATTGGAAGCAGACACAACACCGTGTCCAACTGTACATATTGTACAAACGCTTCCGAAATTATCAATTAAAACGACCATATACCTACCTACCACTTCGAGTCACTTGATTCGGGATGGGAATCCACGACCTATCGCAACGCAGGACGCAACCAAAGACTACAATATTTGCCGCAGCTGTGCTTGCAACACTACTACAAAAATTTGTTCAAAAAACTATCAGTCTAACAAAATATGAATGTTGATGCAATATTGTGTTCTCGTGTAGTAAGTAATAATCGATATTCGTACCAATGTTCATAGACATAAGGTATGCTATTATTATTATATCTAGGATAAATTTCGACATTATTAGATATTATATCTAGGATGTTGTCTGATGACAATCCATTAGTCAACATACACTATACCGGGATGCATTCTAACTTAACCAACGAGTAGGTTATATAGTCTTTGAACTTAACCTTACATAGCTCCATCTATCGTAATAATAGTTCCCTCAAGAGTACGCTTTTTCATACGTGCCTAAATGATGTTCCTGCTTACCTTTCAGTTAATATTGTTCGTGAAGCTTAGTAGAGATGGCGTGGCATATATATTGTTTTCAGTCCTCGCAATCTACTAGTGCCTATCTACATAGGTATATAAAAAATAAACTTAAGTAAATACAATAATATATCGTACCATATAATAATACAGTATTTTTTCATTGCAGGATATTAAATGGTTCCAAAATTTTCCGCGTAGCATTTGCGTGTCAAATACACGCCGCCACGCATGCGTATTAGCAAATTTAATTTTTCAATGTCCAAAAAATTCATGAATGACGGCAATCACAACCTATCGCCAGTAGTATTAATGTAATTTGTAATTTTAATGTTAGAAAATGCTAGAAATAATCACATATAGTAATAAAATCGTACCAATTAGATAGTGTTTTGGCAAAAAAACAGTGGAATTGGATTAATCTAAGACAATAAAATACTAAATTAATCGGTGAGTACATCCTTTCTATTTTGATGTTTTTATCACGGAATAAAACATGTTACGCAATGTTTCACTGTTATTCTGCCTACTTAAACAAAGGTTGGTAATATAAATAGGTAATCATGTATTCGCGTGTCATTTGCATTACCGCGATTTCCTTGAAAACAAAACTGCGGTAATTTTATCGATTTGACACTTTCGCCCCAATAAATTTATTGTGGACGGTTTCTATGCAAACTCATCAGTGAAATAAATCAATTTTTTTATCATTAAGGCTGTAACACACAATCAAGGTCTAATATATATGGTTATTCTACAGTTAACAATCAATAACTATTCTATTTTTGTTTGGTAAAGAAGATTATTTAGGTCAGGAATAATAAAGTAAGTTTAATTTTAAAGAATAGAAACCTTTCATTAGGTAAGTATATATGTTTAAATAATTATATTATCACCTATGTATTGAATGAGGCATGTGGGAATCATGAAGGAATAATATTAGTAGGTTTATATAAGTAATCGCATTTCAAAGAAACTTAAACTTTTAACTTAGTTCCGCAATCGTTTGACTCCGACTTGGGTAACTATTTAATAAGTTGTTGTTAAAATCAAAGTTTTCTACCGTTAATAATGGTAGAAAACTCATTTGAGATCATAGGTATCTTACAAACAATAAATTAATGGAATATAGAAGGAAATGAAATCTAATAAAATCCGCGTGGAGATCCAGAAAATAATAATTTACGCAAGTTTAAACACAATTGTTTATAACCAGAATATCAAACCATTCATATTACTAAATTCTAATGTAAGTAAGTCTGTCAAATGATGAAAACGTTACAAAATCCGAATTTTGTATTTTTTAAAAGCGAAGTCCGCCAAAATTTAAACAGTAGGAGTCCAATTTTTGTTACCACTCCGCAACTTATTTCAATTCACAAAACCTATTTCGTAGATAATACGGCTTTCGTCTAATCGTTTGGCTATTATTTTATGGTCCTCCCTAAAACTCATGTGCTATAAGGTCATCAGTCTTTAGTTTCGGCAGACTTGGCACAGTGCCTAATATCACAGTGGGCCAAATCTACTGACTCTTTAACTTAACTCAATACCTACTGTGTCAGTGGTTCCTTTTATTCTCTTTATTATCTCGTCCTGGAATCTGGAGCTTACTTTTTAGTACATATTAAACATGTATACAATAATATAAGTATGTTTAATATAGTGTTTTTCAAACACGTCGATAAATTGTTCATTTTATAGATTCTATTTTCGTTTGTTTCAATTTGTGTTTAATTTTGATAACTAGTAAAGCTTAGACTAAAACCGATTGTTTTTCGATTTTTATTCGATTCTAATAAAAGTATCTAACCTTATTTGTTTGAACGAATCCAAAAGAATGATAACGAATGTGTTTGACCCTCACCTAACCTGCTGAAAAGTACAACAATTTAAGCAATAATAACAATATAAATAATTATCGATCTTTGGAATTCTAAGTAGGTACTTATAGTGTTTTATTGTTTACATAGTGTTTACCCTTTTCCAGAAATGACTTCGAAAACAAATAAGGTTTCTCCTTCATCAAGTAAGATGTCCACGAGTCCATTTCCGTATACTTGTGAACTGTGTGGGGCCGAAGGTCTCACGGATGAGGGCATGCGGACCCATACTCTAGAAGCTCACGTAAACGGTAGACCGGAGTGCCCATTTTGCGACTGTGCCGTGCCTCAACCGCAGTTAGTCGGCCATGTGCAAAAGGCCCATCTACATTATCTGACGCCTGAAAGAGAACTTATGGCGTTTATTGATGACCAAAGCCCGAGGTAAGTCACTTTTGAGTTCCAGTTCTTTTGAAAGGCTATATGTAAACTTACGTATTTACTGATATTTTTATTAAAAAAGTCTGATAATCTTAATTGTTTCCTTTACCAAGGAGCGACCCCTGTTTTTCATACTAGATTTTATACTGAGACTATTTATTAACGAAGGAGGTAAAAATAATAAAGGCCTCAGAGAATAAACGAAATTAATTTTTAACTAGTTTTGAGGATGACTCCAAAATGACGACAACAGACAGCTGCAGTTACAATACTCCTGGGTCAATAAATGGTTGGCACAGTCCTGATAACTCCGCACAATACCACAATGGGGCTATATCCAAGAATATCAACTATTACAATGGATACCAAGAAAAAGAAAGCTATAGCAGAAGCGAGAAGGACGAAGAAAAGTGTTCACGGTCTCCAAAAAATATAAATTTAGTCAATGGGCTTAAAAATATCAATATTAGTAATGGTGTCGTATCTAAAAAAGCTCACAGCAGACAAAATTCTCATGATGGCGAAATGAATGGAATGGATAAATACGGTAACATTACTTCCTTAACAAAGCTTATGTATTTGGAATACTTTTAGGCAACAAATAAACAAGTGACAATATTATTTCTCAGGTGCGAATTCTAGTCCAAGTCATAATAGTTCTGGTAGTTATGAGGGGTCACCTAATAAAAATAAGGTAAATTTACTTTTGTAGATGTAGACAAATGTGAATTCTTTTCAGGATTTAAGTTATTAACTGAATTTGTTTCATTGCAGTTATCTATGGCTAGTGCCGGACAAGGATCGCCTCTTAGGTCTCAATTAGCTTTAAAATTAAAACCTAACACACCAAAAAAAGGTGCTCCTACACCAAGTCCTTCTGTGCAGGTAAATTATATATTTATTTAATAAGGGAGCACTGATTTCCTGCTTCAGATTCATTGATTAACATAGATTTGTACAAAAATGTGTTATCTGTAGTCACATTACTGTCAAAAGTCATAACTGTCAATGTGAAAGTTTCAAAACAAGATATTTTAATATTGAGAAATTCTACCCGCCAAGTTATTTTTATATATTTTCAAAATTATTGTCTAAGTATAAATTAAACTTGTATTAAATATAACTTATAACGTAAAATCTAGCCTTAATGCATCTGTTTCCAGTGTTTGTTGTGTGATTTCACGTCAACATGTCCGAGAAAATTAGAGGAACATATAAATCGTGCACACTTCGATCTTACGTCGCCTTCGTTAAATGCTAATACTAACTCGGACAACCCGACTCTGGGGTTGACCAACCCTACGGCTACGCTGACTCTGGACAATCCTACGTTGGCGTTGAGCGCGATGGCAATGTCTCCTGGCCCGCATAGCTCATCGTACCAGTGCCCTATTTGTGAAAGAGAGTTTTCTCACGCCAATGAAATCGAAATACACGTAAATGTGGAGCACAAGGATATACTAAGTCCTCAAAAGTCAGTGAGTATAGTACCTACTAATAAAAAGTATACAAATTTTTACTTCAAAAGGTTTAAATTCTTACTATAGAGACTTGATATGACTTTTGTTCCAATATTCTCTATTTTTGTTTCTGGCTTACATTTTAATTACAATAAAACAGAAACAGAAAATAAATTAAATTAACAAACTTTAAGCATATTTAAACATATTCTAGCATTTGAAGAAATTTAAAACTATTAACACTTTTCAGGACCAAGTGGATAATGCATCATGTAACGAGGATGTGGTTATGATGGAGGAAAGTCCAGTTAGCAACTGTCCGGTCTGCTGTCAGCCACTCCCACTGTCACAACATGAACTTGTGAGTTTTTTACATTTTATAGTCCCATCTAAAGTGATTCTTATTCTAATTCTAAATTTATATATTTATTTAAGGATCTCCAACATTTGTTTGTTGGAGATCCTTAAATAAATTTATACAATCACTTAGCACACAATTTCTTATCAATTAATAAACTTTAGGCACCTTGTTTTTCATGGTATCTGTTTTTTTAATCAGTCTAGATTTATTGTAAAATTAGGTATAAATCAATCTTATTTTGTTATAAATTGGATATTATATATATTTTTTGAGTATTTAATTAATACATTATTTTGATATATGTGCTCACTTATACATGTTGTATTCTGGAAATTCATTATTGTAGATTCAACATATTGAGGAACATTTTGAGAGGGGCGAGGAGTGTGGGCCATCATCTGGTCTGTCGGATGCTGAGAGAGAAGCTCAGAGAAATCGGGAGGAACATGAGTTTCAATTGTTAAGGGTAAGAGTCAATACCAAGTAATGTAGATGAATATAATGGATGAGGAAAGAGACGAAAGATAGATGTATGGATTGCGTAAGATGCTTAGTCAAAGTCAAATCTTTTATTTCATCAACGTCATCATCACATCAACTGTTAGACGACCGCTGCTGGACATAGGTCTCCCCCAAGGATCGCTACGATGACCGGTCATGCGCCGCCCGTATCCAGTAGATTCCAGCTACCTTTACCAGGTTGTTAGTCCACCTTGCCGGAGGCATGCCCACGCTGCGTCTTCCAGTATGTGGTCGCCAATCTAAAAGCTTCAAGCCCCATCGGCAGTCCATTTACTTCCAAGTAACCCAATTATGAAGGTGCTTTTGATTGTCAAAACTAGTTGCACTCTATTTACAAACGCTACATTAATGTCAGCAAAGAAAAGACTTAGTTTATAGCAGTTAGTTGAAATATGCTCAAGAAGATGATGATGAAGAGTTAATAATATAAGCCTCGATGAGTTCCGTGGAGTAAGTAATGAGATTTGTACTACAGTTCTAAAACGATTTTCATCCATGGTGATTTGAAACACACGGATAATAAAGTAAAGAATACAGACTTAATACTGTTATTTATGTCACCAGGCCCAATACGGTATGGAGGAGGACGATGAAGAAGGCTATACGCACCGAGCAACCAACAGCCTGAAGCGCGCTGTGTACAGCGGAGCCCTGTCAGTCGCCGGCTACTACGAGCGCAGCCTGGGGCTCCGTCGCGCAGCCGCCTCGGGCACCGATGCCGGTTCCTCGCGGACCACTGGTCAGTAACCTAATGAACCAGTCATACAATAGTGCCCACACATGAGCTTAAAAGACATTCTTTTTTGCCCTTATTGTAATGTTATTGCTAAGCTCAAAGTATAAAAATGTCACACATTATTTACTCAGCCTACTTTTACTCCTTGGTGGTATAAGAAAAAAAATTATCATAGCCTCAACTCATATGTTGTGTTTAACATATTTAATGGTTAATCTAATGTACCTCATGGAAAATACTGACAAATCCTTTACAAAATATCTTTTTTAAATATCTATTAACTTAAAATGTATGTCCAGTTCAATTTAAATGGACGTGCTACCTTTTTTTTTTTTTAATTGCGGAAAACTCCCTTGCGGACCTTCCCGTCGCCTGGGGAGACGACGGGGTGTGTCGGACTCCGCATGAGCGTTTACCGACTAAAAAACCGCACCCGTCAATGCCACCAACTATAATAACGCCACTAAAAATCATGCATTTTAAGTTAATAGGGTTACTTTAAAATAGAGGAGGATACTATGACTATATTCTAGACTATATAAATAGTTTTAAATTATTGTTAGCACAAAAGTAACTAGCTATTAAGCTAATTAATTTACTATTAATTTCCTCTCATCACCTGACAGGTCTTCTCGAGAGGATAGCTCAACTCAATGCTCAGAATCCGAGTATAGTGAAGACGTACCTGTGCAGCGCAGTCGACCATTACGCCAGCACCTATGGGGACAGAGGCTGGGGTTGTGGATACAGGTAATTAAAAAAAAAACTTGAGAGGTGTCAAGGGACACCTGGATGGAACGAAGTTCCTTTTTACAATTCCTTCACTAATTAATCGAAAGGAACTTCGTTCCATCCGGGTGTCCCTTGCTTTCTATAAGAGAGAGAGAGAGAGAGACAGACAGAGAAAAATGCGCACGCCGCACGGCTTACAATAGCTTACTATAGCAAAAAGTGTCGTTAAAACTTTTCGTCTTATTTTTTTCCGTCTAGGCCCCTTTCGCAATGCGCGATAAGGAACTCGTTCCAAAAAAATTTTATATATTAGATATATTCTGAATCCGCAGCCACCTTCAGCTAACCAACCAGTGTCGGTTGCAGGAACATGCAGATGGTGCTGTCGTCGCTGATGCGGCACCCGCAGTACGCGGCGCTGCTGAGCGGCACGCTGGAGCGCGAGCGCGACTGCGACTGCGTGCCCTCCATCCCGCGCCTGCAGCTGCTGGTGGAACGCGCCTGGCAGCGGGGCTTCGATACACAGGTACCTGGGCACTGGAGATGGTCTCTTGAGAGGATCCAGGGCTTGTCTCAATGTGGTACAGGCAATCTTATACTCCTAAAACTTTTTACCAGAGGATGGGTGACTTGAAGCTTTCCTCCCGTCAAAAAAAATGTTACACTTACATAGAGGACACCCTGCTTCTAATAATGTGGTGGTAGAGATTACTCACAGGGCCTTTTTTACCCGAGGTTGAAAGGCCTCTCAACGTTTCCTCCCGTAAAAAAAATGGTATGCACATGTATTCCCATTTATGATTTCATATTTGCCTCCATACAATATTTAAGCTTTATGTATCATGCCAGTTATTATCCAAAGACACTATAAATTGTTTTTCAATAAAATTAAGGAAAGAGTATAATGGAATAATTATATAATTAAATGCAAGAATAATATATCATCTTATTCAGAGCCTATGCAGGCTCAAATACTGGATAAGGTTACAAAAAATCACGATAATATAATCAATGTTATCCGGTTTTCAAATTAAGTGTTAAGCACTGGTGGTTGATTATAATATAAGTTGTACATTGCAGGGTTCGGAGCAGCTGGGCTCCAAGCTGTACAACACACGCAAGTGGATCGGCGCCTGCGAAGTGGTCACTGTACTGTCATCGCTTAGGATAAGGTTAGACTACTCAACAAATTAATATCTTACACTTACGTGAATATTCAATGATTTTCAATTCAATTCAATGATTTTTTGCTATAAAACTATTTTTTCGGATATTATCGCAATTTTAACGTTTCTAATCTTTAACAGCATCTATGCACACAGGCATACAGACTGACCATGAATGCTGTAAGGGCTCCAAAACGTTGAGATTCAATAAATTAAATTTACGCCCATGGCTGTAAAGGATCCGAAACGTCTGTATTTAATAATACAGACGTTTCGGATTCAGAAGTAGGGCAAAGCGAGATTCCTCGCTCAAATTGAGCTGCCCGACTGGGGAAGTACCTCCGCCTTACAGAAGACCGCAGTGAATCAACAATAGTTGTCTTTCTGCGAGTGAGTAAGGTTACCAGAGCTCGTTGGGGAGTGACTATTCTGACAGTATGGGCATTCCATTAGCTGTCAGTTTAGTAATTCCCTATTTTAAGAAGCCAAAACGGTTTCTGCAGGGGTGTGCAACGCATTTACAAGCCTTCAGGTGTTGTAAATGTCCATGGGTGGCGGTGATCACTTACAATCAGGTGTGCCGCCTGCTCGTTTGCCCCATTATCGCAATAATAAAAAAAAACATTAATATATTATTATTAATTTAAGAGCTCAGCTCTTGTCGGTGGAGCAATCGCCACTGTTATCTATCTGCTGCTTTCTGTTTGACTTCTTGATACG
This sequence comes from Craniophora ligustri, assembly GCA_905163465.1. Lineage (NCBI taxonomy): Eukaryota > Metazoa > Arthropoda > Insecta > Lepidoptera > Noctuidae > Craniophora > Craniophora ligustri. Next base: position 12,072,879 of record LR990969.1, read on the forward strand.
ACTCGATTCCCACTTTTTCCTTCACTTGATCAACAAAACTTCGTCTAGGTCTTCCCCTTCCTCTCTTTCCTTCAATTCTACCTTCTAGTCTGGTTCTAAAGAAGGCCAAACATCTTCCCTCTCCTATTCTCTATGGTTCTTAACAGCTGTCTTTTCTCGCCTACAATCACTAATACTTCCTCGTTTGTTTTCATTTCGGTCCAACTGATTAATTAATATATTGATTAATATACTGCGTTAAAATCCTTAATTATTATTTTTTTTATTAAAGAAAAATTGAATAGTTCCAGAAATATCTAAATTTTCTGAACAGATGTAGAGTAGTTCTATTTGTCCCGGTAGATGTCAGCTGATAGACTTTCACAAGCCGACGAGCGCGGACGGCAGCCACCCCGCGCTGTTCGACTGGGTGCTGCGCTACTTCCAGGAGGACCCTCAGGGGTTCAAGGCACCTCTATACCTGCAGCATCAAGGTACAGAAACCAACATTGACTTATAAAGATGACATAGATACTAACATACCTACTAAGCTTGTTTGCCAGTAGTGTGAAAAGAAACTACCAGCTAAAGTTGTGACTGTGTTGTCCAGTGGTCGCAAGCATGACTATTGAGCGCAATGACCTCGATTCTATTGCCAAATTGTGCAAAGTTTATTTGAAGTTTGAAATTCTCAGTATAATCTCGCGAGTTTGGTTTTGTGCCTGGTTATATGGCACCTTGCTATAAGATATAAGAACATACTAACTCAACCTATTTAGTTTCCCACTGCTGGGCATGGGCCTTCTCTCATTTGATTGAGAATAAGCCATAGTCCACCACGGTAATGCAATGCGCGTTGACAACTTATCATGGCACTTAATATTGTCAAAGGCGTATAGGTTCCTGCAAATATTTTCTTAATCGCATTTTATAAATACTTGCAAATCTTTTAATTATTTTCTAAGGTATTTTTTTATGAATGAGTAACCAAATGACTAGTGATTTATTTATATCTAAAAATAATTAATATCAATAAATTAAAACTATTCAGTAAAATAAAATTAGTTTTTGCATGTAATTAATTATATCACTATAATTTACTGTCTTTTACCAGGTCACTCGCGGACAATAATAGGTTATGAAAAGCACAAAGATGGCAAGGCTACGCTGTTAGTGTTGGACCCCTCACATTCCCCTGCTCAAGTAAGTGTTATTAATATATGGTGTTGCCATACTGCAACGGGTAGGCAACGTGCTAGCGACAACTCTGGTGTTGCCAACGTCCATAGGCTACGGTAACCGCTTAAGATCAGAGGGGCTGTCAGCTTATCTGCTGCTCTTGTGGTAAAGAAGAAAGCTATAAAATGATAGAAAATCATATAAAACGTTATCTAACAATTTAGTTAGATTTTGGTATGATTTATTAGATACTAGATGCCTCCCGCGGCGTTGCCCGTATGTTATATAGATAAAAAATAGCCTATGTGTTAATCCAACTATTCAACTATATGTATGCTAAATTTCATTCAAATCTGTTAAGCGGTTTTTGCGTGAAAGAGTAACAAACAGCCATTCATACTTACAAACTTTTGCGTTTATAATATTAGGATTTTCAACGCACATACAGTGATATATTCTTGGGTTAAATTGTTGCATAACATTTTATAACCAGTTTGCAGTTCTGAGGAATGTTATTGTAATTAATGTTATAATTTATTGCTACTTGTTTAATTACATGCATGTTACATAATATGAAAACAATTAGTACTTAATATTGGCTACAATTTGTGTAAACATTTTTTAACTATCATATTTTCTATCTATGGTTATATTAAGTAGATATGCACTAGGTTGGTCCCAACAAACTGAGAGAATCGTGGCTTCTTAAGGTCTAGATATTTATAATAGTTTGATGGAGGAACTTTTACGAATTTACTTCTACTTCTTGGTTAATTATATACTTTAACTAGCTGACCCAGCAAACGTTGTTTTGCCACATAATAGGGGTTGGTGGACAACCCTTATCACTAAGGGGTATGAAAAATAGATGTTGGCCGATTCTCAGACCTACACAATATGCTCACAAAATTTCATGAGTACGGGAACGAACATTGTGACACGAGAATTTTATATATAAAATATAAATTTTATCACAAAAAAACAAATTTTAAAGAAAAAGCAATATTTAGCATAAAGTACTTTGTATTTAAAAAAAAAACAATTTGATTTCCCTTGAATAGGCTGAATAGTGTCATGGCGTCTTGAATGACGTCATAGTCTGCGAAACAATACGGAGTAACGAGCTCTGTTGTATGAAAACGTCAACAACAACAATGAAGTTTTGCGTGGTGTCACGTAACACTTTCTGATCAGTGTTCGTTGTTGTCACGTGACTTAATGGACTATTTTTTTTATTTTTTTCTAAAAATATCAATAATAATTAACTTTTCTGAGAAATAGACTGTTTTTTTTATCTACGTCTGTTCATTTATAATTAGAAACTATTAACCAAGTAATTTGTTATTAGTGGACACAAGCCTATTGCAGGAAAGTGAAAGAGGAAACATTATACTATTAACGTTATACTATTGTAATATAAAACACCAAAAAACACCAAAAAGTATATATCTTAAAAACATTTTGATGATTATTTTTAATATTGAATGACTAACATGGTTGAACGCAATTTCTGGTGGGTTTTTTGGTGACGTTTAAGTAACATTTAAAAACACTATATACAGAATATGATAAGTCAAATTTCAACTGTTAGACGTCCACTGCTGGACATAGGTCTCCCACAAGGATCGCCACGACGACCGGTCATATGCCGCCCGCATCCAGTGGATTCCAGATAAGTCAAATGTGGGATGGTTCGTTAACGGAATCTAAGGGAAACTGTGATGTGTGAGTCTAGTAGTGTGCCCTATGGACATTCTAGTTAAAGGTCTCGTGTTCAATCTCGAGGCACGCACCACTGACATTTCGAAGTTACGTGCTTATCTACCACTTGCTCAAACAGTGAAGGAAAACAGTGTAAGGAAACCTATATAAACAGGACCGGTTCTAGGGCGGTGCGACGGCACCGAGCGCCATTAAGGGGGGTGCCGAAATAAACCGAAATATGAGACAAACGACCAGGGCCGACTTTAGGGTAGGGCAACCCGGGCGGCCGCCGAGGGCCGCTAGGGCTTACAAAGAGCGTTACACGCATTAAACGGGCGCCAAAGGAGTAATTTGCCTCGGGCGCTTGTTGATGCTTTTTGCTTGTTGTTGATGTTAGGGCCGGCGCTTAACCAAGGACACTCTCGATGGCGTATTAAGTCTACCAACTGGTAGAGGGGGGAAAAAAAAAAAAAAAAAAACTGGTAGAGGGGACCTGTGGTCAGTAGTAGGACAGTAACTGATGATGGGATGGTGGTCAGGTGCGGCAGGTGGTGATGGGCAGCAGCGCGTCGTGTAGTGCAGCCCTGCGGCTGCTGCGGCGCGGGGGCGCGGCGCTGCGGGCGCGCCAGTACCAGCTGCTGTGTGTCAGCGGGGCCATGCAGGGGAACGACGAGTACGAGGTACGTACATACAGGGGCGGCGCGGGGGCGCGGCGCTGCGGGCGCGCCAGTACCAGCTGCTGTGTGTCAGCGGGGCCATGCAGGGGAACGACGAGTACGAGGTACGTACATACAGGGGCGGCGCGGGGGCGCGGCGCTGCGGGCGCGCCAGTACCAGCTGCTGTGTGTCAGCGGGGCCATGCAGGGGAACGACGAGTACGAGGTACGTACATACAGGGGCGGCGCGGGGGCGCGGCGCTGCGGGCGCGCCAGTACCAGCTGCTGTGTGTCAGCGGGGCCATGCAGGGGAACGACGAGTACGAGGTACGTACATACAGGGGCGGCGCGGGGGCGCGGCGCTGCGGGCGCGCCAGTACCAGCTGCTGTGTGTCAGCGGGGCCATGCAGGGGAACGACGAGTACGAGGTACGTACATACAGGGGCGGCGCGGGGGCGCGGCGCTGCGGGCGCGCCAGTACCAGCTGCTGTGTGTCAGCGGGGCCATGCAGGGGAACGACGAGTACGAGGTACGTACATACAGGGGCGGCGCGGGGGCGCGGCGCTGCGGGCGCGCCAGTACCAGCTGCTGTGTGTCAGCGGGGCCATGCAGGGGAACGACGAGTACGAGGTACGTACATACAGGGGCGGCGCGGGGGCGCGGCGCTGCGGGCGCGCCAGTACCAGCTGCTGTGTGTCAGCGGGGCCATGCAGGGGAACGACGAGTACGAGGTACGTACATACAGGGGCGGCGCGGGGGCGCGGCGCTGCGGGCGCGCCAGTACCAGCTGCTGTGTGTCAGCGGGGCCATGCAGGGGAACGACGAGTACGAGGTACGTACATACAGGGGCGGCGCGGGGGCGCGGCGCTGCGGGCGCGCCAGTACCAGCTGCTGTGTGTCAGCGGGGCCATGCAGGGGAACGACGAGTACGAGGTACGTACATACAGGGGCGGCGCGGGGGCGCGGCGCTGCGGGCGCGCCAGTACCAGCTGCTGTGTGTCAGCGGGGCCATGCAGGGGAACGACGAGTACGAGGTACGTACATACAGGGGCGGCGCGGGGGCGCGGCGCTGCGGGCGCGCCAGTACCAGCTGCTGTGTGTCAGCGGGGCCATGCAGGGGAACGACGAGTACGAGGTACGTACTGCCCTGACTATCCTATAAAAGCTAATTTCCTGTAGGCCGAGCTGAACCAAGATTCATTGAGTCTTCCCGACAAATACAATCTGGGTGGTTCTTCTAGGTAAGCGCGCTCCATTATATTATATCGCGTTGTCCTTTACATCAGGCAACCTGGCGATCAAGTGCATACCTATCAATACATATCATCGCGCCTCGCCATCAATTTCATAGAAAATACCATTTAACTTAACCTGGGAAGACTGCAAGCCCTCTTACTCAACACTCGTACTTAAAGACCACTGGACCAACGAACTATATCACTACTAACCACAGAAATATAATATGTATGTATAAATTTGTCTTTGTATGTTTCAGGCAAGCAAAGTACTTCAATCGGTCCGCATTCCATAGGACAGGTGAGCGGGGCGGGCCCCCACACTGCCGCGTCACATCCGCGTATATTCACGACTCGGCCGCTCAGCGGGTCGGTAGTCATACCCCTATATCGCTCAGTCCTAATCTCCTAAATTTTTTAGCATTATGAACACATCAACATACATAACAGGTACTTCTAAATTCACCATTATGCAATTTTTGTTTCAAAATTTAATTGTTTTTTTTTTGTGTTATGCTAGTATTACATATAAATTTATCTCATAATTTTGTTTAATATGAGAATACCGAATCAGTTATTCTTTAAATTCATTTGAATTAAAATAATACAATTATTTAAGTCAGCTTAAGGTGGAAGCTTCACGGTAGCCCGCGAAATTCAAATTTTCGTACGTTTTTTGCAATTTGCCGGTCATATAACTGCATTGATTGTCTATTTCATGAATAAGTCAATCAATGCAGTTATATGCACTTTGAGGGCTGTTTTATTGATTTAAATGATTATAATTCTGTAACTAAATACCTATTACAGGGGCGAATCATATTTTATTTAATGTTCAGTCTGACAATGACCGGTAAATTGCAAAAAAGGTACGAAAATTAATTTGAATTTCGCGGGCTACCGTGGAGCTTTCACCTTAAGAAGAAAGAGGCTATGTTACAGGATATGTTAAAGAGGCTCTTATACAATAATCTGAAGACAGTTTAATTGTATCGAGAAATTATTTTGGTAATTATACCTATATTTCTTTCATTAATTGTCACTTGTTTAGTTATATTATATATTCTTTCAATTACATCTGCATTCTAACTAGAAATGACAACAATATAAAATCAGTAGTTCTTAAAAAATATTAAAATGTTTAATGCTGATGACAAGAAACAAAAATTCAGCAAAAATTACGTAAAATTAAATTCTCCTATAATGCGTCATACGCTGCACTGCGCACTACGTTATAGTTTCGTCAATTATATAATTATTTCGTCAATTTCTGTAAACATATTTTTATTACTATATACATAATATAAGTAACGCGTCGTTACGCTTCTAAGTGCGTCAATATTCGTCAAACATTATTTATTGCATATATAATAATCTATTTAGAAGCTATACTTAATTTCTACATGTTTTTAAAAACTATTTGCATCGTCTTCCACAGTTTTAAATTTATAAAAAAAATATACAATTATAGCTAATCAAATAACCAAATTATATTATTACCCATTATTATATTCCATATAAAATGGATGAGGGTGTTTTTAAAAAATGGTTTATAGGTTACTTAATAACAAACACTAAAATCATAATTATTCAAAATTACCAATTTTTGTCTTTTATCACACTCGAAGAACGTTTTCATAATATTCTGAAATTATTTATAATACAATTAAACTGAAAATTATATTTATTTTGTGTTAAAAATCAAAAGAAAATGAATAATAATACAAAATAGGAGGGTATTTTTATGAAATAATCCAATGCATAAACTTTAAGTACGTTAAATTTACTAAAAATAAACAAAGTATACATTTCTTTTATAATTGTCTGCTAGTAAAACCATGTTGATTTTTGGTATCTGTATATACCTATACAAGCATCTTTTAGATTATATTATTTAGTTAAACTAACAAATGAATGTAAAGTAAATATTTGTTAAATTAAATATTAATTTCATCATTAGAAATTCGTATATTAATTTTGAAACTATCAAACGAATATTTCACGAATTTAAATTAAGTTAAACGGGTCATAACATCAAATTAACATGACATAAACGTCAGCATTTCCTATAATATTTAAATTTAATAAAGTAATATTGTGCATTTTACTAAAAATCTTTATAATGCTTACAAATTCAATGTACAACGATTTATTGTTTCATCTTCTCAGCTTATTCCGATTAAATATAAATAATTACTAGTTACCGTAAAAGTATAGTTTTATACCAAACTAGCCGGTGATTCTACGAAATGTCTAGTCATAGTGTAAAGTGGTTATTAAATAAATATAGTACTTAAAAACAGTATGCTTCGATGACATTGCCTTCGATTAGATTAAGGCCTGCTTAGATATATTATTATATTATCTATGGTATAGATTGAGGTTTTAATGTTTTGAATAAGCAACATACTATTAACATACTATATTGTCTATAGATGGTATACAAAATGGCGTTGTGAGTGAAAATTATTCAAATATTCAATATTTATTTGAAAATTATGTTTTAGTAGGCAACGAAAAATATTTTTTCGGGCATACAAGGCTCAATCTATTCCATAGTCTGAAATAATCCTAGGTGCGAAAATAGCAATGTGGATATTTGCCGGTTAGAACGTGTGTTAAGTTGTATTGATTCACGTAAACTAACCGGGCAATATTCATATTGCGACAACTTTATTACAGTATATATTATGAAGTTAATTATACGCTTCCACCGGATAAGGTTTTGTTATTTTTTTATTATATTATACGTAGATAGACTAGTGGTGTATCCAGTGGGCTGTAAAATCAAGGTCCAAGTTACGTGCGTATTTATCACATGCTCAAACGGCGAGGGAAAATATCGTAAGGAAACCCTGAGAGAATTTCTAGATGCCGTGTGAAGTTTGCCGACCTGCACTGACCCGTGCCCATCTCTGGGATAGTCAATAGTTTGATGATAATAAGCATGACCTAATTATACATCCACGGCTGACTCCAAACGAAGGTACTCGTTAACAGTCAACAGCATATACACGACATTTTGTATTCACGTTTCATTAGGAGTAGCCAGTTTTATAAATATTCTTTTTTTTAAATTAATTTTATGTTTTTTTTAAATGGGCAAAAATTTAAGACTTTTTCAATGGCCAGAGCGTATTACTAATTTCATAATATTGTATAATAATGTATATTTATATAGGAGATAAGCACATAGTGGCTTGTTTAACACCAAATATTAGTTATTTTGCACTTCCCAGATCCTAAAGGGATTAGGTAGGTTAAATAGGACCTTTAATGAAAATGGTGCTTTTATTTCGGTTCGATCTTATTTTTTAAAAAGGTTATTCAAATCTCAAAAATTAAGAAAACGAAACAGGACTTCAAAAATCCGATCAAGTAAGAGTTACGATGCTACATCGATTAACACACAGATGATAATTATATTTTATTTTTACGATTTGACTGGCCAATTTCTAGTCAATATTTAAAAAATAGTGTCACGTAATTCAAATTAACAATATTACACATTACATTCAATATTACACCACGCCATAATAGATGGCGTGGTGTAATATTAATATTTCTGAGATTTGAATACCTTTCTAAAATGATATAGCTTCTTAACAAGCACGGCTTGAACACGCTAAATTCAATAAGAATAATTCTGATTGTCTTTAATATTCTACTAAATAATTAAATTATTTCAACACGGCAACATATAAAAGTCATTGCTTGTCATGTTATTGTTTTCTTTTTAAGATTTTAATATCACATAAAAATACTTAAAAAAGTTTTTTTTTATTTTTGTCTTTTAAATTTAACAAATTATTTTAATAGTCCAAAAAAAAAATTAATGATTTAAAAATCATAATTGGCTTAGAGCGTTTACCATTTTACATTTAAATCAAATTTAAACTACACCTTTATATCTCGTTAATTGAGTCAATTATTATGAAAAACAAACAAATTTTCTTCATTAAAATAATTGTCTTTTTTGTTATTTCGTCTTATAAGTGTTGTTTGACCAAAATTGTTGTTTAAAATGTTGTTGTAACATATTATTTGTAGTTCTACATTTGATGTACATTTTGGAGCACGTGTTATTCTAACAAACTTCACCCAATATGGGATTATGAAGTCTTAGAATGTATCGGACTCCTTAATAATACAATGATCATAATGTTTATAAAAAAAATATGACCTTATTAGGTATTTTCTTCATAAATCGGAGTTATTGAATGTTGGGATCAAAACGGAAGGGTCTTTGAATGATAATAAAGTGTTAATTAATGGCTGGATTAATATTATTATTTTATTTAATTAACTACGCCTGATCATCACCTCAATTGAATATAAACTCTATGTTAGTGTCTTTAAGAGTCACGCAACGAGCGTTCGTATAATTTCAACCAAGAATTCAGAATGCTCAATTGCATGTATTCAATATTTACTTTGAATGCACTAAAATCACCGCTAAAAACCAGTTCAATATTATTTTATAAACCAGTCCTACCCAGAATTAGTCGACGCAAGTGATACATATTTTAAATAAATATACAAATATAATATGTAAATCAGTTAAAATGATCAATATTATTACTGTTCTAGTATTTATAATTACGTTAAAAGATAAACGCGAAATTTTCTGTGGTTTTAAAACGATGACGGAATGTATTTATAAACACTCCTTTCAGAAGTGTTTTGGTGGAAATGTTTTAGTCTTGTCATTTTTCCAAAAGTTAGCCTAGCATATTGAATAATAGACTATGGGACAAAAGTAATTGATGTTTTTTTCTTCAATAATTCTACAGTCAAAAGTTGACAATACAACACATATAATTACGTATTTGTAAATACAAAAAATAATCATGAACGTCGATTTTATAACCACGCAAATTTTTAAGTGTAATTATTTAAAATCAATGTTACTTTCGTGTTTGTTAGTCGTTTAGAGTTTTTAAACGCTTTAAAATCTCTAAACGATTGAGGATAAAAATTTTTACTTTATTTTGATGTTTAAGTTATTAGAAAGTGTTTGTTTCGGCGTGTTATAGAGATGGTGATACATGCTTTAGTACAAATCGCTAAGATAAGTCAGTTCGTGCTGCGTTTACTTAGATTATAGGTACCTTAGTTTTATTAGGCGGTCATTAAACGCGATGGTTTCATTTCAATGAAAAATGGCTTATAAAATACCGTGAAATAAAGCGCAAATTCACCTGTAGACTCCCCTGAGTAAGCTTTGAATTTTTACACATGGGCCAATTTGTCATAAGAAATGCAGTCATCGTTTTAGTGTCCAAATAAGACCCTAGTCATAGTTAGTATTAGATCTGTTGTTTGGATAACTATAATCTGTGCGAACCGCCATTTAAATCAAGCTTATAACATGTCTTCAAATATTCATAAATAAATAAATACAGTAGTCACAATAAAACGTAAAAACACTATAATATGTACAGAAAATTATTATAACAGTTATCCAAATAACATTTCAATTTTAATTCAATTAAATATAAAATGCACTCATTCATGTGATATTTACTGAATATTTATATCTCACTAATTCATGTTTTATTCATATTTGTTCTACGTTTTGACATTACACAACACTGAAGGGAACAGTTTGAAGACTTACAGGTAATGTCAAAATGGAGGATATTATACAAAATATAATTAATTGTAAAATTGCTTACGTTCCACTGATGTAATGATAGATAAAAACCTGTGATAAGACGTTTGTCTAGTCACCACACTCACTGTTAGGTCTGGTCGCTTGGAAAATAACTATTAAGCCCTTGATTTTTGTTTTTAAATCGTAGAGGAAAAAAATAGAGGGAATGCATCGATATTACTATCAATGCAAAATTTCCAGGCTTTCAATGATTCGATATTATTTTCTTTGATAAAAGTCGCAAATTGTATAAAATCGCATAACTAATTTTTCAGCTATATCCCATGCGTTACAGAAACTATCGTGTCCTTATTACTGAAACCCAATGCCGAATGCCGCTAACCAATGCGCAACCCGGTTGCTCGCCGACGATTTTAAATCTATCTACATACATTTATTTTCTACACAAATTCAGAGTAAAACGTTCGAGTATTGCCACAAAAAAACCTTTGTTTGCAACATTCTTGTTTGAATAATGAAATGTATAAATATCTTTTTACAACTTGCAAAATTATTTGACAATAAATCCAGTACAATATTTCAGTATACTCATGATGCAAGTTATTCTCCGAGCGAGCAAACGTATGTATGTAACATAATAAGTCGGAGCTGTAATCAGTCACCATGCCTTGTATCGGTAGTGAGGAAGTCGTAGGAACAGCTAGGCTGTACTAACATGTAATGTTTCTTCAATAAACATATTGTAAGTTACCCATACACGAGTTTTATTTCTATATTCCATAACATCCTTGATCTTATTTTTTATGGTGATAAGGGGGCAAACTAGCAGGCGGCTCACCTGATGGTAAGTCATGACCGCCGCCCATGGACATTTGCAACACCAGAGGCTTGAAAATGCGTTGCCAAACTCCTTAGAAACCGTTCAGGTTTCTTAAAATAGGGAGTTACTGAACTGACAGCAAACGGAATTCCCAAGCTGACAGAATGGTCACTCCCCCAATGAGGTCTGGTGATTCACTGCGGTCTTCTGTAAGAGGCGGGGGTACTTCCCCAGTCGGGCAGCTCAATTTGAGCAAGAAATCTCGCTATGCCCTACGTCCAAAAACAAATAATACAATTTTTTCGGGATTTCATCGCGGTATATTGATATTGTGAGCTGTGGTGGCCTAGTGGCGTGACCAGTGGACTGACATGTCAAAGGTCTCGAGTTCGAACCCGGGCGCGCACCGACTTTTCGGAAGTTATGTGCGTATCACATGTTCAAACGGTGAAGGACAACATCGTGAGGAAACCTGCATGCTTGAGAGATTTTCTCGATAGCATGTGAAGTCTACCGACCCGCAGTAGGCTAGCGTGGTGGACTATAGCCTAATCCCTCTCAAATGAGAGGAGATCCGTGCCCAGCAGTGGGACAGTAATGGGTTGATGTTGATGATGATGATATTGATATTATTTAATGCCGTTGTTTCGGGTCCTTTAGTTAGAGCATCAGTTTTATTTCATTATAACTGCCTCGTTGATCTAGTCGTCGTAAGTGCGACTGCCGGGGTAGGAGATCTTGGGTTCGATTCCCAGGTCGAGCCGTGCTATTGGGTTCTTCTATGAAATTCTCAGGAGCAGCTTTTTCTTTGGGGCGTCAAATTTCTTCACGGAACCCTACTCGTCTCTGCTTGAAGCATATTGCAGAATTTGCCGAAATAATTCAATATTACTTTTCATGAAACCTTAATACCTATATATTTATAAAGCAACTTGAACACTTTTTTTTTTATTGCTATAATGGGCAAATTTTTTTTTCCTTCATTCAATTCTTGTCCATCCAATGGTTGTCTGGAAGAAATTGCTCTTAGCAATAAGACCGCCAATTGTACTTACCGCTGTATTACTGATTGTATTTCATATTTTTTGTCTGTTTTGGTTATGTACAATAAAGAATATTCTATCTATCTAATGGGCAAACGAGCAGGCGGCTTACCTGATGGTAAGTGATCACCGCCGCCCATGGACATTTGCAACACCTGAAGGCTTGCAAATGCGTTGCACACCCCTGCAGAAACCATTTTGGTTCCTTAAAATAGGGAATTACTAAACTGACAGCAATAGAATGCCCATGCTGTCAGAATAGTCACTCCCCCAACGAATTCTTATTATTATTAATTACACCAATACTTACGTCATACCCCTGTTTTTTCGATAGTATATATTAGTCTATGCCCCTGTTAGAGAGCATAATGTAATATCTGAATAAAAAACCCGTAACTTATTTTGGTAGTCTTTATTTTCAAAAAGAAAATGGTTCACAAAATTACAGAGCTGTCATACGTTACATGATTACAATACGGAAATATATAAATATTGTCTCACTTAACACACAACACAGGCTCGCATTCATTCTTGATACTGAAATCGTCACACCTTAAAAAATATATACACATATTATTCTTATAAATACATCAGTTTTTATTTATTGCCACACATACCAATAATTGTGATTAGTTTTCTTATTTGTTATAAATAATGTGACTATGTTAATCACTACATTTTAGTTAATAAGATTTACATAGTTCGCATTGATTAATAGCTATCTGTGGTTAGCTTTATAATCCACTTGCAAAAAACTATAATCAAATCGAACTGAAGCATTTAAAATTAAATACAATCTTAATATTTACTGGTGTGATACGAACTTTTAAACTAAGTATATAGAATTAGTCTAAAAGAGATTTGTATGATATTCGAAAACGATATTGTGATAGCAATTAATTTGAAATTTCATAGATTAAATAGGTACATTAATATTTTGGCAAACACTGTTGAGATGTAGATTAGTGTTGCGTTATAACCAATTTCAACTAATAAGGTCGAGGCCAAACTAACAACACATTACGTCGCATATTATGAGTTGTATTATTTGCACTGCATTGCATTTGTTTTCATAGAAGTGTAGATAGAATTAGAATAGATAGAGTATTCTTTATGGTACATAACCAGAAAAGACAAAAAATATTTAAAAAATACAGTAAAAAATAAAGTAAAGTTTTTAGTGTGCCTATTGTTTTCCACAATATTTTGAAACTGGATGTTTTTTTTTAAATAAAGAAATAGAATTACACAACTTATAATTCGGCCTATTTGGCCTCACCCTCAAGTTAGGTACTCACCCAATTTTAATTAAAAGTTATTTATAATTATGAAAAAAAATATTGGGTATATCACGAAAGAAATGAGCGAATTTTTTAAATTAGTTTTTATATTTTTTTTACCAGAGGCGAATACAATGAACTCAAAATCAAATATTGAAATGTAAATTTTAATTGATGATGAAGAAAGATTAAATTAACAAAATAGTCAATTTAACGTGTTCAAAAACACCTAATTATTATTTAAATATTTTGATGTGTAAGACTCTTCAACACAATAGGGTGACTATTAACCATAATATCATTTTACTAGATACTTGTGATAATTTTCGGATGGGGACAGTCACCCTATTATGGATGTAACTGCAGATCCACACTCAATGACACTACAGCCTCTTTTTCGAGTTCATCTCATCACAGATTAGTGGTTTAGTATTTATGCAGGATTTCATATGGCAGAAGAAGTGCGGACAACAAAAAAGACTAACTATTCTGAATACACATTCCTTATTTTACGTCTGTGTCGCAATTTTTTCACCAATTTTTTTTATTGCCCGCGACATTGTCGGCGTAGAATGATTAATTTTACCAATCTGCTAATTTATTTCTACCCTTTGTTAAGAAATTATCTATCCATTCCACGTACAAACTTCCACCCCAATTTTTGCCCTTTTATGAGTTTTATGGCCTGATTTTCGGAACTTAAACTATCCCTATACTAATCTCATCAAAATCGGTTCAGCGGTTATAGCGGGAAGAGGTAACAGACAGACAGACACTTTCGTATTTATAATATTAATATTGATAGGAACATTTTAGGTTGTAGCGTGGTAAATTAATAGATCAATTGCGAGGAGGCATTGTGTCTATCTTGAATGTGTGGATTACAATCGATGGTATAGTTAACACCATAGAGCCTTGAATTATAATGAATACATTGAAATTAAATACATGACGATAATAATAATACTTATCATATTGTAAGTTTCCACAGACAAGCTTACTTACTTACGTTATTATTATTATTTCGTTTATAAAATGTACTCTATGGACTTAGTTACCCTGCAATTGTTGGAAGGATACGGTTGTTTGTCTGTGGAACATTTGTTTATGGGAATAGACGGACTTGTTTATGGAAATGTTATAGACTATTGACAATGTTTTGAAAGTAGAACTTGCAGTGACAACAATTACCTACTTTATGGTGGCCTAGCTGGTCATGATAAAACGACAAAGGTTTAAAAATATATACGAATTATGTTATTATGAAAAATACATCATTGTATTCATGACTTAATTTTCTGTTCAATAAAGCCCGTCTATACCTTACACTAAAAACATGGACAAAAAAAAAACAAAACCTTTATTTACGAAATACTGATCGTAATTTAGGAACTACATATAGCCGTAAAAAAGATTCGAATATGATAATTTGTTTCAGTACTTGATACATATTGATTTCTTACACTTACGCGAATATTAGACATTGAAATAAAACTACTTTTTACGGATTTTATCGCGGTATATTGATATTATTTTAACCCGACGTTTCGCATCCATGGTTACTGACAGACTGAGGTGTTGTTTGTCTTGGTGTTATAATTAATAATAGCTACTTTAAAGTGGGGATAAATTAATTTCAATATGCCGCAATAAAATCCGTAATAAATAATTTTATTTCAATGTACCGGATACAATTTATGGATACTAGCGAAGTGACGCCATAGACAAACCTCTTTATCACAGCTGTTGAAATGCACACATTGATAATGCATTGTCCCTTGTAATAAAGCTAAGTGCGAACATGGCTTATTGGTCCCACTGACGTATACAACTTCAATATTAATTGGACAGAGAAAATTAGGAAGAACGTGGCCTCCATCAATTCTTCTCAAACTCAAAGGTTTTAAGGTGTGTTTAAGACTTGATAGCATTCTAATTATTTTATTTTATACAAAATAAATCAATAGAAGCTACGTCAGTGAGACTAACCTCATAATCTTAATATCTATGTCTTACGATAAAAAAATAACGAGACTTGCCTATGGTCGGTGCGAGCGGAGCGGCGCTCCGCCGGTAATCTAAATGGCTCTGAATTTTCCTAAACCTTCGACGTAGAAAAATAAATAAGATACTTAATAAAAAATACTTAAAAACAATATTTATAATTTAATCAAGAAATCATACATTTTGTGTCTGCAGTTGCGCGAACGGTTTTTTTCTAGGAATCTAGGAAATCAGAATAAATCAGAAAGACATAGTAATTTCTAAAATTACTAGTTAATTGCTTAATGACGTGCCTTGGGCTATGACATACCATGTGGTAAAAGGCAAGCGTGGCCTACAAACGCTAGGTATCATATTTTATTATATCTGAATCCTGGCAACACCAACGGACGTACCACAGCGTATATAAGCAGCAAGCAGGTTGTCAAAAAGAGACGCCCCTCTACTGGGTATAAAACTGCATCTCCCTCTCACAATCTATATGAGATCGCTTAAGTTTGTTGCAGTACGACCCTAGGGAATATTACTAGTCCATTGTATTCAGTAATTTCTATCAGTAAACTGTTTTGTAAGGTCCCAAAATGCTCAATACGCGTTACTACCATATTATGAAGTATATTTTGATAATTCTAGACACAACACATCTTATATCGACATAAGTTTTTGTTCCTAAAACGTAGTGTCAAAATAAGGATATATCGTTGTACCATATTTTTTTAAAGTGTCTACTATTTAAGATTTATATTATCTATTTATTATTTATATATTTAGGATTTATAATGTTAGTGGTATTTCCCATAAAACCGTTTACTAAAGGGCTTGGCAGACCTCTCAACCGCAGACACGTAACATTGAAAGTGTAATGTTGCCCTCAACCTTGGTCCCCGGATTACATCCGTCATGCCTTACATCTATCAGTTCAATTTGGTAAGCGTTAACCTATCGGATAATGATTAAACACTGGTACGTCATACGCGGGAAATGTAAACGAGCTATCGCTAGAAGGTCGAAGTTCAAGCCTGTAATTAGTTGTTAACGAATCAAAATCATTATTAAATTTGACAACCTACTTAGTCCAGTGGTAGTTAACACTGCCTTCTGTGCTGTGGTTCGAATCCCGGTAGGGACAAATGTTTGTCTGATGAGAATGAACATTTGTATCCGAGTCATGGATGTTTCATCTATGTATAATATGTATGTATTTACAGTAAAAAGTATATATGTAGTATATAAACCAACTAGTATCCGTAACACAAGCCTCGTTGCTTAGTTCGGAACTAGATGGCGCTGTGTCATAATGACCAGAAATATTTATTTTTTATTTATTTTATTTAGGCACAGATCGACAGTTACACACTGGTATAGTGAATATATGAACATATTGTCTGAAGAACGTTTACATTTCGCCGCACCGCCATCACAAATTGTCTAACAAGTAATATATTCGCGTTACCAAAACCGTTGAAGCAACAACATTAATTATTATATAACTTACGTTATGGCTTTCAAATGAAGCAAGATTACAAATAATTTACCAAAATTTTTTATTGGATTTTCGTTTCATTAATAACACAATAACGATTCTGTACCTAAGTACATTATTTTGAAACAGTCTGTGTTGAATTCTAGCATTTTTAACAATAAATTTTACGCCGTTTTAAAAATAATTACCTACAATATGCAGTTCATACCGCGATTTTTAATCAAAAACAATATTTGAAGCTGTGTGTTAAAAACCAGCAATTAGCTGTTTTTCAACAGTTCAAAGTGCCTGACAGGCAATTGATACAAAATTCCAACGATTCTATTCTATTTTTATTTATGGCAACGATGCCGATGTCGACAATTCTGCCAATGTCAGAAGTGTTATTGAAAGACACGAAATGTATGCTTTTAAAACAAACAAAGTATGAATTTGATTTGATTCTGTGGCACTGAATGTAAGCCTTTTTGGGTTAGTAGGACTTCCAACGATTCGTGTATGTTTATAAATTAAACGTCAGACTTATTGACAGCATGACTTGACTTTTGACTTATGTGAAATGTCAGATTTATTGACAGCTTCAATTCATATGGTACGTTCCATTTGTCGGCCACAACGCAAGCGCGTGCGCATCGCACATGATTTCCTGACACTTATATACTACGTATGAGTCGGGTTTCGTACGAACCAACCGTCAGCAGAGTCCGAGAGCGCGCCGGTTCCATATAAATACATCACATCACATATTTACACACTAAACAGCCTTTTTTTGAGTTTTTTTTTTCTTTATATATTTTTTAACAATACACAAGGAATTATTTTCTCACTTGTAACACTAGTTGTAGGTGGGAAAATTATTTCTTGTGCTTTTTTATAAAAGTTCTAGGGTATTAGCAGTTTGTTTTTGGTTCTGTTTATTTTAAGTAAAGTTCAGTCGGCAATACCCGACAAAAAAAGATGTAAATACGTCCCTCGTCGTTCATTGCCGACAGAACAGCATTGTGTACAAACATTTTCGTTTTATCAGCTGCGGCCCTGACGATCATACTATTCAACAAAATTAACACAACCCCACAGCTGGACAAACTTCCCTGTATATTAACGTAACAATATTTAATGCAATGTTATTAATCAATTCGTTTTAAAAAAACTGCTAATACTCTAGATAAATAACAACGTGTATAGAATGTAACAAAGTCTTGATCCTGTTTATATAACTAGAATCAAAAGCTGATCGATACACTTACGTTTTGTGATATTACGTGATAATTGTAACAATGTGTTGAATAACAATATAAATACGACAGACATGCGGGGAAGAATGTAATTGGCAAAATGGGTTACCAAACTCTACGGCAATTTATTTTATAATAATTATTATTCTTCTTAATATTGAGTTTATGATTCAATAATTTTAGAATTACATGTGGCTTTTACCACGACTGAAGAGACTGAAGAAGATATAAAAAGTGGCTGATTGTCTGTTCTCATAAAATTTTTATTTGCTGTACAAGATTTGAAAGTCTGATATTTTTTTCAATTGTAGTAAAATTGTTCCTATTGTCCATACAACAACATGTTTAAGAAGTTTTTAATAAGATGATTGGCGCTAAAGAGTTAAATAGCGCCATCTTTGTCTTGCAACATAAAAAAGACTGCTTAAACACGACGGTCTATGGTCGCAGGAGGAATATACCTGGTTACAAGCTGTGAATACACAGTTCCTAGCATGTCTGTCACTACTCCCGTAACTCCTCACGCCTTCTCCTCGTTGAGGGGCTGTTCCTCGTGCTGCTTTTCCTCGGCCTCGGCAGCAGGCTTGGCGGAGTTCCACGGCTGCAGCTCCCCGGAGCCGAAGCTCACGAAGCAGAGGGCGCCCGTCACGTAGGTACCGGCTAAGATGTAGAATACTATCTTCCATTGTTCCGGGGTGTTCTGTAATGGAAAATTATGATAATAATTATTGTGTGATTATACTAAGAACAAGTTGTTGTGTTGAAAGGAAAAGAAAAACAAATAACAATAACAACTTTTAAACTTTCGCGTTGCATTTTAATACATTATATTACACGGGAATTAACGCGAATTTACCTTTTAAATGCTTGACGTTTCGACCAGGTTGCACTGATCGTGGTCACAAGCAATCATTCAAGCCATCGCGGTCAAGCATTTAAAAGGTAAATTCGCGTTAATTCCCGTGTAATATAATGTATTAAAAACAAATAACGTTAACAAGTAACGGATATCTTGGTAGCCTTGCATTTAAAATAGTCTGGTGTCATATAATTTTCAAGTGAAAAACAAAATATATTTTATCCAAACTAGATCAAAATTTAGCTAATTTTGAAAGTCGACAGCATAATACAGCCTTCTTTTATATTTCTAACAATCCTGGCGCGGAGAATAAATAATAATATTGAATAATAAAGAATAAATAATATGTATGTAATAATTGTGTTTTACCAGTGTTCAGCTACATGCGCGCCAATAAATGATTATTTTACTCAGAAATAAATGATTATTATTATTATAATACTAACGTCTAATAATTATGTGTTTCTCATGTAAGTGAGTATTTTATTCTTATGAGAAATAAAGAACCTTAAACCGTATGAACAGTAAAAGAATATGGACTTAGTTAAAATATCGCGTATAATTTTATAACATTACTATTTAGATCTCCGGGCGTAACGACTTATGTTGTGGACATTAGGACGAAGAGCGTATCTAAACTTAGGGCGGAATGAAATGCCGTAATTTCCTATTTATACTGTATCAGTAATAACATCAATACTTACAGTTTCTTTAGTGAGTTCTCCGACCATGAAGGTGGAGAGCCAGCCACCGAAAGATGACAGTGTGTTGGCCATACCGAAGATTGTGCCTGAAAACATTAAGTTATAGTTTAATTTTACTGTATTATGTGTCGTGACGTCGGGTTCGATTCCCGCACGAAGAAAATATTGACCACAGAGTGGCTAATGTACATTAATTTCAATGAATACCCACTTTGAAACTAGATCCAAGGAGTAAACAAAATCAATTGTGATCGACGAATGATAATGTATGATCATAATTTATCATTATTATTCCCCCTGTCTGTAAGTACATACTACAACGTATTTAAGGATTTTTAATTAGGTTGTAAGAGAGAGACAGCGCTTTACATTTTGAATAGGGCCATCTCACTCTTGCAATTGTGATTTGCACATTATAATTCTTTATTACCTACCTACTTCGGACTAAATGACACACTAGTGTTTACAGTCTTAAGAAGGCTCCGGTCTTCTTGCAAGTGCTGTAGGTATTACAAATATACTGACCACTGAAGTTAGGCGCGATATCCAGCCCGTTGCCAAGGTAACCGGCAGTGACAGCGCCGTTGATGGTAAGAGCTGACGTGAAGATAGCTATGGACCACACTCGGTCGCCGCCGAGATACGCCTGCGCTATCATCAGGAGACCTGGTGATGAAACGGTGATTATTGGAATGAGGTTTTAGAGATATTTATGATTTGAGTACATATATTTCTAGTGGCGTTTATACGACGATTATGGTAGACCGCTTGTGGTTCTTATGTTTATAGTAATAAGGATGAAAAGTGGTGTGCCAGTTTTTTTAATAATTTTCTGGGCAGTAACGATATATAGAGAGCTGTGGTAGCCTAGCGGTGTGACCAGTGGACTGAGATGTCAGAGGTCTCGAGTTCAAACCCAAGGCACGCACCACTGACTTTTCGGAAGTTATGTGCGTATTTATCACATACTCAAACGGTGAAGGAAAACATCGTGAGGAAACCTGCATGCTTGAGAGAATTCTCGATACCATTTGAAGTCTGCCAACCCGCAATAGGCTAGCGTGGTGGACTATAGCCTAATCCCTCTCAATTAAGAGGAGAACCGTGCCCAGCAGTGGGACATTAATGTGTTGATGATGATGTACCTATATAACGGTGTTCATTTATTTTTTTGGTTCTCGATGTAAATGCTTTCGTAGTTCGTCTGGTGCTTTTGCCACTTACCGGGCAGTCCTACAGCGAAGCCGGTGAACAGTTTCCTCGCGGCGGTGGTGGAGAGCTTGCCACTGCGCCGCAGCCAGTCAGCGAGGACTGATGAAGCGAGGGCACACAAGTACTTGCCCAGGTACGGCAAGGATGATAGAAGTCCGTTCTGTAAACAATATGTGTCAATTAACGATGTGGTTGTAGGAATTAAATCAAAGGCGGCTAATTTTAATACTCGTTATAAGATTCGTAATATTTAGTTATTATTTATCGGAGCGGATTACGGAATTTTAATTTGATGTTAACAGTTGAATTTTTTTTAAAATATTATTTGCCCACTGGCAAAATGGGGTATCTGTATGTATAACTATTAGTTGAATAGATTCAGAGATAGAGCTTTGACACGTTTTACACTAACATACCATTCGAAATGTGTTTCTGCCAATGCAAATCTATAAATATAGATAAAAAATAAACCCCAATTAACGTCTTTTAAAGCAAATTGTCAATTATAGGCACGGAAGGCAAGGAAAATAATAAAAATTATTTTCCTTGCCTTCCTTATTATTTCTGTTTTACATAATACATAAATAAATAATAATAAATATTCAGGGACATTTTACACAGCACCATCTAGTCCCAAACTAGGCAGAGTTTGTACTATGGGTACTAGACAATGGATAATAATACTTATATACTTTTTTACTTTATAAGGAATTAAGGATATGTAATTTGCACATAGGCAGTTTTAGATTTTTTTTTGCTATGTTTATATTCTATAAATTTTCCTTAGTAATCAATTATACTAATCATTATGTATCATATGTATGTCCGTAGGTGTTGCCAATGGAATATTAATAAACCGAAGCATGCGTTATTCTGTAGTGACCGCACATTTTCTAATAAATTCAAATTATTTGTAACCGAAAAGGGGTCAGCTGAGTCGTGTTTCAATTCTGAGAAATAAGTACAAGGAAAATATATAGTAGGTATTTATAATAGGGAAAACATGTAAAAAAAATATCAATGTTCAAGCCATATTTGGATGCTTCCTAAGGGCCCCGATAAACATGTGATTTTAATGGCGAGATTCCGCGAAAGCTATTAGGGCATAAAGTTCTGTTGTTGGAATACTGCAGAACTGCGGTCAGGATCGAGTTTTTATCGATGATACCAGTCATATGCGAATTGGCACGTAGCATGGGAAGTGTCCATAATTATAAATACTTTAAACTCATGGGTTTAAAACACGGTGATTCAAAGTTGCATGGACTTTGAATCACTGTGGGCGGCGGAAGAACGGAAATAAATAAATGACCTCTAGCCTCCCTAGTAATATACTGTTCTGTAATTTTTCTTAACTTTTCATATGCATATTTATTCGTATTGTTCAGATCAAAATCATCAGAAACAAAAATCTTTATAAAATAATAAATAATATTATTACTGTTACTTGTCATATTACTAGAGATATGGTTCTTTGCAAAAAAAACATGACACTTGCGTACAAAGTACTGTTTATCTGATCGATTCGGCATTTGGATAAAATCACAAATTCTTTATCACTTTTGCCCTCATATGACCCAGCTGGGCCGCCGTGTGTTTATGAGTCAGCTGTCTAGCCGGCGAGGATGTTGTCTGAATTTCATTAAGCCTTTATGATCCTTATATGGAACGAGCCGACGCACGATAAACGTCATATCAGGTCGTAAAACGACTACTGTTAAAATTTGGTGTAACGGGGATGACTAATGAGATACAATCATCACACAAAGGGAGACGAGAGTCACACTATGTGACTAAAGGTTTGATTTCATTAGGAATTCATTTGATAACGCAAAAGCGTGAGTGTTCTGGGTTCTAGTTTCAGCGGCAATGGAAATTGACTCTTATGTCTTATTGGAATCACATAATTAGGGCCCATAACTTATGAACTAGTCATCAGTGGTTATTGGGTTTGACCCAGTAGGTATACACCTATGCCAGTGACATTTTAAGACAATTTAAATCAGTGGAATTCATTGTCTCCACGATTTTATGGATAGTAGCTACTGTTATTCCTGGCTTACAGGAGTTCCATTGGCTGGGATATAGCGAGACGAGCTTATCCGATTGAATCTCTAATGCCAAAATATAATATCATAGATGAAATAGAAAGTCTCACTCTCTCTACTAATCTCTACAAATTCTCCCTATCAGCATTATCGACTTGGACTGAGACCAGACACGTGCATCCATACGATGTAGATTGTATGTCTGTTTTAGCTCATACATTTTAGGTATATTTATTCTGGGAGGCAAACAGTTCTGATAAACTTCCTCCATTAGTCATAAATTCATTAAATAATACTTCAGCTTGTAGGTAATGGGCCTATTGCAAGCGCATGCCTACTAGGTAGATATTTCCTAAACAAAAATGAACACACTGCGGTTTACCGCAGTTGCGGTCACTACATACAAAATATTAATTACAGTTAATGCGCATTGCCGTCACTAAAGGCATTTGAAAAGCAATCTGCCATTTGAACTCTGCCATAAGAAACCAGTAACCGATATTTTTGCAGGATATTCTATAGCATAGTAACGGTGAACATTGTCAGATGCTGAACAAAGGCCTTTTTATGAATGAACAATTGATACTGTCATGTTAAAGCTTTACAAGAAAAGCCCACACGCAATTTAAGCCCCTGTACAAATAACATTACCAATTGGTAAGCAACAAAAGATTATTGTCCCATAAAGTGCATTTTGCAATGTCGCGCTCGGCGGGGCAACATCAATAAGATTGCATTTACCGCGTGCATAGCTTATTGCAACAGCTGCCTATTCTTGAGAAGTGGCCAAGCGTCCCCTATAACATCATAGACTTTATTCTAAAACGTAATTTATTTGCAGGCTTTTTGATTGCTGAAATCGGCAACGTTTTCCGCAAAACTAATATTATTGGTCAACGGGGCCCGACAAAATTTTAATTGAGGAATACTCCTACATTTCCCTATGGTAATAAGTAAAGAGACGTACGCCCCCCTCAAATCCAAGGCTATAAAGTCTAGCCATGATATTATCTACGAAGAAACCTTCAGATATGACCTTGAGCATTCATAGTTAAAGCAAGGTTAATGGCGATGCGTCACATGTGTTCTTGTGAAATTATGCGAACTATCTGCGCAAACCTTGACTAGTAATTAAAATTATATGTTGAAGATGTTTTGAACATCGAATTATATTTTACTAGATTTTACCCGCGACTTCGTCTGCGAAGAAATTTCTACTGCTCCCCTGTTTGCTCTCTTAAAGGAAGAATTTCCGGGATAAAAGCTATCCTATATCCTTCTCTAGGACTCAGACTATCACCATACCAAATTTTATCTGAATCGTAGAGGAAACAGACCGACACAATATCGCATTTATATTTTAGTATGGATTTGACCCGATCGATATTAAAACACGAATCTCCCCTGGCCCTATGTTAAACGGAATCTTCAAAACCAACTGTTTCACCCTCACAGTAATATCTTTTAGCTACAATCACCCCAGTTTGTAACCCTTACCGATTACCGAACCCTATGAGGGCTGAAGACAGCGAATAGCAGCTTCTGGAATTGATTAAAGGGGTGTCATTCTTAAGAACATCTGCACCTTTTCTTATACAGCTGGCAAATTCACACGTCTTGTCTCTTTTTGGTACTGTGAAATGTAATTCTATAGTTTTACCAATAAAAACTTTAATGGAAGAGAGACTAAGGCGAAAATGACCTTCATAAAATTAAGCCATAAAACTACTTTTTACAGGTTTTTATTGTGGTGAATTGAGGATTCCGCTCGTTTGTAGATTAAATAACATCAATAGATCGTAATAAGATGCTTAAAAAGTAGTTTTATTTTGTATTGGCGTAAGTGTAAAAAGACAGTAAATTTAATGCAATTCAGGTCAAGAAACTGGTAACATTTTTATTCGATATAATTTTATTGTGAGGAGCATATTGCCAACACATGGAAGTAATTCTCCAATAAACAACAATATAAATACACAGTATCGTTTATGAAGATATGTATCGCTTGTCACGTTGAACATAAATCATCATCACCGCTTCCTTGAGTGTACTCCACAGACAAGCACACTTCGAGTCTTCGCAGACACGTAAGTAATGGAAAGCTTTGCATTATACGTAACGTAATGCACTGACAAGACTATCTGCCTGTAAATCGATTTGACGCCTTAGTGATTTGCAAAGTACAGTTAAGTTTTTAGTTCATCTGAAAAGTTATTGAACAGTGTATTATTTTTCTAAGATTGAAAGTCAATCTGAATTTTAAATATGGAAGCAAGGTAAATCTAGAATCTCGGTCAGGTCGTGCGACGAGTAATCATGGGTCATTCGCCTCCTGGGTAGGTCCGAAGTCTGACAGAATTCATCGAAAATTAATTCGTCGCTTCTTTATTTTCTGTCTCCGTCATGAATGGATCTATTTGAGTAGGTTTTTTTTTCTATTTCTGTAAGAATATAGCTCAAAAAAAAAACTTGTCAAAATTTAAAAATAAAAGCCTCCATATTTAATTATACTTAGTCAGTTTTTTTTTTATCCTCAGGTTATCCTTACCACAAATACTAACTGTTCGTAAACTTGGCGACCAAGTAAGACTGCATTCTCAGACTAAAAATAGATCAAATAACTAACTTTAATGTTACTATAATTTACACAAGTCCCACGAGACACAAGAAATAATAGAGGAATTTTGTACATGTTGTAAATTTTATGTAGAGGCGCCATGAGTCTAGTTGAAGGTAATTATTATGTATTTTTATTGCGCACGGGTCGGTTTTCAAACAGTAGGTATATATGTACCTAAATTATAATCTGTCTTAGCTGCTTGAGAAATTTACAAGAACTTAAAGTGATCAGTTTTATGGCTGTCTGGTTTCCTCTAAGTTTATTCAACTTTTCTCTAACGTAAAAATATCTACACACTGTAACTTTGAATTGAAATCTTTATACTGCTTCTCATAGTCATTGACTGTCTGCCAAACAGCATGGAGATACTTAAAGTTTATTGATAACAAGTAAAGATTTATGGCAATAGCCTCGCCCCCTATTACATGGGACCTAAAACGTACCAGCGAAACGTGGGTGTACATTAGTACACCTCTGCCTAACCTTTCGGGGACGACATGCGTGATGGTATGGTATGTATGTTATGTTAGTAAAGATTCTTAGTCTTTACGTACTTAGTCTTAGACATATTTGAAATATGTCAAAGCTATTTATAAACCAACGTATCACCAAGAGTAAATACTACTTGACGTCTTAGCATAAGCGTAATAAATAATGTCTCTTCTGGATTTGTAACCATCGACGCGCATAAATTGTGAGACGGATGGACTGTCGGTCGTACTATGCGGGTCCATATATTTCTTGGAAATCATTATTCATAATTTAGAGCCTCGGTAATCACGCTGATTGCACCGAGCTGGATCATTAGGCACCAGTCACTACAACTAGCTAATGCACAGTCCTTGTAAAGGCCTATTACATTATAAGCGTAGGCAACATGTTAGGGTAAATACGAAGTATATATGTTTATACATCTAAATATATATAACTCAAAGGTGACTGACTGACTGGCATAGTGATTTATTAACGCACAGCCCAAACCAAATTGCTGAGGCTGAAATTTGGCATGCAGGTAGATGTTATGACGTAGGCATCCGCTCAGAAAGGATTTATGAAAATTCACCCTCTAAGGGGGTAAAACGGGGGTGCAAAGTTAATATGAATCTTTAATTTTTTTAGTTAAAACGCGGACGAATCGCGGGAAGCAGCTAGTTACATGATATAAGTGTAGCTTAGACTAAGACACTTTACAAAGTGTATACATCCAAATCATACCGTGTGTCTGTGTAAACGCGAGTGTCTGTAATTGCAAAGCTAGTCACTCACGTTCACACAGAGACACTCAATATATTCACTGAGTGTACTGTGTAGTGTTGCAGTCTAAGACCAATTCGTAAATAATGACCGCAATAACTTTGTGCCGTTATTTTTGAGTGAACTAATGAACCGTGTACCAACCAAGTTCCTAATATTATATTTCAAAGTTAAAACATGTTTTTTGTTTCCTTATTAGTAAAAGTTCCCTGTTAGTAAAAGTTGGTTAATAAATAAATGTTTTAATATTCCATTTTATCTGGGTGTGACTGTTCCACACTGATAAATAATTGAATACTTTATTCACTACAGAAATAGAATGTTGTTTTACAAATAACCATAAATAATACAGATTTACACAATCTCTTGACAAGGAAAGTAGGGTTATATCGTGATGTAATAATTAGAATTGTCGCATTAACACCTACATATGGCCTTCTGATGACTGCCCTTGTGATCCCACCATTTATAATGCCGGAACACAAGTTTTGTAGGAAATGCACGAGGAAATATAATTTAACTAAACTAGTTGGGATCACGTTGCAACAATAAAATGTGCATTTGTTTTCTGTATTTTATTGGCAGTGTCTATTCGTATATTATAGAGGAAAAAAAACATTTTAATTAAGAAACCTTTAAAGTAGGTTATGTAGCAGGTAGGTAATAAATAAATATATATATCTAGACATTATGACACAGCGCCATCTAGCCCCGTGGTGAGCAACGAGGCTTGTGTTACAGATGCTAGAACGTTGATATACTACATATCATATACTTTTTTTGTTGTTGTAAATATATACTTATTATACATAGATACATCCATGACTCGGAAACAAATGTTTCTGCTCATCAGAGGCAGTTCAGAAGATCCATACTACTTCGTGACCCCCTTCACGCCGGTGACTACCCAGTACGATGTTGGAAACGGCTCATGAGTGCAGGATCCACCAGATTAGGTGACTGATAGACATTGTTAGAGTTTGGCGATTTAGGACAGGCTATTGTACGATGGACTGTGGGAAGTTTTCTCATGATGCAATAGATACTAGGCACTTTAAACATCGGCTCGGTGGCGCAGTGACTGAGCGTTCGGCTTGTGCGTCACGGGTTGAGGGTTCGATCCCCGCACGGAGCAAATATTTGTACGTTCTACAGGTAGTTCCGGGTCTGGGCGTTTGTGTATGTGTACATTTGTGTTTGTAAACGCACCCACGATACAGGAGAAAATCCTAGTGTGGGCAACGTTTTTTTTTTTTAAATAATAGAAATATCCTTACCAATATTGTAAATGCGAAATTGTCTGACTGTTATCTCTTCACGCTTGAACCGCTTAATCGATTTAGATAAAATGTTGTATAGAGATAGTTTGAGCCCGGGGAAGTAAATAGGATATATTCTCTCGGAAAATTCGGCTGAAAATTCTTTTTATATACCTAAATACTAATTGTAGCCTTCGTTTTTGCATTTAAAGTTGAAATTTAAAACGTTCCCTACCTACGAGTATAAACGACCTAGCTGCCAAAATTCGGCTGGATAGGTCAAGAAGTTTTCGAAATAACGTGTTCGAGTCCGTGGCCGTTTTATGTGATTATGTACTAGCTGCCTCTGCGGCTTTGCCCGCATGGTATATAGATAAAAAGTAGCCTATATGTTAATCCAGGTAATAAACTATATGTATGCTGAATTACATTCAAATCTGTTAAGCGGTTTTGGCGTGAAAGAGTAACAAACATCCATCCATACTTACAAACTTTCGCGTTTATAATATTAGTATGAAGTATGATATAGGTATGTATTTTTATACCTACCTGTTTTATTCTAAATATAGTATATGTACGTTGTGGTATGAGGTATGACAAATTGTTTCGATAAAGTTAGGTCAAATCGCGCAATAAATTGCAACTGACATAAGTATTTAATAGTGTAACCATGATTTACGGATGGTCATATTTATTTAAAATGTCTTTTATTTGGAAAAAAATGCCTTTATTATGTTAGACATACAAAAATAATGTGCTGAAAAATGAACATTGATAAAATATAATTATTCATACTACTTGATAGCATTTATTTATGTACATAAATATTTTTTTATTTATGTCGATAAAGAAACGTTTAAATTTATTGTGTTAAATTTAATGTTTTGCTAATAAAGCAACGAGATACAATCGTAAATTAAATTAAACATATTATTACACGTCGGTATAATATGTTTACGGTGTACATAAAAGATAAATTTGTACACGAATTGTGTGGCTTGCGTCGCTAAATTCAATGTCGCGAAATTCTTCGTTTTTTTTTCACTGCAACACCTTATCTCAATCAAATAGAATCCACAAAAAACGACACCGGAAAGGACCTCGTTTTTGCAAGATAATAGCCGGAGCAATAGCGATAAACCCGTAGTATTAGCTACACTATCGTTATTTGCGGCAAACTAGGTCTATGAAAGTAATTTATCAGGTTTTTAAGACGATTTTGACTTAAGAGATTACATTATAACTTTAAATATTTGTTGTAGGTTCTTCTTCTATTCAAAAGTAGGAACATATATAGGATATATAGGCGTTTGGTTATATTGAGATTTGAAAAGCTATTTATTCTGAATTTATCGTTTTTTCGAATGCATTTGATAGTATCTCCCCTAATAGTAAGCGATGGAAACTCGATGCAAATGAGAATATAGGTGGCGAGCTCATGTTGTCTACTAATATCATCCCTTGAAGATCAAAAATTACAAGAATGGGGAGACAGACGTGGGTTGGTGGAATTCGGGAATTCTACTCAAAGATTGAGCTATTGAGTGGTATATCAATAGCAAAAAGAAATGGAAACTGTGCCTCCACTAGATAAATTGATGAAGAAAAAAGATGATGTGATCGAGAATGTTAAAAAGAGGAGCTGAAGTTCTGTCGGGGTGTTATATAATTATGAATTTTGCAAAAATATATTGTACCGTTCTGAAAACTTGCGTTAATTTATTGTCTAAATACAAAGTAAATAAATGTCATTTATCACAAGAAATATTATGGCTGTTAACAGAGTATCACTGACATTTGTAGAAAAAAATAATCGCCAGTCTTTTATTAAGGTGACCATGTTACTAGAAATAATTCGGACAGTCCACACAAAATAGTGACTCACTGAAATGGTCAGCGTCATATTATTGACACTTGTCATTTATAGAATAGAATAGATATTTATTTGTGAGTGTAGGTATGTATTTATAGTTGCTATATTTAAAAGGTACGACTGATTTGGAATGCGTGAATTTCGTTTTTCAACTAAGAAGTTAAGTCATGTTTTGATTGGTAAAATAATTTAACATACGGTGTTTTAAGCTGAGTCTGAATGAAAATTGTTAAGAAAAAAAATACATTCACCTATAAAAAGTTGCATGATCAGCGAGTAGAATACCTACAATGTTTAGTTTTAAATAGATAACACTACGAAAATTCCAAAAACGTAACTTAAAAATTGGCTATGACGATACATAAAATAACGTAGGTACTACATGATGATAGTACCCACAAATTTCATAAATCTTACTTAATGTTATAAGTCACAATAACTGTTAGTTTTTTGTTCAAATAAGTGAATCTAAACAGGGGTAAAATATTATGATGATGATGATGACATTTGTGATATCAATTTATTATCATCATATTAATTTTCAACCAACTAAATAGTTTGCAGAGCCAACGTTGTGATTCTTACAAAAAAAATGTATAAGTGTCTATTTGTCCAAATAATGTACATATTAATTTATCTTCTTATTAATCTACTCGTGCAAAGCCGGTGTTACACTTTTTACTAAAAAGGCTCTTTTTCCTAGTGTCTACTTTTATTGTACAATTATGTATTTATTATCATATTCTAAATGTCATGTTTCAGTAAATTTCACTGTTAAATCGCTAAAATAAAACTTATCCTACATAGTTACTGTAACTTATATTTTTAGAACATTAAATATTATAAATGAAAATATACCAAACACATTTACCGTGACGGCTAATTGAATATGAAAGGTGGCTACGTAGTTAATAAGCAGAAAAAATGGGTCGAAAACGTATATAACGTCATTTACATAACAAAATTAAATATACATAAAATTAATTGCTACAGACTAAAATATACTATAGTATGGTGAAAACGGAGACAGACCTTATCTTGTTTTGTCCACTTTCTCGTCCGATTTCTTGCTAATAATGTATCCTGTTACTTTTCCTGTCCTTGTCAGGATATTAAGTATTTTAATACAACAAGTTATACGTTATACGCTGCAAACATCCTTAGATAACTGAGTTTCTACTTTAATTTACATTCATTAGCGTAAATGTGCCAATACTGTGTAGCCTACTCACGTACACTACAGATATTTATTCATATATTATATACATATTTACAACATTACATATTTACATTATATATTTACAATATCTATATATTTACAATATCTATATATTTACAACAATTTATTAATCAATCTAAATTAGAACATAAAAAGTATAAACTTATTTACATATACAAACACACAAAACAATATTTCTAAAATATTAATACAGTCTTCATACACCATGATAAACACTCTAAGCCGGCGGCGAAGAACCAGTTTTATGGAATGCTTACTGCGCGTGCGCCGGCCGGTTTTGTACATGAGTTAGTCGGCTCATCGTCATCGCTCGCGAAGCCCGTGTCGCCTGGCTAACCGTACGCTTATCACCTACCTCGCTATTAATATTATCAGCTGTATAGTGTTAATTTCTCTGTCACCGTGATCTCTTTCTACTCCTTCATTTCTATAACTTTGGCTTGCTAAATTGTGCTTTGTGGGACTTAATTACATGGTGTAATAAACTCTGTCTGTGTTACTCGAACTAAAGTTGTTTACTTACCGGACTCATCCTACATAACACACATACCTGCCTATAACTGGTGACCCCGACGAGGACACAAGGATTTTACCGAGATGAGTGACAGTAGTGACTCTGCAAAAACTGTGGGCTCGCGCAAAGACGACTACGTTACTACGCGGCCTGCAAAGAAAGTGTGCGTTTCCACTGAACGCTTAAATAATAACTGGCGAAGATTAAAAATCAAGGTTCCAGAATTTTCACCTGAAGATCCCGAGCTTTGGTTTGCTTTACTTGAAGGTCAGTTCGAATATTATGACGTCACTGAGGACTCCATTAAATACACGCAAGTTATCAACAACTTGGGCATCGAATATTCGAAAGCCGTGAAAGACATTATAGCCAACCCGCCGCCCCAGAACAGGTACGATAAAATTAAATCCGTACTCATTAAGCGCCTTTCTGCTTCTCACGAAGAAAAGGTTAAGCGATTGCTGATACATGAGGAGCTAGGAGACAGGAAGCCTTCACAATTTTTAAGGCACCTCCAAGATTTGGCTGGACCTTCCGTTCCTGACGAATTTATAAGGACGATATGGAGCAACCGCCTCCCCCGTGACATCCAGACGGTATTAGCTTCCCAACCAACCCATTCTCTGGAGCAGCTCGCGGATTTAGCTGATCGGATACAGGAGCTGACGTCATCACGCATTGTTGCCTCTACGTCATCCCGCATTGCTACTGATGCTCACACGTCGCATCAATCTGATGAGTTAGCAGAGCTGAAGAAGATGGTGCAGCAGCTTACGCTCAAGCTGGACGAGCATACTCGTGCATCGTGCTGTTCAACATGCTCCACCGGACGCTCAAGACAGCGTGAACGTTACCGTTCTCCATCGCGTCAGAGAAGTCGCTCAAACTCCAGCTACCAAAAATACCCAGTATGCTGGTATCATGCAAAGTTTGGGTCAAATGCGCACAGGTGCACCAAGCCCTGTGATTACAAGAAGGCGGAAAACACCACAGGCAGTCGCTAATGGCGACAGACGATTGCCCAGCATCTACAGGTCGCCTCTTCGTTACCGACCGCAGCTCGAACACCCAGTTCCTGGTAGATACCGGTAGTGACCTATGCGTCTACCCCTGTTCTGCACTTCGAGAGCGCCGAGACAAGACAGACTTCCAACTCAGCGCAGCCAACGGAAGTATCATCGACACTTTCGGCTTTATAGAGCTCAATTTAAACTTAGGCCTTAGGCGTAATTTTGCTTGGCGTTTTATTGTGGCCAATGTTACTAAGCCAATAATAGGCGTTGATTTTCTCAGCTTTTATAATTTAATAGTAGATTGCAGAAATCAACGCCTCATTGATAATACCACAACGCTTTCAGCCAGCGCTTCTGTAGCTAAAGATAATATTTTTTCTGTTAAGGTTTCGACAGGCGACACGCGTTTTCATGCTATCCTGAGTAAGTTTCCTGAAATTACACGCCCCTCTGGCACACCTGTTACTCCAAAGCACAACACTGTACACCACATCAGAACTACACCAGGACCTCCTATTTCATGCACTCCCCGGAGACTTGCACCTGACAAATTTAAACTTGCTAGGCATGAATTCGAACTCATGCTTATCAATGGCACAGCGCGTCCTTCTGAAAGCTCCTGGGCTTCTCCATTACACCTAGCGCCTAAGAAGGATAACGGCTGGCGCCCTTGTGGCGACTATCGCATGCTTAATGCACGGACTATTCCGGACCGTTATCCTATTAAGCACATCCACGATTTCGCCCATTCCATTTCTGGTTGTACTGTCTTCTCTACGCTAGATTTGATGAAGGCCTACAACCAGATCCCTGTTTTTGAGGACGACATTCACAAGACCGCCATTACCACCCCCTTCGGTTTGTATGAATTCCCCTTTATGACTTTCGGTTTGAGGAACGCAGGCCAAACTTTTCAAAGGTTTGTCGACGAGATGACGCGAGGCCTCGACTTCTGTTATTCCTACTTAGACGATTTTTTAGTTTTTTCAAAGGACGAGGCTGAGCACGAAGATCACCTTCAACAGCTCTTCAGTCGTATGAAGGCATATGGCGTTGTTATAAACACTTCGAAATGCGTCTTTGGAGTTTCTGAAGTAACGTTCTTAGGTTACAGAATATCTGCGTGCGGCACCAAACCTTTGGAATCCAAGGTCAAGGCCATAAGTGACTTTCCCGTCCCCAAAACAGTCAAGCAACTTCGTCGATTTTTAGGGATGATTAACTTTTACAGACGGTTTTTACCCCATTCCGCTGCAATTCAAGCCCCGTTAAATGCCTTGTTAACTGGTAGTGTAAAACCTTCACACCCTGTTGACTTATCTGGTGATACACTACTAGCTTTCAACAAGTGCAAGGAGAGTTTGGCTAATGCTGCACTACTAGCACACCCAGACTGTGAGGCCGAACTCGCTCTGGTAACAGACGCGTCTGATTTGGCAATGGGTGCAGTTTTGCAGCAGTGGAAAAGTGATCTCTGGGAGCCTTTAGCATTTTTCTCGCGGAAATTGAGCCCGTCCCAACAAAAATACTCACCCTATGACCGCGAACTTTTAGCCATATACGAAAGCATTAAATACTTTCGTCATATGTTAGAAGCTAGACACTTTGTCGTATTCACTGACCATAAGCCGCTGATGTTTGCTTTCAGTGAGAGGAAAGCTAATTGTTCGCCTCGCCAGTATCGTCATCTCGATTACATCTCGCAGTTCACGACCGACATTAGACACATTTCGGGTAAAGACAATGTTGTCGCCGACCCACTGTCACGTGTCGAGGAGCTGCAGATGCCAATTGACTTAGATGTGCTGGCTTCATCTCAAGCGACTGATGAAGAGTTAGCTCAGCTTCTGGGGAAAGAATCTTCACTCCGCCTGGAAAAGTTAAAAATCCCTAACTCTGACATAGATCTTTATTGTGACGTCAGTACTTCCTCAGCAAGACCTTTTATCACTAAACCACTGAGAAGACAACTCTTTAATTGTCTGCACAGTTTAAACCACCCAGGCGCCGATACTACCGCTAAACTGGTTGCGGAAAGATTTGTCTGGCCCGGGGTACGCAAAGACTGTCGAGAGTGGACTCGGCAATGCTTGGCTTGTCAGCGTGCTAAGGTTCATCGCCACGTGTCTTCCCCAATGGGCACGTTTGACCTACCTCGTGCACGATTCGCTTTCATTCACGTGGATATAGTGGGCCCTCTTCCCATCTCTCAAGGGTACCGCTACTGTTTTACTGCTGTGGATCGTTTCACTCGCTGGCCAGAAGTCATACCTATGATAGATATGACAGCTGAAACAGTTGGGAAGGCATTGATATCGTGGATATCCAGATTTGGATGTCCAACTGATATCGTCACCGATCGCGGTCGACAGTTTGAATCTTCACTTTTCCAATACCTTGGAAAAATGATTGGATTCAAACATCGGAGAACAACCGCGTATCACCCAGCTTGTAACGGGCTAGTGGAACGATTCCACAGACAGCTGAAGGCAGCGATAATGTGCCATGCTGACTCTAATTGGGTGGACACGATACCTTTAGTGCTATTAGGTATTAGGAGCTCTTTCAAAGATGATCTCCAAACATCATCTGCTGAGTTGGTATACGGCGAGCCGTTGCGGTTACCTGGTGAATTTTTCCAGGCTGCGGCCCCCCATACTACCGATATATCGGACTTCACCACTCGCCTCCGCCGATTTGCTGCCAAGCTGAAGCCTACCCCTGCTGCGCGTCACAATAAAGACAAAATCTTCGTTTATAAGGAGCTAACCACATCTAGTCACGTATTTATTAGAGACGATACATTACGTGGGGCCCTACAACCACCCTACTCTGGCCCCTATGAAGTCCTCGAACGCGGTGACAAGATATTTAAAGTTTTGGTTAAGGGAAAAACTGTCACGGTATCCATAGACCGCCTCAAACCGGCCTTCATATTGTCTGACCCATCATCTAATCTCAATCCCACTCCTACTCCCTCCACCAATATTACTCCTACCACTCCCAATCCCCACCCACTACCTGCCGCTCAGGATGTTGTCAGAAGCACGCGTTCAGGCCGCGTCGTTCGTTTTCCTCATTTTTATCGCCCGTAGTGACGGTCTCTGGAGGGGAGTGATGTAGCCTACTCACGTACACTACAGATATTTATTCATATATTATATACATATTTACAACATTACATATTTACATTATATATTTACAATATCTATATATTTACAATATCTATATATTTACAACAATTTATTAATCAATCTAAATTAGAACATAAAAAGTATAAACTTATTTACATATACAAACACACAAAACAATATTTCTAAAATATTAATACAGTCTTCATACACCATGATAAACACTCTAAGCCGGCGGCGAAGAACCAGTTTTATGGAATGCTTACTGCGCGTGCGCCGGCCGGTTTTGTACATGAGTTAGTCGGCTCATCGTCATCGCTCGCGAAGCCCGTGTCGCCTGGCTAACCGTACGCTTATCACCTACCTCGCTATTAATATTATCAGCTGTATAGTGTTAATTTCTCTGTCACCGTGATCTCTTTCTACTCCTTCATTTCTATAACTTTGGCTTGCTAAATTGTGCTTTGTGGGACTTAATTACATGGTGTAATAAACTCTGTCTGTGTTACTCGAACTAAAGTTGTTTACTTACCGGACTCATCCTACATAACACACATACCTGCCTATAACTGTATAACTTGCAAAGCTTTAAATATTTTATATTAAAAAAAATACGTTTATCATGTACTTATACGAAGTATATTACTAAAATTTCTGAATGATTAGTAGATATCATAACAGTAATATAATATAATATTAATTAATCTAATTTATTAATAAATTATGTGATATATTTGATGTTTGACAATGACATTTGATATTTCCAACTTATAAGACTAACTAATTTTAGTGTTTGTGCATGTGATGTATGCATGAAGAGCCAGACACGATGGTTTCAAACGTTCACCACATCGATTGAGGTGTGGCAACCTGCCTTTACTGCTATAAAACCCACTTGAGGTTGTCAACTTTTTGGCTGATGCAATAGGGTGGTTGGCTTGCGTGATGCTTGTTTATCCTTTGCAAGGCAGAAGTGATCAAGCGAGATGAAATCAAAAGCACATTGATAAAAAGGTGAAAATTGTTTATCAAAGTTTACTTGAAGCCACACTGTTGGACTACCAGTTTGTATATCATTTGCACACATACACAGAAGCCTGGTACCAATCCTACACAGGTTTGTGATATAACTGGGTCTTTTTAATTAAATATACACATAAGTGTCTTGAGCTTAAATTAAATGCAATAACCAGTGATTTGCAGATAAATTTGTTTCTATTAGAATGATTTTCTTGTAACCTTTATCTTATAATGAAGCTTTAGACTTGGTAAATGTTTTATAATATTCAGAGAGGCACTATCTTCAAAGATGAATATTGCAGGTCCATAAAAAATTGTATTTCAAAATCGACTCTTTAGTTCTTACATTGGTTGAAATACTGGGCCAATGTAGGTTCTATTTCAATATATGATTGCCTAGACTTACTTCTAGTTACCTTTATTTTTTCTTTAATAATTATTTATATTTCTTTCAAATTTATTTCAAAAGTGTATAGTATATAGTAATGTGAAGAACGTCTCCCAATCCTCTTCAAATCAATTCCAAAGCCAAGCAGAAAAAAAATATTTCTGTCTAAGACAGTGAACATAACAATTTGGTCACTCTATTAATATTCAAATAGTTTACTAATATATTCACAAGGATGCTGTAATGCAATGATATAATCTAGATTGAACTAGTTGACGTTTGGACAAACTGATTCTTATTTTATTTAATGTCCCACGCGGGTTTCACGTGACTAGGTCAGTCATGCAAAACGAATCGTTGAAATAGAGATTGTCACTGACGATGATCTTTGTGAACAAACTTTAGCATCTGCGTTTAGATTATACAGACTGATAGCAGTAGTGGCTGTTAGTTTGTGTAAGGTCTTCGTCTCATAAATATCAAAAAACCTTTATAGTATAATAGCTTTTGCCCACTGATTTGTGTGCGTTGATTAAGTAATTTAGGTAGCTTAATTTTTATTCAATGTGCATTTTCATCAATCTTCCTGTGTTCAAATATGCGTAAACATTCATTAAATCTTACGAAAAGTTAAATTATAATAGTATTATACTTATTTATATTAGTTTTTGATTCCTCATAGAAACTTATATGATTTCTGGGATAAAAACAATCATGTGCCCTTTCCCGCGACTCCAACTATCTCCGTACTAAATCATTTCATCTATATCAGTTCAGCAGTTTGACGTCATTGAAGTTCCATCGACACGAAAAAGAAGAAGCAGTTTAAGCGTGAAGAGGTAACAGACAGACAGACCGACATAATTTCGCATGTATAATATTAATATGGATCTCAAGCCATATGAATAGTTGACATACAAACCTATTAAAAACAAAAAGTACTTAAATATGTTAATACCAAGCAAGCCTGGCATCGGTGAAACGGTTGCTAAGCCGGGATTTTTTCGGAAAGTATTTAACTGCTTAATATTTCTTTCTTTTTAACTATATATTCTTATATTTTGCTGATACACGGTTTGTTATTATAATTTATTGCTTATCAGTGAGGACCTATAATTGGCTGAATGTTGCATAATGTTTATTGAAGTATCCAAATTGTTAATGCTGTTGGTCTTCCATTTAATTAAATAAATAAATAAATACAGATTCAGAATAATAACTTCATCATCACCATAGTTATTGCAATCAATAAACTATACATTCAGACCTAAAC
This sequence comes from Craniophora ligustri, assembly GCA_905163465.1. Lineage (NCBI taxonomy): Eukaryota > Metazoa > Arthropoda > Insecta > Lepidoptera > Noctuidae > Craniophora > Craniophora ligustri. Next base: position 12,111,522 of record LR990969.1, read on the forward strand.
ATCAATAGCAATTATGCATAATGAAATACTTCTCAATAACCCATTAACGTCATCAATACTCAATAAAATCCCTTTGAAAATCGGTACTCTGTGTTCTGAAGCATATGAATGATCTAAGCTACACTTAATTATACTATAAACAATAGGACACGTGCAGTTACAAACAATGAAATTTCTAGTAACACTTGCCCATAATAGCAGGATGTATGATGAGGCACGTGGAGTAATAAATAATAATAATAATTAACTTAGTACTTAGAATGAATATGTAACCTAATAGGTACCTTGTGGTTAGTGCAGACACGATTTTAATTATAATACTTTAGTCTGTGACTGAATTATAAGAACGGTAATAAAGTATTGTCTGCTACTTTTTAAGAATCACGACGCAAAAAAGGTATTTCTTAAAAAAAATATGAATCCGTAACTTTCAAAACATATACAAAAAAACAAATAAGTATGTTATAAAAAAAGATATTAAGTATTTTGAAAACACCATTCGAAAACTCCAAAAGGCATTTTAAAATTATAAGTTTCACAATAAAGGTGTGTAGCCATATACAAAAACAAATAAATATTATTTAGCAAGAATTGTCCTTTCGCTGTGCTCGGTATGGTCACCGCACGAAATCGCAAGTGCCGCGGCGCTTAACATAGTGGGGTGACTCCCTTCACTTTTATTATAGACCTTATTTTATGGATATAAGGTTGAAAATGTGGGGACATATTTTTAATGATTGCCTGTAGGTTTTATAACACGACGTAACACGAAGGTCTAACGTGATTATGGACGTTGAACTCGCAACATTTTTTTCAACGTTTTTTTTTTCTTTCCGGATAGTTACTACCTAATTAATTAATGTACCGGCCATTATCTTGATGCAATAGGTATGAAGACGAAATTTGTATATTACAATATTTTATTTAAGCCCACACGCAAACCTTTTATGTAAATTGGTAATAGGTTTACGGCCAGTTCGTCTGATGTTAAGCGACACTGCGAATTACGATGGTGTGCGTTCACTTTGAAGACACCGATTCACTCGTGATTTAAATTCACTCAGATTATACGACTCGGGAAGCGCAGGGGTCTCCACATTTCAGGGGTACGCATAACAAAAGTGGACTTAATAGTTTCGTTCGGGTGTTTGAATTGTCCACCATGAATCGATATCGCTTTTTCGTGCTTCTGGTCGTCTGACAGTAGAAAGAACAAGGGGGAAGAAAATCGTGGCGATCTAATACCGTTGTACCGCCTAGTAACATCTTCATGCCAATTACAGTCGTTGCCTAAAATACCTATACTTAAAGATCACAGGTTCGTTAAACTCACAGAATGTATTGAACATTGTCAATATTTATAATAATTAGCATACACCATGTGTTGTTTGCCTACTAACAATATCAGTATGATGTAACAGTTTTTCCAACATACATTTCTGTCCTGATATTTTTTTTATTAACACAGTACGCAAAGGAGTTTGCAATTCAAAGAGGTTTCAATGATCTAACTTAAATACTCGAAGTGGACAAATATGTTCGTTTCATTATGTAGATTAATACAGGCGAGAATTTTGTCGTTGATTTTCAATAATATTGATTTCTCAATGATATCACTGTTTGCTAAACCAATTCTTATATCGTCTATAAAGTACATAAAATATAATAAGCTTCCTACGCCATTGTAATCACTGTTTAAATATACTTTTGTATATTTATTTCTATTCTATCTATATTAGGATGGATCGGGATGAAAGAATATTAATATACCGCGACTAAATCTGTAAAACGAAGTTTTATTCCGATGTCTAATATTCGCGTAAGTGAAAAAAAAACAATATGAGCTGTTTTATTACCTCGTAACTTATCATCTGCTTGCCCTCTATTATAATATGCGACTTAAAACGATCATTTAGAACAATCGAATTCTTCAGGGCTACAAGACAAATGACATGTTCTTTTCGCGTGTAAGACAGCAAACGTCATTGCTATTCAAAAAGTGATGGCCGCTCATTTTTAACGCCGCTTCAATACGTACTCATCTCATAATACAGTAAACTTCATTTGGCAATATTGTTTAATGTTAATTGACGATCATTGCTCGTAAGATTCCGCAAGAGTATGGATAATTTTTAGATTAGAATATCCTATATCCTTTTTTTTTTTGCTTGGTCAGTTTTGCTCCCGTTGCTGAGCAAAGACTGGAGGCCTTTTCCTGTTTCAATGCTGTTTTATTTCTCGACGTTCCTGTCACTCTTTGCGACATTTTTGCCTTGTCCAATAACGTCAGGGCCAATAGTGTCCAGTAGTGTCACTTCGCTCCTAAATCATTAAAAATGCTGTAAACTTACATGCTTGATGTTAAAATGCAGGATGCTCTCAATGTAGCTGGGCAGCTGGTTGACGACGGTGAAGTAGCCGAAGACTGAGGCTCCGTGAGTGATGATTATGGCCCATACTGGAGCTGACAGCAGCATCTTCTTCCATGGCACTGGAATGTGCTGTGGACAAAACATGAGGATGGTATTAGACGAGAAAAGGTTTATTGTTTTTATGAGCTGAAAAATACTGTCTTTCGTACCTACGAAACGAATTCAGTCCGCTCATTAAAACATTGACAATCGTTTCTTAAGCATAGCTTATGTCTTTTATGTCATGAAGCTAAGCTTGCCTAGTTTCGGTAACATATTGTTACAGACAAGTAGTCATTGTTTTCGAAGGCCCTCGCCATAGGCTATATAGACTTCTAAGATTACCCTTTCTCCCTGCTTGTTGAATACAGAAACCACACACCTTTTGGAGTGACAAGCGATTCTATAGTATAGCTAAAAATCTGAAATAAGCCAGTCCCCTTTGGATGGGATGGGGGATCGGGGATTTGATGCTTCATTTAAATAAGTATATTATTACTTTGTTTAAAGTAAATGAGCCATAATGCCAGAACGCCTAGAACATGCGTTAAATGCTACACTATTTTTTTAATTTTCCATGAACAATCAATTATCCACGTTACTAATTCCCAGAACTGAATCATATTATAACACATGCACGGTTCCTTATCATTCTAAGTTGACTCAACTAAACGCGTATGATGTCAGCGAAGCATTGTTTTTTACATAACATTATTGACAGCATTGTTTTTTACATAACATTATTGACAATTCAATTACCTACACGAGTTATGTCACTGATTAGCAATATGTACTTGATTGGAAAATATATATCAATTTCAGCAGTCCATTTGTCCTCCACGGGGTTTTGAGTAAGGTCAAAGAATTTAAAGTTAATCTAACATATGAAAAGGACATAAGTATATATTTTCTCGCAGCCAGTGTCCGTTTATGGAAGATGTAGGTATAAAGGTGGACGAAGCAAATGAGGTAGGTGCAGGAATCGTTACAAGAGGCATTCCGCAGTTTATATCTATAATATATGTATGTAAGTAGGTCCATAATTTCCAAATACGGGATGGTAATCGTTCGAGTAAAAGAAGAATACTGCAGAGGTATTCTAGTTCCCCTCTCAACTGAGCGGAGACCCGTGCCCAGCAGTGGGACATTAATGGGTTGATGATGATGATGATGATTCTAGTTCCCCAAGTCAGAGTACCAGGTCTTTTGACCAAGGATGATGTCACAAACTGGATGTTTAGATAATGGTTCCTAGCATCTCAAAGGCGAAGAATTTACCCCAAATAAACCGGAATAAAAACCCGTTTAAAAATAGCTAAAGCTTATAAAAACTTTTAGTACACCCTTCGTTTTAACAAAAGAAACATGGTGGTATGTCAATAAAAAACTCCTCAACGCCTACAATTAACATAATCACCGTTCTTAGAATACCATGGAATTTACCACGTAAGGAAAAAGCGGCAGACAGACGTAATTACGATCCGATGTAATGTACAGTGGAACTTTAATTAGAAATAAAATTAATCTCAGCATTAACTCTAAGATAATGAATATTGGAATTGTAATTATTGAAATATTAATGAAGTTGCAAAGTTTTAAAGTGGGCAGTTGTGATGGAGTCAAAGGACCAATGACTTTTTGAAGTTAGATGCTCAAAGGGTAAAGGAAAACATGAGGAAACCTGCATGTGCCTGAGAAGAGATTTTCTTGAGAATGTGTAGTCTTGCTACCTGAATTAGCTAGCGTGGTGGACTATAGCGTAATACCTCTCAAATTGGAAGAGACCTATGACCTAGCAGTGGGACAATAATTGAGTTGATGACGAAAAAACTAAATATGCGACGAGAAAACATAATTCTCGTGGCATATGTTGACATTAGTTTGATATACAACGACAAGATTATATGCTAGACTAAAGCCATTGTCATTATCGCAATAGTAGTAAGAGGTAGGTGACAAAACGAAATTTGAATAATAAATGTAATTCAGAAATAATATAAAACTACTTTTTACGGATTTTATCGCGAAGTTTCGGATCCTCGTCTGACGCAGACAGTATAAGTACAAAGAATTTATTCAGTTACCTATTGTCAGATAAACAGTTAGTAGAATTAAAAAAGAAGTCGTTAATATAAACGTGTCCGTTTTTTAAAGTATCTAAGTACCCAGTAAGTAGCGTGTATATCACGACAAAAAATTTTTTAGAATACGTTTAGGAATGCGAGATGAATAATAAAACAGCCACGCCAATTTTTTTGTATTAGCATGACATGTGTTTTAATGTCCTGCAAAAAACAATAGGTATGCGGAAGACTGCTCGGACATGTCCCAAATTTATTGAGACACATGGTCGACCTAGTTACTACGACTTGTCAGTGGAATGACTAGTAGTCGGGTCATTATATTTTACATGAACTTTAAACCGCAACTTGGTATGGTCTGTGGTTGGAGCTGATAAAAAATCGCGTTTGTACTCGTCTCAACTCGAGAAATAAATATAATATTTTTCTTTTTCTAACTTTATAGTATTTTTCTGCCGTTGCGCCTGAGTTTTTTACTAAGTTATTACTAGAAATGTAACAGTGATATGTTTTAGATAAGAACTCTTAAATACGCTAAGTATTTATTAATTATTTTTTTTATTATATTCAAATGTTTTTACATACTTATAGATATTGTATTAGGAAGGCAACCGCGCGCCATCAAACCGTTTCTTGAAATCAGATAAATCAGAAAAAACGTACCTTAGTTTGCAAAATCAATTCGCCAAAATTCATGAAATTTAACAAAATTACGAGACTTTTGCATACATAATACATTCATTAAACAAAACATTTGTTCAAACTTGGTCAAAGCAAATGTGGTTAACAAATTTACATGCGTACACGCTGAGTGATCGGTCCGCTAAATTATTGCGAGACATTTGCGTATTGTTTAAATAGACAATGCGTTCTGCGTAGTCTATTGTTCTCAAAATTCACTACAAGTACTTATATTTATGAAGGTTTAAGTTGATAATGTGCTGAAGATAAAAACTTACGTATGAAAGAGGCACAGACTTATATTAAGGCAACTTATCTTAAAGAAGTAGTACTTGTAGAAATAAATGACTGGGGACAGTCCAAGTCATTAGTTCGGAGTTCGAATGGAGAGGAGAACTGAGAGGAGACTACCGCTCAGTAATGGAACAGTAAATAGGTTGACAACATCTTCCTAAGTTTACAGGACTTCGATATTTTATGGAAATAATTGTTACTAAGAGGACACCGTAACTGAGTTTTAAATAATCCTAAGTGGAAAATATTACTATAATCTGTTAAAGATTACTAAATTAAGAAATAATTCTATCAAAACAGACCTTACTACTAGAAAAAAAAGACTCCAAATCTCTCTTATGCCACAATTGGGAAAGTTCAAAGTAAAATGCTGTCAGTTTCTAATGGCAGGGATTATGTAGTTTCTTCCCATCATCAAAAAGACGTGAATGTCCACCAGCTAATTTAATAAATACCTACCTCGGAAAAAGACGTGTATGTCTGTATTACCAGCCAATTAAATAAATGCCTACGTCGATTATATTCAAATGCAGCGATCTTTGAAGCCTACCTCAAATTACCTTTGCCAATGATTTGTTTGCATGATTTACTCTATGTTACACGAATTTAAATCAGTCGCCATGATGATTGCCAAAGTTATATATGTATAATAAATCAAAATTAGATTTTCCTCAAACAAATTATAATTTGGCAATGAAAGATGTTGTGCCGTTTTTTTTAAGCATACTATTTCCCGTGACTTCGTCGTCTGCTTAGAAACTTCAGCCTCCTTCCCACTTTCTCATAGGATGATTTCCGGGGTAAGAACTATTCTGTATAAGGATATACAGGGAATGGTCTGGGACTCAAACTATCTCCATACCACTGTTATCTAAATCGGTTCAGCGGTTTAAGAGTGAACAGGTAACAAACAGACAAGGGGTGGAAGTTAGTATGCGAGATCGAAAATTTCTTAAAAAAGGAGGGTAAATAATTAATACGCAGATTGATGAAAAAGCAGATTGTAGGTATAAAATTACTATAAATGCTACGCAGACAAAGTAGCAAGACAAAGCTATTATAATAAATAAATAAATATTCTGCGACATTTTACACATCACCATCTAGTCCCAAACTAAGCAGAGCTTGTACTATGGGTACTAGACAATGGTTATAAATACTTATATACTTTTTTTTGTAAATACATACTTATAATACATAGGAAACACCCAGACGAACACAAACACTTATATTCATCACATTAAATATTTGTGTCCCGTGGGAATCGAACCCACGACCTCGTGATCAGCAGTCCGGTACTCGAACCACTAGACCACAGAGGTCGTCAAAACACCTCAAGACAAGACAATCAAGACAGGAAGAAAGAAAATAGTCTATATGTCTTCTTCCCCGCGTGACATTTTATATTTGAGAGAGCTACAGGATGTTGAAGGTACTTACTCCTTTGTTGCTGGAGTCCTGCGGCAAAGCCTTCAGGAGGTAGTTGCGCTCAGTCTCCGAAATACGAGGATGCTGTCCCGGAGTGTCGTACACCACGGCGAACCATGCCACCGACCACATCACACCAATTATGCCTGTATGAGAGTAGGTAAGATTATCAATCTTCTGTCTCTCTGCAAGCTGATGAAGAAATGCGTGCTGTAAAGTCAGCGTGGAAAGCAAATCCTAGCACCCTTTGTAATAGGATAGTTACCATGCTTCCATCTTATGGATGTGACCAAACCCTGTCTGTGTTCGTATTGAACTAGAATTATTATTGTGGTGGACTATAGCCTAATCCCTGTCAAATGAGAGGAGACCAGCCCAGCAATGGGACGATAATTGGGCTAATGATTGTAATCGAAGCCTGTAAGATTGTAGTGAAGTCTGTCATGACTAGACCACATAACTTGAAAACTGGATCCGCTCTTGTGAAGTTTACAGTAACTATTTAAGTTTGTGATATTCATTGGACAAAACGAGGCTAAAAAACTGTCAAATTGATCCACATTCCACAGATATAAAACTGAAGTTAGGCAATGGAAACATAGCACAGGTAAAAACAATCACGGATCGCATAAGAGCGAATAAGGCAGCATTGGTATGGAGAGAACAGAGTTCAGTGTTTTATGAACACTTTGAGTTTACTAGTAATAAAGAATCTAGCTTGATACCGAACCTTCCCGCATTTCTATTAGTGGTCCTGTTTTGTGTAGCAAGTCGTGTTTTCGCAATAAAATGGCAAGCGCTTATTGATAACAGTTTAGTTCGATATGGACAAGGGTAGGGCTGATAGTAAGTAGAGTTAATGTGGTAGATTGCTGCAGACGTCAGATGAATATCTGCAAGTAAAATGCGGGCCCGATACAAAGCGATTTACCATGAGAGATATAGCTAGATGCTATTGCACAGGTTCGTAGAAAACAGAGACAATTCACAAAAAAAACAATTCTTGGTTCTGTCGAACTATAACAGGTTGCCTCAAACCAACACCGCTCAACATGCTGTATCCCATTGCTGGTATAGCACCCCCACAAATTCGCAGAGAGGTCGCGTGTGGCGTTGAAAGACAAAAACAGCTTTCTGATACAAGACACCCGATGTATGGTGTCCACCTGCCGACACAACGTCTAAAAAGCCGACATAGCTTCCTCAAAGCGACGGAGGCCGTGTCGGGTTGTCCAGATGAAGCCCGGCGTTCACTTTGGAAAAAAAGGTTTCCCCCTCCAGCTAACACCATACACCCTGAAGAAAAGCTTCCTTCTGGTTTCGATCTTCCCTGGCCCACATGGAAGTCACTAAACCGACTCCGGACTCAAGTGGGTAGAAGTAAATATGACATGAACAGGTTACATTGACGAAACAGGGATGACCTGTCGATGTGGTATTGGCCCCCAAACCATGTCGCACCTACTTTCATGCCCTTCGTGCCCCAACACCTGCACGTCGAGAGACCTTTGGTTTGCCACTGAAGGTGCCGTAAACGTGGCATCATTCTGGGCTCGTCAGATTTAATGGCCATATTTACTTAAATGTGGGTATTAAATTTGACGACATTCATGTTCCATCGACACGAAGAAGAAGAAGACACGACAATTTCTAAAAGATACAGCCATTTCCGCGATTAATGGCTTATTGTGATGACTTCACAGCACAGCATAAAAATTAAATTTACTGACTCTAAAGACTAACCTAAGCCAGCTCCTAACTGAAAGTTAACTAACATCCAAACAGTACGGTATAGTAATAGGAATAATAAAGATTATTTACAACACATTACCAGTAAAGTAGAATGCAGACTCCCATCCAAAGTGTGCGATAAGGAAGCCGCAGATAGGCATTGTCATCGCCGCGCCCAGGGATGAAGCTGCAAGAAAACGAAGTGGAAACGTTAGAATTGGTAAAAAAGCATACTCACGTGTTTTTTTCCATTTCCACATTCAAACATACGATTACTAGTACTGCCCACATGGCCTTATTGAAAGAGTTCACCGATTAGATCGGTGCAATTTCTTCTAGAGCGCTTACTCCCGGCGTTTCCATCAACATCCGCCTCATACCTTTCGTCAATCGCCTATCATTCATGTTCTCACCATGCTCAAACCATCTAATACAGGCCGCTGGCGCAGTAATTGAGCAGTCAGCTTCTGCGCTGAGTCACGGTTTCGATCACAACACGGGAGGACATTTATTTGTAAGACATACAGGTAATTGTTGTTGTGGCGCCGGTTGTTTTATGTATGTGCGAATTAGTTAGCGCTTGTAAACGCACCCACGACTCGGAAGAGAAAGTCCGTAGGCATAGACAATAGAATATAGATCAAATTTACTAGCCAATAAATTGCCATTTACCTACCCACATCTATTTTCGATTTCAAATGTCGTATACGTAACGATATACATATAACGTCATAATAATTCGTACCTGGCCTTTCAGAATTATTACCAACCATATCAATAATATCTGGAGTATAAAAGCTAAGTGTTTCGCGAATGTGTTTCGACCTAAATCGATAGGTGGTTCGCTTACATTGCTTAAGTAACCTAAGTCTATAAAGTGCGCTATGATGACAATAAGATAGCGATAAACTTCTTTATAGCTGTTAGCGTTTAAATACACTATATAATAGAGCCGTTCGTACTTCGATATAAAGCCGTTTTTTCGCCAGCGACCTCGATACGTATCGAGTCAATTTTTGGTGGCCCGAAATTTATTGCGATGAATGGGTTTACGAACGTCACGGATTTGATAATAGCATTTTGTAAGTCCGGTTTTTAATTGGTACGTCACCGACACAGCGTAAGAAGTCAGCTTAAGAATAGTTACAGTCATAATAATAAATAATCGTCCAGGTAAAAAATGTTAAATAAGGCTCATTGGATTAATAACATGGTCGTAAATAAATAACAGTACGTACGTACGTAAGAAAATGGTTGAGCAAACAGTTCTTCAATGAAATTGTTAGCAGTAACAGTTGTGGAATTTCGATTTGTGCGTGTATAAAGGCAATACACTTGCGCCCTATTCAATGGGACCTAAAATCATACCCGCGGCGCCCGGTAGCTTCGTAGCAGAATACCCCTGCCTAATCGTTCAGGTAAAGATGATGAAAAATTTAACCAGTTCTTGATCAATAAATGTGACAATTTGTATTTCTAACGCATATTTAGGCTTAAACACTTCGTTAGCCAACATTAATGTGAAAGCAGATACCTAGATACGCTTTACTATAATCTAAGTGTATTAAATTACCCAATAAAGCGAATAAGATAGTGTACAGCAAGCTTAGTGTACAAAGACTAGGAATGAACCAACGATAGCACAGTATTTGTAATGTTACGCTAATAATAGGATTACTGTGCGAATTGTAAACTGTCGTAACATCTACGAGTAAGTACGCTAAGACTGTAGATTATCCGACGGACGTTTTAAAGTGAACGTTAATCAGTACTAATTAAGTCAATTGTCTAATGCTCTATTTGTTTTTAAAAGATACGCTTGTACTGAAAATGAAATACACAAACGCCAAGACCTGAAACAATCACTCGTACAAATATTTGTTCCGTGAGAAAATCATAAAGACGGCCTATAATAAAAACTTTGTCAAAGTCAAAGTCAAAATATCATTTTTTGAACGTCGACAATAAAGACAATCCCAATTAACCCTTCTGTCTGAAGTGTTCTTCACCGCTTCCTAGTGTTTTTGCTGGGAAGAAGAAGCGGCGCAAACTCCCCAGCAACACATTTCTGTCTGTTTATTTAATAAATGATTCTATACGATTATCAGTCTATACTATTTGGTCACCAATATGCATGACTTTAGTGTAAACAGGCTTTTATTCTATTGAATATTTATTTACTTCAGGTTATCTACCTAACTTAAGGAAGGTTTAACCGATCCAATAATAGTAATTTTATCAGCATCCCAAGAACGAAGCAAGAACGAGAGAGCATGGTGTTCTAATTAGACTTCCATGTTATGATATACATATACGTTCATCCGAGGAACTCTGTACAGCCAGCCTATACCAAACCTGCAGACTATGTTATCTTACAACCACAGCAAAAGAAAACTATTCATAATAATATAAGAAGTAACGAAAATAGTAGTGGCGAAATTTCCAAATAAAAATCCCATTACACACTATCAAAAGATTAAGCAACGGCGACCAAAAAATGGCGCCTTCATTATTTAATCATGAACTTGGCAATGGTCTCGAGTAGGTCACGCTGTATTGCCAACTGCACCCGTTCATAGCTTAAATAGATGTTTTTCTAACTGCAGTCGACTCTACGATTCCTCGGTACATCGAGAGCGTATATATTTGTTTTCATCTGTGTTCTTTATACTACTCCTGAAACCCAGGATCAACAACAGCTGCCACCCAGAAAATTGTCGAGACAATGACCACCGAGGTGTCCCAGTTGACGAATTCAATCGTCAACAAAATGAACCATAAATATAAACACGAGCACGAAAAATTTCATTTAATCAAATTCATCTGTGTAGCAAGTAGCCAGACAAGTAGTTGAGAGGAGGAATTTATGGTATCACTATATGCCATGGATATGTTAAGTGTTTCTCCCAGCCTGTCTAACCACTATTGGTGTTATGTTATGTCGTAAGAAGCAATCGGGCGAGTAAGTGGTATTGAAAAAATAAATGCCAGTGCACCGTCAAGTTACCGCGTCACTACACTGATTAGGAAACTAACCACATATAATTACGATACAATACCATCACGCCTCACGTCCCCGAAGGGTTAGGCAGAGGTGTACTAATGTACACCCATATTTCGCCGGCATGTGTTAGGTCTCATGTAATAGGGAGCGAGCCTATTGCCACCAACCGGGCACGAGTTTTAAATTCCGAGCTACTGAGAATTTCATAAAAAAACAGCTTTGCTCGACCTGGGAATCGAACATATAGGTATAATTGATTAATACTAATGACTACTAAACCCGCAACGGGATTGCAAAGATCGTCTGCCACAGTTTCGATGATCTTGAATCATCTGATCGTCATTTCGAGATGACAACATTTCCCCGTTTTAGAATGGTAACCAGATGAAGCCCTAATAGGGATTCCTAAAGTTACAGATTAAGGTTTGTCTTTCAATGTTATTATTTCTTTTAAGAGTTTCGTCGCTTAGAGACTCTTAGAACTAGAACGGTCATTATTTTTATATTTATTCATCAACCATCATGATTGAAAGACCAGACTGATCATTATTGAAGTCAGAATTTAATTCAACATGTTTTATTATTGGTAAAAAATAACTGTGCCCGACAGGGTCCATAATTGCTTATTTTTTTTAAATATTTCCTAGCTACAGGTATGTGTACATACATTGTGGAACGCAATAAATTAACACACTATTTGTCATTATAAGTTTTATAACCTGGAATTGCAACCATAGACATCAACAACAAACCTATAAATAATAAGTGATGAGAGTAAATTATTCCTTCGTAGCGACTGTACTCAGTAGGAAAGTTACTGCCTCACAAGAGGTCACGGCGTGACGTATCACTTGGTCTACATTAACTGGACTAGTTAGAGCTGATAGACTTAACTAGACACCTATTGTCGTTAACAATATTCACATTATATAAAAGTCTCTTATTTGAGATGGATTATGGGGAATCTCGAGCGTAGAGTAAATATTACAATGTTGATATAATTATAATATGCTAATCAATAATAATTAGCATATTATAATTATATCAACATTTTATAGTTTAGACGTGAATTCTTAATACAAAACTAGAATAAAAGAAAAACAATGAAACATAATACTGATTTTGAACTATGGAAATAAAACTACTTTTTACGGATTTTATTGCGGTATATTGTTATTATTTTAACCCGACGCGACGTTTCGGACGGGCGCGGGCCGAGCGACTGTCGACTGCCGATGCCGGCCTACTGAATGTGACCATGGATGCTGTAAAGGATCCGAAACATCGGGTTAAAATGATATCAACATACCACGATAAAATCAGTAATAAGTAGTTTTATTTCAATGTCTAATATTCGCGTAAGTGTAAGAAATCAATATACAGATTTCTTACTCTGGCGAATACTAGACAAGACATTGAAATAAAACTACTTGGATAAATAGAGTATCTAAAATCTCTTTCGCGTTACTATCAGGGTGTCGTAAATATGTCGTAAAAAGCAATAAGGTAATGGTAAATATTACCCATAAAATTGTTATTTGATAGCTAATGACGCAAAACCCAGTTAATAATAACTGCGCAGTGGTTTCTCTGGCTCTGCACGTAAAACTATAGTAAAATAAACAATGGAAACGTAAATGTATCACTATCAGAATATAACAGGAAAGGGCGACTGATAACAACAAATACCTATAGTTTCATTTTCGGTTGGGCTTTACAATGATATTTAAACCAAATAAATGAAAAAAAACATGTCCACGTAGTTGTAATCGCAGTCCACGGCTGGACATAGGCCTCTCCCAAAATTTCGAGCGGACTAGTGGAGACCGCGAACCGGCAAACATAGTATAGGACCCCCCGCCCGGCTAGATTCACTGACGACCTAAAAAAGGTAGCGCGGATATAACAGAGGATTTCCTCCCCCGAGGAAGGGGGAGAACAGAGTGTTATAGCGCCGTTTGAAAGAGGTCTCGACTAGGATGAATAGTAACGAAAAATTGTAATAAAAATGCTTTTTACAGATTTTATCGCGGTCGATGACCGTGGAAACTGTAAAATGAACCGAAACTACGAGATTAAATCATATCAATACACCGTAAATGAAGTAGTTTCATATAAATGTCAAACATTCGCATACTAAAATCATAAGTGTAAGTAATTTTAAAAAAATCCTTTATCGGCACTTCGTATCGTATCGATACTAAATAATCCTACTAATATTATAAACGCGAAACCTAAAGTATGGATGGATGGATGTTTGTTACTCTTTTACTCAAAAACCCCTTAAAAGATTTGAATGAAATTTAGCATATATTTAGTTTATTACCTGGATTAACACATAGGCTACTTTTTATCTATATACCATGCGGGCAAAGCCGCAGGAGGCAGCTAGAACTACTATATATCTAAGATCTATATAAAGTCCGGATCTAGGTACTTATTGAGATAAAATTATTACAAGTAGGGACTTACTAGTCAACCTATTTATAGTAAGTAAATCGATTCATTTCACTACCTACTAAAATTACGAATGTATTCATATTTCACCGATAAAGGTGAAAGTAAGTTCTAGAAAGTTCTGTGACAGCGAATAGGATTACGATACAGTAAATTTTCCTTGTTACATATATTTCTTGGATTTTATGAGACATAAAACTAGAACACTCAACAAGTTTTTTTTTTTCAGTCCTTCCAAACGATATCATCATCATCAACCCATTAACGTCCCACTGCTGGGCAAGGGTCTCCTTTGATTTTTGAGAGGGATTATTAGGCTATAGTCCACCACGCTAGCCCACTGCAGGTAGGCAGACTTCACATGCCATCGAGAATATCTCTCAAGCATACAGGTTTCCTCACGATATTTTCCATCACCGTTTGAGCATGTGATAAATACGCACATAACTCCGAAAAGTCAGTGGTGCGTGCCTTGTGTTTGAACTCGAAACCTCAGTCCACTGGTCACACAACTAGGCTACCACGATATAGACGAAAAAATAAATATTATTTGATGTATACGTTACAAAACACCGTGAGGAGATACATGCTGAAATCTTTTTTAACTGACTTAAAAAAAGGAGGAGGTTCTCAATACGATAGTATTTTTTTTTCTTTATATTTGTTATCTCAGAACTTTCTTTTGGGTAAACCGATTTTGACGATTCTTTTTTATTTGTCAGCTGATGCTTACCGTGGCCAGTTATGTCCGTTCTGACATTTGAAGAGGTTTTTTTCGTTAACAATTTTTTTTTTCGATTAACTGACTCGTCTCTAGTGGTCATTAGTGCGACTTCTAAGAGGCTTTGCACTATAAGCTGTAGTATGCTTGCTGAAGTATGCTTTCGTGCCCAGTTGATGGCAATAGGCTGCCCCCCTATTACAGGGGACTCTGTCCTATCCTTCGCCGACGACAGCGGTGATGGTGATTTTTCGATTGGTATGTGAAGTCTGCCTACCCGCACTACTATACTAGGTGGACTATAGCATAATCATTGGTCCTAAGAGAGGGTCTGTATCCAACAGTATTTTAAATGTTATCATTCTGAAAAATGCACATATCTCCCATTAAACTACCATATATCTCTATAATTACTATTGAATTATATCCATTATAATAATAGCAACACTGAAAACAGGTTTGGATATGGAAAGTTCAAGGTGCAGAAGGTGCTAATATAACATATAATTATTCGCAAAGGCTGTAGTTTTCCTCAAAAATACCTAGACCCAGTTGGTAAAGGACATTTAGAAGGGCGATGTGCCTCGTGACTCGATTTAAAACAATTAATTACGGCCACACACATCGCCCTAAAGGTTATTAACAATAACATATGACATAATGTAACAGTAAACTGAAAATATGCGTCTGACAGTTATTAAGACACTATAAATTTATTTAAAATATGCAAAACCTGCATGCTTGAGATTTTCTAAACGGCATGTGAAGTCTGCTAATCTGTACCTAGGCTAGCGTAGTGGACTGTATAGCCTCTCAAATGAGAGGACACCAATGCCCAGCAGTGGGACAATAAAAAATGGCGTTGTTAAGCATATCGTCTAGTAGTCTTAAAAATTATTACAATGCAGAAGACAGAAACAAAAAAGAACTTCATAAAATAAACTCGGCTTGAGCATTTGGCTGCTTTCCAAGCAAATAATATTAAGTTTCGGTAAACGATTTATTTAAATTTATGTAGAATTATCGACTATAGACATTACAACAATGTTTTTTATATAAACTAACGTTTTGCATTTAGTGTCCATTAATTATAATATGTAATCATTAATACAGTGAATATAAGAAAGCCGTGGACTTTAGAATATATTTTTCTTCATTTGACGTTTGCATTCTTTGTGTTTGCGCCTAACTGAACTTGTGACTTCGTAATTTACAAACAATGCGCCTAGAACGACGATTCCATTTCATTCGATACTCGTTATAAGTGGTGAAAGGTAGGGAAACCAAAATTGCAATTTTATTTATGTTTGAACGAAGTATTTAAAAAAAAGTTTAATATAACCAATGACTTAATATTTTTTGTAGGGTAACCACATTTCGCGGACTTATTTTTCTCAAATTTTCCCTATTCATTTAAAAAAAATCATAAATCAATATGTGGTTGGTTTATTTTTCCCCCAACAGTGACTCTTAAATCGATTTTATTCTAGAAGTAAGTGTGCTACTAAAAAATTAGCATTCCATTTCTAAATCATGTCACGTTGTATTTTCACTTTTTTTTTTCACAGTTACGCCTAGCACCTGGAGCTTTTGTTCGAACAGTTAAAAGCGGTGCGACCATATCTTATGGGGTACAATAGGACAATTGATTTTAAGTTTTTTTTTTATACTTTATAATAATTACAGTAAAAGGGTCATGTATTGTGCTATATAATCACTTAACAAAAACGTAACCGTTAAATACACGAAATACAGTCGAATAATATTTAAAAAAAAATTATCGTCTACAACATCGAATACCATTCAAACATGAATAAATTCTAACATAAAGGAAGATAACCTTTGACCAAAAATATTACCAATAGACAAACACGACGCAAATGCTAAATTTATTATTTTTAATTGCCCTATCGCCCGTCGCTCATGCGTAACAGTTATCGTTGATAATAATCGGTAAAAGGAAGCTCTTGTCAAATCAAGTAAACAAGATAAGATTTTATTGCGAACTGACAATTATTTGATTCATAATTTGATATGATATAACATACGGCCCACTTTCAGAACAGGCGGGATAAGGTCCTCTTTGGGAGCGAATATTCTAGACGTTCTTCACTAGATGTTGCAAATAGTTTCATGAAACTTGGGACTTTTAGGACTTTTGAATAATAAAAAATATAACTAACAAATTTACAATATACCATGTTGTTTAACATGTAGTGAGGAAAATATAAAACTAACATTTTCTCTGAAGTAATAGTCAACAATAAAATGTTTATTGTACTATTATTATTATCGTCCATGACTATGTTCCGTGTAATGTTTGTGAGAATACTTTATTTATACATATTTATGTACAAGGAAATGCATTACTTAGGTACATGTTTTGTAACCAAGGTTGCACTAACCATGAATTAGTAATCAGATAAAATATAATGAGGCTTTGATCAGAATCTTAGTCATGTATTCAAGCCACAATGTAATACGTACGAAGCGGAAAACTGCAGCATACCATATTTAAACAATTAAATATTTGGAGACAAAAACACACCGCCATCTGAACAAATATTTAAATTCGGAACCGATGTGGATACAGGAAAGGACAATGTCATCGTAATTGCTTTCGAGAAAAGACTCCGGCGCACGTTCCTAACCTTGCGAGCAATCGTGGTCACCATATTGTAACCACGTGACCACACGTCCCGTACTAAAATAATACTAAGCCGAGCCGCAGTTCTCGGAACTGGTTAACTGCAGCATAGCAACGGTTGCGCAAGGTTAAATCGCGCGGTCAAGTAATAACAGCCAATCAGATGGCGCAGATGCCGTGACGTCAGCGACCACGCCTGCGCGCGCCTCCGCCGCCATATTGTCGCTTTCAAATGCACGCATCACTGAGAAATGTTTGCGCGACGACACGGAGCGATAACAATACGAGCCCTCCTTACGTGTCTGATGTTTTGTGACATCAATATCTCGGAAGCGTCAGATGACGGAGGAATCCAGAGGCCGGTAAATCCTAGCTGTACGTTGTGTACGTTTTCATACCCGCAAATATCTATATATAAAATGCGACAAATGTTCAAGCAAAACGAAAAAAACACTCACACCTTTCCTTTAATTATTATTTTAAGTTTTAAAAACACTTACCCATCATGTTGGACATAAATTTCGATCTGTCCATTGGTGGAATCCATTTGGAAGCCATGGGGAGGATAGCTGGCCATGTCGCTCCGAGTAGGAATCCCAGTAAGACTCTAACAGCTACAACCCAGCCGAAGCCGAGGGTCGCGGAGGCAGGAGTAAGAAGAGTAAGGACACTGGCTAAGAGAGTACTGTAGCCGAACACCCGCCTGGTAACGAAAAAGAAAAGAATCCATTAGACTAAACAAAAAGAGAATGCTGTACGACGCCTTTGATTAAAAAAACAGTCTAATAATGACTAATTTGATACTCCAATGATGAGAATAAAAACTGAGTGTCGATATGACAGGTAATACGAGACGAGGCACGTCAAAAATCCGCCTCCCGCATCGACATCACGAAAACTAGCACGCAAATATTTCACGAATGATCAAACACCTGTCTGTTATACGATAACGTTCATAAATCGTAGCGTGGAGCATGCCCGCATACGCTGCGAGAACGTTCCGCGTGAATCATTTACTGACATCTCATTTTTTAAAGAAAATTACACACTACATGCACTTTCAAGGAGATTTTCCGAGTTGAAAGTTTCATGACTCGAAAAAAATACAATGGGATAAACTACTTCAATATATAACTTGTTAAACTTGATATCGGCGTCCTCAATATAGTGTTATTCACACAATTAGTCACTAACCGGTTAAGTAAGCCTGATAAAGTCGACGAGCGCCGGCGCAACGATAAATTAATTCAAAAGCATTATGCTTGTATTAAATTAAATTTTATTGGAAGTTAAATGTTAAGTGTTATTAATAAATGTGCCAATTCTATTTGCAAACAAGTTACGGTTGTCATCAAGCCATTAGTCAACTTTCAAATCCCACGTTTTTTTTGTCATATGCATATTGATTGTACAAAATGCTCTCAATTTGTACTTGTTCTTAAATTAAATGTAACGGTTGTTATTAATTTGCGAGTCAGAAGTGTCTTATGAAATCATTGCTATTAAGGTTGTCATGAATAATGTACTTGTAGCTGTTCCATTATGAGTGATTATCACAGTTCAAATCGATGGCAAGGACCAAAAGCTTCAAGCCAATCAGCTTCGTTGACTTTTCCTGACCTGTTTATTTAATGTTGTCTAGAAAGTTCGCCGCTGAAATTTTTCGGACATACAAACTCGTTTAATTTAAACTACAAAATAAGACTTGCACGCTTGATTGCATCGCAAAAAATGCCATTACCCAGCTTAAATTATTGAGATATCGGAACCGGTCTTGATTTATGAGAATTGTATGGCCACTAATATTTCAAATCGGAAATTCAAAAGAGAATGACTGAATTAAAAATATGCAATGCGGTGGCGCCGTCAGGGTGGGAGTCGTTAACCGGCAGCCTGCGGTTCAGTCCGATCGCTAACCTGTGCAGTGCAAGTTTTTATTTTTTTAAATTCAATACCCCCGCCATCCGCACTGCATTTTAAGTGCAACCAGAATTGAATGGCATAGTATTCGTTAAGAGATACGTGTTGTTTACCGTTCTATAGCCAAGTTTTTGTTACGAACTGCAACTAATATTTGTATATCGGGCTGTCATTCCGCAAGAGATGAGCTGTGCTGCCAAATAGTCTCTATAATACATTTGAGAGAGACTCACAACTTTCTCATCTCACGAGACTGTTTTTTTTTTGAGGACCAGTCCATTACACAATACAATCGTGACTACAGCAGCTGTTGGTATCAAATCTCTTTTTTGGCTAACACCGAATCTGGACTTATTAAAAACATATGACACTACTAGATTTGCCTTGCCGCATTGCCCATTTTGGCATGGAACAGTTTTTGGTTAATGCAATTAACGAACTTGGCATACTTTTGCCAACTCGTTTGGAACATAAATACAAGGAATTTTATAAGGTAGCTATATCATTATTTCAGGACCTTGTGGCCATCGACCTCCAAGATTAAGCAACTTGTAACGGTACCAGCAATCTTGAATGTATCAAGCAATAAAGGAGCTTCTCTTTTTGCTTATGCAGCAGTTGCATCGCACCTTACGATGAATCATGAGTTTCATGGTGCCATCCAAGGGAAGCTGTAGTTAAACCCTTCTCGCAACTGGATATTAATCAGCATCCCAGGGTGAATAGACACCTGATTGTTTTTGTAGTTGGAATCTCTGCCGAAAACAGTTAAGGAAACGCTAGATAAAAATAATGTCCATTCTTACCTGGCGCCAATGACTTCTGCAAGTCTACCACCTGGCAGTTCTGTGAGTACATAGCCCCAGAAGAAGCAGCCGAGCAGATGGTTCTTCTGCTTTGTGTCCCAGTGGTAGCGGGTTTGCTCTATGTGCTCCGGGTGCTACAAGAGGAAATTAGTCACTTTTATTGATTACGCAGACTTATAAATAGGATGAGCACATAATCCACTAAGCAGTCTCTACTACGTATTGACCTGGGTTACTGGTTACTGGTAATTAATATAAAGGAAATGTAAGTCATGAAACCAAATGTCAACTAATTTCGAGTATTGTTTTTTTTTTAAAGTCAACTGTAAACCACCTTTAAACTTTACAAATAAAATAAAGCATGACACACTTTTTAAAAATACATATGTATTATAGATAAAAATTAATTAACGGATTGCCGCCATATTACTAGTAACCCTGTATTTAAATATATCCCCAGGTTTGTCTTCTAAAATATATCTATCCAGTTTCCTTCACTACATGTTAGAACTTATTTTTAGACAAATTCATCATATATACATAAACATACTATTAATGTTGTTTTTGTTAAAACCGGAGTTCTATTGTTCTCATGACTGATAAAAAGCTGAAACGACCGGCTTTGCGACTACACGGGAATAACCCGTGCCTTGAACCGTGTATCCGAGTCTTATTGATTAATACGCTTTATTTTTTACTGAATCGAGTGTTTCAATTTTATTCGCCGTCGTGAATCTTAAAATGAAAAATCGGATACCTAACAATCGATTCTTTTTATCTGATTGTCGAATCGACCGCAAAATGGTTTTAAATACACCGAGATGTGCCTTAATTATACTTTTAATTCTCTCTGTATGACGAGTTCAATTTCGGGGTCTTCAAGCCACGAGTGAATAGGTATGTTCTTGGTAAGCGTGCTACATCTTATCCCATATCGTTACTTACCGTCAGGTGAGGTTGTAGTCAAATACTAACCAACTAGTATGTATATAAAAATACGACTTTAATAACCCACACAGAATAGTAAATACACATAGAATAATAAACACGATATAATTATTATCGATAAATCAAACAATTTTCAATGGTCATGTTTACTGAGAGATCTTCTCTCGGGATTCAATAAATTCAAAGCAATAAATATGAAAGAAGTAATAAATCTTACCTCGGTAACGTTGTGGGGGCCATGAGTGATGTTCATAGCGGCAGTGGCGTTGTCATTGTCATCGTAAATCATTTCCACGATCGCGATCGTGAGGTTCACTCGGAGGGCGTAGTTCAACATGAAGCCCAGGAGGACCATTATATTCAAAACTTGCACACATGTTAGACAACCTGCAACAAAAAAATAATAATAAACATATTTTTTTGGGACAAGCACACCACACTAAATCCCTATTAATGCAGCTCCTGTAAGCAAGCATCAACAAATGTAACCGTATAGAAAGTCATCGAGATAATTAAGCCCGACGTGTCCCAGGGGAATAATTTTAACTGCCTTGGAACCCGCAGCGAATACAATCAAGAAAAATTAAAAAGTTTTCTAGAATAAAAAACATGTGAATAATTTCGTTCTTTTCGTAAGACTTCCTCGTTGGAAGTGAGGTCTTGGGTTTTAAGGACCCAAGAAGAAGGACGAGTAAACTGTAATTAAAGTTTCCTATGAAGTTCTCAGTAGCAGCTCGGAGTTTGGATAAGTGCCCGGTTGATGGCAATAGGCTCGCCCCCTATTAGGTGGGAACTAAAAAATATGGGCTGAATGTTCGTGTAGTACACCTCTGCCTGACGGGGGTGATAAAATGTTATGTTAAGGTTGTGTAGCTTAACTGTGGCAATATTCGTGTCATATATTTTCAGTACTCAAGGCCGTTGATAATACGAGTACAGAGTACATCGTATAATTAGGAAATTTTTGGATAGGTTTTTTTTTTACACAAAATATGTTAGGTCTTATCATTCCATGATCATGACATTCGTCCACGAAGGGATAGGTAGAGGTGTACTAAAGTATACTCGGGTTTCGTCCCATGAAATAGGGGGGGCGTTTGTTATCTACTGGGCACGACCTGGGAATCGAACCTAAGACCTCTTGCTCAGTCTCATTTTACGATCAATAGACGAACGTTTTTGTCTTCATATAGATAATAATATTATATTTAACGATCAGCGTTATGAGGACATAACTAGGTGTATGAATTCTTATTCCGGTTATTTACACACAATGATTCACAGCACGTGGTTTTAATACAAACAAAAATGATGTAGGTAAAGTAAAAAATATTAAGAAAGGATTAATATTTCAGCAGCACCAAGATTAAAGTTTTATGTTATTCTGAATCACTATGATGACTAATACTAATTAATTAGGTCGACGTTAAACAAACCATAATACTTATCCACGACTAAGCAATTATAATAATGTACGCTAAAAACAAGTCTAAATGGTTTATTATTTAATGTAAACACATTAAAGTAGGTACAAGTTTATTTTTAAATATCTCAATTTTGACTAACTCGAATGGGAGTAATAAATATTTACATACGAAGGAACTACTATTCTTCCTATGATACCAATACTAAACTAGCTTCTATTTTTTTTATGAATCAATTTTTTTTTACATAATCTCCTTATTAAATCTGATTAAAATATGTTCAGCAGTTTAGGCGTACGAATAATGGGTTTTAATTGAAATTGTAACGATTTTTAATTATTTCGTAGAAACATTGTCTTTTACTTTTTCCAATTTGTGGTCACTGTATTTATTTTTTTATGTCTGTATTATTTTATATGCCGCAGTACAACACGCATTAATTCATTTTTTTGTATAATATTATTGAAAAAAAGACTACTTTTCACGAATTTTATTACATTGCATTGATACTAATTAATCCTAATAAAATTCGTTATATAAACATAACTATACATATGTTTACTGACGACATTTGTTGACGACACATAAAAAATAAAATACAATGTAAATAAAAAAAAAAAAATACAGACAGATGTCGTTCTTTTGACATTTTGAGGTAAGCGAAGGTATGTAGGAACTACATAATTATGCAAATTCTTGTTAAAAAAATACAAATGTACATTCAAATACTTGAATGAATTCTTTAGAGGAATGGACTTCAGTAATTTAAAACTAATTGTCATATCCGATGACATTTTGGTGTTGTGTCACTGCATCAGAAAAAATCTCTCTCATGGTAAAATAGCTGAATTTAATTTCACCCATTGTAAAGTCACAAATCAAAAGCATAATCGATGTAGGTAATGTTATTGTAATTTGAGAACATAATACATCCGGTTTTTTCAACAAACCCTTCAATTCATAGTTGTGTCAGTTATTAAACATGGCGAATATGATCCATACTGTGGGAAAAAACAAATTTTGACTTTTGTTGAATCATGCCAATGAGAATAACTGCCTCGTTGGTCGAGTGGTTGTACCGTATAGTACGACTGTTGAGCAAGATGTCGATTCCCAGGTTGAGCAAAATGTTATTGGATTTTTCTATGGAATTCTAAATGGCAGTAAACTCGCCCCCTATTATATTGGACCTATTACATTAGTACACCTCTGCCAAACCCTTCGGCATGACACGCCTGATAGTATGTTAATGTATGAGCTATGTTCGTAAATCTAACAGAACATTGTAGTTTTTAGTTTTGACGACTGTTACATTAAATCTTTAATTATTAACGTAATGTGGAGTTATTTTCAGAACAGTTTGGTCTTTATATCGGTTGACTTCAACATATTTCCATCGATTTGCAAATATTCCGTTAATCTCCAATAATCTCACAACAAATTAGGAGTTCAGTCAAGGTTAAAGCATTGCACCAACCTACTTGCGGACCGGTCTCATGATTATCATACATTCATGAATATTACGCAACAAAGTGAATACACAACGAATTCTAATATCTGATACAAGGACAATAATTATTATTTAGTTATTTATAACACTTATTTAAGGGTCTCAATTAGGGCAATAGATTATATTAGTAAGTAATAAAATTGTTGAAAATATAAAACAAAAAAATATTATAATATAATAAAAAAATAAAAGAAACTTAACACGCCAGCTAATTAACACTTTAAAATACATTGTTTTTGATTATTAAAGCAGTAGGTAATTAAGTAGAAAAAAAAATGTTAGATTAATTTAAAAAAAACAATGTTTATAATTTTTGCCTTATAAGCTATGACCATGATTTCATGATAACATTGGGAATAGACAAAGAGATAGAGAATTTAATACGACAAATAAATTCCATCTCAGAAATTCACACATTACAGGCTTTATTTACATGACATTTTCAAAAATAAACGACTACGCAGTTATGAAAGACACAACAAACATTCACAGAGCACGTTTTCACAGTTCACGTGTTCGACCATGCCAATGAGAGGAGTTCGCGCGACGTTCGCAACGCTAGAACACATTGGCGAAAAATCTTGGCAATGTGCGTGATGGCCCCGGCGGCCACCACGTGGTCATATATAACTGAAATAGACTACAGATTCCACGAATTAATTTATTGGGAAAACCATTTTTTTAATACTCGTATCCTTGAGAAATACCACGCGAATACCTATCAGACTTAGAAAAACTTTTCATGGATTTTGTCGCGGTGTATTGATGCTAAATGTAGATTTACTCGAACTTCGTGGATTAGATGATAGGAAGAAACATGGTCCTATAATGTTTCCACTTTAGTGGTGGGGGAAACTCATATTAATTTGCCGCGCTCCAGTAAATACCAAAATCCCTTCTAGGGCTCCCCTACTATAAAAGCTGCCTCCTATGGTAAGAGTTTCTAATCCCGGTAGGGGCAAATGTTTGTGTGATGAGGATAATGTCCGGATACGTCAATTAATTTTACTACTGTTTTAAGCCCGACGATTCGGATCATTTGCAGCATCCATGGTCATGGGCAGATTAAGCCAGATTGCGGTTTTGTATGTAATGTATTAAATGTAGTTTGATAATGTTTGGTATTCGCGTAAGTGTCAATCAAAAACTAGTCGTTTCGGTTCTTGTGTAGGTATTCAGGGTATTCTGGACGAGGTAGGTAGGTACTTAAAATTCACTATACATTAAGTAGGTATTAGCCTACATGCATGTTCATAATAGTAACCAAAAGTCACTGAACCTTGAGGAAAACATTAAATAAATAGGGTTTGAACAGGAAAACTATTTTAAATTCAATTTTATCATTTATACTAGGTAAGTGTATTTAAACTAGTAGGTATTCAAATCGTAATTATGATAAAATTCAGTAGCCATGTTTTATTTTAAATACCCATGTCCAATCTAATGTTTAAACTTTGAAGAACTTAAAACGGTGGCGCTTTCCCAAAAGAGTTTATTATGTTACTTGCTTTTGCCCGTGACTTCTTCTGCCTAGAAACTGCTACTTCGATGATTTCCGAGATAAATACTATCTTATATGTATACATAGGTACATACCAAATTTTATCTTAATCGGTTTTACAGTATTAGCGTAAAGAGGTAACAGACAGATACTTTATTTCGTATTAGTGACAGAGCCTCGGAGACATACCATAAGGAGAAGGAAACACTATGATGTGTTGAAGTATTAATGAAATATTTGAATCATAGAAACGACACCCAAATAACTGCCCATTTACTCAAATAACTTAAGCTACCATGAAATTACCATCTATGAACTGTTTTTTTTTTCTAAAAAATTCTCAAAAAGCAAGGGCACGTTGCTTTTTAAACTAAGTGCAGAGCAAGTGTCCAACTGATAATGTTCTGAAGTCCTTCAAAGGTTTGAAAATAAACACATGGCATAAGTATTATACACCTAGTACATATAAGGAGTACAAATACGACAGCTATCCAGCAAAATCTTAACTAGTATAAAATTTCACCACGCACAAACTAAACGTGTGATAGTGACGTCACTAGTACGTGACGTAATTAATAATTTCGTTTTCAACCAGCAACAAAACCGTTTATGGAATAATTATTTACAGTTACAAGCGCGCAATTACTTGGTTATTATTATCTAATACGTAGTTCCGTTTCTTTCGCGTTCCTAAATTGATATTTTCCGTCATTGTTTGACAGACGCGCGTCACCACGCCTGACGCGGGGTCAATGCACTTTTGGAACAATAGTACTGCAAACTGTACCATGCAATTTACCATTAATAAAACACCATTAAGAGGCTTACTAAGTAATATTTATCCATATAATCCACCGTCTATTTTTTAAGCTTCCATTTTTTTTTATTTCTATTACTAATTATTAATTCAATAAAAAAAAGAATTATATTAGCTAAATAATTTTACTAAAAGAAACTGTCCTGGTAAATCAAGATAAGAATACCTATTATTTTGATAGAAAAACTTAATAACACCGCGGAGGAACAATTTCAAACACAAAAAATAATCACTTGACCAATGCGGGAATTCATTCTCACTTTAACAATTATAATAATAAAAACTATGCTATACAAGTATATACTGCACCATAATTATTCCTTTTATATTTTTATTTTCATAGGGATAAAGTTGTTTTGTTTCTTTTGTTGCTTATTTTTTATTTATAACAGTTACAAATTGTGTCATAGTGGAATCTTGTGGTAACTATAACCCCACAATACAATGACATAAGTTATTGGGTTTAAAATAATTGAATCATTGAATAAAGATGGTCACTAATAAGTACCAAG
Source organism: Craniophora ligustri (assembly GCA_905163465.1). Taxonomy (NCBI): domain Eukaryota; kingdom Metazoa; phylum Arthropoda; class Insecta; order Lepidoptera; family Noctuidae; genus Craniophora; species Craniophora ligustri. The sequence continues at coordinate 12,138,415 of LR990969.1, forward strand.
TTATAATTACAATTAAGTACCAACCAAGTTATTGCTAATAAATAAATAAAATGTTTGTTAACCGTATTAAACGTTCACGGAAAACCATTGATTAAATCAAAGTATAAAACACAAATACAAAACAAAGTTTATAATGTTTCACTCATTATTGAGCTGAATAAATATGAATATAATATTAATGAATATAACTATATTCACTAATCATAATTATTTTATTTTATAGTACCAATATTGTAAATGAGTTGTTTAAAATATAAGGTATAAATTAAATTGAGGTGTATAATTTACTCGACAACAAAAAAAATATTACTCTTAAAACATAATTATTATAAGTAATCAATATGAAAACTGGCTCAGTATGAAACTGTCATATTATCTTGAGAGTACCGAAATGTGCAAACCGGTAATAAAATCGGTCAGGCACTCATTGAGTAAATACTATGCAAATCCGTTACAACTGTTTTTAAAAGTATGTAGGTATCTAGAGTTATTTTTTGCATAACTAGTTTTTTGTTTAAATACAATTTAAATCTTCTAGATATTGTATTATTTTTTTTACAATATTTTATAATTTTTGACATTCGTAAACATTTCAGAATAATATAGGAAGCAAATGATAAAACATATTTTCGGTGATACGGAAGTATTACGACAGCTCAATGAAACCTATAAGTGAGGAAATATTTATATGAAGTGTTACAAATTAATGTTCTTGTTACGATAAACTTCTGCCAGAATTTATTTTCAACTCATGGCCGACTCGGTGAAGCAAATTGCAATAATTTCAATATGAAAGACACAGCAAGTCATCATCATCAACCCATTTACCTACTGGCTTACTACTGAGGGTCTCCTCTCATTTGAGAAGGACTAGGTTATAGTCCTCCACGCCAGAGTAGTGCGAGTTGGCAGACTTCACATGCTATCGAGAAAAGCTCTCAGGCATACAGGTTTCGTCACGATGTTTTCCTTCCCCGTTAGAACATGTGATACATATGCACGTAACTTTGAAGAGTAATAATTATTGGTGCGTATACAGTCCACTGATTACACTACTATCTCACAAGTGTGCCCATGAAAAAAAAACTTCGGGGACACTTTTCAAAAACACTTTTTTTTTTGCGTCCAACATAGTAGACAATATTAATAATGAATGAATACAAAAGTGTGCCATGGTCGATATGTGAAGTAAGTTGGTATGACATTTTCGAGAATAGCCACACCGCCTACATCTGTGTCGTAAAACGTGTGTTTGCAGACATTTTTATTGTCAATAAGAAGTCTAGTAAAATAACAAAGACCTAAATAAGCTAAGCTTCGCACGAGCAACTGCTATGAGTATAGAGTTAGAACCGTTTTATCAAAATACCATCACTAAGTAATTAATACATCAAATAAAGATGGGACCTGGAGTTTTCATCTGACTGTCACACCATCATTCACTTAAGAGACTCTTACGAAGACCCGTAACAGAATGTAAGTTATAGAGCCATACTTTTACAAATATATGTAAATCTCATACTCTATCTTTAACCTATTGATAATGAATGTATAGAATAAATAATGTTTATATTAAATATTGTGCCTATTAACGAATTGATGACTTTATCAACTGTCATTTAAAAACGTTTAACTAATATAAAATATCGATATTTTACATATTTCACTGATTGAGACAAACTTGAATAAATATCTGCTGTAGGTTAAGATAAGTGAATCACATCCACGCTGTCGTGAACAAGTTAATTGTGAATATAATTTGGTTATCTTTAGTGTATGAGTCATTATCACTCAATCCTCCAATCTTGACGTACTGATGAACAATTAATGTAATAACAAACAGGTTTTACATGTTTTTGTGCAATCTCTGGCGTTTAATCAGGATTTTCCCTATTTTAATGGACATATGGTAACAACCGTGTTTTTATTAAAATCCGAACCCACAAAAAACTGTTATTTCGTTATTAAAACATTTATTCTTAACTTCGTAAATTGCCTGTATTTTTTTTTATATGCGGAGCCGATAATGAAGAAGTCACACTTGACTTGTTTTTTGCGAAGAAAATTGTATCCTCTTTCTCAAGCGACAGTTTACGGCACTTTGACCTACTTGATACGGTCATCTTAAAATAGTTAACCGTTGTTTCGAGATTATTTTTAGATCTATTGACTTAAATCTGTTAAATATGTATTCGATTTCTTACTTACAAACGCGAATATTAGACGTTGAAATAAAACTACTTTACAACGCGAATATCGAGCTAAAGATATATTCATATTTTATCTCGACGTTTTGGATCTATCATCTTTTGTAAAACAATATTAATATACTGCTATAAAATCCTTTAAGAGTAGTTTCATTTCAATGTCTGTTAAAGAAAAATTGGTTACCCAGTAAAAAACGCATTGTATAATATAATGCAATTAATTTAATGTATAATACATATAAATGTTATTTCTTATGGTAGGTATTCTAGGAAAAACTCAAAGTAGGTACGATAGATGGTCTAGATAAAAAAATTCAAGCCTTACAATTTGCTCCACTAAGTACCTACATTGTTTTTTTATCTAAAATTAAAACTAGACACGACTTTTCATTCAGTAATACGTGCCGAGATATGTAATAGCTGTTTTTAATGCATCTACGTCAATACCTGTTGCTAATTTGCAGGGTTTTTCCACTAGTCTTTTATATATTATCATGGGTAAAAATACATTTACTTTATATTTTTTATCCTTTGATATACCAAGTGACGCTTTAATGGGTTGGGTACAAATCTCATGGAGAAACTAGCATGATTAATGGAGATTAGTTTGAAAGACGAACCTCTTTCGAAAGTCAAACGAAAGTAACGTTAAGTTTCACATCGCATAATCATGCTATTCATGCGTTTAAAGGATCTTTTGCTTGTTACAACCGATGTTTAGTACCATTTATTTGTTTTTATGGTATGAATCTCTAAAAAGGTTCCAACTTATGATTAAAAACACCCTGAATTAATCATTTTCAAAGACAGTTTGCATATTACAGTATAAGTATTTCACACCTACACCTTAGTATTTCACGACCCTTATAACTCCGATATTAAGATTGGTTTCAGGGGTGCCGTAGACCTAAAAGTTAGTATAATGAGTATGAATATGTCTACCTGAGTAATGTTCAATCATATTTTTATCTATAATATAGCTACAAAAATATGCACATCTATGCAGTTTATCAACCGTCTAGCAGCCATGTGAACTATATAATACTTAAGCAGACAATTATTCTTCCATCATCATCATTGCAGCTAAATAACGTCCACTGCTGGACATAAGCCTCCACCAGGCATTTGCACTATTTACTTTCTAAACAACCAATTCAAAGTAGAACTATCAGCTGCATAAAAATGAAAGATTTTTTTCAAAATTATGTTACTTTGGTTATAGAGACTCCAAGAATACTTCATCTCGACATTGCCATAAGTTATGCACAGCCGGGGCGGCACTCAAACATGTGGACACGCGTGTAATCGCCGATCAGCCGCCAGTGGTATACCGTTATGCACTTCACATAAGCACCTCTGTTAGCTAACCACCATTAGCATGCACTTTGCTTACCGTTCAACACATAATCTTAGCTCACAGTTCCACTCTGTAGTCGATCGTATCGAAAGAATTTCCGGACAACGTGAATACAAAAGACTTTTTATTATTATTAAGTCGTATTTGAATGGTAATAATAAACTAATATAAAATACCTACTTGATATATTTTCAATAAAAATATGAGATTTGTATTAACTACTTCACAATGTAGGCATCAACGGTTCACTGAAAATGTAATCAAAATCACTCGTTTTCGAGTATATATCGAGAAAACATAGAAACATAACACGACATTATTATTACAAACAAACTACAAGTAAATTCGCGTCATTCATTCACACTAAAACCTAATTTTAAGCCAGTCAAATTATGTATTAATATTGAGTAATAAAAACTGGTACATTATTACTGAAAAATATCCACAGAAACATGTAATCATGGTCACCTGACAGAGCCGCTAGGCGGGGGGGGCGATAGTCGTTATTCGACAAAGTTGAATGGGATTCTTGTCTGGAGTGCTAATTTTACGGCTAAATAAGTATAAAGTTAAGTCAGAGTCCATTAGCACTCACTTCACTTGCAGATCTTATTAGAGGCTAGGCCGGACTGACGCTTTATTTGGAAAGAGGTACATAAATATCTTTTAGGCGTCGTACAGAGATTTGGTCTCTTAAGAAAAGGCGGTACCTCTATCTATGATTCTATGTGCTGATGATGACTGCAGGTTATTTTAAATCAGGTAAAAGTCTTCCCCACTGCCTACACAACCTAAACAACAAAAAAGGCCTAGGCATAAAATAAAGTTAATAAATAAGAGCTTTTTATTAGTTGAATTAAAAAAGTAAATAAGTCATCAGGGGATGATAAAATATCTAATCGGATGATTAAGGAAGCCTGTAAAACAGCCGGTGACTGTATACTAACTGTTTACTGTCGGTGTATTTCTGAGGGCGTTTTCCCGCGTGTATGGCGTCGCGGCTTTATTCGAATAATACCAAAAAGTGGCGACAAGCCCCCGGACGACCCTAAGTCTTACCGCCCCATAACATTACTGCCTTCATTGGGGAAACTCCTCGAACGTTTAATTGTTCCACGTTTGTTACCGGACGGGCCTAAATTTCATAATAACCAATTCGGGTTTACCATAGGCAAATCAACAACTGACGCCGCACTCTCTGTTAGAACGATAGTAAATAATTCGAATTGTAAATACGTCGTCGGCATTTTCCTTGACATCTCTGGTGCTTTCGACAACGCTTGGTGGCCGATGTTACTGCTTAAATTAAAAAGTCGTGGTTGCTTTAGAAATATCTACACTCTTATATACTCGTACTTCTTACACGGAACCGTTAAACTGACACTTGGGCACCATTCTGTGTCGAAGGCACTGACTATGGGATGTCCTCAAGGTTCTGTAATCGGGCCGTACCTTTGGAATCTGGGATTTGATGATTTTCTCGCGATACCGCTCCCGCACGGCTGTTCATTGACTGGTTACGCGGACGATGGCCTTCTGCTCATTCAGTCAAATACGCGGTCTGGTCTCGAAAACTTAGCCCACTCGTGTTTACATTTAATATCCGCGTGGGGCGAACGGAACCGCTTAACATTCGCGCCGCAAAAAACCTTTCAACTAATCTTGAAAGGTAGTCTTAAATCCTCGCCTAGCATCAAGTTCGATAACGTCACCGTAAAAAGAAAGGAGTCAGTGTGTTACCTCGGTCTCGTACTTGAAAAAAATTTTTCATTTATTGAACACATTAAAACTGTGGGTGAAAAAGCTAAACGTAACTTTTATGCTTTGACTAGAATATCTACGGCTACATGGGGTTTATCTTTTCATACATTAAAAACCATCTATGGGGCTACTTACCTAGGCTGTATGTGCTACGGAGCACCTGTTTGGGCCGATAGGGCCACCATAGGTGCGGTACGACGTAAGTTACTTCAAAGTCAGCGTCTAGCATTGATATTTTTATGTAAAGCATATAGGACTGTTAGTACGGAAGCACTACCAGTACTCGCGGGAGTGCTGCCAGTCGATCTCGAGGCACAACGACGTGCTGCAATGTATTTCGCTTCAAGAGTGTACTTGAAAAATGAATTCCTTTTAGAACGTGACCGGGCTAAGATTATTAGATTGTTTAAACCCCAGGCCGACGTTTGGGAGGAACTCTTAGACGAATGGCAGATAAGGTGGGATTCTTCTACTAAGGGCCGCCATCTCCACCAATTCTTTCCATCCGTTCGTGAGCGGCTGGAGAGGACTTGGTTGGAGGTGGACCACTGTGTTGCCCAATTCCTTACAGGACACGGCAACTTTAAAAGTAAATTGTTTTCATTTAAGCTTGTCTCCTCACCATTGTGCCCTTGTTCAACGAACTGTGAATACGAGCAATCTGCACATCATATCCTGTGGGAGTGTAGTCTATGGCAAAGTGAACGCAATATTATGCTCGATAGTTTGCAAATTATATCTGGGGTGATTTATTACTCGGACCTTGTTGCGACTAGGATGAATTTCCGTGCGTTTAAGCGTTTTTGCCATACCTATTATTGGAATCAGATATAATAGCTCACATTATTAGGACCCATAACTTATTAATTTATCATCCGTGGTGCCTGGCAACTGGGCTTAACTCAGTTGTAAACATCTGTTCTCATATCAATGACATGTAAATTCTATTCTGTCTCTCGCTTGATAAGGAGGGAAGTGAAAAAACTGATATTTTTCTTACTCCTCCTATATAACTTCATGATTAATTTCGCTGCGGGTTCCAAGACAGTTAAAATCATTCCCCTGGGACACGTCGGACTTCATTGTCTCGACGATTTTCTGGATAGTTACTATTGTTGATCCTGGTTTACAGGAGTTGCAGTAGTAGGGATTTGGGTGGTGGGCAAGTCCCAAAAAAAAAAAAAAAAAAAAAAAAAAAAAAAAAAAAAAAAAAAAAAAAAAAAAAAAAAAAATAGTTGAATTAAACAAATGGAAATATTTTGGACGGAGCTTCGGCCTATTTTAGACAAATTCTTTTATTAGTTTTGATTGAACCAAAGCTTTATACTTTTTTGTATTACTGCGAGAGAGATTATCCGGCAAAAAAATGGCAAACTAATTATCGAATTAGAGACAGGTCCAAGTAAAAAAAAACTTATCAGCGGATTGGTCGCAATCACAACGTCAGCGCCGTGTGTTAGAAACAAATGATTAGAAATAAATGAAATAATTTTATACCTTTTGTACCTACTTGCCAAATCATACATTACTACTGACAAACATTGGGGATTTTTTATTCAATATCTATAAAATTCGGTTTCGATTGGTATTAGAATAATATGTTTAAAAATGAGGCTGCATAACTGGTATAGTGAACACAACGATTGTACGTTTGGAGAAATTTTAGTCTTTTGGTCAACATAGGTTTATTTATGATGATAATTCTTTATTATGTGGTAAATATAATGTAAGTATCCGCTAAGATAAGAACTGACACGAGGGAAACGTGTTTGGGGGGGGCGTGCTATCGATTTCATTTCAATCATTACGTACGATTGCGTAGTCGAAATGTTATCGATAACTGGTTTGTTAATCGATGTTTGATACGAAGATCAATCAATAAACTGAATTTGGAATAGGAATTAGACGTTAATGTCGTTTGCGAAGGCGCTATCAATAAATACTGACTTATGGGAATATTTTGTGTTGTCAACGCGTACGCTTGTGCGTCGTCGTGGTCCGTAATTCCGTATCGTGCGAAAACTTGTCAGCAACCCACATAATACCTTATCATTATAATACTAAGGATGGAAGTCGGTCTACCTATCTCTCTTTTGAAGTCTAATCTCTTAGGTTAGCAGACAGTTCGGACATGATCGTTTGTTTTACAGTTTCTAACACGGAACTTGAATTGACTGACAGGAAAATGCTTATGTATACTTATATCGTTCAGTACATACTCTTTTTTTGTTCTTTACTCTTCAACATTATTTCACGTGGTTATATAAGACAGCTAGCAAACGAAATGACGAAAGATAGCAACAAAATAGTAGTAGGTAGTAGTCACAAAAAAGGAATGAGAATATTGACCCAGGGTGTTATGCCATATTAAATTTCGCAAGGACCGTTCCATCTCTAGAAAACTTATTTTAATAAGAACTTTTTTATTAAACTCATGTATACAAAGATTTACATATTTCACACAGCATCAAAAAAGCCTCTCAATTTCTCAAAGCGTCAAAGTTTTCCTTTACCGTTTGAGCAACTCACAAATACACAAGAAACTTCGTAAATTTATTTGTGAAAAATCCACAGACAGTGGCAGAGTGAATATTCAATAGGTTCAATGGGCCTGAATATCTGTAAAACACATTTGCCTCTTTAAATTCCAATGAAGTTTTTAGTATCATCTACATCGAATCACTGATTCGTTCAGGTCTGATGCAGGATGCAGATGAATCATCATGATTTAATTCGGTTGCCGTGCGTCGTGACAACTTTGCCTACAAAATACATTGTTACTCCGTCACCGTATCGTACGTTCGCCCGATTCATTATGCATGCAAGTAGCATTCCTCGAATTACAAATTTTAATTAATTTGAGAAGCTGATAGCTTTTTGATTGAATAATTTGAAATGAAAGCATTTTTAAAGATTTATCGCGGTATTTCCGACGTTTTGGATCCTTGAAATCTCTTATAAAAAGTAGTTTTATGTTTTATTGGTAAGTAACGCGTACGTGTAGTAGCAATCAAATGTGTGACTTTGTATTTTTGGTGTTCCTGAAGGATTAAAGCGCAACAACACTAAAATCATAAAATATAGGCGTAAATATAGTAATTTTCTGCAATACCTCTCTCGTCAATCGAAACGTAATAGTTTGTTGTGCATTCCATTAAAATGATCGTCAAATAGCAAATGCGCGGCAAGTAGGTAAGTGCTTTAAAATGCAAAGCAAAAGTAATATCAAAGGCAACTGAACAATATTTGCTATTTAGCTAAAGGTTTGATGAGAGTACAATCGATAGAAATAGTCAATACAAACAAAGGTATATGTGTATTTTATGTGCTTAAGGATTCTTAGCCAAAAAATTCATTGCTAGGTCGACAATATATCGTTTTAAGTTTAAACGTCTAGACGATGTCTCAGACATACAGAGGATAAATATAAATTACTTACACAACAAAACTCACAAACGTTTAAATTATTCCAAACCGGAAATAAGATAATCAAGTAACCATTGACATGGAGCTGTTTCGCGGGTTTATTTTTAAAATGGCGCCATGCCAAAACGCGGGCTTAGACGCATGTCAGACGTCATCGCCACAGTTCCCCTTCGTGAAGTGTTGCCAACTGTTCTATCCCACACCCACTTTTGTAGCTTAGACATAACTGCCGATCTGGAGTATTTTTTTTATATTTACGCGACACGTCATATTTCTGTGTTTGCTAATAAAATTTATATTAATAAGTATAACCGCGCAACTCCGAGTGTCTACCTCGTTTTTTTATAATGAGTTTTTAAGGAAACCCATAGATTTGTTTGCAATAGGTACCTAATTAAATAATTTCAAATTTTATGTTTATTATTATGATAGATAGATTCAAGTAAGTTACTTAATATCTTACTAATTTTATCTATACCGCCTTACAAAATAGACAGACCATCAAAAGTAATTGAACAATAAAATACAGATCTATTTTTTACTAACTACAACAACGTTTTAAAATGTTCAGGTAGGTATTATTTAAAACTTTTGGGTCATGCTTCTCGCCTTACCTGTAAAATTTCTAGGAAATGACTTCTCAGTTTTGGCCATGATGCGCGCCTTTGGAATGACTTTAGGATCTGAAAAAAAAAAAAGGTTATATTAATCAAAAGGCACTTTAAAATTCAATTCATAAGTCTGAATACCTATTAAGAAGTCCTCCTCATATTTAATTAAAACGAGATAACATGTTTGTTTCATTAAATGCTATGACTGACCCGAACTAAGCATACTATAATTACCTACCTACGTATTATAAAAAATGCCATAGTAACCTCAATACAAACAAGACGCGTGTAACAATTTGAAAATTTATTTGATCAATTCATCATAGCTGACGAGCACGACGCGACGCCGGCGTTAGATAAAATTTGCAAATAGTTTTTTCCACTATCTGTTACGATATATTTTTACCGACACTTTTAAATGTTCTGTTCTTTCTTACACTTCAATGAAATCGACATGTTATGTAGGCAAGTGAGGCGAGAAAGCTAAATAAACGACATCTCATTCGCAAAAAGATACTATGTACCTACCTATCAGGTTTTAATGCGTGATACCGACCGTTCAATATTTGCATACAAGTTTTTTACACATTCAATACTTGTTGCGGCATACGTTAATACTGCTAATAAATAGATGACGTTGAAATTCGGTAGAAAGTAAGCACGTCAAGACGAACAGACAGATCCAACATTGGTATCCAGGTGTCAATATTCACGAGTATCTTTTCGCCATGACACATTTACATAAACATTAGCGAATATTTTCTGTACGTAAGTATTCTTTCTCTTAAATAATGCAAGCACAGCTTTTTAAATTCAAGACGAAAACTAATTTCCGAATAAATTTGATCTCAAATCTCATGTCCTGAAAACAAATTCAAAAATTGCTACAAAACAATGCAATAAAAACTAAAATAAACGACTAGGTAAAAATAAAACCGAGGTTTTATGTATGTAGGTAAATTAAATAACGTTTTAAATCGATATGCATACCTTTCATTGTGTAGTTTCTTCACCTGATAGTTATGTAAATTACAAAGCAGACGTTATTGAGCTGCCCGTACATAAAAGCAGTTACCGCTAAGCGACATTAAATAAGAATTCGTTATATTTCGGTCTTTGGATAAATAATATCTCTTTCCCATTTCTAATCCCCATTTAACCTATTTAGTATAAAAATCTAAACTTATATAATCGGTGGTCCAGACACTCAAGACTGGCTAATTTAACACACAACTAAAACTACAAACTCTTGGAAACTTAAAGTTGCATTAGAAGTTTATTTCATAATCCTTATAAGGTTATTTGTATATTTTAATTTAAAGGAGGACAAATTTCCTCAGCTGAAGTCAGGGAGGACGCTATTTAAACATAAAGTAACAAGTGATAAAATTAACCGTTAAACATTAAGTTAGCGACGATCACTTGGCGCCAGCCTATAACGGACTGTGCCGTCAGTCGCCATTCTGCATTTTACGGTCCACGGGCGAAAAAAACTTGTCTTAATTATTATATTACTAGCTCTTGCCCGCGACTTCGTTTGGGTTTTTTTTTGGGTAGCATAGTTTATGTTCAATCTGCTTATTTTTTAATAATAGTATTATAGTTTCCCCCGTGTGCGAGCTATCCTTGGTCTTGCCCTAGGAGTAAAACTATTGCCATCGCGCCATAACAAATTTTATCTAAATCGGTAGAAAAATGAGGCAAGGTTATTGAAAAAGATTTACGTACTTAAAATATCAAGAATTTTTTATAGCAGAGATCTTTGATAAAACAATATTTACTGGTGACTCTGTGTAATGCCAAGGATTTGATTGTGATGTTCTTATCCTCCGACATTGCCTACACTATCCATTATATCCCTATGTATATCGAAACTTAGATATATCAATAGATGTTAGTTCTGGTGTTAGCTAGTGAAAGAATTTGTTTAACACTTAATAAATTAGATACGACTGAAATCAGAGTAGAGAATATCAGAGTCATTGACCTGTTATGTGTAACCATTTCATTCACCTTAAAAATCGAGTGCTAGACTAATACGTATGTAGAACTTTATCGTGAAGAATTCTGTCGAAAAATAATTTACACTTGTTACTATGCTATCCTAAACCATGGCCGGTTAACGACTGGACTGAATCTAACGCGAAACTAATTCGCGCAATCTATTTTTATACTATACGTTCAAGGTCGGATCGATCGTTTCTCGTGTTCATCGTCCTATTAGCTTCTAGTCTAAGTCTAATTCTGACATTATCTGATCCCAATATGCCATTGTTTTTATGACAATGCATGTATTTGCGACATTTAAATTAGTGAAATTAGCATAAGTGCCGTGACCGTATTTAATCGGTACGACATAAAAGAAAATATTTAAAAACGTGTCGTGATCTTACAAAAAATGGCAAGTTATAGTCTATTGTAGCAGCAGCGATGAGAAAAACTAAACAAATCGATTCTTATCTCAAGCAAATCGCTTCCTCCTGTTCTTCCGTAATTTGTTTTCTTTCCGCTCATAGGTCGTAGGTGTTCTTAGAATGCGCACGCGCACGAATATTTCGCTTTGACGTTGTTAACTATACATGTGCATATGGGGTTAAAGGTTATTTCGTCACTTTTAAAATATTTATGTAACGTTAAGTAAATTTTTTATTTAAATGAATAAGTCTCAAACCTTTTCGCAAGTGGTTATCCATTTTTATTTTATCGGTCACCTATCATTAAAATAATTTGTGTATCTGTTTAATATTTTATGTTAAATTCACATCTACAAAATTATTTGGTAAAGTAAAATGGACATTTATTCATAAGATCTGCATTTTTTGTAAACCTATGTTTAACAAATAATAAATGATTTGATTTGTCTCTGTAACAAACGATAATGCTAATCGAATGTTAATAATAAATTGTTATTTTGTCACCCACCTTCACGGCTTCCTAGAATAATATCATTATGTCAGTGGCAACATTGCGGGGATTTTGACGTTTATAACTTACACTAGCGACAATATACTATTATTAATAATAATTTAAGACTGTAAAATGTTTAATCCTATGGTTCTTCCGTATTTTAGGGTTTGGTAAGGAAGAGGTGTGCCCCATGTAATTATTTTGCCTATAACCATCAACCGGGCATGAATCCAAATTCCGAGCTGCTACGGAGAACTTCATACAAAAACCAAATAACACTGCTTCACCTGAGAATCGAACCCTCCTGCTCAGCAGTTTACGACCACCGAGACTAACGAAGTAGTTTTTAAAATAGGTACCTAGTTTTTATTTGTATCTTAATTCAATATAATAGATTTATTAGAACACCCTGATAATCGGGACTATTTTTTCGGCTGGTCATCTTTGGAATAAAAATACATATTTGAGAAAAAAATATTAACAGCTTCTGTTATCTTGAGTTGGTCTAAAACTATTTTGACAGATCGATCCATGATAATAATCAATCTGTCAAAAAGTAAGTACCTATCTGAATAAATTCTTAACCTAATCAAATTTCAAACACGGTATCTTTTAAGCTTATTTGACAATTACATTGAATGGTATTAAAATAGACGTTTATCACTAATCGTTGAATTTAATCTACAAATACAGTTTGTAGGTAGGAAATGAAATGAATACCTACTTATCTATTTTATAAGTTGGTTTGTAACTGATGCTTGCAAATTAAAATATTTAATGATCTAGCTAAACCACACTTAGGTACATAAATTCTTATATTCTACGATATTGACGAATTTTCAGTTAATAATAATACAGGAATTTGTAATACTTCGTGTAAGTACGTCGATACTAAGCTACTCCTCTATAGAAAGCTTTAATATGGAATAATAGGGATAGGGAAAAAAACCTTAATAGGACATTTACCTATTCTAAAAAAATAAGCAAAAGCTTGGAATAAAAAATAAAGTTCTCACTTGACTTGACAAAGATATACTTTTTCGCCAAAATTAACAAAATATACCTATCTCGGTCACTTCATAACTAAATGATATTATTGTAAATACATACGGTAAGTTGCGTAAAATAATTTCTGAATAAAATAAATACGTGCGATAGTTACAATATTTTGCAACTAAATTGCCGTTGTTGAGTCACTTGACCCGCTCGGCTAGGAAACAGCTGTTCCGTCACGAAGTCAGTAACGAATATTTAAAATTCTTCTCTTTTACGAATTAAAGTCATTGTTTTATTTAGAGATTAGGGTGGACGGTAAAAAAAACTAAATTACTATTAGATACTCACCGTCGTAATTTTATACACTATAATAAATTTAGGTTAATACACACTTGACGCAAAATAAACACACTTATTACAGGTTACACTATATCCCTAATTAAATTTAAATACAGTTATGGCTATTTTAATTTATAAATAACAGATTTAAATAACTATGACACGAATTCAAGAGTCGAGGAGGACGCACACCCAACACCGACAAGCGCAGAAACCCGACTGGCGCGACCTCATGCGGCGTGCGCTCAAAATAATGTGTAGAGTGTTGACTCGATGGAAATGGCACGTTCCGTTTCATAATGGTAAATGGTTTCATTCATACCAAGGCAAATTCGGGAGACTCATTTCCAGTTTGTAAATAGCACCATAATCAAACTTACTACGATTTATGTTTAGATTTCACAGTATAATATTTGAAAATAATTAAATAATTATGTAGTTTTAACTCAGTAGAAAAATAGGTAATAATTACAAATATTTCCTAAAAACGTATCCTTATTGTGGATGGAGACTCTTTAACAAGATAATACAATAATAGCTTTATAAACTTAATAGGGGTATTCATTTAACAATGAAGCCTATTACACCTTGCATTTTGTGTCAGCCAAGCGCACGAAAAAAAAAATTTTGGACATTGTGACAGACATTAGGATGGAGTGAGAGAACCTCTAGTTCTATGGTAAGCAAGAAGGCTTGTGTTACGGTTATAGGGTTGATATAATTAATATACTTCATATTTATATTTTTTGTAAATAGGTAAGTTAATTATTATAAATACATAAATCCATGACTCGGATACATAATTATTATGTTGATGCTCATCACACAAATATAATTTTTTCCCTACCGGGATACAATCCCGGGACCCGTAACACAGAAGGCAGCGTTAACTACCGCTGGGCTAATCGGGTCGTCAAACATGTTAGAATAATTAAAATTATATTAAATATGCCGAGAGAATTATTGAATTTGCGCCACTTCGACGGCACACGACAAGCGCGGGCGGCGATGCGGTCGCGGTGGTCTAGAGGAATTCTCATTGGTTGTTTCGAGACGGGCATCTGTGTTGCTAGCAAACGAAATTTTTATATGTTTCCATAATGCGTCTAACATTTTTTTTGTAATTATGTATTTTATTAAACGTGATTATTTGATTAAAAAATATAAATTTAATGAGACTACTATTCACGCAGTCTCCTGACGTTTTTGTAAGTAGGTAATTCATGGATCATTTGATCTATTTTTAAAAGAGTATATTGCTTGTCTACCTTCATTTTCTTAATATATTTGGACTCTTGAATTTGATATATCCAGTCAGTGAGAAAATAATTACTCGGTTTCGGTCAAGCAATACGTGAAGTTGTTCCGGTATACTAAACTACGTATAATTTTATTAGATTCTAATAATTATGTTCATTAGACAATTTATTTTATTTATTCATTAATTCATTTATACATACTAATTGACTGCAATTATATTGTTTTAATATATACACCGTTGCGCAATTAGCCATGGCATCAACCAACTTTTTAACTGTGAAAACGCATTTATCAGAATTTAAACACAATTCAGACAAAGATACGTTGAGTGAGGTATGTTTTAATCATTTATATTTATAAGCAGAGTTATTCCCATGAAATACGAATATGTAACGGTATTCTATGGATATTCCGCCATTTTGAAGAACCCTTACCCAATTACCAACTAACCTTCTTAATTAAACTGTTTAAACTGCGTGAGTAATGATTAGGGTTCATATATTTATTTAAAGCCCATTGTTTCTACAAATTATCCTTATAGGCTTCTGAAAGCGGAACGAGTAATTCTGTGACGTCAGCAGAAGACCTACAGAAATTAGCAGTAATTCTTGGTCTAAACAGTGCTGAAGATGTATACCAGGAAAGATTTCGCGTTGACCGACGTCGCCTTGAAGCGATGCTTGCAGGTAAGATAATTAATAAGTCTCAAAATATAAAACAAAGAAATACAAATTTACATTATTAACTTTTTCAGATAATTTGGATGAGTCACAAACAGCTCAAGCCTTCTTTCACCGGGTAAGTAAATCTTCAATAAAGCAAATAATTCTCTAGTTTATAATCTTCAAAATTAATACGCAATGTATTTTCAGGTAATGACTGAAACTAACACGTTGATAAACTGGCCAGCTCGTCTTAAAATTGGCGCTCGTTCTAAAAAAGGTATAATATTTAGCAAAACTAAATCGGATCGCACCCATTATATTAAAAAAAAAACATAAATCGATATTTTTAAAATTTAAAAATAAAACGGAACACCTGCATTTTTTCGACGAGTTTTGGCGGGTGGCGCCAAATAGACTAGCTTGCCGGCGCCAGCCTGGCGCGCTTTCAAAATTTTATTTTATAATGTAATCGGGTGTGCGTCTGTTACATGAAATAACTTAATTAGCAATCAATGATATATTAAATGAACTAACAATGATTTTTGACGATTATAGTGACGATTTTGTTTATAATGTTATTAGAAAAATACGCGATAATAAATTTATTGACCTTTTCAAAGATGGTAAGTGAGGAGTTATTGGATATTAGTTCGTTAAATTATAAGAATGTGATGTGTGTATTTTTTTGTGTTTAGACCCACATGTGAGAGTCGCTGGTCGACAGGATGATGTGAAGCTGGCCCGAGAGAAAATAATTCAGTTATTAGACACAAGGGTACGTAGTTTTTATTTTATTTTTAGACATAACAAAATGATAACGACCGATCTGCACGACTACGCACGTAGAAGTCTACGTGCTTCTCTCGTATCGGTAAATTTAGCCAATATATATATATATCGATATCCTTGCCACCTAGGTCATATAATTACCTACTCCAAAGACGGCACCGAGCTCCATTGCAGTTCCAACTTCCACCTGGTCACAATTTCATAGCTTATGTAATTAAAATTTATGCAAAAGCGTCTTACATCTGAGTCATGGTAGTATAATAGCGTGACCAGTGGACTACCTACCATGTGAAAGGTTTAAAGTCCGCCAATCGGCACTAGGTAAGCGTGGTAGGCCTAATTAATATCTCAGACGAATGGAGACCCATGCTCGGCGGCGGTATAATAACTAGGTTGATGATGAATCTGCCATGCAGTAGTCTACCAAGCTGGATGCAACCTGATAAATATTTATTTCTTCTCTATATTGTCCTTCAGCAACCTTAATTAAGTGTTTAGAGCTACATGATGATAAATGTACGTAACTTTCATGATTAAAAAACAAAAACTCGTAAATATGTGCCTGAAGATTCGAACGTGGACTAGTTCCGTGCAAGATCAGTTACTTTAAACTAGAGTAAGGAATGAATCGCATATTTAAAAGCAATTTTTATTTAATAGGTAGGTCAATTTAAATACGGTTACAAATCATGTGTAATTATTCGGTCTATCAATCAGAGGACATCTTTGATTCTTGATAGACAAGTACATGCTAATATGCTAATGTGTTTTTCAGAATAACCGGGTTACAATGAAGATAGATGTCAGCTACACGGACCACTCGCATATTATCGGAAAAGTGAGTTTTTTTTTAATTCTATATTAAACGTATATGTATATGTAGTTTGGTGTATGTGTAGTTTCGGTGGCGCACTGACTGAGCGATCGGCTTGTGCGTCACGGGTTGCGGGTCGATCCCCGCACGGAGTAAATTTTTGTACGTTCTACAGGTAGTTGTTCCGGGTCTGGGTGCTTGTGTATGTGTACAATTGTGTTTGTGCACAATGCTAGTCACAATACTTGTGCATAGTGCTCCTGTAACGCACCCACGATACAGGAGAAAATCCTAGTGGGGGGCAACGTTTTTTTTTTAAAAAGAAAGAAAAAAGAAAGTTCCGTTATTAGAAAAAAGTTACACGGTTTTATAGGTAGTTAGCCGAACTAAAACAGCTCGGATATAAAAGTTCGAGGTTCGAACCAATGCCGAATCTTCTTGTTAATATGAAATATAATTTAAATTGAAGATTAGAGACTAATTAATCCTGTTGACACCTACTTGAACTTATTAATTTCAAGTTAGTGTAACGTTTTGAAGTGAATAAAAATCACATTTAATTTTAAAGATTCCGTTATATAGAGAGATTATATAGATACAAGTGAAGCTAAGAAAAACGTAATTGATTATCCAAACTTATTTTTTTATATTTTATATTTATATTATAAATGCGAAAGTGTCTCTCTCTGTCTGTTACTTCTTCACGCTATAACCGCTGAACCGATTTTGATGAAATTTGGTAAAGAGATAGGATGAGTCCCGGGGAAGGACATAGGATTTTCACAGACATTAGTTTTCGTCCCGGAAATCATCCCTTAAAAGGGAGAAAAAGGGGTTGAAAGTTTGTGTGCCGATATAATTACTAATTTTGTACTTAACACAATAATTGGTTAAGCTGTGGTCATGAGATCTCTTTTATAGTCTGTGCCGTAGATAGGTCAACAGGATGTAAGCAGGTCTGAATACTCGGGAGTGCGTCAGACCGTCATTCGGGCCATTAGCATAATTTTATCGTCGCTTAGGCACGTTTTTTGTGCAGTGCAAGTGCACCCTAGTTAGTGTTTACGATTATAAAAATAATAATCATGATAATAATAATAATTATCCTGATCTTAAGTGGTCATAAAATTTGAATAAATACATCATAATAGTTGTTATAAGCTGACTGGCTTTTTCCCGGGTCATATATAGGTATACAGAGTAGGCTGTCATTTTCTATAATCGAATTTATGTATATACCTACCAAAATTCATCGAAATAGGTTCAGCAGTTTTGGCATGAAAACTTAACAAACGGACAATGAGTTACGTGTTGATTGATTACACATTGAGGGTTCATATTCATAAAATAAGTAAGACTTGATAAGATTGTATTAAAATATTGAAATGCTAAAATCTGTGGTAGCTAGGTCTCCGGTTCAATTTCGCGACACGCACCACTGACCACAGTCCTATGTGCGTATTTATCATATGCTCAAATGGTGAACGAAAACATCGTGCCCGGAAGCTTGGATGCCTGGGAGATTTTCTCTACGGCGCAGGTGTGGGACAAAGTCTAGGTATTAATCTGCACTAGGCTAGCCTATAGGTGTGGCGGATTATTGCCTAATCCCTCTCAAATGAGAGGATACCTGTGCCCAGCAGTGGGACAATGATTGGGTTTTTTATTAATTACGTGAACTAATTATGAAAAGTGAACATTTATAAGCAACGTTTTATGCGAAGTTAAGACTTAAATATAATTATTTGCGTAACCCCTATTGTTAGGAACGTTGTATGTCTAATAGTTGAACAATTAGCGAAAATTAAGTAAATATTCATTTAACGGGCTCAAGCCTAGCCCGAAACGTTAAGTTTTAAATGTATACATATAGGTAAGTAAGGTTTTGCAAGTTCACACAAATAGGTGATTTACATAATTTTGTCTGCCAACGACATCAACAGTCATTCTACAAGGCTGTATGCTAATGATAATTAATTAATGTATGAACTGTAATTACAATTTCAGTTTGAGAATTTTTCCATCGTAATCTGAATAAGTTATATGCGGGTTTTTTAAAATGTTGACGAACTCAGAATATCAAATTGTTCATTCATTGTTTCTTTTGATATAGGTACCTATGTATATTCGTTTTGCATTTAGATGGTAGGTTTAGATAAATTAGTTATTTTGCATCTAAAACAGAAGTTGTTCATAGTTCATACTTACTATAGAACAAAATTCGTGTCCATTTAGCAATTAAGTATAGTTAATTACTTTTTAATATTAATTCCCAGTTAATATTTACTTACTCCATACTAATAAAGAGTACTCTATCTATCTATCTATCTAATCAATCTTGACATTATCGTATTGCCTCGCAACACTCTTTTTCTGTTCATCTCTGTTACATAATTGTCATCTAATCATTCACTCATTTACAATCATTTCCTTCATTCACTGTTCACACCATCCTTCCACTGCATCACTCAATTAAACAGTCATACGTTTTGCTCTTCTTATCACAATATAAGCTTCCTATACCTAATTTAAGGTATTTAAAACTTAAATTCCAGTTTTTTTCCATTAATGCTATGATGATTTTATCATCTTTTATTACAAGATCAAATTAATTGAACTTATAATTGCGATATTGTAATTAAGACGCATACATACAGACACACAGTTCGGTCACGTTTCAATAACAGAGTTCCTACGGGTTTAATTATAATATTACGACATACAAAGAGCTTCAGCAGTTCCCAAAATACTAATTATCTTTTATAAAAATTATTAAACATTCAAACTGTGAGAACTTAAAAAAATACCGATTTCTATTCAATCTCTTTTTCAATCTCTTTTTGACGACCCAGTTAGTCCAGCGGTAGTTAACACTGCTTTCTGTGCTATGGGTCCCGGGTTCGAATCCCGGTAGGGTCAAATGTTTGTGTGATGAGCATGAACATTTGTATCCGAGTCATGGATGTATCTATGTATAATATGTATGTATTTACAAAAAAAAAAAGTATATATGTAGTATATCAACCAACTAGTATCCGTAACACAAGCCTCGTTGCTTAGCACGGAACTAGATGGCGCTGTGTGCCATAATGTCCAGGAATATTTATTTATTTATATTTTATTTATTTATCAAACAAACTTATACTTAGCTGGGATTTTTTTAACGAATTGAGAATTATCAAACCGTTATTATATTAATTTGCGAATGAAAACAATAGAGTAGCTGTTAATAGGTAGAATTTGTTACGTTGTTTATAATAAGCTACAACGCGTAACGAATGTATATTATTGATTGAGCGGGTTCGGATGCAATTTTTTGTGTGAAAAAAAAAGGTACTTAGTAAAGCAACGAATCGATGGTTGATAGAATCCGTAAAACGTGCCTAGAATCGTTGCTTAACTCGGAACTAGGAGTAAATAGCGATGTGTCATAATATCCGAATATATTATCATATTATTTTTATATTATGCTGATGTATCTCTAATAAGGACGCGGAATGATAACGTGCAGAATGTTTCGAGATATCTACTACCTGATCAATGAATGACCCGAAGGTAGAAAAACTAGCTGTATAAAATAACTCGTAAGGTCATCAAACAAAAAACCCAACGTTATCTTGTTTTTCGGTCATATTGTAGGCAAAAATAAGTGTAATTAAATAATTATATGTTTACAACATGTAGCTTTTATCGCGGTTGTCTGTCTGTGACGATGGATGCTGTCAAAATCATCATATCAACCGATAGACGCCCGTTGCTGGACGTGGGTCCCTTCCAAGGATTGGCACGAGCGACGCGGTTCAGTTCTATTTTATTTATTAAGGTGAGCCGTGGTAGCCTAGTGGTGTGACCAGTGGACTGAGATGTCAAAGGTATCGAGTTCAAACCCAAGGCACGCACGACTGACTTTTCGGAAGTTATGTGCGTATTTATCACAAGCTCAAACGGTGAAGGAAAACATCGTGAGGAAACCTGCATGTTTGAGAGATTTGTCTCGATGGCATGTGAAGTCTGCCAACCCGCAGTAGGCTAGCGTGATGGACTATAGCCTTATCCCTCTTAAATGAGAGGAGACCCGTGCCCAGCAGTGGGACGTTAATGGGTTGATGATGATGATTTATTAAGGTTGACCAACAATTGTTTAAACTATATACATTTTTGATTCAATGACTAGAGTAACATTTACAAGTGCAACAATCAATTACAGGTCCACACCACGTTCTGTGCCACGCATTCACCTTATTCCAGCGAGTTTGCGTATATATTCACATAAGTGTTAGAAAGAAAACAGGAAACTTTTAGTTTTGTTTCACAATGTCTCGCAATACCAATAAAATCGAGTATATTATTACGACATATTATCACCTCATTGTAACACTACGAAGTTAGCAAGATAAATTAATTTCCTTTGTTCTAAACAGTATACTCCGCCTACAAATATAATTATTTATTCATTTTGTATATATTTAGTCCTTGTTGCTACATGGTTGATTCAACATGTTTATTACACCAATTAATTTGAAACAGGCATTGATTAAATTACTTTGGTAATGGTGCTTATTATCAGTTGAATAAATAGGGGCTTGAATGGTGTCGGGCCGTTAAGACACTTAAGCAGAGTGTTCAAATATTTCAGTGTGACACTTAAAGTGTTGACTGTACGCTTTAAAGCCAGTTCAGGGTACACATTCTGGATACTAGACTAGACCTATTTATATCTCAGACACTAATGGTTCATCATCAATTACTTGTAAACACGAGAGGTTTAATAATAAAATAATACTTTGAGTACTTTGGTCCATTCCCATTACAGAATGTAATGGTAACAGAATTGTCTAACAGGCTGCAATCATGGTAATGAAGAAGGTGCTATGGAAAACGTAATAAATTATGTCATGATTGAAAAATAAACGACAAAGTATGTAGGCACGTCAGTTTGCGAATACAATTCCTTTCAAGTGTTAAGCATTTTCTAAGGTCTTAAGTATAATGCTTTCTTTCAATTATACACAATATACAATAAAACATTTTTTTAATTTTAATTTTATTGTGGACATCTTCTGGCTGAAATTATAATAATTTGAGTACTATAATAAGTATACCGTTTTAGGTATTACGTTTAATGTCACAAAATATTTCTGTAACATAACATAATAAAAAGACTTATCACGTAGTTACTGGCGTAGGTCTTCTTACACATAAAAATCTCGTGTCACGGTGTTTGTCGCTGAACTCCTCCGAAACGGCTGGACGGATTATTATGAAATTTTGTATGTAGGTATATTTGGTAGGTCTGAGAATCGGTATATAATACACCCTCAGGTGATAAGGATGTCGCTCACCAGACTTTTTTTTTGTATTTTTTTTATGATTTGGCATTAAAAAATACTTATAACCCTCAATTTTCACTCTTCTACCACCAACCCCTATAATGTGGCAAAACAAGGTTTGCTGAGTCAGCTAGTATATTATACACCGTGAAATTGTAGTCGTTGTGGAACCGAAAGGTGGGAAACTTATGATAATTAGTAGAACAAAAAAAAGTCTTAGATTAACTCTACTGTTCATAATAAAAAAGTTGGCAAGTGAAAAGAATATTTTCACTTGATCGAGTTTGCTAGTAGTAGTGCACCAATAATTCATTCAACATCGGCCGCAGTCGCCAACTCGCTACTTATCAAAGACGCGCGGCGGCGGGGCAATGACCCGAACGCCAGCCAGCTGGTACTAAACGGCTGTCTGAGCGAAAAGTCCTAATAAGTACTTACGCGTTATTTAAAAGCTAAAGTTATTTACAGTTATTTACAGCGCTGGAATAGATATTGCTCAAGTTAAGATATTTCAGTCTACCGAATTTAGTTTCATAAGTAACCGTATGGTGCGTCATGTCACTTAGTCGCCAGCGTGCGAATTTATGAGTCAAAACAAATAGAAGTTTAGAATGCAAAGTTATATCGAAAATATTTTGTATTCTGCGGATTTAAAAGTAATTTGGACCACTGCTGGACATAGGCCTCCCCTGCGCACCATCAACATCCATCAGCTCATCAACTGACCCAGTACATCCCCGCTTCCCTTTTTTAGGTCGCCAGTCATCAGTCCATCTAGCAGTCTAGCTTTATGTTCAGCTGTGGACTGCGATAAGTAGTTGAATAGTTGAAAAGTAAATGTTCTAGCAAGTTCTTACCGAATAGTGTTGCAATGTTTCACACTTGATGTCGATGTTGAATGGACTTGGATACTTCCTTGTCGTGTTTTCATGATTTTAAATTTCATTCAACATTCTCATGCAATGTTTTGTACTTGTCACCGGTCAAACTTATTGATAGATAAGGTACTTACTTCGGTGACACATATCCACATAGGTAATAATAATTAGCTAATAAAATATTTACGTTGTTCGTTTACAATATTGCAACATTATAATAATACAAAATCTTTTCGTATCGTTGCTGCATGTATAGTCTGCTCAAGACCATGTTAATAGTTTTATTTAAACGCCAAACCCACAACATGCGCTGTTTAATTGCTTACATTTTTTTAAAGTAATTTGGCGGATCTATTTTTTTTTATATTATTCGGTGCTGAACAAGTGCATAGTGACAGAATGTGTAGAAAACACCGTCTATATTGCCGGGGTTTGCTACACATTCTCAGCAGTAGCTCGAATCCGGATGTGCACCAATACACATCTGCTTAAGCCTTCGCCATCGGGGATTATTGGTTGTGATGGTAGATATTCTATGTTTTGTGAATCATTCGATCTCATAGGTACAAGATTCTCGATAGGAGGAGCATTTACTAGGCTTAATTATGTACAATGCACATCTCAGTGTTTCGCACAAATCATATAGCAATCTCTTGGATATTAAAATAATCGTGAAGCAAATTATTATTTACTTATTTGCATGCGTCAATGCATTACCTTGATTTCTTATGGTAAATACGGGTGCCATGTTGTTACGATTCTTTGCAACACGTCCGGCAATTATCCGCCATAAGGCCCTTTAGGTAATAAAATGTAATGTATAAAAATAGCCACGATATTTCATATTTATTTGCATCATCGTCGTCATCTTTAATATCTTGTTCATGGTTATGTACCTATATACTTAGGTTAAGTACGTCTATATAATTTTACTGATTGTATATATTCATTTAATATTCATTGTAATGTTTATGCAATTTTTCTATTGTTATTTTAATGGTTTGTATTTGAATAAGTAGAACACTGTTACTTAATGACTTTTTTTGGGCCTGGAAACAAATACATTCGTAAAGAAAAAAATTAGGTTCTGATGTCGTCTGTATTTTGTCCGCGAAATGTACGTGACTTAATTTTCCAAATTACAGTCGTATTATTATAATTAATCACATAACTTTGGTTAATGATTAGGATTCATAACTTGGTAATAAACATTTTTATTCTTCCACGAATATTTTTAACTACTTGTTTAATTTAAATAAAACGACCATGTCCAAAATTACATGATATTTTTCAGTAAGGAAAGCCTCAAAATTAACAACACATTTCGTAAAAGTATGCTTTTACGTATTCTTAAGTATGCTTGA
Source organism: Craniophora ligustri (assembly GCA_905163465.1). Taxonomy (NCBI): domain Eukaryota; kingdom Metazoa; phylum Arthropoda; class Insecta; order Lepidoptera; family Noctuidae; genus Craniophora; species Craniophora ligustri. Next base: position 12,163,119 of record LR990969.1, read on the forward strand.
AATGCTTCTTGTATCTCAGGGTGGTCTAACGATCAAGCGCGTGATGGAGGAGACGGGCTGCCACATCCACTTCCCTGACTCCAACCGGACGAGCACCGTGGAGAAGAGCAACCAGGTGTCCATCGCAGGAGACATGGTGCGCGTGGAGCGGGCCAGGGCACGGGTTCGAGTAAGTCATTCTTCTCCAATCTTTCGCAAACTGCATACGATAAATATCTTCGTGGAACTTCATTATTTTTAACCCCTGACGAAAAAACGACGACGTTATAAGTTTGACGTGTCTGTGGCATCGTAGCTCCCGAACGAATGAACCGATTTTGATTTTGTTTGAAAGGTGAGTTAGTCGGGAGTGTCCTTAGCTATGATGAAAATCGGTCCAAGGTAGCCATTACAAAATGTCTCGGGGCCTTTTTAATTTAATTGTGTTAATTCAATAGAATCTCATGCCGAAAAGAATGCTAGTCAGCATTTTAATAGTGACGGCATCTGCCCATGGTGTCATCATTATTAACCGACTTCAAAAAGGAGGAGGTTCTCAATACGTCGGAAGCTTTTTTTTTTTTTTTTTATGTATGTTCACGAATTACTTAAAAACGCCTGGACCGATTTGCAAAATTCTTTTTTTTGTTTAAAAGGGTAGACTTCACAGTTGGTCCCATTGTGACCACATCATGATCTGATGATGGGATCCCACGAAAATCACCATCTCATGTAATGATCTGATGATGGAAGGTACAACTCCTCAACGGTTAGGAGTTGAAGGAAAAATCTTTCATAATTTCTTTCAGGCTGTTAGATTGACCTGATATGAAAAGTTTAATATATACAACACTAAAAAGAAAAAAATAAATTAACTTTTTAAAAAGTTATCATTTATTAAAGTGTTTATTTGTTCAGGAATATAAACGGTTACACCCTTTTTTGAATAACTTACATTATTACCTATATCAGAAAAATTACGTCCACGGCTGAAGACAGGCTTCTCTTTTTAGATTTCTGAAGGACAGTCAGTGCATTTTTAATCTATTGTTAGAAGTAACTAACCCGAACCATTCTAATAATCGAATAATACATACCTACCTGGTTGTCTTATCCCAGCAAATAACTAGGAAGCGGTGAAGGGCAGGCGTTTTTGGGGGCCTGTCTTTTTAGTCGACGTTCAAAAAGAGCCCATTCCGAATTGGGCCTACTTTGAATAAATAATATTTTAGAGTAGGAATTCTGAAGTTGCATTAGTTGGAACTGAAGGTGGCGGGCATGTCCGAAAAATATATTTAGTAAAAAAAAAACAATTTTGTGATTTGCCTTTGAATTTGTAACAGGCTCTGACTCCTCTGGTGTTCTCGTTTGAGCTACCGATAGTGCCAAGTTCTCAGCCGCTCCCCGACATCACCTCCCCGTACGTGCAGACCATACAAGACCAGTACAACGTCCAGGTAACCATACAACCTTCAAATATATTAGTAGGTGTGTTCAATTGTATGAGATAAATTTCTTAGGCTTTTTGATTGGAGCTATTTTAAAGATGAGTACCTAAATATTTATATCCTAAAAGTTATGTGAGGTGTTTTAAAGTTTTATATCTCTATAGTGTTTTTATGACTTTGTGAAGTCAAACATGACGAGATGTATGAATGTGGACGAGGCAAAAGTGGTATGCAGGGACCGTAGCGCGTGGCATTCTGTAGTTTCTGTCTACCCTCATGGGAAAAAGGCGTGAGTGTATGTATGTGTGAAGTCACACAATGTGCTAATAAAATCATCTATCATCTATGTCGCCGTAAGACATAAGTAACATAAAGAAGGCAAAATTCAACACATCAGGCGGATACCTCGGTGGCTCAGTTGGCAGAGCGTCTGGAGTACCAATCCAGAAGACGCGGGTTTGAGTCCCGCCTGAGGTTGAATTTTTCTTTCTTTATAAAATTTAAAATCATCTATCTCCTCTGCTGCATGGTTTTCCGTGAGTAGCGCGTGCGTAAGTAGCGCTTCACTTCAGTCGCTATATTAGTCCGGCTGGACTGTACCGACTACAGTCGAGGCCGGCGTCACCAGTACCTACACAAAGACACACCAACCCTATTATACGTCAGCATCATGTATCTTCCCTCTACCTATTTTAAATAAACATAAGACAGTGACATCCCTTAAGTCTCTCGTTGTCTAACCATACCCAAAACAAACAATATCGCATACATGATACATGAGTGGGTAATATGATAAATAGTGGTATATATGCTGTAGTCTAGATTTTTCTCTCTATGTGCCTAATCCCTCTCAAATGAGAGGAGACCCGTGCCCAGCAGTGGGACAATAATGGGTTGATGATGATGATGAGATTTTTCTCAGGTGATGCTCCGCAACCGTCCGAAATTACACGCGAACTTGTTGGTGGTGAAGGGGGTACAGTGGGAGGTGAAGGCCACCATGGAGGCGACCAAGCTGCTCATGAGCTATATGTGCGGACCATTGGCTGTAAGTTCATTTCTTAACCGACTTCAAAAAGGAGGAGGCTCTCAATTCGGCTGTACTTATTTTTGCTGTTTTTAACCTCAGTACTTTCGACGGGGTGAACTGATTTTGATGTTTTTTTTTATTTGAAACCAGCTCTCCGTGTGCTTCGTGTCCTATTTCTGGTATAGTTCTGACATTTGAAGTCGGTTTTTTTTCATTACCTTCTTAGGATTATGTAGGAACCAGGACCAGTCGAAACCAAAGAGCACATGTGAAGTTTAATAAACGTTAAAAAAAGCAATGTGATATAATAGCGCCTGATACTATTCGAATAACACTTAATTACACGTTCAAGTAATATAATAACTTACAATATGTGCAAGTCGGTCAGTTCATATTCCGCTTCTTAGATATATTTTTTCTCCTCTCTCTCTATTTATTTGGCTCTTCGTGTATGTGAAATTCACGAATAATACGCCTAACGATTTGTAAAGTGTAAAAATATTAATACTAAAAACTTTACTATTTATATTTTTACAGTTTATTATTAAATAATTTTCTGATAGTTTATCTCAGCAAGCTTTTAATTTTAAAAAAATACGCCAGTAAAAAAAATTAATTCATTATAGCTAGAAGGAGTTTTTCAAATGTTCAAATAGATAACTATATAGTTAATTTCAAATATAACAAATTCCATACACTCTAAATACTTTTATGTTAGTAATATAATAATAAAAACCTTTCCAGAGTCAAACTCAAGTGCAGATGTCTCTAGAAATATCCCCGATGCACCACAGCGTGGTCGTAGGGCGGGGCGCGGAACAGTTGAAGGTGATCATGAAGGGGACCAACACGCAGATCATGTTCCCCGACGCCGACGACCCCAACATACCTGTGATCAAGAAGAGCTGCGTCACCATCACAGGGAATATTAAGGATGTGTACGCGGCGAGGCAGCAGTTGGTGGTAAGTGATATGAGTACCATTATGAGCAGGGCCGGCTTTAGGGCTGGGCAAACCGGGCAGCCGCTATCCACGTCGAAACTAGTCGGGAATTTCCCTGTAGTTTTGTTTATATATTTCTATTTAAGAGGGATCAGTTTCTTCTTTAGCCCCAACGCCCTTTAGCGCTGGGCTCTACTTCTACAGCTAGGTACACGGGCACTCGCCCGGGGCACTTAGATGGTTAGCGCCGGCTCTGATTATGAGTTATCATTAGGGGTTATTTTAGAGCCTTACAAACGTTTAAAGTTAATTTTGTAAGTGTTACAGCTGGATAAAGGTCTAATCCAAATTGTTGAGGGACTAGCGCGTAGTAATCCACCACAAAGTCTAGTGTAAGTTTGTAGGCTTTTCTTAGCGTTAATTAAAAATACTACGTTCTGATTGATAAACCCTACCCAGAGGGGGGGGGGGGTTAAGACCCCCATGGCCCCCATGGGTCCGCCCTTGGTTGGGAGATTTATTTTATTTGTGTACACAGGGTAGCCTCCCCCTGGTTGTGATATTCGACGTGTCGGACGAGACCTGCCGCATAGAGAGCGAGGCGGCCAACAAGCTCATGCACAAGTACAACGTGTACATCAACATCCGGCGCAAGCCCAAGCAGGGCATCACCTCCGTCGTCGTCAAGGGCATCGAGAGATGCGCAGGTACCTTATTTATAGACCTCTGTCATCACGCCTGTCGTGTCCGAAAGGTTAGGCAGAAGTGTACTAATTTACACTCATGTGTCTCCGGTCCCATGTAATAGGGGGTGAGACACGAATCCAAACTCCGGGCTGGTACTGAGAATTTCATAGAAAACCCAATAACAATCTGGTCGGCCTTGGAATCGGAACCAAGAACTTATCGGCAGTCGCACTGGAAGACCACTGGACCAACGATTCAGTTATGGTCCGACGACCCCTGTTATGCTTATGGTCGTTATGAATGTGTACAAAGTCCCAAGGCCCTGACAATAGGGCAAGGGATTTTAGTTAACATACCCGTGCTGTAGATCCATGAGGACATTCAGCACTACAAAAATGGAATCTTATATAATACGCATAATATCATTTTCACCGCTATATCTTTGAAGTCTTAAGAGACGAATTAACCCAAAATTCCTTGACTTACACACTTGGATGTCCAGGTTTTCTTAACATATTAAACAATTTGACGGAATTAAACAATTTCCCTCTAGGCGACATCTACGAAGCCCGGCGCGAGCTCCTCGGCGATAAGGAGCCGGTGATTACAGCTGAAATCCCGGAGTCCTACAACATCCCCGCCATCTCCGCCAACAACATGCCCAACTTCGGCGTGTTTAATCCATTCTCGCCAACGCACGCGACCAACATGGCCAACTCCCCATGCTCGCCGTTCAATCTCCAGCTGAACGAGATGGCCAGCTTCGCCAACCTTGGCAGTCCAATGTTTGGGCACAACCCGCCGACGCCGGGCGGGTACCCGAGCCCGCTGTCGCCGGTGGCGCTGACTCCTCCGGTGTATCCGAGCTCGTGGATGGTGCCGTCTCCTCAGCCCAGAAGTGGCCAGTTCCACTACCCTAATATGCTGCCGAACCCGAATTCCGTCATGTATAAGAATCAAGGTGGATCGTGGAATCGTGAGTAGAAAGCAATGATTCTTTAATATTTTGAACACGAGCGAATAAGGAATTACGTACCAATTTATTTAAGTACTTATTTTTACTTAAGTTATACAAAGCTACACTGGTTTCCTCATTAGCATACAGCATTAGTGTAGGTGCAAAATACATTAACATACATTATTTACCGTACCATCCTTCATCTGAAACCTTAATTTGTATCACCTACTATTTTTTTTTGGATATACCCAATTGGTTAATAATTTTAGCTACTTTATACACAGTTGATGATTTTATCTGTATAATAATAGTAATAGGTATACATACAAATAAAATCATCAACTGTGTATAAAGTAGCTAAAATTATTAACCAATTGCATATCATAAGTAATGGTACTCATAATTATTCTCGCCTGCAGCAATGACAAACGGCGCGGAGATGGTAGGACTCCCTCAGCCTATGATGATGCAACCACAAGCGTACCAGCAAATGCCAGCCGACGGCAGGCCCGTAAGTATACGTATAGTACATAAACGATTTCAATGGAGTAATCGTCGCTATTCTGTTTTCTAATCTCTTGACTACATCATGACTAGTGTGGTCGCCTTACACTAATATTTTCATTTTTATTCTGAATCTGGATATATTTTTATCATGTTCTCTTTGATCTCTCCATAAGTAAATTAACTAAGTTGTGGAGCCTAGTGGTGTGACCAGTGGACTGAGATGTCAATTAACTCGAGTTCAAATCCAAGGCGTCACCACTAACTTTTCGGAAGTTATGTGCGTATTTATCACATGCTCAAACGGTGAAGGAAAACATCGTGAGGAAACCTGCATCCTTGAGAGATTTTCTCGAGTAGGCTAGCGTGGTGGACTATAGCCTAATACCTCTCAGATGAGAGGAGACCCGTGCCCAGCAGTGGGACAATAATGAGTTGATGATTATGATGATATTAACTAATATTTATGTAAATACACGTTTTTATATTTGAATAGACAACGCTGAGCCAGCTGCTGAACTCAAGCTCGCAGGCGAGCAGTGGTTACCAAAGCAACTTCACCGGCAGCTCTGTGTCCCTCGACACACAGAACATATCTGGTACAGTAATAGATAGGCCTGATTTTACGAACAAAATTACTAATTTAAAATACTTATTTACAATTACTCCGCGGGTTCAAGGGATCCGGTTCATCTATATAATATTTTAGTAGGTAAAATATTTTGAAAAAACGGCTTTATTTTAAGCATTTAAGTGTCACAGTCATTCTTAACTACTTCTACATACCTATATGCCCAAAAAATTTAAAACAAGTCCATATACATTTTTTCAATTGACAAATATTTTAATATAATGCAGTGTAAATTCTGTAATCATCTTAGTACGCGTTGCAGACTAGAAGTCTGCAACGCGTACTAAGATGATTACTGATGACTACTCACAATTATTTTAATGGCCACAAAAACATATATATTATAATATATATATAACAATATCTCATGCTGCAGGTAACGGCGACGGCAGCAACGTGGTGTCTCCCTCAGTGTCACCCATCAGCAATTGTAAGACTCACAGCCCCGCGCCCTCTACTGACGCTGAACGCTCGCAACAGGGTATGTATGCATCGTAGGCTTGACGGGCATCCGCCGGGGTTGTGGTGCATGCTTTTGCGAATCCCATGGCCCCGGCAATAGGGTTAGTGGCGTTGACGGGTGCGGTTTTTTAGTCGGTAAACGCTTAAGCGGAGTCCGACAGGCTTGACAGGCATAATCAATTAAAATAATCTTATTTAATTTTATAAGAGTGTAAAATAAAATTAAATGTTTAGATGGGTCCTATTTACCCAATTAGGTAGTAAAAAGCTACAAGAATTGTTGTAGGCATTGATTTAATAAAAAACCCTTTATTTAAATCAATGGTTGTAGGTATTATTTACGTCGATTAATCCGTAAAAAATACTTTGAAAATTACAAATTAAAATATCTATCTGCTAACTGCTTCTTAGGTAAAGTAGCAAATACTTAAAATATGGCGTTATTAAAACATAACCTGCTTTATCCATTGTATTATGATCATATAATTCTATACAATCCATTAGGTTTTAGAATATTTCGGTATAACAACTTATTTTTAGTTATTACAACAGTAATAAATTTGTACCAACTATAAATAAAGCAATAACAATTTAATTACAGTTCATATTTAATTTAAAACAATACAATCTCTACCAGAATTAGCGAACATCATATCGGACTTACCGTTGTCTGATCGACGCGCTGTGGGTTGCGAAAAGAAAACATTGGAGACACTCAACAAACTGTCGCCGCTCTCAGAGTACAGGAAGATGAAGGCTGAAGCCGGCAAGGTAAGGGATCATTCAAAGTGGATGTGTCGATGATGGATGTGGATGATGACGAATTTGTTTACCGAGTTTCATGACCTAGAGTAGCGATGCCAGGCGTCCGGATTTAACCGTTTACACAGTCAAGTTTTTTGTTTGCCAAATTGGACCGCTGTCAGACCTGTCTGGTTATTGCATTTTAAATTTGTCATTTTTTTTACAAATGTATGTATGTTTTTCGCCAACGTTTTTCGTGTTATTGTACTAAAACTAAAAAAACCTTTTTTTCCTAATGTCTAGCTAATCTGGATACTGTTCGTCTTTTAACTTGTAAAACCTAGTAAACCTAGCTCTTACGATAGGCGAGACTAGATCGGCATTTATCAGTACTAATGTAATACCTACCTATTTACGCCGTTGTGTATGTACTATATAAGACAATACACCAATAAGTCTTCTTCAACCACCAATTTTGAATTTATCTGATAGACATTGCCTATCAAAAAAATTAAAATATCCAAATGACAATGAAAACTAACAAACAAGAGTCATGTAGGTATAACGGCGCTTCAAAATCCCTGCCAATTTCGACAACAATTCTCTTCGCCATTATTGGCAATACTTTAGGGAAATTTTAACAATGCTGACAGCCGACCCTTTCAAAAATTTATTGCTTAACCTTACCCCCAAGGTTTACTAATGGATGCATACCATGTCACCCCAATAGGTTAAGGCCGGGAAATCTTTTTATTTACCTTAAGTAACACATAATGCATAATGCATTCTACCAACTGTCAATATCAAGGTCTTGAAGTGTGTGGAATAAAGAATTCGTTTAGTGTAAATACACGCAAAATACAATGGTGACAGAAAACCTTAATAAAAAAAAAGGACTTGTGATTCTGTTATCGAAATACGCGATGTACGTGTGATGTGCCTACGTCCTTCTCAGATAAGAGTAGTACGTTCAATGATAATAATAAAAATGTAAATAAATAAATAAAATAAATAAAAACTGTTTTGTTGTCACATAAACAACGATTAACAATAATGTTGTTCACAAAATACAGAATAAATATATATTTATCCTGTATTGTTTATTATATATATAATAAACAATAAACAAACAATAAGGAAAGTTAAAACAAAAGTGGCCAGAAATTTCTAATTATAAACAACAATTAAAACAGAGGTGGCCAGATTACATATACCTATAATTATAATAACAATAAATGTCGGTATGTGTTGCTACATAGTCGTATAGTGACATGATTAACTATCATGTTAAAAGTGAAGCTGACAAGACAGGGAGATTGGACCCTAGATTTTGGTCTCAATTTTTTTTCACCCACACGTACTTACAGAACATAATATATGCTAAGGACTGACATAATGCTGAGCTGATGGCCCCTAGGCACAGATAGAAGTTAAGATCTTATATTCTTTACTACATACTAGATAGTAGGTATCCTAGGTAGGTACCTATGTATTGCTCTGTGTGTCAATAAAGACATTTTCTTTATTTTTTTCAAGAGGCGAAGTTAATCCATGGTTAAGAATAGACTGCTAACTTCTACTTCACAAAACACACCTAGTATGTCGTCATACCGAAATCTCCTAATTTCGTCATTAATGTTATTATATTCAGGCGATGCGCGAGAGTGTAGGCAGTGGGTACCGCGTGCCGACGCCGCGCTGGTCGGGCTACTACTTCAGCCACACCTCGCCCGGACCCATCAACCTGAACGAGAATAGCGATACCACGGTAAGTTTATTCTATCTATGTTCAAATATTTCTACGATATACTGATTTCTTACATTACTACGTAATTACTACATATTCAAAAGAAAACTACCTTTTTCGCAATTTAACATACTTATGTACACTCACGAGTCACGCCTTTGTCCCATGGGGGTAGGCAGAAACTACAACGCAACGACAGAAACTTTATCGCGGAATACTGCAGCATTGTATTACACCTTCCATGGTCACCAAAAAACTACTTTTGACTAGTCGTGACCATGATGCTGTAAACAATCCGAAACCCGAATACCAATATACCACCATAACATCCGTAAAACGTAACTTATATATTTATTTGTAAATGTGAACAACCCATATTGCTTAGCCATACAGGGTTCTTTACGATGCTCATAATTTATCCATTTACAGCCCGAAAAAGTGTGGAACAGATCTGATCTGGTCCGGCCGAACATAGCGGAGCCGGTGAGCACTCCGCCGCAAGCGCAGAGCCCGCCGAACACGTGTCGCTACCAGCAGCTCATCGCGCTGCTGCGGGACGTCGGGCTTCACAAATACATTGGTAAGTCTTTGTATGTGGACCGAGTAGAAATATACACAAGAAAAGAACAGTTCGTCGACTGTGACAATTTTTTTTTATATTATGATTTTGGCAAACATGCTTACTTACGTTACGCCTAAATGGTAAATATAGTCTATAGACGTTTGCAACGGCAGAGGGCAGAGGTGTTGCTTGCGCGTTGCCGATTCCGTAAAAACCTTGAATGAGAGGGAAGAAAAGAAGACAGTCCATTGACTGTCTGTATTACAATTATTTTCTTACCACATTACAGGTTCCAAACCCGCACGCAACTAATGGTCCAAAGCCAAACAGTAAATTTCGTCAGTTTGAGAAAAAACCATTTACAATACCATTTCACATTCCAGATTTGTTCAAGAAACACGAGTTAGACATGTCTACGTTCACGTCGCTGAACGAGGCGGACCTCATCGAGATCGGCGTCACCGCGTTTGGAGCTCGCAGGAAGATGCTGCTATTGATAGCAGGTAATTATTACTTACCAAAATCCCGTAGATAATAAACTGAAAAGATAAATGTCAACACACACCTAAACCCTATGAGATCAGCAGCTTTCTATTTCTTACACGGACTAGCCCCAAAGGGCTTTATGAAGCGTATTTGGTGGAGGCAGTACGCTTATATGTTGAACTAGTAATTAAATGTTGCAGCTGAAGACATAATCCTTAATCATTTTGTACTTATACCTTTACGGGACAAAACTGACTGCTCAGAGTAAGTAGGTATTACATCCAAAAACCATGACGTCACGTGGATATTTACAGCTTTCATTACATTTGCAGATCTCAAAGCTCACAAGAGCAACTACCAAAGCTCTTCGGGTAGCGCTGAACGCAAGATGGCGGACCGATCTCCTTCCCAGTTCGCGACTTTAACGCAAGATAAATGGTAAAACTACTTATAGGTAATGAAGCTGCGTACATTGTGGCAACAATTTAAGGCACCTTACAAAAGTAATAGTTTGTTGAAAAGAATAATAGCTACAATAGCAGAAAAAGTAGAATCATTTGATAAGCAAAACTTAATCATAAACAAGTGTGCCTTTCCACAAATATACGTAGCTTTTAAGACTGAAGATGGAATACTCCTAAGACTGATTGGGTACATAATATAATTATACCTATTATGAAAGTACAAAAATGTAATTTTAGATATATATTCCTCAGTCTTTCATTCCTCATTAATGGGCTGGAATTAATTGTAGAATCTCAATGCAATACAAGGTAGACTATACACATTTAAGACTGATGCACTTATAGAATACTATAAAACAATGAGTTCTTTATATGATATTAGAACTACCTTCGTTCTAGAATTGATTGCTATGAGCTTGTTTCTACATATATCTCGTTGATTTTTTTTATTGAGATTTTTATCAAATTTAGTATGTAAGTTGTTTTTTTTTAATGAAGATTTTTAACAAGCTAAAAGCATAAGACGATTAGATCTCTCAGACAATTGTTGAAGTAAACGGGCTTAGCGCCGTAGCACATTAGCTGTAAGTTACATTTTTATAGAATTTTTAATGGTAGTATAAGGAGAGCATGTTTTATTTTTTAACCCATCGTTTACATAGACCTAAGTACAGTATACAGACAATTTTGATTAAATATCATATTTGGCTTTTAACGCTTGATTAATTAGTGCGTAGGGAAATGTTTTGGGAATCATGCGTGCGTTCCTTCTAATTCCATATTTGGCGAAATATGATTTTCAAGGACGCTGTTAGGGTCGTAAATTGAAAAATTACACTTCTGATTTCTATTATTTTCTATGTATACACGCGGACCGAACTAAACCCAGCGAGACTGGCAGTGCGAAGTGACATTTTTCAGTTTAGATACATAATCTTTTTTTTATATCGATCATTTTCCGCACAATCGGCATAAACAATTTGGACAGCAAAAATTGACTTGATTTTAAAAACGACTAATTTGTAAACCATTCAGCTATACCCAAGTGACTATTTTAGAATATATATTTTTATCATAGCGCGTCACTGCTGCATTTTAATCAGTTAACATTTTAATATTGTGTATCACCCAATCGTTATGTGTATGTGATTATGAATTTAAGTTTTTTTTTACTGCATTTTTGATTTTAACCTTATTAACATGCTAATTAATGAATGCTTTTTGTTTTAGATTATATATTTTACATAGTATGGTAAAGTTTTGATACATAACTGTTGCGGACGAATGTAATGTTCTACCTTTTATTAATGGTATCTATGATTTTATCACCAAGAAGTTATGTATCATTGCGATTACTCTATGATACTTTTAAAGATCATAAAATGTACTCTAATGTTTTAATCATGAACTTGTGATTACGATCAATCTGTTTTAAAGTATGATTATGAGATGTTAGTAGACTTTTGTTTTTAGATTATGGAATATTACCTTTAAATTAATATGATGTGTATCGATTTAGCTTATAAGATTTAGCTTTAGTTACATATTTCGGTGTCAGGTTGTTTATTCGGTTTTGTTTTTTATATATTTCCAAAAACGTAAGGAAATATTTGCACCATTATTTTAAGTTTTGCTTGTCTGATTAAAGTTTGAAATTAGAAGCTGGTTTCATTTACTCATTAACTTTGTTTAATGACGTTGATATGACTTACAAATGCTACACATAATATGTGAGTGAAATGATTAGCAATTTTGTAAGTAGGTAACTAAGTATATAAAAGTTATAATGTATATAAGATATCAACAGTTCATTGATGAAAACCTTCGATATTCTGCCAAAAATGCTGTAAAAATGTATTTATAGGAAAGTCGCTAGGTACACACCAACCGTAATTCGTGTACAATTAGGGCATGCAAACCGGATACCCGGATATCCGAAAAAACCGGTTATCCGACTGATTTGAAACCCCGGTTTTTTAGGAAAACAAATCCGGATTTTTCGGTTTTTTCGGGTTTGTTTTTCCTATGTTATTGATCGTCCTTTTTATCGATATCGTAATGATTAGGCGTAATTTTTTTTCCAGCAGCCACCAGTAATTTTAATATAACTTTGTAGTACTACGTTAAGTATACACATGTGTTCAGTTAATTTGGTCCTAAGTGACATAGGAGCTGAGATATTGGTATTTGAAGATTAAAAAAATGTATACTAATTATGAGATAAAATCTTAATTTTGACTTTAGAAGATTAATAATTTGAGGTTTATATTACTCTATCACAAGCGCCTAGCAATGTTACGTCATTAGGTCTTGGAAAATAATAAAAATACATTATTAACAAATATTTTTTAAACTCTCTTCCAATTTTTTATCAATGTCATGTCGAATAATTGTATCTAAGAATTCTCAAATTATTTTGATATCTGCCCCACATCATCATCACACACCATCAATCCATTATAGTCCCATTACCGGGCACGGGTCTCCTCTCATTTGAGATGGATTAGGCTAATAGTCCACCACGATAATCTACTGCGGGTTGGTAGACTTCACTTGCCATGGAGAAAATCTCTCAAGTATGCAGGTTTCCTCACGCTTTTTTTCTTCACCGTTTGAGAATGTGATAAATACGCACATAACTTCTGAAAAGTCAGTGGTCCGTGCCCGGGTTTGAACTCGAGATCTGTGACAACTATGACATGTCCACTGGTTACACAACTAGGCCACTACAGCTTTCGAATTGGGATTGGAAACTTGGGATTGCTAAACATTTCGTTTGAACGTCTTGATGAGTTAAATTATCATCCGTTATTATTCATGATCATCATCATCATCATCAGCCCATATTCATCCACCGGTGGCGTTCGCTATGGGAGGCCTATAGTGAACGCCACAGAGCTCGATCTTCGGCTTTCCCCATCCAGTTGCTGCCAGTTACCTTCCGCAAGTCGTCGCTCCACCTGGCCGGCAGTCGTACTACACTATGTTTGCCGACACGCGGTCTCCACTCAAGCACTCGTTTGCTCCAACGGTTGTCGGTTCTCCGAGAGATGTGACCGGCCCATTGCCACTTCAACTTGCTAATCCTTTGAGCTATGTCGGTAACTTTGGTTTTCTGACGGATAACTTCATTCCGAATTTTAACCCTCAGAGAAACTCCGAGCATAGCTCTCTCCATAGCTCGCTGAGCGAACTTAAACTTATGGACCAGTCTCACCTTAAGTGTCCACGTTTCGGCTCCGTAGGTCATAACGGGTAGGACGCACGCATTGAAGACTTTCGTCTTAAGGCACTATGGGATGGGCGACGAGAAGACCTGGCGAAGTTTACCGAATGCTGCCCACCCCAAATGAATCCTCCTATCGGCTTCGCTCTCAATGTAGTTTCTCCTTAATTGCATTATTTGCCCGAGGTAGACGTATTCCTGAACAACTTCGAGAGATACACCATTTACAACGACCGATCTTGGGGTATAGGCTGTTGAACATGACCTTGGGATCCGAAGATCGATACGTCGAGAGGCGTCATCTCGGTTAGTAGTCAGCATTCGCTCGAGATCCTGCAGCGACTCCGACATGAGGACAACATCGTCAACAAATCTTAAGTGTGAGATGTACTCACCGTTTACCTTTATGCTTAATCTTTTCCAGTTCAGCATCTTAAACATATCTAGGGCGTTGGTGAACAGTATCGGGGATATAACGCGGAGTTATATAGACATCTGAACACTTCGATATACCGCCAGTCCACTTGGCATCGCTGCAGGCTCTCCAGAATTGCCCAAGTTTCAATTGAGTCAAAGGCTTCCTCATAGTCCACGAAAGCAAGACAGGAGCTGATTATACTTCTCTATCTTCTATATAAGGTTATATAGAAGATAGAGAAGTATAATCAGCCGCACTGTGTGTATGTGGTCTATGGTCCCGTAACCCCTTCGGAACCCAGCCTGTTCCGGAGGCTGATACTCGTTAAGTCTTCTTGCTAGACGATTCGAGATTATCCTCGAAAACAGCTTATAGACGTGACTCACAAGCAAGCTGGGCCTGTAGTTTCTAAGTAGGGATTTATCTCCCTTCTTAAAAAACAGTACCGTTATGCTTCTGTTCTACGCCTTTGGAGTTCTCCCATCGGTAAGAGCAGAGTTAAACAGCTTCTAGAGCTCTCGAAGTACAGGTTTACCTGCTGCTTTCAAGAGCTCCCCCGGTTGCCATTTTTAAGCTGTCTGAGAGCAATCCCGATCAGTATAGTGGCGGATTAAAGTGGCCCGGGAATCCTCTCTATTGGGTCGAGGTCGTGGAGCATGCGAGTCTTACAATCGGCCATAGAAGTCCTCTATCTCTGCGAGGATCTCTTGCCCTGATAAGACGGTGTTGCCAGATGATGTTTTCAGCTCTGTGAAATTTCAATTTAAAAAAATGCCCATAATTATTAAAATAAGTAAGATAAATGTTAAAAAAAATACATAGTTTGATTAGACTTCAGCATTTTCATTTCTTCACACACATACTTCTCATTTCCTTAATAAAAATTGTAAAAAAACCGAAAAAACCGATTTAACCGGTTTCACCGGTTTTGTAAACAAAAAACCCGAAAAAGTCGGTTTTCTTAATCAACCCGGGTTTTGCATGCCCTATGTACAATGCATTTTCCTCGTGGACTAGTCCTTCGCATGCAAGACCCATAAAAAGAGAATCGGGGTTTATATATTTTACTTATTTTATGTTGTAAAGTGATTTTAGACCGACGATTCGATGATCCTATAATGACGATGTTATTTGACATTATTTGTGAGCGTCAGAATGGCTGGTGGTCTGTGGCGTTGGTCTATGAGAGTTGATTCGAAAATTGCTACATAATTGCTTATATTTGCTTCATATAATAAATAATTGTTACATAGGATATATATTTAGAAACAAAATATTTTTTTTGACCAGCCATCCTGACGTTTGGATGGCTGGTCAACCTCCTAGTTTATAGTCAAGCAGTTTCCCGAAATATATTGCGTCAATAATTGCTTCATTTATCTAATTTAGTTGTAACTTCAAACATATGTTAAATAAAGGATGTAACAATTATTTAAATTATCCTAAGGAAAAGTGATAAAATAATAAATAATTAGCTATGTAGGTGTCGGTTTAATCGTTTAGGCTCTGGTGACATCGGAAGTAATGCGATTTTTTTTATTTACAATATCCTTTTAATGTACTTATTATCCACTTACCTACTCAAAACATAACATGCCATTTAACAATTTAAAACGCCTGCCTCCCAAAGTAGCAATATCGTTGAGTGAAGACAAACTTGCAACTATTTGCCTTTATTATTTTATCAGGCACTTTTCCTTGGGATAATTTAAATAATTGGTTCATCCTTTATTTATCATATGTTTGAAGTTCCAACTAAATTAGATAAATGAAGCAAATATGAAGCAATTATTGACGCAATGCATTTCGGGAAACTCTGCATGCTTGACTATAAACTAGGAGGTTGACCAGCCATCCAACCGTCAGGATGGCTGGACAAAAAATATATTTTGTTTCTAAATATATATCCTATGTAGCAATTATTTATTATATGAAGCAAATATAAGCAATTATGTAGCAATTTTCGAATCAACTCTCATAGACCAACGCCACAGACAACCAGCCATTCTGACGCTCACCATTATTTCTATAGTAGGGGAGCCCACGATGCTAAATATGGATTTACTCGAGCGTCGCGGAAACCTATTAGAATTGATAGATTAGATGATAGGAAGAAAAAATTGTCCTGTAATGTTTTCACTTTTAGTGGTGGGGGAAGCGCCTACAGATTTTCAAAAAATTAAACGAGAAACAGTGACATACGCGCGACTGTTATTGATATTTTTCACGCGGCAACATGTCGGTTAACCAAAATATACATATAGTAATTGACGATTTTCGTAGTGGACGCTATGCGGGAGGGGTCAAAAATTAAAAAAGAAAAAAAAATGTCGTGCGCTCTTAACCTGACGCGCTCGAGTATTTCAAATAGTTGTTTTTTTTTTCGGGTCCCCTGAGTGCACCCACCACTGATAAGGACTCATACTGGCTGGAGGTACTTATCAATATGTAAGGTATCCTCCCTTATATTAATCTGCCGCGCTCGAGTAAATCCCAAAATCCCTTCTAGGGCTCCCCTACCACTACTTGTAATAAGTTTACCTACAAAATAAATCATTAAAAAAACTGAATCATCATCATCATTTTAACTGTATTCGTAAATGCACATCACATGACCTTGGTTGTAATATTTGACAATTTGACATCTGTCATCTGTCAACGAAGGTCGAGCAAGTAAGCGTGCAACTATAAAATTGCATCATAAAAACATTGACTTTTCCTACACAAAATGGGTAATGCAAGTGCTAAAGCTGTGGATGTGAAAGTAGTGGAGCCGCCGGCACCGGCCGACGCTGAAAAGCCTAAACTGAAGCCTTGTTGTGCCTGCCCGGAAACCAAGAGAGCGCGAGACGCATGGTAAGGTTATAATCAAATTACTTTTATTACGCAACACCGCATATTCTAGAAAAATAATCACGATTCAAACACCATTGAAATAATAAACTTCAGTAAAAAAACGAATGATGAATCTTTACCTAGTCTTTTAAACAACTTATGGCAAGAGAATCTGCTGCTTGTTTGAGAATAGTTACTTTAAGCTAGAATAGTTAGTTAAACGATAAAATAAATTCTTTATTGTACACACACCACACATAAAACACAGAAATATCAACAATACATTTAAAATTTTGTATAAACTTAAACTGAAAACTTAATCTTTGAAATTATCTTTATTAACTTTCAATTATTTTCTCTAGTTTTGATTACTGAACAATCATTATTGTATAAAATATAATTCAAAAGTATTTGCTAGTTATAACCAAAGTAATTCTACTTTTCAGCATCATTGAAAATGGTGAGGAAAACTGCGGCCCCCTTATTGAAGAACACAAAGCCTGCATGAGGAAGATGGGCTTCAACATCTAAACACCACCTTCAGACTGGATGTGTATATAACTAAGATTTCTTCTGAATTTCTATCAAAATGAATTATTGATTCGATACAATGTGGCTGATGTTATTGAGTTTATTAGATTACTTGATTTCATGTATAATTCGAAGTCTAAATTAAAATATCATTTATTCAAAGTAGGCAAAATTTAATTGACTCTTTTTGAATGTCGACAATAGACAGCCCCCAGAATCGTCCACCGTTCACTGCTTCCTAGTGTTTTTACTGGAAAGAAGAAGTGGCGCAACAAACTCTCCAGCAACACATTCATAGTCTAAACTTGTATATATGATCTACCACCACAATGTTTTAAATGTACAATCAGTACTAAATAAGTTTCTGAAATAATACAACATAAATATATCATCCATTCAACCATTTTAGTAATTTTGTATCTGAGAGAATGTTTTTCCTTATTTATTGATATAATAGTTCTAGACTGAGCCAGTCTAGACCAGAGGCGTCTCAGCAGCAGCTGCAAAATCAAATTATATTCGTATTTGATTTTGCAGTTAAGTAATGTTATTGGGTTGATGATAATGATGATTTAATATAAAATAATATGTAAAATAATAAAAATGTGTTTGCTATGGGGTCATTTATAAATAAATTAAGATAGAATTCAGAAAGAAATGTAGTAAAATCATGATTTATTCAAGTCATACAATTGACATTGAACAGATTTAGTGAGAAATTGTTATGTAAAAGTAAACAAGTTAATTGCCATAAATAATGGTTTACTAACAGTAACAATAAAGTATTTGGATAGCTGTAATGTTTCTAATGTAAATTGAATGAATGAGTTTGCATTTTAAGTATTTGTTTAAGTTTTCAGTCACTGTACTTATTGATAGATTTTAATTTAATTACCAAAGATATTCCCACAAAAAAATCAAGAAAATTAATAGAAATTAAATGGTTTCTTCTAAAAATATTTGCATCTTAATTCCATATTATTACAGCACATAATAATAATGTTAAATATAGTACATATTGTGTAACTCTTGCATTAACTGTTAATGGAAAATGGTAAAGATCTGTGACTGTAGTTAATTTGTCTTTTATTTATTTTTAGTAATAACTTAACTTTGTTGTAAATAAATAAAACGTAATAATTTATTTGTTTTCATTTATATTTAGGTTCTATAACTACTATTTTCTTAAGTATATTGTTTAAAAGCCTTATGAATATAAGAATCTTATTTTTTATTTGAAATATTTGCCTTGATATCTAATAAATTATTATGGTAGCGCTTGTAATGCCTAAAAAGCCTCGGCCACATCCTTACT
Organism: Craniophora ligustri; assembly: GCA_905163465.1. Taxonomy (NCBI): domain Eukaryota; kingdom Metazoa; phylum Arthropoda; class Insecta; order Lepidoptera; family Noctuidae; genus Craniophora; species Craniophora ligustri. The sequence continues at coordinate 12,182,088 of LR990969.1, forward strand.
CACACAACTTGAGCACTAGAGACATTATTGGATGTATACTCTTATTTCCTTGACCATGAATGAAAAGTGACATTAACGTTGTGATCATCATCCTTAGAACAAAGCGGTCTCCGACCTGGGTCAGCCTCGGCGTGATCTGCTCACATTTTGAATGGCTTGAACTGGTTTAGGTTCTAAGAAACCAAAGAAAATAAACTTACAGATAAAATATATTGCTATGATATAGGTACCTACTAAAAAGTTTATTCTGTATGAGGCTAACAAATGTTTACTTGTATATTCGATAATACAATACTATGAGTTGTTCTTCTCAATTAAATGTTATATGAAACAATCGTAATCCAATATAGACGTATAGACAATCAAAATAGAAAGATATGGTCGTTCCTGCATGACGGCACTATGCCGAAAGCGGGAATGCTACCGGGCCTGGGCTAACGCATCGGCGTCTAGTGATGTAAATACCAGCGCACTTAAAAAGGAGTATAACTCTGCCTCTAGGTCCTTCAAAAGTGCTATTGCTAAGGCGAAGTCGGAGCACATTGGCAGAATTGGCGACAGACTGGCACGTCTCCCGTCGGGAACCCGTGCGTTTTGGTCTCTCGCCAAGGCTGTCTTAGGGAATTTCTGTCAGCCATCCTTTCCGCCCCTATACACGGAGAATGACTCGCTGGCCCATACCGCGAAAGAGAAAGCCGATCTTTTGGGCTCTCTCTTCGCGTCCAACTCGACCCTGGATGACCAAGGAAACTCACCACCGACAATCCCGCGGTGCGATACCACGATGCCGGAGATTAAGTTCCGGCAAAGTGCAGTTCGCAAAGCACTTTTTTCCTTGGACATTCACAAGTCGAGTGGGCCCGATGGCATCCCTCCGATCGTGTTGCGGACATGTGCTCCAGAGTTGGCACCGGTTTTAACGCGTCTTTTCCGACACTCCTACGAATTAGGCATAGTCCCGAAATCCTGGAAGGCCGCTTTAGTGCACCCGATCCCTAAAAAGGGCAATCGCTCGGATCCGTCCAATTACAGGCCTATAGCAATCACTTCCTTGTTCTCCAAGATAATGGAGACCATTATCAACTGCCAGCTCCTGCGATACCTGGAAGAGCACCAGCTGATTAGTGACCGCCAGTACGGCTTTCGTCGGGGTCGGTCAGCTGGTGATCTTCTAGTCTACCTAACGCATAGATGGGCGGAGGCAGTTGAGAGCAAGGGAGAGGCGCTTGCAGCTAGTCTGGACATGGCGAAGGCCTTTGATCGGGTGTGGCACAAAGCGCTTCTGTCGAAGTTGCCTTCCTTTGGGCTTCCCGAGAAATTGTGCGACTGGGTCACCAGTTTTTTGGCAGATCGGAGCATCAAGGTCGTCGTTGACGGTGCATGCTCTGATCCTAAATTTGTCAATGCTGGTGTTCCACAAGGCTGTGTCCTGTCTCCTACCCTGTTTCTTCTGCATATCAATGACATGTTGCATATCAGCAACATTCATTGCTATGCAGACGACAGCACTGTGGATGCCGTGTACACTGGCCGAGCAAACATTTCTCGGGAATGCGTCGTTGAGTGTCGGAACAAACTTGTGTCTGAAGTCGAGTCTTTGCTCACCAAAGTCTCGGACTGGGGTAGACTTAACTTAGTCCAATTCAACCCCAAAAAGACACAGGTTTGCGCGTTAACCGCTAAGAAGTCACCATTCGTCGTAACTCCTAATTTTGAGAACACTCCCTTATCCGCCACAGCCAGCATCGGAATACTTGGTGTCGACATCTCGAGCAACGTCCAGTTCCGCGGTCAACTGGAAAGGAAGGCCAAATTGGCCTCAAAGAAGCTTGGTGTGCTCAGCAAGGCGAGACGGTACTTCACGTCGGCGCAGCGCCTAAATCTCTATAAGGCGCAGATCCGGCCCCACGTGGAGTACTGTTCTCATCTCTGGGCGGGGGCCCCCCAGTACCAGCTACTTCCATTTGACCGAATCCAACGAAGGGCGGCTCGAGTTGTCGATGATCAGGCTCTTTCCGATCGGCTTGATCCTTTGGCTCTGCGTAGAGATGTTGGATCACTCTGCATCTTCTACCGCATCTATCACGGGGAGTGTTCCGAGGAATTGTTTGGTTTGATCCCGGCCGCTGAATTTCACCATCGGACATCGCGCCAGAACTCAAAGTTCCATCCATTTTGTCTCGATGTCCAGCGTTCCACAACAGTGCGGTTTTTGAGGCATTTTCTGCCTCGCACAACCGCTCTGTGGAACCAGCTGTCGCCGGCGGTCTTTCCGAACCGTTACGACGTGGGAACCTTCAAGAGGAGAGTATATTCTTTATTAAAAGGCCGGCAACGCATTTGCACGTCCCCTGGTGTTGCAGATGTCCATGGGCGGCGGTAATCACTTACCATCAGGTGAGCCTCCTGCCCGTTTGCCCCCTTATTTCCATAAAAAAAAAAAAAAAAAAAAAAAAAAAAAAAAAAAAAAAAAGATAATCGAAATAAAAAGAAACCCCCAATCAACATAATAATATTTTTTTAATATTTTTATTCTCTTCACAAAAGGTTACATCGATTACAGTGATTATTTATAGGTACATTTAGTCATCGAGAAACTTTTTCGCTCATTCAGGTTTCCTCACGGTATTTTCCTTCAACGCTCACATTTTCAAAGAGTGTGACACATACGCCCGACATTAAAAAGACGGTGGTGCGTCGCTTGAGATTGAACTCGAGACCTTTGACTTTACAGTCCGCTGATACCACTAGGCGAATTGTAGCTGTTGAGGGTAACAGTGTAAATCTTGGATATCTATATAAAAGGAGAAGCTGACTAACTGACTGACATATCAACGCAGGGCCCTAAAATATAAGGGTTAGAAACTTGAAATTTTGCACAGCGATTCCTTTTATAACGTAAGGGAGCACTAAGAAAGGATTCACCCCTTAAGGGGGTAAATGGGGGTGCAAAGTTAGTATGAGACTTTTTCACTCAATTGCACGAGGACGAAGTCGTGAGAATCAGCTATACGTCGATATTTTGAACAAAATTCTTAAAATAGATGATTCGACAACCACAAATTTGGCTTAAATTATGTTAAGCAAGCGGGCTTTCGGTGTGAAACGTGCCGATGTGGTTGCTTGAACCAACACTACGTATACGAAATTACGAATTAAAACTCAACCACAGAACATATATACCCCTAAAGGGGAACTCAACAGACATATTCTGCCGTGTTAACAAAAAAGGGCACAACTAACATTTTTATCGAAATTGAGTTATACACATATTCGGAATCAGGAAAAAAAGGCCTATCTGCTCAATTTTTTGTGTATTTCTAGCAATAAAACAAACAAAGATAGCTTAAGCTTAAAGGGCACAACTGCACCATTTATTAAGATTTTGTATAGAAAAAGGTCACAACGTGATATATGTCTTCTACTTCATATTTATGTTTTTAAAATATTTAATAGAAAAGGCATAATTGGCGCATGCCAAATATGAAGGGCATATGTGGCAATTGTGCAATTTTTTTTATACCGACACATTAGCAAGAAATCTAGAAGCAAAGTCACAACTGGCAGTTGTGTCTTTTCTATTTACCCTACGCTTTAAATTTTATACATAAAAATAGGCACACTGGCGGTTATGCCTTTACTATTTAACATTTCTAAAGAGGGATGAAGTGCGGTGAGCGAGATACGCGAGAGATTACGCCAGTTGTGCCTAAGGTGTCACGACGAGTCCACGCATCATTTAATTTTTTTTTAATTTTGTTAAAATATTTTAGAAGATACTTTTTTTCAAAGAAATTTGATACATAGTGCCATTACTAGTAATAAGAAGTTGATTCTAGTTTATGATTGTGTTAAAACTACATAGTAGTTGATTGATGACTACATTGCTATTTGTTATTTTATTATTTTAGCCCGAACTGTCCCAAAATTGAGCAAAGGCCTCCCCCCTCTTCTTCCATGCCAGTCGGTTGCACGCGACTGTGGTTGAAATTTATCCAAATTGTCCCGCCACCGACGACTTGGGCGTCCTCGTCGTCGCCTGGAAGTGGGATGCCACTTAGTTGTTATTGCAGCCCAGTTCTGGTCTGGCATGCGGCTAATATGGCCTGCCCAGTCCCACTTAAGTTTGGCAGCTTTCTGGGCGACGTCGGCGATCTTAGTTTTGGAGCGCAGTATACTGTTTCGGATCCGGTCGGTCAATTTAACTCCCAGAATACGCTCCATTGCTGTTTGGCAAACCTTGAGTTTGACCTTTTGACTTTCTGTCGAAGACCAAGTTTGGGCACCGTAAGTAAGAATGGGGAGGATGCATTTGTCCATTAATTTCCTTTTATGTTTCATAGGGACCCTTTCATGAAGGTTTTTAAGGACCAATAACTCCTCCAGGAATTTTCAACTCGTCTTTCAACTTCCTTGTCTTGTCTTGCCTGAAAAAAGACTATTTGGCCCAGGTATAAGTATTCTTGGGCATGCGCTATTTCCACGCCATCGACTTTATTTGGTCTCTTGGTGCTATTAGACATAACTTTGGTCTTTGACATGTTCATCTCTAGGCCAACCCCAAGGCTGGCGAGTTTAAGATCCGCGAGCATTGTGCCGAGTTCTGCTGGTGATGTTGAGAACAGCACAATGTCATCAGCAAAGCGCAGGTTCGTCAGTCTTCGCCCTCCGATATCGATTCCTTTGTTTGCCCATCTGTCAGCCAGCTTGCGGAAGACGTCCTAAGGGGTGCTAGTGAAAAGCTTTGGAGACAGAGGATCTTTCTGTTTGACCCCCTTGTAAATGTTAAAAGTTGGCCCGGTTGTGTGAAGATGGATTGTTGCTGTACTACATGTGTTATAATAATTATTAATGTTTCTGAAAACTAGGTTAGTTTTCTTTATTTTGATAAATATTGTTTATATTTCCTACTTGATTTGGTTGTGTTACTTGATTTTTTATGGAAAATAATTTTGTGCTAAGACGCATTTCTAGTAATAAAAATTATAGTGGGGGGGGGGGGGGGCAATTTTGTAGCTCAATTTTAATTCGAGATTTTGATTAAAATGTTAATTACTTAGTTAATTATTATAGTTTCTAATTATGATTGAAGGTTCCTACTTTAATAATATGATATTTATTTTGTTAATTTTTTGAAATAAACGTCTGATTTTCTTGTAACTACTTTATTTTATTCATTAAGAAGTTACCTCTACTTCTCTACTTAATATTGACGGACCAGATTCTAATGAATTTTTAATGAACCTCAGGCTCTAGACTATCTGTGTAGTGTAGAGCTTGAGAAAGTTCATAGGCTAGTTTTTATTCCGAAATTTCCACGGGAACGGGAACTAAGCGGGTAAAACCGCGAGGCACAGCAAGTTTCTAATATTTTACTGTATAAATCTCTATGAATAATAATACAGTGAAAAGGCACAATTGAATATATGTGCCTTTTCATTGTAACATTATAAAAAAATCCTCAAAATTTTACATTAAAAAGGCACAATTTGTTGTTTGTGCCTTTTAAACGTAATATTATAATGTATAACTTAATTTTTATGTTAAGATGAAAAAAAATAAGCTAATTATCTATTTTATGCATTAAAATAAAATAAAAAATATACTATGGTCTTATATGTACTATATAAATGCAAGTATTGCCATTCGCAAAATTTCGGAAAACATAGTTTATGGGTGTTTTTTTCAATAAAAACTAAAAAAATATTCAAACTCTATTTTCTCAATATTTACTGAATGTTAGTTATGCCCTTTTTAATTAAGACGGCAGTATTGTACTTACATTTGCTCAGACGATTTAGGTACTCGGGTTTTAAGGTCACTAAGTTTATCAATTACAAATGCTATCACATTGTAGTTTTATCTAAATTCTTTGTTAATTAATAACAAATGTAAGATAATGTTGTTTCCAAGAGGTAACATTGACCACATCAAGAAAAATCTGATTGGTTACGTTTCTTCTGACTACCGTTAAGGATTTTCTCAAATCCTTTAATAATTAATAATTATTGAGTGATAAAAGAGTGTCTATAGAGTTTCTTGCTGGTTCTTCTCCATGAGATCTTGGAACCGCGCAACAAGAGTCTTAACGTTTTATAAATGCTTGAAAGAAGTTCATATTATGTGATGTGATTTTTGATTTTTTGAAGTGAAACTTCTTTATCGGGGTTGGAAAAAAATTTAGTGTAACATTTTTGCGTTACGCGCCATCTTTATTTGAATAGGTAACCATAGCAACATGATGTTTGTTTGACAACTGAAAACTATACCTTTTCCAATACACCAAGACCATTTGTTTTTCTATTGAGAACTTGCTATTGGTTGTGACATCGACGTTTTGATAAATAGAAGATTATGATTGGTTACCACTATTATTTGGAACTGACAGAGCTACAAATTGAAGACTATTAATTCAAACGCTCTTTTTAAATTCAATGTTATTCGAGTAGATACCATCATTATATCAATAATCATAAAATATAGTTGGAAAACAATTAGTTTAACCAATGCATGTCTATGATAATAAAAGCCTTTTGCATAAACTTTATCCAATTTAGCTTTATTCAACCAATTTCTGTGAAGTTGTAAATAGTAAATCATTTTTCGAAAAATGATGTCATAAAGCAGTTTCACTTCTGTACACTAATACACACACACTTTTTTTATCCTCTTCTCTATACCATAACATAATAACGTATCTTGGTGTATGTATGTATGTAGATAAGAACCTATAGAAAGTAAGTATAGGTACTTGTTATGAGTAATAACAATTGCATGTTCTTCTACTCCTTCTGAAAACAAATCAAACTAAATCAAACTCGACTCGGGAAATATAATCAGCTGTGGTTCGAAACACAATGAGTAGTGAAAATAACTTGACAAAATAAGCTGTTATCTGGCAATCGGCGTGCGAACCCGGGACAAGACGCCTGTGTCTTAATTTGCGTGATTAAAATTTAAAAAATTCAAATATTTAGCACAGATTATCGTAAAAAAAACTGTAGTGATGCGATTCGTCGAGAAATTTACGAACAAAGCGCGGGAAGACGACTCAGCGGCCAGTTCAGTGCGATCCGTTGACAGTTACGAGTAAGTAATTAACTTTGCTTATTATACTGTTTTTGTTAAAAGAATACACATCACCCATCACACAACATCATCCTAATACCTCGTTAGCTATTGTCAACCATATACTATTTCTTCCACCAGTTTTTAATCTGGTGTGAATCATAACGTTTTAAAAGTGCTTGAAAAAGTTTATTTGAAATAAAAACCTTTTGATTTGATTACAATCTTTGCCATATATGATTGTTAATAATAAGATGAAATTTTAGTCTGAATGTTCGAGACATTTACAAATTTCTGACTGTTCATTCCGAGATCCCAAGGGGTGCAAGTGCACCCCCTGGCACCCCCTGCCGGCGTCCATGACTGTCACAACAATAGGGATAACTGTACTTGTTTGTAAACACTGCGTGGGTCGATTTCCGTGGACCTAGGTCTATTCGTATCGTGATAAGGTCACGTTCTTATAAAGTTGGTTAATGTAAATCAAATAATGATGCAACAGGTTACACTGTTGCATTATACGAGTCATATTGCTTACTTAATTGTATCCAGAAATGTTAGAAAAGTAATTAATTTGGTTTAGTTAATTAGCTATTTTATAAAATTGACCTAAGGACTTCTGATACTCATGGGTCCAAAACGTAAAAAAAGGTTTTATAGAAAGAACGGAAACAGGAATCGAATTATGTTAAGAAGTATTTTTATATCATTTACCTATATATCTAAAAATACAGTAGCCATTTACTTGTTATGTGAGAATATAACAACCTGTAACTAAACCCAAGACTACATACACGGCAGTCACACAACGACTACTAGACCAACGAGACACTGAATGAGTTTAATATAATTACATACAATAATTAGATAAATTGCATTTACTTCTAAATTTCATGGCACGTGTTCACATGATAAGAATTCAATCAGTTCAGCAGTTGTATTGTAGTATACAAATACATAAAATAAATCTTGAAATCGCTTCTCATTAACGAATCTCCTTACTAGATAGTAAGTCAAATATAACGTAGTATTTGTGGCAGATAATATGTATACAAATAGTTACTTAGTTTATATGTAAGTAAGGTCTACTAATGTTTGCACTAAGATGACGAAATACAGATAAAAGTTGCGTCAGCCACGACCCCGTACAACATTGTCATAAATCAAAATGAAAGCATCCAAAGTAATTAATTTCCTTTCGTAAAATAAAAACAAAAACAATTGCGGATTTTATCGCGGTGTATTGATTATCCTTCACAGCATCCATGGTCACGGCAATAGCCAAAAAATAGTTTTTCTTTAAAAAAGACTATCAAAATTATATTGCCATGATTGGAATTCCGTAACCTAAAATAAAAAATCTGAAACCCTTATAGAATCAAGTCGTTGCCCGTACGTCGGATTTGTCGAGACTACTTATCTCTTATATATTTGGTTAATATCAACTGCCTCGTTGGTCTAATGGTCGTACAGTGTGACTGCCGAGCAAGAGACCCTGGGTTCAATTCCCAGATCGAGCAAAGTACTATAGGGTTTTTCTTTTTCACAAATAAAGTATTTTGTATCTTGTATCTTATCTTCTATCTTAGTAGTAGCTCGGAGTTTGGATTCATGCCCGGTCGATGGCTATAGACTCGCCCCCTATTACATAGGATTTAAAACATACCGGCGAAATGTGGGTGGCCTCTGCGTCCTCTGCTTAACCCTTCGGGGACGATAGGCGTGATGGTATGTCTGTAGGTACATTGAACGTAAGCCCTTTATCACAATACCCTGGACTCACTTGAACTGATCCATGATTCATACAAGATGCACTAAGATCGAAGGCAGTCGGGATCAAAGCAGCACGGGGCCGCAAGGCCTCAATGTCTTTGTACCGATAACGCTGACAAGAGTGACAAGTCCACTGTTGACATGAAGTTTATAAACACATTATTATTCAAATAATGTTAAATGTTTACTGGGCCTTACAAAGGCACACGCAAATTTAACAAAGCGAACTAGTATACGGCATGCCTGATGGTAATCGGTCACCGTAGCCTATTTACGTTTGCAACACCAGAGGTGTCACTCGCGCGTTGCTGACCCTGTAAAACTCTTTTTTCAATGTTTTTTGACGCAAACACAAATTTAAAGTTTTTTTTTTCTAGAGGTTTTTTCGTCTATTTAATTTAATTTCGAGGTTATGAAAATTAGAACAAAGGTAGGTACGTACCTCAATTCTTTTTTTTAACATATTAAGACTAGCGAAAAGAAAGAAAAAAAATATTATCAATATTTTAATTCATAAGTACTTGTTACAACAGATAAGTAAATAAAACGTGTACTGACACGTTGATTTGTTATAATGTAATCATAACGTATTGTTTTAATATATAACTAAGTATGTGCTTATTTCGTCACTATGAAAAAAAAAACTTATGTAAAAATCACGTTGTCAGATTATAAAATACACGTTTCATATACTTAAAACATACATAATTCATACACAAATAATATTGTACCTATAATTATATTTTAACAGCTGAAAATGACGTTCATCGAACTCGGTTGACGATAAAAATTAAGTTTTGTGTGTGCGAAATGTAGGTAGATTAGGTGTAGGGGCGTTTACAAAGCCTGTCAAAACTAAACATATCATTATAAAAATCATCACAGCGATCAAAAAGAAAATATAATTTTCTTTCGCAGTTAAGTACAGAAAAAAGATAATAGAATTTTCTTTTTCTGTTATTGTTTACACAGGATAGAGCACAGACAAATTGGCTAAATCCTAAAAACGGTGTAATAAATAATTACTGAAGGCGTTATTTATTATCTAGCAGTAAGTGCAATTTCTCTTGATTGTACCTACCTAGTTTATTTAAAAACTTTTCGATAAGAGGGTAGCATCACTTTTAAACTAAATAGAAGCGTCTACCTACGGCCTACCTACAATATAAATGACAATAAATAGCTTTGACATTTCTATCAAAACAATGCTTGGATTGCAAAAATATCTTTGACGAAGGCAGTTTTCATCAATAACAAAGATGAATATAAATAATTACATGGCCCTGCTCACGTCACTCCGTGACGTAGTCAATGCGGCAGATAAAATATTTACGAGCTCTGCTTTACCATAATAATAAACTGTCAGTCAATATCAATCAGTTGGCGGCAACTTACCGGGCAGCGCAGAAACGCAATAAATATCATATTTCCGATTTACGACAACATTTTAAAAAAGGTGATTATTTTGAAGCTGCGCGTTGTTAATTTAAATATATTTAAACAAATCGAACGATTTATATTCAATATTCATTTGCTCGCCATTACCTACTGTAAATATATTTACGCGTGTTTTGTAATAATAATAATATTAATGTTTTTAACTAAGTTTATAATTCTTTTCTAGGATATTCGGAAGTGCGTGTTCCGATTTTACTGACTGTGAATATTGTGAGGACCGAAGACGGCGATACAAGAAAAATAATAAGTAAGTTATTATATTTTTTTAGTTACCTATGTAATTAATTCTAATTCTGCAGAACTATAGGCCCTTCCTTCAATGAGAAATGAATAAATAGATATTTTACAGGAAGAAACATTTGAAAAAGATGTTCTATATACTATATTGTAGTGACACAAATTACTACAAACCAATGTGCGAAAAATCTTAAGTCCGATAATGCTTTATTTCTCGCTTAGAAGACCAATTTTTGTCCAAACTATTCCATCCTCTGTCCCAGAATCTTCCGAAATCGTTGATAACCTGGTTTAGACTAATGTGAACTGCTCAAAATATCGTCGATTTAATCATTTTCTATAGCCACTTTTTGATGCTTTGACAATCGTGTCCCTTTAGCAAAAGTAATGTCTGTATTCCTTCCTATTTCATAAAAAATATTTTGAATTCTTTTTTTTAATTCGACGTCAATTAATTTATACATATTACACCTACCTCCTTGGTGGTAGTAATAGGTGGTTCTTGAGTAGATAAATATTATATACAACAGAATATGCTTTCATAAAGGATATTAAAAGCTTACGCTACCTAATAGATAACATATAGGTTCTCTAAACAACTTGTGAATTACGTTTTTGTAAAGTCAAATGGACTGGCAACATTGTTAAAAGTATAGAAGAAGAATAATAATGTAATTACATATTTGAATTTATTCTTTATTCAAAAATAACGGTTGGTATGTTGGTATTCTTCATGACGTTTCGAATCACGTAACATTTTTATCGCCTTATTGACGTTTTCGGTTCACGCAGTAACGCGCTCCCAATATTGTAAGAAATATTGCCAATTTCAAGTCTCATTCTTATCGTAGATGCGAAATAACGCAAAGCAAATTACGACGCAAATTTTTTATTGATTGAGTTACACAAAGGTTAATATGTTGGTCAGTAGGTATAGTCAATTCCTGAAAAAATAAGACGCAATTTCGAGAGTTCGGAATACTTCAATAATACCTACTTAGATTTAAGTTATCTGTACACTGTACGCAGGTAATATAATAATACAAGGGTCGCTTTGCCTACATATTTATCGTGTATTGGTCGCATATCTAAAATACATGGTCGATTTTTCATAGAAAATTTAGACCGAGTAAAACAATCCTTATGAAAGGAGAATTTTGGTTGACAACGATTGTTGTTTTTTTATAGTTACAATCATCATCTGCCCATTATTGTCTCACAGCTGGACAATGGTCTTCTCTCATTTGAGAGGGATTAGGCTATAGTCCACCACGCTAGCCTAGTAAATAGTAGCCTGCAAGCATGCAGTTTTCCTTCAACGTTTGATAATGTGTCCAAACCCAAGCCACACTCTTAACTTCCGAAAACTGAGTGGTGCCTGCCTTGGATTTGAACTTGAGACCTTTGACCTCTCGGTCCACTGGTCACACCACAAGGCTACCAGAGACAGCTCTTTATACAATACTATCCAAATAAATTAAATTTACGAACAACTAAAAGGTCTATGGAGGGAAGGAGGTGTGATTCCCTCCACTGGAAAAGGAGGATCCTCCGACGAGGTGTTATGCCTGGTGGGCTGCAGCCTGACGGTTGAAGTCGGGTGGTTGTATATATTCTATCTGCACGTGTAAACTTCACTAGCGCGATTTAGGACGAGTATCGTGATTGGTGCGTTCGATGTGTCGACAGTTTTGGCAGCTCTTTTGTCGCGTTGTACATTGTTCGAATGCAGCGAGATAGATATTGCTACAGGTCTTTCACCAACATTACAACCTATCTACGACGATTTGACGACCCAGTTAGTCCAGAGGAAGTTAACACTGCCTTCTGTGCTCCGGGACCCGGGTTCGAATCCCGGTAGGGTCAAATGTTTGTGTGATGAGCATGAGCATTTGTATCCGATTCATGGATGTATCTATGTATAATATGTATGTATTTACAAAAAAATATATATACCTATGTAGTATATCAACCAACTAGTATCCATAACACAAGCCTCGATGCTTAGCTCGGAACTAGATGGCGCTGTGTCGTAATGTCCAGGAATATTATTATTATAATTATCTACATCTCCGAAGGAATTTACCGCGTTTCCATTACGACTATATGCTTAGTAAGCAGTAAACTGAGACCTCCAATCTCCATATACTTATGATCGGGTATTTTATAAGGAGCATAAGTCACAGGTCGTAAAGAAGTGTTTTAATAGAGTGCTAGCTATACCTACCTATTGAAATAAAATAGCAAATTTCCGCTAGTGCTACTCTGAATGCTTATTTTGTATTTTGCCAGATATTATTCTCCGAGCATCACAAGCCACAGTTACTACAGCGCGATGAGCCGAGCGGAGGCCCAGCCTCTACTGCAGGGGGCTGTCACGCCCACCTACAGGGCTGTGAGCAGCGAGAGCATTGACTCCTTGGTAAATTTGACTTTTTTTATACCACAAGGGTGTCAAATATAAGCTTAGCCCGTCTGATGGTAGTCGGTTACCGTAGCCAATCGACGTTTCGTTGTCATTTGCGCCATATCAACCCTATATTCCTTGATAGCTATTACGGCTACAATTGATGAGAACGTGAGGAAACCTGCATGCTTGAGAGATTTTTCTCGATGGCATGTGAAGTCTGCAACACGCAGTGGGCTAGCGTGGTGGGCTATAGCATAATCTATCTCAAATGAAAGGAGAACCGTGCCCAGCACTGGGACAATAATAGATTGATAATTAATGATGATGATTGATGAGAAAAAGAGAGATCTCTCCCATTTAGTAGGCCACTACACACGGGTCTAATTCTAATCTTATTTGAGAGGGATTAGGATATAGTCCACTACGCTAGTCTAATGCAGGTTGTCAGTCTTCTCACTACGTCTAGAAAAACTTGAAGGTATGCACGTATCCTTGTGATATGTTCCATCGCCGTTTGAGCATGGGATAAATACGCACATAAATTTGAAAAGCAGTAGTATGTGCCGTGGGATTCAGTCCACTGGTCACACCACTATAGGCTATCACTACGCCGTCTATAGTCCTAAAATACGAAACTGTAAAAATAATCACCTAGTCACTCAAGTAACATAATAAATGATTATGATATTAGTTCGCTTCACTTAGGAACTTGCAAAAAGCATACGTAAGAAAACCATATTAGTGGTCATATATTGACATTTGGCTCTGGCAGAAAAGTCCCGCCACTTTCATCTAACGAGGAACACAGTTACAAAGTGTATTTACCTTGCTAATCTTTTATTATTATTTTGTAAAGTTATCTTTACAGTTGGTTTTCAAGCGAATTTATTTCTTTCGTATCTTTCGAATCGTAAAATCTCTTTCGCCTGTAAAGTCATACAAAGTTCAGAAATCATTATCAATTTCACATTGTGTATTTGTGATTTTTAATTCTACGTAATTACAAAATCTGAATTTTTGTTAATAAAACTTTCTTTGTAAGGAATTTTAAAGGAATACCTACACTATTAGCCAGGTGAATTGGTAGTATGAAAAAAGTGCGTAAATATTCGACAATATAAATTAAAATGGGCTCCACAAAAGGTCACATCGATTTCATTATCATTAATTAGTTATTGCTGCTGTCATAATAATATATTGTTATATTTAATAGTATCGGTTAAGATAAAAGCGTGCGAAGCCCCGTGCGCGTGCCCAATATAAACTGACGTAAACCAATTACTTATGTAAACAGTTAATAAGTTTTTTTTTTTAATGCGGAACTCCTCCACAAACTCAATACTTTTTATTTTTTTATTTTATTTTTATTTTTTGTACAAACACACAAAATACAAAGGACAGTTAAAAAATATATAAACAATGTACAAAGGCACTACTTATTTCTACAGAAATCTCTTCCAGTAGGCCTGAGAGAGGAGACAGTATAAAAGAGAAACATGAGTGTGTGTAGGTGAATAAACTTACATAGACTATAGCTACACATATACATAGATACATATATACTATATTATATAATAATATACATACATAAATTTACAAATGGCTAGGACAAAGAGGAGAGGTAGTGTTGTTTCACTTTTTTCTTAAATAAGGTTATGGAACCACAGCTTTGTATATTAGGCGGGAGACTATTCCACAGCCTGACCGCATGGACAGAGAAAGAGTAAGAGAAGAAGTCAGTTTTGTGAGATGGACAGCTAAGACGGAATTTAAGGTGGGATCTACACGAAACATTAGGTGTGTTGGAAAAAGAGAAACAATCCCGAAGGTAAGATGGATATGAGGGATTGTGAAGGACATTGAACAGGAGACATAATATCCTCGTATTCCTGCGGAGGCGGATTGGGAGCCACTTGAGATCCTTGCGAAACTGAGAGACATGATCATACATACGGAGATTAAAGATAAAACGTATACATAAATTTTGCAAGCGCTCAAGTTTATCCAAGAGCTCCTCAGTAGCATCCAAATAGCAAGAATCAGCATAGTCCAAGATGGGTTGTAAAAGAGTTTGAGCAAGGGTAATTTTGGTTTTTAAAGGCAGGAAGCTCTGGAGACATTTAAGCGAGTGGAACGTATAATGCATTTTTTTGCTGACTTCGCCAATATGAGCCTTCCAGGACAAATTGCTGTCCATAATAACCCCGAGATTTTTTGCAGTATTTGCGTAAACAATTTGAGTGTCGTCCAGCAGGATGAGTACTTTGTTGGTCTTGTGGCAAGCAAGTGTAGCTAGACAATTAATTAATTACTATCCCACACCTGGGCACGGGTCTCCTCAGATTTGCGAGGGGTTCGGCTATAGTTCACCACGCTAGGCTAGCGTGGGTTGGTATACTTCACACACTACCAAGATATTCTTTCAGGCATGCAGGTTTCCTCACAATGATTTATTTCCCTATTGCAAGAAGTGTAGACGTGCATAGTACACTTCTGACTAGCTTTTCAGGCAACAGGCGTGATAGTATATTGTGATGATATTTAGGCTCCAAGATGTAATGTGCGACTGCTGGGCGAGAATTCTTGGGTGCACTTCCCAGGTCAAGCAAAATTATATTGGGATGATAGCAGCTCCGAGTTTGGATTCGTGCTCCGTGCCTCAGTGTGATGGCAATCGCCGCCTATTACAATGGATTTAATAACACACCGGCGTACTGTAGACGTGCATAGTACACTTCTGTCTAGCTTTTCAGGCAACAGGCGTGATAGTATATTGCGATAATATTTAGGGTCTAAGATAAGCCGCACGTACCAATTACCAGTTGTATCCAGATCAATCTAACACAAACTTATCTCCTATAATTTATGAATAATAATATTCTGCACATTATATGTAAGTCGGTTATCGTAACTACTATTAGTGCGTATCGCTTAGAACTGAAATAATAAACTATTTAGACCATCTATATTTAGTCAAGGATACTACAAACTGATAAAATGTTAGAGTCAAATTATATCACGTTTCTCGAGTAGTTCTTGAGATATAAATAACTTCAAATATGGTCTTATTCAATTTTAATGTTTTTTTTATTAGTTGACAGACGCCTAGCAGTAAAAAATTCAATAGTAATACATTTTTTTATCGATTACGTATACTGAAACTAAGAAGTAAAGAAATTCTGTTGAGAAAAAAGAAAAAAAATGTATTCAACTACTGATTTCCGAAATTAACATGAATATTAGAGATTGATCTAAAACTACTATCATAGATACTAGGATATTGATTTCTTTCCTTTAATAGTTTAAAGCATCCATTATCACGGATAGATTTCCCATCTAAGTAAGTCCTCCTTGGAGTTTATAATTATAGGCTATATATAGGCCTATTTATATGTAATCCATAATTATATAGCTATTAATCGTATTATACGAACATGTTGCAATTATTTGAATCTTATATATAAAATTCTCGTGTCACAATGTTCGTTCCCGTACCTACTCCTCCGAAACGGCTTGACCGATTCTCATGAAATTTTGTGAGCATATTGAGTAGGTCTGAGAATCGGCCAACATCTATTTTTCATACCCCTTAGTGATAAGAGTTGTCCACCAACCCCTATAATGTGGCAAAACAACGTTTGCTGGGTCAGCTAGTACATCTATAAAAAATATTTAATACTTATTATTGTTATTGGCGTTCACTAAGGGAGGCCTACGTCCAGCAGTGGACGAATATAGGCTGATCATGATGATGATGATGACTGTTAATAAAGCCTGGGCAGTTAGAATGAAATATCCCTTGATTAATGTCGACTTGAGAGTAGGTTTAGTGTATACTTCGCCTGTCAATGTTACCTACACCCTCGGCCCTCAAATATCTCTGTTATACCTACATCATACATCTCTGTGTAACTTGTACAACATAACATAATGCTTCGGGGATAGAAGCATTATGTTATGTTGTACCGGACAGCAATGAAAGATAATTAGTTCTTAACTACAAAATTAACAAAATCTTTATCATCTTATTTCGTAGGTAACATAATTTAAATTAATTATGGTTTGATTAAGTTTAATTTCGTCATTTATCTTCGCACATTGTCAGTACGTATGTTTTGTGGCCAAAAGTGAGGTCATGGACCTTAGTGTATCAGTAATTAACAACAAATTATAATAGGTATCACATGACCAAGCTCTCTTTTATTAATTACAAGAACCCGTCATTTATGTATAGGTACTACAGAAACTATAAGCTTCGCCATAATTAAAAAAACCGGCCAAGTGCGAGTCGGACTCGCGCACAAAGGTTTCGGTACAAAATTAGGAAAAAATTGGTGTTCTTAGTATGCGGACAGACATCGAAGTCTTAGTATTAGGGTCCCGTTTTTACCTTTTGGGTACGGAACCCTAAAAACGGGTTAAGCCAAAGTCTCTTTTCCTTATTTCCTACTAGCTGATTCCCGCGACTTCGTCCGCGTGCAATTTAACGAAAAAAGTTTCATACTAACTTTGCACCCCCGTTTTACCCCCTTAGGGAGTGAAAATTTTCAAAAATCCTTTCTTAGTGCTCCCCTACGTCATAAAAGGCATCCCTGTGCAAAATTTATCTCCCTATCTTACAACACAGGCGTAAAGTTCTTGTACAGAATCGTCAGGCATTAATTCATGAATATATTTTGATGTCAATATTTACTAATCTAATTCTATGGACTTTAACGTCTGCGAATAAATGATTATTATTATTAGTGGGTACTTTATAAAAACTTTAGTAACAGCTCTGAATTTGAATAACTGGCCAGGCTTGCCTCCTACTAACAACGCAAACATACGATCGAATTGTAGGTGCACATCTGTTCACATCTGCAGTAGCTATAATAGGCCTTGTAAAAATAACATTAAGGTTCTATTTCCTCCAGGGCCCGGCGGACATAACAGCGACTGATATCCTTTCCACGTTCAACAAGAGATTCGAGAAGACCATCAAGCCGGAGACCAAGAAACAGAGCTCGCTAGTCACTATGTGAGTAGAACTGACGTAGTTTGACGACCTGATTTGTCCAGCGGTAGTTAACGCTGCCTTCTGTGCTCGAACGGTTCGAATCCCAGTAGGGTCAAATGTTTGTGTGATGAGCATGAGCATTTGTATCCGAGTCATGGATGTTTCTATGTATAATATGTATGTATTTACAAAAAAAAGGATATAATAATGCAGTATATCAACCTTCTAGTAGGTATCTGTCACCAGTCATTGTACACAAGCCTCGCTCGCTTTGCTTATCATGGAACTATATGGCGAGAGCTCAATTTGAGCTAGGAACCTCGCTCAAATTGAGCTACCCTACATCTTCAAAAAGGTGCTCTAAAAGTGGTGTGTACCAAGTTTTCTGATTATCTTCAAGAGCTCCATTTATTCAGTTTCTCAGTATGGAACACAATAATGGGCTCGTCTTTGCTAACGATGGCGTGGGGAGTGGAGCGCGCTGGTCTGCCGGCTGCCCTACTCCTGGTGGCCTTCATGGCCGCGCTGTGTCTCTACACCGCCTACGTGCTGCTGAGGGTCAATAAGCATCATGGTAAGTGATGGAAACATCTGAATATTTGACAGATTTTTATAACATTTCTTTCATACCCAACCCAATCTCTCTCAGATGAAAGGAGACCCGAGAATGATTGGTTGATGATAATGCTGGATGAGCCGAAGATGGAGCTCTGTGGCGTTCACTAGGGGAGGCCTACGTCCAGCAGTAGACGAATATGAGCTGATGATGAATGAATGATAATGATAACATTGATTTTAAGTACCTTCCTTAATAAATATTATTAAACCACAGGTAGTTCGAGTTGCGAGGTGCCGGCGCTGTGCCGCACGCTGCTGGGGCGCGGCGCAGAAGGAGTAGCGCATGTCTTCAGCGTGTTGGTGCTGTTGGGCGCCAACGTGGTCTACTGGATCCTCATCACCAACTTCCTCTACTTCACTGTCAATTATTTCGTTGGTGAGTTTGTTTTGTAATCTAGCTGCTCTATCAACCTAGTGAAGACCCGTTTCGGTGTATAGTTTGGTTAGTGCGGTTGTAGCGACCTCTATCCCGTTACATAGCAACAACTGTCAAACTGTCAAAAGAAGCTTCTACATCGCGATAGCGGAGTTTACAAGTACAGATAGCATATATATATTACCACCAAACATCAACCGTTAGATAGTAGCCCGCCAGGCATAACAGCTCGCTAGGTCGGAGGATCCTCCTTTACCAATGGAGGGATTAACATCTCCTTCCCTCCATACGGTTAAGAGTGAGTAACATTTGCGTTATACCGCATATGGATCTTATGAGTATAATTATAAGTGTTAAAATAGGTTTACCGTACATGTTGCTAATTATACTTACGACCTTGTATACGACGGTTATCAGTAGAAGCATTGAGCACATTGTCAAGGTACGTTATTGCCAACGAAAACAGGCCTTGACGGCTGTTGTTTTCGTTCGTTGTCGTATCGTCATATAACTAGCCTACAATTGCTCTGTATAAGGCAAGTATTCTTATAAAATAATAATAAATGGTGTACTTAATAAAGTCAATGTCTCATCTGACCGGCCTTCCGTGATAAGGGCCTCCTTACTGTGAACTATCGATGGGTCAGAACGGAAATGAACCCACTAGGACCAAATATTTCTGTAATGAGCATGGATTACGCATTACTTACATGAGTAATTAATGTTTCTATGTATAATATGTATGTATTTACAAAAAATCGAGCATCCATAAAAATTGCCTCGTCCCTGAGCTCGGAACTAGATGACACGGTACAAAAATGACCGGAACCATTAATCTATCAGATCTCCACACATCGAACACGACGGAGTACAGCACGGCGCTGCTGTGCCCGCGCCTGCTGAACGAGTCGCTGCTGCTGGCGGCGCCGGCGGCGGAGTCCCCGTACTGGGCGCTGCACTCCACCGTGCCGCTGTACGTCGCGCTCATCGTCTTCCCACTCCTCAACTTCAGAGACGTGTCCTTCTTCACCAAGTTCAACTCATTGGGTAAGAGACAGATTCCTTGGTGATTGGTATTACCTAAATACCTATTGATTTAGCGGACTGTATTTTGTATAAATGGTTATAGATATTTTTTAAATAACAATGATCAATTAATAAGGTTTTTAAGATCAGTGAGCAACATTAATCTTTCTATTTCTTGCAAATCAGCTACAACAATTACGTAAGATGCTACATTACGTAAAAAATAAACTACAGCGTTGGTTGACCTTCTTTTAAAGCAGCAATCAATGAGGGCCCCACTATAGGACCCTCGGATATCCCATCCATTTGACTAATTGTGGTATAGTTACGCTACTGCCTGCTGACGAACTGTAGATGTGGGTCGATATCGCCATTCGTAAAGCTAGTAAAACATCACCAAATTTCTCCCCAGGCACGCTATCAGTAGCATACCTGCTAGTCTTCGTGTTGGTAAAGGGCTACACGTGGGGCATCCACCTGGACGCGATATTCTCGGACACGCAGCCCATCCAGAACGCGGCCGTGCTCAGCGGCATGCTCGCGCTGTCCTTCTACATACACAACATCATCATCACCATCATGAGCAACAACGCTCGTCAGGATAAAAATGTAAGCGAAATATGCGATTATTTGCCTCACCCAGATCATGGAACTTCCACTGAATTTGATGATTTGTGTTCTGTTTTACGTAAGGTAGTTTTTATGTCAGGCATATTTTTTTAAAGAAAAATCTGCTCAATATATGAATTATAGATGCTTAAACTGCCTGTATAGTGTTGTAGCTGCACCTAATGGGAATAGCTAATTAAAAGTAAAGTACTTTTGAATTATTTCAATTTCTCAATTGTAGCTATTCAAAGGTACCCAAAAAAATTAGTTACTAAGATGGATTTTAAAGCCTACACTCATAAAATTCCATTAGGTACCTAAAGGAGCTTTCACTAAATTCCACAAAATTGAATTGTCCGATGTAGTACCTACAGTTTGCATCTCTTCCACGTCGAAACTATTTTTTTAATTAAAACATTCAAATGCAAAGGTAAATCATTCCTTTTTTATTTGGTTTCAGGGCAGAGATCTGACAATAGCCTTCCTGTTAGTGACTGTTACCTACTCACTTGTCGGCGCTGTGTTCTACATCTGTTTTCCCCTCGCAAAGTCCTGTATTGAAGATGTGAGTACTATTATATATAATAACTAGCTTTTTAAAAAAAGTCTGGTGAGGGACATCCTTATCACCTAGGGGTGTAAAAAATAGCCTACGACCGATTCTCAGACCTATCAAATATACATACAAAATTTCTTAATAATCCGTCTAGCCGTTTCGGAGGAGTTCAGCCACAAACACTGTGACACGAGATTTTTATATATCAGATGTAACAATGAGCTTGCACCCAAGTTCTGTAAGGTGTAAGCTTGGCTGGCAGAAGCTGTTCTTCACACTCCACTGGCTCTACGGCAAAAGCCTGATTTTCACAAACCCAGTGCTTGTGAAAATCAAGCGTTTGTCGTATCTGACCGGGTAGAATTCTTCTTTTTGTTTTCTTTCCTTCTTTTCTGTCCACCAGCTACTGAGGTCATGAAAATATTGTCTGTTCAAATACCTCAACAGTTAAAAATGTCCTAGTTCTCATGATGCGAGTGACTGTCAGACAGCAAATGTGCTTTACTGCAACCTGCGTGTACCTTTAAAAACATTATTAAATGTACAACATACATTAACGACCATTTTTCTTTTATTTCCAGAATCTGTTGAACAATTTTGAGATGCACGATGTAATGACTGCAGTGGCGAGAATATTGCTGCTGTTTCAAGTGAGTAGTTATTTTTTAAAATACTAATCTAGTATAGGTACCACTGCTTTTATAACAGTGATCCCACCGGCCGTCATCGGCAGCGAATTCATCTCCACACCTTGGAACCAATCTCTTCGTTTACTGTACGGTTCCAAAGGAATTTCATACCACACACAATCAGGCTTTAGAATGAACTACCGAGGTTATCCCAAACGATATATTACGTCGTCTTTTTGACGACCCAATTAGTCCAGCGGTAGTTAACACTGCCTGCTGTGCTATGGGTACCGGTTTCGAATCTCGGTAGGGGCAAATGTTTGTGTGATGAGCATAAACATTTGTATCTGAGTCATGGATGTATCTATGTATAATATGTATGTAATCACAAAAAAAAGTATACATGTAGTATATCAACCAACTAGTATCCGTAACACAAGCCTCGTTGCTTAGCTCGGAACTAGATGGCGCTGTGTCATAATGTCCACAGATATTTATTTATTACAATAAAATACCAGATAAACGTCATGGATACCTAATGTTTTCAATATCGGATTTATCATACATATTATAAGTTTTAATAATAGCATTTCGCTACATTTACGCTTGTAGTAACAAAAACGGCCAAACTACATATTTTGCCTAAGTTGGTAGAGTTTGTGGAGCTAGCCGCTAGGCCTTGTAAAGTTGGCTCTACATGAGATCTGATAATTTTTAACAGTGCAAGTCTTGGCCTCATTTTACATGAAAATGTTTTTGGTGGTATAACGTATTTATCACAAGCTCAAACGGTGAAGGAAAACATCGTGAGGAAACCTGCATGCTTGATAGATTTTCTCGATGACATGTGAACGCTACCGTGGTGGACTATAGCCTAATCCCTCTCAAATGAGAGGAGACCCGAGCCAAGCAGTGAGACAATAATATGTAGATGATGATTTAATTACCATTTAAGCTATGATCTATGTGTTAATTTTCTTATTTTGATGTCCAGGTGGTGACAGTGTACCCGCTAGTAGCGTTCATGCTGCGTTCAGAGGCGATCCTGCTGCTGCCTTTCAAGGAGACGCGCTCCCTCACCATCTTCATCAACATCTCCATCATGTCCCTGTGTATACTCGTCGCGTGCTTCTGTCCTAGCATAGGGACTATCATCAGGTAATTTAGCAAAACTATTATTCGCTCTGTGGCGTTCACTATAGGCTGATGATAATGATTATACAACCTGTATATGTGTGTGTGTGTCTGTCTGTGGCATCATAGCTCTCGAACGGATGAACAGATTTTAATTATTTTTTTGTTTGAAACGTGCGTTAGTCGGGACTGTTCTTAGCGATGTTTGATGAAAATCGGTCCAAGGTGCCCGCCACAAAATGTGTCATCATAATCAACAACCCATTAACGTCCCCCTGCTGGGCACGGCTCTCCTCTCATTTTTTTTGAGAGGTATTAGGCAGAAAATGTTTAGGTATTTTTTTTTAAATTAAATATTTTATTTCCAGATACACAGGCGCGGTGAGTGGTCTTGTTCATATCTTCGCTCTACCTTCACTACTACAAATCCGTTCCCTACAGCTACGCGGCAAACTCACTTGGTGGAAGACAGTCTTCTACTGTCTCATCATACTATTCGGTGCTGTTAACTTACTGATGCAGTTCTTCATCAACGAATGATATCCTGAAGACTGGTCTCCTCTCATATTGAGAGGGATTGACTTATCGTCTGACACGCTGGTCTTGTAACGATCAGCAGACTTGAAATGCCTTTACCTATCTATATAGTTATAGTCTCCAAAAAAGTTTAAAGATCTATCTTGAAGAAACTATATTGACTTTAAGGTGGAAGCTCCCCTCCCTCACATTGCATACAATTGGATTGAATGACTTTTTCATGAAATAGACAATCAATACAGTTATATGCACTTTGAGAGCTGTTTTATTGATTTAAATGATTATAATTCTGTAACTAAATACCTATTACAGGCGCTAATCATATTTTGTTCCATGTACAGCCTGACAATGACCGGCAAATTGCAAAAAACGTACGAATTTCGCGGGCTAGCGTGGAGCTTCCACCTTAAATGTATTAGTTTCTTCAAGATTATGTAATTTTAAACAATCTGATCTGATGGGCGTGAAGGAAATTTTATCAAAATAATGTAAATTTTATTTTCTACAATTTTGAGATAAACACATCACTTGTTCGTTCGGAGCAATAGTAACGATTAGCTTTACTCGGTAAGTGTTTTCATTGGTATAATTTTTCTTAAGAATAAATAAATATGCACAGCGCCATCTAGTTTCAAGCTATAAGCAACGAAGCCTTGTATACATATACGATTTACAATTTAAAGAATTGGGATTTAAACAATTCCAATTGTTAATCGAAGTTATTAGAGCTGTTTGGAGATTACGTAAGGAAATGTTTTACAAAACATGTATTTTAATGATTGTTACACAATGTAATTTTCTCTACTAAAATGTACAAAAGACTTGATGGTATAGCGGTTTTCACTAGTCCATCATCTTAATAAATAATCTTGTAATAGACAGACTGCTTGAAAGGATATTGTTTGGAATAATATATCCAATTTAATCGAATACCGCAATGTATCAAGTAAATGTGTAAATATCAAATACAAAAATCTAGTCATAGTTATAAATTTAAGTAGAATAAGTTTTTAAGTAATTTAAACAACATTTATTTTTATCAAGTTTATTTATGTATAAACATATTGATAATGTATAAAAAACCCAATTATTTAACACAAATGACATAAGTGTTTGACCAAGTAATTTTATAGGAAAATAAATATAATTTTGTACAGATTTATATATTATAATTTATGTAATATAATAATGATTTATTAAAAGTTTGAAATCTTCAGTTTTTATTTATATTACTTTTTCATGAGTTCATTTCAGATTTAGAAGTAGCCGTAATATGTATAGGTACCTATATACACAATATATTGTCTTTTTAGTCCAAAATGTTATTTAAAATTATAGCTTACATCGCCATATAAATAAAAGTTGATTTTTGGCAAAACTTAACACTTATCTTAATACAACAAAAATAGCGATAAAAAAGCAGATATATACGTGATTACTTCTTAACAAAACTAATAATATGCTTTATTTGTTTTGTATTAAAACACTCCATAGTACATACAATAAATTCGTATTTTTCTTAAATTATTCAAGTTGCCATTTTTGCATCGTTTCTATTTAACTCTTTTGAAAAACCCAAAAACAATTGGGAGCGTTTTAGGTTTCTTAAAACGTAGGTAGGGAGGTATGGTGGGGAGTAACTGCACTGACAGCAAATGGAATTCCTATGCTGTAAAAATAATCTCTCCCCTAACGACGCAATGCATTTAGCAACATAAAAAATATAAGAATAATAAAGGCGATTTACCTTTTATTGTATCATTTTCATATTTCGAAATTTGGCAGTACAAAAATTGACAGCTATTACATACAGATACTGCTCATATAATCAACAGTTATAATGATATATGAGCAGAATGAGTGTAATAAATTATAAATGTTATTTCTTTTTGGCGTAGCCATGGTATGTTTTGAGATTTCATCTCGTGCCCTGTACATAAACAATAGATCGGTACATAGAATTTGCATGGGCGTATCTAGGGGGAGGGAGGGAGGCGTGCCCACCCCAGAATGGCCTAGTGCCCACCCCAGAATGGCCTAGTGCCCACACCAGAATGGCCTAGTGCCCACTCCGGAATGGCCTAGTGCACACCCAGAATGGCCTTGTGCCCACCCCAAAATGACCTAGTGGCCCCACCAGAATGGCCTAATGCCCACACTAGAATGGTTTTAGTGTCCACAGCAGAATGGTCTAGTGCCCACACCAGAATGGCCTAGTGCCCACACTATAATGGCGTAGTGCCCACCCCAGGATGGCCTAGTGCCCACACCAGAATGGCCTCCAGGTACCCCCTCTCCCGCCTGCAGAAAAGTGTAGATACGCCAATGAGATTGTTTTATCTATGTGATGACGGTGGGAGCGTCGCGGCCGGTGTACTTCTGCAGCTCGGAGATCTGTAGAGCGACGTCGATGAGAGGCTTCAGCATCACTTGAGCGTCGCCCAACACGTTCTTAGCCTCGTACGAGTCGATGTATAATCTGTAGGAAAAAATAAATGAATTTACTTTAGTGACTACGCTTTAGAGTTTTAATAATTAAATTGCTGCTTCTCTCTTCACATAATTCTCTCGTTGGTCTAGTGGTCGTAAATGCGAGTGCTAAGCACGAAGCCTGGTCAGGTCTTAAGTTCGATTGACCTGCGCAAGCTAAGTATTAAAGGGTATAGTACATTAGTATACACCTGCCTAACTTTTTTGGGGCGACAGGCGCGATAGTAGAACTTCAAGTTACTTCTAATAACACTAGCAAGGTGATTTTTATAATTTATTTCTTTATACATTTTATTTGTTTTTTTTTTTAATTTATCAGGAGTAATTTTTATGATATGGATATTATAAAATTGTCACAGAGCATCCATTAGAGGCAGGTATGCCTAACTAAAAACTATATATTTATTCGGATGATTTGAATTTTAGTACAGTATGTCTGTAGTTTGACGAGTGAGTGATGAGTGAGTAATGAGTGGTAACATAATATGTATTTAATTACCTGACGGTAGCGCCCGAACTGCCCGTGCCACTGAGCCGCAGCACTATGCGAGAACCATCTTCAAATATAATGCGCAGACCCTGCAAAAATAAATTAAAACGTTAAAAAACAAATTACCAACAAGTACAGTAATAAGTAAAATCACCTTTCAAATATACATATTGATTTGTTAAACTATGACGATAATTGTTCAAGATGACGGAAAAGAAATCAAGTCAACTGAGAATTTCAATCCAAATCACTGTCTAATCCTTTTGAGATATGACAAAATAATATATGGTTGGATTTTTCCATTTTATTAGGTCTACAAAAAAGACAAGAGAAGAAAAGAGCTGTGGTAGCCTAGTGGTGAGACCAGTGGACTGAGATGTCAGAGGTCTCGAGTTCGAACCCAAGGCACGCACCACTGATTTTTCGGAAGTTATGTAACTATCATATTATTATGCTTTTCTCGATGGCATGTGAAGTCTGCCAACTCGCAATAGGCTAGCGTGGTGAACTACAGCCTAATCGCTCTCAAATGAGAGGAGACCCGTGCCCAGCAGTGGGACAATAATCGGATGATGATGAAAAAAGACGAGACTTTATACCTCTCTTAAGGATAGCTTTCTATGATCATCTTAATTGCCCTCGTGCAATGCCGAGGCAGGTCGTAAGTAAACTTCATATCATCATCATCAACCCATTAACGTCCCACTGCTGTGTACGGGTCTCCTCTCATTTTGAGAGGGATTAGGCTATAGTCCACCACGCTAGCCTACTGCGGGTTGGCAGACTTCACATGCCATCGAGACAAATCTCTCAAGCATGCAGGTTTCCTCACGATGTTTTCCTTCACCGTTTGAGCTTGTGATAACTACGCACATAACTTCCGAAAAGTCAGTGGTGCGTGCCTTGGGTTCGAACTCGAGACCTTTAACATCTCAGCCCACTGGTCACACCACTAGGCTACCACGGCTCTCTTCTCAGTCCACTGGTCACACCACTAACTAAACATCATATATAAAAGCCCCTTCAATTGTTCATTCTCTCACCTGTTTCATGGCGACGCTCTGGTCGATGGGATCCATGTAAGAGAAGTTGTCGGCCAGCTTCACCACGTAGGTCTTGCCGCCGCTGGAGTGCGCGGAGCCCACGAACCCTGGCGACGTGATCTGCTTCTCTAGGACCTGCATCATCTCGTTGCAGGGGTCGCTGGCGCACTCCTCGTAGTCATATCTGTGAAATTATGGAGTGTTCGTATAGA
Organism: Craniophora ligustri; assembly: GCA_905163465.1. Lineage (NCBI taxonomy): Eukaryota > Metazoa > Arthropoda > Insecta > Lepidoptera > Noctuidae > Craniophora > Craniophora ligustri. The sequence goes on from LR990969.1 coordinate 12,209,753, forward strand.
CTGGGAGGCTAGTTTTTATATTTATTTATTTATGTCATAAAGTATTTTTACAAATATCGTAAAAAAATTTGAATGATAAAAATAAAGAACCAAAAGCGTGGTTATTTGAATTTTTCCATTTTGAGGTTATGTGAAAAAGTATACGCACAAAAGTTGTGGACAATCTTTTAATGACCTTTATCTTTGTCTTTTACTTAGTAGTTATCAGCCTGTTACAAGTTATGGATGACCATAAACAAATAGGTACCATTTATTCAACTGCGGAAAAGGTCCTTACGGACTGTCCCGCCGCTTGTGGAGGCGATGGGGTGTGTCGGACTCCGCTCAACGTGAGCGTTTACCGACAAAAAACCTACACCGGTCAACGCAACCAACTGTATTGCTCCATGGGATTCGCGAAAGCATGCACCACAGCTTCACAACCCCGAAATTAAATACCTGGTGAAGTAATTCCTGCCGAACTGCGCCCAGTGTGCCTTGAGGGTGTCCTCCACGCCTTGTCCGGTGGCGGCCAGCACGGAGAGCCACGCCAGCGCCGCCCACAGCCCGTCCTTCTCGCGCACGTGGTCTGAGCCAGTGCCGAAGCTCTCCTCACCACACAGGGAGAGCCTGCCGGCGTCCATTAGGTTGCCGAAATACTTCCAGCCTTAGGAAAAAATAGAATATTCACATATTTCAGTAATAATTGTGTTTTGAGTACTGAAAATAAGTATAATTCTTTATTTATGGTGATAAGGGGGCAAACGGGCAGGAATCTGATCGGCAAGTGCCGGTGGCAAGTGATCACCGCCGCCCGTGGACATTTGCAACACAAAAGGCTTGCAAATACGTGGCCAAACTCTGTAGTAACTCTTTAGGTTTCTTAAAATAGGGAGTCAATAAACTGACAGCAAACGGAATTCCCATGCTGTCAGAATAATCACAGAATAATCCCCCAACCAGGTCTGGCAATTTTGCTCACTTGCAGTAAGACAACTATTGTTGATTTACTGCGGTCTTCTGCAAGGCGAAGGTACTTTTTCAGTCGGTCAGCTGCAGATTGTAACTCACCAGTGAACCTCTAGAAGGTTCTACAGTGGCGACCACGTACCGGTAGTCGCAACGTGGGCAGGCCCCCGGCAATGTGGACTGACGACCTGGTGAAGGTCGCTGGAACCCGCTGGATGCGGGCGGCGCATGACGGTCGTCATAGCGATCTTTGGGTGAGACCTATGTCCAGCAGTGGACGTCTAACGGTTGATGTGATGATGAACTCACCAGTAGGTACTTCGAACATCTCGTTGCCGGTAGCGGCGGCGACCCTGTCCACGGCAGCCGCGGTGGGCATGCTGCGAGCGTACCCCCGCACGCCGCTGCGCTCGAAGTACGGGATGTGCTTCAGATTGTTGGCCAACACCGCCAGCGAGTCCGAAGGCGTCACGAAGAACGCGTCGCGACCGATTATCATGTTACGGTCACCTGGGGGATAGGATTTTCTCTATATAATATTTATTTTTATTTTATGGTGATATTTTATACATAGCGGGCAAACGAGCACGCGGCTCATCTGATGATAACTGATAACCGCCACCGGACATTTTCAACACCAGAGGCTTGGCAACGCATGCCAAACCGCCATTGAAAATTTCATTCATTCAGGTACAGAAATACAGACATACAAGCATACAAACTTTGGTCTAAATGAAATAAATGATTTGATTTGATTTGAAACGTAGTGAGGAAATTTGCAAGTCTGACAATCCGGACTCGGGTAGCGTGGTGGCCTAATCTCTATCAAGTGAGACCCATGCCCAGTAGAGGGAAAATAATAAAAAAATTGTGTGTATTAGTGTACACACGTATACACTTCCCTTCGCGCTTCCGTGCGGTGCAGTGAAGGTCTAATTAGCTCCTTATTTTATTTGTGTTTTTTCGGTTTCGCGATTGATTTCTGGCTCGTGAGTTGTTTGTGGTTGTGTATTATTGTTTTAAGTGCTGGCTGAGTAAGTTTTTAAGCGTGTAATTCTAAATATTTGTGTTAATTGTTGAATATTGGATTCGGTAAGTACAATTTATTACTTTTTGGAATTGCGGGTGGCGTAAAAAAACTTTTGTCTTATATTTCGACCGTTTAGTTTGTGTCCGGTTTTCGTTTCTATTTTATTTTTACTCATTCGCTAATTTTCAAGCTAAGCTCATGGCGTCTACGTATAACGATGACCCACCCGATCGCGGCGGGAACATATTCCGCCGAAGTGCACTAACCACCAGGTCCCCGACCTCCGCGAGTTCTAAGCGTTTGTTTAGCGAGATGTCTCCGTCTTACATTTCGCCCGAAGATAGGTCCAAGCGTGTACAACCATTAAACCTAATTGAAACTGATAGACCAGTATTGAATGTTGGTGACGCGAGCAATGCCGACTACTGTGACCTAGTGTCAGAGGCATCGACTTATCTGTCCAAAATAAATGACCTTGTCAACGATCAAGGATCACGTATTAACATCGCGAATAAATCTGCCATTATGGATATGACTCAGCGTATTACAGCTATTGTTTCTTTACTAGCCATTAAATCATCCTGTACTGAAACTAAATTACTCCACACAGAGCGGGAATTAGAGAAAGCAAAATCCAATGTCACCGTTAATTCTAATAATAATGTGTCATACGCGGATTCGTTAAAATTACGAACTACTAAAGTTACCCCAGCAATACAGTCGCGCGCGCCGCTGCCGTGCGTAGTCGCATATCCCACCACGGAGCGCTCAGCTGATTACGCGTCGTCGTCGGCTACAAAACAGGCGTTAATGAAAGCCATAAAACCTACGGATGATGGTTTTCAAATTGTAGGCGTTAAGAAAACCGCTAAGTCTGGCGTCGTACTACGCGTTTCTAACGAGAACCAAATAAAGAAATTACAGTCAGTAGACGCGATTAAATCTGCCGGCTTACGCCTCGAACAGCCAAAAGGCCGCAGACCCCGCATTTTGGTGAGGGACGTCCCATCGTCTTTGGAGGATGGTGCTTTCTTGACCGCGCTATTCCGCCAAAATATCAAAGGCGAGCTGTCAATAAAAGAGGAGGATTTTATAAAATCAACTAAAATAATACGTAAACGTACGTTAGATAACGGTAGAAAATGGATAGGCATAGAAATTGAATCCGTGGTGCGTAAACATTTAATTGACAGTAAGGAAAAATTATTTATTGATTGGGCTACTTGCCGCTTCGTAGACGACATCGATGTGGTCCGTTGTTTACACTGCCAACAATTCGGACATGTCAGAAAACACTGCGCTGCTAAATCTCCCACCTGTGCAAATTGTGCCGAGACCCACGAGACCAAAGACTGTCCGCATAAAGACGAGTTAAACTTTACCCCGACTTGCGTCGCGTGCAAACGTTTTAAGAAAGCGTCCAACCATCGTTGCGGGTCACAAGATTGTGGCACGTATAAATTGAAATTAGAGCAACTAGTGCTTAATACTAACTACTAACTAGGATGGCTGGTTTTTCTATTGGACAATTAAATTTACATAACGACAGGGTGGCGACGTCTGAGCTAGATACATTAATTACGGAATATAATTTGGACATTGTACTAATCCAAGAACAGTATCAAAACGCGAGTTTACGTAACAAGGTAGTACAACTTAATGGCAAAGCACGAGCTGGAATTTTTGTATCGCGTTCTTCAAACATAACTGTAACATCTTTGCGTAATCTCATGACCCCCCACTGTGCCGTAGCGGAGATTTCATCGGCATCGTTTAAAGTTTATGTTGTGAGCTATTATTTTCAATATTCTGACCCTGTTGGTCCTCATATTCACAATCTCCGTAATGTCTTGCGGTCACTTGCGGGCTGCAAAATAATCATTGGCGCTGACGTTAACGCGTCATCGCCACTCTGGTATGGCAAGGTTCGGTCCACGGACTCTGAACGGCGCCACGCCGTTGAGGATTTCATCGCTGAGATGAACCTATCAGTTCACAATACTCCCGATGCACCACCTACTTATTGCAGCCTCATGGGCGAATCTTGTATTGACGTCACACTTTCTAGTGCCGACGTCCGCTTGGATAGGTGGCGTGTCCTCCCAGACGCGTCATGTAGTGATCATCGCTTAATCGTGTACGAGTTTATCCCTATGTTAACGCAAGGTTCTAATCAATATCAAGCTCAAAATTTTAGATATAAGTCTAAGGGCGCAGATTGGCAATTTTTTAGTTCATTGTTCGCGTCACAAGCCAAGGACTTCACTCGGGACGGATTGTCAGCTGAAGAGTGTGCTGAAATCATGTCAGACACCTTCACTTACTGTGCTGATATTGCCATTGGTCGAGGTTCTATGACCAATATCCGTAGATGTGATTGGTGGAGTGCCTATTTAGTAGAACAACGTAAATTTTTTCGAAGAGCGCGTAGAAAATTAAATAAACTAAAAAAACATCAAGTTAGGGGTGACTCACTCACCCTTGCCCTAAATACGTTTAGAGTTGCCAGATCCCGGTACAAAGCATCTGTGGAAAAATCTAAGAATAATTTACTGCACAAAGTTGTCCAAAAACTCGAAAGTGAAGGCCCGTGGTCGCCCCTATACCACGAGTTCAAAGCAAACAGGTCGATAGACCTAGCTTATATTCAAAACATTAAAGTTAACAACACACATACCGCTGGTATAGAAGAGACAACGGAATGCCTACTTAACACTCTTATTCCGGACGACTCATCTTCTGATGACAACGATTACCACAGTCAGATCAGAGCCTGGGCAGCTGAACCACCAATGTCACCTATGTCAAACCTCCCCTCTATTGACGAATTCTCAAACGTCGTTAAAAAACTGCCGGTAAATAAGTCATCAGGGGATGATAAAATATCTAATCGGATGATTAAGGAAGCCTGTAAAACAGCCGGTGACTGTATACTAACTGTTTACTGTCGGTGTATTTCTGAGGGCGTTTTCCCGCGTGTATGGCGTCGCGGCTTTATTCGAATAATACCAAAAAGTGGCGACAAGCCCCCGGACGACCCTAAGTCTTACCGCCCCATAACATTACTGCCTTCATTGGGGAAACTCCTCGAACGTTTAATTGTTCCACGTTTGTTACCGGACGGGCCTAAATTTCATAATAACCAATTCGGGTTTACCATAGGCAAATCAACAACTGACGCCGCACTCTCTGTTAGAACGATAGTAAATAATTCGAATTGTAAATACGTCGTCGGCATTTTCCTTGACATCTCTGGTGCTTTCGACAACGCTTGGTGGCCGATGTTACTGCTTAAATTAAAAAGTCGTGGTTGCTTTAGAAATATCTACACTCTTATATACTCGTACTTCTTACACGGAACCGTTAAACTGACACTTGGGCACCATTCTGTGTCGAAGGCACTGACTATGGGATGTCCTCAAGGTTCTGTAATCGGGCCGTACCTTTGGAATCTGGGATTTGATGATTTTCTCGCGATACCGCTCCCGCACGGCTGTTCATTGACTGGTTACGCGGACGATGGCCTTCTGCTCATTCAGTCAAATACGCGGTCTGGTCTCGAAAACTTAGCCCACTCGTGTTTACATTTAATATCCGCGTGGGGCGAACGGAACCGCTTAACATTCGCGCCGCAAAAAACCTTTCAACTAATCTTGAAAGGTAGTCTTAAATCCTCGCCTAGCATCAAATTCGATAACGTCACCGTAAAAAGAAAGGAGTCAGTGTGTTACCTCGGTCTCGTACTTGAAAAAAATTTTTCATTTATTGAACACATTAAAACTGTGGGTGAAAAAGCTAAACGTAACTTTTATGCTTTGACTAGAATATCTACGGCTACATGGGGTTTATCTTTTCATACATTAAAAACCATCTATGGGGCTACTTACCTAGGCTGTATGTGCTACGGAGCACCTGTTTGGGCCGATAGGGCCACCATAGGTGCGGTACGACGTAAGTTACTTCAAAGTCAGCGTCTAGCATTGATATTTTTATGTAAAGCATATAGGACTGTTAGTACGGAAGCACTACCAGTACTCGCGGGAGTGCTGCCAGTCGATCTCGAGGCACAACGACGTGCTGCAATGTATTTCGCTTCAAGAGTGTACTTGAAAAATGAATTCCTTTTAGAACGTGACCGGGCTAAGATTATTAGATTGTTTAAACCCCAGGCCGACGTTTGGGAGGAACTCTTAGACGAATGGCAGATAAGGTGGGATTCTTCTACTAAGGGCCGCCATCTCCACCAATTCTTTCCATCCGTTCGTGAGCGGCTGGAGAGGACTTGGTTTGAGGTGGACCACTGTGTTGCCCAATTCCTTACAGGACACGGCAACTTTAAAAGTAAATTGTTTTCATTTAAGCTTGTCTCCTCACCATTGTGCCCTTGTTCAACGAACTGTGAATACGAGCAATCTGCACATCATATCCTGTGGGAGTGTAGTCTATGGCAAAGTGAACGCAATATTATGCTCGATAGTTTGCAAATTATATCTGGGGTGATTTATTACTCGGACCTTGTTGCGACTAGGATGAATTTCCGTGCGTTTAAGCGTTTTTGCCATACCTATTATTGGAATCAGATATAATAGCTCACATTATTAGGACCCATAACTTATTAATTTATCATCCGTGGTGCCTGGCAACTGGGCTTAACTCAGTTGTAAACATCTGTTCTCATATCAATGACATGTAAATTCTATTCTGTCTCTCGCTTGATAAGGAGGGAAGTGAAAAAACTGATATTTTTCTTACTCCTCCTATATAACTTCATGATTAATTTCGCTGCGGGTTCCAAGACAGTTAAAATCATTCCCCTGGGACACGTCGGACTTCATTGTCTCGACGATTTTCTGGATAGTTACTATTGTTGATCCTGGTTTACAGGAGTTGCAGTAGTAGGGATTTGGGTGGTGGGCAAGTCCCTTATTTAATGTACACACGTAAGAAGTGACCCTTGACTTCAAGAGAACCTCGTCATACTTATGCTTATTTAAAGCGCTTGTTCGTTCACAGCTAGAATATGCAGTGTCAGTATGGAACCCTTTCTACAAGAAATATACTGAAATGGTTGAAAATGTACAGTACAAATTCTTGCGCGCTATGCACTATAGATGCCACAAATCAAATCAATCATATTTATCATATTCTCAATTACTCAGTAAGTACAAGCTCCTCCCCCTTAGCTCTCGAAGGAATTACCTCGAAGCCACAATTCTATTTAAAATTGTCAGAAACAAATTTAACTGCACAAATCTAAACAGCATGATCTGCTACGCTGTACCTCGCACCATCCATCGGCGGCGGGTACTCTTTTTGCATTAAACAATTGCCGAACTAACTCAGGCCTGCGCTCACCGGTCCGCCGTATGGTTGACACATATAACAGTACATTTGTAAACATAGACATCTTCAATTGCACAATAAGTAAATTTAAAAACCTCATTCGCCATTCCCTGTTAAATACAACTTAATAGCCTAATAGCCTAATATTGTATAATTTTGTCATCTTTCATCATTTCAACCGTTAGACGTCCACTGCTGGACATAGGTCTCCCCCAAGGATCGCCACGACGACCGGTCATATGCCGCCCGCATCCAGTGGATTCCAGCGACCTTCACCAGGTCGTCAGTCCACCTTGCCGGGGGCCTGCCCACACTGCGTCTTCCAGTACGTGGTCGCCACTCTAGAACCTTCAAGCCCCATCGGCCATCCGTTCTTCGAGCGATGTGCCCTGCCCACTGCCACTTGAGTTTGGCGATTCTTCGGGCTATGTTAGCGACCCGGGTTCTTCTACGGATCTCCTCATTTCTGATTCGATCACGTAGTGAAACTCCTAACATAGCCCTCTCCATCGCTCTCTGAGTGACAGTGAGCTTCCTTATAAGGCCCATTGTAAGCGGCCACGTTTCGGTGCCATAAGTCATCACTGGCAACACACACTGGTCAAAGACTTTCGTCTTGAGACACTGCGCTATTTGGGACGAAAAGATTTGGCGTAGCTTCCCGAACGCTGCCCAGCCGAGTTGGATTCGACGATTAACCTCTTTCTCTAGGTTGGACTTACCTAACCGGACATTTTGTCCCAGGTAAACATAATCGTCGACAACTTCGAGAACAGAGCTTCCGACCTTCACCGGAGTCGGCACAACATGGACATTTGACATGACTTTCGTCTTGTCCATGTTCATTTTAAGACCGACACGTTCAGAAGCTCTGCTGAGGTCATTGAGCATAGTACTAAGCTGTTCAGCGGTCTCAGCCATGACTACTATATCGTCGGCAAATCGAAGGTGAGTGAGGTACTCGCCGTTTATGTTGATGCCAAGCCCTTTCCAGTCCAGAACCTTAAAGACATCCTCTAATGCAGCGGTGAACAGTTTCGGGGAAATAACATCACCCTGTCTCACACCGCGCTGCAAGAGGATAGGTTTTGAGGTCTGATACTGTAATCGGACTGACATAGTGGCGTTTTCGTACAAACATTTCAACGCTTCGATGTACCGATAGTCAATTTGGCACCGCTGTAAGGCCTGTAGTACCGCCCAAGTTTCGATCGAATCGAAGGCCTTCTCATAGTCCACAAACGCTAAACAAAGGGGCAAGTTATACTCCTCAGTCTTCTGTATAACCTGCCGTAGCGTATGTATGTGGTCTATGGTACTAAAGCCTTTCCGGAAACCGGCTTGTTCGGGAGGCTGGAAGTCGTCAAACCTGCGTGCGATTCTGTTTGTGATGACTCTCGAAAACAATTTATAGACATGGCTCAGGAGCGATATAGGACGATAGTTCTTCAAAAGAGTCTTATCGCCTTTCTTGAAGAACAATACGACCACGCTTCTGCTCCATGCCTGCGGCGTTTTCCCATCGAGGATGACAGAATTAAAGAGTTTTGAAGGGCCATAAGGATCGGTTTACCACCCGCCTTCAGCAGCTCTGCTGTAATTCCGTCATCACCCGGTGCCTTGTTGTTCTTAAGCTGTTTGAGAGCCATATGAATCTCATACAGGCTGACGTCCGGGATATCTTCGGTATAGTCATCTTTAAGTTTTAACAAATTGATTTTTTTTATTTTGATTTTAGTCATTATTTTATCTTTTATCATTTATTTGATTTAATTGTCACACGTACTGCTATCAATGTTCCTAGTGACTAGCTCTCTTTTTACCTAAACTTTACGCCTAACTGTGGACAGCGTTGTGGGTTACTTTATAGCCAATTTGATTGTATGATAATTAACTGTAAGTCTTTTTATTGTAACTGTTTGCTGTTCCTATCAATAAAAATAAAAATAAATAAAGAGAAACTGCTTTATGACATCATTTTTCGAAAAATTATTTACTATTTACAACTTCAGATTTTGGTTAAATAAAGCTAAATTAGATAAAGTTTATGCAAAAGGCTTTTATTATCATAGACATGCATTGGTTACACTAATTGTTTTCCAACTGTATTTTATGATTATTGATATAATGATGGTATCTACTCGAATAACATTGAATTTAAAAAGAGCGTTTGAATTAATAGTCTTCAATTTGTAGCTCTGCCAGTTCCAAATAATAGTGGGAACCAATCATAATCTTCTATTTATCAAAACGTCGATGTCACAACCAATAGCAAGTTCTCAATAGAAAAACAAATGGTCTTAGTGTATTGGAAAAGGCATAGTTTTCAGTTGTCAAACAAACATCATGTTGAAGATTTGAAGAGGTAACCATAGTTACCTCTTCAAATAAATATGGCGCGTAACGCAAAAATGTTACACTAATTTTTTTTCCAACCCCGATAAAGAAGTTTCACTTCAAAAATAAATAAATTTGCTTGGCTTGATGATGAGAACAGATTTTTATGTGTGTTATCTAAACGCTACTTGATTCCCTCATAATTCCATTAGCAACGACCAAGTGTTATGTCTATAGAAACTGGTGACATTTGATAAGATAATATTTATTTGTAAAGTATTTCAATACGTTTGAAATCACATATATATGTTATTTTAAAAACAAATGCTTAGATTAGATATGTTTGCTCACATCTGTTATAATATTCAAGTCCAGTAAATGGCTTTCAAGTATACGTTGAGGGGAATGACCTTTAATTTATATAGTATAGTATTTAATGTAATATTACGATTTGACGACCCGTTTAGCTTAACGGTGATTAGCGCTGCCTGCTGTGCTATGGGTCCCGGGTTCGAATCTCGGTAGGGACAAATGTTTGTGTGATGAGCATTAACATTTGTTTCTGAGTCAGAATATGTACCTATGTATTTACAAAAAAAAGCATATAATGTAGTAAATCAACCATCTAGTATTCGTAACACAAGTTTCGTTGCTTAGCTCGGCACTAGATGGCGCTGTGTCATAATGTCCAGAAATATTCATTTATTTATTTATATTATATTTAAATTCTCAGTAGCAGCCTGGAGTTCGGATCAGGGACCGTACAACACCGCTTAAGTGTTAAGCCTATTGACAGGGTAACCCGTACATAGGGTAACCCATATCGCAGGGTTACCTTTTGATCGGGTTACCTCCCTAAAACCCAGCGCAAGGGTTAACACCTTCATTGTGGTAACCACTTGAAGGGGCAACCCCTTCAACGACTTAAGCCTATCAAGAGGTTACCTTCACGAAAAGCTTTTATTCGTGTTACCCGGGGTAACCTAACGGGCCTGAGCTGCATGTTAGTAGGTAGGGGTACTGGCACTCGAGCGGTGCGTCATTGCCTTGACGCCTTACTATTTTTAACCGACTTTAAAAAGGAGGAGGTTCTCAATTCATCGGATTTTTTTTTTTTATATAGATAGGTACCGATTTGCAAAATTATATCTTTGTTTATCGTTGTTTAAAAGATTAACCTGTACAGATACACCCATTGTGACCACATCAGGATCTCATGATGGAATCCCAGGGAAATCGAGGACAGCCCTCAAATTTTAAAGGCACTTATTTTGTTTTACATGTATTCTCCAAAGCTTTTCAAGTATTTGCGTCTGAAAAAAAACCATCTCATATGAATGATCTGATGATTGAAGGTACAACTCCTCAACGGATAAGAGTTGAAGGAAAATTATTTCGAAATTATACATAGCATATTGACCAATAGTCGTATTCTTTCAGGGTATTAGATTGACCTGATGTAAATATCATTAAAGTTTAAGAGTTAGGTGGAAATATAAACGTGGGCAGATTTCGATTGCCTATTGTTTATCTACTATGTATTTTCGCGCTGGTCCGGACTCTCGTTCGAATAAAAAACTGTAAGCATTGGATTTTCTTTTCTTTTACGCTTTATTTTTTTTTTTTTCTATCTTAGTTTGATGCAATATATTACATATTAAACAGGTTGAAACTTGCAACGATCTATAGGGTTTTAAGCATTTGCCAGTGTAATGTGTCTTCTATCCTCGTGAAAATGGATATGGATTGCGAAGTATTGATAGCATTGGTATTTGCTTAAACACCTTTGTGGGATTTGTGGGAATTACAGGGCAGACGTTGGTAATTAAGAACAGATTTACCTGTTTCTATTATGTGGTTTAACCAGCACCTATCAGTAGTTACTGTTAGTCGGTACTGACATACCGAAAAACCTGTATCTTTATATTTGCACCCGTAGATGGTATAGTAGCCCCCAATAAATATAAATACGTGAGTAATTATATTTATTCTATAATTATAGTAATTAGGTTAGGTTGCAACTTAATGTATAAATGAAATAATATAATATGTACCATTGCACTATTATTAAAAATTAATTTTTATTTTACTGAATCAGAACTATTAATTAAATTCATATTCAAATCTAATAATTCATATTAAACACGTAATGTATGTAACATGTGCGACAAGTAATATTGAACTGTAAAATAATTTAGACAATTATTATAATTTCGATTTCTAATATTTTCGTAAGTATAAGACTTTAATACCTATAATATTCGTCCATGTTTACCAACCGCTCGATATTCGCATCAAAGGGGCCGCCGCCGCCGCCGGCCGGGAGGTAAGATTTGCGGTTGAAGTTATGCAATTTTCAAACTAATGTCGATTCCCAAAGGGTGCATATTACAATGTTGTCGGTTGGAATGGGTTACCCTGTTACAGTGTTACAGGGTTTTGAAAGGGTTACCTGTTCGGAACCGCTTAAATTAAACCCGTTCGACGGTGTAACATGTATCACGGGGTTTATTTTTGAAGCGCTTAAAAAAACCCCTTCAAAAACCCTTTGAAGGAGTATCCGGACGGTCCCTGGTTCGGATCCGCGCCTCGTTAATGGCAATAGGCTAACGGTTAAAACATATACGTGGGTGTACATTAGTACACCTCTGCCTAATCCTTAGGGGCTGACAGGCGTGATAGTATATGTTACGTGGCTGTGCTAATGTGTTGCATAAAACTTTATTTACCTGACTGTGGCAAAATTAGTAAAGGCAGATCACATTTTCATTTCCAAGTTTCATACGAAGCATACGGCCCTCCTGATTGTAAGCGGTTCCCGTAGCCTATAGACGTTTGCAACACCAGAGGTGTCGCTCGCACGTTGCCGACCTTATAAAAACCGTCTAGGCTTCTTAAAATACACTGACAGCAAACGGAATTCTCATTCTCTCAGAATAGTCACTCCCCCAACGAGCTCTGGTAACCGTATTCACTTGCAGAAACACAACTATTGTTGTTTCAGTGCGGTCTTCTGTAAGGCGGAGGTACCTCCCCAGTCGGGCAGGTTAATTTGAGCGAGGAATCTCGCAATGCCCTACCTCTCGAAAATTAATATTCAACTTACCATCTCCATCAAATGCTGCTCCCAAATCGTAGTCTCCGGCCTTCACGGCGTTCACCAGATCAGCGGCGTAAGTGAGGTTGGGATCCGGGTGGGCTCCACCGAAGTCTTCTAGCGGCACGATGCGGCGAACGTTACCTTCCTTAGCACCCAACTCATCAATGAAGACACGTTCCACGTAAGGTCCAGTCACTGGTTTTAAAATAATACTTAGATTTTTATTTCAATGGAAAAGTTACAGCCACAAATAACAGAAAAGAAAACAGTAAAGTATATTGATTGTATTACTTTTGACTTGGAACGCCACTGTCGATTATAGCCTACAGAAAAAAAATTGACCTGTTCAGGTCGGCAGGGAACGACAAAGTTCGAGTACGCTACCTTCGCGGGCAAGAAACGAGAAAGATCGAGCATGATGCGGTCGGCAGGGAACGACAAAGGTCAAGACCGCTGCAGTCGGCCAGGAACGACAAAGTTCAAGCACATATTTATATTTGTCGGCGATAATCGACAGTGGCATTCAAATGTCATGCGTTTCCAAAATGATGGAGAAATAACACTAACCTCCGTTCATAGAATCAATGAGCACGTTGAACGGCTTGCGTTTTCCGTCTCCCTTGATCAGAGCCCTGATCTTCGGGAAATCGAAGATCTCCTTCATATAGGCTATATAGTCGTTCACGGAGTCTATCACTTCAACGGTAAGCTTACTGCCGCTGACCTAAACAAATTATCGTGCGGGTCATTATAAGAATGTTAATATATTTTCAAGGTGTTTTTTAAATTAATTATGTTGTCATTGAAAGAAACCTACTTTTTACTGGTTTTATAGCTGTCCTTTTATATTGTTTTAATAAGTTTTTATGGCTGTGGTAGCCTAGTGGTGTAACCAGTGGACTGAGATGTCACCACTGACTTTTCCGAAGTTATGTGCACATCCTCAAACAGTGAAGCAAACCTGAGAGATTTTCTCGATGGCGTGTGAAGTCTACCAACCCGCATTAGGCTGGTGTGGTGTACTATATAGTGTACATATAGATATAAAAGTGGGGTAGTTAATGGGTTTATGGTGACGAGAATGAATGACTGTACGAATATGATTAAGTATTCAGATACTTACGTCATAATTACTGACTCCGATCTTGGTGATATCGCAGACAATGTCGGGTACGATCTTGTATTGCTTGATGGCGGTGGTAAGGGCGTAGATCTGATTGGTGGTAGCGTCTGGGGCCGGCCCACCATTGGCGCAGTTGAACTTGATGCCGAAATCATTGTCAATACCGCCAGGGTTGTGAGACGCAGTTAGAACTATGCCACCTGAACGAAAATTTCAAGGGTTACGCTACTAGTAATTTATAGATTATTTCATGGTCGTATAAGTAACATACCTCCTATGGTGGGCACACTCCACTAGTAGGAGCACTAAGTAGTAGTAGCTCAACATCCTAGATTGGGCACTGGCCCATTCTAGGGCGGGCACGGCACATGCGGCCCTCTCTCAGGTGCGCCCATGATTAATTCGTTAATAAAATAAAGTGCTAATGAATTGTTTTATAAGATTAGTTAAGATGAGGAGGCTGTAGCTTTAAGATCCTTTACAGCAATCTGATCGTAATCGCGGTAACGCGATAAAATCCATTACAAAAAGTATTCTCCAATTCGTCAGCAACTCAATGCCAGTGTATAGACAGTGTATAGACAGTGTATAGTGGATAGACTGGCAACACTGGTAGCCGGTTGTCAAAAAGTTAGCTCGTAATATTTAAATTAAATTAAATTTATTTTATAGTATTTAATCCACATAAAACACTTGTAATTTCATAGTAACTACTGTAATAATAAAAAAAAAGAAAAAATTTTAATTAAATATAATTAATTTGATTTCAAATATAATTATAAATATAAAAAGTGTAAGATGTGTGTAGCTCCTAAATGAAAACAACAAACAAACAAATAAAACAAATACCTTATGGGTTCGGGCGCCTTGGAGCTTACACCTAAAAATTAGTTTGCCGGAATAGGTCTATCGGAGGGATTGAACCTTTAATCGTCCGGTGGGAGGCTAACTAAAGAAATCAAACAAGAACTCCCTTTTGTTTCTTTAATTTTAAGCCCGTAGCTTTCAGCAAAATAACAAAGTTACACAAAAAAATATTAATAACTAGTTAAAATTAAAAACTAGTATAAATTATTAACTACAGGAAATTATTAAAGTACAGGAGATTATTGCATCTTGAGTATGATAACTAAATTAGTTAAATTAAATTTAAAATAAACATACCAGGGGGTAGTAAACCAGAAATAAACTAAAATAAAACCATGTGACGTGGTGAGCGTCGGGTGAGCGCTGGATGAGTCCCTCAGCAAAACGACCAAGTTAAGTTCATGGGAGAAGGCCAGAACTTAACACGGGAACAAACAAATGGAAAATATCCTTAGAAGAAACCCTTAGAAGAAACGCCAACAGCGGGCTGTAACAAATTGTATAGATTACATTACGGCAAGGCAAAGTGATCAATCCGAGACGCGGCACTTTAGCATTAAAAAGGTCTTACCGTTTCTTCCTCTTCGAAATACGAAGCAAACTAAATGTTTCGGTACGAGATTCCGACCATAGGCTGTAACAAAATTTGCAGGTTAAGGCACGATGAGGCAAAGTGAAAAATCCGTCAAACGGCACTTTAAAAGTTGATGGATCTCACCGTTTAGTCCTCCTTCCTTCGTCAAACTATGAAATGCGCCATGCGGTCTCCTCACACCAAAGACATCAGGCCAAAACAAATTTATAGGGACGTCATCACGGCACCACTATAAAAACCTAATATATGCCGTACTATGGCATTAAAATTATGCGTAATCCAGGCGAGGATGGCTAAGATTCGCCTTGATAAAAAAAAACTTAAAGGCGAAGATTCATTTTTGAATCGTCAACCGGTAGATGCTGGTCGAAGAGTGAGCAGCCGTCCGATCTGTCACTTATGTCAAAACTCGAGAAAAATACCACAGATAAAATAAAAATCTAATTAGTGACGCGAAACAGACTAAATAGGCCGAAGGCATGTAAGGAGCAAAAAGGCTCGTTACATTACATCCCTCCCCAAAAAAAAAATAAAAGAAAGTAATTTCTTTTATGCCAGAAAAAAACAAAAGAGCATAGCAAAAACCCTTCTTTTTAAAAAAATGGAACTAAACTAACACATTCCTATAACAAAAAACTAATACTATTCTTAAAAGAATACAAACAAACCAAGAGAATAGTTAAGTCACAAACATAACAGACTTACTATAAAATAAAACAATATGAGTGCAGATAAGTCACTAACATAACCGACTTACTACAAAATAAAACAACAAGAACCAACATGAGTGCAGTTAAGTCACTAACATAACCGACTTACTACAAAATAAAACAACAAGAACCAACATGAGTGCAGTTAAGTCACTAACATAACTGAACCATAGCACAACTTGAACCAACATGAGTGCAGTTAGGCACCTTCGCCACTGACTAACTAGTTACATCCAAGAGATACCACAAGTACAGTTAAGCGCAACTGTCGCTGACAAAAATGAAAAACTATTCATACCAATTTGAGTACGGTTAGGCACCATCGCCACCGTCTAGCAAGAAACAAGGTTAAATAATTTCTTCTACAGTTAGGCGCAATAGCCGCTGCTTTACAAGAATAACCAACAAAAAATGTCCATATGAGTACAGTTAGGCAAAATAGCCGCTGCTTTACAAGAATAACAACAAAAAATGTCCATATGAGTACAGTTAGGCACCCTCGCCACTGACTAGCTGGAACAAAGGTATAACCGTGAAACACAGTTTAAAATCTCTACATCAACAAGGATGTAGGAAAATATAAAGGAAGAATGTTGTGATCGGCTCAACACCACCAATCTCCCGAGCACAAACATCTCCAAAACCAAACGCATATTGTGATCGGCTCAACACCACCGATCTCCCGAGCACAATAGCAAAAAAACTGCATCCTGTGAGCGGAACAACCTTCCGGGCACAGGTAGCAAAAACAAACGCATACTGTGATCGGAACAACTCCACCGACCTTCCGGGCACAGTAGCAAAAACAAATGCATATTGTGATCGGAACAACTCCACCGACTTTCCGGGCACAATAGCAAAAACTACGAAATCGAGGAAAAAGTTAGACCGAGATCCGTAAAACAAATATATGGAAATATCTACAAATGAGAACAAAAACTCAAGTATCCAAATCCATACAAACAAACTAAGGTTTTGCATCCTAACACAGAAAACAAGGCTGGCTAGGAGCAAATCCTAGACACCAAAAGACAATACTTAAAGTGTATAAAAACAAGTATATATACAGATCTTGCGTACAAGCATGAATAGTAATTGTATACAAGATTATATAAAAAAACAAATAAAATATAAGATCTTTTGATATGAATAATATAAATGAGTGCGGGAGAAGTTATAGCCTATAATTGTCCTAAGTTATATTTTAGAAAGGTAAGAAATGAATTCAACAAATTCATATGAGTTTGCCTATCATACTTCCCATTCAAGAGCTCCATAAACCAATCATTCATCCTATCATACTTCACGCTATTATAAGAGCTCCTCAAACAAATTATCAAACTCAAGACTAACGCTTGGAACCAAAAATTAAAATTTAATTATATCTTTAACATGATAACGGCCAGTTGTACCCTTACTAAGATCTTTTAGAATATAAACGT
This sequence comes from Craniophora ligustri, assembly GCA_905163465.1. Taxonomy (NCBI): domain Eukaryota; kingdom Metazoa; phylum Arthropoda; class Insecta; order Lepidoptera; family Noctuidae; genus Craniophora; species Craniophora ligustri. The sequence goes on from LR990969.1 coordinate 12,227,248, forward strand.
TATTAGAAATCTTTTCAATAATTTTACATTTAATAAACTTAGGAGCAAGTTTTGCCGAAAAATAAGTAGGTGCATGAGATTGAACAAAACTCCTTCTCCACACTTCATCACCCACATCAAAAGAAATGACTCTCCGACCTTTATTATAATAGCAAGCATTACGCTGGTAAGCTTTTAACAAATGAGATTGAACTTTAACAAAAATATCACTAAGTGAATTAAGAGAATCAGCATAGTGAGTTCTATTGGAAACCTCCAGTTCACTCAAATTATCAATAGAATTACTCAAACGATGTAAAGAAGCATCAAAAATAAGTTCCCTTCCAAACATTAAAAAGTTAGGTGTGAAATCTGTAGCAAGATTAACACTATTATTTAAAGCTAATTGAACATGAGGTAAATATTTAGACCATGTTCTATGATCTTCATTAACATAACAAGATATACAAGTTTCAATAGTTTTGTTATATCTCTCAACAGGATTATTCTGAGGAGTATACAAAGTATTAAAGAATATTTTAGTAATATTATAACTTTTCAGAAATTCTAAAAAGTGTTTTGAAGTAAATTGTGTACCATTATCACAAACAATTATCTTAGGACAACCAAATTTAAGAAATATTTCTTTTTCAAAAAGTTTATTAATTACTCTAGTAGTAGCATTTATCATGGGAAAAATCCAGCAGTATTTAGTGAAAACATCAACAACTGAAAGAATATATTTATGACCTGAATAAGTTTTAGGTAATATACCTATAATATCTACTGAAAGCATTAGCATGGGTCGATCAACTTTTTTAGGGTTAACCATAATACCAAAAGGAGGATGAGTGGTATGTTTATAAGCTTTACAAGTATCACAAGCTAGAATATATTGTTGAACATCATTAAACATGCCTTTCCAAAAATAATGTTGTTTTAATTTATTTAAAGTTTTATGAATACCAAGATGACCAGAATTAACATCATCATGATTTGAACGAATTGTATCTATAATATGCTCTTTAGGAATAACTATTTTCCAATTAAGACGACTATTAGGGTCAAACTTACTTTTACAAAATTTATATAAAGTTTTATTTTCTACTCTAAAGTTTTTATATCTGCAAGGAGATTTCTGACATTTAATAAATAGTTTTTTATACCAAGGGTCATAAATATCATCATCAGGTAATACTAAATTAATTTGAGAGGTTTCTATAGCGTTAACTTCAATACGAGACAAAGCATCTGGGACTAAATGTAAAGATCCTTTTTTATGAACTATATCAAAAGTAAATTGAGAAATTCTAGCAGCCCAACGTGCTAAACGACCACTAGGGTTACTTAGACCTAAAAGCCACTTTAAACTAGCATGATCAGTTATTACGGTAAACTTCATTCCTTCAACATAAGGTCTGAAATGTTCTATTGAAACTAAAATAGCAAGTAACTCACGTTCTGTGGTACTATAATTACGTTCACATTTATTGAGTGATCTAGAATAGAACGCAATAGGATGTTGATCTCCATTATCATCCTCTTGACTCAAAACACTACCGATGCCAACCGAACTGGCATCACAATGCAAAAAGAAAGGTTTTTCAAAATTAGGACATTGCAAGACAGGAGCAGTAGTTAATGATAGTTTCAGCTCAGCAAATGCATTCTCAGCATCATCATTCCAACAAAGTAATTTTCTAGAGTTTTTACTACCAGCTGTTAATTTAGTTAAGGGAGAAGCAATATCAGCAAATTTACAAATGAATCTACGGTAATATGAGCATAAACCAAGAAAGCTACGAAGTTGTTTAACGGTTTCAGGACGAGGAAAATTTTTAATGGTGTCTAATTTAGAAGGATCAGTATGCAAGCCATTACTGTCAACTATATAACCAAGATAACGAAGTCTATCTTTACAAAAATTACACTTTTTTAAATTAACAGTCAATCCAGCATCTTTTAGAATTTTATAAATTTTATGTAAGTAATCTATATGTGTATTAAAATCCGAATTTACACAAATTAAGTCATCCAAATAACAGAACACCGTATTATCAAATTCAGGACCAAAAAGTTTATCTACAAGTCTCTGCAACTCAGCCGGTGCATTAGTGAGACCGAATGGCATGCGAACAAATTCAAAAAGTCCTTTTCCCGGAACAACAAAAGCAGTCTTCTCTCGAGAAGATTCTTCTAGAGCGATTTGTAAAAATGCTTTAGAAAGGTCAATGGTACTAATATATTTAGCTCCCCCAAGGTTATCTAATATCCTAGAGGTATAAGGAAGAGGGTAAGAATCCTTTACAGTGACTGAATTTAAACGTCTTGAATCTAAACATAATCTAGTACTGCCATCCTTCTTTTCCACCGCTAAGACAGGTGAACACCAAGGTGATTTAGAAGGTTGAATGATACCCTCCTTCAATAAAACTTCCACTTCATCAAAAAGTTCTTTCTGCTTTGCAGGACTTAAAGGCCAATATCTTTGTTTGAAAGGTTCACTAGTGACATTAATTTTATGTTTAACAAGATGAGTAAGACCTAAGCCTTTCTTTTCATAAGAAATATTTTCAAAAAGTGAAATAGTATCTTTTAATTTTTGTTTCTCAGAAGGAGCAAGTTCACTAACAGAAGTAACAGTACAAACTTGAGCTTTATTGCTTTGAACATAAGTTATATTTTTCCATAAGTCTTTAGCTAAATCAAAAGTTAACCAAAAATCAAAACCCAAAATAAAATCAGGCTGAAAAGAAGGTATAATTAAAAAGTTAATATTTCTTGTTAAATCATCACAAGTAATAGGCAATTCCATAGTACCAATAATTCTTTGTGAAGAACCAGCAGCTGTATAAGCAGCACCAGAATTAGAATTAATTTTATAACCTAAATGTAAAAACTTTTTATGCATATTAGAACCTAAAACACATCTATTAGAACCACTATCTAACAAACCGGAAAAAGTATGTTTACCTACAGAAAACTTTATAAATGGTCTAGTATCACTATGTTTAACAAATAGAACAGGAGCTGATTTATAAATTTTGAAAAATGTTTTTAAATAATCTAACCAACCTGCAAAGTCTTGGTTACGAGTAACATCATCAGGTTTGTGACATTTAGTAAAAGTTTTGTTCATCGAGGTACTCGCAGTTACATCAATAACAGGGGCTCGATGAAACCTAATCAGTTTTTTGACTCCTTAGAGTTCTTATTATCTAAATTACAAACATCACAACTTTTTGACGTGACTCCAACCTTTTGACACTTGAAACAAATGACTCCAGGAATTGACGTACACTGTCTAAAATGGTGTCCAGATTTCTTACATTTTAAACAAATTGAATCAGTTGAAACTGCATTAAACTTGGTTGTAAGTTTGTCAGTCTTAAGATCCTTAGAGGATTTCCTATTGACAAAAACCTCAAGTTCTTTAGCCAATTCAAGGAACTGATCTACTGAGTCAATACGTTTACCAAAAATAAATGGTGTATAAATAGACAACATATTGTGTTTGATAATACTAATTAAAACCGCTTCAAATGGTGGGGAAGAAAGACGACTAGCCATGTCCACAATTTCTGTAATAAAGTCTGGCAGAGATTCAGAATACTTCTGTTTCCTTGTACGGAGGTCATTCTCCAAAAAGTAATCAAAGTCCGGCCTGTCAAAACGTTTAAGTAAAGCAAGTTTAAGCTCATGCCATGATGGAATGCGAATACGTACTGTGCGAAACCATTTAAGAGCAATACCGCTAAGCAAGTCTGTAAAAGAACCAACCAATAACATTTCATCAAAATTTTTGTATAAAAAGTATTCTTCAACTTTAGTTATAAATTCTCTAACGCAAGAACTCCCATCGAATATAATTTTACTTCTTTTTAAGTCAGGCAACTTAATTGCAGAAGGCAAATTCTTTTTAATATGATCATTAACCAAAGCATTTCTCGAATTAAATGAAGGCAAAGCATGTACCGCAAAAGCTGAAGAAGAATGTGCAAACTTGTCATTCTGATCAAAAGAATGATGTACTTCTGTCAAATTAATCATGTCAGGAACATGTGCACTGGCATCAGGAATAGCGCAAGCACCATCAGATTCTAAATTATTTTCAGCAGCTGGAGGCGGAGAAAGCTGAAGTTCCTTATCCATGATGAATGAACAAAAAGTTGAGCAAAAAGCAAAGTTCAAAAGTTATAAAATATTTAAGGTTAAGTTGAAATAATATTAAAGTTGATAAGTTATTTTTATGAAAATATCAAAGTGTTTGGCAATGAGAAGATGCAATAATATCTTACAATATAAGTTTGAGCACAATAATCATTGATAACTAAGTTAAACTTAAGTTCACAATATAATTAAATATAACAAACAATAGTACACAATATTGTCAAAGAAAAATATTGTCTACACAAAATTAACAAAAGAGTTAGAGTATATTATGTTGTTTACAACAATAGTATTAAAATTTGTAAAGTTCAAACAAAACAATGTGTTTTATAAATAACACTAGGTATTCAATTATAAGAATTGAATAAAATAGAATATAAGATGCAATAATAACCATAACAAGATAGAAAGCTACTCCAATGTCCCTGTTCGGGCGCCAATTGTAATAATAAAAAAAAAGAAAAAATTTTAATTAAATATAATTAATTTGATTTCAAATATAATTATAAATATAAAAAGTGTAAGATGTGTGTAGCTCCTAAATGAAAACAACAAACAAACAAATAAAACAAATACCTTATGGGTTCGGGCGCCTTGGAGCTTACACCTAAAAATTAGTTTGCCGGAATAGGTCTATCGGAGGGATTGAACCTTTAATCGTCCGGTGGGAGGCTAACTAAAGAAATCAAACAAGAACTCCCTTTTGTTTCTTTAATTTTAAGCCCGTAGCTTTCAGCAAAATAACAAAGTTACACAAAAAAATATTAATAACTAGTTAAAATTAAAAACTAGTATAAATTATTAACTACAGGAAATTATTAAAGTACAGGAGATTATTGCATCTTGAGTATGATAACTAAATTAGTTAAATTAAATTTAAAATAAACATACCAGGGGGTAGTAAACCAGAAATAAACTAAAATAAAACCATGTGACGTGGTGAGCGTCGGGTGAGCGCTGGATGAGTCCCTCAGCAAAACGACCAAGTTAAGTTCATGGGAGAAGGCCAGAACTTAACACGGGAACAAACAAATGGAAAATATCCTTAGAAGAAACCCTTAGAAGAAACGCCAACAGCGGGCTGTAACAAATTGTATAGATTACATTACGGCAAGGCAAAGTGATCAATCCGAGACGCGGCACTTTAGCATTAAAAAGGTCTTACCGTTTCTTCCTCTTCGAAATACGAAGCAAACTAAATGTTTCGGTACGAGATTCCGACCATAGGCTGTAACAAAATTTGCAGGTTAAGGCACGATGAGGCAAAGTGAAAAATCCGTCAAACGGCACTTTAAAAGTTGATGGATCTCACCGTTTAGTCCTCCTTCCTTCGTCAAACTATGAAATGCGCCATGCGGTCTCCTCACACCAAAGACATCAGGCCAAAACAAATTTATAGGGACGTCATCACGGCACCACTATAAAAACCTAATATATGCCGTACTATGGCATTAAAATTATGCGTAATCCAGGCGAGGATGGCTAAGATTCGCCTTGATAAAAAAAAACTTAAAGGCGAAGATTCATTTTTGAATCGTCAACCGGTAGATGCTGGTCGAAGAGTGAGCAGCCGTCCGATCTGTCACTTATGTCAAAACTCGAGAAAAATACCACAGATAAAATAAAAATCTAATTAGTGACGCGAAACAGACTAAATAGGCCGAAGGCATGTAAGGAGCAAAAAGGCTCGTTACACTACTAAATAACTTAAGTGCCCAGTGTTTACAAGGTGCTTTGTCAATAAATCAAGAAAATAACGTGCATATCAGTGGCAGTGCTAGTCAACCACCCAACGGATGAATTTGGATTTAAATATTTGATCAGCAACTTGGTCAATCCTGGGGAGTATATTGTTTTATTTTATTCCTTAGTTTATCACCCCACATAAACCCAAATTTTAACCACTAGCTAGGTCCAGTATGCAATTTCACCGTGTGGCTTGCAAATCCTGTTTGTTGTAATAATTTGACTACTTAATACTTAGTTGTTTGCTAATATTTATATACAACTATATCAAGGCAGTTCTCCAGATAGTTAAGATATTTTATTTCTCTCAGTAGCTCAATTGAAGTTATTGCCTAAGCCATTATAACTTAATTAAATATTTAAACTCCATTGTTATAGCACTATCCAATAGATCAAATATAACTTGTTTTTATTTATTTTTTTACAAAAACATTTAACAATAGACTCCAATTTTAACTTAGCATAAATATAATTAGTTTACTTAAATTTTGTCAATCCCTTCATTTATTTCCTTCTACCCCCTACTAAACATCTCTCTTTTTGTTTATTATTTCTTGCTGTTCAGCTGACTATTTTCACATTCCAGGTGACTGGAATATATATTTGAAAATGATGACCCGCAGTGCAATTGTAAGAGATATGGAGGTTAAACTGAGAGCAACCCTAAAGGAACTGGAGTCTTCTAAATGTCTGTGTACACAACTACTACAGGAAAGGGAAGACAGCGAAGTTGAAATTAAGAACATTAACGACAAAAACACTGTACTTAAGAATGACCTGGCTGAGCTTCACATACAGCACATGGACTTACTCGACCAGCACAACCAACTTCAACAACAAGTGTCTAACTTTCACAACTGTTCAGACACGCATGAATTGGCACTGAACCGCATTTCTCAATTAGAACATGAGTTATGCGAGGCCCATAAGGCTAGACTTTTTCTAGAATCAGTTGAAGCCAAAAAGCAGACCATTAACACCATCAGTCTGTATGATGAGTTGGTAGGTTGCAGTGGGTCCAAGGTTGTGTGTGAGACAGCCGTGACTATTGATTTGACTGGTGATGATACCATATCCACATGTCCTATTACATTTAGCAAAAATAAGTTGAAAAAATATATTAAAATTAAAAAACTTATTAAAAGGTACAGCAAAGCCATTAAAAATCAAAACCTTTTGAAAGGAAATGTTAGCTTAAGAAAGGACCGCTTGAATTTAATTCATAAGTTGAATATTTGTTCATCTGAGTTAGAACATAGTAAGACGGTATATGATGTTGACATTAAAAGCCTGCGAGAGGAATTATTTCGTAGGGAAGATATGTTAGCAGATATTTTTAATAAATATGAGGCTTGTCAAGAAGAACTGAGCAAGCGCATGTTGGAAGCAGGGGAATTGGTAGACCTAGTCAGGTACAATGCTGAGAGATATGAGTCTCTGACGAAGAGTCTCTTGTGCAGTTGTGCCTGCTCTCAAACACCTCCGGAGCCCCTATCTGACTTACCGTTACCAACACTGTCTCAAACTGTAACACCTTGCCCTAATACTATAGTTTTCAGTGATCAAATAGGTTCTGGTTTAGGATCTTTGCTACACAGTGACCTAAGCAATGGTGTGATCAATTATTGTAATCATAACTTAAAATTTAAAGAAATTATAAATAAAATTATTAGTACAAAAATGCATAATAAGACCATTGTGGTATTATTATTAGGAAACAGTATAGGACTCAAGAAAAAGGACATTGTGGATGGTATAGACACCTTATCAACATCGTGTCCAGGAAAGATTATGTTATGTGCATTTCCTTACTCAGAATGCTTGACAGAAAACAGTAACAACAATATATTCAAGTTAAATAATACTATGCATATGCTGACATGTCGTCACAGTGATAAGTTGTTATATTTTGACACAAACAAGTTTGTTAGTGGATTTAAATTAACACAGGAAGCTATGTTTCTTCCAAAGAAATATAAGCGTTTGATTGCTACTTTGATAGCACACAATATTAATCTAGTAACAAATAAAAATCCAGTGATATCTAGTCATAGCTTAGTTACTGACGTGAACTATTGTTCACACGTGGGGAGGTGTACGCGAAGTATATCCTTGCCAATCAGTTCTGACGTTGGGGCACTAGATTTAGCTCCAGATTCTTATTCTTATAATTTAAACTAGTCAGTAAGACAACAGAAGATAATAATAATAATAGTAATATGAAATGTATATTATCTTCTGGCATATTGTTAACTTCACTTTCAAAGGGAAAATGTTTAAACATTCTGAAATTATACCATCAGAATGTACAAGGACTCTCTTCTAAAGTGTTAGAATTTGAACTTTTTCTAGAAACATTCAAGTACGATATTGTTTGTATTACAGAACACTGGTTAAAAGAATACCAAATGTTATTAAGCTTTGAAAATTATCATGTGGCTAGTTGTTACAACCGAAAGTTAATGATACATGGTGGCTCTCTTATATTATTAAAAAACTCATTAAAGTTTAAAGAGAGGAAGGATATTGTCTCAATGTCCGTTGAACATAGTATCGAAATGTCTTGTGTTGAGCTGGATAAGCATATTGTAGTGTGCGTGTATAGGCCCCCAAATAGCCAAAACTATACAGCATTTGAGTCTGTCATGGAGGACGTACTAAAACTACTTTTCAATTCTAATAAATCTATAGTTATTTGTGGCGATTTTAACGTCAATATATTAGATGATAACTTGATCAGTAGTAAATTTTTGTGTCTTTTTAAGTCATTTAATCTAACAAATTTGTTCATAGAACCAACTCGGGTAACAAGTACGTCTGCAACGTGCATTGACAATGTCTTCTGCAGCTGTGATTACTCAGATAAAGCGATTGTAAATTGTATGTCTTCTGATCACAGCGGACAAACTGTCTCATTTAATACCAGTATAAGTTTAAGTAAAACACAAATAAATACAAGGCAGATTACAAAGAATAAAATTGTTAATTACAATAAATGTCTAAATACTAAGTTAGCCGGTCAAAACATAAATAAAAATAATTGTGATAAACAATATTCACGTTTTTTCGAGATTGTAAGAAATGAATTTAATAAACATTTCAAACTAAAAACCAAGAACGTAAACATTAGATTCAAATTTAGTGACTGGGCAACTATAGGCATTCGTAAAAGTCGGGAACACTTATTTGAATTATATGAATTAAAGTCATTTAATAAAAGTGAAGAGTTTACTCAATATGTTAGTAAATATTCAAAAACTTTTAAAATAGTGTGTCAATTAGCAAAAAAAATATACATAAGTAACAAAATCAAGAATGCTGAAAATAAGATAAAAACGACTTGGACAATAATAAATAATGAAAATAATAAATCTAAAGTATGTCATAACAATAACGCACTGCAAACGGCACGTGGTCTTATAACCACAAATTCTGAAGTAGCTCAAGAATTTGAGACATATTTTGCGAACATACCCCTTACAATAACTAAGAGTTTAAATTCTTCTTCCGCACTTTCCGTTGCTGTACTTAAACAGAATGTTACTTTCTGTCCAACTACTTTTAAATTTAGGTATGTTAGTCCAGAGTCAGTCATTAAAGTTTTTAAAGATATAAAAATAAAATTAACTGAAGACTTATGGGGTTTATCATCTAAAGTTTGTTGTGGAATCATTGATACTATAGCACCCCATCTAGCAAATATATTTAATGAATGCGTTGACCAGGGGACCTTCCCGGATCTTATGAAACACAGTAAAATAGTACCCTTATTTAAATCTGGAGATACTGAAGATCCTGGAAATTTCAGACCAGTTTCCATTCTACCAGTATTTAGTAAAATTTTTGAAAAAATGATGCTTAATCAAATGTTGTCACATTTCAATATACATAAACTTTTTCATGACCAGCAATATGGGTTCACCAAAGGGCGCAATACAACTGACGCCGGAGTGACGCTTATAAAGCACATCTTTGATGCTTGGGAAGAGTCACAAGATGCCGTTGGCATATTTTGTGATCTTTCAAAAGCATTTGATTGCGTGGATCATGATACACTACTACTAAAATTGGAACATTATGGATTTAAGCTAAACTCTTTAAAGTTATTAAAATCATATTTGCAAGGTAGAGTACAGAAAGTCCAAATAAACGGAATTAAATCATCTGGATCCAAAATTAAAATGGGTGTTCCGCAAGGCTCTATCCTGGGCCCGTTCTTGTTTTTGGTATATATTAATGACTTACCTTATATGTGCCAGAATGGATGTGGGATGGTGTTATTTGCTGATGATACCTCCTTAATTTTTAGATTAGATAGACGGTCACCAAATGTTGACGATGTAAATAGCGCCCTTCTAAAGGTCCATGAGTGGTTCACTGTTAATAATCTGGTATTGAATGGGCAGAAGACTAAATGCATAAAGTTTTCCTTACCAAATGTTAGAAGTGAGGATTGTAATATAATATTAAATAATGAAAAGCTCGAATTCGTCGATCAGACTGTATTTTTAGGAATCAAACTAGATTCCAAACTTCAATGGGGACCGCACATTAAGGCTTTGTCGGGACGCCTGAGTTCAGCTGCTTATGCAGTTAGAAAAATCAGACTACTTACGGATGTAGAAACCGCAAGACTAGTTTATTATAGCTACTTTCATAGCGTCATGTCTTACGGAATATTGCTGTGGGGCCGTGCTGCAGACATAGAATCAGTTTTCGTTCTGCAGAAAAGAGCAATAAGAGCCATTTATAACCTAAGTAGTCGTGATTCACTCAGGGAACTCTTTAAAGAAATAAATATTATGACAGTGCCCTGTCAGTATATCTTTGAAAATATAATGTACGTTAGAAAAAATATATCACATCATACGAAAAGATGTGAACTGCATAATTATAATACTAGATATAAGTCAAAATTAATGCAGCCACAGCTTCGTCTCGCTAAAGTCCATACCTCTTTTGTGGGATATAGTGTCAGGTTTTATAATAAGATTCCGGAAATAATTTTAAACCTCCCGGAAAATAAATTCAAATCCATCGTAAAGTCTACTCTATGCAAGAAAGCATACTACAAATTAGAAGATTATCTTGTAGATAAAAAAGTTTGGCAAAATGCTGGTCCAGCTCCACAGATTTGCTAGCCTCATGATTATTATATTTTCTTTTATTTATTTTTTTATTTATTGGTTTGACTTCTTTTTGTTTTACATAAAGATATTTATAATTTTTTACAGTTTGACATGCTCAATTATACACTTATACAATTTGACATGTTTAGTTATACACCTTTACTGATTGACATGCAAATTATTTATTAATGTAATTTATTATTTATTAACGCAATAGTTACTGATTAGTAAAATAACTTGTAAAATATGAGACTGATGTTGGCTTTGATGTTGTTTTATTAATTTTTTTTAAATGTGAAAATGCCTACCGGTTGCCGGGCATTCTGGGCTTGTCATGCTCACTCAAATGTCCTGCTGATGGTGGCGTTGTGTGTCGGGTCTTTTTATTCCCTACAACATGGTTGAGTAGACAGACGCCGATACACACGTCATGCTCGTGAACGGGTGCTATCAGTTGGGACTGGTCGGCTCATACATGTTATGGCAACCGAAATTGGTTTTAGTTATTTCTTTTACTTTCATAAATAATACGTTTCACATCGAACTGCACCAGTCTCATATTGATATTACATACATAAAGCATTGTAAAACAAAACCAACAATTTTGTATTTAATTTAAAAAGAGTATCTATGGAGTTTCTTGCCGGTTCTTCTCCATAAGACCTACCTTTTGGAACCGTGCAACTAAATTCAATTTAATTCGACAATTCAAAAGTACCTGTATTGGTCTAATTGAAATAAATGATTTGATTTGATTTGTGATCTTTTTAAAATGTTGTATTCGTTCTACCATATCGTGCCAGCAATCCGAAACCAAAGGAGTAAAACACAGGAGAACTGGCACAGAACCCATATTTCTCTAATGGACGGAAGTTAGTTTTAGGATTCGTGGATTGGTGACAAGAGCGTATATCTTTTCTACATCCTATATGACCTTCCAAAAGCCGACAAAACTAATGCCAAGTAGTAGGCAAGACTGTTATCACACGAAGCCTCTAGACGCATAACGATAATTATCACATACAGTCTACTCCTTATCAATTTAGGTTTTTCATATCAACATCTTTGGGGATTTTCTTACACAGATATTTAGTAACATTCTTATAAATCACAATGATCTGCTGTCACGTACACCCGTTATCAGAACGGGCCTCCAAACTACCTTTTATTTATCAAACTGTTTAGATTATTATCTAGTCGTGATTCGTGACGCCATAATGACAATTCATTCTGACACACGTAGGTGTGTCATTTTTATGAAGCCTTTATCAGCTCGTGGAAACTTACCTCCAGAACACATGAAATGATTTGGCTCCTTTTAGTAGTCATTTTTATCATCAAGCGTTTCGGAGGTGTGATTTTTTGGACAGGTAATCGCGGTAAAGGGAGTAGCTAGCGATGCTAGATCCGTGACAAATTTCAGAAAGGTGGAGTAATTAACCGATATTTTAATTTTCAAATCCAAACAACCAGCTACCAAAAAACCGGACACAATGGGCACATTTGGTGACAAAATTATTAAAACAAAAATATTCCGTGGTTTGCAGAAATATTCGTTGTTCCTGTTAAAAATATCGAATAAGCACAGACTAAGTTCGGGAAAATCATTTCCGCTGTTGGTGATTATCGGTGATAATCAAGATATAGGCCTACAACATCAGATTACTAAAAAAGGAGTGAAAAGATTATTATAATAGGGTCGCGCGACCGACACCTCTGGTCCACGACCAAACGCCCAAAAGTAGTATTTACAAAAAATCATGAACACTATTCTAATGCAGTGCTTACCAAGAGCTTTGTATTTTCTGATGATACAAGAGACAGCAGGAGTGGAGAGGATGCCGTTTTGACCGACCAGTAGTCTTGCCACCTAGAAAACGAAACTTTAATAAATATTCTATTTAAAACAACAATCCCAGTCAAGTTTTGAAAGCCTAGTGGTGCACCCAGTATAGGCTGTGAATTCTAAGGTCTTCAGTCAGCCTTTTCGAAGGTACACGCGTATTTATCACATGATCAAATGGTTAAAGAAAACATCGTGAGGAAATTTGAATGCGTAAGAGATGTTCCCGATGGAGAGTTAGTCTGCCAACCCCTACTAGGCTAAAGTGGTGGATTATAAATGCTTTCACCTACTTCACTTATATAAATATTTATTACTGATTATATGATATTGATATCATTTTATGTTTCACGTCCTTTACACCCTTGACTCAGATGATTTGCCTGTATGTGGATTCTGAAAATATTAATAATATCATAATGCGATAAAATGCGCCGAAAGTAATGGAATTTCGAACTGTGTAAAAAATACAAACAATGTTATTAAGTTTCCATCCTATTTTCATCTCATTTCCAAAAATGATGAAACATGCTATATTTTGTAAATTCTATTCATCTTCCTGCAAGTGAAGCCACTTTATAAATTTTCAACTCATATTTCGACCCCTTGGGGACAACATTAAATAAATAAGTTTTTGTACTTTTTTAGTCATATTTATTAATTTCTAACCAGAAACTTATATGAGAAATGTCTGTCATTTAAAGATCTGAATATACAAACAACTGAATATTACTTGTTACAACAGTTCACAATTAACCCAATTAACAATAACACATAAAACCAGTATTAATAAAGTTGAAACTTGCTTACATTTGTAGTTTGATAACGTACTGGTAAACAATGTGACATCATTTGAATGAAAGTAATGAGGTAGTATTCAATTGTTAGAGTTATTTCACTTTTATGATTAAATACAGTTTTATTATAATATTTGACAAGCAGTTTCACCTGCATGGGCTCTAAAGGGTCATAGCGTGGTTTCAAATAGTCTAAAACCTTTTACTAGAGATTTTAGAGTTTCTAGAGATAAGTGTATTGAAAACAAAATCTTCTGGGGTATCTTTGTATAAAGATCGAACCGGTTATGCTGTTACAAATCCCAAGGAATTACACCATTTTCATCTATGAAAATGGTGTAATTCCTATTGTATTGTTTACAAATATAAATATTCACAATGCACAAACATCTAAATGGAACGACTAATGTTAGCCATACATATATTGGATCTGTGTGGTAATTTTACTTATGATACAACACGCGAAACACAATAGCTTGAGCACTAATAATAATATTGATTGTGTATTAACAATCCTTAATTAATGCAAGCCTCTTTGCTTAGATTGGAACTAGACTTTGGTATGTAATACTGTCCATATATATTTTTTTATGATTACAATTCTGATGCAAATTAAACATCTATGCTGATGCAAAATACTGGTAGTATTTCAGTGTGGGCACCCAAACTATGTGTTTTAAAAATTAGACCAAGCTGTCATCATCATCATCATCATATCAGCTAGATGACATCCACTGCTGGACATAAGCCTCCCCCAAAGATTTCCACAACAACCGGTCAAACTGTCAGTTAATTCCTAATTTTCGAGTATATAAATATCTTCTTTAATAAAGTATACTTATAGATGATGGCCCCTTTGAGCCTACATATAAATTATTTAGATAAGAAGTATTTTAATAGTTATTTTAGTTTACTTACTCCATTAGCAGCTGAGATCTTGATAATTTTGTCGACTACCTCCCTTACAAGATACCGGCCATCCCCGCCAACCACTAGCGTAGATCCTACCAATGAGTCTTTATTCGCGTCCAAAATACTCTGAATAAAATTCTCGGTGTAATGTTCTTGAACGAAAACTTTAACTTTTTTACGCAAACCACTTGTACCCGGCTTTTGACCCTCAAAGGGGCTAGTGTTTACAGTTACTACACTAGGCATTTTTTATGACTTAAGGAACGTTTTGTCTAGCAAGGCGAGCTAACTCCGCGCTCCGTTCTGATTAAATAACATTTATTATCGGAGTTCTTAAGGTCAGAAAGATCTCGGTTGGTATGTTATTACAAAACTATTGTCAGAAGTGTCAAATCAATGTCAAAGCAAGGTCGTATTATAGATGCGTTCAGTTAACGAATGAAGTTATTCTTGGCCTCTGATATTTAAAAATTGTGTTGGTTAGTTTTAGTATTTTACAAAACTCTAAATCTTATAACAATATTTTTACATATATATTTCACAATAAGCAACGTTGTAGATGATATATTAGATTTAATGTTTTATACGATAAACCTATTGCATATTCCACCATCGTTGATATTACAACACTATGAAAACGACTTAGCCTACTACTTACTTTTTCTGAACTCTATGTACTAATTTATCTTCTTTTGGAGGAATACTAAATTAATATTATAATGTGGTACAAGCTATAAAATATAGCAAATGCAGCTATGAGCTGATCCCGGGTCGAAAAGGGCGTAGCTAGTGTTGCTCTAAGTGTAAGTAAATTTATAAATATGATTATACAATAGAGGGTAGTTGAAATAAACGACTGATTCATTTTATTTATAATGTAATTAATCAAGTATAAAATAAGCACCACACATTTAATCATTACACAGGAATTTAATCATAAAAAGGAATTAAAGATCTTTTTTCCTATTATGTACACATCTACTTTAATTTGCAAGCAATGACGGAACATCCGAACTCCTTGCTAAGATAGTCGGCGACAGTCAGGCAGAGCGCGTCGTTGTATGGAGCTGCTACCACCTGGATGCCGAGGGGAAGGCCTTGCGCGTTCACACCAAGAGGTACCTGAGAAAAAGTAAGATTCATATTTGTAAAAGATGAGTAGAGCTTCAAACAACAAGCTTTTGCAGTGGACATTATTTGGCAGATACTATTTATGATACATAATTTCTATGTAATAGATATGCACTATAATCATGATTAAATAATATCTAGTATCCGTAACACAAGCCTCGTTGCTTAGCTCGGAACTAGATGGCACTGTGTCATAATGTCCAGAAATACTTACATATTTATTTAATATTACCTGAGTAGCAGGACATTTGAGAGCATTAACAACGGCCCAGTAGGTAAAGTTGTACGGCCGCAGGAAGCAGGAATAGTGATAAGGCGCCACCTGTGGCGCACTCGGCATCAGCAGAACGCCATTATCGCCAAGTTTTGACTGGAACATGTACAGTTCAATAAATAATCGCGATATTCAGTTGCTGAGCTTCCAAAAACGCAATTGTGGCCGAACATGACTTTGATCAATAACAATAGACTTGACCGAATATATATGGATCCATCCATCCATCATAGAAATCTTTGGGGTAGGCTTATGTCCAGCAGTGACATGATGATGATGATGATGCTCCATCCATAAAGCTTAGGATTTACTTACATACAAATCTTCCTTCATTTCTTTAGAGATTTTTTCAGCCCATTCAGGGTCCACCTTTGGCAAACACTGCTCCTCGATCAGTCTTAAGATGGTGAACAGGCAGTAATGGCTCATGCCCACAGCCTGTAACCAAAAATGAATAGGACGACAGTTGGATTTGTTTTAAAGGCTTATAGGACTGACTTGAAGTAAACTCTCTCAAAGCCAGAAGTAAGAACACATCGGATTAAATGTGTCTGATTTCTTACATTGAAATAAAACTACCATTTATGAATTTTATTGGTCTGTGTAGCCATGGCTGCTGTAAATGAAGTAGTTTTGTTTCAAATATGAACGATTTTAAGGAAGATAGAGCGATTGAACTTTAAATGTTATTGATTATCTAAGAGGGGAATATATTTTGAAGTTTCAGCATTAATATTGATTTACCTTTTTAATTATTTCAATAAGTCCATTAGCATGCCCTTTTTTGTTCGTGCAGATGGTGGGGAGATGATCAGGTTCCTTAGTTAACCAGTGCTTCCATATGCTGTACATGTGGTCGAACCCTCGGTGATAGTACGGCTTTGGGGCATTCTCTGTTGATGTAGTCTGCTGACTGATCTTTGTTAGTACCCTGGAGACAGATAATATACATATCAATAAACGTGGAATAAATGACCATATTGCTTTCTTCCCAAAAAAAAATTTTGACGTATTTCGACGGACACTGGATAACCCGAAAACGCTTCCGTTCGTCCTGTCAAATCATCTTTAACTTACACTAGTAGGAGAGTCATAATGGTTGCTTTTAATATAATAATTATGCTTTTAGTATAGTCGTTACCTTTTCATAGCTTCTCTGAGATCAGCTCTGATACTGCTCACCATGAGATCCTTGCTTGTCTCCATGTAGTAAAATTTGATGTCCTGTATTAAAAAAAAACAATTTAAACCTATTACACTACAGGAATTCGTATCTAATAATCAATCAATTAAAAGATGAATTTTCTATAGGCTCTTTACGTTTACAAAGTTTAAATTACATACTTTAATGTTGATATTTCTGTCTAACTTGAGTAGGTCAGCCTTGTCTCCGGCCACGATCTTGGTGAGCGGAGCCAGATCTTCAACATGCTTTGATATGAAGCCTAGTGCTAGCATGGAATCCTGATCCTCGCCGCTACGGAAAAATAGCCCTGGAGAGGGGCGATTGATTGTATAAAACGGTTATACGGTTTATGCTTGATATGTTAATTACAAAAATAGAGGGTATCAAGTTTAGTACCTCTCAAGTTAGTAGTTCCAGGGGTGGGATGGTGTCCGAACAAGCCGCAGTAGAACGAAGGAATGCGAGTAGACCCGCCGATATCCGAACCTGAGGACACGTTTCAGTGTGTAAGTACATATGATCTATCATTTGAAACTTCTTGTAGTTAAGTAGTAGTTAGACATACTGATAACGGTGCAACGTTATGACTATCGAATCAAAAAATCTTAAATTCGTCATCCCTTAAAATCTGCCGCCCTAGGCTCCAGCCTATTCAGCCTGCTGGTAAATCCACCATTGGTAATTAGGCAGGGCCTTACATAAGCTGATTACGGTGCCGCAGGACGCCGCGAGCGCTGCCTCGCCGCCGCTAGAGCCGCCGCAGGTGCGGCCGCTGTGGTGCGGGTTGTTGGTCATGCCGTACACCGGGTTGCGGGTCTCCTGCCTATACACAAAAACATATACATATATCAGTCCAGGGACTACCTCTAGGGATACTAGGGATTTAGAGAAATGCAGTTGTATCCTCGACTGCTGCATTTCTCTAAATCCCTTCCCTTATTAGCTTTCCAAAAATCATTGTATCAATACTTACCAACCAAGCACTTCAGGTATATTAGTAGTGGCCACAATGATGGCTCCAGCATCTTGCAATCTCTTGACGCCCTCACTATCTTCCTCGGCGATTTCGTTGCGGCGACACCAGAGGCCCATGGTAAGAGCCAATCCTTTTACTGCCTGACATTCTTTTGACGTAAATGGGACACCTAGAACCAGAAGAAAAAGGTAGAAAATGCCTATATCTCGCAAATGTTCCACGACTAACGGTTTAACTTCGCTGAAAGACTGTTTGTAGGCGAATGGAAATAATGGAAGTTGTTCTCTCCTTATGAGTACTTACAGTAAGACGTATTCAATACTCCTTCCTGCATTGAAAAATCTAAAATTTTGATATAAGTAGAATCTTCGGACACATCTTACCATTTTAATCTAACTTTAAATGTTTGTTATGGTTAAGTTGGTGTAGCTAAATATTTCGTTGAACGCTCAGTTTTTATTCGTGGCAATATGGATACCGTAACTTATGTGTTGAAGATTAAATGTGCTAAAGCTTTAAAGGTAATTAATTAAAGCTGATAGCCTAGTGGCATGACCGCTGTGGACTGTGAAGTCGGTGAACGGTTACGAGTACGATACCAAAGAACGCATCACTGGCTTTTCGAATGTTACAAACGTATTAGATACGTTTGTAACATTCTTTAGACCTTCCTTTACGTATATAACATTTATATACGTAAAGGAAGGAAAGGAAAACAGGGAGGAAACCTGCAATCTCAAGAGATTATCTCGATGGTATGTGAAGTTTGCCAACGTGCACTAGGATGCGTTGCCTATTGCCTAATTTGTCTCTAATGAGTAAAGACCCGAGCCCAGCAGTAGTTCAATAATTGGGTTGATGATGATAATTGTTTATAAGTACCTAAGAATGGTTTTCTGAAAGCTACGTCTTCTGGTAGTCCGTTTTCGATCAAGGCGTCTACTTCCCTGGCCTCGGTCAGCGCTGCCTCATAGCGCTCGTCTGCAATCGCATTTATTGTTGGATTCACCTACAAAAATTCATCATATTATTTTTTTTATATCACTTTTTCTTTAAAGTAAAGCCTATTTGCTACTGATATTAGTTATACCTATAATACATTTATTTTAATGCCGACAATCTGCATGTAACCATGGATGCCGTATAGAATCCGATGTCTGGATAAAAATACTAACAATATAAAGCCACCACCTTCTTCTTCACGATTCTTCGATACTCTTCACTCTTTTAAATGTCATCAAGGCTTGAATTTTGGGTAATGGCTATAGCTTGTTACATAGTCCTCTAGTGACAAACCCGTTGGGTAGAGCGGGGCGATGATATCATTGCTACTTACCACTTCTATCCTCTCAATAACAGCTCTAACTAGATCCTCTGACTTCAGCTCCTTCTGCCTTATCTTCTTAGCTAGCGTTACAGCGCTCTCCGCAAGTAAAGCGTGCTGCTTGTCCAGGTCGGGAACAGTTCTCTTATTTCTCTCCCAGTAGATGGAAAAGATAAAATCGATCGCCAAGTCAAACAGGAGCCGTACGTATAAATATATTGATCTCAATATTTCCCCCATTTTTGTTTATTACTTATAATTTTTTCGTATCTGTGGACAATAAGCTTAAGATACATACAGAGTTTATTAAAAAACTATATCTTAAATCTTAATCAATAAACGATCCGGTTGAGTCATACAAATAATTGAAGGGTAGTATTTATCTTCTTTGCAGTATAATTATACTTTACAGTGCCATCTAGTTATAACAGAACTAAGTAACGAGGCTATAATAATTTTATGTCAATAATCATCACACAATCTTTTATCAAATCGATTCGTCATATATCTAACAATTAATAGGTAGGTATTATATTTTATACATAATATTTATATCTGTAAGTAAATTCTTTTTGACTCCGACAGTAAATTTATTTAGATTATGTATTGTAGTCAAACTGGTTAATCGATGTAAAATAAAAAAGGCCGAAGTTTGAAGTTCAAGTTCAAATCTTAGTGGAGAGTGCGATAAGTACGAGATATTTATGCACTGATCATAATAATATGCCTAAGTCAGTTGGTAGCTAGGTACTGTTATCTATTCTGTGGTACGGGGTCGGCTTAGATAAACTATTCCGAAAGGGGGGCTAGCAACCATGAAATGTTATTAAATTGAATACCTTATTACACAGAAAAAATATAATTAATATCTACCAAAGAAGGTTCGTGTTTATTGTGATTAATTTTATATCGCCAGTCGTGAGATTCATGAATAAACTCTTCCTTAGCGTCAATGCCACCAAATAAAAAAACATACTAACTAAAATTACATACGTCAAATAAAAAAAAAACACATGCTGGTTCCCGCGGTAATGTCCTTTCGTCCTAGACGGGTGAAACTAAATAAAAATAATAAAAAAAAAACACTAAAGAAAACACAGACATTCAACACGCGCGCGAACAGCTCCGAGTGTTGTGAGTTACTGAGCAAATCAACAGAATAGCGCGAGTTCTCCAAAATGTTTGCAAAAACAAGTTTCACAGAGAAAACGAGCTGCAGCGGCAATAAAATATTTCTTTATTACATAACTAGCTTTTACCCGCGACTTCGTCTGCGTATATTACGGCTTTTTTTGGTATTGAAAGCGTCGGTATTGGTGGCGTTGGTGTTGAAAGTGTCGGTATGTTGGTGTCGGTATTGATGGCGTCGGTATACATGGCGTCGGTATTGATGGTGTCGGTATTGATGGTGTCGGTATTGATGGCGTCGGTATTGATAGAGTCGGTATTGATGGCGTCGGTATTGGTGGCGTCGGTATTGAAAGCGTCGGTATTGGTGGCGTCAGCATTGATGACCTCGGTATTGTTGGCGTCGGTATTTACGGCGTTGGTATTGTTGGCGTCGGTATAGATGGCGTCGGTGTTGATGGCGTCGCCACACTGCCACCACCAATACCGGCGCCTCCAATACCGACGCTACCACTTTGACGCTTTCTATGATGACGTCGATAATGGTAGTGTCGGTATTGATGGCGTCAGTATTGGTGGCGTCGGTATTGGTGGCGTCGGTATAGATGGCGTCGGTATAGATGGCGTCGGTATAGATGGCGTCGGTATAGATGGCGTCGGTATTGATTTCATCGGTATTGGTGGCGCTGGTATTGACGGCGTCGGTATTGATAGCGTCGGTATTGGCGGCGTCGTATTGGATGCGTCGGTATAGAAGGCGTCGGTATTGATGGCGTCGGTATAGATGACGTCGGTGTTGAGGGCGTAGTTATTGGTGGCGTTGGTATTGATGGCGTCGGTATTGATGGTGTCGGTATTGTTTGCGTTGGTATTGATGGTGTCGGCATTGGTGGCGTCGGTATTGATGGTGTCTATTGGTGGCGTCGGTATTGAAAGCATCGGTATTGGTGGTGTCGGTATGGGTGGCGTTTGTATTGTAAGTATCGGTATTGGTGACGCCGGTATTGGTGGCGTCGATATAGATGACGTCGGTATTGTAGGCGTCGGTAATGTTGGCGTCGGTATTGATGGCGTCGGTATTGATGGCGTCGGTATAGATGACGTCGGTGTTGAGGGCGTAGTTATTGGTGGCGTTGGTATTGATGGCGTCGGTATTGATGGTGTCGGTATTGTTTGCGTTGGTATTGATGGTGTCGGCATTGGTGGCGTCGGTATTGATGGTGTCTATTGGTGGCGTCGGTATTGAAAGCATCGGTATTGGTGGTGTCGGTATGGGTGGCGTTTGTATTGTAATATTTCTTTATTACATAACTAGCTTTTACCCGCGACTTCGTCTGCGTATATTACGGCTTTTTTTGGTATTGAAAGCGTCGGTATTGGTGGCGTTGGTGTTGAAAGTGTCGGTATGTTGGTGTCGGTATTGATGGCGTCGGTATACATGGCGTCGGTATTGATGGTGTCGGTATTGATGGTGTCGGTATTGATGGCGTCGGTATTGATAGAGTCGGTATTGATGGCGTCGGTATTGGTGGCGTCGGTATTGAAAGCGTCGGTATTGGTGGCGTCAGCATTGATGACCTCGGTATTGTTGGCGTCGGTATTTACGGCGTTGGTATTGTTGGCGTCGGTATAGATGGCGTCGGTGTTGATGGCGTCGCCACACTGCCACCACCAATACCGGCGCCTCCAATACCGACGCTACCACTTTGACGCTTTCTATGATGACGTCGATAATGGTAGTGTCGGTATTGATGGCGTCAGTATTGGTGGCGTCGGTATTGGTGGCGTCGGTATAGATGGCGTCGGTATAGATGGCGTCGGTATAGATGGCGTCGGTATAGATGGCGTCGGTATTGATTTCATCGGTATTGGTGGCGCTGGTATTGACGGCGTCGGTATTGATAGCGTCGGTATTGGCGGCGTCGTATTGGATGCGTCGGTATAGAAGGCGTCGGTATTGATGGCGTCGGTATAGATGACGTCGGTGTTGAGGGCGTAGTTATTGGTGGCGTTGGTATTGATGGCGTCGGTATTGATGGTGTCGGTATTGTTTGCGTTGGTATTGATGGTGTCGGCATTGGTGGCGTCGGTATTGATGGTGTCTATTGGTGGCGTCGGTATTGAAAGCATCGGTATTGGTGGTGTCGGTATGGGTGGCGTTTGTATTGTAAGTATCGGTATTGGTGACGCCGGTATTGGTGGCGTCGATATAGATGACGTCGGTATTGTAGGCGTCGGTAATGTTGGCGTCGGTATTGATGGCGTCGGTATTGATGGCGTCGGTTTTGATGGCGTCGATAATGGTGGTGTCGGTATTGATGGCGTCAGTATTGGTGGCGTCAGTATAGATGGCGTTGGTATTAGTGGCTTCGGTATTGGTGGCGGCAGTGTAGATAGCATCGGTTTTGATAGCGTCGGTATGGGTGGCGTTAGTATTGGAGGCATCGGTATTGAAAGCGTCGATTTTGTTGGCATCGGTATTGCTGGCGTCGGTATTGATAGCGTCGGTATTGAGAGAACTGTCGTAATAAATTAAAGTTCTCTTCTTTTCTAATATAAACTGATAAGATTAGATTAAAAGCGTTAATATACCAAGTCGTTTTTTACATTCTGCGTAACTTTTTAAATATAGTTTTCCCGTGAAAGATTAATGAATTTAGTGAATCCGGTTTCAAGTTATGCCGAGACCAACGGATTCATTTTTATATATAGATAGATTATTGATTTATTGGCAGATAGAACATAGTTTCCATTTTATCAGTGCCTATGTTATTTTTTAATCTAACGTAAGACAGAATGAAAAAAAAGAGCATACAATGGTCATCAGACTCGTCAGTTTTAGTCGAAATTTTGGTTGTGTTATGGAATATTTTTATGTTGTTATACAATGCATTCATTGAACTTTCCAGTTTCCTCGCACGAGCTCAATCCGCGCTGTCACGTCAATTAAGCGATTGCATAACGTTTTATAACAACATTAACTAGTCAATAGACACTTTGATTTTAGACAAAGCGCAAAAAGTATTCAAATAATTTTATTATTAATCCGAGACATGCAACGTGAAGACGATAAAATAATAGTAATTATAAATCGGTAACAAAACTTATCAATATGATAAGTATTTTGTTATAAATAGCGCCAGTAAGATAAGATCGAACATTGACAATTGGAGACCTATCTATGTCCATAATTGGTCGTCTAAAGGTTGATATGATGATGAGGATGTATAAACTACAGATCTGCTCTCACCCTCCTCAAAGCATATCATCATCATCATCATTTCAACCGTTTGACGTCCACTGCTGGACATAGGTCTCCCCCAAGGATCGCCACGACGACCTGTCATATGCCGCCCGCATCCAGTGGATCCCAGCGACCTTCACCAAGTCGTCAGTCCACCTTGCCGGGGGCCTGCCCACACTGCGTCTTCCAGAACGTGGTCGCCACTCTAGAACCTTCAAGCCCCATCGGCCATCCGTTCTTCGAGCAATGTGCCCTGCCCACTGCCACTTGAGTTTGGCGATATAAGCATAAGCAAATATAAGCATATATAAGTTGAAAAATTCGAAAATATTTGTATCTAAACTTAATTGACGTCTGTCTAGATAGCTTTACAGGTTGTTTTTTGTTTGAATGTAGCTTTCGCTTTTGTAAAGTAAGGTTACTTCCAGCTAAACATTATTTAATTTCTTAGAATATTACAATCAATTAACAATAGATGATGTATATAAACTTTTTGGGGCCTAGGTTCGTTGTAAGGGTAGTTTAATAAAACAAATACCTGAGTATATAAATATTTTAATTAAGTATTAAATAAAAAAATAAAAAATAAAAGATCTTCCTTTTCAGTACATCTACTTAAAGTTGCAAGCTCTGACAGCACCTCCGAACTCCTTGCCGAGATAGTCGGCGACAGTCAGGCAGAGCGCGTCGTTGTACGGAGCTGCTACCACCTGGATGCCGAGGGGAAGGCCTTCCGAGTTAACACCGAGAGGTACCTGAAAAAAAATAAAGATTCTTGACTAACTGACTAGCTACATGCATGTTTTAGAAGCTAGTAGGTTAGTTAAAGATAGAATTAAGAAGTTTGAAAGGCAATCCTTTCAAACGTCTAGATTCTAAACAGACAGTCTCCCAGTTTTAACTGAGAGACTGTCTGTTATTGATTCCACTGTGGTTGTCCACGATAATTTTAAACATTCTCGTTCCCGAGGCTTAATCTGGTCGAAAATTTTCTAAGTGGTCAATATTAGCTGATCTTCATCAACACGGCTACACCTTTAAGCTTGGCTTACAGGAGTTGCAGGACCAAAAACAACTTAGAAAGGCTATTATATTATATATTCATCATTATAGTCCTTATTCCTAAGAGATAATTTATAAATGCTGCTATTGCTCATTAAATTGCTAAGTGAGCTAATACGTTTTATTTGATCGGTTAATTACCTGAGTAGCGGGGCATTTGAGAGCGTTGACGATGGCCCAGTAGGCGAAGTTGTAGGGCCTCATGAAGCAGGAGTAGTGATAGGGAGCCGGCTGTGGAGCGCTCGGCATCAGCAACACGCCGTTGTCACCAAGTTTTTTCTGCAATAAGTATGTAAATAAATAATGCAACTCTCCAAGATATTAAATCGTGTCTTTATAATTTACTTTTCGTTCTTACTCATACAGCGTGCGTAATTTAAATCAGTATTTGATTAGCTTTTATTTCGTTATAAGAAAAGTAGAATAAAAGCTTTACATGACAAAAAATTAGAAGAATAAAACATCAATCTACTCGTTCACTTTGGTGAAGGCAATTACACTTGCCAAAACTGTCGTCATGAAAAAGAATTAAAAGTGGCCATTAATGTATTGATCTAGTTACTTACCAATAAATCTTCTTTCAGTTCATTGGAGATTTTCTCGGCCCACTCAGGGTCCACCTTCGGCAGATACTGTTCTTCTATCAGCCGGACGATGGTGAACAGGCAGTACTGACTCATACCTACGGTCTGTAAAATATTGTTACATTAGCAGAATAAGTTGTGGAGGTTTCTATCAAAACCCTGGATTCAAATGCTCCTATAAAGAGTCTATATAACTAATAAGTGGGACAGAACAAAAAATAACGCCACCTAAGACACGAAGGTAGTTTGGATGTGGCGTTACTCTAGCGGCAGAGTCCTTATAACACCTCAGCCAGCTTTTAATCTCTCCTTTCAATCCTGCAACTATGTATCACTAAAATGCATCCCACAATAGGAAAATACGTCCCACAATAGTTAATTTCGTAATGCTTTGTGTAAGTTCAATTTACATATGTTATCGTCTGGAATAGGGATCTTACCTTTTTAACAAGTTCGATTAATCCATTTGCCTGCCCTTTGTGGTTGGTGACGATTTTGGCCATCTCATCACCCTCCTTGGTCATCCAGTGCTTCCAAATATTGTACATATGGTTGAACCCTCGGTGGTAGTATGGCTGTGGGGCATTCTCTGTTGTTGTAGCCTGCTGACTAATCCTTGTAAGCACCCTGGTGGAATTAATTGATGGTCTTATTAGAGAATTTCGCTCTTTAAACACATGATTTTTTTGATAGAATAAAGAAAACCGAAAGACGGTTGACTGATAAAGAAAGAGAGAGAGAGAGGATGGAAGAAGGTGGAATTAAATAATTGGGCTGATCAGGCTCTGCATCGTTTATTAAGGGACCTGGAAATTAGAGCATGAATAAAGTAGATGTCTCATGTCAATACTACAAAAAAATAAGTTTGGATGGATCACATCATTTTTCAAATTATTGGTTCAGTTGTTAATATGGTATAACTTATATAGATCTTACCTCTTCATAGCTCCCCTGAGATCAGCTCTGATTGTGCTCACCATGAGGTCTTTGCTTGTCTCCATGTAATAGAACTTGATGTCCTGTAAAATAAAAGTGGGTCGTCAATGAGGCTGGTCACATTACCTTACAAAATTAAAACCATGTAATTCGAATGACTCCCACTGCTAACGAACCCTCCAAAATTATGTAGGCACGCGGCGTTCTGCAGTTTCTGCTTACCCCTATGGTACAAAGGCGTCTATGTTTGTAGGTATAGCACACTGATAAAAGTTAACTAAGAGTGAAACAGTTACTGTGTGTGGATTTAAAATTTCTGATAAAAATAGTCGGAAAAAACGACAATGTAAAAAACTAAGTTCTTTAAAGACAGGACAGCAGCAATTGCTGTCCTGTCTATAACTTAGTTTTTTTGGCTTCACATCTAAGATACTGCTTTTAGAATTTCCCATTATATATGCCGAAAAGAAATCTATACAATATAATTTCATATTTTCAGAAGACAGCAGACAACTCAGCTTATATTTCATTATGCTATATATCATATTTAAAGCGAAGGAAGTACCTTAATGTTGACTTCTCTGTCCAACTTGAGCTGCCCAGCCTTTTCTCCGGCCACGACTTTGGTAAGCGGAGCCAGGTCTTCAACGTGTTTTGATATGAAGCCTAGTGCCAGCATTGAATCTTTGTCCTCGCCGCTACGGAAAAATACACCTGCAGAGGGTAGGTTGATTTTATATAACTGTTACTATACCTTTAAAGTACACTTGAAGACAACAAGAACGGGAAACTGTACCTACATATCCAAAACTGTTAAATAGTCAAACTATTTATTGGACATGCCGTAAAGAAAATCTCTCAGGCATGCTGGTTTCCCCACCATGTTTTCTCTCACCATTTCATTCAATAATATTTACTAGGCACATGATTGAATTCATATGGTGACATATTTATATAATTGAAGAAACAATAGTATAGTTAATAAGAGAAATCCCAAGTTAAGTACCTTTCAAATCAGTAGTTCCAGGCGTGGGATGGTGTCCGAACATGCCGCAGTAGAACGCAGGCATACGTGTAGAGCCGCCGATATCGGAACCTGAGGACACGTTTCAGTGTGTAAGTACAAAATGATTACTCATTTACTGTTGCATGCATTTGTAGTTTTGTAGTTAGCACTTTAGCAGTGGCGGATTTATATATTGGCCGCCCCTTTTGACGTTTGCAATTCAATACCCTAGTTCACAATGATATTACTTACCTACATATTTCTTTATCAATGAAATTACAACTTTATGACTAACAACTCTACAAATCTTTAATTTGTCGCCCCCTAAAATCTGCTGCTCTAGGCTCCAGCCTATTCAGTCTGCTGGTAAATTCACCACTGGTAGATAGACAGAATCTTACACAAGCTAATAACGGTGCCGCAGGACGCGGTGAGCGCCGCCTCAGCGCCACTGGAGCCTCCGGGCGTGCGGCCGCTGTGGTGCGGGTTGTTGCTCATACCGTACACCGGGTTGCGAGTCTCCTGCCTGCAAACACATGTAACATTACAACAGAAACGTGGGAGCGCGACAAGCCCGGGCCTTTTTTTTTTAGGGAGATCATCTAACACCGCAATCGATTATCTTTTCCATAGGTCTCGTCACAACATTTACCTCGACCCGAATAAACCGAGAAAAATAATGATCTCTACAGGGGACTAGGCCTATCCTGGCATCGCCGTTTCCCTATTCCTCTAGATAACCGATCACAGACCAAAGAACCTGGCTGATGGAAGCCGACAGACTGCTGTCTACAATAATAATGCGTTTTACGCTAGTAATTGTTTAAATATATTTAAGTCATTGTTTTGCAGCTTAGGCTAGATTTTTTCGGAAGTGCGTTAAACATCGGCCTAATTACTCTTATTACTTTAAACTTAAGATCCTCAAAGCACACTGAGCATAGACTGTCGTGCTATAGGTATTATTCTTAAGGCTTACCAAACAAGTGCTTCAGGTAGATTTGTAGAAGCCACAATAATGGCTCCAGCGTCTTTAAGTCTTTTGACGGCTTCGCTGTCTTCCGTGGCAACCTCATTCCGGCGACACCAGAGACCCATAGTCAGGGCCATGCCTTTCACTGCTTGACTCTCTTTTGTGGTGAATGGGACGCCTACAAAAAAAACGAAAACATCACTGAAATATCGCAAATTTATTCAACGTTCTAGTGGAAGGAGTTCTGATGTGTTTGCAAACGAAAGTTAGACCTTATGCGTGCAAAATCAGTAATTTTATCCAATCTGGTTTCGCATCAATCACCTTATTAATATCTTACCTTCCTCTTTTAACACCGTTCTTATGTTTAGTATTATCTCCATACCAAATTTTATCTAAATCGATTCAGTGGTTAAAACGTGAAAAGGTGACAGACAGATAGACAGACTTACTTTCGCATTTATAATATAGTAGGTACAGAGAGAAAATGGTTATTTTTCTAATTTACAATTTAAATAAGCACCTGCAAAGTAGGTACTTACTTACGTACTAAAAAAACAAGTAACGCTCGTCTTTCTAATGGTCTGCAGTTTCATTGAACCCTGAATCTTTGCTTGAGGTGCATTCTTATTGTTAGATCGATATTGAGTTTCTTTTTATATTTTGAATAGATTTACGCTTGATCGCCAATTCACCAGTTCGCCCGTGCAATCTACGATGGATCGCGCTTAACACACGTATGTAGCAGAAACTGATTCAGTCGATTCACTCTAGATTTAAAAACTCCCAGATTATATTCACCGGGGAACACCCACTACGGAAGCGCATTCCACATTTCAATTTTCGGTACGCATCATATAAGTTGACTTGACGCATTTCGTTCGTTATGATTCACATTCTTGCAATGTTCTAAAGAAAACCAGTACCTAAGTTTAGATACTAAATTACCAACCTAAGAATGGTTTCTTGGCAGCTTCATCTTCTGGTAGCCCCTTTTCAATCAAGGCATCTACTTCTTTAGCTTCGGCGAGTGCTGCGTCATATCGTTCGACAGCAATTGCATTTATAGTTGGATTTACCTAAAAATCATAAAGTAAGGTACAGAGAGCCATCTGAGACTTTATCAAGCGTAGATTATGAGCCAAAACTAGATGACTATAAATTCTGACTAGAATTGGCTTACATACATGGCCAATAACATAGCTGCAATGCACACTCGTGAAGTAGGTATGTAGATTTGGTATAGCAGCGATGTGTCCTCATTGCAGCAGTTGAAGAAGATATAAATATTTTTTATAGAGGTTTTTGCAGAGTGAGAGAATGAAAGATGCGTATGGCGACAAAGTTTCAATATTTAATAACAATAATTACTCTACTGAACGAACGAGAAACTATGTTGTTTTTCGACGGTAAGATTCTTTCTGTACCCTGTTCTGTACTGTAATTCATCATTCATTCGTTACTATGCATAAAAGTAACAAGTATGAAAAACTTTCCTATGATTGTCATCTCACTAAACTCACCAATTTTATCCTCTCAATAACAGCTTTAACCAGATCTTCTGATTTCAACTCCTTCTGCTTTATCTTCTTGGCTAGCGTTACAGCACTCTCTGTGAGTAAGGCGTGCTTCTTGTCCAGGGCCGGAACAGTTCTCTTATTCGTCTCCCAGTAGAAAGAGAAGAAGTAGTCGACTGCTAAGTCGAATACGAGTCTCACATATAGATATATGGCTCTCAAAATCTTTGCCATATTCATTTTTCTACAGGGTACTCTTCCTATCTGTAAATAATAAAGTATATCATCATCATTATCGTCATACTCAATACTCAATTCTTTATTGCATTCCACAATGTAGGCTTAGGTGGTAAACATTTATTTGGTAGGTAACAATCATGGACCCTGTCGGGCACAGCAAAAGATATTATAAATATATGTGGAGAGGACTTATCCTTTAAGAAACTTATTACAATTCGACTTATTCTAAAAACATAGACATAACACTAACATTAGAATTAAAATTGTAGACTTTATTTTTCTAGTTTTAGAGATTTATCGCTTAAATATTCGTCGACACTATAGTAGGATTTTTTTAATAATAGCTTTTTTAATTTATTTACGAATAAATGGATTTTTTTTTCATTTTTTATTGTTTCTGGTAGCACATTATATATTTTTACGGACATTACCGGAGGACTTGTAGAATGTATTTTTAAGCGGGATGATGGTAGGTTGAGTCGTGTTTTGTGTCTGAGTGTGTACCTTGTTTGTATGTTTTCTCGTTTGGTGTAAAAGTCTTGGTGTTTGTGAGCAAATTTGGATATTTCTAGTATGTACATACAAGGCAGAGTTAAGATATTTTGTTCTATAAAATGGGGTTTGCAGCTATCTGTCTGTTGTATGTTTACCAGGATTCGGATAAGTTTCTTTTGAACGGTGAATAGTGTTGGGGCATCTGTACTATATCCCCACAGTATGATGCCGTAGCTAAGCCATGCATAAGCATAGGCGTAGTACATAACCAGAGCAGTCTGTAAATTTGTTGTTTTTTTGACTTCCCGGAAAGCGTAAATAAATTTTGATAGTTTTGATTTTATGTTTTGTACGTGTAACTTCCAATTTATATTTTTATCTATGGTTATGCCTAATAGTTTGAATTCATTTATTGTTTCTAGTATATGGTTATTGAAGGAAAATTGTACATTAAGAGGAGTTTTTTGGTAGGGATGGAAAGTTATGAGTTTGGTCTTTTGGAAGTTTATTTCAAGGTTGTGTTCATTCATCCAGGTTGTTATTTTCCCGAGAATTTCATTAAGGGTACTGTTTAAGTTCGTATTGTCATGACATTGGGTGAGAATGGAGATGTCGTCCGCGAATAAAACGCAAGGTCCGGTTTCTGCAATAAATTTTGGGAGAAAGATTGATGTAAATAAGAAATAAAAGACATCCAATAACACTACCCTGTGGTATTGATGCTGTTATCGCCTTTGGGTCAGATCGAAACTTTTGAAGTTCGTTTAAAGTGTTATTGAAGTATTCTATCTCTACTAACTGTACTCTATTTTCAAGATAAGATTTAAACCATTCGTATGCTTTCCCGCGGATCCCTAATCTATATAATTTATTCAATAAAATATATTGCACTCTATCATAAGCTTTGGTCATGTCAAGCACTAACCCTACTGCGTATTTTTTATTATTTACTATGCTTAGGGCTTCCTGTATAAATTTATAAACTGCTAACGATTTTTTCGAAAGCCGTTTTGGCATTCGTCAAATATTTGATATTTTTCGCAGAAAGTGTACACGCGATTGCACATTGCTTTCTCGAAGATCTTTGAAGCTGTAGGCAGTAAAGCTATTGGACGGTAATTACTTGGCTCTGTTTTGTCATTTTTCTTATGTATAGGCTTCACTAAAGCTATTTTCAGCTGGTCTGGGAATACGCCATCTTCAAAAGACTGGTTTAGCAATTTGTAGAAGGGTAGTGTAAGGTGTATTTTTTAGTGTTTTTAGCATGCTATTTATTTCGTAAGGGTCTGGTGGAGTGAGGAATATTGTATTTTCGGTTTGTGAAGTTACTGGTATGCTTTTTGACTTATCATTAGTTCGTGCTTCACTTCTCTCACCGATTGATGCAAAAAAGTTGTTTAATATAGTGGCTACTTTCTTTGGCTCTGTGGTCGTTTTATTATTTGTTTGTAGTTTTATGTTATTTTTTTCTTTTTTTATGGTTTTATTGGTTCGCTCGTTTAAAATATTCCACATTGTTTTGACTTTGTTATTAGATTTTTTTATTTTATCAATATACTGTTGTTTTTTTGCTGTTGTTACTGACTTTTTTAATATTTTTTCATATTGTTTATAGTGTTTATAGTGTCGTCAACCCATTATTGCCCCACTGCTGGGCACGGGTCTCCTCTCAATTGAGAGGGATTAGGCTATAGTCCACCACGCTAGCCTACTGCGGGTTGGCAGACCTCACATGCCATCGAGAAAATCTCTCAAGCAAGCAGTTTTCCTTCACCGTTTGAGCATATGATAAATACGCACATAACTTCCGAAAAGTTAGTGGTGCGTGCCTTGGGATTGAACTCGAAACCTTTGATACAGAGTCTAGTGGTGTGACTAGTGGACTATCTCAGTCCACTAGTCACACCACTAGACTCTGTGTATACCATAGCACGTCTAAATAAAGTAGGTATATGGTATAGGGTTAATTTAAATAGTCCTGGTAGCTCCCCATTTCACCTTAAGACGTTTTAAAATTATATATATACAGTATACGGGGCTTATAAGAAGCTTTATGCCGTTTACTCCATCATTTTCGAGAGTTAATTTTTTTTATCAAAACCATCAATCAGATTGTCAAGTGAAGATTAATTTTCTTGGAGTTTATGTATAATAGGTATAGAGTCAAGTGGGAGAGAGAGAAGCCAGGAATTAAAATATTACAATGGTTAATTATGAATCAAATTTTTAATCTCAATATTATTTAACAACTAGCTTTTGCACGCGGTTTCGCTCGCGTTGAGAGTTTTCATACAAACTTCAAACCCCTAATTTATCTCCTTGGGGGTAGAATTAATCAAAATCCTTTCTTAGCGGATGCCTACGTCATAACATCTACCTGCATGCCAAATTTCAGCCCGATCCGTCCAGTGGTTTGGGCTCTGCGTTGATAGATCACTATGTCAGTCAGTCAGTCACCTTTGAGTTATATATATTTAGATATCTGTACATAGTCAATTTAGTCTACTTTAATTCCAATGTCGTACCTTGTACGTAGGTACTGAATTAATTGCTTTATTTCATTGACAAAATTAATACACAATTAAAAAAAGGTGTTCCATTTTTTCAAAGGTCCATAAAGGCTGCAGGTTTTTCTCGTATCTTGAGAATTTGGGTGCGTTTACATAAATAAAACCTAGAAGACCCAAACCTGGGGGTGAAAACGCGTACCATATTAACCAGTTAAACACAATAAAGACATTAGGTTCTCGGTCTTGGCATCCTAACATTACATATTTATATTCACATCGCCGCCCGACTATTAGTTATTTTCATAGCGTGATGTCATACGGCATTCTACTGTGGGGGAATGCTGCTGACATCCAAACAATATTTGTGCTGCAGAAAAGGGCTATTCGGTCAATTTATAAATTAAGTCCCAAGTATTCGCTGAGGGATAAATTTAAGGAGATTGATATTATGACTGTTCCATCACAATACATTTATGAGAATTTGTTGTATGCACACAGGCGTATCAATCTTTTTAAAAAACGTTGTGATATTCATAATGTTAATACCAGGAATAAAAATAAATTTATTGTTCCTGCAACTATGCTCCAAAAAATAAGTAAATCATTTAAATGTCAATTTAAACGGAGACTTTGTTCTCAAGGTTATTATTATACGTTGAAAGACTACATGGATGATAATAGTGCTTGGGATTGAATAGTTCTGATGAACCGGGCTATCAAAACATGTTTATGATTATTATTATATTCTTGACATTATATTTTTATCATTTATAATTTTGAAATTTGCACAATTATGATTTTATTATCTTGACATTTTATTATTTTAATTTATACACTTTTAACTGACATGCATGTAACTTTAGTTACAATAGTTTTATTTTATTTCAAAATTTATTTTAGATTTTGTAAAATTTCCTGTAAAATATGAGATTAATGTTGGCTTCGATGTTGCTTTGCGAAATGAAAAATGCATACCTACTGGTAGACATTTTGGCCAGGCAGTCTGGGCTTGTCATGCTCTCTCAAATGTCCTGCTGATGGTGGCGTTGTGTGTCGGGTCCCTTTATTCCCTATTCATGGTTGAGTAGAGCGACGCTGATACACACGTCATGCTCGTGATCGGGTGCTGTCAGTTGGGGCTAGTCGGCTTATACATGTCATGGCATCCGGGTTTTATATTATAATTATTTTATTTTATTTTTTTAGTGCTAGTGAATAACTCATGCGTTTCACATCAGACTGCATTATTCTCATATTAATATTAAAAACGAAAATTGTAAATATAACGAATTATTTAAAAGAGTATCTATGGAGTTTCTTGCCGGTTCTTCTCCATAAGACCTACTTTTTGGAACCGTGCAACTAGTGTTGACATTTCGAAAGAACCTGTAATATTGGTCTACTTGAAATAAAAATATTTGAATTTGAATTTGAATTTGAATTTGAATTAGAATCTGAATTTGAATTTGAATTTGAATTTGAATTTGAATTTGAATTTGAATTTGAATTTGAATTTGAATTTGAATTTGAATTTGAATTTGAATTTGAATTTGAATTTGAATTTGAATTTGAATTTGAATTTGAATTTGAATTTGAATTTGAATTTGAATTTGACTGACTGCGCCTCATCAGTCGTTTCTCAGACACAAATTCTAGATTAGGTACCTATACATTTCCTCTTAGTTTTTATGCGAAAATTTTCAGAATACCTGTCTGTCCTTATTCTTTCGTCACGGCCATGAGAATCATGAACAAATTCACCAAGGACGGTGACGGAACCTACCCAGAACCTACTAGTCTCATACCTACCATATTATTATATTTTTTGTGATACATAATTACCCCGATTTTCACTGAATTGGTGTACATACATGCAGGTTATGCAAGTTGGTTAGAAACCAAGTGAACTCAATTACCCAAGTCGGTCGTCGAACCGCCTTATCTTGCGAAACAACAGTCATGCATGGTGGAACATACACACGGGTGAGTGTAGCACGTAAGTGCCGTTAGTGTTGGCAACTTTCTTTATGAATTATTTTCATTTTTGTGCATTAATGCCGCTGAAGTAAAGGCGATATATTTTTATTGCAGAGGTTCCTATTTAAACCGCCTCTTTGGTCTAGTGGTCGTTCAATGCGACTGCCGAGCAAGAGGTCCCCGAGTTCGACGACCGAGGCGAGTAAGGGGTTCGATTCCCAGGTCAGGTAGTGTTATTGGATTTTTCTGTGAAATTCTCAGTAGCAGCTCGAAGTTTGGATTCATGCCCGGTTAATGGTAATAGGCTCGCCCCCAATTACATGGGACCTAAAACATACCGGCGAAACGTGGATGTACATTAGTACACCTCTGCCTAACCTTTCGGGGACGACAGGCGTGATGGTGGTATGTATGTTCCATCGGTGTACGTAGAGTGGCCGGGTGAGCCGTGCCCACACCAGATAGGGTCAAGCCCAGAAGGGGGGAAGGAAAAGTTTAGATACGCCCATAAAAAGGAAAATCTCCTCTGAATAGATGCGATTATATTATGTTAAGGACGAGCAATTATGTGAAACAAGTAATACTGTACTTGACTTTTGCCCCATAAAACAACAACCGTTATTTCGAATTTCGAAAATTTAAGTTTTCTTATTTCAAACAGGGCCGGGCATTTCGTTAAAAAGTTATGCTCTGCTTAAGTTAAAACGGAACTTTTAAACGATTAAAACAGCGTTTACATTTATATGATAAGCAATTTCTAATAAAGACATAAATACATTAATTTAAGAAGTTTAATGTATTTTGAGAAACAGTAAACATTTAAATCTACTAGAGAGAGCTCGTTCTTTGACTCCGAGGCTTTTGGCTTTTAGGTACAAGTAGTACCTATATTGATATCTCAATTGTAACATATGTTTAAATGTACCTGTGGCTCATCGAATGTTGGTTTATTAATTAAACTTAATAATTTAGAATAGGTGTAGTCGCGCAGCTCAAGCGGAACGAGACAATTTTACGCGCGTGCAGCTGGCGTTCATCAATTTAGACGTTATCACGTCAAAACTTTTAACTTATTAAATTCGCAAACAAAAAGGAGCCAGACAAAAATCTAAACACCGAGCTGATTCCAAGAACAGAAAAACAACACACATAGATGAGGCTAACTCAACTAAACCCACATCTCTTCTGTCTTAGGTCACTCTTCAAACTAAAACTGACTTCACAAGTTTGTTTTTTATTCATGAATCTGCATATAATTATAATAATATTATGGATTGGCTTAACAAAATACATGTTTACATAATACGGTAAACATGTATGTGTATGTTCTTCTTTAAGAAGTATTACATCTTATATATAAAATTCTCGTGTCACAATGTTCATTCCCGTACTCCTCCGAAACGGCTTGACCGATTCTCATGAAATTTTGTGAGCATATTGAGTAGGTCTGAGAATCGGCCAAAATCTATCATACCCCTATATAAAAAATATCAAAATATATCAAAATTTTTCATACCCCTTAGTGATAAGGGTTGTCCACCAACCCCTATAATGTGGCAAAACAACGTTTGCTGGATCAGCTAGTATTATATAGATTTCTATAAATAACTAGCTGACCCAGCGAACTTCGTACCGCCACATTTGGTTTCTATTTTTTTTTCTTTTATTCTTTTTTCAAACCTTTTCCTGACAATAAAGAGCACAATAATAAAATAATTACTCAAGTTTGTGCAGTCGTTCGGAAGTTATGTGCGTACATGTATTGCAGTGATTTATTTTTAAATAATGAAGTAATTATTGTAAGTAAAAAGAAATAATTACTTGAATAATAGGTAGGTATTATCTAGTACCTACTTAGTATATTAGGTAAATTTTACAGCATATAATTGTTTACAAGAAGCGAATAACCGAAAATCTAAAAATAAAATTTTAAAAACCTCATTTTAAATTTAAATTTATTTATAAGTATTTTTGATATAAGTGAATGAATAAATGAGCTTTGGAAGTTTGCACGGTGAGATCGGACGTTGACCTTAGATCGGCCGGCACGTGTGGAGATGTGCTTTAACTGTACAATTATAAAGAAATAGATAAAACACTATCACGCCTGTCGTTCCGAAGGGTTAGGCATAGGTGTACTAATGTAGACCCGCACATTTTGCTGGTATGTTTTAGGTTTTTTTTTATGGTGATAAGGGGGCAAGCGGGCAGGAGGCTCACCTGATGGTATGTGATCACCGCCACTTATGAACTTTTGCTACACCAGAGGCTTGCAAATACGTTGCCAAATCCCGTAGAAACCGTTTAGGTTTCTTGAAAATGGGAGTTACTAAACTGACTAGTCACTCCCCCAACAAGCTCTGGTAACTGGTAACCTTACCTTACTTAAAGATAACTATTATTTATTCACTGCGGTCTTCTCTAAGGCGGAGATACTTCCCCAGTCGGGCAGCTCAATTGGAGCGAGAAATCTCGCTATGGGACTTAAAACTTTTCGTCGAGAGGTGCCCTGCCACGACGAAAATGTTTTAGGTCCCATGTAATAGGTGGCGAGCCTATTGTTATCAACCGGGTACAAATTTGAACTACGAGCTGCTACTCAGAATTTCACAGAAACACCCAATAACACTGCTCGACTTTGGAATCGAACACCGCTTGCTCGGCACTCGGCAGTCGCACAAACACTAAACCCAATGAGGTTCCTTTTAAATGTAGATTATAAATATAGATAATATATAAACACAGAATGCAGAAACTGCGCATTTACATGTACCTACTACCTACAACCTTTTTTTAAACTTGATTTCGTAAAATACGTAGAAGGTTCGCTTAAAACAAAATAGGTACTTTAAAGAACCTGCTATAATATTAATAACTAAAATGTCACTATATATATGATCCAAGTCAATTGCGCAGGAGATATTAAAGTGCACGAAACGTAAAAACGACAGTGTGCGCGCGTACACAGGTGCACTCTTATCCCCACCTCCCTGTATCCAATGGAACGGGGGACCGCCACAATCGGCGAGAGGCAGGAACGTCCCTAAGCGTCAGCGAAACCGCTGACGCAGACCGGA
Organism: Craniophora ligustri; assembly: GCA_905163465.1. NCBI lineage: Eukaryota > Metazoa > Arthropoda > Insecta > Lepidoptera > Noctuidae > Craniophora > Craniophora ligustri. The sequence goes on from LR990969.1 coordinate 12,265,464, forward strand.
TGGTTTTAGGATGACAATTATCAACCACCCACATGATCCCTAAGTCGCCTTTTACGACACCCATTGGAAGAGATGGGGTGGTGCCGTGGTGCTATTCTTTGTGTCCGGACACCTCACGGACAAATGTCACTATAACATCGGGTTAAAATAATATCAATATACCGCGATAAAATATCTGTAAAAAGTAGTTTTATTTCAGTGTCTAATATTCGCGTAAGTGTAAGAAATCAATATATCACTATAGTTTCGAAAGAATCAGTATAAACACAGGGTGTTATATACTATCCTATGGGTCATGGGTTCCCGATCTTTTTCAGCTCGCGGCGCATTCACCAATTTAGAATTTTGCCCCGGCGGCGCCCTACTCTGGTCAGCTATTTGAAAAAGATTCAGTAGAAAGAAATAGGCGAATATAATGATACCCGCGAATATTTGTGGTTTCGGATAATGACAGATTTTCTTCTTCTTTATTAATTAAATAATCGACTCACGGCGCGGCGCAGCGGCCCTCTTTACTTTCTACGGCGCACACTTTGGGAACCCCTGCTATAGATTATTGTTGCTTGTTTTTTTAGAAGTTTACGATTGTGGTTGGTGCATTAACAAAAAGCTGGAAACAGTACGCCACACACATATCGGTCGAAGTCAAAGTATTTATTACCAACAAGTGTATGTACCTACATAAAGGAAGTTCTTAAAAATGGTTCCGTGCGCGAATCGAACTTTCGGTCATGGCATGGAAGGCGATCGGTCAGCCGCTGTGACGCTTGTGTTGTCAAATAGTGACATTATGATGTTAGCTTACATAAATGATAAATAATCATCAACGTCAGTTGGATTGCGTGCGGTCAGATCGCTGACCTAGGCAAAAAACCTTTTATACCTGTCTTTCGTGTAATCAGAAATCGCATAATGTATAAATATGATAATAAATGCGGCATGCCAATTGCATACGGGGCCGAGGTCAGAAATATCCTTATAAAACTTAATATAACTACGTGGCCTTAATAAAGCCTTTAAAAATTAAATATTTTGAAGGAAATGTGGCTATTAACGCGTCTGCGGTGCACAGGAACCTGGATTCGATTCGGTATCTTTTGTCAGAAAAAAATATCTATATTGATCTATGGCTCGATACATCACTATGTGTCAGCTCTCCTAAACTTTAAATCAAGATATGTATAAAATTCTCCATTGGTTGTGTATAAATAAGTATACCTAAATACACTTCATTGCTAAGTGCATTGTATATCTACCTAGTCATTAGTATTCTGGAAATATTTTACATAACTACCTATCTACGTAGGTATACGATTAATTATTGTTTCACATCGCCAACAAAATCATCCCAGCATTGTCTTTTTTTAAATATAATTATTAGGTAGGTAACAACTAAATATGCAAATCAAACAGTCAGAGTTAAATACTAACAAAATGAATACAAATAAATAGTAAGTTCCCTTACCTAGGTGTGATTAAAAAAATCCTCACAGTTTCCCGCGCAATAGATAATTTGTAGCCTCCAAAAAGAAGAACACTTTTTTTATAAATATAAATCACAGACGTACGCACGCGTGCGAACAGCCGCGGGTTTCGTGAGTTACTAAAGTAAATATGTATGGTTGTGAGTGGCTACCTTGATCATTTCATTACGACATTATATTTTTTTTACGGTACCTACTGTGTGCATTCGTTGACCTTTGCCCACCGGTACCACCAGACTAAAAAAGAAACTCAGTACAGCACTTGCTACTCAGTATTTTGCACACTGGAAATATGATACGTCTGATTAAGTTACATTTACCTACACATCATTCGCATGACTAACTAATATCCCGATAAAATGAGAAAATATATATTAACTGTTGCACCAAACTTCCAATTGATAAATCATTAAATTATCAAATTTTTGTGTTGTTTTATATGGTATCTAGGTACTGCTTATAAATCTTATTATCTTGAATGAGGCATACAATGTTGCTACATTTACGATATTTTTGAAAAAGAGCTGTTTCTTTATTTATTTTCTGCTTTTTTTATTTTTCTTTTTAAAAAAAACGTTGCCCCACACTAGGAATTTCTCCTGTGTCGTGGGTGCGTTTACAAACACTTATTTACACAAACGCCCAGACCCGGAACAACTACCTGTAGAACGTACACATATTTGCTCCGTGTGGGGATCGACCCCGCAACCCGTGACGCACAAGCCGATCGCTCCGCCCGCCACTGCGCCACCGAGTCGTCAAATTAATATTTACAAGACGGAATGTCTCATAGGGACTCTGTCTTCTCCTCCTTTAAAAAATATTACAACGGAGATATTTTGTTAATTATATTAATTGTTGTACTTAAATACTTTAACTATTCACATATTCCGTTAGTAGATAATGCTGTATGGCGTGCTCTACGATCATACTCTGCATATATGAACATTCTAGATATATGTAAATTTCCCCATAAACACCTAGATTTTTACACAAAACGTGAGGACACACAAACAATAAGTAGTACGTGAAGATACACTCTAAAGGTATTCTAATGTATGATATACTCTACAACATAAAACGCGGTTGAATCTGCAAAAACCTTCTTAAAAAAATAACTTTTTCATGAAATAGACAATCAATACAGTTATATGCAGTTTGAGGGCTGTTTTATTGATTTAAATGATTATAATTCTGTAAATACCTATTACAGGCTCGAATCATATTTTATTTAATGTAAAGCCTGACAATGACCGGCAAATTGCAAAAAACGTACGAAAATTTGAATTTCGCGGGCTAGCGTGGAGCTTCCACCTTAACCGCTTTCAATTCCTACACGTAAGTCTTTTTTCATATCTAAGCCATCTTACGTACCTTTCTAAACGTCGGTATATTTGACATTACTTTTTGTAACAGCGAATGAAAATGGTCCTGAAGAAACACATGCACAACTATTATTATTTACGATTTGACGGATATAAATCCAATCTTCGTATGACTACTGAAAATTCCCCATACAATTCCCTATCATCATCCCATTACTGTCCCACTGCTGGGCACGGGTCTCCTCTCATTTGAGAGGGATTATTCTATAGTTCACCACGCTAATTTACTGCGAGTTGGCAGACTTCACGTGCTATCAAGAAAATCTTTCAAGCATGCTGGTTTCCTCTCGATGTTTTCCTTCACCGATAACACAGCTTTATATATATAATTCCCCGATTGAGCCTAAATACGCACAGTCAGTTAGCAGTCGCACTCGGTACCACTTAACCAATGAGACAGTAAATACTTACATATATTATAAAAAAATAACAGTGTTCTATAATATTACATATGTTCTGTTCAGCAGATGATGCATTCGCGTTGCTGAGAGTTATTAGAAAGTAAGTTAAATGGTAGAATGTTACATAGGTAAATGACCGCATAAAAGCATCGGCCGCAATGCGGAACATTGTGATATATACGAAGATGTTGGATAAGCAAAATTATATTATGCAGCTCCTAAATCTAATGTGTAGTACCTGTGTAGTTACATTATACGAGTATATCGCTGAGAATAATTATTTAGCGGGCTGCTAAAATAACAGCGTAAAGATAAGTTGTTTTTATTAAATTCAAACTTATTATTTTATATATATTATTTATTTACTTATTTCCAACATATTATAAGTCTGTGCAGTAAATTATAAGTATATTTGAACTGTATCTAGGCTACATATATTTTGTAATAGTACTGTATTTCTTCTCAGTGTTAAATTCAAAATCCTATTAAAGTGAACTTCAAGGTAGAAAGTGGCTACAATAGGTATGTGCATTAGTTAATCTGGTCTATCTCGTTAATAATTTATTAGACATATTACATTACATACACATTACATAAAATTAAACGTACAACAGGCGCAAATTGAAGTAAACCATAGGATTCTACTGTAGTGTATTATTGATTAATTTAAATAGCTATCTTCGTAAACACTTTTTATTTTGACGTTCCAATAAATAAATGTCATTTTTATCGCTTTTGTCACTTGTCAAATGCATGTAAATTCTTTGCCTGACTGATTGCATTGCAGAATCAGAATGCAGACAGATGAACTTTGAAGGTCATAGATGTCACAGATGCTAATAATTCAGAATCTAAAAAAAATCTGATTATGTATGGTATAATTGGTATATTTTGTATAAATGCTAATTTTACAGAACTGTTTTGCCAAGAATACACCTTTTAAAGCTATTATTATCGATTTCAAATACTGGAACCACACAATTCAAAGTCCACTACAAAATAAAAAGTAGGTTCATCTACCTTCAATATAATTTATCATTGGAAAGTTTGTGTTATATTATATTGTTAGTTGCACCTTTCACATGATACCGCGTCGCATACACTAACGGCAGCAATAACTTAAATTGGGACTGAGTTTTACTTGTCATCGTTTTCGTAGTGCAGAAAATAAGCGCGTCGATAGTATTAAATAAACATATTCAAAACCGGCTCCGTTGAATGAGCGATGACACAAACGAACAACGGAAATACAGAACATACTAAGGTAAGCGTGACTTCGTACTTTCTAGTAGAATAAAATGTAATACCTACCTACTAAAACTGAAAATATCTTAGCCCATGAAAAAAAAAGTACCCTAGGTTTTGTCCTTGCGCTTCCGTAGGGCAATGATCTTGCCATTCTTACAACCTGTTTCATTGTAAGGTCAAATCTGGTCAGAGCTCGCCGGGATCAAACCTATTTGGTTGCATACCTCCTTCTTTTGTTGATATTTGTTAGTTTTTCAGTTGATATTCATTTAAATTATTGGTGGAAGTAAAAGGTATGTTAGTATTATTGAATGTACTTGTTTATAACATTATTATCTGCTATATGTAATGTGTTTATAATATCTGTGGGACCGGTTCATTTGTTTAATACAAGTCATAGTTTTAAGTAGTGCTTTGTATTGCAATCATTTTTTACTTATATCTTTCCTAATTTATAGTTTCAACTTTTGTGTAGGGTATGTATATTTAAATATAGTGATAATCTTTTAAAATGAAAATTTTGGGATGATGTGACTAGTTTTTAATAGAACTACATACAAAATATGATAGAATACAAAATATGTGAAATTAGTAATTTTTAACTGATTCTAAATAGGAGGAGGTTCTCAATTCAGCGGAATCTTTGTATTTTTTTAAAGTATATAAAGGACTTCTGGTGTTTTACGTTTTTTAATATGCAATTTGTTGTATAGCTGTGCTCCTTCATACAGAATAGTAGTTTTTCCATAGAAAATCACATAACATTGATATGTTAAATAACATATCAATGTGATAAACCATTGACAACTACTGAAAACTTTAGCTGAAAACTGATTTATTTGTGGTAAAAGAACAATGTATAATAACATAGTTTTGTTGGTAATTAAATGTGAAAATAAAAAACATTGTAAAAAAATTTAATATAAAACTCTAATTGTGATTAATTGCTACTCATTAGCAGTTTAGTTTAAGTTATTACATATAATATGAAGCCAAAACTATACTCTGGAATGGAATGTGGTGTCTACATTTGTTGTTTTGTTTTTTATTATCACACCCATTAACTGTCCCACTGTTGGGCACTGGTCTGCCCTCATTTGAAAGTGATCGGGTTATAGTCCACCACGCAAGCCAATAGTGGGTTGGTTGTCTTCAGACAGCATCAAGAAATCTCAGGCATTCAGGTTTTCGCACAATGATATTCTTACACCGTTAGAGTATGCAATAAATACAACTAAAACATCAAAAAGTCAGACTAATCTGATACATCAATTAGATTTAGTTTTTTCCACATCTCCGCACATCTCCACTTCTCTCCGATTTGGTGTAAAGTGGGCATAAGAATCGAACTAGAGACCGTGGACTTCACTTACGACATCCAATGTTCATATCACTAAGCTCTCATGGCATATGTAGTTTTAATACCCAATCTTAATAAACTTAAATATTTCAGCTTCTACATAAAAACAAACCCAGTAAAATATTCTGCGGAATGGTTTCCAACATGATTAAACACGCATTCCTCGTCTTCCGGACATACATGGATCTCTTCATAGATGTGATCTATGGATTTATATGGGAGGGCAGGAGGAAACCTATAGCGGACTTGGAGAAGAGGCACAGTATGCTGGCAGAGAGTGCGGTGACGTTGGCTGCAAAGATCAGGAATAAAGAGTTGAAGTCTGAGGATTTGGTTAGGGCTTGCATTGAGAGGATTCAACAAGTAAGTATATAACGTTAGAACTGCGTTTTGATATAAGTTATTACACAAATATAGACATTTATTTATTTTATTATTAACGTTAACAGCAATCAAACTACTACCAATTCTACGCAGACAATCGCGGGCAAAACTAGTAGATTATAATTATTAAACTTTGTTTAATTATACACAAAAAGTATAATATGTAAAAAAAGTGGCTTAGAAACAACATTATTATCGGTATTTCCCACGAAACCAAATGTATCTGTGTAAAAAATAAATGTTGGGTTTTATTTTATCAACTTTTTTATGAATAACCTTTTTTCTCTATCTCTGCTTATCTATAAAACTATATAGAGTAAGATCCCATGGCCGCCAGACGTCACGTATTTTCTGACGAACCAAATGTGGATTATTGAGTAGTGCTAGTATGTACTAACAACGCATGCCTACCAGCTATCTTGTCTAGTGGGCCAATTTTCAGGTATCAGGTAATCGAGGTACATACAAATATTACTTACCTCACGTAAATTCTCCAAGCTGATTTTTACGTATATTTTAGGCAATATCCTTAAAAATAAGTCGCCAATACTCCCAGACACTTTCCGTCGGCCGTATTGCTTTGCAGACGCTTTAAAGCTCCCGAAGGAATTAATTAACTTCACGTAAATTCTGATGTAAATTTGATTTTTTTTAAATAGGGGAGTTAGTGACACTAAACGAAATACCCATGCTGCAAGAATAGTCATACCCCTAACGAGTTCCGGTAACCTTACTCACTCGCAGAAACACAACTATTGTTGTTTGACTGCGGTCTTGGACATTTGTAACATCAGAGTTGTCGCTTGCACGTTGCCGACTGTGTAAAAACCGATATAAGTTTTTTAAATAGGGGAGTTAGTGACACCAAACGGAATTCCCATGCTGCAAGAATAGTCATTTCCCTAACGAGTTCCGGTAACCTTACTCACTCGCAGAAACACAACTATTGTTGATTGACTACGATCTTCTGTAAGGTGGAGGTACTTCCTCCCACTCGGGCAGCTCAATTCGAGTAAATCTCGCTATCCCCGATCTTACTTGTTACAAGCGGGTCTAGACTTAGCGACCTGTGGTACAAAAGCCAGTTCAACTACTATAGCAATAGTGACGCCATTCCTTGCGAATCAACGAGATACAATTAAGTATATTCTCAGCCGTGTTGACGTCGTGTCTGACCTTGAATGGCAATAACAATGTTATAATTTGCATATACATACAAGCACGGCAGAGGCCGCTTTTCTAGTAGTATAAAAACGACGTAGCACTTGATGCCGCCCCCTTTCATATGCCGCCCGGGGCCATGGCCCCGTTTGCCCCCCCCCCCCCCCCACGCTACGCTACTGAAGCACGGTTACCCTAAGGTAGGCAGAAATAAATATTGTGCACAGTTTCTACTTGATCTTTTGACTAATTCACAAAAGAGGTTGATGTAAATTCTTGCTGGGTGTCCTCTATTGCGATGTTTTTTTGTAATGACATCGACCTTATAGAAATATTGTTTTGAAGAATATGCATGATATAATTTTATAAAATACGATGTTATTTTACAGATGTCCAGATTATTCCATTTAATAGAATAATAATACACATCTGGGAAATAGACATCTAGAAAACAATATTAATAAAAAGGGTAAAATTTAAATTACTAGATTTGAACCAAATAAATAGATAAATAAACAGGGCAAACTAAATAAAACCATTTAAATATCAGAAAAGAAGAAGAAGAAATCTTATATTGTAAATACAGACAACAATATACAGTTAGTAGCTTATGGGTAAAAAGTAGTGGCGTAGCGTGGGCGGAGGGGGCAGAGGGGGCCATGGCCCCAGGCGGCATATGAAAGGGGGCGACATCAAATGCCACGTTTTTTTTATACTACTAAGATTTTAAAATAGGGGGCAGCATATTATCGGTCAGCCCCGGGCGGTGAAAAACCACGCTACGCCACTAGTGAACAGTACATTTCATAGTTTATCACCATTTATTTGTTGTAGGTAAATCCCATATTGAACGCGGTGACCGATGAAAGATACGAAGCGGCTTTGGAAGATGCACGCGCTGTAGACGTCATGATCGAGAGCGGAATGCCTGATGAATACTTCCAGAAGAAACCATTTTTGGGTAAGAATATTAAACTTGAAAATATCTCATGAAGATATGTACTTAGATGTGCCATAAGGCCGTTCCCTGTCTAAAAGTTAAAATAAATAGTGATACAATCCGTACAGAAGAACAAATTTTGATTTTTTGAATCGATTTTTATGTGAAGAATGTTTTCTTGCTATTTTTCTTTTATAACTTTTATTACGAGAATATATTTTGGTCGGTGTCCCGTGACCAGAGCTGGACCGAAGCCCGTCGTAGAAGTCGCAGTGAATGCTCTTTCCATTCCTATGGCCCCGGCAATAAGACTAGGTGTGATAGACGTGGTTTCTGGTTAGTAGGTCACCCATTCTGGGTAGAGTCCGACACACCCAATCGCCAGTCGGGGCTGTGGCTCGTTTTGCTTCTTATACTGCTTATGCTGCACCTGTACATAACTGCCTCGTTGGTCTAGTGGTCGTACACTGCGACTGCCGAGCAAGAGGTCCTGGGTTCGATTCCCAGGTCGAGCAAAGTGTAATTGGGTTTTTATGTGAAATTCTCAGTAGCAACTCGGAGTTTGGATTCGTGCCCGGTTAATGGCAATAGGCTCGCAATATTACATGGGACCTCAAACATACCAGCGAAACGTAGGTGTACAGTACATCTACATACGATACCTCTGCCTAACCTTTCGGGGACGACAGGCGTGATGGTATGTTATGTACATCCTATTACATATATGTATACTATGAGAATGTAAAATAAGCGTACAGCCCGCCTCATGGGAAGCGGTTACCGTAGCCAATAGACGTTTGCAACACCAACGGTGTCGCTCGCGTGTTGGCCGACCCTGTAAAAACCATTTTAGGTTTTTGACTATTGAAAACTCGTCCCCAACCCATCTAAAAATAAACAAGGTACATTTGTAGGCATGTGTTTAATTAAAAAGCAATTAAAATAAATAAATTGTTTGAAATTAATTAAAACTAGCGGCCCGTCCCGGCTTCGCTCCTATTGATCGTAGTATGATGTTATATAGCCAATAACCTTCCCCAATAAATGGAGTATCCCACACACAAAGAATTTTTCAATTCCAACCAGGAGTTCCAGAGATTAGCGCGTTCAAACAACCAAACAAAGTCTTCAGCTTTCAGATTTCGCCACCCATCTAATAACTTCCTCAGTACATGCAATCTTAATTTTTCTTCTTATTTACTTTCAATCGCGACTAGCATATGTAATACATACAGATGTGAAAACATTACCCTTTGAAAGTGACTGTGGCCCCGATGACAAGCGGCCTATATTATAGAAAGTACCAATTACTTATATAAATGTCTAATTAGTACCTCACAGTACTTAAGATAGGCAATTATAACGCTACATGGTTTAATTACTGTTGTATTTGCATAATTATTACCATTTCCATCTAAACCTTATGTGAAACTGTGTCTAAAACACATTAAGAGAAAATCTATTTATGTACTACTTACTATTTTTTTTTTCTGCCGCCGTGAAGTCCAATTGGGAATTTAGAGAGAGAAGGCAGATAGAAGTACTAAAAACTTGAGAGGTGTCAAGGGACACCCGGATGGAACGAAGTTTCTTTTTACAATTCCTTTACTAATTACTCGAAAGAAACTTCGTTCCATCCGGGTTTCCCTTACTTTCTACAAGAGAGAGACAGAGACAGACAGAGCAACATGCACACGCCGCACGGCTTACTATAGCAAAAAGTGTCGTTACAACTTTTCGTCTTAATTTTTTCCGTCTAGCCCCCTTTCGCAACGCGCGATAAGGAACTTCGTTCCAATAATAATAATCAATAATAAATTGTTATTTATTTGGACAACAAACAGATCCATCGTGTTAGTATGAAAACAAGATACTTAAAGAAAATAACGTGTTAAGCCTAGCTTCCAGTTTGTAAGAAAGTTTAATTAATTGGAAAAGATTCGTCCAGAATATCCACTTAGCAATGAACAACATTGACTGGGGGTCTTCCAGAATTTATTTTTCGTCTCTGAACACTAAGAGTTTCTTGGATTTGTCTGTATCCTATTTATACACACTATTCAATAAGTGTCTTACATTTGGTAACCGGCGATTAAGAATCATTTTCATCAAGCTCCATATTCCATATTTGAATTCAAATTTAAAATTTAACTACAATACTGACTGAGTGTATTCACTTCAAAAAAACATGGCGCCAATTTGTAAAACAAATCAAAGTTTTTGAAAAAAGAACTCATTCCTTTTTTTTTCTTAACCTGCCAGTTCGGTTCTGCATTTGTTTAGGTACGCATTGTACCTATTTGCAAGATAATTAAATAGCGATAATGCCTTAAAATGAGATTTAAATTGAGTTTTTTGACTTATTTTGAAAAAAGCTAAGAAACATGAACTCTAAAATTATTTTCTTTTGCATAGGGATGAAAATTATCACAAATAATCACCCCTATCACCTAACGGGAATAAGTCGAATAATCAATAACCCAATATATCGTGCAGGTGTACCGTTCACGGCTAAGGAGAGCCACGCGGTGTCGGGCATGCTGCACACGCTGGGCATAAGGGCGCGCGCGCACGTCCGCGCGCACGAGGACGCGGAGTGCGTGCGGCTCGTGCGTGACGCCGGCGCCATACCCGTCGCCGTCACCAACGTGCCAGAGATCAACAAGTGGTGAGTGATATGCGGATAAGTTGATCACAAAGGCCGGCAACGCATTTGCACGTCCTCTGGTGTTGCAGATGTCCATGGGCGGTAATCACTTACCATTAGGTGAGCCGACTGCCCGTTTGCCCCCTTATTTCCATGAACAAAAAAACTGCGGCCGAATGTTACATTACGAAACTAGTTGCATGAAAGTAGTTTAACAACGCATGAGTCGTAAAATAGTTGACATTTACACGTCGAATTGTTAATGAAATTCATTTCACGGAAATACTTTGTTGCCATTGTATTAATTATTGTATTCGTAATTGTAATAATAGTTTTTTTTTAAATATATGCAACTTTAATATCTTAAGGCTGGACAGTCGTAACGCACAAACAACAGCGGGAACGGAAGTGCGGGCGCACGCGCCGTACGTGCGCACGCGCACTGGCGTAGCGTCGTAACACACGCGGGGCGTGTGCATACGCACAGTCGTTTTCATCTTTATTATAGGTACCGGTACGAGTCGTGAGCACAAACTTCACTTGCGCATACCCTTAATTTTCGGTCTCTTTGGCGGAATGACGATGGCGAGGGGCGCCGAGGCTACACACGATAGTTGCTGACCGCTAAACCGATATTGAAAAAATTTGGCCGAATGCGACGACCCAGTTAGTCCAGCGGTAGTTAACACTGCCTTCTGTGCTATGGGTCCCGGGTTCGAATCCCGGTAGGGACAAATGTTTGTGTGATAAGCATGAACATTTGAATCCGAGTCATGGATGTATCTATCTATAATATGTATGTATTTACAAAAAAATAAAAGTATATATGTAGTATATCAACTAGCTAGTATCCGTAACACAAGCCTCGTTGCTTAGCACGGAACTAGATGGCGCTGTGTGCCATAGTGTCCAGGAATATTTATTTATTTATTTATTTATTTTAATGCGAACATGCGTAAAATGGCTTTTACTACTAAAATCTGTGCTCACGACTCGTGCCGACAATTATACACAAAGTATGAAAACACGCCAGGCACTCGGATACCGCACTCGTGCTACGTCAATGAAAACACAACACGTGTGTTTTCAGGCGCGAACATGATAATCTGTGTCTTATAGTAACTTCAGAATGTTACAAATTACAAAGTCATTAGACAAAAAAAGAAAATCTTGAGACTTTTTTTACTTGAAATCATAATAATACAGAACTCTTTGTTCTACGACTTTTCAAAATACAAATTAAAAATGGAATCTCCCGATAAATTTATTTCATACGGAGACTTGAGTTAATTTTTCTTCATTATAATAAGTTTTAGAAAAAGTTCATCATCTTATACACAAGATTTTTTTGTATTAATTTTACAATTTACTAACAAAATGTCAGACAAGGACCCAATACTCTATGTACTGTTTCTAGTGCCCTAATCTAGATTAAACACATCTGCCCACTTTAGATTTGTATGTAATGTTACATACAGCGCGCTAGATAACGCTGCAATAGAAGTTATTGACACCTCTCTACCAATGTACTTCAGTATTCACAAAGGATGTGATATAAATGTTCAGGCCTTATCGCTAACATGACGCTTCAGACTACATATGTAGTGAGACTAGGGCTGCCGTCACCGAAATTGCCCAAGCCGGATAAACACACCAAAAAACTCGGACTTTTGGGCGAAATATGTTTTTTTCTCTCCGGACACCTCTGAACATTGTATTGCAACTAAACTAAAAACATCGTTATATTTTTTCCCTGACAAGAAATACGTTCGGGTTTTAGCCGGACACTTAAAAACCCCTGCCGGACGGCCCCCGGACGCCTTTCAAACTAGGACAAATCCGGGGTAACCCGGACGGATGGCAGCACTAAGTGAGACCTTATATGACCTTAGTATACACTACTTTTGTAGTATGGACAGTATGGATAGGTCAACTCAAAGCTGCACTGGTGCTTTCTTCAAAACGCCATCTCAGACTTTAACCTACATCGTCAGGCTCACATATTGTAACCAAAATGTTTGGACTTTAAAAGATACCATGATTCTCTGAGTTTGTTTCGGCATTTCTTCTAAGAGGTCGTCAGTTAGGAAATGCCGATGTCAACTAGATACTAAAAAAAATCTTACAGACGTTGTAAAAGTGTCTTTAAAAAAGATCTATTTACAGAAATAAACAATCATTTCAATCAATCATTTTATTTCAGTATGAGGTGTCCTTGACGAGATAATACCGTCAGAATCTCAAGGATTATTTTTGTTTAAAGTTTGAATCATCATCATCATCATCATCATCAGCCCATATTCGTCCACTGCTGGACGTAGGCCTTCCCTAATGAACGCCACTTGGAATATTTTTATTTATTGTATACTTTTATGAATAAAATTAAAAGTTTAAATAAATATGACATGTTTTATAATTAAAAGATCAATTGAAAAAAATCGAATAGTAATATTATAAAATTGGAAATAAAACTACTTACTACATTTTATTGAAATACTACTATAAAATATCATGAATATAATCTACATATAAAATATGCTTCGATAGAACTCGTAAAAATGGATGCTGTAAAGAATCTAAAACATTGCGATTAAAATATACCACAATAGATTCTGTAAAGACATGTTTTATTTCAATGCATAACTTCTTAATAATCGTATTTTTTGTACCTGCTTATTCCGTTTAGTAAAGTAGGCACAATGTTAATTCCTATAGTATTAATAAACTTACGTTCTTTCAAGTAATATGTATTAAATACCGTTTGTTTTGTCCAGGTCGGAGAGTCGCAACTACGTGTTCGGCCAGACGTGCAACCCGCACCACTCGGGGCGCTCGCCGGGCGGCTCCAGCGGCGGCGAGGCGGCGCTGCAGGCCGCCGTTGCCGTGCCCATTTCACTGTGTCAGTGCCCAACGATATTTATTTATCTATTTATTTATTTATTGAGTCTCCAATAAGAAATGCAACATACACTATAGATAACTAGCTGATTCCCGCGACTTCGTCCGCCTGCAATTTAGCGAAAAATAACTTCAAAAACGGCAAAGTTTCATGCTAACTTTGTACCTCCGTTTTACCCTCTTAGGGGATGACTTTTGAAAAATCCTTTCTTTGTGCTCCCCGACGTTATAAAAAGGAACACCGGTGCATAATTATTATATATATATAGATTACACTTAGTCTTATGCAGGCCGCGTCGTTTAAGATAGAATAATATCTCTAGATCCAACTATCCTACACTTAGAAGTGTAGGATTATGTCTGGAATGGCTAGACGCTAGAGGGATTTATTAATAGTTCCTCAGTTGAAAAAATATATTGGTATATATAAGAAATTTTGTAAAGGAAGCTAATTATTTTGTATTGTACATTTTGTTAAAAGGAGTATGTATCGGGTTTTGCTGACTATTCTCCATAACACCTTTTAAGATCCATAAGACCATAAGAAATTTGGCTGCATTTGTATCCGTGTCATGTATCTACGTATAATATGTTTGTATTTACAAAAAAAAGTATATATGTAAAAGTGTGTATAATAATAATAATAAGTTTATTAGTACATAAAAACAATACACAGTACAGCGCATTATGTAAACAGTGGGTTGTACTATCAAGATAACAATGATTGTCAGCTTTCCGGGCTCCTAAACTAGGTACGCAGATCTTAGGAGTAGGATATTTTGCGGCTTCGATTTATATAATACAACCGTGACTTTTACTGCCGTGCTGTATGTAAGTGTATGTAAAAGTATATCAGTAACACAAGCCTCGTTGCTTACCACGGAACTAGACGGCGCTGTGTCATAAAATGTCCAGAGATATTTATGATTATTATTATTAATTATGAAGTGTCTAATATTAAATTTGTTCCCAGGCTCCGACATCGGCGGCTCGACCCGTATGCCCGCGTTCTTCTGCGGACTGTACGCTCTCAACCCTACTTCTGGGTATACCAGTTTGAAAGGTATGATTAATCATTATATTGACTATAGATCAGTTATATCAACCTTGTATGCTTCTTACAGCTTAAATATGGAAATTATAATGCTTAAATAAAATTTTACAGATTATTCCAGGCTGTTTAAAAAAAAATACTACTGAAAACCTGATAACTTATACACTTTTTGTCTTACGCCAATAATACGGCATAACGAATTTATTATTTAAATAGCTTAAATTGATCCTAAGATCTAAAGAGGTTTTCATCCTATTCATCTTTAAAATAGTATTATATGCCAAATAGAAAAAAAAACATAAGAATAAATGTAAAAAATCTTAAATAATTCACATATTTATAATCTAAATAAAGCGATGAGCAAACATGATTTCAAAAAGTAAGGTATCTTGAAGTCGTCAGAATCATCTCGACATACATACAACCACAGTTTAAGTAAGATTTTATTATAGAACCTACCTAAAACCTAGGTTATATCGCTAGGCTATGACTCAAAAAAATGTTTGTCTTCAGGATCTGGTCTCCGCACTGGCGAAGAGAAGTCGATGGCTTCCATTGGCTTCGTAAGCCGCCACTGCAAGGACCTCATCCCGCTAACCAAAATTGTGGTCGCAGAGAAGGCTAAAGATCTCAACTTGGATAGAGCCGTTGATGTTAAAGTAAGTGTTTATATATATTTTTTATTTGACAAACTTCTTTTAAATGAAAAAGTGGAAATTATAGTATTAAGTACTTCCACACTTACCAGGGGTTCATTTTATTTTCTGGATATTATAACGTATATATTATGCTGTGTCAGAATATATTTTATACTAGCTCCCTCTCGCGGCTTTGCCCGCATAGTATATAGATAAAAAATAGCCTATGCAAGAGTAACAAACATCCATACAACTTTTGCGTTTATTATATATGTACGATTATGTAGTATAAATAAAAAATATTAAATAATATGTATTTTTTTAGAAAACAGAAATAAATCGATTACATTGTACCCTTTTAAAGTCAAGTCGTACATACATAAATTAGTTAATTAAAATAAACAATATAAATATAAAAAATGATCAATAAAATATTTTGTAAATTTCAGAAACTGAAGTACTACTTCGTGGAAACCGCTCAGGACCTACGCGTGAGTCCGATCTCAGCTGATCTCAGAGCCGCTATGAACAGGTCAGAAAACTAACTAGCTTAGATTAATAAGTTTATGTTTATATACAATGTGGGGAGGACAATATGATCATAAATGAAACTTCGTATAAGTCATGATATTCCCAACCGTCACACAAAAAATCAAATGAATATATCCAGTAGTTTAGCCACAGGACATTATTTTTCATTTTAAGTATTTTCGACATGATGTTTTGTAAACAGGAGAGCACGCGACAGGTTAACGACTTACGTTGCCAGCTCGCCACTTTAAAAACCTACGCCTTTTCTATCAAATTTATTTTCTCAATGCAAATTATACTTTATGCCCGAGCCATAAGAGTCATAAAGCGTGTCATCACAGCTAGATAAGAAAAAATGCATACGAAAGTTATTACTTTCCTGTTACGCACTCATGTCAATCGCAAAATATGTATGTGCGAAAGAGATAGGTAAGTTTGCTTGTTTCCTCTTTGCTTACTTGTCGACGTGTCTAGGTTACGCGGTCAGTGTGTCACCGGACGTCCTTACTGCCTGTGACGCATTTTATTTTCTCTGGAATTTCGGATGCGCCCGCGCCCGTTTGAAGTCGCCGCGCGAGTGTTATCGTATCTTTGTTGTTGTGTTGTGTTGTGTTGTGCGAAATTTGACGCTTTGTTTTAATAGTGACAGGACACATAAACGTATTATAGGTACTTAGTTAAATAGCTAAGTGAACTTTGCGAAATTAGACGCTTAATACTTGGTGTTTCAAGGTTTTATTATTAAATAATCATGCCTCGTTACAATTATACCGCTTCGGAGTACACTGATATGATTTTAATTTATGGGGAGTGTCACGGTAATGCCGCTTTAGCTGTACGGACATACCGTGAGAGGTATGGGAACACGCGTATGTGTCCGACCCACGGGCGCACTATTGTACAAGCTGTCCAGAGGATACGGGAAAATCAATCTTTGATCCCGCACGTAGATGGTGCTCCTCCACGTGCAAATGTGATTTCAGACGAAAGAGTTATTAATTATTATGATCGTAATCCGACGTCCAGTCTGCGTAATGCAGGTCGACATTTTCGTGTAAATCACAAAACTATTCAAAAAGTTTTGAAACGTGACAAACGCAGACCTTATAAGTACAAGAAAGTACAAGCATTGTTACCGAGAGATAAGCCAATAAGAGAAACTTTCTGTCGCTGGTTGGAAACCAAACATCTCGAGAATCCTGACTTCCTGTACAATGTGCTGTGGACTGACGAGAGTACATTCACAAGGAATGGTTTATGGAACCGACAGAACCTTCGGTACTGGAGCCGCGTGAATCCGCATCTAGTACGGGAGTCTTCACACCAGTACAGATTTGCGGTCAATGTGTGGGCTGGCATACACAGAAATACTATTATTGGTCCGGTATTTATTGATGGCAATTTAAATGCTGTAAAGTTCATTGAACTCCTCGACGGATCCGTTTCCGAGTACACGGACGAACTTTCGCTGGACGTGTACAGGCAGATGTGGTACCAGTTAGATGGAGCACCAGCTCATTCAGTGGTGTCTGCAAGAGAGCGTTTGACTCAAATGTTCGGACAGCAGTGGATTGGCCGTTTTGGACCAGTGCGGTGGCCAGCGAGGTCACCAGATCTCACGCCCCTGGATTTCTTTCTGTGGGGTCACATAAAGAATGAGGTATACTCAACAGAAGTTACTACCGTTGAGGAATTAAAAAATAGAATAATAATATCTTTTAATAAATTGAAAGAAATGGCTGCTAATGGTGACCTATTATCAAGAGTGAGAAATAACATTATACGTCGGTGTAGTTTGTGTATTCAAGAACACGGCGGACATATTGAAAATAAAAAAATTTAATGACTGGCGACATAATTATGTGATCGAAAAGTGATTGTGAATAATAAATTGATCAGTGAATAACTCGCGGGTGAATGATGCCCGACTATTTGGTTAATATTCTGTGATTTGATTTGTGTAATTGAGCATTAATAACAATAAGAATAATGGCGCCAAACATTACGTCGCTGCGTCGGCCACAGCTTTAACATGAATGAAACCAAGCTGCGTTGCCATTCTTATCGCAGGTCAGTGTACCATTTTTATAAATGGTGTTTTATTTTGTTTGCAGTTTTAAGCTATTTAGTTTGTAAGAAAATTTTTTTTTTTTTAATTTCCATGTTCGGATTTATTTGATAGTTTACAAATGTTTCTATAAACCAGTATTGCCAGTGTTTTCATTTAAAGTCATATTGTCATCTCCACATTGTATATAGGCACTTTGTTCTTGTATCCCATGTATGTTAGGCAATGAATATAAAAAAAATACTCAATTTGATTTCTTTAAATCGTTAATACCGGAGTTAGATATCACAACAGCATCCATAATGTACCATAATCCGAAATAAATAATATTAATATCATCATCTCATCCTCAACCCATTATTTCCCACTGCTGGACACGGGTCTCCTCTCATTTGAAAGGGATTAGGCCATAGTCCACCACGCTAACCTACTGCGGGTTGGCAGACTTGACACGCCATCTAGAAAATCTTTCAACCATGCAGAATTTCGCACGATGTTTTTCCTTCATCTTTTGAGCATGTGATAATTTGACGACCCGTTTAGCTCAGCAGTAGTTAACGCTGCCTGCTGTGCTATGGATCCCGGGTTCGCATCCCGGTAGGGACAAATGTTTGTGTGATGAGCATCAACATTTGTTTCCGAGTCATGGATGTATCTATGTATAAAATATATGTATTTACAAAAAAAGTATATATTTTATGTAGTATATCAACCAACTAGTATCTGTAATACAAGCCTCGTTGTACCACGGAACTAGATGGCGCTGCGTCATAATGTCCAGGAATATTTATTTATTATTTTAAATATGTATTTCCAAAAATTCATTGGTTAATTGGCCTTGCGTTTAAACTCGAGAACTTCAATATCAATATACCGCGATAAAATCCCCAAAAAGTCCTTATTAAAAAGTAAGTAACGTACTTATTTCAAAATCTACAATTCTTATAACTCAGGGCAGTAACAAAGCTGACAGACGAGGCAGAGTCAACAGACAACGTCCCCAAGCCGTACTACCACAGCGGCTTCAACCACATGTTCGTGCTGTGGCGCTACTGGATGACACACGAGGCTGACAGCTTCCCCAGACTCCTCACCAACAACCAGGGCGTCGCCAGCTTCTACAAGGAGTTCCCTAAGAAGGTAACATGTGTGAAGATATAGATATTTTTTTTTGCCTTTAACCGCGTAAGTCGGATATATCCGACAAATATTTTTGTGTTCATTTATGTTTTCCATGTATCGATACATGATATCACTTACATAGGTGAATTGGATATAAAAATATTTGTCGGATATATCCGAATTGGGCAGTTAAAGGGTTAATTCCATCAAAGGCATATATATATATCGGCAAAAGCTGAAAGGCAAAACAAAAAAAATAAAAAAATAACTGTAGTTTTCCTTGGTATTGCCAAGATAATACCAACGAAAACTACTTAATTACTATGGGGTTCTTATATCCCGTCCCGAACGGAACTTAACCTCTTAAATAAACGGGTTAAGTTCCACAGGTTAAGTGATAAATACGCACAGAACTGATGGAATCGATCGAAATCACTGGTGCGTTCTTTCTGATTGACTTTTTCTGCTGGTCACACTAATTGTCTATCACAGACAACGGCTATAAATACAGCATGTGTTACTATTAAAGTGTATAGTCTGGTGTCAAAATAAAATAAAATGAAATACGCTGTTAAGGGGAAAAAGACAACGACAGTGTAGTTCCGCTAACCACCGCACGTACGACGGCGAGGGCGCTCGCGCTCAATCATTGGTCGACACAACAACATCGTAAAATCAGTGCTCAAAAATATTGTACGATTATTGCAATAAACGCTTTATATTGTATTTGGAGAACATTCTTCATTTATCTCCAAACACTGATTGATTGATTGTTTATTTCTGTGAATAGATCTATTTAAAGACGCTTTTACAACTCATGTAAGATTTTTTTCAGTATCTAGTTGATATCGGCATTTCCTAACTGACGACCTCTGAGAAGAAATGCCGAAACAAACTCAGAGAATCATGGTCTCTTTTAAAGTCCAAACATTTTGGTTCAAAATCAAAATATAATTTATTCAAAGTAGGCTAAATTTCATTGGCTTTTTTTGAACGTCGACAATAAAGACAGCCCCCAAAAACGCCCGTCCTTCACTTCACCGCTTCCTAGTGTTTTTGCTGGGAAGAAGAAGCGGCGCAATTAAACTCCCCAGCACACAGTTCTGTCTGTTAATGCATTTGATGATGGTTACATTATGTGAGCCTGACGATGTAGGTTAAAGTCTGAGATGGCCTTTTGAAGAAAGCACCAGTGCCACCAGTACACCAGTGGTCCCCAACATCTGGTTTGTTTCAGCTGGTGGGTATGTGCGACTACACGCTGCCCGCCCTGCTAAAGCTGTGCGACGAGCAAGTGCTGCCGGCCGTCAACAAGGAGTGGGCCGAGAAACTCACCACGGACTTGAAGGATGATCTCATTGTGAGTAGGATACATAATATTGTCTGTCTGTTACCTCCCTCGCTCCCTCGCTGGACCGATAAAGATGAAATTTTTAGAAAGGACCCCAGTACTCAAACTTTCTCCGTACACGTATCTCAACGTATCTAACTATCTACGTAGTAAAAATAACATTTTACAAGTCCAATAAGATCTTAATAACGATCTAAACTTATTACTATAATTCTCAACACTAACATACGTAAGTTGTTTTGAGACAGTAATGTGAGAAAAGGCGAGCGGAAATGAGTGTATAAGAAATGAATTAGCAGATTGGAAGACATGCACATCACTAAAAAGTCTCTCAAACATGCAGGTTCTCCTCACTGTGTTTTGACTTCGACAAATCAGTGGTGTTTGAGTTTGAACTCGAGACCTTGAAGAAATCGATACAATATACAGTGACGACCCAATTAGACCATCTGTGCTATGGGTCCCGGGTTCGAATCCCGGTAGGGACAAATGTTTGTGTGATGAGCATAAACATTTGTGTCCGAGTCATGGATGTATTTATGTATAATATGTATGTATTTCCAACAAAAAAAAGTATATATTATGTAGTATATCAACCAACTAGTATCCGTAACACAAGCCTCGTTGCTTAGCTCGCAACTAGATGGCGCTGTGTGTCATAATGTCTAGGTATATTTACAATACTAGTTTATTTTATGTATTTGCAGAAGTTGTTAGGCGATGACGGTGTGCTGTTGTTCCCGAGCAGTCCGTCGGTGGCGCCCTACCACTACTCGCCCATCGTGCGCCCCTTCAACTTCGCCTATTGGGCTGTCTTTAATGCACTGCATTTCCCAGCCGCACAGGTAAAAGCTCTATTATACTTATAGTCCAAGATCCCAGGGCCGCCAGACGTCATGTATTTTCTGACAAACCAAATGTGGATGATTGAGTAGTGCTAGTATGTACTAAGAACGCATGATATAGGGAGGAAGCCGGGGGGTGGGTCTAGTCCTCCCCAAAATGGTCTAGAACCCACCCCAGGATGTTGGGCTCACGATTAGAAATTTTATTAAGGTGGAAGCTTCACGGTATCCCGCGAAATTTAAATTTTCGTACGTTTTTTGCAATTTGCCGGTCATTGTCAGATTGAACATTAAACAAAATATATATACATATGTCTATTTCATAAAAAATTCAATCAATGCAGTTATATGCACTTTGAGGGCTGTTTTATTGATTTAAATGATTATAATTCTCTAACTAAATACCTATTACAGGCGCAAATTATATTTTGTTTAATGTTCAGTTTGACAATGACCGGAAAATTGCAAAAAACGTACGAAAATTTGAATTTCGCGGGCTACCGTGAAGCTTCCACCTTAAGGATGCGAAAATACGTAACATATTCCTATCGGCCATTGCCTATCTGGAGATAGTTCCCCCTGAATAATGATCCTAGAGACACCAATACAGCCAATATATACCTAACCATCACCCATTCATCTTCAGGTACCACTAGGGCTGAACAGCGACAAGCTTCCAGTTGGCATCCAGGTGATAGCAGCTCCTAAGAATGAGGCGCTGTGCGCCGCCGTCGCTCAGCACCTGGGCGAAGCGCTAGGCGGGGCTGCACCGCCCTGCAAACTACCACAATAAACTATAGGACTTGACTACGACTACTCGGGAGTGAGTACTGCCTTACAAAATATATTGCTTGAATTTCTTAGAGACCAGGAAGAAACAGCAGTCAGATAAAAATAACTACATATAAAAGGCAATTTTGTAGTCTTCATTTCACTCGATTCGTAGTTACGACGACTAAATGATCTGCTGCAGTGCGTCAAGTCACGGATTTAATTCCTGCACATATATATTTGTACGGTCCATATGCAGGAGTAAATATTAATTTGGGGCAAAAATCTTAAAAATAAGAAAGAATTTTAAAGTAGTTTTATGTCGCCCGCCTTCCGTACTAGCCTAGTGTAATGTCATCTGTGATCGTGTGGCGCCATCTGTGCCCTCGCAAATGTACTAACAACGACAAGTATAAAGAAACAAGTTAATAGAGTAAGATCCCAGGGCCGCCAGACGTCACGTATTTTCTGACGAACCAAATGTGGGTTATTGGGTAGTGCTAGTATGTACTAAGAACGCATGCCTACCAGCTATCTTGCCTAGTGGGCCAATTTTCAGGTATCAGGTAATCAAGGTACACACAAATATTACTTACCTCACGTAAATTCTCCAAGCTGATTTTTACGTATATTGTAGGCAATATCCTTAAAAATAAGTCGCCAATACTCCCAGACACTTTCCGTCGGCCGTATTGCTTTGCAGACGCTTTAAAGCTCCCGAAGGAATTAATTAACTTCACGTAAATTATGATGTTCCATTGTATATATCTCCACCAGACAACTGTTTCGAAACCTTTTACGAGAAGACAGAGCGATCCAAGGGGCCAATCATCTCCTAGACTTCCGCATATTCGCAATCTGGCTCACTCTCATGCGCGTTGATAATACCCTCACGCTCCTACCCACAGTGGCATTAAAATTGAATTAAGGGGGATGATTGGCTCCTATGATCGGTCTGTCATCTGTCACAACTATTTTGAAACCTTTTACTAGAATGGAACATCATAATTTACGTGCAGTTGATTTATTCCTTCGGGAGCTTTAAAGCGTCTGCAAAGCAATACGGCCGACGGAAAGTGTCTGGGAGTATTGGCAACTTATTTTTAAGGATATTGCCTACAATATACGTAAAAATCAGCTTGGAGAATTTACGTGAGGTAAGTAATATTTGTGTGTACCTTGATTACCTGATACCTGAAAATTGGTCCACTAGGCAAGATAGCTGGTAGGCATACGTTCTTAGTACATACTAGCACTACCCAATAATCCACATTTGGTTCGTCAGAAAATACGTGACGCCTGGCGGCCCTGGGATCTTGGACTATAAGTTTGATTTATTTCTGCAATATTATGAGTCTCCCAGCTAGGCATTACCAGACGATACAAATTATTAGTATTGGAATTTGTGTTCGTTTAAAAATAATATGAACGCGGTCACTCACTTAAGTTTTAAAGGTTGTGGAGTTTTTATGAGGTGCGTGGTTGAGTAACTAAAATTTAAAAAAATAATCAAATATAATCTATAATTATAATATTTTATATTGGAAGACTTTTTAATCTCCATCCAAATTTATATAATAAATCTTCGATATCAAAATATAGTACTAAAATATTGAGCTATCCTAAATAAATGATAATTATATCGCGAAAATAATGTTCTAATAAAAAAAATCTGGTAGTTTCTAGTCTTCCTATATATAAGTTAAGGTCTCAAAAATAATGCATAATTATATAAAAATGTGATGTTGATTGTTCTAATCATATCTTGTTTGTCTGTGATGTCTACAAACATACGTAAATTAAAAATATTATACATAAATCTGTATTTTCGGCCACACTTTTTATGATCTGTGTAATATTTACATTTGGTTCAGCTTTGTCTGTTTCGTTCGTCAGAAACTCATTTGATATTTAAGCTGAGACTAAAAACAGTGTATAATCTATAGGAATTTAAGTGCTAATTGTTTTAAATAACAACAATAAACTTATTTAATTTTATACTCATTATTATTATTCTAATAAACATATTATTTTAAAAATAACATAATTGCATTTAATAATTGCTAACATATTTTCTATATAATGTTATACTTATAGTGGTAATAAGAAATAATATTTGGAAGTATATTTTTCATGTTGTGTAATGTCATGTTTGATATTATATTGTTAAGTTATTATGAGACTGATGTGTCAATATAAACGGTGGAGGCTGTGCAGTGAAACTGCTTTGTCAATAAATATATTCTTATAAACACTTATTTTATTTACTCGACATTGACAAACATTGTATACTATTTTAGTAGCAACTGGTTTGTCTTAAATCGTCAATAGTCACAGTAATAAAAAAGTAAGCATTATTCTTTAGGCATGCAACTACAAAGTCACTATACGAAATATTATATTGAAAAGACTGCTAATCTGATGAATAACATTTGACGGGATGATGTGTCAGTTTATAAATAAAAGTCTGATTAGTGAATCGATATCATTTATTTGATTTTTTAAATCTGTGAGTGGGCGAGCACGCCCCGCGTGTCCGCTGGTCGCTGGCCGCACGCGCCGCAGTGTCCGGCGCCCGGTGTCCGGTGTCCGGTGTCCGGCGTCCGGTGTCCGCCCGCAGCCGCCCTCTCCGCTACCAGCGCTACGATAACGCAAGGAGTCGACGCCACACAACAACCATGCCGGGGTATCCCCGCGTACACACTAAGGTAACGTCTATAGTATGATAATATCACTTAATGGAATGGAACAGTCAGTCTGGTCGCTCAGGCGGGCGGCGCGGTCTCGCAGCACAGCAGGCGGGCGGCGCGCGCGAGCAGGCCGGCGGGGCCGCGGGCGGGGCGCGGGGCCGGGCCGGCGCCGGGGCCGCCCGGGCGCGGGGCGGCCCCGGGCGCCAGCACGTCGGCCAGGCGGCGGCGCGGGGCCGCGGGCCCGGGGCGGGGCGCGCGGGGCGGCCGGCCCGCTCCTCAGCTCGGGAACTTGCAGTACAGCGCGTACTGCAGCTCGTAGCCGGAGAAGCGGCAGTGCTGCGACTCTAGCGGGGAGTACGCGCCCAGCGCCGGGAACTTCTTCAGCTGTCGCGCTGCCGACGCTCCCGGCGAGTCCTGGCCAATTAATAACATAAGAAATCAAAAGTAAGTAACGTTTTAAGGGAAAAGGCACGCCATTTTAATTTACGTATACGTATTAAACGTATTTTCAGAGATAGGAATATGTGAATAATTCTATTCACGCCAATATCATGTAAAAAAAGCTTATAATAAGTAGGTGTTAGAAACACAAGGCCTACATTATGCTGGATTGGCAAGGTGAGCCGTAATGCGCCATGACCATGATGGGTGGTCGCACATAACGCAAGTCATTTGCGGTATGAATGAAAATCCTTGATGAATTAGAAAAAGCCTTATAATTCACAGATGCAAATATTCACATCTAAATCTATGATTCCCCATCATCTTATTGTATTAAATGAAGGTTTAAGACTACCCAATTAGTTAACACTGCCTTCTGTGCTATGGTTCTCGGGTTCGAATCCCGGTAGGGACAGATGTTTGTGTGATGACCATAAACATTTGTATAATATGTTTACAAAAAAAAGTATATAATTATGTGGTATATCAACCAACTAGTATCCGTAACACAAGCCTCGTTGCTTAGGTCGGGACTAGATGGCGCTGTGTCATAATGTGTAATATTGATTATAATTATAATGACTGACCGGTGTAGCGAAGACGGTGAGCACGAACTTGTCGGGGCGGAAGGCGCGCAGCACGTTGGCGATGACGTCGTCGTAGCTGCCGACCGGCACGTTGGACTCGAACGACACGTACGAGCACGCGCGCTCCGGCGTGATGTGGATCGTCATGTAGCAGCCCTGCCCCACACAATAGCAATATAAATACAATAGTTCTTTTTTAACAAAAATATTAACATTAAAAAATTTACACTTAAATTCAGCTTAAATACTTATTACGTCTTATAAGTGTGATTGGTAATTAAACATTTAGCAATAAGTCAAAATATTCCCACTTGCATCGC
Source organism: Craniophora ligustri (assembly GCA_905163465.1). Classification (NCBI taxonomy): domain Eukaryota; kingdom Metazoa; phylum Arthropoda; class Insecta; order Lepidoptera; family Noctuidae; genus Craniophora; species Craniophora ligustri. The sequence goes on from LR990969.1 coordinate 12,291,790, forward strand.
AACGTTATAAATCACGCGTTCATTTTGCGAGCCACAGATATCGTTTATTCAAAGTAACTTTTTTAACGTCAATAATAAAGACGGCCCCCAAAAATACCGGCCCTTCACCGCTTCCTAGCCTATTGATTATTATCCCACATCATTATCATGATGAACCTAATTATTGTGGGCACAGGTCTCCTAAATAGTCCACTACGTTAGCCTACTTTTGAACTATGTAACTAGGTACTTTTGAAATGTCAAAACTAGTTGCACGATTCCAAATGGTAGGTCTTACGCAAAAGAGCCGACAAAAAACTCCATAGATAGTCTTCCCAGTTCCCGATTCCGGGTCGACATTATAGCAACCAGGCTCCTGGTCGATATTATATTAGGGTTCTGGGCATTCAATATTTAAGGCATATACTTATGAAGACTTTTTGACATAAATGAAAAGAATGTCAAAAAGTCTTCATAAATGTAATGAAGTTATTAAATTGAATGCCCAGAGCCCTAATATATAACAATGCACTCTTCTAGCCCGTACGTTATGTCAATAAAAATTTACAATAAACTTCCCCTACGATTAAAAAATGAACTTGAAATTACTACCATATAAATGAATATTTCAATGATTAATGTATATAAAAATGAACACGACATTGATAAATTAAATTGAATTAACTCAACAATAAAACAAGCTTAAATACATAATTATATAAACATACATAATAATAATAATAAAAAGATATATAGTAAATTATAATATAATGTGTCATAAACAAAATACTTTCTTTTATTTCGTTTTAACTATAAATAAATAAAAAATTAAGTATAATAAAATAATATGCATATGTATATGTATCATTAAATAAAATAATGTACCTAAAGTTTAAAAGGGAAGTAAAACTTCCTCCTCTCTCCTACATTTGCCGTGCCCAACAAGGCCCACACATGTTTCTTTTAATTATATTGTAACATCTATGTAACTTGTGGAGTACAATAAATGTATTGAGTATCGAGTAATATAATATCGACCAGGAGCCGGGTACGAAAGATGAAAATTACATTATTGGTTTTGATAGAATAATAAGACACGTGCAGTTAGATTTTAAGTGATAAATGTATGTGAATGTTTGTGTTTACTCTGTAAATATGCCTTAATAAATAAATAAATAAATAAGAAAAAAAAAGCAATTTTGTTTTGACGATTCAAAAGTATCTTAAATTTGGGTCTAATTGAAATAAAACATTTGTTTCTCTAGGAAAATAAACCACGTTATAATACGACCTTAGAGCTCTTTAGACTGAACAAAAAGGTGTAAAGGTCAAACGGATACATTTCAGCTTTGTGTATGGGTTATTCCACGTCATAATAATTATCTTATAATCATCATAAACTTACGGATGGCAAATCCTTATCTCCCTTTAGCAGCGTAAACAAACATTTACTCATTATAATCAAGTGTAGGTATATCGCAATTCATAGCGTTTCATTACCAAGACATAGTGTGTACTTATGAAATATTGCACATTACGAATCCATATTAATATTAATAAATGCGAAAGTGTGTCTGTCTTTCTGTCTAAATCAAAATCAAAATATCATTTATTCAAAGTAGGCCAAATTTAATTGGCTCTTTTTGAACGTCGACAATAAAGACACCCAAAAACGCCCGCCTTTCACCGCTTCCTAGTGTTTTTGCTGGGAAGAAGAAGCGGCGCAACAAACTCCCCAGCAACACAGTTCTGTCTGTTAATTAATTTGCTGCTTCTATACAATATCACAAATAATCTAATCAGTACTCGGGTATTATTGTGATCTATTGTATTATTGTGTCTGTCTGTCATCTCCGCTTATGGTGAATCGGTTTAGATGAAATTTGGCTTGGAGATAGATAGTTTTTTTGTTAAAAGATGGTAGGAATATATAAAAAGATTGATATAAAAGTTATTAGATTGATGTTTTTTGCTACACTACGTCCAATTCAACGTAAAACTGTTATAAACATTTATTGTTTTACGGAAAAAAAATATTAGTAACTGTTTGTATAACAAAATAATACTTACATCTTTAGCAACTCCGTTCATAGAGTATCCGCATGGATCGAACAGGAAATCGTCTATGACCATTCCTGGGATTATCTTGTCTATGCCAGACTCCTGTAAACGAAATTGATATTTTTCTGTAAATAATTGCTCTGTACATTGTCATTTTCAAAAGGCTGGACTGAATTTGAGGACAAATTGTTTGTGTTTGTGTGGATACTTAGTTTGTTTAGATTCATTACTGGACCCGGTAGGTGGCGCTACCTGTGCCAAGCCGGGCCACTATTATATTATAAATATAGTCAATAAAACAAATATCAATAACTGTTTCACTATGCTGATTGAATAGATGGAAAAACTTGGCTGTAGACAACTTTTCATCCTTATTATAACGAGTATAAGGTCGAAAACCGCCCTTGTTTATACTAGACAAGCTTCACCTCTGCAAACAAAAAACGTATGCACATCTCGCTTATAGGGACTAAAGCAAGGAGTAGACAACTTCATAGTAATCTGCCTGTAGTGAGGTAGGCAGAGACTTTTAGCACCTAATACCTTTCACTTCAAGTACATTCATTAACCTCATCAGGCATAGTTTGAAGTTCTCATAACCAAGTCTCAACAAAGACTTAAAGCCTTTTCCAGCTTACCCGTGTGGCGGCAGCGGCATCAGCAGAGTACTGTCGTGTGAAGATGTCCATGACGGCTGGATCCAGGTCCGACATGAGGATCTCGATGGTCTGGTCGGGCTCTGTCAGGCCGCAGCCTTCGCTGGCATCGCTGTGCTCCTTCTCAAGGGCATCCACTGTTCCTGTAGATCAATCAGACAACATTAAAATTTGTCGGTAGGAAGATAGATATTTGACTTATAGAAGTAAAGAGTTACTTATAAAAATATAAATGCGAAGTCTGCAATTCATACTAATAATATGTATTATGAATGCGAAAGTATGTCTGTCTCTGTTTAGGTTTAAACCGCTGAACCGGTTTAGATGATATTTTGTAATAGGGATATTTTGAACTACATCTATAGAACTATGTTGCAGGAAAGGATTATAGGATAGTTTTTGTCCCGGAAAACATACTTCAAGAAAAGGAAAAAAAACACGAAAGAAATCGAAAAAGGGGAGTACAGTAATACCCCGGACTTACGCGATAGGCGGGACCGAGCGATGGCCACGTAAGTCGAATTCGCGTAAGTCGGGGTCCAATTTTTATATTTAATTAGGCCCTAAAAATAATTTATTGTTTAATTAAAAGAAATGTGTTTAATAAATAGTTGCTTATTAAAACATTTTACATTATTATAAATAAAAATATTGTGAGCAAGGTAGGAATTAAAAAAAACCGACTTCAAAACTAAAAAGTTAAAAATAACTTAATACAGTCTTAACTTCTTTTTAGTTTTAAAGGTATGAAGTCGGTGCCAAGCCAAATGTAAAGGTATGTACAGCCATCGCGCAGTGTACAACCAGGCACTGGCACCGACTTCATACCTTTAAAACTAAAAAGAAGTTAAAACTGTATTAAGTTATTTTTAACTTTTTAGTTTTGAAGTCGGTTTTTTTAAACGCAGTTTTTTATTTTATTTTTTACTTTTTAGTGTTTGTAATAGGTTCGTTGTATAATATGTCTCGTTGTTCTAGTGGTCATACAGTGCGACTGCCGAGCAAAAGGTCCTGGGTTCGATTCCCAGGTCGATCAAAGTGTTATTGGGTTTTTCTATGAAATTCTCAGTAGCGGCTCGGAGTTTGGATTCGTGCCCGGTTAATGGCAATAGGCTCGCCACCTATTACATGGGACCTAAAACATACCGGCGAAACGAGGGTGTACATTAGTACACCTCTGCCTAACCTTTCGGGGACAACAGGCGTGATAGTATGTAAGAGGTTGAACAATAAACGCGTCATCAATCTAGAAAATTTGAGGGTTTCTCTCGATTCCCCAAGGATCCACTCATCAGATCCTCGCCATTTTTTATGGGACCACACGAAAAGCATCAGCTTTCATATAAAAAAAGAATTTTCAAAATCGGTTCACCGAATCCACAGTTATGAGGTAACAAACATAAAAAAAAAAAAAATACAGTCGAATTGATAACCTCCTCCTTTTGGAAGTCGGTTAAAAATGAGGGGTGCGACACCGCGTTTCACCGAATTCGCGTAAAACGGGGTAGCGTAAATCGGGGTATTACTAGGGTAGAAGTAGCTAAGAAGGTATATTTTCAGTTTGGAAATAACTACCCAAATGATTTATGAGCGTACCTTCAAGTGGCAGCAGTGTGTACAGGTACCAGCAGTCCTTCTCGGGGCCCATGATGTAGGCGCGTCCGTCGCCGAAGAACGAGTCCAGAAGTTTCACCTGGAACAGGATAGATGGCACCATTAGTACAATTTATTTGTATGTACAGCTGTGGCAGCCTAGGGGTGTGACGAGTGGACTAACATGTCAAAGGTGTCGAGTTCAAACCCAAGGCACGCACCACTGACTTTTCGGAAGTTATGTGCGTATTTATCACATGCTTAAGAGATTTTCTCGATGGCATGTTATGTCTGCTAACCCGCAGTAGGCTTGCGTGGTGGACTATAGCCTAATCCCTCTCAAATGAGAGGAGACCCGCGCCCAGCAGTGGGACAATAATGGGTTGCTGATGATGCTGACGATTGGTATGAAGCCCATTATAAAATCTAGTAGTTTTTTTTCTAAGCCAGTAGGCTTAGTGCAAGATAGTGATCTTAATATGTCCTGTACAGCATGTAGGTTCTCCTTCACCGTTTAAACGATAGATAAAATAATATTAAGCCAGCTCTGGTATTTCATTTCTCAAGACTGAATGCCATACTCTTCAGGATACTGCGAAAATATTAAAGTTCATTTTGAATATGAGAGTTTGGAGGACTATAGACCTCTCTGGGATTTCTCTCGCCTAGAAAGGGGAGCGTGGTTTAACCCATTTACTCTCCGAAAATGGGTTGACGATGATGAATTTCCCTCACAGCAAAGGCTATACGAATATAATAGAACATCTGTTATGATACCGATTCTCACAGTTTCCCAAATCATTATACATATAAATAACCACAATAAATTGATGCAGTGGCAATATGAAACGGATGCCGCGTCGTAATCCGATTCTGTCCAACTGTAAGCGTTTCCTGCTAACACAACAAAGATACAATACAAGAACTTCACATAGCGAACGTTAGCGGGCCGAGCTGCGATCTTGAGGTTTATTTGAACAGATTATAATATCTCATAAACGTATATCAAGTTTGCAAAGATAAGAGGTATTACGGAGACGAAAACACACATAACTAGTCGTTTGAAAAATCGCAGTGACTGTTGTACTCGTGTGTTACAGCAGTCACTGCGTGTCTGTCTATCCTAGATCCCGTTTGAGTAGTGGTAAATGTGTTTACAGGCCTCAAGAAGTTTTGCTATGTAAGACTGAAATATCCCACCGTGTTCCTAAACAGCGGACAGTTCATATAGAAGTCTGCACTTAATTATTACATGATCAAACAGTGAAAGAAAACATCGTGAGGAAACCTGCATGCCTGGTATTTTCTTGATGGCGTGTGAATTCAAGTGCCACGTTTTTTTTATAACATATCTAATATATAAAATTCTCGTGTCACAGTTTTCGTTGCCATACTCCTCCGAAACGGCTTGACCGATTTTGATGAATTTTTTTGTGCTTATCCGGTATCTATGAGAATCGGCCAACATCTATTTTTCATCCCCCTAAAAGTTAGGGGTAGTCCACCAACCCCTATAATGTGGCAAAACAACGTTTGCTGGGTCAGCTAGAAGTGGTATAAAAAAACGTGGCACTTGTTGGATTTTAAAATTTTCGGCATTTTTTCCCCTGGCGGCGAAAACCCACGCTGCGCCATGTATACAGGATTGTAACTACAAATTGATCTTCTTCCCACACATATACAGCGTGTTTGAGCCAAATGACGTGGTCGTTTCTTTACATTGAATTGGCTATACAAGTACTCTAAACACGTACTTTCCTATATGTATTTTTATAGTTTCCTTATTGACAACTACTGTTCAATGTTTGTTTTAATACTAGTTTGTCAAGCTAGGGACAGTCTTGCAATTTTAATATCTAACTTTTTCTGTGTTGTTTTGTAGTTTCTGCAAGGCGATGGCGGGAAAGGCGAATGTTATGTTTTTAAATAAATTCTAGTCTGTATATAGATTTTTTTCGAAAAATAAGTAGTTGCCGTTAAAAAACCTTGTCAAAATGGTACAAATATATTACTTCTGCGGGATTGCCATACCTTCGAGTCTTCATCACTTTACTCTCTCAGTTTGTTCATTAATATTTGATTGTTTGACAAACATCCAAGAGTTTACAGGAAGTACGGCACTAACACCTGACGTAATGTGTTATGAATAAACTGAATTTAATGAATAATTACTGCTACAGTCATTAATTGATATTTTCAGATACACGGGCCATATAAATCGCAGTGTAGTTTACTAGTATATTATGTATAAATAAAAATGAATCCTCGAATTGTATGTATTTATTTACGCGCATAACTTCCGAACGATTACACCAAATTAGATAATTCTTTTCTTTTTGTGTTCGTTAAGGTCAGGATAAGGTTCGTATAATTAGAAAATATTCGAAAATATTCACGGAAAATAAAAATATGGCGGTACGAAGTTTGCCGAGTCAACTAGTAAAATATAAAATAGCCTGGTGTTTTTTTTATAATTATGATATTTTGATATGTCCCCGTCATATTAATACTATGGTCCACATGGAGACTGATCTGCTTGAGTTTCTGGGTATGTCACTCCCAAATTGAGTAGCTTTATTGTTGTTTTTTTTTTTTTTCATATTCGCCGTAGACGTCGGTCGGGAATAAAAACCCTACTGGAAACCAGTAGATGTACAATAGTACTTTTATAGGAATACAAGCATATGGTTGTAGTGAACAAAGAGAAGCTGTATGTGTCATTTAGATAAGTTTATCAGTACTGAGAAAGGCACAAGTCACATTGTAACATAATTGAAGTTACTAGGAAATGCATCACTGACTCGCGGCATGGTGGTGCTGATAAGGGTTGTAATCGTTTAAAGCTAGTAATTCAATAGAAATATTGATAAACATAAGCACCACTAGCTGATACAAGAATATCTGTCTATATTGTATAAAAAAATAGCGACATCCGAATTGAGCATCTCCTTTTTGAAATCGGTTCAAAAATCTTATATTTCCAGTGATGGAAATAAAATAAGATGAGCCACATGAGTATTTGTAAAAAAAAAATACAGTTGAATTTATAACCTCCTCCTTTTTGAAGTCGGTTAAAAAACGATACAATAACAACAATATTTTAAGTCGATGGATGGTCCCTAAGGATTTATTGCTTCTTCTCTTCTATCTTTAATCTAAACTATAGTCGACATAAAATAAAGTCGAGCAAAAACATGAAAATTGTATGTCTGTAAATCATGTCCTTTTCTCGTCAAATATGTACGATGATTCAAACTCTTTTTGTTGCTATTATAGCTATCCTATTTTGAAAACAATTCCCCGATTAATTTAAACTTTCGTTCTGAAATTTGATCCACTGGGCCTGGCAACTCTAATCTTAGTCTTCTTTACCATTATAGTTTCTAGCGTTATCGGAGCGAGTGAAAATATATTTCTTAGAATTACTCAAGTATTCTTTCAGATTACTTCAGTAAGGGCTTTGATAGCCTCCTCTCTACCCACGCACTTAAGTCTTAAGTGCGTATATACTATGTATATAGTGCGGATATAGAAAAACATATAAACAGGAACATATCTAACGTCAATTCTAGTTCTAACTTAGGAACTCGAGATCTTCTAAGAACTTCTAACCCAGGGCACGCATCACTGACTTTTCGGAAATTATGTGCGTATTTATCGCATGCTCAAATGGTAAAGGAAAAGAAAACATCGCGAGGAAACCTGCATGATTGAGAGATTTTTTCGATGGCATGTAATGTCTGCCAACCCGCGCTAAGCTAGCACGGTGGACTATAGCCTATTCCCTCATCAAATAAAAGAGACACAGGCCCAGCAGTGAGTATCTAAATAGGTTGAAATTACTCCAGTATTCACGCCAGAAGGAGCAGAAATTCGAAGACCGTTATTCGACCGAATAATTTTTAACCTAAAATGATATAAAAACTAAATACAGCGTAAAATGTTCTAAAGGTGTACAACAAAAGCCGTCAAGGTCTCATTTTATGCCATGAACATGTTGCTAATTGACCTGTTCACCGGTTCATTGGAGCGGTAACGGCTCTAGCTGTTAAAGTAGGTTTAGCGTGTGCAGTCATGGTGGCCGGTCGAAATAAGTGGCGGCGGAGAATTATGTTCCTACGATTGCTTATTCGATTCAGTGCGGCTTGTTCCTCTTGGAAACTGCACTTGGACGGTAATCTTTTGTAAAATGACTTACGCTTTGAATAACGACAACGTTATAATATTATGAAGAGTATAGAAAATTATACATACACACGACTGCCTTGTAAATTTATCGGAATATTCTTTATAGCTTTTCTGTATAATAACATTATACAGCAATTTATCGGCATGCAGCATTCGATTATTGTAAGGTCTTGACCGTCTATTCTGTTAAGTACGAGTTAAAGCATCTGGGTATAGCTATCTACTGTCATCAGATATAACATATATACATGTTATATCACATAGGCATCACGTCTGTGGTTCCCGAGTGGTTAGGCAGAGGTGTACACCAACATTTTGCCGATGTGTTTAGGTAACATGTAAAAGGGGGCGAGCCCATTGCCATCAACCGGGCGCGAATCCAAACTCCGAGCTGCTACTGAGAATTTCATAGAAAAACCCAATAACACTTTGCTCCACCTGGGAATCGAACTATGAATCCTCTTGCAGTTATACCAGATATCAGATATTTACAAAACTCGTAACAACAGAAAGATCCACTTGAATGGATGAATGATGGATCCAGTTCCATGTAACATCAGAATTAACTTACTTCTGAATCAAAATTGTCATGGGGTTGCAGCTGTGCCGCTGGGCGCGCGAACTCCCGGCGCGAGTAGAACACGTTGTGCACGCGCGAGTGGCCCGCCACGTCGCGCGCCAGCCCGAGCACGGCGCGCACGCACCGCAGCGGCGTGGTCGTGCCGCACGTCTTCAGGATCCAGCGCCGCCGGGACACGAACATGCTGCTCTCACTGCGAAAGGGAAAATGAACTTTAGAGATATATTATTATACATTTAAGAATATTTGTCTCAAGAGACCTATGTAAAAAAAAGGAAGAGCTGTCATTTGGAACGGTCTAAAAATGAAACCTGATTCTAAATTCCTATGATCCCACAGAAGAATTGTTTTTTTTTTTTAATAACGGGCATTGATACTTCCGTCTAATGCTTCCGCAATTTGAACCCTAATGCGACTGTATACGGTATAATTTATGCAAATCAACTATTATTTTTCGTGGTACAATGCATAAGGTCCATTTTAATTATGTGATTAGAACGTCATTGGGTGCCAGTGTGATAACACGTGTCATTAACACTGTTATTGTTAGAGGTCTCATATCATCAAGTTAATTATACTATTGTCTATTTAGAATTTAGAGCACTCGAGTCTCTGCACACTTTAACACAAAAATTAATCAGTGAGACCGGTTCGATCTGGTTTAGGGTTGCTACTTGCTCACGATAAAGAACAATTTTGAAGTCTAAACAGGTCATGACTGGTAGTCATGACCTGTTTAGACATGTACTAGTACTGCTTAGTCGTAATAGCGTTATATTGATGTTATTTTATTTACAACTACCCTCACTTTTCTTATTAGTAATACTGACAATCCTATTTATATTACTTTTGATATAAATAGGAATGTCAGTGTTAGTTTCGTTCCAACGTCTCTTCCTTCATTCCAACATCTAATTTCTATTTACTTTGGTTCTAGATGACCACTATTAAGTCTTAGGTACTTCTCTTGTAGGTCATCATCATCATCATCATCAACCCATTATTGTCCTACTGCTGGGCACGGATCTCCTTTCATTTGAGAGGGATTAGGCTATAGTCTGTCACGCTAGCCAACTGTGGATTGGCAGACTTCTCGTGCCATCGAGAAAGTCTCTCAAGCACGCAGGTTTCCTCACGATGTTTTCCTTTAACGTTAGAGCATGTGATAAATACGCACATAACTTCCGAAAAGTCAGTGGCCTTGGGTTTAAACTCGAGACCTTTGACATCTCAGTCCACTAGTCATACTAGGCTACCACAGCTTCTCTTGTAGGTACTAAATGCTGCTACTCTGCTAGTACAGGCACTAAAATATTTTGCAATTTTTAACTTTTTTTTTCCTAATGACATCCCTGACTGACGAGACCAGATAAGATGACGTTACTTCTGCCTATAATTACATCAGCCTAAATCTAAACAAATGCGCGTTAATTTAGTTAATCGCTACTTTTGTGTCAACGATAACTTAATTGTATGTATTATTAAAATAGATATGAACATAATTATCAATTATTATTATTACCAGTGTCATTTAAAGACAGAGGGGCCAAATTGGTTTTTAGATTATTAAATACACAATTTTGTAGGGACAAAATAGCATCAATATTCATTCCGTAATTTTCGTAAAGCATTTAGTTATTAAATTTAAATTAAATGATATATTTAAACCTGTAGACATCGTAGTAAAAGGTCCTGAATGTGATCCTAAGGCTACCACATTTTTTTTCGAAGTAACGTGTGTATTTATATACCCGCCACCCTAAGTCCCTACTACTGCAACTCCTATAAGTCAGGATCAGTAGTTGTTATCCAGAAAATCGTCGAGACAATGAAGTCTGACAAGTCCCAGGGGAATGATTTCAACTGTCTTGGAACCCGCAGCGAATTGAATCATGAAATTATATAGGAGCACGAGTAAGATAAATAAGAGTTTTCCAATTCTCGTGCGTCTTTATCAGATGCTCAAACGGTGAGGGAGAACATCGTGAGGAAACCTCCATGCCTGAGAGATTCCCTTCTTCCCTTTCCAATATCCACTCTCTCCACCAGATAACTGTGGTGGACTATAGCCTAAACTCTATCAAATGAGAGAAGGCCTGTGCCCAGTAGAGGAACGATAATTGGGTTGATGATGATGAAATAATATGATAATACGTAATCAAACAGCCATTACTTTTGTTTATTTTATAATTTTACCTATTTATTTGTGCATTTAAATATTATTATTTTGATATAACCTACCTAAAAATGAATTACTCAGTGTGAGAGGATGAGTTCATTTTGATACTTGATAATTTTATACACATATTGACACAAACGTAAATAAGAAAGAACTTATTTGACTTATTGACATAAATCTTAGGTACCTACATATTGTTGCTACCTGAAACTTTACCATGATATTAAATATTATAATAATTATTGTATATACATATGTATAATATTTCCGTAAGAATACATAGATAAGGTGACGCGATAAAATAGTTTTTTCTACGTACACTTGTACTACAGACGGGGAACATTTAGGGTTAATAATCATAGTTGACCTCTGTGTCTTGTGATTCTGTGAAATCACTTCTAGATAACATATCTACAAATAATGTGTCAAATTATTACTTCTTGAAATTATTTACGTGTATTTTTTTAAGGAGCTGTGATTTATGACGTGGCCAGTTGACTGTGAAAGTATTTAAATCACATGCTCAAACGGTGAAGGAAAACATCGTGAGGAAAACTGCATGCTTGAGAAATTTCCTCGATGGCGTGTGAAGACTGTCAATCCGCACTAGGCGTGGTCTACTAATATAACCGAATCCCTCTCATCAAATATGAGAAGACTGAGCCCAGCAGAGGACTATAATTATATCAATTAATTACAGTTTTAATTAAACTAATCCTGTTTAATTGAATCTTTAATTAATGCTAATGCGTAATTAAAACCGACCTAACAACAGATATGTTTATTTATTAACGGTATGCACAACATAATACACATAAATAAACTATTACAAATCATCCAGATAGGCATTCGGGCTTGCATGCAATATCCATTTAAAAAAGGCAAATAAAGTATTTCATGAAAAAAAGAAATCTATATTGCATAAATGAGAAGTTCGTTTGTGTAGCATCAAAAATTAAATGTTCTCCACTCATTAAGCTCAAATTTTGACACGGTATACATATTTAAATTCAAAATACATATTTCTACATTTATGCGGAATATTGTTTTTATCTTTACCCACAATGTATCACAGGGAAGCATGGCACAGTATGTGTAATGTAATTTCCAATTCATCAAAAAGTGCTTTCACAGTTTAATGCCATCCATCATTCCTACGAGCAAGCACTTAGCCACGAGTCCGTACAATAATACAATGTAATTCAGTTACGCTTATCAAAGTTGCATTGAGACGGGTCACCGTTACACTACAAATATCAGTCCAGAAGGTATACACAATACACATGCATTATACAAGGTGTTGATTTGCATCCTCGTCAAATTCAAGGACGTAATTATGCTAATGATTCTCGACCCAAAGCAACAATAAAATGAGTAGGTATTTTTTTTTTAATTTTGCTTGTATACGGAAATCCGTAAGTGTGAACCAGCCGTATTTAAACGCGGCCCGTCTGTTACTAGCCCTATAACCGCGCTTTCACACACAAACAAACGCAAACAACACATACACAACGCATACGCAACGATCATTCATCGATCGATTCGTAGGTACAAATCCCTAGCCACGCCGCCGCGACCCCGGAACAAACAGTCTGTTTGATGTCGCCGACGCGTGCGCGCGCTTTGCGAATTTCACTTCTCGGACATCGTTGAGACGTAGTTACGAAGTGCAAGATGACGGACAACTATCCGAATGTCGAGTTGGTAGAGATGGTCCGCCTGTATGCCATCAGTGGAGACAGCCTACGTGGAGCCATCCGGATGTTCACCGAAATGTTTCCCAATCGGGAACCCCCATCACAGAGCTGGAATACTTCCAGCGAGACCCACGGGCAAGCACGCGGCAGGCTGGTCAACACTTTGGAGTGCACCACACCACAGTGTTTCGCCTACTGAAGCGTGAATTGCAACACCCAAAAACTGGAGCTGTTGCGTCACGTTGTCGAGGAGATGTTGGAGGATGTTCCCTGGCACTCCATCGCAACTTGTACTACCAGCAGGACGGTGCCCCCCCTCACTATGGTCGGCAAGTACGCGAGTACTTGACCGAAAGTTTTGGTGACCACTGGATCGGTCGCGGAGGATCGGTGGCCTGGCCTCCGCGTTCTCCGCACCTGACGCCTCTAGACTTTTATGTGCGGGGAGACGTTAAAAGGTTAGTTTACACGGAGGAAGTGACCAGTGTAACAGAATTACGTGCAAGGATCATTAGTGCTTTTGACACTGTCAAAACTAATGTGTTGGTGTTACGTAAGCTGAAGGAAAACCAGCTACGTCGTGCTCAATTGTGCGAAGAGTGTGATGGTGGCCACTTTGAACAATACCTCCGGGTAACTTAAGTAGGTAATTTATTTATTTGTACATTTTGTAAATACGTTGTTAGCTTAATCAATTTGATTAGTGTAAATAAGTTGATTTCAAATTTGTAACTACGCTAATAATACCTAAGAGTCGAAAGTATCACCACGTACTTACATTTAACTAGCACGTCTTTCCATTTCCATCATAAGTAGATCGGTACACCAACTAAGGTAGGTATTATTGCCGGTCCTAAGCCCGTTAAGTAGGAAGGAAAATTTCAAATCAATCAATTTAATCCACAAATCAAAACAAAATCACTACGAAAACTTTAGGTGGAAGGATAAAGCAAAACTAACATTTTATTAATCATCTGATAACAGGTCAATGAACTTTTCTTCGGCGCACTAGTATTACTGCCATTAGTAAGATTTCCGCATTCCAATGATGCTCAACAATGAGTTCATTATCAAGCAAAATTTATGACAATAATGTAGGTGATTTTCGAAATAAAATTAGGTAAATTATTGCTACCGATCATTCGTTCGCCCGCGCTTGCATTTCGTAGGAAGACGTCGACACTCACGCACACAGCTGCATTGTCGCTGTGTGCGTAGTCGGGTGATTCTGTTTTATTTGTATTGAATTAAGGGTTTAATTCTGAAACACTGTTAAAATTCAACAACAAATAAAAGCAGCACTTTTTAGTTATTGCCCACTACCGTACTTTCAATTGATTATTTATGTATTTTATGACAACCTCCTGAAATTTGACGAGGATGCAAAACAACACCTTGTATAAGTTTGATCTACTACCAGAACAGTAAAATTGTCGTTGTTTTCTGACACTACCTGCAGAAAATAATCCTGTTGAAAATTTATGTGACAGATACTTTTGATAATAATCTAATATATAAAATTCTCGTGTCACAGTTTTCGTTGCCATACTCCTCCGAAACGGCTTGACCGATTTTGATGAAATTTTTTGTGCTTATCCGGTATCTATGAGAATCGGACAACATCTATTTTTCATCCCCCTAAAAGTTAAGGGTAGTCCACCAACCCCTACAATGTGGCAAAACAACGTTTGCTGGGTCAGCTAGTAATTACATAAAAGACATTGATTTATTATATTTATCTACGCCAATATTACACATTGAAATAAAATACATTTTATGGATCCTTCTCAGAATCCATCCATCAACCAATGAAAAGTCTTGTCGTGACCGACTGCGGGATCCAAAACGTCAAATAATATCAACACACCGCAATAAAATCCGTAAAAACTAAAAGAATATCTTCGAAATATATTATTTTGCACAAAAAAAGCCTCTGAAAATAGTGAGTCGTTATAAAATGAACCTTCTGTGTCGTAAAGGCGATGGTACATGCATAATCAATGCCAGTGCAACGTAGCTCGATAACTTTTATGTAATATAGTAAATACGATTAGTGGTAGCACGTTCCCGGAGTGTGTTTTAGTAAACAGTTTATAGAGTTCACTTTGTAATTATTTATCAAGTTATTTTTAGTACCGATGAGTAGTTCGATGTAGGACCACGAGTCAAGATTGTTCAGCCTTCGATGCGCGTTTATTTTCATTTTAGTGCGATTTTGGTGAAAGAGAAACTGATGACAAATATTTTGTAACTTAATTATGCATATTTACCACAGAATACAATCTGCGTAAGACACTAACATAGAGTTAGTGTCTTACGCAGATTGTATCGTATGATTTACTGGGACATGTTTTCGATGAAGAAATAATGTTTTAAAGCGAATTTATATTAAATCACGTAAGCAAAATTATAGCCAAATTTTATTTATTTATTAAATCCCCCTTACTTATTTACTTCATCTTTTAATTATTTCGATACTTTATTGTAGATATAAAATATCTACATTATATAGGGAAATATAAATTTAAACAGCACATAAATATATAATCTCGCTCAAGTGTTTCGACTCAGATTAGACCAGAAAAAACTAAAAGACGGTGATAATAGAATATAAGGTCTCCCTATGTCCTTATATATTATTTTATATCTGTAAACCGATATATAAGTATATCTTAGTACAGGCGGCCATTATTAATATACAGGTGGTACACAGGTAGGCGGTCTATAAGGGATGGTGAAGGGGGCGGTGAGGTCGGCCTGCCTACGTCCGTCACTATGACGACGAGACGGAGACGAATCGATGCGTGCGCTGCAGTATTGCATCCCACTTTGCTGTAACATCATTTAATAGCCGTGAGCACATTTGCATATTTTTTAAGAGTTTTACTACCGTTTGGAATCCTGTAAGGCTCATTTTGTGATAATATGCCTGCATTTGAAAATTCCTATAATATTATACTTAGGTGTATATGGATTTATCTTAAATACATAAGTCCATAAATCATATTCTACGTTAGAATGTGTGAACAATAATACACACATCAAAATCTAAATAAGTGGTGTTTTCTAAAGTTTTTACATGCATAACTATATGTATGGAACCTAAAACTGCATCATTTATGGGTATAAAAAGATTTTGAAAGGATAATAGCCTTAAATGGTCAAAAACAAGTTACAAAGATAATGGGGCCAATTGATTTAATACTCCTATCCGATGATTATGGTGTCAACTCGATGGATCAATCATTTTCAATAAGAAAAGTGCGCTACATTAGCACGTGTTATGCTAACAAGCCGTTTATCTTGTTAAGTCGGCACAAATAGACGATGGCGTTGGGAAGTTATTTTTATAACTTCAATTGTCGTGCGGTCAATGGTAAGATGATTGTTAAAATATGTTATTATTTATTGTTTTCTTTGTTCAATCTTATTTCATTTAGTCGTAGTAAAATCTTGAACTAGTATCAAGATTGCAAGTTGAACTATAAAAAAGAAAAATATTATTTAACAAAATGATCAGGCAATATAGGTACCATACAGTGGACGTTGTAGTTAATAGGTGTATATAAGGTGTATTTACTATAGTCCTCTCATTAGGCAAAGGCTGTACAGTGAGGGTAGTTAATTCAACATAAGTTAAGACGAAATTATTTAACGATTGCACATATTACCTACTTGACATATACTTATCTACATATGAATTAAACAACAAAAATAAAGATAACAGTTCTTTAGCAACGAATTTCTTTATAATTACTACAATTCAGCGTTATCTTCGTCCAATCCTGTTCAGATTTCTGAGATGCCGAAGTGACCTGTCAAAAAATTTACAAGTTTTTCCAATGTTGCCGTTGTGTGTATTATGTATACACAGTTACCACATTGCAATTCAGGCAAGTATACCATAAACGGGTTGCTAAATGGAAATTTAAAATGATTTACCGTTGTTTTATATGCGGAGTGACGATAAGACATATACCTAGTAGGCAGTATTTTGGCTTGAAAGAGTCAGTATTTGTTCAAAATTATTTCATACACATATTTTATTTTTATGTTAAATATTGCGAGGTTATAAAACATTGTAATGGCATCCCTAAATTTTATTTATTAAAGCAGAGTGAAAAATATATCTCAAAATATGTTCAGAATTATCTAGAACATACATATTTTTTTCTATAAAATACATAAGATGATAAAAATCACATACATAGACATAGGTATGTATATCTTCTTAGAGTAAGATCCCAGGGCCACCAGACGTCGCGTATTTTCTGACGAACCAAATGTGGATTATTGAGTAGTGCTAGTATGTACTAAGAACGCATGCCTACCAGCTATCTTGCCTAGTGAGCCAATTTTCAGATATCAGGTAATCGAGGTACATACATTCCCAGCTAGGTTACATTGTACGTGATTCTTATTCCGTGACACGACCAAGAGAATGGACTTGAACTTGTTATATAAGAGAATTAATAAATCATACCATATGGAGTGGCGATAAGCCTGCTCTGACATGGCGTGACGTCGAGCTCTGACGTGTTTTGTTTATAGACTTCGTAGATACATTTACTTACATGTGTTTTGCACATTAAACATACCTAACGACGCTACTCATGTATATCACACGTAAGAAAATACGTGATGTCGGTGGCCAAGATCCACTTCGGGTCGTTGAGCCAACGAAGTAAGAAAATATCGTTGCTGGGCACGGGTCTCCTTTCATTTGAGGGTTTTTTTTATGGTGATAAGGGGGCAAACGAGCAGGCGGCTCACCTGATGGTAAGTGATGACCGTCGCCCATGGACATTTGCAACACCAGGGTGATTATAGGCTACAGTCCACCACGTTAGCCTAGTGCGGGCTGGCAGGCTTCACACGCCACCGAGAACATCTGTCAGGCTCACAGGTTT
The DNA here is from genome assembly GCA_905163465.1 of Craniophora ligustri. Lineage (NCBI taxonomy): Eukaryota > Metazoa > Arthropoda > Insecta > Lepidoptera > Noctuidae > Craniophora > Craniophora ligustri. Next base: position 12,309,633 of record LR990969.1, read on the forward strand.
CCTCACGATGTTGCCCTTCACCGTTTGAGCATGTGATAAATACACATGTTACTTTGAAATGTCGGTCGTGCTTTGGGATCGATATTAGACCTATGCACTGTTAACAACACTAGGCTATCAAGCGTAAGAAAAAAATGTCAAATTAATTGTTAAGAGCTTACGCAAAGACTAGGTATTGTTCATAAGAATTACATGTATGTAAAAGATTCAAAACGGTAGTATTTAGTAATATAATATAATACAGATATTACACTACGCATTAAAGTTATTATATTTACTGAGTCTGACATATTATTTTATTTATTTATTATTGCACTATACAGACTTACAACGTTACATAATTTCCTAAAAAACCGGTTTAGCGGTTTGACTGTGGGTTTCGAGTCGCTATTTAATAATATAGATGTAGGCATGTAGGTGAATTATTCAAACTAAACAAACATCTCCAAAGTCTGCAAACATAATGTTCACAAACTTAAGAGGTGGTTCTTGAGTTTCTTTTTTAATTTAGATTTATACCATTACTGTTAAGTTTCTGGCAACAGAAACATATTTCTTAAGTGCAGTAATGATTTCGAAAATCATTATTTAAGAGATGATTTTCTTACATAGGCAATAACATCACATAAAGTTTGTTTTTATCTTTTCTATAGCTATATAAATCAGTAATCAAAGATAGGGATAACAAGAGCCATTTCTCTTTGTCAGTTGCGAATGTTCGTTATCTGTTTTAATCGTCAGATAGCACCTGAAAAGTCAACAGATTGCTGATAATTAAGTAAGTTAGTATAAATGACAGTGTTGGATAATGTAGGCGTTGGATTAGGACGAGTTCTCGAATAGGTAGCATAGGTTGGTCTGAACAGTCTATCTATCTGTCTAAACTATAAATCAATCTATTATATTTCGACGACCCAATTTGTTCAACGGTAGTTAACACTGTCTGCTGTGCAATGGGTCCCGGATTCGAATCCCGATAGGGAGAAATGTTTGTGTGATGAGCATAAACATTTGTCCGAGTCATGGATGCATCTATGTATAATATGTATGTATTTACGAAAAGTATAGGTATATGTAGTATATCAACCGGCTAGTAAGACAAGCCTCATTGCTTAGCTCAGAAACAGATGGCGCTGTGTCATAATGTCCAAGAATATTTATATCTATATGTACTAATATAGTACAACAATTCCAAACCAATTTCAAAAATTCTTTCTCTATTAGAATGCTGCTTTATCCCTGAGTAACATAGGCTATGAACTAGAAAAAGATGTCTCTCGATGTTCTTAACACGGGCGAGGCCGGGGCACTAGTATTATAATCATATACAACATAACTTTTTAAGTAACACATTAAGTTTACAACAAAAATAATTTGTTTGCAAGCGACAAAGTCCAACCAACATCTCTTTATTTTAATGAAAAGTAATGCATATTTCGACATAATAAATGCGAAAGTTACTTACGTCTTCAGGCTTAAACCGTTGAACCGATTTAGATGACATTTAGTATAGAGACAGATTGAATTTAAAAAAAACATACCTAAATAGGATTCTTTTTATCCCGAATATCATCTCTTAAGGATGCGAAAAGCGGGTTGGAAGGTTATATAGCGAACCATTAATTGCTTAAAAAAGGGCTATACAACTTTAATAATTTTTCAAAAACTTTTTTAACGAAATAAGTACTACCCAAATTACAAATTCTACGCAGACGCAGTAGCGGGACAGAAGCTTGCGTTAAATATAATCCTTTTAGTAAAATTTGCCAGCAAAGGACTCTCGGGGACATATCAGCACAATTTGTGTGACCCAAAAACGCAAGTAGAGTCTGTTATCGTCTCGCCTAGAGCAAACATTACTCGACGACATTGTAGACTGTGTTTACATTATGGGCGTACTAGGGTTAGTGAAGTTTTGAAGGCATTTTGAGCTCTCTGAAATATCTTCAACATCGCTATGTAAGTCTAAAAAATAAATAACAATAGTTAGTGTAATATCAAAAAGAAATAGTTGTATTTCTGCGGGTGAGTAAGGTCACCAGAGCTCGTTGGGGGTTAACTCCATATTTTAAGAAACCTAAACAGTTTATATAGGGTCGGCAATGCGTAGGCCTCAAGTGTTGCAAACGTCTATAGGCTATTACTAGTTTAACATGTATTTAACATAATATAGCTAATAAAAAACTATTTTAAAATGTCAGTAATTAAACAGTACATAATAGAAACAGAGTTTTTGTTGTGGCAATATACTTCCGTTATACTAAAACAATCGTTTCCAATCAATATACATAGAAGTAGTTTGAATCAATATAGAAGTAATACTTTATGTAAATTAATGATGCCAGAATAAAGAACACTAGTTGTGTCGTGCATAAACGACACAATGTTATATAACTTCGTTTATTTCATAGCATGTAGTTAAAAGAAACACGTAAATAGTCGTACGTAGCTGGTCGCGACCGCACGAACGACCACGTTGGGTGCGATGCATTAGTCACTTGACCTTGCCAAAACTTGGCCCGATATGCCGAAATGTGACCAATTTCTATACAAACATTTATAGTACATAATCTTAAATCAGAAACTACACGTTTGAATACACGTTTGTGTGTTTTTGTTAAGAAAACCGTTGCTCCGCACAAGAAATTACTCCTGTCTTGTGGATACGTTAACAAACCAAACACAAATATTAACAATGCACAAACACCTAGACGGAAAAACTAACTGTAAACCATACATACCGTTGTTCACGTTGTTCAGTGCGGAGATCGAACCCGCGACACGCAGCTCAGACGCCGATTAATCTACCACCAACACAATTTCCCGCAGTAAATATTTAATAAAATTTCTTTACACACAGCGGCGGATCAAGTTTAACGTATAAAATTTTCAATATTTTAAGTTAGTTACCGATAACAGTTGTTAAGCATCCAGTTACATCGTGATATTGAATGAATCTTTGACCAAACGTCACAATTGGCGCGGTTTGTGTATGATAAGTCTTATTATCAGAAGTAGGTTAAAAGTTCGCCACAAGACAATATATTGTGTGTTATTGAACTCAACAAAATGACTTCTGAATCATTCACTTAACGAATGCAGATAGAATATGTTTAACTATTCTTGAGATCAGAGGAAAATTTGAACGTTTCTACATAGATCATCTTTAGATATGAAATAACTTTCTACAATCAATAAAAGAACGCGAGTTGAACCGAATTCATGTTTTGGAACCTTAAAAGCGTTTTTTTATCAGAATAATTTCCTTATCAGTATCGTTTTGAGTAAGCCAGTAGCTAAATAAATTTCTTACATCTTTCTGAGTGATAAATCATTCACTCAGAGAAAATCTCAAAAACCTCTCAATGTCGACAAGTTTTTAAATTTGAGGTGGGGGGGAGCGTGTAAAGGCGCGGGCAACAGCTAGTACATAAATAAACACTAACACATGGGGCTGTAGGTGCGTCACAGCCTGTTGCTTGCAGGGACCGCGCAGGCCCCGATCGATACCTGGAGCGACGGGAACACCACTACATCAATTATATGCACCGCGATTTCTAGAAGCTTCCAACGAAAGTATACTGCGCAGTTACCTGTGAACGTAAGGGCTGTTGCATCGAACGAACATTGCGAAATTGGGTCATTAATACTTCGTTTAGAAATTGGAGACGCAATATAAAGCTAATGAAAGGGCAACCTCTCGCTCAATTGGTAGGATTTGGACAAACTGAATGAAAAAATTAGGTCAGTCCTTTTAGAGAGTTTTGGGAGGATAATGGCGTCCTTTTAAAAATGGAAATAATCAATGAACACAGGACAGTACAGTACGATGTTATTCGATTTTAATATTTTTAACATGCTCATCAAAGAAGCCACTTTAAAAAAATATAGGTATAGGTTATTTAGCTAGATTTTACAAGATGATAATATTTCATGTTACTATAATAGTTCTTGAAAACGCAGTACAGGTAATTACAGCAGGTTTGATCATCACACACATCTCATGAATGTCCGCAGCGACCGGTTACACAACAGGTTCAATTAATAACAATACGATGACTGACTTGATAAGTAATCATCTATTTGAGCAATCAATACTGTCATTGCTGGTATTGTAAGATGAAAAGGCTTTATGGGTTATATTAAGCTGTACGTAATAAAAAAAATAGTATATTCCTTTGAAATATGTTTGTTGTTTATTTTTATATTTTTTTGCTACCAGCAAGATGGACCAACGACCTGGTAAAGGTTGCTGAAATCAACTGGATGCGGTAGCGCAGGATCGGTGATCGTGACTATCCTAGGGGAAATCCTATGTCCAGCAGTGGACGCCTAATGACTGACATGATATCATTTTTACGAGAAAGGGAGTTTGTCATATTGATTTTTTTTTCACTTACGCGAATATTAGACATAAAACATTTTTTTTATTTGATATACTGTTATTATTCTCATCGTTTCATCCTTTACAGAAAGTATTATCAACTTTTCACAAGCAGACTTTTCACTTTCTATTTCCGATGACTAATCTAAGGAATATGGCATTCTAGAAACTTATGCAGTTCAAATATACTGCGCAGTTTCTTCTAACCCTCACCCCAAACCCACTAATATGGAGCTGTAGTAAAACGGCGAATACATTTTGACAAGATAATCTTTATAAAAATCTCGTGTCACAGTGTTTGTCGCTGAACTCCTCCGAATCGGCTGAACGGATTATTATGAAATTTGGTAGGTCTGAGAATCGGTCGTAGGCTATAGACCTATTTTATAAGATTTTTACATTCATCCACAACTAGAAATAATGTATATGGTAGAAAAACGTTTCCAAAAAAAACAGATAGTTTAGAGAAAGTACATCATTAGGTTACGATGGGGTTAGGTGACGAATAATTCAGAAAAAAAAAACATTGTAACTAATGTTGCTGTCTGCAGATGATGTCATCGATGTATATGCAACATAAAAAGGCACTCCCATACAGCTATTTTAAACAGCTCAATTTTAAGAATAATATAACTTGGTAGAAGTAACAATTTCCTTCACAGTAAGTATGCAAATGGATAAGGTGCAGTAAGCGCGATCACGCACGAGCCACTCAAACGTGCTCGGGTTGAATGATACGTTAAAATTATTAATAGAAATGGTTGACAAAATAGACGTGGAGAAACACGTGGCCATAACGAATTTATTACGAAAGTCCGTTGCGACAAGAGAAACTAATGTATATACTCAAATCCGTAATATATCCATAATCTTATATATAAAATTCTCGTGTCACAATGTTCGTTCCCGTACTCTTCCGAAACGGTTTGACCGATTTTGATGAAATTTTTTGTGCTTATCCGGTATCTATGAGAATCGGCCAACATTTATTTTTCATCCCCCTAAAAGTTAGGGGTAGTCCACCAACCCCAATAATGTGGCAAAACAACGTTTGCTGGGTCAGCTAGTCTTATATATAAAATTCTCGTGTCACAATGTTCGTTCCCGTACTCCTCCGAAACGGCTTGACCGATTCTCATTAAATTTTGTGAGCATATTGAGTAGGTCTGAGAATTGGCCAACATCTATTTTTCATACCCCTTAGTGATAAGGGTTGTCCACCAACCCCTATAATGTGGCAAAACAACGTTTGCTGGGTCAGCTAGTAATATTATAAATGCGAAAGTGTGTCTGTCTGTTACCTCTTCACGCTTAAACTCCTGGAGTAATTTAGATATAATGTTGCCTCTTAAAAGAGGATAGTTATAAGTAAACTGAATGGATACAATTACTGAAGCAGACGAAGTCGCGGGCAAAAACTAGTTACATATATTCGTGACATTATCAAAGTCAAAGTCAAAGCATTTATTTCAATTAGACCAATACAGATTCTTTTGAATTGTCGAATTTAGTTTAGTATCATCATGAGTTCATAGTTCTTTGTAAAAGTAAATATGATTTAACTAAATTACATAATAAACGTAGGCACACTGTCCTTTTCTCCTCATCATCATCATCAACCCAATTACTATCCCATGAGAAGGAGTGGGCTATCTAGTGCGTCTTGGCAAACTTCACACGCCATCGAATAAATCTTCAGGTTTCCTCACGATGTTTTCCTTCACCGTTTGAGTATACGATGATAATATACATATATACACTCAAATATCATCCTTCTTTGAATATATAGATGTGTTAATACTAATTAAATAATAGACGTATATATTCCTTTTCTCTTAATTATGTCATATTATCAAGTATTATTTTGTCATTCAATAAGCTCACCACAAAGATAATCCGATTCGTAACCACAGAGCCAGTCTGTATTTCTATTTGCGTATCTTTAATGAATTCAACTTCATAATATAATTAGAATATTCTAAAAATGGCCAAAAATATTCCAAGGATTATCGAGCTTTGACACAACATTTGGAGTAACAAGAAATTGGCAATCACCCCATATTTATTAATTATTTAGATGGTGCTGTTTAACGCCAAGCGCCGGCAAACTTATATGATAATATGTCCCTACAAACTATATTAATAAATACATGGATCTAAGTATAGAATAGGAAACATAGGGAAATATTATTTTCTGTAAATACAATTTGCTACTAATATTATAAACGCGAAAGTCTGTAAATGCTGTTGATGTTTGTAAATCTTTAACGCAAAAAAAACACTTAATGGATTTGGATGAAGTTTAGCATACAGATAGTTATTACCTGGATTAACACATAGGTTTTTAATCAATAACCCTGTATTGATAAAAAAGCCGCCAGTGGAAGCTACTATACCTAATATAATAAATAATATACTGGAGAAAAAAGTCAAGATATTGAAGATAAATCAGACGGAAGTAACGGGGCTTACCTAGAACGTTCATTAAAGGAGAAAAAACCTCAGTCCAGAGCAGAACAGAAGAGCATAAATGCTGTTACACAGCTGTTGGATCCTCTTGAAAAAGAAATAAAAGTATTGTTTATGGATTTTATCGCGGTATATTCATATTATTTAATCCCTGCAGGTTGCGCAGTCTGTCCGTAACCATGGATGTTATAAAGGATCCGAAACGTCAGAATTAATAATAAAATCCTTATACTCAAGTTTTATTTCAAAATCGTATCTAGAAACTATTTTAAGGATATATAACAGTCTACAACTGCAGATATCGAACGTACACATTACCATAATTAAGCCATGTGAAGCTATTCGTTAGTTTTTTTTGTTGTTATTGTATAAGTAAGTATTCTATAAGTCTATGGTGCCTTGAAATAGACAAATTCGCGGGTTTGGCATTGAGATGCGAGGTAAGCCGACAGTGATCACGCGGTAATCACATGTTTATACAGTTTCGGCTGGGGCAATTGATAGTGTTGCAACCGAAATGGCTGAAGTCTTTGTTAACAATAAGTTGAACGCTACACGAAAGTCGTTCTAAATATGACTAACCTATCGCTTATCGTCTCCGAAGGGGTAGGCAGAGGTGTACTAATGTACACCCACATTTAGCCGGTATGTTTTCGGTACCATGTAATAGGAGGCGAGGCTATTGCCATCACCCAATGACAACGCTCGACCTGGGACCTCTTGTTTAGCAGTCGCATTTATGCCCACTAGACAAAACGAGGTAATATTGTTCTTATAATAAATAAATCATGCCAGAGAAACGACAAATACAAGTTTAAAAGAAGTCGGTTAATAATGAACACTAAAATAGCCTAACATCTTTAACAAAAAAAATCTCAAAACGGCCAAAAATATAACATTTTTTGCCTGTCTGGACAAAGACTGGCCAAAACTGTTTAGAGCCAAGAACATAAGATTACATAACTAAACATAATTCAGTTGACGGCAAGAGATCGACCTTGACGATCATTCGAAACTGGCCCCTACCGGAACCGAAGACTTACTTTGTTAGCCAATCCTCTCAGCATTCAATCAAGACCATTTTTTTCAACAGTATTATCTGTGTGTTTTTATTTGGCCATTGAACCATAAGTAAATATCAAGCGTGGATTGTCTTGTACAGACAATTATAAGGAAGACTTAATAGACGGTTGTTTAAATCATGATTCGAGTATATAAGAACCATATTACCCAAGGTTTGTGGACTCAACAATAAAACAAATATTACATTGAGCAAAGACGAGATACGACACTGCATTACATTTGCTTAATGAGTCTCTCGCTGAAATGAAATACCATCACAAAACGAAATTCAGACAATACAGAGCTACTTCTTATATGAGAGGTACTTCGCGTGCGATTTTGATGATGAGGCGCTATATAAGAGGTAGCGGTGCAGGCTGAAAGAGTCGCTGCATCAGCGTCTTCAAGTGCAGTACGCATGCGCGCCGGAGACTACCTTGACCTTACGCCCGCCCTACCCGTCGACACATCTCCACCCTCAGGGGGTGTTTGTTGGTAAGTGGAGGGTTCTATGCTTTAGGGCAGTGACACATATCAAGTCGATAACAAAGCCTTTGTTCTAGTTTTCGGGGATTGAATAAATCAGGAGTAAGCAATGCTGTTACGTTTTTGGAAATGAGATTGTTTGGATCAGGTAAATGCAATTTTCAGGGTAAAACAGCAACATGTATGAATATATATGAAGTATTAACTCTTTTTAGGGCTTAAGATACTTCGCAAACTGTTGGGCTTTACATAATTAAGTACAGGGGTTTATATCTTCCCCTTCATAGCTGCCAGTAAAAAGTAATCAAAATCTCCCCACCAGCAACTCCTCGGCCGACCGACACTGTGAATTTGCATTGTGTGGCACTTACCAGTAAAACTACAAACCGCTTAGCCATAAAGCCACTTCGACTACATTATAAACACTTACTTCTACTACTTGCCTAGGGTTTTGCCATTTCTATGGATACCTGATTAATTTTAAAACTGTATTTATCGTCAAAACACCACGTGAAAATAGTATATAAATATGTTTGCTAACAAGAAACAGTTGTAGCCAGCGACTGTCCCCTAATCAAATAGACAAGACAGCGGCGTCTCAAAATAACATATATACAACGCCTACCCGATCCGATGTTCCGTTTTTACCGGGCGAGGTAAACAAATCGATGGGCAAGGGGCATTCGCAAGGACGTGTTGGACGAAGATGTTGGTCCAAACATTGGCGATGGGAACTACATGATAAATTTCACAAGAATTCTTGGAAAGTTTCTGGAAGCTTCAAAGATCTGACACAAGAAGTTTTAACAAGATCTTTTTCAGTGGAGCAAACACTATTAAGTTGTAGTGAAGTGTGTATTATGGAATTCAAGACTACATTTGTAAGATTGTTGGATTTCTAGACATCCATCGTTCTGTTTATGAGCGAGACACGTGTCGAATCTCGGAATGTAGAATCAAACAGTGTGAGCGGTGTGTTTTCATATTGAAATGCGTCGTAAGCGTGACCCAGATTAACCCGTAGCTGGCTTACAGCTCATATATTTAGTTTAGGTTAAGTCACATAGGTATTCCATCTTTATTTTTCATGCCAGAACTAATGCAATAATTATCATGTCTGTAAATGTGCTAATAGATATTGCAATAACGTAGACGGCATTATAGATTGTAACATTATGATGTGTAGGGGCAAAATTAAAATTGAAGCCTCCAGCCAGCACGTACCTTGATCTTTACCATGCGCTAAATATATCACAAATCCTTTCACCATCACAAGTGACATCACAGTCAATATTTAAACGAAAAGAAAAAATTCAACGTACCTACTACTAAAATTAAATTTGTATGCTTACTCTACTTGATTCTACTGGTTCCATTTTGAGATGGCAAACCAACAATAATCCCATCAAATTTACGATAGCGGTAGTAATAAACATTGTAACTAGTTTGTATACAAACACTAAAACCTCCGAGTTTGTTTCCATCCGCTAATAGAATGGGTAGCCCCATATTTTTTATCGTAGCGCTATGTGAAAACATTTTATATGTGACAGAGACTACCAACTAGTGGGCAGTGGCAGTATTTCAACTACAAATGACAATTTTACTAGCAAAATATTAGGCTGGAGTTGTTTTGGTTAACGAACCCGATCTAAATATAATTTGATCGTATGCCAGCAATATAACTAGTGGATACAAAACAAACTCACTACAGTTTAATTAGAAATAAACCAGAGAAAGGTTTTGACTGACAAATTCGTGTATTGATCAAATTGACAATAAACACGCGAATTCAACTACTGTATACTTCTATGAACGAAGGCACGGTTCTTACGAAGAGAGATAAATGCTTTGGTGTCTTATTGACCAGTGATTAGCATTTCATCATCATCAACCCATTTACTGTTCCAGATTCGAGCGGGATTATGGGCACTCGCACCAGTAGGTTGGCAGACTTCACACGCTATCGAAATAATCTCTCGCATGAAGGTTTACTCACAATGTCTTCCTTCACCGTTTGAGCATGCGATAAATACGCACTTAACTTCGAAGGGTGATTTATTCTCGGGATTGCACTCAAGACCTTTGAGTACACTGGTTACACCACTAAATTATCACATCATCTCTTTAAAATATCCCTTATTTTCCACGTTACGAAATGTTGTATTTCAAAGATTTTGATTGCGTTTGTGACTTTTGTTAGGTCTTTATCTACGCATGTCGTAATTTTGCATAGAAATAAGGCAAATATGTTTTGTATGTAGTAACGTGACTGATATCGCGTAAATGCACTCAATATTATCGATCAGAAACCAGCTTGGCGAGCAGGACAATTTATTTATTTTTAGTTTATGCACAAAAGCAATATATAGCTTTAATACAATAATACTTTTTTGCTAGATAACATTTTTCTTAAATACACATACATGGACCATTATATAAAATCAAGGACATTTAATATTCATCTTTAGGAGCGAAAAATCTGTGTAATTTCGAATATTTCCAGAGATATTGTGATGATTTTGGATATAATAAATCTGAATATAATACTGGGTGATTTGCGTTATATAAGTAGTCTTAAATACATGGTGATGGAGATAAAAAAAAGTCTCTTAACACATCCAAACTTAGTATATTCTGTCGGCACTGGAGAATACTGTTTTTACGTACAAGCATGGAACTTTCCAGCTGTTTGTATACAAGCTAGAGTGAGTTTTCATCGAAAGCACGCTTCTGCTTGCGCAGTCAAAGAGAAATGTTTTCATGACAGAGAAATAAACAGGAAAGCTTTTAAATCTACATTTTGGAGTTGTGCAAAACGCAATTTACATTGGAACATGGATGTTTGTGAATTGGAAAGTCTAGGTAATTATTTTTTACTCACTGTAGACTTGGTGCTTATATACATCGAAAATACTTCCAAAAAAGATGCTTAAGGATAACCAACCGAACTAAATTTCCTAATTTTTGGATTCTTTTCTCTGTTCAGTTGTGTACGCATCACGTTAAAATTATACAACTTATGTGGTTTTTGGAAAAAAATACATTATAAAACTGCTTTATTCCGATAGCTTTTAAACTGATTTAATAAATATGAAGCTGCTTGTTTGCAGATTTATGGTAATTTTACGAAAACGAATTTACAAGGTACACAGAAGGTAGTAAGATTAATGGAAAACAAGTCTTGCATTGCATTATAATTAATTACAATGAAATATAACGTAATATTTTGTACAAACAAGCATGTTTATCCGTCAATATGACGCAGTATTTTGCGTCAAACGACTTTCCCGACTTTTATATATAAAAATAACGAGGTTTCCTAGTTTAAATCGCTACGGTCGTAACTCGTACCGCAATGTTTTGAATGATAGCCAAATTTAATGATATTAAGTATCAGAATTGCGTGAGTAGGGACCACTTAATTTTTCAGTGCCGTGATATTATTTCTTTTTAATATATCATTAATCGTCTATTAGTTTCCAGAATTTGGTATTTATTGATGTCATAATAAAGTATTAAATGCTTTAATCATTTTTATTGCGTACGTATTTTTTCTTTTGTTTGTAATAAAACTACTTTTTACAGATTTTATCGCGGTATATTGATATTATTTTTATTCGGACGTGTCGGATCTTTTACAGCACCAAAGGTCAGGGTAGGCTCGATTAATATACCGCGATAAAGTTCGTAAAAAGTGTTTTCATGTATGTATTTGTATCTCTAATATCGCTTATGTGTAAGATATCAATATTAGGAATCCTTCTTTATTGTTGTCTCATTTATTAAAGCGGTAGATTATTTTTTGGGGTTGAACGTAATTGTTTTATATCTGTCCCTGTATTCTCCGTGTAATTTTGTTGATACTTTGCTCCGAGACAGTCTTGATTCCCCTTCTGGTCAAAAGAACTGGCTTGACAAACAACCCTATAAGTCATTAATAAATAATAAATAAATATTCCTGGACATTATGGCACACAGCGCCATCTAGTTCCGTGCTAAGCAACGAGGCTTGTGTTACGGATACTAGCTGGTTGATATGCTACATATATACTTTTTTTTAGTAAATACATACATATTATAGATGGATACATCCATGACTCGGATACAAATGTTCATGCTCATCACACAAACATTTGTCCCTACCGGGATTCGAACCCGGGACCCATAGCACAGAAGGCAGTGTTAACTACCGCTGGACTAACTGGGTCGTCGACTGGGATTATTTTTGATATAAAAATATTGATAATTCAATTAAGCACTTAATCGGTTGTTTAAGCAGTTCATTTATAAATACATTGCTTTACTTTTCAGAATACAAAAAAAATGCTCAATACTATTAACTCTGTGTACAGTACAGTATATATGTATAGTTATTCTAAAAATATACAACATGTGTTAAGAAGGCGCGATTAACAATTAGCTTTTGTTTACTATACGAGCAGAGAAGTTTATATGTAGCTAGAAAATTAATTTAATATGGAATGTGAGCTCCGTTGAAAGCAAAAATAATGATTATATATTATTGAAATGTGGGGGTCGATCAAATACAATTCTCCTCTTCATAATATTTTACAGATGTAAATGTGAAGATATTTTTAAAGTATTTTAAGAATTAACTTCAACTTTAATTATAACGTTACTTGTTCATTAGACTAGTATTCAAATATTAAATTAAAGAATATATTTGAAGACTCGATGAACACAGGTGTGTTAAGGCTGCCTACCACGGGTATTGTTTGTGGGGTGAGTAAAGTCATTTCTAGGATATGCGAGTCACTGAAGAGCGCATCAAAGGGTAGAACGACTACATCCAGGAACTCAGAATCCAGTCCTATAATAATAGTCGCTGTGGCCGAAACGGACAGGATGACATAATCAAGGTCATTTCTACCCAAGTCATGGCTGTTTCTACATATCATATTATGTAGTGTATTAACCCTCTAATATTCATAACACAGGCATCATTGCTTAGCTCAGAATGATAGTTAGATGGCGCTGTGTTGCCGGATATATCTTATATATAAAATTCTCGTGTCACAGTTTTCGTTGCCATACTCCTCCGAAACGGCTTGACCGATTCTCATGAAATTTTTTGTGCTTATCCGGTATCTATGAGAATCGGCCAACATCTATTTTTCATCCCCCTAAAAGTTAGGGTTAGTCCACCAACCCCTATAATGTGGCAAAACAACGGTTGCTGGGTCAGCTACTTTATTTATATTATTTTACTGATTTACACTTATAACATGGAAATAAACTACTTTTACAGATTTTATCCCGTTATATTGATATTATTTTATCCCTGTTTTGTAATGCTTTACAGCAATATGGTACTTTTATTTACATACTATTATTATTTTATTATATACGTACCTATATACTTATAACTGTTTTTATAGCGGAATTAACATAAGATATTAATAACATTTTATTATTTAAAAACCGCTAGCTACACATTTATTACTGGTTCTGTGATTTATTTATTTTTAGGCGGGGCGCCTATGTCTGTAATATTTGTTTGTGCATAACATTGGGTCATTACAACACGAAGTATTATGAATGTGATCAAATTTATTCATCTGTCAGTGTAGACCTTGATACAAAATTTATCACTCGAAGAATTACTGCGTGTCTTGTCCTTTGTGCTTACCCCTTACAAACACAAATACAAGGATGCCAATGACGTGTGTCGTATATAACATGACAATAGTGAATAGACTATTTGATTGGTCCAAACAATAGTTAATTGGAAGTCTGTGGACGTGAGCTCGAGTGTTAAGATGTGGAATTAGTTAATTGGAGGCCGAAGCCAAGTGCATTGCTTTAATTCAATTTAGAACTTATTGTTGAGCAGACTTATATTATTAACTAGCTGCTTTTAGTTTTAAAACCTTCAGTGGGCTTTAACATACAAAAACAAAATAACCGAATTGGTCTAGCCATTCTCGAGTTATGCGCTCAGAAACATTAATTTTTATTTATGTATAGATTACCGTTCAGAGCAATTTTAATAAATAATGATATATAGATTTGCTTAATTTATTATTTGTGTACAATAAAGCATATACTGTCTATTTATCTTTTTTTTAAACGATTATTAAGAGCTGTGGTAGCCGAGCGATGTGACCAGTGGACTGAGATGTCAGAGGTCTCGAGTTCAAACCCAGGGCACGCACCACTGACTTTTCGGAAGTTTAGTGCGTATTTATCACATGCTCAAACGGTGAAGGAAAACATCGTGAGGAAACCTGCATGCTTGAGAGAATTCTCGATGGCATGTGAAGTCTGCCAACCCCCAGTAGGCTAGCGTGGTGGACTATAGCCTAATCCCTCTCAATTGAGAGGAGACCCGTGCCCAGCAAAGGGACATTAATGGGTGGATGATGATGATGATGATAATGATTTGGCGTAAACAACTGCATGAAAAGTCATGTGAACTGTTTATCGCTGGACAACGGTCGCTAAAGTGAAATCTGTAATGCTATCTCACTTTACAGACAGTAAAATGACCAACAAATGCATATATTTGTGATTGTGATTATGGTCGTTTGTTAATAGAGGTTTCAACACAAGATATGTTTATAGGGAAATGTTGAAACGCACCTTTAAGGCCCCACACTGCTTCGACTTTGGCACGTTCCAAAGACATAAATTACAACAAGGTACTTCACTAAATCTAATACCCCGGATCGTAATTCACAGCGACACTTCGCGTTGTCACATCTAGAAGACACGTACGTGCAGTCGGTGTTGCTTTCACTCTCGGATAGTTGGCGTTACGCCTAGCCGCGTCACGCGCACGCACGCCGAATCACATCACTACGTCGCGTCGCCGTCGCCGCGTCTTGCTACGTAACCCAACCGAAATACTATGACAGAAATTTTATAGCTTGTTTAGTTTTGTTGCTCCAATATTATGTTATTTCATGGCATTTATTATTATTACATACTTCTTAATGGTTTTACGCGTACCCGCATGGGTAGCACCGAGTAACTACCTACAGCTAATCTTATTCGCCGTACTAACACTGCCTAATTTATGTTTTGCCGGCGTACACAAAATAACTCACAATAGTTACATCACATTGGGATGAATGGTTTACAAACACCTTATTTGCGTATCATACTAACATGACAAAATTCATTATTATTGATAAAAAAAAAATCTTCTGCATCAGATGGTGTTGGTCACCAAATTTGCAACGATTATGGATGTATTAGAGGCTATATTAAGGTCAGGTATTGGGCAGGAACTAGGGGTACGTAGGATATCAATATCATATTTATAAAATGAGATTAATGCTCTCTCTCACTCGCGATAATGCATAACATTTTCAATGAGAAAGTGCGTTTTTACGTCTCTGTTAGCACAAAGCTACATAGTATTCTTACAACGTCTAAATCAGTAATACATTAATGTACGGTACAAACTATTTCTCTGAGCGAAATCAGAAACAGGATTTTAATAGAATAGGTGAACTATTTCCCTTCCAAAACCAATATAGAAACAATCATAGTAACCTTTGACAATGATAACAAAGGTTTCATTTTAATTGATGTCAAATAATAATAAACCGTCAAGAGTCCATCAATTGGTATGTCAAGTGCGGTATCGGTGCTCTTGTTGACGCTTCAACAAGAGCACCGATACACAAATCAATCAGCTGCAATGGCAACGCGAAGACACAAAACAGAAGACACTGATATCTTAAACTCTTGTACTCTGAAATACACAAGTTACTGACTGTAGTGCTCGTAGATTTGTTTATTTATTACATGGGGGATTTATGGCTCACTAGCAAACCCGCCCCAGCTTCGTAAGGGTAGATATGCCTGTAAGTAATATCTTTAAAATAAAATATAGCCTGTGTTCAACACGGATGACGTAGCAATCTAATGGTGAAAGAATTATTCAAATCGGTGCAGTAGTTTTGGAGCCTATTCAATGCAAACAAACAAACATATCTTATCTCTTTATAATATTAGTATAGAAGTATAGATAAAACTATACAAAAAGAAAACGAAAGCATAGTTATCAGAAAGCCAATTACAAATACTCACGTATAGATTTATAATAATAATAAATTTATGTCTGCGTGAAGACCAAAATTAAAACAGACAATGTAAAAGACGAAAGTTTTGAAGCCCAAACCCACTTGGGGCATTGAGCTTAGGGTCAAAATTATAATTAGCTATAAAAAAATATTGTGGTAACAAATTGAGATCAAAACCACACTAATTCCCAAGTTGGACCTTACTACACAGTGTGCAAAGTTTCAATAAAATCCGTTTACTAGCTCGAAAGTTTATCGCAGACTAACAAAGTGATACGAAATTTTTATTTACATAAAGATGTCCAATATAAACACGGGCCGTGGCTCTTTGTAATACAGAAATTAGTCAGTCATTTTCTAAAGCAAGAATGGATAAACCGATTGGTAATTGATTATTTACGAAGCGAAAGTGACTTGGTGGAAATATTCTTATACCTTCTCATATTGTTATTTCTTAAAGGCCACATTTATTTAATCTGAGTTACTTTGTCAGATAAAATAATTGCTCATATTCATTCAGCGAATTTTCTTAATGAACACTTAGCGATTAAGTCGCATTATTCCTTATCTATGGAATCGCACTTCTATTTTTATTTTACTTTTTTTTATAATGGTGATAAGGGGGCAAACTAGCAAGCGGCTCACCTGATGGTAAGTGATGACCGCCGCCCATAGACATTTGCAACACCAGATGCTTGCAAATGCGTTGCCAAACCCCTTAGAAACCGTTCAGGTTTCTTAAAATAGGGAGTTACTGAACTGACAGCAAACGGTATTACCATGTTGTCAGAATAGTCACTCCCCCAATGAGCTCTGGTAACCTTACTCACTCGCAGAAAGACAACTTTACTATTGTTGATTCACTGCGGTCTTCTGTAAGGCGGAGGTACTTCCCCAGTCGGGCAGCTCAATTTGAGCGAGAAATCTCGCTATGCCCTACCTCCTACAATACTTCATATTATAACCGTCAGAGTTGCAATAAATGTATATATCAATTAATATAACCTTGTTGTCTATAACTTCTTGCGCAAAATTGCAGGTAGAATGATCCCTCATATCCTTTCATATATTTTTTGTAACAATCTAATGTTGCAATTTGTGCAAGATTAAATAATTCTTGCTTTAGTCGTCACCCAATCCGCAACACCCAAGAATATCTCGCGATGTGGTTTCATCATCATCATATTAGCTAGATGACGTCGACTGCTGGACGTAAGCTTCAACCAAAGATTTCCGCATCCAGCGAATTCCAGCAACCTTTACCAAGTCGTCGATGTGGTTAAGCAAATACGAATTGTGCAACAGAAAAAAAAACACTGACGTCTCTCGGCTTTTTATTCACACTATTTCGATAACACGTAATCTTTGGCAATGAAAACATTGCAGTTACCTAGAGCAATAAATATATGAGGCAATATTATTCATAGAATTTAATTATAGAATATGCACGTGCTTCAAATGACGTGTCTAGAAACTTCGAAATATTATCAAAGTCATGATAAAGACAGCAGATTAATCACCGAAAAACTAGCGACACTCGAATGGCTTGTTATCAAAAGGCTTTAATTCTAATTAAGTAAAATCATTATCATTGCCACTCGAATCGTCTGCACGATAACCCTGCCAAAAGCGCGACGATAACCCATCCCGCCAATGGCACTGGGTGACGTAGGGTTACCATAACACTTTTAAGCGCGATAGGCGCGTTTCGTCACTATGGTAACAAACCTCCGTCACAGATAATCAAGTTACATAAAAGAACCAGGATATTACACAAAATGTATTTAGATATTTAGTTGATTTGTTAAGGAAGCAAATAATTTACCACGTGCTCAAAAGGTGAAGGAAATCATCGCAATATATATGCCAGAAAGATTTTCTTGCTGGCAAACCTGTAAAATTTGTCAACCTGCACTTAGCAAGCGTGACGGCCATATAGCAATATGGCCTCTCAAAAGAAAGGAGACACGAGCCCAGCAGTGGGAGAATATGAGTTGATGATGTATGTTCAAACTAAACAGTCGAGATAAGTAGCTAAACTAGACAATTGCCACACAACCTTAGTTGGGTAGTAGATAACGGAAAGCATAAGTATGATACCACAAGAACTTTTTGTTATACTGCCAAACGAGTCTTTTCCAAACGGACTTGACTGACTTGGTGACACATACTCAGCCCGCGTTACGAAACTTCTCAATAATTAAAATTTTAGTTTTTATTTAGTTAATAACTAAAATTTTAATTAATTAAATTAAATTAAATGTAGACAGATTTAACATGTTAATTATTATCTTAATATAGCTTATTGTTGCAACGAATATTTTTAGTCTTATCTGTTATTTTATATTTACACAAAGATCTTCATTCATAATTAATAATCCATACGGGCCGTATTGTAGACCCACAATTATAGACCTTTGTTGAATTCATTGCTTAGTGAGAATACGACAACTTCAACGGATGCTATCGCGATAAAATTGGGCATCTATGGCCCATAACCAGTCTGCACGTGATCATTGATGCTGTAAAGGATCCGAAAAAGCGAGGTTAAAACAATATAGATAGCAATAACATCCGTAAAATGTAGTTTTATCTCTATTTCTAATATTCGCCAAGCATATAAATCAGCATTCATATTCTTGGTTTTCCTCAATTATAGCTCCTATGATTTTCTCCAACCACGACAAAGATGAAGGAAACTTTTTCGTTGCCAAAGAAAATGTCACTGTTTTATAACGTTACAGACGCCACAATGCAGTTAAAGGGTTAAATATGAAGTGGAAATGTAATGACTAATGAAAATGATACACCTAGAAAATATATTTATTCAAGGTTTTCATAATAGGTATTAGTAGAACCTATGATAATTGCCGTTGAAACAAGATATTATTTATTAATTGACCTACTTCAGCCAGTATCATATAATATATGAATATTTCTATGTACATATCCATTCTACATAGGAGTGTGCATGTCAAAAATTTTAACCATCAAATTGACTTGTTCCACGGAATATAAGGGCTTGTGCTATGGTCCAGCACAGACTCTACCATTGACATCATAGAAAATGATTTACATCATTATAACACACGTTTTCCGAAGATATTAAAATACTGACAATGATGACTGATGACTTGATTGACTTCCCACCTATATTGCCATTTGCCCGATATCCCAAACAGGTGTCCTAAACTCGCTTAATAAATCATACATTTAACTGATGTTTCACATCAACAATGCAGAGACGATTCGTTCGCAGGTCATTCAGGGTCAATCCTGATAGCAATTGGTTGTGCAAGAGGGAGAGGATCTTTAAACAATATTATATTAGCTGTTATTTTTGGACTAAACAAGATTCGCTTTTAACTGGAATAGGATCCTAGTTACTTCTATCAAAATTTGTATTTGTCGTGCCTAATTTAGTGTTTATTAAATTATGTAATTGACTTTAAATGATTTAAATATTATTATCATTATCATCAAGTCAATTACTGTCCCACCGTTGGGCAGGGATCCTCTCTTCTATTCTAGTGCATGTTGGCAGACTTCACATCAAACGGATGTGCTAAGGATGTTTTCCTACACCATTTGAGTTTGATAAATATGCACGTAACTATGAAAACCCAGTAGTGTGTGTCGTATGTTCAGCTCAAACTCGACCTTTGAGTTTACAGTCACACCACTAGGCAGCAAAATGATGTAATTTACTTAAAATAATTTGAGTAACATAATAATTATGATGCATCGTACGAATAAGGCTAATGCAGGAAATCAGAAGACCAGGTAATTGGGTCACGAAACCAAACAACGATTAACGCGAAACAAAACTACGGCGTCAAATTTCATGGATAAATACCGATTAATCGATACTGTATATCGATTTCCAAAGTAATTTTACGCCTAGTATAATATTTGCTTGACTCATAAATATGATAATTTAAACACATGCTTATTATTTGAACAGCCAATTTTTATGTATAAAGGTATATTTATAATAAGGTTGCTCGATTCTACCCGATATAAAATCGATATAATCCCCTAGATCGAGGGCCTGGGAGAGTATAAATATATTTCTATGGAAACACGTATTGGTATCGTACTTGTGAAATCTGTTTTATTGCTTTTTGAAGGCATCAAAAGGGGCAGATAGATAGTGACAATGTCAGGGCACGGTATTATTTTTGGACTAAATTAGTAAAAACCATACCTATGCAATAAATGATTTTTTTATAAAAAAAGACGTGAAAAAATTATTGCTAACTATTAGGTGTTAACTTAAAAATGAGTATATAAGCACTAAACAAATCTCCGATAATAATTGGACAAGGCAACCAGCGCAATAATCCTACATCAATTAAAACGGTACACACCAAAAATAGATGTTTTTTTTTTCTAGTATTTAATTCAATTCAATTCAGTTTATCAACAGTTGTAAACAGTACTTAAAGCCACGTGTAGCAGACAACTCTATATACAAACACATTGTTCTATTGAGTTAACATATATTAATAGATATACAGCGTGTTTTAATTGGCCCTTACAACGTGTATCGCAGCAGCTGATAGGATGATACTTGTATGACTCATTTCAAAACAAAGAAATCTTCATACATAGAAGTGGTCAGACGAGTTAAGTTACTTACTGTAATATTAATTTAACACTGTTAATTCATACTATCGCGCCTGTTGTTCCCGAAAGGTTAGGCAGAGGTGAACTTAATGTACCTACACCTTCATTACGCCGGTATGTCTTAGGTCCCATTTAAAAGTGTGCGAGCCTATTGCTATCAACAGTCACGTATCCAAATTTCGAGTTGATGCTAAAAATTGTCATCGAAAAACCTAATAACACTAATCGAACCGAAGACCTTTTGCACGGCAGTTGCACTAACGGCCACTAGACCAACGAGGCCGTTTATGTTAATTAAATGGACGAAAAGAACAAAAATGACCAAAATCATATTAGGATATAGATAAATAACTATTAAATGATCTTAGCTTGTTTATGAGATAACAAACTGCACAACGAATTACCTACTGGAAGCCCCGAGGTATTTCTGGGAGGGTGTAATGGCCATTTTATATATTCTGTACATAAACATATTAACTAAAGCTACATACATACATACAGCATACAGCTAAAACTACATTTAATTTATTTAAAAGAGTATCTATGGAGTTTCTTGCCGGTTCTTCTCCATAGACCTACTTTTTGGAACCGTGCAACTAGTTTGACAATTCAAAAGCACCTGTTATACTGGTCTACTTGAAATAAATGTTTTGAACTTGAAAACAAATTATTTAAAACACTGGCATCAGTAACTGTACTAAACAAATCATATTTTTAATTTAGAACTGAAAATACTTTTATTATTCAAGGTTGTATATAAATACCGACTCAGTACTCAAATTCTATCCATTTAAAAAAAAACAACGTCAATATAGCAGATATATGTAATCTATACATTAAATCATGTGGTACTGGTTGCAAAATAAACCGGAATCCTCAAGGTCAAGGTCGAATGCGACGAAAAAGTATAAACGAAGGATCGCATCGTTCTTCGATTGTGTTTGTTGCCAAGCTAAAATAATTCCAGTGCGACATACCATTTGCGGCGAAAGTCTAGAGTAAGGCATGATTATTTAAATGGCGCTAGTTGAATAGCGAGACCTAATAGGTATCTACAAATGGTCTGCTTTAAGGATCAAATTTCGATGGCATGTCCATAACAGAATCGAGCGAAACTCAAATTAAGTCTTATATCGATATACTTTATTTCACGCATGTTAGTTTAGATAGATTAAGGAGAATAGAGTTGTATTTACTGTACAACCAGCACCGTTTGCGGTAGCCTTCTTTTGGCCCTTATGATTACAAACATAAGGTCCAAAAGCAGAGTACCGCAAATACCGCTATACATATAAAGACAAATGGGAGAGTCTCTAGTCATATAAACCCAAATATACGCCAAATATCCTAATGGAAAATCATTAAAAATTTTTGTTCCGCTGTGTACTTGCGACGTTTATATCGAAATTAACCACGGTGAAGGCAAACATCGTGAGGAAACCTGCATGCTTGAGAGATTTTCTAAGTGAGAGTCAGAGAGAGTTGTCTAGCGTGGTGGACTATAACCTAAACCCTCTCAATGAGAACCCGTGCCCAGCAGTGGGACAAGTTGATCATGAAACCGCCCACAATTGTTACTAAACGGGAATTTACAACGCGAAGTAGGTTTGCTATTAGCAGGAAAAATAATAAAACGTTTAGTTTTATCCACAGCAGCTAGCACTAGCAATTTCAAACGAACAAAACGCGATAATTATTGTGTAATCTTGATGGATGGCGATAAGGTGTCAGTGACAGTGACCCGATATATCATTGCATGAGTAATGTTGTATTCTCCACAACAGAAACTGTGTTTACATATTGTTATTAGCACGCGTTCAGGGCGTGGTATTGTGGTTTTGACTATGTATGTACCTATCTAGGTATTCCATTATTTACCTAGTTTTAGGAGTAGGTACAGACAATCGTAAATCACTCTACCATCTGAAGGTTAAAAAGGGTTTTTTTTTTGGGAAGTCACCGATATCATTAATACGTGTGCGACGTAAATGTTGTCTAGCCTGGTGGTGTGGTCAGATGACTGTGAAGTCATGATCTTGAGTTCAATCCCAAAGAATAGTTCGGAAAGTAGGGTACAATTTTTTTTATGAGACTGCAGTATTTTTGACTAGAATGCAATACAACAATATTGTTATGAATCGTTTTTCCACTGGATTTAATCAAAATTTAAAGTCTATGAAGCAAGCATGTCAATATTTGTGAAGTTTAAACACTCATGACACTGACTCTGTTTACACAAAAAATTGTTTGAAGACAATTGTCATCAAACAGCAATTGCTAACAACCATCCCACTTAAATAAACTTCCAAACAAAAAAAAAAAAAAAACATTCATCTCTTGAGTTCCCAATGTCAAAAATAGACAAAATATGAAGTTTACATAATAAAAATAATTAAAAAAAAGTTTATCCTAATCTCATAATTTTTAATTTCCTTATTTTGCCATCTCTACCAGGTTTTTATTATCTATACATCATACAATATAACAATATTGTATGATGTTTCCACCTATGAACAACGGTTAATAATTTATTATACAATTCACAAGTAAGTAGGAACAATCTATTTACTTTTATTTCAAAATCGCAATTTACTTTCAAAAATAAAATAGACAGTAAATATACTGATATAGTCCGATTGCTGCATTTCGTTATTTAATTTTTCTTATATGTGTATAATTTTATGATACTCTTAATTGGTTAAAAAGTAGGTTTTTTTTTAAGAGATGAGATAAAAACTCATTCTTTTATTTGTGTGTTGTTTTCACAATGAAATAAACATGTAAAATGTTTTTCTTTCTTTCTAGTACAAAGCAATGGAATCAATGTTATAAATATCGGGACTTACCTCAGTACGTAGGCGTCGACTTGCTCGCTCTGGGTGAAAGAGATAATCTCGCAACGCACTATCTTCAGAACATTCTCCCATTGTTGACTGTAACAAAATATATTATATAAATATAATATCCAACTAGCACTAACTACAAATTAGTCATCAAAATTGTAATACAAAATATTGAAGTTACAATGAAACCTAACAGAATTAAATATTTATGTTATAAATATACCAAAATTTTAACTTAAACTTTAACAAATTTATGACTTAAATTGAAGTAAATTTTAATCGCTACAAAAACTACATTTATACAAAATAATATCCTCTTCGGTTATCTAGTTATCCCCTTTGGATATTTAACTATTATAAAGGAAATACAAATGATACTAAGGCTTCTCTGACTAATGTTACAACTTAACAGAAAAGGCAATTATGATTTTTAGCCCATTAAGTATTCTATATGATATTTCTTATAGGTTCTATCATTATTTAATCATTATTTTTATAATCACATTAAAAATCTGAGTTTTCATATTTTTTTGTGATCATACTTAGATAAGTCAATCTGCAATTATAACTGGTGTATTAAAACATCCTTTTTTTAAGCATCATAATACAAGCTACATTTTTATTAGTACATAATAATATATAATATTGTATATATGAAGGTAGTGAGAAATAACCAGCTAGTTTTTATATGGGAAAACTATAGTGCTTTTAAATCGGGCGCGTCTGCCGTAGCCCGGCTCTGGGATGCACAGACCAACCACAGCAGCCGAACGATCCCGGTGACATCCAATAGCCGTACCAGCTATTGAAACAGCTGATTCCAGAACTTTCCATATCAACAAACTACCAAAATTGCATAGTAAACATTAATAAAGACTCAAGTTAAGTAACCAGAAAGCAGGAACATAGCGATTTTTTTTAAAAATGCAGCTCTATTTCATCTATAAAATATTTCTTATAAGTTTTTCCTAATGTTTAGGTTATGGAAATATTGTATTCTGCCGGTAACCTGAATGCAAGGCAGGTAAATTACGTAATAATTCACCAGCTAACCACCAACCAGCGTCAAGCTTAGCATGAGATGAACACGACAGAACAATACTCACCGAGTGATTTTTCTTAAATCCGCATTTTTCGCCGGTGTAAACCAAATTTCTATGAGCTTTTCAACTCCTTCGAAAAATTGCTCATTCTTATCACTATTAGATATTATTTCTGTTTCAGCCATGGCCACTTCTTGTTATTAGTAGATTTTTATAAGAGCAAAAGTGTTATATTGAATTTAGTCTCACTGAGAACTTGGCGCACAACCGTTTTGATTTGACGTCGGAAGTTGACTGATTCTGAATGAAACGAAATTATTGGCAAAATGCGGGTGAAAGAAGAGATGGATGTATCAACATCTCTTTCTTTCAGAGCGAGCTAGCCGGCGCGCGTTTGCGTTCGGAAGCACAGACAGATCAAAAATAATGTCACAATCGCTTTATATTTATTGCCAGTAGGTATGTATTGCCATTATCATAAACACTACATATTTCAATATAATATTCAATTTATTTGGGGAAAATCCCTTGTTACTAAATAACAATATTTCTAAGGGTTTCCCCAAGTGGGTGAGGTCATCCTCACTAACAAAGAATAAAATTAATAATTTTCTGTTGTCTATAGTATATTTATGAACTCCAATATTAGCTAAATACCTATGTGTACCTCTACCTACGTATTGTAAGTTGTTTTTTCTTTGGAGTTATTAGTTTACAATTTATCAAAGTAATCAGTATCTCAAGGCAACATCATTGGGTTCATGAATATAGTTCTGGTCCTTATTTAGATATATAAAAATAATAAATGCATGTTTCTAATAAGATAAAATTGTTATATTAATCAAAAAATTATAAATTATACTAGATAACAGATAATAAATAATATGTCATAAATCCTCGAAGGCTGCTACTAATTTGTGTAATCTTCCATTTTCTACTTTTTTTATTGGTCTAAACTTTGGTTTAATAACTGGAATGTTTGGTGGAGAATCTATTTCCTTCTCATCCTCATAGAAGTCTTCAATGTTTGGCTCAAGATCTTTCTTCATAGATGTAATGCTTGACGGTCTTCTGTCCTTTTTACTTTTAAGACTCTCCGTACTTGTATTTAATTCAATAAGGTTTTTGTACATTCTATCATTGAAGTGGAAGTTAAGCTTTTGAGTCATCTGGAAGAAGTAAAAAAGCTAGTTTGAATTTATATTTTGCACAAATTATTTGTATAACTTTATTCAGATTAGCTTCTATGAACAATTACAAACTTTGAAGCTAGCGTTTATCTTGAAACTTGTCTATGTACCTACTACCTATATTACTAACTTGGTACAGTAAAATTCATAACAAAACACGTAAATCCATGCTATCTATCACAAACTTACTTTAGCACTTAATTGTACTTTATCTATATTTAAGTCTTCAGAGGAAGTTGGCGGCGAAGGTAATTTTTTTAATTCTGTTATATAGGTAGCTATAGCTCGACTAGAACACAGTGTCGGTTGAATTAATTCATTATCTTTATGTGACGAACTCGATGATTTCTGCGAAGTTGAATTTGAAGAGCTAGCGACATCGTGAATAACTTGCTTCTGTGTTGAGGGCTTCACTTTATATTCATAATTTCGAAGCAAAGTTTTCTTTACTTTTGAATCAGAAGCAGATTTTTTCATGGCTGGAATGTACTTTCTTTAAATAAAGCCCAAAATATTAAATGTTGTTTACAACAAATTCAAAATTACGCGACGTTATCTAGAGATTGACATTTGTTGATTTTTTTTTTTAAACGTTTCTTCCCTTTCGGGATGAGGCAAAGGAATCTAGTCCATACAGCCTAGTCTTCAGTATTCTTTTATTTTATTTATGATGGATGACTGGATGATTCATGATAATGGTTGATGATAGGGTGAATTAATGGTTTATGAAGGGTGATAGATGATTGTTTTTTTTTTCCTAGTTTCAGTAAATATGTGGTTCTTTACTGAAACCTAAGGCGGACTTCTTGGGAGAATTTGAAAGTCACGTTACACTGTTTTGTTTCATTTGCCAACACTCATGCACGTTTTCAAACACTTAACAGTTAATAATCCACCATTATTATACATTAAAGTTTATCAAAACACAAATTTTTGAAAATAAAACAAAGCTGCTGAACATGACGCTTCACTTTCCCGCCTAAAAGTCCTGACATTTGTTGATACAATTTGACTGACTTGACAGTTATGTCATTAGAAATTTGACAATGACTTCTTAAAATAGGGTTACCCGCAAAGATTAAATAAACATATATATATTATGGTCCTAGCCTACGTCCAGCGGTGGACAAATATAGGCTGATGATGATGATGATGATATATGAGCATAAAGTAAAAATTAAGCCATGTGCATTTTTCTAACAATCATGGTATGCGTAAAAGTATGTTTCGTATGTCACAAATATTTAAAATACATGTATTCGGCTGCTGTAGTTGGGATATTAGAAATTTAATATGCTAGTATATTTAATTTAAAAATATATTAAGTTGTTATTTCGTACCAGATGACAAACTTAAATCAATTATAAAATCACGAATGTTTTTCTTAACTACTGCTGAGTACCTACTGCTGTAAAACTTTGTAAGCATTAAAGTGGAAGCTCCACGCCAGCCCGCGAAATTCAAATTTTCGTACGTTTTTTGCAATTTGCTGGTATGTGTTATTTAGTTACAGAATTATAATTTATAATCATTAATATCCTCAATACAACCCTCACATTGCATACAATTGGATTGAATGACTTTTTCATGAAATAGACAATCAATACAGTTATATGCATTGCAATGCATACAAAAACAATATTTGTGCTGCAGAAAAGAGTTATTCGGTCAATTTATAAATTAAGTCCCAAGTATTCGCTGAGGGATAAATTTAAGGAGATTGATATTATGACTGTTCCATCACAATACATTTATGAGAATTTGTTGTATGCACACAGGCGTATCAATCTTTTTAAAAAACGTTGTGATATTCATAATGTTAATACCAGGAATAAAAATAAATTTATTGTTCCTGCAACTAGGCTCCAAAAAATAAGTAAATCATTTAAATGTCAATGCATACGCTTGTACAACAAAATTCCAACACATTATCAAAAATTAAGTCTAAGCAAATTTAAATCTATTATTAAACGGAGACTTTGTTCTCAAGGTTATTATACGTTGAAAGACTACATGGATGATAATAGTGCTTGGGATTGAATAGTTCTGATGAACCGGGCTATCAAAACATGTTTATGATTATTATTATATTCTTGACATTATATTTTTATCATTTATAATTTTGTAATTTGCACAATTATGATTTTATTATCTTGACATTTTATTATTTTAATTTATACACTTTTAACTGACATGCATGTAACTTTAGTTACAATAGTTTTATTTTATTTCAAAATTTATTTTAGATTTTGTAAAATTTCCTGTAAAATATGAGATTAATGTTGGCTTCGATGTTGCTTTGCGAAATGAAAAATGCATACCTACTGGTAGACATTTTGGCCAGGCAGTCTGGGCTTGTCATGCTCTCTCAAATGTCCTGCTGATGGTGGCGTTGTGTGTCGGGTCCCTTTATTCCCTATATCATGGTTGAGTAGAGCGACGCTGATACACACGTCATGCTCGTGAACGGGTGCTGTCAGTTGGGGCTGGTCGGCTTATACATGTCATGGCATCCGGGTTTTATATTATAATTATTTTATTTTATTTTTTTAGTGCTAGCGAATAACTCATGCGTTTCACATCAGACTGCATTATTCTCATATTAATATTAAAAACGAAAATTGTAAATATAACGAATTATTTAAAAGAGTACCTATGGAGTTTCTTGCCGGTTCTTCTCCATAAGACCTACTTTTTGGAACCGTGCAACTAGTGTTGACATTTCGAAAGAACCTGTAATATTGGTCTACTTGAAATAAAAATATTTGAATTTGAATTTGAATGCAATGTACAGCCTGACAATGACCGGCAAATTGCAAAAAACGTACGGAAATTTGAATTTCGCGGGCTAGCGTGTAGCTTCCACCTTAATAAGAAAATCATTATTAGGTACTCCTAAGACAAAAAATATTGAAAAACATTTCTGGAACTATTATACATCTTGAAATCGTATTTCAAAAGGAGTTTCATACTTTTTATGGAAATTATACATCATCATCATCATCATCATTTCAACCGTTTGACGTCCACTGCTGGACATAGGTCTCTCCCAAGGATCGCCACGACGACCGGCAATAATAATTAATGATTATACATCATCAGCCCATATTCGTCCACAAATTATACATAATAAATTTAAATCTATAGTAATATAACTACTAATAATTTATTATTTTTATTAACCGGCTGGCGCAGTGATATTAAAGACCCTTCTTTTTAAGGGTTTGGGATCATTGTAGGGGCAAATTTTTGTGGGTAGAGCATGGACATTGGTACCTGACTCATTGACGTTTCTTTAATTATGTATAAACGGTAAATACTTAAAAAGCATTTTTAATTTCATTCTACTCGCTTTGTTTACTTCTGCCTCACGCTTAAATAAATGCTGTGTACGCCCCCGAGTGCATCTACCATGAAGTGTCGGTAACACAAGTCTCATTGCTTAGCTCGGAACTAAGTGGCACTGTGTCATAATAATCAGCTATATTTAATTTATATCTAATTGTAAACAGAAGCAATTTATCACTGAAATCATTTCGCCTATCTACATAAATAACTGTAGGATTTGCTATGAGAAGACTCAATTAGCTTCAACTGGCCTTTGTTCACATTTTATCATCCTAATAAGACTTAGAATAAGGTTTGTGGTTAGAATACGCAATCAGCTCCAGCGAACCTTTGTACATATATTATACTATTTTAAGTTGTACTATTGCATTTATGAGTGCAATAATGAATAAATAATCCACGGGAATTACCCTCAAATTGGCCTTGATTCTCTCTTCAGTGTTGCCAAAAGATCAAATGGTTACTAGTGTAAAAATCAAATTCAGAATAGAACACTTACAAGTTTAGTACTAGTCAAGGGCCATGATAAGAAGCTTAATAAGTAAGAGGTTCTTTAACTCAAAATGTATAAAATATGCACAGTAACCAGAATACTAGTAAGTGTACACTAAATGAGCACAGACTCATTCTTGCTTAACCTAAATCAGTTAGCAGGTGATTCAACTAGGAATGTTAGGCAAGAAATTCTTTTCCATTTAATTTATTTTCTTTGAACAATAGGTGTGTGGTGGCTACTGAAAATTCTTTAGCGTTATCACGGTCCAGGTAGTCGTCTACACATGGTCTGAAATAAAGTATTAGTACCTATTTTTAAAATTACAATTTGTCGCGTTGTGTGTAAGAAGTTAAAGCTAGACTCGAAGGAAGAATTAGATTTTATTTTTTTACTTACTAAATTGTTACACAAATCGCATCGGTGATGTAATTCTAAATTGCACCTACTGTACTGATGGTACCTCAGTATTTATTTATATGGCTTCAACCGTACTTAAAATTATAATTGTTTCATATCAAGGGTCTTTTTGCGTACATTATTAATACCTGTGAGTTAGTAATTGGCATTTTGTGGGAAAGACCCTGCAACGCCGATAACGAGGTTGCCGTTTATCTTCCTACGTTTGATGTCATCATAGTAATGTCGGTTTCGTTTGCTGGTTATTATTTGCAGCTGTATTATTTTAAGCAGTCGGTGGGTGTCCATTTATTTATTATGAAATAATAGTCCAAAGCGCATAAGGTATTGCATAAATTTCAATTAAGGTAAATAAGATATACTTTTTTTAGATACACCAGTGTAACGCAATCTCCAGTTAGATAGATCTTCAATACAATTAGTAGAATTAGTCCCAATTAGTCAAGCGGTAGTTAACACTGCCTTCTGTGCTATGGGTCCCGGGTTCTAATCCCAGTAAGGATAAATGATTGTGTGATGAGCATAAATATTTGTATCCGAGTTATTGATGTACCTATGCATAATAATAAGATGTATGTATTTACAAAAAAAGTATATTATGTACTATATCAACAAACAACGGATAATCCGTGTCACAAGCCTTATTGCTTAGCTAAGAATTAGATGGCGCTATGTTATAATGTCCATAAATATTTATAAAGAAAGTAGAAGGAAGCTTACAAGTACTACGCTGAAGCTGAGAACTGTGAAAAAATACATATTCTGCGTATAAAATACATCATCATCATATTAACTAGTAGACGTCCACTGCTGGACATGAGTCTCCCGCAAGGATCGCCACGACGACTGGTCATGTGCCGCCCGCATCCAGTGGATTCCAATAACCTAAAATACATATTCTGAGATAATTACATCTTAGAAATCGGTATTTTTAGACGATCAGAATTCTGTCAACATCACCTGTCAAACTTCAAACATTTCCTAAAGTCAAAAAGTGAAGAGAGAATTCGTCCACGATTTCAATTTTTCGCGATACGATACAGCAATAGTTTAATTCAGTTCAAGTATTTATATATAAGCTTCTAGCTAACTGAAAATATTGGAATAGACAGTTTTAATTCGCAAAAACTTTGCAATATAAATTATGTCCAACAAATATGTTGAATTTTCCGTAAGTACTTTGAGTCAAACTTGTATGAAGTGAAAAGTGTATTCTTTATTTATAAATTAAAATGTTTTCGCAGAACCCTAGCAATTTACCGGTGGAGAAGTTGACGTTATCGGTGACGAATGCAGGCGTTATACAGCAAATCAAAGCCTTGGTAAGTACTATCATCATTTGAAGCACAATATTGTGAAATAGTACCTATTTGTTTACTCGGGGAACACCCTGATTTTATATTTCGAATGCGACTGTAAGGATATCTTTGCTATGTAAATTCCCTTTAGTCCTTTGCAATTAAGGGGCATTCCCCAGTTTTAAACAGACACTGTTAATTGATGTGACCTTGGATTAATGAAATAGCACTATACTATAATGATACCTATGTGAAGTACTCAATTAAACTTCTACAGGCTAGGATTTTCATCTAGACAAATAAAGTAAAGACTGAGTGGTCTGAACTGGTCCACTTAATACTAGTACCAATACCAGGTATTAGGAAATTAAACAATGTGCTTTAGTTGCTTAATTAACTATTTTTAAAAACAAAACTTTTGATAGTGAATTTTACATACATACATACACTTCCACCTTTTTCCCATGGGGGTAGAAACTACAGTATTAGTGAATTTTCTTGCTTATTCATATTTTTTTAGTTTGATATTGGTCTAACCAACTGTTTACTAGAACTAACAATTATTTATACTTTACATATAAGGCCTATGTTATAAGTTCTGAAATGGTATTATGGATGGTTGAAGGATCACTTATGAGTGGATAATTATATCTTGTGTTAAAGAAACAAGTATTCCTGACATAAAGAAAACATACTCAATAATATATCTTGACTTATTATTGAAATAATTGTTGAATGAATTTTGATTATGTTACTAAAAACCTATATCTTATCCTTAACAATATATTTAAGTACCCAGTTGGTAATACATGATTACGTATATGAAATGGGGAAAACAACTCATCTAGGTATATTATTTATATTATAATATCTTATCATCATCATCAACCCATTATTGTCCCACTGCTGGGCACGTGTCTCCTCTCATTTTGAGAGGGATGAGGCCATAGTCCCCCACGCTAGCCTACTGCAGGTTGGTAGACTTCACATGCTATCAAGAAAATCTCTCAGGCGTGCAGGTTTCCTCACGATGTTTTCTTTCACCATTTGAGCATGTGATAAATACACACATAACTTCCGAAAAGTCAGTGGTGCGTGTCCGGGTTCGAACTCGAGACCTTTGACATGTCAGTCCACTGGTCACGCCACTAGGCCACCACAGCTTTTTATATTTAGTTTAAATAAAGATGGATTTTAGATTACATCTAATTCATTTAAATTACCTAGACTTTTTACCAACTATATTTTTTTGTTTGAAAGGTGAGTTAGTTGGGAATGCCAACTTTCTTTCTTTCTTTCTTCAACTTTTTAGCTATGTTTGATGAAAAGCAGTCTCGGATAGCCACCACAAAATGTGTCTGGGGTTTTTTTTAATTTTATTAATTTTATTCATGAAGAGATAAATTTCCTTGAGATTGCCAACAGACTTTCACAACCCAGTTACTGTGCCAGTGGCGAAGCGTGGCTATTTGCCGGGGCCGTCTGTAAATTTGCCGCCCCCTTTTCTAGTAGTATAAAAATGACGTGGCACTTGATGCCGCCCCCTTTCATATGCCGCCCGGGGCCATGGCCCCCTTTGCCCCCTCACGCTATGCTACTGTACTGTGCAATACTAATAGCAGCTAGTGCAGCTTTATCTAACAGATCTATTGATTAAATTGATTATTACTTAATTATCAATCAAGGATAGCAGCCACAACAAACCTCTTAATTTGATTAGATTAAATATACAATGAACTATGTATGTATTTCTTATCAAGTATTATAACTAATGACATCAAAGGCATGGCATATACTTGCCATTTGCAATTCCTGATCAAGATTGAAGTGGTCCTAGATTAGCCTATAAGCATCCAGTCTAGGGTGGCACCATAGACAAATGAGAAAAAAAAAGGAGTGTACAAAAGTTATAGTAATTCCCATCCGCATGATCAAGGGGCTAATAAAAATGTCATCCCACTTTCAATGTTGTCCTGTTATGGTTTGGGTAATACATAAGTGGTATGAACTTTTTTTGAAGCAGCCCCACCACCCGATTTTAGGAAGTTTGCTAAATTGTTCAGGGCATCCAGTTACTTAAATCAGGTACGGGATTCAAGACATTGTGTGTCTTGTCTTTTTATTCCTCACAACATGGTTAAGTAGAGCGACACTGACACGCACTTCATGCTAGTGAACCGTGCCTCCCTCCCCAAAAATGAGCCTAGACAAGCCAATGCGTAACAGCTATCTCTTCTAGAAACTGTGCAACTAGTTTTGACAATTCAAAAGTACCTGTTTTATTGCTGTAATTAAAATAAAACATCGAGTTTGAGATCTTAAAAAATACTTGCTTGAGTAAATGTCTAAACAAATCAACAATTGTTCCAGGACCCGTATTGGGTGGAGAAACGTGAGCTGACAATATATGAACGTCCTCCATCAGGTAGCACAATTGTACTGGGGGCAGTGGACACTTGGAAGAACAGGATGGAAGGGTATTTGGAGGATGTCAAGTGGCTACTGAGCTTGGAACATTACAGGTGAGGAGAATCAATTGACTACCTGTTTTTAAGGATGAAATATGTGGATTCAGCACTAAGTAGAAACATATTAGAACTGTTTATGTCATCACTAAAATGTTTAAATACTTATTATAAAATAATTATATTATACGATACTATAATGATACAATTTAATTTAATATACCAATATAGTTTTTTATCTTATGTGACAAAGAGCGCCTTCATCCTCTCTCCTATTAAAAATATCTTTGCTGTGCCCGACAGGGTCCATAATTGATCCAATGTTTAGCATGCCTACCAACTAATGTACACATTATGGAATGCAATAAATAATTGAGTAATTGAGTAAATAATTAAATTCAAAATAATGTATATATTTGAAAATGAGTTAGTTTTATAATGAAAACTATAAACAAAAATTTAAAGTACCAATGCTTGTAAAACAAAGTACATAAATATTTTTTTTGTATAAGATTTTATATAATTTATTTTTTAACCGACTTCGAAAAGGAAAAAAGACACATACGAATTGAGAACCTCCTGTTCTCATTTCGAATGTGTCTATTTTTCGAACTTATAGACAAAAAAAAATCGTTTCCATAAAGGCCTACCTACTTCTAGTTCTTAAATTTGGCTGAAATTACAATATATACAGTTTCATTCAATCTTAAACCTTGACTTAACTTCACTTCCTCAGGTTTTGGAGTACAGTTCTGTACCACCCACAGTGTATGGATGCACTGGTCTCGTTCCTACAAGAGGCGACCCCCCCATATATACCCCCCCACGAAAGCAGACACGTCCAGACCCTATATGAGGACATACGGAGGACTGTTTTGATTGTCTTTAGTAGGCTTGTTACGAATAAAGAAAATAAGGTAATATATTTTTTATTTAATTATAGTATTTTAATACCCCGGATGCTCCTCGGCAAACGTAGTGTAGGACGACCGGCCAGTTGGAACGACGACTTGCGGAAAGGAGACGATTATAGGCTAATGATGATTTTAATATCAATGTATTGGATTACAGTATAAACAATCACTGTTATTTTAAGCAACCTAATCTTTTTGTCTTGCAGTAGTTTTATATCTAGGTCTAATATTCGCTTAAGCATAAGAAAACAGTAAATTTTCTTTTTTAATAATTAGTTCCCCTTCTAGAGTTTTTTCCTGTATTGTGAGTAGTGTAATTTAATAAAATTATTAATTCTTGTTGCATCAAATTGAAATTGGGGTGGATATTTCAATGTGATTCTGTAGTCAATATTTATATTTTTTATTATTGGCAAACCTAATTGATACATAACTTTCATACATTAAAAACACTTTACAAACACACACACTGGGTTGGACAGAATTGTCCAATCGATGTTGCTATGTCGCCGTAAAACATAAGTAGCATAAAGAAGGCAAAATTCAACACATCAGGCGGATACCTCGGTGGCTCAGTTGGCAGAGCGTCTGGAGAACTTATCCAGAAGACGCGGGTTCGAGTCCCGCCTGAGGTTGAATTTTTCCTTCTTAATAAAAATTAAAAAAAAAAAAACTTTACAAAGACTTTATTCTCTTTTATTACAGGCACATTGGATGAGCAAAGAATACATGGCAGATTTGATATATAATAAGTTTATATTCACCATACCAATCATATGGGACCTGTGTTTAACATATGGGGTTGATAACGGCAGGCATATGGGGAGGATATTGGACTGTGTGTTTGGGCTTCAGCCACGGTATGAAGGGGATGCTGTAGCTGCTGTGGCTTTTGTTAAAGAGGTATGTAGTTGATGTTCTACCTATCATCATCATCGAACCATTAATCCCCCACTGCTGGGCTGACCCCCACGGGTCTCCTCTCAACTGAGAAGGATTAGGCTATAGTCTACCACGCTAGCCTACTGCGGGTTGGCAGACTTCACATGCCATCGAGAATTCTCTCAAGCATGCAGGTTTCCTTACGATGTTTTCCTTCACCGTTTGACCATGTGATAAATACGCACATAACTTCCGAAAAGTCACTGACATCTCAGTCCACTGGTCACACCGCTCGGCTACCACAGCTCTCATGTTGATGTTCTACCTATGATAGATACTATTTGAAGACCTGATTAGTCCAGCAGTAGGCCTGGTTTCGACGGGAGAGAGAAGTGCAGATGTGCGGAGAAGTGTTTTGAATAACCGGTCGGATTTTGTTATTTCGAAGTCTCTTCTCCCATATCTACACTATAGATATGTTGTAAGAGACAAAACTGCTATACACTTGAACTATAACAGAGTATTTTTTTTATATTGACTAAATTGTCTAGGTATATGTATGGAGCGATTGTCGCTGAATCTATTTCTGTCAATTTGTCTTTTTGTCAATAAAAAAAAGTGTTATTACAATTTTTATTGTATAATGACATCTGACTATCGAACTTGGCGGTTGATACTGCTTCCTAACCTCTCTGCTGATCCAAAGCCTTATTTATCAGGCACTATCTTTCTTCCCAGGCCTTCAAATACATAATCCTGCAAGTAAACAAAGACTACGATAGCGAGGAGCCACCGAACCTTCCAGAAACCTTCAAGGGTTTCAGCGAGATCCGACGTCCGTCCACAACGAAGACTCCAGACAAACTGACCTTCGACATGCTAAGGGACCTGGTTATACACCTTCTGGACACCAGCATGACCATGAGAATATTCATAGAAGTTTATCCGAAAAGTGTTCCTGTATTTAGGAAAACCAATTTTGTTATTAGGTGAGTGATTTTACATCTTATTGTTATTGATAATTGTTTTTATTTAAGGTGGAAGCTCCACGCTAGCCCGCGAAATTCAAATTTTCGTACGTTTTTTGCAATTTGCCGGTATTTGTCAGGCTGTACATTGAACAAAATATGATTCGCGCCTGTAATAGGTATTTAGTTACAGAATTATAATCATTAATATCATCAATACAACCCTCACATTCCAGACGCGTTATTACGCGTCAATATACTGCGATAAAATCGGTGACGGTATTCCGGACGTTTCCGATCCTTTGCTGCATAGGATTCAAAATGTCTGGATTAAATAAAAACTTACATACTGCGACAAATTCCGTATTTTTTTAGTAAGCAGAAAAAGATTATATAAAAAAAAATCTTTCCTGATATTTCTATTAATATATTTGCTGAGAAAGCCAATAAGGTTTTACCACATAACCTCTCTCACTTATTTAGTTTTGTTTCAGTATAGTCCAACTCTACGAGTATGGGATCCCGTTGTTATATGAAAAACTAGAGGAGACGGGGGACCAAACAAGTGTGTCGTATACAGAGTTAGAAACTTACATAGACATGGCGAGGGCGGAGCTTATAGATATATTTAGAGAAATACTGGCGGCCTACAAGAGCGCTATATTGAGCGGAGAGTGAGTATAGTTCATTTCACTCACATTTCAATAAGAAGCTTTCTAATCAGGTATTGGGGCCCCGGGGCACTGCCCCGCCCATTCCTTCGGTAGCCACGCTATTTAGTGTGTCATCATGATTTTAACCCTGTAGCAGTATGTGGCAGAAGAGAGTACAATATATTCGTAAAAATGTAGTTATACTAAGGCAAAAATATTACAATTAAAATAAGATCATGTTTCAATCAGATGAAGACCTCGTCCACCGTGTACAGTCGACCAAAAATGTGGTCTATCACCTTACGGTTGAGGTTCATTTGACCGTCATGGAACAACTAAGTCGATTTTCCCTTGCAATAATATTATGATATTAGAAATGTCAACCCTTGCGATATTTAGATATCATAGAAACTTTTGTCAAAACTGGTAGACCACTTTCTTGGTCTATTGTACCTACATAGTAATCTCAAGTGCATATTGTTTGTGAGGGATAGATAGCTGTGTGAGCGAGATGGTGGTCATGTAAATATTTTGCGTCGGCTATGCCACAGTCGTAGTTGAGGACCGATGCCCAGACCGCGTGAATTCTCAGTAGCAGCTAGGAGTTTGGATTTGTGCCCGGTTGGCAATAGGCTTGCCTCCTATTTTATGGGACTTAAAACATACCGGAGTATGTGGGTATACATTAGGACACCTCTGCCTAACCCTTCGGGGACCATAGACGTGATGATAAGGGACGAATCTTTAAAAAAAAACACACCAGTTATGGTTTTGGCTAAATCCACCTATGTCGGTTTAGTTATTTGTTATTCACCACTCCAATTATAAATAATAAATAAATATTCCTGGACATTATGACACACAGTGCCATCTACTCCCGAGCTAAGCAACTAGTTGGTTGATATACTACATATATACTTTTTTTTGTAAATACATACATATTATACATAGATACATCCATGACTCGGATACAAATGTTTATGCTCATCACACAAACATTTGTCCCTACCGGGATTCGAACCCGGGACCCTTAGCACAGAAGGCAGTGTTAACAACCGCTGGACTAACCGGGTCGTCAATTAATTACAGAGGTAGTATAGCAAACCACGTGGAAGATTTCCTGGCTGTGATGATGGATGGCCTCTCGGAGCGGCTGCTCATCAAAGACTACCACGCGTGCTATCCAGTCCACGATGACTTGGAAATGCTGCGGCAAGCCTATCCTGACATGTATCCTTTTGACAAAGAACATCTTCAAATAAAGTACAGTATACGGCCAAATATTGACCCCCGGTGACCCGTGGTTACTAGCGTGAATGATAAGGTCAGGTTCCATGCTCAATTCCCAGGTCAGGTGATTGATTTTCTATGAAATTCACATAAGGGAAAGGGAGATCCGGGGATTGGCGCTCTTTTGGGGTCTACCTTTTGTCTTCTTCTTACAATATCTGTAACAAGATTTTATTCTTAGCTGCCATTTTTTTCTCGCTGTTACTTAAAAATCGGTTTGTTTACTCGAATAATGACGTCACAGATCAAAAAGTTATGGCGGCTAACATTTTAGACATACAAAAAACAAATAAATAGTAATAACAATCAAACGGTTTATGCGATATTCATTCTTATAACACTTCCAATTAGGGTATGAAATACTAATTATGAAGCAAGAAAATAATAGAAAGAAATTCCAATGTACATATCCTGAACATATACCAGTGACACTGTAAAGACTGATTTCATCCTGCAAGCCATCTATTCAAATCTGGACGAGCCTGTCCCAGAAATAAGCTCACCGCCCACCGAACACCTCACCAACGGCCACGCAGACTCCATCCCCACGCCCACTGATGGGGAAATACCGGACAATGTTAGGGAAGAGTCGTTGATCAGCGAGGTGAAGGATATTCTCCCACATTTGGGGGACGGGTTCATTTTGAAATGTTTGAAACACTATGGCTTCAACGCGGAGAGAGTTATCAATAGTATATTGGAAGATAATTTGGCGCAATCTTTGAGAGGTGAGTTTAGGAGTAATCATAGTTATTTAGTCAGTCCCACTCTTAGGTCTCTTTTCATTTGAGGGCAGATTGGTAGACTTCACACGCCACCGGGAGTATGACGTCTTGGCTTCAATTGCCAGGTCGATAAAAGTGATATTTACTTTTTCTTGGAAATTCTCAGTAGGCTTAAATCCGAAATCCAAGTCGGATTAGTGCCTGCTTAATGCTCGCTCCTTATGATTTTAAGTCCAATGTTAAATTTTGTGCCCTAATGTTTCCACGGAGGAGTGTGAAATTTCGCATACTTAAACTTATGAAGCATAAACACAAACGAACAAATCTTAAAAATAATGATTCTTTCCAACAAAAATACTAGGAAAGGCGGGAGTTATGAAAGCCTGTATTCGTTCTCGACGTTCAAAAAGAATAAATTAATCTGGCCTACTTTGAATAAACGATATTTTGACTTCGATTTTCCCAGGTCTAGACCAATCTCTACCAATAATCCCCGAGGATCCTTTAGACAAAAAGTTCTTAGAAACCGGCATCGCTCGCCTCAACGTGTTCGATGGTGACCAGTTCGACATCATGACGCGAGATGACGTCGACGTCAGCAAGATCCACGTCGGCAAGAAACGGTCCAAATACAAGGATCTTAAGGACATGCTGAACGATAAGACTGAAGTTAAACAGATGGTTGATATTTATAGCAAATATAAGTGAGTATTTGTTTTGTGTTTTTTTTGATGATAAGGGGGCAAACTAGCAGGCGGCTCACCTGGTGGTAAGTGATGACCGCCGCCCATGGACATTTGCAACACCAGAGGCTGGCAAATGCGTCGCCAAACCCCTTAGACACTGTTCAGGTGTCTTAAAATAGGGAGTTACTGAACTGACAGCAAACGGAATTCCCATGCTGTCAGAATAGTCACTCCGCCAATGAGCTCTGGTGACCTTACTCACTCGCAGAAAGAATGAGGGAGAAAAATGCGAAAAGTAGATAGGAAGTGAGGTAGGTTGGGAGACGGAGTGAGAGGGAAATATGACGAGATGTAAAGGGGAAATAAGGTCGGGAGCGATGGAGGGTAGAGACAAAGAGATAGAGGATGCGGAGCGACGGTGAGGGAGGGAATGACAGGAATTGAGATGGTTAGAGAGGAAAGAGTAACGTAGAAGAAGGGTTAGTAAGGCTATGAGGGCGGGGGAAACGGAGAGCGGTACAGAAGAAGGGATTGTTGGTGGTTGAAAGAAATCGAGACGGAACGAGAAGGATAGAGATGATAACGATTGTAAATGAAATGATTGATGATTGTAAATGTTTGTTTATTTCTGTAAATAGTTCTTTTGAAGACATTTTTACAAGTCATGTATAAGATTATTTTAGTATTTAGATGACATCAGTATTTCCTACCTGACGACCTCTGAGAAGAACGGTAGGTTTTGTGATTGCTAATTAAAAGGTAAATGCGTCATACTATAAAATTAGAAATGAGTGCTTTTCTACTCATTACCGAAAAGCCTATGCATCTCACAAAGGCTATATTGATAAACTTCAAAATATAATTATGTTTTTGCTCTAGATTTAATCTGTTTGTCGTCCATACATGTTTCCTATAATTATATTGTAACATCTATTCAACTAGTGGAGTGTAATAAATGTATTGAGTATTGTGTTCTGTGTAGTTTGGTGTGTGACGAGGTGGACATGTACTCGGACGAGTACGACGACACGTACGACTCGGACGGCGTCACGCCGGCGGCTGACGTCACGCCCGACGCGCGCCGCCCGCTCGTCACGCCGCGGGTACTCGCGCGGGACACGCGGGGCGCTGAGGTAACGCATTCATATTGTTTTTATACCTAACTAGAGATGAAACGGATAGCAGTTTGGCCGGATACCGGATGCCGGATATTCGGCCAACCATGTGGCCGAATAGCCGAATATCCGGCTGCCGGATATCTGGTGGAACTTAGGCCACTTGCGTAGACGGTATGCGAACGATCGAGTGGACTCGGTTCTATTCGGGTCTTTTCGTTGATGAGCGAAGTTAGCAATTGTTTCACACACGTGCGTAATCGCACGTGGTTTTTTTTAGATTGTTATCGCCTTTATGGGAATACTTTGATATAAACAGTGAAAATAATAAGTTAATAATTCGGCGGGATGCCTATTCGGCCGAATAGTAGTTAGTTATCCGGTATTCGGCCGGATAGTATTAAGGCCGCCGGATAGGCCGGATACCGGATAGTTACCGGATATCCGTTCCATCTCTATAGCTAACCCAGCTAACTTTGTTTTACTACATTATAGGGGTTGGTAGTAGAAGAGTGAATATTTTGTGTTATAAGTATCTTTTGATGACAAATCATAAACAAAAAATACAAAAAAAG
Organism: Craniophora ligustri; assembly: GCA_905163465.1. NCBI lineage: Eukaryota > Metazoa > Arthropoda > Insecta > Lepidoptera > Noctuidae > Craniophora > Craniophora ligustri. The sequence continues at coordinate 12,351,628 of LR990969.1, forward strand.
TTTCGTCAAAAAAATATAAACTGGTGAGGGGCATCCTTAACCTGAGTTCAGCGACCAACACCGTGATACGAGATTTTTATATATAAGATATACATACATACACATAACTGTTTGAGAGAAAGGAAATACCGAGATTCCTCGTTCGTATTGAGCTGCCCGACTGGGGAAGTACGTCCTCCTTACAGAAGACCTCGTACAGAAATAGTGGTATTTCAAAGCGTTTAAAAAAAAAGGGATTGAAACTTATTTTTATTATTAAAGGTTTTTTATCATAAAGTTAATAAAAAAAATTAATTTTGGGAAAAAACATTAAAGCGAGCATTTCATTATTTTTTTAACAGGACGAGTCAGATGAGGAACCAGAGGCTAACGAGGAAGAGAAACCGAGCAGCAGTAGGACCAGGATGGACTTCTGCGTGAACCCTGAGGAGGTGCGCGCGCGCAGGGAGGCCAACTACAGCGCCAGGAGGGGGAGGGGGGGGCGCCCGCCGCCACAGCCCAGGTATTCAACTGTTACACTAGTCTGTTAGCTGTATTCATTAAATCATCATCAACGCATTATCGTCCCACTGCTGGGCATGTGTCTCCTCTCATTTATTGAGAAGTATTAGGCTTTAGTCCACCACGCTAACCTACTGCGGATTGGCAGACATTACATGCCATCGAGAAAATCTCTCAAGCATGCAGGTTTCCTCACGATGTTTTTTTTCACCGTCAGCGTGTGATAAATACGCACATAACTTCCGAAAAGTCAGTGGTGCGCGCCTTAGGTTTGAACTCGAGACCTCTGACATCTCAGTCCACTGGTCACACCGCTAGGCTACCACAACTTTTTTATTATCATATTCGTATTAATTATCTTCCGTCTAATATTGGTCGTTAGAAATACCTCTGCAGATGTAGAACACCAGTGCAGTGCTCGTTATTATCGCAAAATGTACAGGAACGAACATTCGAAAGGAGTGCAAATCTGCGCTCGAAAAAGAACACGATAATAATAATAAATATTTCTTGACATTATGGTACAGCGCCATCTGTCCACCATCAGTTTCGAGCTAAGCAACGAGGCTTGTGTTACGAATACTAGATGGTTGATATAATACATATATACATGACGACCCAATTAGTCCAACGGTAGTTAACACTGCCTGCTGTGCTATGGGTCCTGGGTTCGAATCCCGGTAGGGGCAAGTGTTTGTGTGATGAGCATAAACATTTGTATCCGAGTCATGGATGTATCTATGTATAATATGTATGTATTTACAAAAAAAAAAGTATATATGTAGTATATCAACCGACTAGTATCCGTAACACAAGCCTCGTTGCTTAGCTCGGAACTAGATGGCGCTGTGTCATAATGTCCGGGAATATTTACTTATTTACTATTTACTATTTACATACATATATCCATGACTAGAAAACAATTGTTAATGTTTATCAGACAAACACTTGTAATAATGATTAAGTTAGATCGTTATGTAGTAAAAAAACAATTATAATTTGTTTCCAGGAACGTAGACGTGACAGGGAAACCGCGGGGCCAGGGTCAAGAGAAGGATGTCCTGCACAACAGAGACAAGAAGGAAAAACACAAGTCTACCCGAGGGAACCACAACCGAAGGTCCGGAGCGCAGTGGAAACGCAGCCAGGGCATGATGCCTTCTTAACCACAAATAGTACATACATACATATGGATTTCTCACACTAACGTGCATATAAAACATTGGAATATATCTAAGGGAGCGTTCCAGTATTACGTCACGCAGTTTTTGGAGATTTTTCTCCCCGCCATGTCATCATCATCATCAACCTATTAACGTCCCACTGCTGTGCACGGGTCTCCTCCCATTTGAGAGGGATTAGGCTATAGTCTACCACGCTAGCCTACTGCGGGTTGGCAGACTTCACATACCATCGAGATAAATCTCTCAAGCATGCAGGTTTCCTCACGATGTTTTCCTTCACCGATTGAGCTTGTGATAAATACGCACTTAACTTCCGAAAAGTCAGTGGTGCGTGCCTTGGGTTCGAACTCGAGACCTTTGACTTTTAATAGTTTTTTTTTTATATTTATTTAAAAATTGACTTTTTTAAGGATGTTCGGCGGGGTTTTAAAAGTTTGACGTGTCTATGTGTGTGTGTGTCTGTTGCATAGTAGTCTCTGAAGGAATGAACCGATTTTGACTTTGTTTTTTTTTTATGAAAGCTGAAGTGAATTGGTAGCCACAAAATCGGTCGGCTACGGTAACCTCACTCTTGTAGTATAAAATAACACACAAACTTTAAAAAAATATATTACTACAATTTGAGCGTAAATATTGGTTTCTGTTTGCATAAAATAAATAAAATACGTATTTTGAGATGTGGTAGCCTAGTGGTGTGACCAATGGACTGAGATGTCAAAGGTCTCGAGTTCGAACCCGGGCACGCACCACTGACTTTTCGGAAGTTATGTGCGTATTTATCACAAGCTCAAACGGTGAAGGAAAACATCGTGAGGAAACCTGCATGCTTGAGAGATTTATCTCGATGGCATGTGAAGTCTGCCAACCCGCAGTAGGCTGGCGTGGTGGACTATAGCCTAATCCCTCTCAAATGAGAGGAGACCCGTGCCCAGCAGTGGGACGTTAATGGGTTGATGATGATGTATTTTGAGATATAACTACATATCTTTGAAAATCGTCAAGTATGTTATGTCTATCCTATTAAATTAACACATAAGTTAATGTATTTCTGATTTTGATAATTAAATTATTGGTGTACTTATTTATTTATGTATAAGATATGTTATTAATTTCTTATTTAAACGCTACATAAGTTTTTCTATCATTTTTGTTTGTTCTTTTAGAGAATGTTTTGAGTCTATACGGTAGCCTTGGGGTACAAGACACTAAGAGTTTTTACGTATTAGTCCATCGTTTAACGAATGTGTAGGGTAGATAGACGCAACATACATACACTCACGCCTTTTTCCGATGTGGATAGGCAGAAACTAGAGAACGCCATGCGCTATGATTCCTGCATACCACATTTGCTTCGTCCACATTCATAGACACAACTTATGCTAGATACATTGGCTTAATCTCGGCGTATGATGCGTTATTATAATAAACTAGTGACTTGCCCCGACTTCGTATGTGTGTAATTAAGATGGCTATAATAAGCTGTCCGTATGTGCTAGATAAATGTCATCGTGGACTTTTCTGTAGACCTATAAAAGAGGAACAATCCCATAATAAATTGTTTTGTTACAACTCAAAAGGATTAAGTAGTGTACCTTCTTGATTGAAACTTTCAGTCGGCTTGATTTTTTCCGTCGTCTTGAACAACTGTCATAATTTGTCATCAAATAAACAAAACAATTTTAAACTATACGTAAAAACCTTCCTCTTGGTTCACACTATCTATTGATGAAAACCGATTTTAAAAAACGTTACGTAGATTGAAAAATGAAAGCGTACATCGCGCGGGTAGCGACTTTATTTTATACTAGAGATTTGTATTATGAAATGAGGTAAAGTAAAGTATAGTTAATACTTTATAGTGTAAAAATGTATTAGTGTATAGTGGATCAATTAATGGAAATTTTACAGTGAGAGTAGTTATATGACTACGCAATCAGGTGCACATTCAATATAAATCTTGTACATAAATAAACACGCTTTAATAACAAACTTAACTAAATATAGTATACTTTTATACACATTACTTACAAATACAGAAATATTAGACGTTGAAATATAACTACTTTTTACGATTTTTATCGTGTTATATTGCTATTGTTTTATCGATAAAATCCGTTATATAGTAGAGTGGTTTTAATTACAAACTAGATTGCTGAAAAATGAAAAATGATACTAAAAATGTTGTCAAAAGTAATCAAAATTCAGGCATAATCAATACCTATTTGATCTCGTGCAATTTTTTAGTATAATTTTGTTTGTGATATTTTTCAATTCACTTTTTAAAATTTTGGCCTATCAATATATTATTGTATTGTTATCAGTCCTTCATACGTGTCCTATCTAGTATCCGAAACACAAGCCTCGTCGCTTAGCTCGGAACTAGATGGCGCTGTGTCAAAACGTCCGGATTTATTTATTTATTTATATTATTTAATCAGAACGTATTCATGTTGGTTAAGTATTCCGTTACATACATATTATTATTCCGTTAAATATATCCATAAATATATAATATATACAATTATGTATATACACTACCCAAGCTTATAAAAGCGCGCTAAACACTAACATTAAACAACGAAGGAACACATCGTGAAGATATCATAATCATGACAATTACTTTAGAGCTATAAAAATCTCACTGCCCTTTTATGTTGATTGGTAGCAAAATTATAAGGCGAACGAATGTATAGTAGCTTAAAAAAGTGGGACCTACCTGTCTCCCTGTGCCCCGATTTTAACCAGTGCCCCATTTATCTGACGCCCCGGGGCGACCGCCCTTCTCCCAAAAACAGTTACAGATGCTCTGTACAAGTTGGCAGGTAAAAAAAGTATGTATTTTATAGTATACATTCTGTCTATTGAATTTATACCTAATATATTACAAGTGAAAAAAAATTGCGGAATATTCTTCCTCAAAATATAAACACGAACATATATCTTGTCCAATAAAATGCTCTAAATTGTCTCAGAGTGCCCTAAAATCCAATAGAATCTCCTAGAATGCGCTAAAATGTTCTAGACTGCACTAGAACACTCTAGAATATGTCACTTATTTAACCTGTCATCCTGTATAATGTCAGTTGATTAAAATTGTATGATGATACTATTTTTAGTAGGCTTTATTACCTGGTTATAGTTAAAATATACTGTATTAACGAATACTGCGTGATACAAACATGTGATTAGTGTAAACTAATGTATATTGTGTAAAATACTGTAACTCATATTATAAATAGTGAATTTGTTATTTATATTCTGAATGAAGTTGTATTTATTAAACCTTTGTTTTATTTTGCACCTTATTCCTTCTGTAATAGAGGTAAGTCTTTATCCACTCAACTCATAAATTAAGAGAAAATGATTGAAAATCCCTCAAATTAACCGAATGTAAAAACTAAGTGAAGAAGAAGAAGAGCTGTGGTAGCCTAGCGGTGTGACCAGTGGATCGAGATGTCACAGGTCTCGAGTTCAAACCCTAGGCACGCACTACTGACTTTTCGGAAGTTATGTGCGTATTTATATCATACTCAAGCGGTGAAAGAAAACATCGTGAGGAAACCTGCATGCTTGAGAGATTTTCTCGATGGCATGTAATGTTTGCCAACCCGCAAGAGGCTAGCGTGGTGGATTATAGCCTAATCCCTTTCAAAATGAGGGGAGATCCGAGCCCAGCAGTGGTCCCACTGCTGGGCTCGGATCTGCTGGGCACGGATTGAAATTGTTGGATTTTGCAGAAAACGACGGCGCGACGTCACCTAGTCCGTTTCGAGTAGCCTTTATATAATTTATGTAATATTTTTCAATTGCTTTGTATGATAAATTGTTCGATAGGTACCTCTTTCAATTATTAATAGGTATTTTATTTGAAGTAAGTGCTATAACGATAAAATTAAACGTGACGTATGTTTATTTGATATCCTATTAAAATATACCTATTATTACTATTTGACGACCCACTTATGTATGATGTATCTATGTATAATATGTATGTATTTACAAAAAAAAAATGTATATATGAAGTATATCAACCAGCTAGTATCCGCAACACAAGCCTCGTTGCTTACCACGGAACTAGATGGCGTTGTGTCATATTATCCAGAAATATTTATAGTACTTATACCTACGAATAGATAGGCACCTATTCGTATAACTCGGCTAGTCTTCATACGACTCGATATTACGAGTGTAGTACTCTTGTGTTATCTCTGTGTAAGCAAGACGATGTTAGATTATGAGTAAAGACTAACATCAATGCACTCGCCGTCAACAATTGTTGCAACGAATATAGGTATAAGAAGTCCGTCTATAGATATTGTAAATTATATCCATAAAGTCGTAGTATAATTTATTCAAAGTGGGTCGATTTTAATTGGCTTTTTTAAACGTTGACAATACCTATACCTTTTACCGCTTTCTAGTGTTTTTGCTAGGAAAAAAAGCGTAGGCGGCGCAACTAACTCACCAGTAAGTAGTAACACATTTCTGTCTATTTATTGTATTTTTATTGCAATAAACAAATATTGAAATAAGACTACTCTACGGATTTTATCGCGGTTTAATGAAATTATTTTAACCCGGCAGACTGAGGTGTTGGTCGTCTTGAAGTTATAATTACTAACAGCTACCTTACATTTTTTCATTGAAATTCATGTTATCACTCGTACGTAAACGAAGATATAAGTAATATCAAATTGTATATTTATAATCGGCAATATTTCTAAATGTTCCGTACAGAATCTTTGTATGATAGATTGCATATAAAATTCATGAAAGGAGCGGCGATTATAAAATGTCGACGTTGAATAGTGGAGGTTGAATCGCGCACGTGTCTGGAATAGCAATACCTCATCTTTGTGATACGCTTGCGGCGGGCAGGCGGAGACACCGTGACGAGCGGAGCGGTTAGCGAGAGAAAATAATCACTTTTTAAAGCGATTTCTCACTATGATGGAGTCATATTTAACCATGCCTGGCCTACTGTGAATTGGCAAACGATTGTAAATTTTTTGAATTAAAATTTTAACAATAATGTTAATTTTCTGCTCCCAAATCAAAGTTACATAGTTTAAATTATTACATCTATTTAAATACAGTGTTCACAGAATATAATTATAAGGGATAAACAGTTAAGCATAAAATGCGGGTAGGTAAAGCTTTATTTTAATCTCTATAAATTCGGCCAAACGTTCGAAAATCTATGGCCATGACATATCAGTCAAGTGGACGGAGATGGACAGAGTCCTTTAAGACGGACAGAGCTGGAGGTAAGATTCAGTATCTGCCAATGATCGTTTGGTCGCTGTAGATAAGAAAGAGCCCCGAAGAACGTGGTGGTTCAAACGAATGTTTTAGTCGATAACTCGATAAATTGCATGCAGATTTGCAATCCTGAAAAATGCGGCGGTTAGAAACTACTCGTATTATTAGTCGATAGATGACCTATGTATTCTAGTTATTAAACATAAAAAATGTAGCACAAAGTAATTCAGAAATATATCATGACTATCGCATTACGTTCACACCCTTACAACAAAGCCGACGCCGCCCTCGTAAAAGCGTCGCTAGCACGGCCCTAACTCTACCGATGTCTTCATGCACCAACATAAAATAAAATTCGATGCGCCCAGGCCCTGCCTCGCAGACAACAATAATAATATACCGTAGCCATTATAGTACTTACAAACTTTATAATGTTACTAGTCATTGTTTGCGGTTTTGCTACAGAGAAATAAGTATTTATTGACATCTGCCATTCTTTTTATCGTACTTTATGCGGGTATGATTACCCAACTTTGTGTTAAGATAGAAGGGTTAGGCAGAGGTCCTAATAAACATTTACATTTATGATTTAGTCCCGTGTTATAGAGGGCGAGTCTATTGCCATCAACCGGGCAATCCAAACTCCGAGCGTCTGCTGAGAATTTCATAGATAATCCCTATTAACACTGATCGGCTTGGGATCAACCCAAGACCAGCAGACCAACGAAGCAGTACCGAATTCTAAACATACCTACATTACAACCAGATATTATAACCTTCCTACAGTGGCGGATTAGCCACGTAGCAAGAGTAGCAAATGCTACGGGCCCCGCGTTATTGGGGGCCCCGCGCACTAACATTTTGTGACCGTGAAAATATTATCAATTTAGATAAACGCGTGAAATTATCTTTTAACATAAATGTTTTTGAGTTGGTATTAAAATGTTTAGTCCATCTATATCCAGCTTATTTAAAATTTTAGTGCTTTTCTAAATTATATTTTTACCTATACCCTAAAATTAGGAAGCAACTGTACGGTTTAATATGTCCAATAAAGAAGGTCATCGATATATACGAATCTGTCGCTTTTTGTCGTCATTCGAATTTGGTCAGATAACTAGCAGTTGTTTATGTTTTCTTTTATATCTATTAAATATGAAATATTGCAAGCTACTCATTTTTGTATTACACCTACACATCTTAGGTTCAGCTGGTTACTTGTATTTTGCCGTCGACATTGCGGAAACGTTGTTTTAACTTTTAGCAATGAAAACGCAATGAATGTTTGTGCACTTTTGGAGCTTTTTATGGTTATTACGTAAAAGCATCAACAAGGACCGAATCCAATTTTCGCTCAATTAGACGCTCGATATTTTTTCGGGTTTCAATAAAGCGTAATTACCTAAATACCTAGTTGAAAATTATAAATATGTATATTTTGAAACCTAGTTCTGTCACAAATAGACTACCACGCCTCCAGCTGATATTTAACACAACTGTCCCAAATGCGTACGGCGAGTATATGCGTACGCCGTCAAGAAATAGATCTAGATAGATCCAACTTATTTTATTGAACTATAATGTATTTTATAGGCTGGGACTTTTTCTTGTTTTTTTTTTCACGTTGAGTTTGATATTAGTGTTGCTTTAAGTAGAATTTATGATCCATCAACGTGCAGCAGCATACTTGCCCATGAGAATGCATTATTCATCTCACATCAAACATAGGTGTAATAAAATAAATAAAATACATTTATGTCGCCATAATGACAAGGGTCGGCGCTCGATCTGCCGTTTTATTATATTGCCTGTAATAGGGGGCATTAGGGCGGGGCGGAAGGATTTAATAAGTGAGCGGCGCGCGGCGCGCGCACAACGAAATTGCGATGTTCGATGCGTACGCGCGCCGCTCCGGGCTGTGGTAGGCATGGGACACCACATTTATCGATAGTTACGTTGCAATATTAAAACGTTTTTTAGAACTTGAGTGACAGAATATTTGAAAAACAGAATATTCTAAAATCTAAGTAACAAAAATATACGGGTACTATAATAATTCTACTATAGTCTATAAATATGTTAGTTTTATTTTAACATAACAAATATTCACTGCTCACCTTCGAGTCATTTTTAAAACTACATCCTATTGTAAGGTAATATAAATATCTCCATATAAACGTTAACTGCCAAATGTCGCACTTCTCCGTGCAGTGCGCGCAACATGTTTAAAAAGAGGTACATAGTAGGTACTCAGTCTTCCCGTATTAATATATGTGCATCTATATTATGATTCATTCAGTGCCTAAGTTTACATTGCCCGAGATAGTGTGTTATCACACTATAACGACACTTTATACCTGTACCTAACGATAGTATTTTTTTTAAATAAAAACTTTGCCACATTTCAGGAATTTCTCCTGCGTCATAGTGATAGATAGATAAACAACAACAACAACAACAACATTGTGTAATTATTTTATGAACTAGATGACCTCGGCCACGGCCTAGTGCGCCTACAAACACAAATATTCACAATGCATGTCTATGCATATTTCGGGTGTTTACCCGGAGTAACTATTTACGGGAACCGAAGCCTTGCGACACGCCGCCCGTGCCGTGCATAAGCCGTCCGCTTGACCACTACACCAGCTGTCCGTGAGTTATTATAAATGTATCGATACTTATGTCTTAAATCCCGACAGTGTCTCTTCCCTACGAGCGTCGTGTGTAATTTATTTCCCATTCAGTGTACTTGCGTCGATTATTATTATTGTTCCAAGAAATGCGCCGGCGCAGCATATATGTGGTATAAGTTATAGCAATATGTCGCTCTTTACAAAGTTATTGTTTCATACAAATTGCATATAGGTATGATCGTAAATGTGTATTTTTACTTTCAGCGTATAAGATGTCCTATAAAAAGTCAAAAAATTTAATGTTCATAATATTGGCAATAACCATATTATTTCAATCCATCTAGTTTCTATTTCCTCAATTCTACCTGCGCAAGAATTCTAACAATTAGTAAAAAATAAGAATTAATTATTGTGCAATTAAAACCACATAATATACCTTGGTACTTACAACAACATATTACAGGTACAGCACTAATGTAAAAAGATGTAGCGACATCTATCTCGCCACTTTTGAACTACGGACTCAGCGCGACGAAGCTAATAATCCTACAAACATATTGTTATTTAAACTTTAATACTACGCAGTTAATTTAAAAAAAAAACATGTTTATTTATTCTCTCATCATCAAATCACAGAACAAAGTTAATAGTAGGGGAGCCCACGATGCTAAATGTGGATTTACTCGAGCGTCGCGAAAACCTATTAGAATTGGTAGATTAGATGATAGGAAGAAAAAATTGTCCTGTAATGTTTTCACTTTTAGTGGTGGGGGAAGCGCATACAGATTTTCAAAATTTTTAAACGAGAAACAGTGACATACGCGCGACTGTTATTGATATTTTTCAGGCGGCAACATGTTGGTTAACCAAAATATATAGTAATGTGACGATTTTCGTAGTGGACGCTATGCGGGAGGGGTCAAAAATTAAAAAAGAAAAAAATAATAGTCCGGCGCGTCAGATTTTCAAAGGGGGTGTTCAGTGGGTGTTACAGATACTGTCATTTCTTATTCTGACGATTTGGAAGTGTACTAAGCTCGCAGCGAATTTACAAAAATTTAAAATCTTCGATTTTGATCTTAATTATCATTTTTTATTGCACCCAGCTTGCGAAAATCGTCAGATTATACTTTTTGGTTATTCTGGTATTATTACCTCTAACATATATACAACAACGACCGCGCTCGAGTAAGTCCAGTTTTTACAACTTTGTTACCCTCCCACCCCTTCAGGTTACGCTTGAATCGTCAGATTAGCGAATATGGTACTCCTTAGCAAGTAATTAACCTCCCCTATCTTAACCTGACGCGCTCGAGTATTTCAAATAGTTGTTTTTTTTTTTCGGGTCCCCTGAGTACACCCACCACTGTTAAGGACTCATACTGGCTGCAGGTACTTATCAATATGTAAGGTATCTTCCCTTATATGAATCTGCCGCGCTCGAGTAAATCCAAAAATCCCTTCTAGGGCTCCCCTACTATAAAACAAGCATTAAGTACAGAGACCAATGGCGAAACTGGCCTTTCACCGAAATAACGCTGTTTCGATGGTAGATAGCAATAGTTTAAAAAAAATGTGGGGAGAGTACCTACTAATGAAGTCCCACATTATTCCGGTATGTTTTCAATTTAGCCTATCGCAGTCCATTGCTGGACATAGACCTCTCCCAAACTGCGCCACAACACTCAGTCCTCCTCCTTACTCATCCAGTATTTTTTTTTTTCACTACCTTTTTTTGGGTTGGTATGTTTTAATCGGGCCTTAATCCAATTACATTTTACTGGACCTGGTAGTCAAAGCCAGGACCTCAAGTCCAACAGTCTTGCGGTCGACCACAAGATTAAGGCAGTTTTCTGAATACCTTCAAGACAGAAAAATATATCAATCTTTTTTCTTTAGATATATTAAATTAAAATAATGACAAAATCCGTCTAGTCATCTCACCTAATCTTGTGTGGCCGGTATACTATTTCAAATTTCACGGGATATTTAAGAGAATGGGACAGAAATAAGTGTCAGTGAATGTAAGACAAGGATGGGGCGTGAGTTATCTTCACAGGGCAGGAAATGAGACATCAAAGTGGTTGGCCAGTGACCGCGCCAATTAGATAGGGCTCAATAATGCAGGATGTCGGAACGGTTCTGAGAACAACACAAAAGGTTATTTGATGATGAAATTGTTGTTAAATTCAACCGTAGTTATATAGCTGTAGCACTATTTTGATCCGCTATATTTAAATAGTTTTTTCCTGGCAATAAAATACATATTTGTTCATAAACAATTCTTATGTTGCGTTTGAATAGTATGCAATTTAAAAATGTAATAATAATATTGTCAACATAAAAAATCATAATGTCAATGATAAACAAAATAAGAAAAAAGAGATAAAAAAACATATCTGATTAATTATTATATTCCTGTCTAGGTAAATATTTAATCCGTGCTAAAATTAAGTAATCCCGGGTGACTAAGGTGCGGACGCTGATCAGTCATGTTCTGTGTCAATCGTAAATAATAAGGAAAGCAGACGGTACCGAGAATAACACAACACTTTTTATAAAAACTAACTAAAATAGGAAGAAACTAAATGGCTATTTACACCTTGTTTCCTCCTATCGGAGTTCTGGTGAATGAGTTTCTGGGTTCTATGGTTGCGAAGACAGGCAAGTATTTTTCTACCCACTGATTGCCAGTTAGGTAAGTTCGACTGCAGTAACATCCACCGTCTTCCAGTTACTCAGCGGCGCCGGAAAATCCATTTACAATTTCCCGCTCTGTAAAATGCTACTTAACAGCCTATGTTCCTACTTTATTGTGCTTCTGCGAAACATGAAACCAAAATAAAACAGTATATTTCCCACAGTAATTTCGCACGCAACATTATTCCCAAGCTGTTATGCCAATTAAGAGGACAGTAATCCTAGAAGATGGGTCGATCCTATTAAATAAAATTGATCGTCACACGCTATCTAAACGCAGCTTACTAATTATACTTTAAAATTGACCAAAGACCACCCATTTTGAATTCCAAACTTTGGATTGAATGCCACCCTCCGCCTACTGACTTTGTAGCTCCACAGGAGTAATTTTTTTATTGTGACAGTAGTAGGGACATGTAGTGCCCACCACTACAAGTCCGTACTACTGCAACTCCTGTAAGCCAGGATCAACAATAGCAACCATCCAAATAATCGTCGAGACAATGAAGTCCGAATGGTCCCAGGCGAATGATTTTAACTGTCTTGGGACCCGCAGTGAAATTAATCATGAAATTAAATAGGAGGAGCAAGAAAATATCAGTTTACAGTGGTTAAATCGACTGTGTACACAGATTAGTGCACGCAAGTGCAGAACCAACATGTGCAAATGGGAATTTAGAGAAACTAACTATGCTTAATGTGACTGGGGCGATTCAGAGCAAACTATGCCACACCTCTTGGTGTATTCCTTGTGCCCCAAAACGTGCACAAAGGATGATCTCTGTCGGGCCACGCCTAACGCTAATGCAGTGGCCCATTTTTTTGTTACAAGGGTGGTAAAAAAGCTATCGGCCCGCCTGTTGGCAATCGGTTACCGTAGCCCATAGACGTTTGCAACAACGTTTCTACAGAGAAACTGTTCATGTTTCTCAATATAAGAAAGTTACTAAACTGGTAGCAAACATAATTCCCATTCTGTCAGAATAGTCACTCTCCCAACGAGCTCTGGTAAACGTATTTACACGCACAAAGACAACTAGTGTTGTTTCACTGCGATCTTCTGTAAAAACGGCGGCTGAACGCTATAGATAGTTTCTCCTTGTTAAATTAGTAGCAATGGCCTCTGGGTCCATTTTGTAACCCTAGGTCTAATGTTAAGTGTCGTCTGGGTCGCGGCGTCCGACATTCTCCTCCGTAATTATGCAATCAAGTGTTATTGCGCTCAGGCCAATAGATACGGCCATACTGTTTTATTGCCTCTATAAATCAATTTGGCGAGACGCTTGTGAGAAATAGACTGTCAGTCTGTCCGAATAGTATAGTGGATTCACGCACGAATGCTGAGGGTAAAGTACTAAACTCTTTATGCGTGTTTTTGTTCTTACAATAAAATTGTCAGTAACAGCTCGGAATCGCTCAAATTCCATAGGAACGATTAAAAAATGTTGTATTTGTAGTACGTAGGTACCAACGTTGTATTATCAATACTAGATACTATGATTTTGTAAAGACATACGACTAAAAACTCAGCTAATGGTAAGTAAGAGTGAAGTAAAAGATTTGGTATGCCTTCTATTGGTAATATAACCTTCCCAGTATCTGAGGAGCTGGGTGTTGTCAGGTGTGGTTGGTATAATAAACATTGTAAACAAAGACAATTTTATTAATGTGTATTTTATTCACTTGTTGGCTCTTATCCATAAGTCCTACTGTACAATGAATTTTGACAATTCAAAAGTAATGTCAGGTCTACTTGAAATAAAACAGGCCCCCAGCAAGGAGGACTCACGACCTGATAAAGGTCTTTGTGAAAATCCTTGGGGGACGCTTATGTCAAGCAGAGGACATCATTTAGCTGAAATGATGATGATGAAGTAAATCAATTGATTTTGAATGCTGCTTCATTTCAATTCTTTATCAATGAAAGCTCACATACCTACCTTCACTGCTTACATCATTAACTTTGCTAATAGCAAATAGGAACCGTCTTCTCTCATACATCACAGTGTGTATCGCTAAGTTCCCAGCGATGTTTCGTTGACCCCTACCGGGCTATCGGCTAACACGTAGCCTGTAGCCTCTCGTACGCGTACTGCACTCGCCATCAGCCGCGAGACTGCGCAATAATTTAGTATGATTATCCTAACTGTTGAGCACAGGGCTGGCAGATATTTTGGTGTTATTTTGCTACGATTTTGTTTATCACACACTTTACGCTTTTAAACATCAATATCTTACAGCCGATAACCAATTAAATCTGTTCTGCTCGTAGTTCTGTATAAATATTATTGAAACGGGTACGGAAATCCTGAAGAAAATATTTTTATGTTAATTGTAGGTAGTTACGTACCAGCAGATTCTTTCGTCATTATTTCTGTGTCCCTAGATAAGAGACCATGATTTTCAGCTATCATGATAATAGTCCTCATATCTTCCATACCATGTTGGAGTTGGTTTCTAGTCTACTCAGATGCAGCTGGCAGGCACAACTTAACCTCTTTATTTTGGAACTTATAGCCAAGAGCTCCCGCTGATTTTTTTATATATAAATCGGCTATATACAGTACTACTAGTATTATCACTATCATAAGAACAGTCTTATTTAGCGAATTTTAACCACTAACGCATACCTACCGGTTAATATTATATACATATATTGAAGCAGACAGAGCATCATTTTCAGTCAGTCAATGATTCAGCTTAAACAATAAATACTACAATAAAAAAGGCGATTTAGCACGACTGTCCTTGAACCATTACGCTTTCACAAATACAAATAAATTCACGAAGGGTATCCTTAGAAGATCAGTCAGCTTTAACAAAATAATATTTTCTTTTTGAAAACCATGTACCGTCCAGCCCTAAATGAAGTACTAAACAATCTACGCAGCTCTTCAAATTCGCCGGCCGCACTTGACCGCCACTGCAGACGCATTAGGATAATTGCAAATGAATGATATTTTACTGGCAACACCGTTATGCCTGTTTAGTGTTGCCGTCTTATTTCATGCGCACGTTTATGAATGAACGAAAGGACACATTCGTTTCTTGTTTTTATTTGGGGCCCATCGTGTGGGGTTCTGCTTTATGACGACCCGATTAGCGCAGCGCTAATAAAGGCGGACTTCTCAGGTAAGGGTCCTGGGTTCGAATCCCGGTAGGTGCTAATGTTTGTGTGATGAGCATGGATGTATGACCTGAGTCAAGGATGATTCTATGTATGTATAATAAGTATATTTTTCCCAAAAAAGCTATGTACTGTATTAACTATTTAGTATCCGTATACAAGCTTCGTAGCTTAGCTCGGAACTGAATGGCGCTGTGTCATTATTATGTGGACTTATTTATTCAAATAAATTCGGTAGATTTGTCATTTGGCTAGCAAAGTTCCAATTGTATAAAGTGCTCTAAGAAATGAGTAGGAACAAACTGATAACAGAGAGACAGTTACTAGTGATACAAAAATAAATCAAATATTTTTAAAATCATTTTATATGGTTTTTTAGGAGATTTCTCTCGGGACTCGGGATTTTAGTAGAACTTAGACCTACATCTTTACCATACATTATTTACACTTAGGCAGCGCAAGCAAAGAATCCTATTCTAGCAAAAACACGCAACTCATAAATAATCTATAGCCAGGGTTGTTTCTGTATGTAACTATTTTTTTAATATTTCGAACATTATGCCCTTCACGCAAAATAACTTTTAAACACTACCTTTATTAATATAGGTGTAAATTTACCTAACATAATACAAGAACACACAAATATGATAGATGAAATTATAATAAAATGTTCATTTCTGTAAATAGAACTTCAGATGAATTTATTTGTCTTTTATCTTCAAAGTATATTATAGAACTGACTAATCTACAGCCTTTTTGATAGAATTTATTTGTATTTGATCCTGCAAACCCTACAATCGTCTGCACGTAACTTGTAACCAATTAGTATTTCTGTAATTATTGCGATACATGCCTCTTAAATGCCTGTTCGTTTCAATTTAATGTAAATAACCTTTTTACTACCACGTTAATCTAATGGTCGTGAGTGCGACTGCTGAGAGGTCTTCAGTTCGATTAATAGGTCGAGGGAGGTTTTATTGGGGATTTCTATGATATTCTCAGTAGCAGCTCGGACTTTGGCTTCGTTGCCGGTTGATGGCAATAGGGTTCCCCCCTATTGTATGGGACCTGAAACATGCCGGCAAAATGTGGGTGCATATTATGTAGTACACCTCTGCCTAACCCTTCGGGGATGACAGGTGTGATGGTATGATGTTATGTAACCTTTTTTACTATAATGAAAGTAATTTTACCTTCATTAAAATATTAGATACGTTTTCTTGGCTAGATACGGGTGGTATTATGACAAAATATATTTACAAATACTACATCGCATGTTTAGCGGCTTTCAATTATTATATTAGTAGACATAAAAATACAATAAAGATTGACCAAACCTTTTTTTTATACCAAGAAGTACACAAACAAGGTTACGGGACGCGTGATGGTAAGCGGTTACCGTAGCCTATAGGCGTTTGCAACACCAGGAGGTATCACGTTACCAAACCTGTACAAACCGTTTAGGTTCCTTAAAATAGCGTAGTATACTAAACTGACAGCCAACAGCAAACAAATTCCTATGAATCCCTAAATCGTTTCAACGGTTAAAGCGTGAAGAGAGGAAAACAGACAGACGGATAGACATAATTTACTAAGTATGGATTATTATTGTTGACTGTCTTTTTAACTGCCGTTCTAGTCTTCACGGTACGACAGGTGAATTGACTTGACTTCAATACGTATTTTCATTTACAACCGTTTGCAAAACGAAGAGTGATCAACAAAGCTAATAAATGTGCCAATAGCCATTTGTAGCCAATTGAGCTGGCATCTCAGTTCAGATGAACTATTACTATTTTACCTTTCGCAATTTTATTACGCAACCGGCAATCGAATGCCGTACGTAATTACTTTGCTGCGGGCAATACCGTTGAACTATTCGAATTCAATAAATTCCGCTCGACATGGGGTCTGCAAGCATACTGTACGAAGAAATATTATACATATGTTTCTCATTTATTTAAGTAGTTATTGCTCATAAATTGCTTTGGTCATATCAGGCATATTTTGACGACCCAATTAGTCCAGCGGTAGTTGACACTGCCTTCTGTGCTATGGGTCTCGGGTTCGAATCCCGGTACGGACAAATGTTTGTGTGATGCTGATGATCATGAACATTATTATTTATTTTCTGAAATGTGGGTACCTACATACTTTATCAATGCATCACCATTGATAAAGTATGTAGGTACCCACATTTTGTACGTCGCGTCGGTATGTTTTCGCTGGAATCCGCTGGATGCGGGTGGCGCATGACCGGTCGTTGTTGCGATCCTTCGTGGAGACCTATGTCCAGCAGTGGACGTCTAACGGTTCATGTAATGATGATGATGATTTTTAGGTCACATGAAACCATTGCCAATATTGAACAATACCAAACTGCTACTGAACTGCTACAGATTATTTCATAGAATAACAAAATAATACTAAACTCTGTTTTTGCTACTGGAGCTCTGTCTAACCTGGGAATAGAAGCAAGAACCTTAAGATCGTCAGTCAAGCTTTCGGCTTCTTGATTTAGGGAGCCGTTAAATTGCTTTTTACGTCTGTTTTAGTCTGTGACCACAAGTACGTTTGCAAAAGGCGAAGTTCTAGACATTCTCAGGACGGACAAAGAGATTTTTAGCTGACTAAATCTCTTCTCTTCGCATTAAAAGGGGTCACGTGGTACCGATTTACGTGGGATTGGAAAGGAAAGTAATAAATAAGATGTAGGTGGACTAGTGCCCCTGCTTTTAACCGTTAGGGGACAAGCCCAAATGGAGCCAAGTTTTTATGTTCCTTAAAATGTTTAATACCAATTTTTTCTGTGAATTCTTGTACTTTCATAGTGCTGATTTCTAGATTGATATTATAACGACTTACATACTTATAAGTAAATTAATACAGTTATTAATGAATGCACAATGTAAAGGGTTTTGTCCAAAGGCACTTCCATATCTAAGTACATAAATATTATAGCATCAAAGTAAATACCGCGGCGGCGGGCGGGCGTGGGTCGCGTTCGATCGTCGGTCGCTCCGCTGCGCAGTCGCCCGGACGCCGATAAATTGCCGCGCTATCGCACTGACATTTATCGCAATTTAATTATGCGCCGACGCAACGCTGTAGTGCATGACGCGGATTTTCTTGTGCTTTTGTTACTTCTTTTTTTGTGAAGTCAGCGTTTTGATATCGTTTCTTGCATTGAACAGCTTGAATATCTTTTTATTGGTAATGTCAGAAGCAATTTTTTTGTCTGCATCGTAGGTCTTTTGTGAATGATAATAAGTGCGTCGTTTGCGGCTAAATGTCCAAACGCTACTGGATTTTAATTACTTTTCGAATTCCGTTAAATACTCTTAGCGTTGCAGACGTTGAAGAGCTGTGTGATAGCCACACAGTCAACCGGAGAAGGAAAACAACGTGAAGAAACCTGATAGATTTTCATGATATGGCATGTGAAGATTACCAAACCGCACTAGCCTAATCCCTGTCGAAGGGGAGGAGAACCGTGCACAGCAGTGGGGCAGTAATAGGTAGGCTCAATTTGAGCGAGATTTCTCGCTCAAATTGATCTGCCCGACTGGGGAACTACCTCCGCCTTACAGAAGACTGCAGTGAATCAATAATAGTTGTCTTTCTGCGAGTGAGTAAGGTTACCAGAGCTCATTGGGGGAGTGGCTATTCTGACAGCATGGGAATTCTGTTTGCTGTCAGTTCAGTAACTCCTTATTTTAAGAAACCTGAACGGTTTCTAAGGGGTTTGGCAATGCATTTGCAAGCCTCAGGTGTTGCAAATGTCCATGGGCGGCGGTCATCACTTACTATCAGGTGAGCCGCCGGCTCGTTTGCCCCCTTATCACAATAAAAAAAAATACCTCCCCGTATTAGAGAGAAAAAGTTACCACAGAAATGCATTTAAATATTTTCACACGACATTTTCTTTACTAAAGCTAATCACACATATAAAACGTCTTGATGTTTTATAAACATACGCACGACATTTGCATTTCCCGTCGTGACATTCGATCGCTTATCGATGGCGGCAAGCTTTAGACGCTGGTAACACCTGCACGTTTCGTTTCTACGCCAATGTATTAGTAAATAGTTCCAATAGAGTAGGTAATGCAGTCATTATAATGTATAATTAACGTATCTTACTGGGAACAAGTGTTACAATAATCAACTGAGGACTGACACTATATAATGTTTTTCAAGTAATAATTATGCTGTTGACTTTTCTTTTCTGTGGACTCAGTAGTGAAAGGTCTCAACTTCAATCACTGACTTTCAAGAAACCTATTTGTGCCTGAAAGATTTTCTCGATGGCGTGCAGTTTGCCAATCTACACTATGCCAGAGAAACATACTATAGCCCAATCACTCTCAAATGAGAGGAGAACCGTGCCCAGTCTACAGAACAATAAAAGGACTAATGAGAGACTTTTCTTATGCTATTGAGGAGATCAACAAGCACACAGCTTATTTGATGGGAAGACAAATGCGCGCTCGAACCTTGAGATGTCAGTAATTATATATAGGAAGTGCATCAGGATTGTCAAGACATTTTTTGTCGTCATCCAGTCAGTTCAGGGTTGTCACATCGATCGTCATGGGGCACTGAGCCTGACTGAATGTATTTACAAAGTATGGCGATGGATGCAGTGAAATTTTCAGGGTTGACCGTGAAGTAGTGTTCGTGTTTATAGGAAAAACTTTTAATTAATTGTTTTTTAAATTAAATATAACACCAATGTTGTATTGTGTCGTTGGTAAATAAATCGTAAGTTCAATATCTGGCTAAATAAGATCTTTCGAACTTACTTCGATCTAAATAAAAAAATACGCACTTATTCGGAAAAAAAACACTGCATAAATTGTACCCTTGGTCACCTAGCTACGCCACTGATTTATGCGTCGGGACCATAAAGTAGCGCAGGATTGGGCTTGGTTAGTTTACAAATTCAATTTCATATCCATGGGTCACAAATATTTGCTCCGTGTCTTGACCTCAAATACAACATATGCCAATTGTGTTGTCAAAACCTCAGAAAGCACGTAGTTCATCAGAGATGTTTAATGGGTTTTCCCTAATGTACCTAGTTACGTATATAAATACATAAATACATTGGTCTAAAGCCACAACCCACAACTTTTATAATCACGACTAATAATAAAATTTAATTTAATACATTCTCAAAACATGGTATAAAATAGTAAACATTAATATTTATAACAAGTCATAATATTTTCAAAATATATGCATCGAGATTTATCATTTCAACTGCATTATACAAACTTAACGAGCAGTTAAAAAAATATTTAAGTCATTAAAAGTTAACGGGATTCAAAAATGTGTGCATAAAAATGATTCCATTTAAGATAATTAAGTTTTAATCGCCGTGTGGTCTAGTGGTCGTTTGTGCGACTGTTGAGCAAGAGGTCTTGGGTCCGATTCCCAGTTCGAGCAAATTGTTATTGGGTTTTTCTATGAAATCGTAAGTTGCAGTTCGGAGTTTGGAGTCGTGCCCGGTGGATGGCAGTAGGCTTGTCCCCTATTACATTGGGGTAATGTGGGTGTACATTACCCACCCATAAAACTGACTAACGCACAAAATTCTATACAAAAATGTGACATCTCTTCTCATCTCCGCTTGATCCATTTTACCGAAGCTAAGTGGAAAATAACGAAATCTGATTGTTTTATTAGACGTTTATTGGAGAGATGTGTTTGGGGCTGTCCATTAATCACGTGATGTTTTTTTAACATTTTTTAACCCCTCCCTCCCCCATGGTGATACGTGGTGAGGTTTAAGACTACCCCCCCACCAAAAATCACGTGTATTTTTTAGTACCTACAAAGAATCTTAAAATGTTTGTAATACTATTTTTCTCCCCCATGTGATATTTAGTGATTTTTGCTGAACCCCCCCCCCCCCCCTTTCGAATCTCACGTGATTAATGGACAGCCCCTTTGACACATAGTCTCTCGTCTCCTCTCCCCTCCACTTTGGTGTAAACCGGGCCTAAAAGTTGCAATTAAAGTTAGTACGATAATGGCTGTTTGTAGCATTGTAGCAGCCCTGTGAACTGTCGGCTTCGCCACAAACAGCCGCATGCGCTCGCGCAATTCCGTCGAAACTCGACATGCCGCCATACCGCGGCGCAATGGATTCATGACTTGTGTGTTGCAAACTTTAATTTGAATTCATTTTATAGGTAAAGATATTATTATATTAATGATCCAGGCTCGCGGGAACCGAATGGTGGTAGTTGTAAGACATAGAAAGGCTAGGGAGACACTTCACATGACGTCAAAAAATACTTCAGGCAAAGTTTCTCACTATGTCATTCTCCGTTCACTCCATTTCTTCAGTTCAACCGTCCTAACTAATAAGCCAAATGACTTTTGTGTACACAACTGTAAGTAGCTGCGCAATAATGATTTGATTTTGATGTTGTTTGAATATAAGATACTTATAAGTAACAAACAATGCTCTTACCTGTATTTCTAACTTGTTAAATACACACAAATATTTCGCGATTTTCGTAATGGTTTACTTCTGAAAGTCGCAAGAATAACATTGCACGGTCGTTCATTCATTCGCTCTAAACTGTCAAGTTGTCTTCTGTTAGTTACATGAACATCTGAATTAAGGAGGGTTCTTGGAATCGGGAGAGGTACTATAAGTTATTTGGTAACCATATTTTGAGCGTTTAGAGAACAGTGTCTCCCCTCCATTACGCAGGATACGATTCTGCTCCCGCAGTACTTTGTGCAGTCTGTGTCGATAAACTTACGACCGTTCACGCTCACATTTGCTTATTTTTTTATTTAGAACAATATTAAAGCTTCGAAGCTCGAAGTTTTCTAACTTATTGATCCGATTGGAATATTTTATTTCACAACATGCAGCAAGAAACATGTGTACGTTGACGTATTGTTTAACAACAATACGTCAACAATACGTACACATGTAGTAGCATTAACACAAAACCGATCTTTTAACAGATTTTTACAGATATCTCAAACACATTGCTTGATAATAAGAAAGCTGTTAGATTGACTGAATGTTGCGTTGATGAGAACGCACGGCTACAACGCAACTTGAGGTTAATAAAATGTGCGTTAAAAATCTAAGTATTGTAAGTCATGAACGACTTTCTTTTTTGATCGTATCTTGAATTTTATCCTGGGGTGACAGCGCGGTAACTATTGATTCGATAACAGCTAACTCATGCTTGCAGTTGGACGAAATAAAACCAGTTCCAAGACTCGCCGATGACCGATGTCATGTATTTTAAAAGTATTAAAATACTTTTAATGGTCGTTGTAAAGTTATGGATACTTTTAATTTCGAAGCGCGGACTAAAGAGTATTAATTTATTTCTCGTACTCTTAAATGATTCTTGAGCAGTAAATAACTTGGTACTGCAGGGACATTAATTTTTATTAGCGATTTGTATATATTTTTTTCGTTCATTTACAACTGAAGAACTATGATACTAAATTAAGTAGAGGAAATTTAAAATTTCAAATCTAAATTAAAAATAAGGTTATTGTTTTTGCAAATCCTTTAGATCTCAACATTTTATTACGTTACTCAAATTCTCATTAAAACGAGATCAAAGTTTTTTATTGCTTGAAATATCCGAAACATTTTCGTAAGTTTTTGTGTGTTTAATCGTTCTATGGTCAAGGGCCCAATTTGAACACATTCAACCCATCATTAAAGGTACTCAAAAATGTCATCTATCTACAAAAACGTTGCATTTATCTATTTTGCTGGAAATCCCGTCGGAATGACAATCTTAGTGTCACAAAAAACTTGCGTCCTCTGACTAAATTACACCTATAATCAAACTTTGTTTCAACGTCACGACTCGGGCACGATACGATTGTGTACATTTTGTTTTTAAAAAGATTTCGGGAGAGACGATAATATTATAGGGATCGCATTCTGGGCACTCTATATTCAGCATCGCAATCATCCTGTTGACTAAAGCATCTCTTTATCGTGTCATGCACATGCTAGTAGACACATCCAGCCAATTATATTTATATATATATAACACATGTAAATGAGACATTGAAATTTGAAATAAAACTATTTTTTGTGGATCGAACACTTGAATACGGTCGATTCTTCCGATACTTTACAATCGATGATATCTTTAGTAGTAGTTTGATTTCAATATTCACATCATATTGCTCGCAATTGACAAATGTTAGGTTTAGGAAGAATATGTTCTGTAGATGTCGAGGACTTATGACTTGTTTCCGATTTAACGGGGCCTTATAGAATATGGAATAAGATTACCGTTTTCTTGTATTCTTTAATTACTTATTCGCAAGTACAAATGTTCTAATAATTAAATCGATTTGAAAAAGCTGTGTTCTATATCTTGGATTGTACCTACGCATCTCGTATCGTATCGTAGTCGTCCCGTGGCCTGTAAACGGATTCGAAACGTCCGTCGGTGAACTGGGGACTGCGAGCTAATTATTTTTTTTGGTGCCGCCAAAGTTTGGCTTATTTTGATGACACATAATGACAATAATAGTGTCTTGGTATCGCGTGGGATATTTTTGTATGAAATTACATCGTTTTTATAGCTGGATCCTTTGTTTTTTCTGGCAAACCATTTCAGGGCAAAAATCGAGTTTCTTAAATGGCAGAAGAGGCTACATACTACAGCCTTCTTTTTATCAAACCTGTATTTCAATAACTTACTGTTTTATAAAGTTGTAAAGCATTTACGCTATGTTCTTTTATGGAAAAATTAAGAATTATCGAATTGATCTTTATGATCGCTCCGAAATGGAAATCGAGAGATCGTATCACAAGAATAAAGAGATTGGAATTATATTCAGCTGTAGTTAATTAGCTCAGTGAATTCCAGTTTATTTAATGTTATATTAATGCATAATTCTATGAACCTTTTTACAGTCATTTTATTAGCTGGGTGGGTACTATAAGTATCAGTAGCTAAACCATACTAATATTATAAATGCGAAAGTATTTATGTCTCAGTCTTCCCGTGACCACGGCTTGATGCAAGTCAGCCGAAACGTGGGGTTAAAAAAGGTATTTATACCTCAATAAAACTACACGATCTAGACCCGTTGTCTGTAATAATTAAAATATTTATGTCTGTCTGTTTGTTACTTTTTCACGCTTAAACGTTTGAAGCGATTCTAAATTTGATATGGAGATATTTTCAACCTCAGGGAATGATAGTTTTTATTCAGGAAATCCTTTAATAGACCGAAAAAAAGAGGAAAGTTACGCAGACTAAACAGCGGGCAAAAGCTTCCTATATTAATAGAATGTGAAACGATTTCCTATGTCTATGGGTATTAACACAATGGAACTAAACGAGGATTCCTCTACTCTAAGACCAACCTAAAGCATTTCTTTACTGATAAAATGGCAATAGGCTTGCCTCCTATTACATGGGACCTAAAAACGAACTGTTGGTGTACATTAGTACACCTCTGCTTAACCCTTCGGGGATGACAGGCATGATGGTATTGTATATGAAATAGATTGAAATAATAGCTTAATCTTTAATTGCACCTACACGTATATAGTAGACATTTAACGCGTCCTTTAATTAGATGACTAAAGGATGAATAAGAACCATCATTATTATTAGTGTCAAAATAATTAAATACCTATTACTTACTAACACAAAAACATTTACACTTAGAAATATCGATGAAGTTACACCTTGCAAATCATCGACAGAATATACCCAAGTATATACTTATAAGTTTTTTATTTCGTCAAACAATCAAACACGCCACACAAGGATGCCAATGCGGAGATATTAAAAGGCAATATCTCGTTGGCCGTAATGGCGCGGGTCGGGAGCGGGCCCACCTCTAATGACTGGTAATTACGAACAGCGTAATGGACTCCGTAATGGCGGGCCGCCACAAAGCGATGCCTCCATTTTGTTTTTACGTCTTTTTTTTAAGATGTCTCGCCCGATGCGTTCCGATTCAGCCAGTTTTTTGATTTTATAAAATGTGTGAATGCTTTTTTTTGTGTGAGCTTTAATATATTTTGATGTTTTATTGTATTGTTGGAGATGTATTAAGTGCGAATAGGCTGTTTGATTGCTTTAGTTATAAATGTTGTTATTATTTATAGCATTTGTTGCTGATTATAGAACCTGTCCAGTTCGCATTAAGTTAGTATGGCTAACTAGTGTCTAATACCAGAAGACCATTTAATCTAGTAGTAATAGTACTTAATAGGCAATTTTTGGCCTTTTTTGATTATGATGATTTTGGTGGTTTTGATTATAATGACAGGTGGCATAGATAGTATGTTCTGCTTAAACAATAGAGAGCTATAATTTCCATACCTACTGTCATAAATATCAAGCAATATTTGCAATACAATGGAGAAACAATATTGTTGCTAGGTAAAAACAATTAGAAAGTTTATAACACAGAACTGGAAACAAAAACTTTAAATTAACTTTACACCTATCACGAAAGGAATAATATTTTATTTATATATTTTTTACAATTCGCCTCCTAGTTCCACGTAGTCGGCCGGAACGGAACGCACTAACGCCCTAAGGAGTAGGGTGGCTATGGTAGCTATTCTACAATCGAAATTTTGAAATCATTCAAAATTTCTTAATTATTTTTCGAAATATTTAACTAGAATTGATATTAAATCAGTCACAAATCTGAATATTTTAATTATACGTAGGTATAATTAAAATATTCAGATTTGTGACCGAGTTAAAAAAATAATAGCTTCCTTCCTTATGTAGGTACCTACTAACAGTAACAGTTTAAGAATTTGGTTTTATGCATGTTAAAATATTCAGTTTATTTAAAAAAATAGGTACATAGTTCTATTTTTTGGTTTAGTTTAAGAAAACAGAATTTAATTATAGTCCTAGTATATGACCCTAAACGGTATCATTCAACATGACCGCTCAAAGAACACAAAGCTTTATCAGGTCTAGTAGTGCTAAAATTAAAGGAATTATCATAATCATCATGTTAGTGAAAGGTCTATGTAAATGGTAAAAGGGAAATGTCCACGGTTGAAATAAGACCTCCATTATGGATTATACAAGGAAGTGGCAATTAAAGGCTATATTATATTGAAAAAAAAAGCTATCCCGTTTTTTGTTGCTTGTTGCAAATTATAATTTGAAATAAGAACATTTCAAGCTTGGACTTGTCCGGGAGAAAGATAAAAGCATGGTGAATGTCAGCGGGATTCTCTCGCCTGATGGCGATGATTTCGATGTTTTTTGTGGGTTATTTGATTACCGTGTGCGGTTGATAGCCACGCGGGTTACGATATTAGTTGGGGTTTGATCTTCACGCCTTGGCTTTGGCTTCGAGTGGCTCGTATTAAGTTAGGCCGGAGATTAGTATGCTACAGTTGCAAAAAGTTTCTTGTAATTACAGTGTTATCTTTTGTATCCAACCAAAGACAAAGACACATTTATTTTAATTTACACTAAAACTAAGCATAGTTCGAAATTTCGAAATTTAATATTAAGTAGTACCTACTTAATATTAATGAGGTCGCTGAATTCAAAGCGAGTTTTTGAATTCGTTACATACTTACTTAGTTATAGTACATACGTTATTTAGTTACATACTTAGCTATCATAAGATTTTTTAATAGTAAGATCTTTCTTTTTATATTACGAAATATATACTTACCTACTCATCTTTACACAATAACCCTATTCTTTGTGTTTGAAACGTCGATTAGGTACTCAGCCGTGAACAGCAAAAACGGCTTTCAAATCTAAAATAATTTAACCCGATATCGATATTAAACCCACCGAGAGATGTTTTTTATCGATAAGTAAAAATATGCCGACGTCACTGTCTTGACCACGGAATTCTTAGATTATGTACAGTTTGGATAAGAAACAGGATTAGAAGTATATTAATAATAATTCTATCTACTAAAAAATAATTATGATAATAAATTATGATAATGATGATCTATTAAATGTTATATGTTAACTAATTAGATGTTTTTAAAGTTATGTACCGGCTCTTTTAATATATTCATCCGTCAAAGAAAATAAAAATCAAATTGAATCAGTTGAAAATATTGACAAAACATGATTTCTAAGTGCCTGATTTCAAGATATGAATCCAATCTATAACATTAAATGAAGTAATGGACAGTTTTATCGGAAACTAGAAAATACTATTTTTTAATTTAAAGCTTATCATACTTTTGTTATCATTAATTAAATATACCTACATAATTTATAGAAATTATATCAGATTTCAAATTGATAATCTTATCATATTTAATACAAGCAAAGCTAATAGATCTCTGCTATCTTTCTTGTTTATACAAATAGGCTAAGCAAGTACACAATAACTAGGTTAAGTAAATTAATTAAAAGCTAAAAGGATTGCTGTGTCATTTAATCAACAACAATATTTAAGTAATTACTATTTTATGTTCTAATTTGACACTACAAATAAGTTAACTTATCGATGAAAAATTATGTAAGCTTTTAATTATCTAAACTGGGTTTTCTGGGTACATCCATATAATTATTAATTTTTATTTCCGTTTCACTGCGGTCTTCTGTGAGGCGAAGGCAGTTCCCAGTCGGGCAGCTTAAGTTGAGCTAGGAACCCGTTAGAAGCCCGTTACTACTATTAAAATACACTTTTCTTTTATTACATTAAAAATCTACATCATATGTTTAATACAGAAATCCAAACAAGTCATACGTGAAACCATATAACAACTGTTCACTATACAGTTCTTATCCAAATCTGTCAATCTAATAAATATTAAATAGAATAAAAAAAGCTTCCCGCGGTATTCATTAGACGTCATTGAAAGCTTACTCGGACGGATTTAATACATTCGACATAGCTTAGTTTTGTTTTAAAAATCCCCTAATTACACCTCTCTTTGTATGAGTCCTATCTTTGATAGAGGTGCTATCCAAGATGGCGGGCCTTTTGTGAGGTGAGATAATGATATTTAATTAAATGTTTATTAACGCTGACTCGTTTGTCTAGTAGTCCTAGGTGCGACTACTGAGTAAGAGGTTTTTGGTTCGATTCTAAGGTCGAGCAAAACGGTAATGGGGTTTTATATGAAATTCTGAACAGCTCAGAGGGATCGCCCCCTATTACATGGGATCCACGTAATGTGGGTGTACATTAGTACAGCTCTGCCTAATCTTTCGGATACCGCAGCCGTGATGATAAGTATGTGATTATTTATTTTGTGTAAATGCGCTTTTCGCAAGAGAATAAATTGGTTTCATTTTTTTCCACTCTTTCTGAATTTTATCGCGATCTATCGATATTATTTTATACCACAAGGTAAGGAATCTGAAACATCGGTCGTGGGTAGACTGCCGTTTAATATTTTTTATGTATCTAATTTAAATAGGGATTAAAACCAAACATTGTCTATGCACTACAACCCCACAATCATTTTCGTTCACACCTTTTTTGTTTGATTGTCTTTTACCTGAATTGCCTGCTTAATTATTAAGACTACGTTATCGAAACCTCAAGCCACAATTATTTATGTTTCATATCAGGTATAGAATAATCGCTCAATAGTATAGTGAAATCGTTTTACTCCATAATTTAAAAGTTATGGCAGTATATCGCAGGCGAAGCCGGGGGCAGACAGCAGTTTGAATTAATTAGCCCACCATAAATCAAGTTTCGATCTATTTTTTTTTCTAATTGCAGTAATTCAATTATGTTTCAATCTGGTTTTTCTGCCAGAGGTAGATAATAAAAATAATGATATGAACTTATTTTACATAAATGTTTCTACAGAGAGTTTATGTTTAATGTGTAGACACTGAATTTAACGTTGTTACATCATCAATCCAATTCCTTCCCCACTGTTGGGCACGGGTCTCCTCTCATTTGAGAGGGATTAGGCTTTAGTCCATCACGCTGGCTTAGTGCGGGTTGGCAGACTTCAAATGACTTCGAGAAAAACTGACAGGTTTCCTCACGATCATTTCCTTCACCTTTGAAAAGTCAGAGGTCACCGTGAAATCGAATGCAAGACCTTTTACTACTCAGTCCCCTGTTCACATCACTAGGCTAACTCCATCTCGGTAGTTTAGTTAGTTAAAATGTCTGGAGGTTACAGGTACACAGATTCTAGTCCTACTCTAGGACAAACATTTTTGTAACTCAAATTATAAATAAGTAAACTTAAATTCAGATGGAGTCGTAAACTTTTTAATTGCTCTTCAAAGAAATAAACACCGAAATTTTAACATACACTTTATCACCTATAAAGCCAATTACATACGACGATACTGGTCCAGTCCTGGGTTTATGAGTAATCCTTATCACATGTGGAGTCGGCATTTTTAATCAACGTTAAATAATGACCCAGAAAAGGTTGGATAGCTTGTTTTAAAACATTAATGATTGCAAAAAGTTTGCATAATACGATCATATTTTAATACGACCGTGGCTAATCGGTTTGGAATCGATTCGGATTTAATAAAATGCTGGCTGTATGTATAGCTAATGGTTTTATATTATCTGTGGGCCTTCTTGAACTTTTAAATTAGGAATACGAGTTGGCCAAGGACACTGTTGTTTTTTTTTTAATTTTCGAAATGTGTGGTTTAGGGCGTATTATTGTTAAAAGTTTTTGATAATGTTTTAGGTAGATAGTTACCTACTTACTTAGTTTATGTTACGAGTAAGTGTTCGTAACACACAAATTAAAAATAAATGTTGGTGATTTAAGTTATTTCATAAATTCATTATATTTAAGGTTTATACACACTTTCAGCATTATAAAATAATAATGATTATTAGATTTTTCTAGAATGTCTTGAGGGATTACAGTGTCCGTCGCCGTTATTGACCCATAACACAACATAATAGCTGTATTCCCGGTGAATCGACGCCGCAGCGCGAAGCTGCACCAGAATCGATTGGTCACACCTCACCGAGGGCAGAGAAGCAAATCGCAGCCTGCCATCGAAGAAAAAAAATAAAGAAAGGAACATTCCAAGAAGCAATGTGAATATAATTCATTGAATAGTCTATACATACGTATAAATTTAATAAAAAGTTTAAGGAAGATTTATCAATTATTATCTGTGCCGTCAACAGGCTACTCTGTGGTCATTGTTTTTTTTAATATTGAGCAGTACTAAGTACTGGGTGTTCGGTCACGCATAATGTACCTATGTCGTATGGCTATACTATATTAGTACCTATTGCCAAAACGGTTTTCGGTTCATTACAACATAATCTGGCTTTTCTAAAGAGAAGAATGGCGTTATACTGTGTCTAAATATTCATCTCTTTCTTACAACCTAATGTTAAACTTATAAACTCCTTTCACGAAACTAATTGTTGTGTAATCTGTGACACAGCCTGAAATAATAAGTCTAGAAAGTTGAAATGTTATCCTTATGTTTATTTCATAATGTACATACACAAATAATAATCTTGATTATCTATGATTATAAATGTATTTAATATAGATTTCGATTTAATATAAATGTTAGGCAACGCAAACAGTTCTTGTGAAAGGTAGTTTTATTTTTGATATAATATATTAATAATAATTACTGATAGCTGGGCCAAAAGCTCTGTATGACATTGGTAATAGGGATTACAGTCCCTTTTACTCGGTATGGCTAATATTTTGTACTTACTTTAGCTTTTTTAAACAACATTATCAAACATAATTAATTATATAAAGTTTCAACAAGAGTCATAAAAGTAAAAGAGACATACCTATAATAAAACTCAAAAAGCTCACGAGCTAGTCAAACAACTATAGCAATTACATTAAAAAAAATATAATCAACGCCAATATTTCATCGACAAGTGAAAGTGTTGCCATTACATAAAGAAGAACGACCACCTACTTTTTAAAATCAGAGCGGTCGAAAGAGGTCGGTATTATTCATACTGCTGACAGTTTTTAAAGACATGGCGGAGATTGGAAATATTAAATCTTTATCTAAGCTGGGATTCTGGGAATAAGACATTGTTACGCAGAACTACAATAGGTTATATTTTTTACAAATTTCTAGCTATCTACCTATCACAGGTGTACCTATTAGTATCCGAGCACAGTTGGCGCAGTGGTCGAGCAATCGGCTTCTGCGTTGCGAGTCGCGGGCTCGATCCCCGCACAGATAAAATATGAAACATACATATGTATATATGCTGGGGTTTCACCAACATAAAATTGCTCCTCGGAGTAAAGGATACTAGGGTGTATTCTCGAAAGGATACAGAAAATCATTTAAACTCACACCTCGAGCGCCATACACTCAGCCTCTAACTAAAATTTTAATTCTATCCCCAATAATCATAATTAACTTAAAAACACCCAGACAATGGTAATTACTGGCAAAGAGTCTACAGTAAAAAAGAGAATGGTACCAAGATGCGTATTAACAACCACTAGAGACTAAAGATGTAAGAAATAGAAAACCTCAGAAGTACCACTTCTCCTGGAACATGGAAGGAAAGATAGACTTCAAGTGGGAAAGAGGATACCAGTTATCTCAAGACGCTGCTTTAGCAGAATTAATAAAGGTTTTATTGAATTTTAGAAGTCCCTATCTCCATGATAAACCGTATTAATCTCCCAAATTTGGACAGTATCAACACACTTCTAAAATTCAAAACTGAGAGAAACGTATTAACAGAATTAATAAACGTTTTACTATTCTGTTAATACGCTTCACTCAGTCCATTACGGTCCAAATTTGGGAGATTAATACGGTTTATTATGAAGATAGGGATGATCTAGGGGAGGGGTAGTGGGGGTCATAACTGGGCTGGGTTTAGGTCAGCGGATTTTACAGCTAGATTGGTGTATTCCTGTTGTCCTGAGAATTTGGTGGATAACCACTAGTCTACAGTACCTACTTACATCGGAAATCTACAGCATAATCAATGGCTACACACACACACACATGATTTAAGGCTGCAACAAAATTAAGTCGATATCATTATACTAATACACTATTATACTGATTATCTAGATCAATATCATAGAGAAACATCAAAGATGAACATCATTGATCATAATACCATGAGCAATCAACCTGATCATCCATGGACCTTCTGGAAATTTCTGTACAACAGTAGATGGATACAATCACGCGAGTATTATAATAATAAAAAGTAATTTGTGTGGCACATGCGCGGCGCCGCGGGGCGCGGGGGAGCAGAAGAGGGGGGAGGGGGGGGCGGCACTAATGCACACGATTGTGCGCCTGATCATAGGGTGCAGTGTCTGCGGCCATCACTAGCTCTCGGCCAAGGATGCCCGTTTATAAAAAAGTGTAATTTAGGCACAGGGATTTCATTTTCGTGTGAAATGTAGCTCCCTAATTTGTCAACGCTATGTGTGATAGGTATTGGCTTTTCCTGCATTTATAAGTACAAAAATACTACCTAGTTTAGTACCTAGTCGCGTAAATGTAACAAATAAATGCGAAAAAAGGGAAAGATGGATGGGAAGTGAAAGGAATCCTCCATACAGAATTTATATAACTAGTATATAACTAGTACTATACTATCTTTCGTAGTACATAGATATCTTCTAGATATAAATGTGACAGTATGATTGTTAGTCTTTTAAACTGGATTTGAATGAAACTTTACTGTAATGACACACAGGACCTTATCCTTTATCAACAAACCATGCGAATAAAGCCGCAGATCGAAGCTAGTCATTCATTTTCTCTCAACATCTTAAACATACGATAGGTAGGTACTTAAAATACAGATATATTGTATATGTATAGTGTAGGGTTCGCAAAACGATCTACCTTCATTCGACCTACTTAAAATGCTTGGTAGCCGGAAGGGCATGCATAATGTGCCTTTCCAAGCTTTGGGCAATCAAGCCTATCGATAGCCATAGATTTTTAGTGAACTTTTACGTGAAATTTATCAGCGTAGATAATTATATTAATCAAAATAATATTGGTTACACAGGTTACACTTAAAGTAACTCATACTGATTACTGACACTTCTTACAACTTTCTGCCCGTGACCATAGATGCTGTAAAGGATCCAGAGCTTTGGAGTTAAAATAATATCAATTTACCGCAACAAAATCCGTAATAAGTAGTTTTATTTCAATGCCTGTATTAGAGTTATGGCAGCGATTCAGCATACATTTTCATTCTTTCGTAAATGTATTATAGTTATATAGTGTAAGGATTATTAAGAGTATTATTGATCTACAAAAAGCTAAAAGCAAAATAAAAAATAAAAGGTAAAACGACCTTATTAAAACCTCATTTTAATGTAGAGACAAATAAAACATCGCCAAAAAAACCATCAAAATCGAAATCAGAACACAAATTCGCAATTTAAAAAATCATTAAAAAAATGTATACGAGCATAAATTAATAGATAGCAAATCATTAATCTTATCTGTTATACCTAAAGCGAATGGAACCGAGTATTTGTTACAAAAACGGACAAAATGTCAATAAGCATTAAGTTGGGGAGTTATCTTGAAACTCGGATTTAACTTTTATTACTCTTTCGGCAGTAAAGAGATCGCCCGAGTGTTTGTAGGCCTGCAGACAGTGTTGTTAGGACGAAAATCATCAAATCAAATAAATTAAACATATAATTTTGACGCCTTAAGATTATATTTTATTTTTATTTATTATTAGAAACCCATAATAATAAAAAAATCGACGAAAGACAGTTCAGTTTCATCATTCCATTTGATTTCGAACCACTTCATCCGTATTTAGCATTATCTTTTGAATTAACAATTCATTTAAAATGTTATTATATACATTTCATAGATATTTCAATGTCATTGGTATGGTATGTAATTACAAACTATTTAATCCACAAAATTCTTTCATTTCAGTACGTGACAAGTGGCCACGCCGCAATGCGAGGGCAAAAACTTTAATACATTTAATTGTTTCTCAAGAACAACATCAAAGTAATTACATATAGCGACAATGAGCTTGCCATACTTAATTGTTGTAATTAGAAACCAGATAATTAGACTGAAATGGCGAAACATTTAAAACGGTCCACTTATTTTAGTAATTGAATGTAATGAGGGTAGTTTTTTTTACAATCGTACGTGAGGACGTTTCACAGTTTATCGTTAACTCTGTAAAGAATATGGAAATATTGGCTGACAGAAAGATACATATAAATATAATATCCTCTATGTTAGATTACACTTACGTTTATTAGTTACCTGAATCTTCAATTTATTTATGTCTGTTGCGTCCCGCTACTCAATACTGCATAAAACGAACAAAAATAAACACATCACTACACAGCACGGATTACATAATACAAACAATAACAGTACGAACTAGATTCACACACTTAAACTCACGCACAGCACGGTCGTTTTTATAATTATGATTGCAAATTATTTTATGTAAGGTACCTGTATAAAAATGTAGCTATTGTCCTTACGTCATTTTATTGCGGGACCCGCTCAATGAAAACCAACGCTGTACTATTGCTTCGGCAGTATTGCAGCATTAATGCTGATTGAGGGTGCCATTTGTTGGCGTAATTGATTTTATAAGTTTTTTTATGTTACCTTGTTTTTATTCGCCAATAAATAAATAAAAAATGTGTTTAATTAAATATTTGAAGTTGTTTTGCTTCATCAGTAAGTAACTTTAACTAATATTAGTTAAAGCTACTTACTGATGAAGCAAAACAAGCTAAGCGCGATTAATAAAAAATATATTATACATATTGTTAGGTTGAGAAGTATTTTGAGATTCCGTGCTGATGTACTAATTATCCGCCAAGTGTTTCGTATGTCGAAACCAACATGTAATTTAAAAAAATAAAAGTAATCGAAACTTTCTTACACAGCGCAATCCCGTTTCGAGCTGAGAAACTAGAATTATCTTGCGGCTACACTTAATAGTACTTAGTAGATATAGTATATAGACATGTGTTTATATTTAGTAAATAAGGCCCCCGGCAAGGTGGGCTGACGACCTGGTTAAGGTCGCGGGAATCCGCTGGATGAGGGTGGCGCAGGACCGGTCGTCGTGGCGATCCTTGGGGGAAACCTATGTCCAGCAGTGGACGTCTAATGGTTGATATGATGATGATACGAAATCGAAACCGCGGGAACCAGAAAGCAGCTAGCTGTAATTAACCGATGCGCTAAACGGGACATCAAAATATTGTTTTGTATTAAAACTATTCCGTCATTGAACGTAATATTTTTTGTGTTTATTTTGAAACGTTTTACTATTCTTAGCTTATTAACTATTAGCGTACTTCAATTATTGTCTACGTGACGCCATTTACCATGACAAAGTCGGCAGAATGTGTTGTTTTTACTGTACGTAACGAGAAATGCGGGCCACACATCACAAATATTCGTATAAAAAACTTAAATGAGCTAAAAATATAATTATACTGGTACATGTAAGTTCATAATTATTAATAATTTAAACGGATAGGCTTTAACGATGAAAATGACAAGACATAACATTTAAAAATCTATTTTTAACTGACTTTACTATAACGTTCATTATAAAAATAATAATTTAGACTGTAATTTTTTTGACTGTACCAATATTAGTACAGAAATCAATGTCGAGACTTCGAAGTCTCCTAGCCTAAACAGGGCGGCACAAAGCGGGCGGACATAATCAAATTGATTCGTTAATTACTGGCTTTTATCTGCAGTCCCCATTAGCAACGAGGTCGGCCCACGCCACGTACTTAATTTATACCGACTCCAGGGGACCGAGTACGCGGTCGGAATCACAACGACAGTCGAAGTAGACCCGTTTTCTTTGATATGGAGTCAAAATTCTTACGGGGTTGAGATTTGTCTTATAAAATAGCTCAACGTACTGATTTCTTACACTTCCGCGAAAACTATAGGCATTTTATATAATATTACTCTTAACCGATTTTATGAAAGTGTTTTGGTATTATTAAATTATGTCGTTTCATCCTTCACAGCATCCATGGTTACGGGCAGACCGAGGGAAACCCCTAGACCTAACCAGAAGAAGCATAGAGCACCAACGAATACATTGCTGATGTTAAACACCGCCCTTCTGTAGTTTTATTTCTGTGGCTCAATGTACAAATTAAGTTATTGAATTTCATTCGTATATCATGGAAAACGAGAACTTTGCGACAGTAGTGAAATGATTGAAATGAAATGATTGTTTATTTCTGTAACTAGATCTTTTTAAAGACACTTTTACAAGTCATATAAGATTTTTTTTAGTAGCTAGTTGACATCGGCATTTCCTAACTGACGACCTCTGAGAAGAAATGCCGAAACAAACTCAGAGAATCATGGCCTCTTTTAAAGTCCAAACATTTTGGTTACATTATGTGAGCCTGACGATGTAGGATAAGTATAGTCTTATTCTATCCTAAATTCATCACATTGTTTTCAGAATGCACAGAAGGTACGGGGATCGATTAACCGTTTGGGCGATCCCGCAACCGCTAGCGCACAATCCCATAGCTCAGCCACGATTATCGAATAGTATTAGAAAATATATGTATAAGGAAAAGTATGACAGTACAATTCTCATTTATAACGAAGGCAGAACTTACCGACAGAACCAGACTTCTTGTCGTGACCGTAGTCATTTCTCAGAAACCATAAAAGTTAAGTTTCAACACAATTGCCGTCATAATTAGGATTCCTATTGTACAATCAATGTTTATAGCTTTACCGGCGATAAAGGATAACTATAAAATATTAAATGGCCAAGGTTTACGCGCTTTTAACACCTATACTTCTATTTATAAGAGTGTAGAGAACTTTGATACGGAACCGTGTTTGTCTGCGGTAATATTAGATAGATAGAATATGCTAACGCACTCAAAATTGTGGTGTAACTACTATAAATCCCAACGCATGCACCACAAACTTTTCAAAGTCAAAAGTCACGTGGATATTTATCACATGCAAATGGTGAAATAAAACATCAAGAGGAAAACTGCATGATTAATAGATTTTCTCGTTGGCGTGCGACGTCTACCAACCTGCAGTAGGCCTTGTAGTGCCTTATTTCTCTAAAAAATAGAGGTGATGTATGCCCAGCTGTGCGACAGCAAATGATAATGCAAACGATGAAAGTCTGATGATGAAAGAGAAAAGGTAAGAAATGCACAAATGGTGCCGGTGTTCCTTCAAAGCTACAGACCTACAGTGGCCACTTAGGCGGATTAAATGCTTTTTAACACTTTATATATTCTATACATCATCAATTATTTCGAGCATGGTGATCAGTGTGTCATCTGATGAAGCTCATAGGCATGTAGGTTTATATCGAGTCTTTTAGATGAACAGTCACTATTTGAGCCTTGAAGACTTCAAAGTTATACAAAAGGGACACCCGGATGGAACGAAGTTCCTTTGAAGGAATTGTAATAAAATTGTACTTATTTTTACAATAGCTTACTATAGCAAAAAGTGTCGTTACAACTTTTCGTCTTACATTTTCCGTCTCGCCCCCTTTCGCAACGCGCGATAAGGAACTTCGTTCCAAAAAATTGGAAACAGACGCGACTAGGTAATTCTACATTTCAGTCCACCAGTATAATAAAATATGAAGCAAGACGGTACCTACTTATATAACAAAATACCGCTCTCACATGCACCACAACCTAACCCATCGAATATGATTAGAAACACGCATTAAACTCAACATTTATCTATCGGAATGGGTCGATTTTCAATCGCAGCTTATAATTAACATGCATTAGAACTGATACCGAAATGAATTGTGACTAATTGTAATGTAGATCAAGTTTTAACAGATTTCTGTTAATCTTTATAGAGAAAGCTCTCAGGGTTATGTCGGAAATTCAATTAGTTATGCGGGAAATTATCGAATAATCAAGCTATTTAGGTTAATGACATGTGTGACTACAAGACAAGTTACTAAAAGTCAATGAGAGAGCATAAAATATCAGTGATGGATGACTAGCATGGAGTTAATGTGCACATCAGGAATATTACGACGATTGACGGCTTGGGTGCAGTGGTCGAGCAATCGGCTTCTGCACCGCGTGTCGCAGTTTCGATCCCCGAAAGAACAAATATGTTTATATATGGCCTACATGGGTAGTTGTTCCGGGCCTTGGTGTTTATTCATTGTGAATATTTGTTTTTATAAATGTAACCTCAACACAGGAGAAATTCTTAGAGTATAGCAACGGTATATATATATTAAAATATGACTTCTCTTTACTGTTTTAAACTTACCTACTTAGAATACCATACGTCCACAATTTCTTAGATACCTTTCTAATACTCAGGCCAAAATCTTACTGAAGCTCTGGTCTCTATATCCATTAACTTCTCCTACCACAAGCTCTTTAGATTCTAACGACACTTCAAGTCACAGACCACATACGCCGATATATCAGATTAATGACGTCCCATTGCCAAGCTTAAAGCTATTAAAACCACTTTTAATACAATTTCAAACAGAAAAAAACGTCTGATTCCTCTGACTTGAGCTGCGGTTACATTCTCGTTGGTATCTACAGACCATTTTATTAAGAACCCTGGTCATATTTAGGTAGAAAAAGAAATATTATGAACGCGAAAGTATGGATGGATGGATGTTTGTTACTCTTTCACACAAAAACCGCTTAACAGATTTCAATGAAATTTTGCATACATACTATAGTTTATTACCTGGATTAACACATAGGCTACTTTTTATCTATATACCATGCGGGCAAAGCCGCGGGAGGCAGCTATATGTTATAACTTTTCTTTGGCTTCGTTGGTATCATATTCAAGTGGTCGCCACTGCACCTGTTGATCTTAAGGTCTTGAGAAGTAGCTCGGAGCAGTGGTGTGGAGCGTGGGGGAGGGGGCAAAGGGGGTCCTGGCATGCCCTGGGTGGCATATGAAAGGGGGCGGCATCATCGCTACGTTTTTTTATACCAAATACCGCGCCACTGGCTCGGAGTGTAGACCTGTGCGAACTGTGAAAGAAGAGGACATTAGAACATTTCTGCCTAACTCATCAGGTCTGCTGTTGTGTCAACAACAAACTAAACAACAATCTCCTGTACCTCCGAAGCATGTTACTCTAGCGAGGAGAGTAGAGTTCTGTGTGCAGGACTGCAGATCATGCTATACATTAAACATACATATTATATTTAAAGGAAAAGTCTATTTATTTACGTGAGACAAACTAACCAACAATCTCGGAGGTCTGTGACATTCGCAAGACGAGGAGAATCACCGTTCACTACGAAGATGCTATACATCATTATCATCATCATCAACCCATTACTGTCACAGCGTTGGGCACGGGTCTCCTCTCATTTGAAAGGGATAGCATGGGAGGCAAGGGGAAGAGAACCACCGTTCTATAAGCAGATGGTATTCGGTATTGATATTCAGTCCTGGATTAGCCTTTAAGCTATTTAAGCAAATTTCTCCAAGTATACGGCTTGTTATGGTGGTACTGGCAGGTCCGTGTAGAATGGTGGCCGGCGTCCCATCGAGTCATAATTACGTGCAATTAAGCTATCGTTAAGCCATGTTTTTCTCGAATGCGCGGGCGCTGCAATTTGTCACGCACGATGTTTGACACTAAGTGTGGAGTTTAGAAGGTCCATTTATAACAAACTACTAGAAAAATCATAATATGATTCATATATTAATTTGCGGAGGATTTGCTATGGATTTTTTATGCAAGCGCATATAGCAATTCCGCTTCTGAATCGGTACAGTGTGGACGTGTTAGTGCAATTTAAAGTGTAAAAGTTTCCGATTGGTTAATTGGTGTTTACTACAATTCTCGCTTACTCCTTAACCATTATAACGGACTTGTCCCGCCCAAGGGGCAGTCCTAGAAAGAAACAAATAGTTTTTTGAGTACTCCATCCCTGTGGTCTTGAACTCGCGGCGCGCGGATTCGACGTCGGCCGTCCTGCCATTGAGCCACCAAGGTTAGTCACCGCCCGACGAAACCAGTGAACGCATTGCGCGCGCCCCACCGCCGCGCTGTGTCACTTCATACTACGTCACGGTACGTCGTGTCTGCGGGTACAGCGTAGCGCCTATACTTTTTCTACTGGCAACCTGCGCCTGCATGACATTGCTTGTTACAAACCAATAGGATCTAACCAAAAGATAACTAATATGTTTAGTACGAAGCGTACGCCTCCCAAACCAACGCTCCGACTTGAGCAATCTACATCTGAGCCAGATCTAACTAACCCCCCACCTTCGGCTACTGATATGAACATTACAGCTCGCAAGCGCAAACAACCAGAGTGCGATCATACCGAGCTACTTTCCACTATTAAATCTGATCTACTAGGTACTATCAGTGAATGGAAAACGAGCCTGGATGCTAACTTGATGGTCATCAATGACAACATAAAATCCATAAGAGTTGATTTGGAAACATATATCAAAGAGACCAAAAAGGAAATGGACTACCTTCGATCGGAAAACCGCGCCATTAAGGAAAATTTGTCCGTTTTATCCGTTGAGGTCAATGAAACCAAAGAAACTGCGCGATTCATCTCTGGTCAATACGATGATTTCTTAGAACGGCTTAAGTTCCTGGAAGGGCGGACAGTGGACCAATGCGCTATACAAACACTTGAGTCAAAAATTGAGAACCTTGAGCAACAAGCTAGACAGTGCAACGTTGAAATTGCCAATGTTCCAGAGAGGCGTGAGGAGAATATCTACACTATACTTGAGAACATTGGTGAAAGTATCGGCTGCTCAATACCACGTGATGAAATTACATTCGTGCATCGCGTCCCACATGCTGCAACAAACGAAAGACCAAAAAACATAATCGTCAAGTTTAAATCCCGTACCCTGCGCGACAATGTCATCAGTGCGTTTCGCTTAAAGAAAGGTGTCACATCCACACAACTGGGTATATCAGGCGCAACTCAGGCTATTTATATAAATGAACATCTTACACTTCACAAAAAAAAATTGCTACGTGATACACGGGAGGCGGCAAGAAAGTATAGTTTTAAATTTGTCTGGGTTAAGCATTCTACAATTCTTGTAAAAGAGTCGGAAACCTCTGCTACTATTGCAATAAAGAATGCTCACGACATACATAAATTGCAGCGAATACCGCCTACTTCTTAAGTATTATCTCGTCATATATTTATTTATCTTCTAATTTAATTCATCTGGACTTAAATTTCAATATGGCTAAGCCAACTAATGATTTTAGTATTTACTATCAAAATAGCAGAGGTTTGCGTACAAAACTTAACACACTATATATGAATATTATTTCAAACTGTTATGATGTAATTATCCTAACTGAGACGTGGCTTACTCCTACCATTAACAATAGCGAATTCATTGATAGTCGCTACGTTGTATTTCGCTGCGACCGAAATAGAGTAGCAACCAAAAAATCAGATGGGGGAGGAGTGTTAGTAGCTGTACTACGAAAATACAACCCCACATGTATCCCTGCTGCTTCATCGGATTCATTCAACAAATATTTTGAGCACATTGTTGTTGCAATACCAAGCAAAAATAGCAAAACACAAACCCTT
The DNA here is from genome assembly GCA_905163465.1 of Craniophora ligustri. Taxonomy (NCBI): domain Eukaryota; kingdom Metazoa; phylum Arthropoda; class Insecta; order Lepidoptera; family Noctuidae; genus Craniophora; species Craniophora ligustri. Next base: position 12,393,595 of record LR990969.1, read on the forward strand.
ATTAGCGCTATATACATACCCAATAGTTCCCCGGCTATGGTTTATAATATACACCTTGATAGCATGACTGAACTAATTAACTCAACAAATTTTGATAATTTATTGTTATTAGGCGACTATAACATACCCACTGCACAATGGACGAAACTAAATCCTTGTTTTAACCATTTAACGTCCATGGGCACTACTCCAACAAATAATCGATTAAGAGACTTTATGTCTGTTCACGACTTAAAACAATTTAACTACCTTACTAATACAAACGGGCGCATACTAGATCTCCTTATGTCTCACACTAACTGTCTTGTCTATATGCCTAACCAGGTCTTGCTTCCTGTTGATATGCACCACCCGCCTTTTTATGCCCTATTCTCCTTGAATATTTGCCTCCCCCTAATTCGACCGCAATATTCACCAAAATATAGTTACCGTAAAGCAGACTATACTCTTGTTAATCGAGATATCAACGAAATCGATTGGAAGGCAGACTTAGATAGTGAATCTGCGGAAAATTGTGTGGATACTTTTTACAATCACGTGTATGGTATAACTAAAAACCGTGTACCACTCTTGAAACCCAAGAACCCTAACTTCCCCGTATGGTTCTCAAAAGCCCTCATCCATATTTTTAAAAGCAAGAAGAAGGCCTGGTCGAGATGGAAAAAGTATGGTAACTTATCCGACTTTGAAACATTTTCTGTTTATAGAGCTCGTTTTAAAGCAGAATGCGAAAAATGTTTTAAATCCTACATCAATATGGTCGAGGACAGCATTCCCAAAAATGTCAAGTACTTTTGGTCCTACATAGCTAATCGCCAGGATAAAAATGGTATTCCTTCCCGTATGTATTATAAAAACAAAATTTCAAATGACCCCCAAACAATTTGTGACCAATTTTCGGATTACTTCCAGTCTGTCTTTGAACCCACCAACCTCCCACCAAATTGGATTCCGATAAGTAACGACTTAAATACCTGTAACGATAATAATAATACCACACTTCAGAATCTTTCGATTAACCCATCCCTAGTTTGCAAACATTTAAAGTTATTAGACATAACCAAAGGTCCAGGGCCAGATGGTATACCTCCCTGCTTTCTGAAATGGACAGCCGACTCAATATGTAAACCTGTATCCATTATCTTCAATAAATGTATCCAAACTGGATTCTTTCCCTCAGTCTGGAAAAAGGCAAACATCGTACCAGTTTACAAAAGTGGATCCAGGCAAAATATTGAAAACTATCGGCCAATTTCCTTATTATGTACCATCGCCAAACTTTTCGAAAAGATTGTACATGATCAAATCTATCCATTTATTGAGCCAAACTTAATAAATGAGCAACATGGTTTTATTAAAAAAAAGTCAACGGTAACTAATTTAATGATTTTTACTGATTATCTTTTTAAAAATATGGATACGAGGACTCAAACTGATGTTGTCTATACAGATTTTAAGAAGGCCTTTGATAGAGTGGATCATAAAATCCTATTAGAGAAAATTGCATTTAATGGCATAAAAGGCAATCTCCTACGATGGCTCTGGTCTTACATCACTAACCGTACTCAAACTGTTGTAAGTAATGGGTTTTATTCGGAAGCATCTATAACTACCTCCGGCGTCCCACAAGGTTCGATTCTTGGGCCATTATTGTTTGTCATCTATATAAACGATATTGGAACCTGTTTTCGTTACAGTAACTTTTTATTGTACGCCGACGACTTGAAAGTCTTTAGATCTGTCAAATTAGTTGAAGACTGCAATCTTCTTCAAGATGACCTGAAAAGACTGACAGAATACTGCGATAAAAATAAACTTAAGCTAAGTATCGCCAAATGCCAGTGTATTAGTTTCACCAAGAATAAGAATCTAATTAAATTTAATTACTCCCTTTGCGACCAAATTCTCACTACAGAAACTCAAATATCTGATTTAGGTATCCTATTAGATTCAAAACTCCACTTAAACTTGCATATTGATAAAATTACTACTAAAGCATTCCAGATGTGTAACTTTGTTTTTAGAGCAACTTCAGATTTTAAATGTCCAAGTACATTCCTGTTTCTTTTCAATACTTTAATCCGCTCCCAAATAGAGTATGCTTGCATGATATGGCATCCTTATTATACTAAATATATCAACTTAGTCGAAATAGTCCAGCGCAAATTTTTGAAAAGAATGCAATATAAATGTTCCCTATTTAATCAGTCGTACGAACAGTCGTTACAGAAGTTTAACTTGTTAACTCTGCAATCAAGACGCATTATGTTACAGGCCATGATGCTTCATGGATTGATCCATAACAAATTTGATTGTCCAGACTTGATCAATAATATATATTATATTGTGCCTCGTACAGTTATAAGGCGAGTGACGCGCGATCGCCCGCTTTTTGCGACGGCTCCATGTCGTACGAACGCGGGTGAACGGGCGCCACTCCATAGATTAGTCAACATTTTTAACAAAAACTTTAATGAAGTAGATATATTTGCCCTGCCTCGACAAACTTTTAAAAAAGAAATTGTAGAATGCCTGAAGAGAAATGTTGACAGTGACCTAGTGTAGCGTATAGTTATAGTGTGTTGAGTAGTCTTAGCAACTTAATTTATTAATAGATATAGTATATAAGATACCTCTAACCAAATATATGTACCTTCACTGTATCCATATCCAACTTGTAATCTGTGGAAACGTTGTGGATTGTACTTTAACCAACTTAGTACATAAGTTTTATCTTGTAATCTGCATTGTACAATTGTTTGTTTTCCCAAATAAAATAAAATAAAATAAAATAAAATAAAATAGCCTTCATCATCATCATATTAACCGTTAGACGTCCACTGCTGGACATAGGTCTCCCCCAAGGATCGCCACGATGACTTGTCCTGCGCCACCCGCATCCAGCGGATTCCAGCGACCTTAACCACGTCGTCGGTCCACCTTGCCGGGGGCCTACCCACGCTGCGTCTTCCAGTACGTGGTCGCCACTCGAGAACCTTCAAGCCCCATCGGCCATCTGTTCTTCGAGCGATGTGCCCTGCCCAATGCCACTTGAGTTTGGCGATTCTTCGGGCTATGTCAGTGACACGAGTTCTTCTACGAATCTCCTCATATAGCCTTAGCTACAGCGTAATAAGACGAAACAAATTGTTTATTTTTATTGCTTTAATTTTCAGTGATCAAACTCACATTTACAAACGCTGCTGCTGCTCACCAAGGCTGCTGTTGCTCGTGCAATGGAACTTCTGTTCGTATCTTTTATGTTACTCCTGCGCACCCAAACACCAACTAGGAAGGAGGAGGGGGGGTTTAATTGTGAGGAGCTTTAGACGACTATTAAGTGCTTTGAGAAGCCGCTTCGCATAGGTATGCCTATAAAATTGCTAGGCTATAAAGATGAATAGCAAAGGGTTAGGTATACAAATTAAGTGTACGTGAGTGTATGTGAGTGAGGTTCGCACTCTAAGTTTTATAGCTCATTAATAACTAGAGAAAAAGTGCTTAAGCATCCGCGCAGAAGCTCAACCGTCGCCGTCGCTTTAAGCTCTTACCGGCGTCGTATCGACCGGGATGGTAATTTACTCAATGCTCAATTTATTTATTGCTGTTTACAATGTGTACATAAGTTTACAGTTTTGTTTTAATTTCCACATATCACCGCTGGAGGACTGTTGGTGTAGTTTTTTATTGTAATAATCCCATGCCAGGTTTTATGGAGAATAATCGCGAAAACATGCACCTAAATAACTCTTGACGACCCGTTTAGCTCAGCGGTAGTTAATGATGCCTGCTGTGCTATGGGTCCCGGGTTCGAATCCCAGTAGGGACAAATGTTTGTGTGATGAGCATCCACATTTGTTTCCGAGTCATGGATGTACCTATGTATAATATGTATGTATTTACAAAAAAAAGTATATACGTAGTATATCAACCAACTAGTATCCGTAACACAAGCGTTGCTTACCACGGAACTAGATGGTGTTGTGTTATAATGTCCAGGAATATTTATTTTATATATTTTCTTCCCACGTGTGTAGAAGTAATTATGCAACCGTAACTATAATATTAATAGTCTCATATATATATATATATATATATATATATATATATATATATATTATTACTTTTTTGGGGCGTTTATGAATAGTCTGTTATGTGACCGAAATAAATGTGTTAATTTCAACAGATTATCTTCCCATTTCTAGCAGTGCTACAGAAGGAAACACGGTGAAGTAAAACATCATGAGATCATTGGGTTCTATGATGTTTTTTTTTCACCGTTTGAGCATGTGCATTGTTCCCGGGATCAACTTGAGACCTCTGACTACATAAACCCACCGGTGACGTTTCTAACTTCAACTATTTCTATATATTTTCAATTTATATATCTCGCGTAAATGTTATTAATTATTAATTAATTCTGAAATATTTCTTAAATAATAGTTCTTATTTAAAACGTAACAAAGATTTTATTCATTGAACACAGCATAACAGATGTTCAATACACCGAAAACCAAATAGTAAAAATTATAGGCTGAGCATTTTCTTTGAGGCCAACAATGCAATTTTGTTAAACAATACGTACAATGGAATTTGCAACCAACAAAATAATTTGAACAAATAGGCTTTTGCTAAATATTTCAATAGGACCTATTGTCGATAATAAAAACTATTAAGTTTTTTAGTTATTTCGTATTAAGTTTGGTTTGAAAGAAAATTGTAACAATAAATAAATGATGTTAGTTCGTTACTCTTGTGTTAATTATATGAAGTGGTTAATGAAGTGTTAGACTAATTGTAATAATAATAATTATGAAAATAAATATACATTCTTTTTGTATTTTTTAGCATATTTCAAGCTAAGGTTTATGAATACTATAAAATAAAACTGCATTGGACACGATCAAAAAAATTTATATTTACATTTTTATTAAGAAAGACAAATTCAACCTCAGACAGGACTCGAACCGAGGTATCCTAGGATACTTCGGTGGCTCAGTTGGCAGAGCGTCTTGAGTACTTATCCAGAAGACGCGGGTTCGAGTCCTGTGACTCCTGCCTGACGTTGAATTTTTCTTTCTTAATAAAAATATAAATATACATTTTTTTGTTCGTGTCCAATGCAGTTTTATTTTATAGTATTCATCATCACCATTTTCAATGTAATTGAATTTTTTTTTGCTTTTTGTCTAGGGGTCTTAAGCAAGAGGTCTAGTGGTCGTACAGTGTGACTGCTGAGCAAGAGGTCCTGGGTTCGATTCCCAGGTCGAGCAAAGTGTTATTGGGCTTTTCTATGAAATTTTCAGTAGCGGCTCGAAGTTTGGATTCGGTTTTTGGCAATAGGCTCGCCTGGGAATCGAACCCAAGGCCTCTTGCTCGGCCGGCGTCGCACTGCACGACCACTAGAGTTCACTTGACCAACGAGGCAGTCAGCTGTACATTAGTCATTTGTTGACAGTCTATTATCATCATACATATTCACAAAGTGCATTCAACCCCCATTATATTCATTGTAAATTCATTAATTACCCATTAATGTTGTGATAAGCTATCAGACGCGTGTAGTTATAAAAGCACTCATATTTTCTTGTGCTTACATACATAGGGCTGTCACTAATTAAAGTAATATTTGTATGTTTGTTCGTTTGTTAAAATGTAGGTATTATTTTTTAAAGTATTGCTCAAAAGCTCGACTGTTAAGCAAAAGGCCTGGGCTCGATTTCTAGCTTGAGCAAAACTGTCATTGATTTTTTCTATGTAATTTTAAGTAGCTCGATGTATTTGTGTTGGTGTAAACAAGAGTTAAAGATAACGCCAGAATCTGGAGTAGTAGTTATGCTACGTCCTCGTCTGCCTACCCCATTCTTTCAAACGGATATTTTTATATCTACGAGTGTTTGCAATGGATAATTACTAGTATAAGTGCAAAACAAGCATGCAATCTTGCTTCCATTTGTATGTGCCTGCCCGCTCACATGTTTATATTTCAACAAATGGATCTGGTCAGTGAGCTGGCTTGGATTAATTCAGTGACCATCATTCTCCAAGAACCTGATGCTCATTGGAGTAAGCCCTACTCCTGCCGGATGCGGCGAGACCATACGATAGAGCCACCATTACCGATAAAGGTAATTAAAATACTCTGTATCCACAAAAACTGGTTACGCTTTAGTGCATAAGAATATATTAACACACCATATTATACGGGTTTACTGATGTTTTATATTAATAGTCATATTTTTTAAATATTGATGTATAAACATCAACAGTTGAATAATTGTTGATTTATTGACGAAACGTTTTTTTAATCTTTTCTGGAAATAATTTGCTGATACAATAGAACAACATACTCATTTTAAACACTTACGTGAGGTTTAGACATTTGAATAAAACTACTTTTTGCGCA